>CM035842.1:119070504-121470504 GCA_020510985.1 Pholidichthys leucotaenia
GAATGGTAGAGATAAAACAACACACAGAAGTTGACCCACAGCTTCAGACAGTTTTAGGTTTCGTCAGACAGGGATGGCCCAACTACATAGCTAAAGTGCCTGTGATAGCCAGAGACTTCCAGTGGCGTAGCCAGGAATTTGTGAAGGGGGGTGGCTGAACCCCAACCACCACCACCATTGTGAACACCTGGGGCATTTGTGTGGGGTGAAGCTTTAGCTTCAGCCCCCTGTCAACTACAGATTTCTTTACATTTTCAATGCAAACTACTCAAAACCTGTTCTTTATTTACATTTTTCTTTTCTCCCCCCCCCCCCCGGGCTACGCCCCTGACTTCTATCATGTAAGAGGAACGCTATCAGTGGGCAGCACGGTGGTGCAGTGGTTAGCACTGTTGCCTTACAGCTAGAAGGTTCCTGGTTCGAATCCCCAGGCTGGCAGGGGTTGGAACCTTTCTGTGTGGAGTTTGCATGTTCTTCCTGTGCTGCGTGGGTTTACTCCGGGGGCTCCGGTTTCCTCCCACAATCCAAAGACATGCATGTTAGGTTAAATGGCTGTTCTAAATTGTCCCTAGATATCTGTTTCCTATAGGCCCTTAGAATAGAGGGTTAGTACTAGTGAAAGCGCTTTGAGTGGTCTTTGTGACTAGAAAAGCGCTATAAGTGCAGGTTAGTTAGTTAGTTAGTGCTAGATGGTTTAGTCCTTAGAGGGAGACAGTTAGTCATTCCTACTGCTATGAGAGAGACTATTTTGGAGAGAATCCATGATGGACATTGATAGAAAAGTTTCAGATTTGTTTCATACATGTGATTTGCTTTGTCTCAGAGTCTGCCTCAGAGTCTGTGTGAAAGTGTCAAGGATGCAGCTGCATTAGTTATCATCTTGTTTTTAGTTCATCTTGTGTGGCTCCCGTGTGACTGGTACTGAGCATCATGGTTCCTGAGAAAGAGATAATCTGTACACCAAATTTTGACCAGATGTACTGGACCAATCATGATGAAAAATTGCTCCTCCACCTCTTAGATAACGAAGGGATTAAAGAACTGAGTGATGTGTGTTTGAGGCAGAATGGTGTGCGAATAGGCTCTGAGACTATTTTTGTATTGTTCTCCACTGGCCAGTGTAATTAAATTTGCTGAAACTCTGATTCAGCCTGGTTTTTGACTGAAGGTTAAGAAGGATTTTTCTAACAGACATCAAGGCCTAGTCAAAAGTAAGGAAAGAGATAGACAGTCTACTGTATTTGGTGGCCCAAAATGTCAGAAGATATTATGACTAAAGTGCAGCAGTATGAGTTCTGCAGGGAAAACAGAAACATACAGAGAAAGAAGCCATTGATATCAAGTGAGCTTCCATCTAGGCCATGGCAGAAAATCACCATAGACTTATGTGGGTTCAAAAAGCAGAACTACTTGGTAGTGTCGGACTATTATTCAGGTATCTGGAGATTCTAAATCTGCCAGCTACTACTAGCAGCCATGTAGTGACTAGACTTAAAGCTATCTTTGTGCGCTACGGCATCCCTGAGGTGTTAGTGAGCGACAACAGACCTCAGCTAGCTTTAGAGGTGTCATGTGGCTGAGCTCTGCTCAGACACTTTTTGTATTTTTTAAGTATTTCATGCCCGTTGTTTGTTTTCTGTATTTTGAGTTGTCCCTTCAGAGCCTCCTTCCTCGTTTCCCAGCCACTCACCTTTCACCCACAGTCTGCTTCCAGTTCCAGCTGTGGGTGATTGCCTAATTAGGTCACTCTGCCAGTCTCAGCTCTCACACCTGCAGCTCATTTCTGTTTGGTATTTAAGTTCAGTTAGTTTCACTCTGCCTTGCGGCTAGTTTGTATTGTCTTCCCCTCCACCGGAGCACGGTCAGCTCTGGTGTGATAATCTCTGTAAGTACCCAGCACCTGCCAGTTATTAGAGTGTTTGGATTTTCTCTATTTTTCCTGGCGCTGTCCTGTGTGCATGTTTGGGGTGTTTTGGGAGTTTTTCTATGTTGTTGCCCAGCACCTGCTAGTTTTCCTGCTTAGGAGCGTTCTGGGCTTTATCGTGTGTGCTTCCTCCACTCACCAGTCTGTTCGGGAGTGTGACGTGCTTCTCCTTATGTTGCTTGCCACGTTAGGCTGGTTTGGGCACTGTGTATTTTCCTGCTGTTTAATAAACTGCACTGACACAGCCTGCGAGTGGGTCTGTCTCTTCTGTGCTGAAGGGGCATTCATGACAAGAGGAAATGCAGAAGTTTCATGTGACGTCTAGTCCACATTACCCTCAAAGTAATGGGCATGCAGAGAGGGCTGTTCAGATGGCCAAAAGCATACTGAAACAGGAAAAATCCCCTCCTAGCCCTGATGACCTATAGAGCTACTTCAAGTTTTCCTGGGATAAGCCCAGCAGAGCTCCTGATGGGAAGAAAAATTAGAACAACACTATTCACCTTGTCGACTAACTTAGAACCTAAAAGCCTTGACAAGGACATGGTAAAAATGGGCAGATGTTTCAGCTAAAGAGAGACAAGCCTACTACTATAACAACAGAAACAGAGTGAGGCTTCTACCACCACTGAGCCCAGGAGACTCTGTGCTCATGAAGCTGGATGGACAGAAACAGTGGACTACACCAACTGTTGTCCACAGTCACAGCTCCACTCCCAGGTCTTATGTAGTGGAGACAGCCCATGGTGAACAATACAGAAGGAACAGGTGCCATCTGTTGGCTGTACCTAAAGTCCCGGATCCTGTCAGCAAGGGTCCAGACCCAGTTTTACCCATGGAGGGCAATGACACTGTGGCAACTCAAGCTACAGAAACACCAGCTGACTACACACAAGCAACTATTACACTGTCTGGTAGAGTGTGTAGAAGAATTGTTAAATTGGATTTGTAAAGCCATGTTGTAAGTCACTCTAAAAAGAGCGGACAAATGAATGCATTGTTAAATGATGACACATAAAGGTGTTTGAATTGTTATACTGTGGTCATTAATGTTCCATAAAGGTGATGTGTCATGATTCTCCTCATGCACTTTTATGCAGCGCACGGAGGAATTGAAGGATGACTGATTTAAAGGCTGGGTTACACCACAACACATTCATTAAGGAAAGTTAGCATACAAAAACGGTACAGGGTACACTAAATGGCTTCACGACGGGTGTGAATTGGGCAGATCACAGTGTACAGTGGCAGAAAAAAAACAGTTCCAAAACAAAGTAGACATACAAAAAGGCGAAAGGGTTCACTTACTGACTCACATGATGGGACATGCAGTGGGCAGACCACAGTGAACGGTGGCATAACACAAACATGAGGCAATACAATAGTCCAGCAATGCTTGACTGGCAAAGAGCTGCTAAAGTACAAGCATTGCTGGCAATGGTAGATTGGGTGCACCTGGGCGAAGCGCGGGAAAGGCAATTACCGGAGTGGAACCAGCTGGCTGTCATGAGAGAGGGGTCGTGGTTGGACCGGCAAATGTCAGACAGCGCCCACACGAGTGTAGGCCAAAGGAGGCTGCCTCACAGCTGCCGGCCAGAACGCAATGGCTACAGGTAGGGAAACAAACAAGGGGAAAATAGAAACTACAAGAAACTCAAAAGATAACATAATATATAACTACACAGACAACCCTGAGCCACAGTGGGTCAGAACGGAGCCCAAAGAACAACCCGGCTCGGTTCATGACAGATGATAAAGAGGCATTTTTTTGAAAACATGTTAAAATTGTCCTGTTGTTAGGCTAGGTAATTACAAAAGAATGATGTTGCTGTTTTGAGTTTGGAAAACATTGAGTCGATGTACAGGAATAATAACCAGCTGTGGTAAGCAAAATATTATCCCTACTGATAAAGTTCAGTGTAAGTGGACATTATCTCTTAAAAGGGGGAGATGTTATGTATGGAGTCTACCACAGTACAGTATATGATGTATCCCTACAGGGGAGCGTGCACGTAAAATACGTATGATGTATGTGGGTTTGAGTTGTTACTGATGGCAGTAATGAGTGTTTTCCTGGTGCTGGAAATAAATATGAGCGCAGGCTACAGAAGAAATCACGTCTCCAGGTTATTGAGTCTCTATTTATCTTTTATGTCCTGTCAGATAAGTATCTACAGACATTACAATAACAGTTTTAGGACAAATATGGTTAATGAAAGTTGGGCTTTGCTGGCTTCTGTTACATACATGTAATATTAAGCCCTCCTTTTTGAGAATGTCAGAAGTAAAAGTATTAATTAAAACTGAATCTGGTAACAGGTATTTCATTTTACCAGTTCTGGAAGGATTTGTCATGATCAGGGGCATGGCTAGAGACCGTGCCCACGCTTTATGTTCATTTAGGTTTTGCTTTCAACAATATTATTATTACTCTAATTATTGTTATGATTATTATTAAGTGCCCCCATGTTCCCTGATCCTTGTCTGTCATGTCATGTCTTCCCCTGTTGCCTGTTGTCTGTGTCTTATGGTTGTCTTGTTGTATTTGGTTATATTTTGTCTCCCTTGTTTATTTGTACTGTTTAGTTTTATTGTGTTCTGTCTTGTCTTTTGTGCATTCCCACTCTGTGAATGTGTATGTGCACAGCCCTGCCCATCCTGTGTCCTTCACTTGCTGCCCTGATTTGTCTCAGCTGTCTCTTGTTAGGTTTGTTATCGTTTCCCCTATTTATGTGAGTTTCTTTATGTGCTCTCTCTGGCATCGTCATCATCGTGTTCCCTGTCATTCTCCCTGCTCTGATTATTCTGCTCTGTAAGTTGCCTCGCTGTTTTGAGTTCAGCCGCTGTGCTGCTTTTATTTTGTTCAGTGTTTTTTGTTAATAAATCATTGTATGCACCGTCATCCTGCCTGCACATGAGTCTTCTCTCTGCACCTTCATCTGCCCGGTGGGCAGATCATGACAGGATTAGCCCTTTTAGTTTACACTACACAGACCATTTTTAGTTTTTTCTAACGTGAAGGTGTAAATTTTAGCTCAGTAATATGGGAGCAGACAAACACAATACCACAATGCAAATTTTTTTTGTACAGTTATTTGAATGCTACGCATCGGCCATTAGACGTATCACACCCACAGTTACTATATTCATTGATACCATACGACCCCAAGTGTAATATTGCTTTTGTACAACAGTTCTACAAGCACAATTTATTAAATGACAGCAATTCTTGACAAACTATTATGATTTGTTTGTTTGACCTGTTATTATTTTGCGCAGCTGAGAAAAAAATAGTCCCTTCTAAATGTAGCCACTAACTGTTGCTAAACATCTCAATCAGCATGAAGACATCTATTGTCATTTCACACACATGTAAAAAAATTAAATATTGTCAAGTGTGTTTATAGAACATACCGGTCACCTGAGTTGGTACCACAGAAGGGCCGAGATCAAAATGTGGCCAATGCCAGTGGCTAGTTAGCATGCTAGCAATTTGGCTTCGGCACACTTTGTTCACTTTTTCTTGGCATTTTCAGATGAAACAAAGAGTCCATCACCCCAAAGGTATTGTGGTTTGTTAAATGAGACAATAAATCCAACTCTAGCACTGCATATATTTTTTTAAACAGACGTGAAATAGCTTAACAATGTTTATACAAGGGTGTGGTCTATATTAATCATATATCCCATAACCTACAAATGTATAAGCATGTGAGAATGTTTGGTGATTACATATGTAAAGCGACTTCACACCTCAGAACAGGACAAAGAGGTCTCAACCGTCAGCGGAGATCAAAGAGCATCCGAGGCGCTGCGGTGGAGACCAGATTGATCGCCTTGACCTCCCAGGGCCAGGTGGAGGGATACGAAGACAAAGGAGGGGGATTAAGATAATGCGGGGTGTCAGCTTTGATATGCATGTCTTTTGTTATGTGTAGGTATAAGTATGTAGAGCTGAATGTGTTCTTCTTCTATTCTACTTCTGTTTCTGCACTGAGATGAGACTTGTTAGAGGAGCGAAGCTGATAATAAACTTTGGTTTATAAGTCACATCGCCTCGTTATTCCAAGCTCCTCTACACTGGTGACCCTGACGCGAGGATGGACCAGAGGCGTTCCCCCGCGATTGACTCATCTGAGGCGACCCAGGCAGACGCCGGCGCCCATGCAGACAGGGGAACGGATGGAAGACGTTCCCCCACGGCAGAAGAGGGGGCTCAACCGAGCACTAGCCCCGCCGTGAGAGCAGAAGAAAGGCGCTGTCACCCGGCGGACACATCAAGGACGGCCCACACAAGCGCCGTCACCGTCAAGCTGCCAGAATTCTGGCAAGAAGACCCGAGCTCGTGGTTCCAGCAAGCTGAGGCTCAGTTTGCACTGGCGGGCATAACGGCGGACGAGACGAAGTTTTATCACATCGTCGCCAAACTCGACGCTGCCATGTCAAGATGCGCGCGGAGCATAATCCGACAGCTGCCCGCCTATGACAAATACAGAGAGCTGAAGGCGACCATCGTCGAGAACTTCGTCCCCTCAGCCGAGGAGAGAGCAGAGAAGATCCTGGCGATCTACGGCCACAGAGGATGCAGACCCAAGGCCCTCATGGAGGACATGCTGCAGCTCAAGGAGGAGGACAACGACAACTTCCTCTTCCAACACATCTTCCTCAGCACTCTGCCGCCACACATGAGAGGGACGCTGATCAACATGCGATGCAGCACCCAGCAGGACTTCCACGCGCTGGCCCGAGAAGCGCAGCGACTCACCAACGCCTGCAGGGAACAGGTGGCCACAGCAGCATCCGCAGATGCCCAGAGCAATGGAGAACCACAGACAACCGAGCAGAGCCCGCCCACCATGGCGGCAACACGACCAAGACGCAGCAGGCGGAACAACATCTGCTATTACCACCACTGTTTCACCGAAGGGGCGTACAAATGCGTTCCCCCCTGCAAGTTCAAAAGTTCGGGAAAACGCCCAAACCGAGAACCGTTAACGGCTGCGGTTCTCGGCCCCAAAAATAAACTTCTTTATGTGACTGACGGACACACCGGCAAACAGTTCCTGATTGACACTGGAGCTCAACTGAGTTTTATCATGCCCTCCCACGCAGGCCGGGCCATGGGCCCCCGGGGCAATGGAGCGATGGCAGCCAACGGCTCCATCATCGACACTTATGGTGAAAGGAACCTGCCCCTCTGCATTCATGGCCGCAACTACAGATGGACATTTGTTGTAGCGGCGGTGAGATTTTTTGTGTGCACATGGGCTATTAGTCGATCTAGCAAATAGACACTTGGTTAATGCACTGTCATTTGCTTCTATTCCCTGCTTAGCTCGAGTTTCTCCACCACCCGTGCAGGCCAGCGTCACTACAGCAGGAGGTAAGTTTGATCAACTCCTCACCCAATTTCCAGCACTCACAATTCCCAAATTCTCAGCTACAGTGGCTAAGCACGGGGTTGAACACTTTATTCCCACAACGGGCCCACCCATATTCGCCAAAGCTCGGCGCTTAGATGCGACCAAGCTCGCCATAGCTCGGGACGAGTTTACCACCCTTGAAAAACTAGGCATTATCAGACGCTCAAAAAGCCCCTGGGCATCACCACTACACATGGTCCCGAAATCCGACGGTTCTTGGAGACCGTGCGGCGATTACCGCAGATTAAACAATGCGACAGCGCATGACCGCTACCCAATTCCTCACATCCAAGATTTTTCACTACATCTGGCGGGTGCGCGCATTTTTTCTAAAATAGACCTGGTCCGTGGCTATCACCAAGTCCCCGTTCGAGCGGAAGACATTCCTAAAACAGCTGTAATAACCCCCTTCGGTCTTTTTGAATTTTTGCGGATGCCTTTTGGCCTCAAAGGCGCTGCTCAAACCTTTCAGCGGATGATGGACGCGGTATTACGCGACCTCCCTTTTGTGTTCGTCTACCTCGACGATATGCTGGTAGCCAGCTCGTCGGAGGAAGAACACGAACAGCATCTCACTATGGTTTTTCGGAGACTAGAAGAGCACGGGTTAATAATCAATCCAGCCAAATGCAAATTCGGCATGCCACAAATTGATTTTTTGGGACACAGAGTTTCACCAAAGGGGGCAGTCCCACTGCCAGACAAAGTTCGCGCAGTAAAAAGTTTTCCACGGCCACAAACGGTCAAATCGCTGCAAGAATTTTTGGGAATGGTTAATTTTTACAACCGTTTCCTCCCCCGTGCAGCTCAACTCATGCAGCCCCTATATGACGCGCTCAGAAAACAAAAGCCTTCCAACGCGGTCGAATGGACCCCAGAGCGCGAACGCGCCTTCGCAGAAGTAAAAAGTGCCCTAGCTAACGCCACATTGTTGGTTCATCCTGATCCCTCGGCCCGCATTGTGCTAACCACAGACGCTTCAGACCTGGCCATAGGGGTGGTTGTAGAACAACACGTTGGCGGAACCTGGCAACCTTTGGCATTTTTCAGCAAATCGTTAAGCCAAACTGAGCGTAAATACAGCACTTTTGACAGGGAGCTGCTAGCGCTTCATTTATCCATCCTCCACTTCCAGTTCTCGTTAGAGGGGCGGCGTTTCACAGCTTTTGTAGACCACAAACCGCTCACCTTTGCAATGGCTAAAATTTCAGAACCGTGGTCAGGCAGGCAACAAAGACAGTTAGCTGCAATTTCAGAGTTCACCACAGACATTCGACATGTGGCAGGCAAACTTAACGTGGTAGCAGACTGCCTCTCTTGCGCTGTGACATCGCCAGAGCGCGAGGAGACAGATTATACTACCTCAGCCACAGAACTCTTCGCCAACACGGACACATACGCGGCCCCAGTCCACATAGGGATAGATTACGCAGCCATGGCGGAGGAGCAAAGTGGTGACGCAGACGTGCGCGCACTCCTGTCCAGACCAACAGGGTTAAGGCTGGAGGAAAGGGGTTTACGCGACGGTGTACTAACTAACTAACTAACTAACTAACTAACCTGCACTTATATAGCGCTTTTCTAGTCACAAAGACCACTCAAAGCGCTTTCATTAATACTAACCCTCTATTCTAAGGGCCTATAGGAAACAGATATCTAGGGACAATTTAGAACAGCCAATTAACCTAACATGCATGTCTTTGGCATGTGGGAGGAAACCGGAGAAATCCCGGAGTAAACCCACGCAACACGGGGAGAACATGCAAACTCCACACAGATCACTGTTGGTCGGGGGCTGGGATCGAACCCACGATCCCACGATCCCCACAATCCCCCGGCCAAGGGTAAACTGTGCTGCCGCAGTGCTAACCACTGTGCCACCGTGTACCCCCCCTAATATGCGACATCTCAATCAGAATCAGAATCAGAATCAGAATCAGAATAAACTTTATTGCCAAGCATGTAAAAAAAACACACGAGGAACTTGACTTGACATTGGTGCGCATGCGCGCGACACAACGACACGGCAGCCATAATAGGCGCCTCATCAAACAGAGATAGATAAGAAAGGGAGGGGAGGGGAGGGAACGACACAAGGGGGGAGGAGAGAAAAAAAACTTTGTTATCAGAATACAGCTTATATTTAAGCAGATTATGATTACAATGAAAAAAAATCTCTCAATAGCACAGAGCAACAATAAACCAAAAGACCAAAAGTCAGAGAGAATCAGTGAATGGATGGGTGTAATTCAGTATTATGAATCAGTGTGTTCGTGTATGTTGAATGCAGGTGGGCGTTTATCAGTTACTGGAGGCAGCAAAATCTCTCCCAGCCGAGATGTTATGTCTTAGTGTCTGAAAGTCGGAAGCATGTCCTTGAGGCATGGCAGATGGAAATTTCCTGAGCCAGTCACATGTCAATGAGAGTTCAGATGCAGTCCCAGTATGTTTATGAAAGAGAAGCACAATCTTCTGTTTTGTCTTAATCCAGGAGGAAAATAGACAACAGGGCGAATTCAAGGTCTGATAGACACAGATCACTCAGAGCATAGAATTTTACATCTCCAGCAATCCTGTGTTCATAATTTCCATACATAGGCTTTAAATCCATTCCTTGGAGGCACCAAAGACGACTCCAGATGTTTCCCTTCTAGAACATGGGTAAACATGTCCGGTAGAGTCCATCCCTCTACAGTGCATGCAGATGGTAATTTCCATGTTATCATTGCCGATAGTTAGTGCACTCCCCCGTCTAGTCGAATTGTTGAGAAGCAGCTATGCCAGGACCGCTTTTAATTAGCTCTTCCAGTTAATTTTTTGATACACCAGGAAAAACTCCAGAGTCAATCAGCAGAAAATCCTGTGATCCTAGCCAAACCAGGTAGATGTTTCCACATCCTCAGTCGAATCATGCAGACACATGCATTCCAATCCATGGGTCTCTCCATAGGGGCTCCCCCTGGCCCGAATTTATATAAAATGTTGTTAATCTTATTAAAGCCGCTCACCAAATCCATTTTTTTCGTTTGGTTCAAGATTCAGCCAGAAGACAGCGACGCAGACAAAACAGCAAGCTGGGATTCTCAGTTAGGGAGGGAAGGAGGGTAAAAGGGAGCAAAGAAAAAGGCGTCTGTTCTCTCTGAAGGGCAGAAGCAGAAGCAGAAGATCTCAACCGGCCGTCCTCGCCCGGTAGTCCCAGCTGCATGGCGCCGCCATATTTTCGACTCAATTCACGCCCTCGCGCACCCGGGTGTGCGCGCCTCGGTTAAAATGGTCGCCGAAAAATTTGTGTGGCCCGGCCTGTGCAAAAACGTAAAAGAATGGGCAAAAACTTGCATGTCTTGTCAGTGCGCCAAAATACACAAACACACAAAAGCCCCTCTAGAGCCTTTTCGAATCCCAGCTAGAAGGTTCGACCACGTTCATGTCGACCTCGTGGGACCACTACCTTCCTCCCAAGGTTTCACACATCTGTTAACAATGATAGACCGTACTACGCGCTGGCCAGAGGCAGTCCCTCTGGCGTCAACCACAGCGGAGGAAGTCGCTCGCGTTTTTTTGACAAACTGGGTGGCACGTTTTGGCGTCCCATCGGACATCACGTCCGATAGGGGGCCTCAATTCGTCTCGGAGCTTTGGTCAGCCATGGCCAGCAGCTTAGGAGCGACAATTCACCGCACCACCGCTTATCACCCTCAGGCTAATGGGTTATGCGAGCGTTTTCACAGATCTTTAAAGGCCGCCCTCAGAGCCTCACTAACGGATACAAATTGGGTAAATAAACTTCCCTGGGTTTTATTGGGGTTGCGTGCTGTGCCTAAAGAAGATCTAGACGCCTCCCCAGCAGAATTAGTTTTTGCACAACCTCTCAGGCTCCCAGGTGAATTTTTACCATAGAACCCAGAGCCAGGGCATCTTCCAGCCCCGAGGCTTTTAGGCAGCAACGGTCCTGACACTCTCCCCGGACCGGCACATCACTCTTTTCCACGGGTTTTGTCCCCCAAGCTTTAAAAAACACTGAATTCGTTTTTGTTAGGCATGAAGCTTTAAAACCAACCCTCCGTCCACCATACGATGGACCTTTCAGAGTGCTGGAACCTGGTGATAAGCATTTTGTGCTTGATTTAGGGGACAGAAAAGAAACAGTCAGCATTGACAGACTTAAACCTGCCTTCTTGTTGAGAGACGAACCTGCACGGTTGGCGAGAGCACCTCGGCGGGGTAGACCCCCCCAAGAGAAAAGACTCAGCCCCCCTGCAGAGAACAAATAATCACTCTCCTCCCCAAGCTGCAGATTCCTTACAGGAAGGTCCCACCAGGACGCCCAAGCGGACCCACAGCAGATTCGGGAGAAGATTGAAACCCAGACGGCACAGGGACTGATGCAAACTACTCAAAAGTTGTTCACTAATTGTGCTGTAACAGTTTAAGATTGACTTGTGATATTACTACGCTGTTATGATTACCACTGAATTCTCTACAGGAGTATAGCTGCTGGAAAGTTTCTTCCTTGTCAAGAGGTGTAGCAGTTAGTATGTCATAATAATTATCTTAAACTGTGAATTTTTCTATTGTCCTTTTCTTAGTCGTTTGGGGGGGGGCTGTGGTCTATATTAATCATATATCCCAAAACCTACATATGTATAAGCATGTGAGAATGTTTGGTGATTACATATGTAAAGCGACTTCACACCTCAGAACAGGACAAAGAGGTCTCAACCGTCAGCAGAGATCAAAGAGCATCCGAGGCGCTGCGGTGGAGACCAGATCGATCGCCCTGACCTCCCAGGGCCAGGTGGAGGGGTACGAAGACAAAGGAGGGGGATTAAGATAATGCAGGGTGTCAGCTTTGATATGCATGTCTTTTGTTATGTGTAGGTATAAGTATGTAGAGCTGAATGTGTTCTTCTTCTATTCTACTTCTGCTTCTGCACTGAGATGAGACTTGTTAGAGGAGCGAAGCTGATAATAAACTTTGGTTTATAAGTCACATCGCCTCGTTATTCCAAGCTCCTCTAAAAGGGGGAGATGTTATGTATGGAGTCTACCACAGTACAGTATATGATGTATCCCTACAGGGGAGCGTGCACGTAAAATACGTATGACGTATGTGGGTTTGAGTTGTTACTGATGGCAGTAATGAGTGTTTTCCTGGTGCTGGAAATAAATATGAGCGCAGGCTACAGAAGAAATCATGTCTCCAGGTTATTGAGTCTCTATTTATCTTTTATGTCCTGTCAGATAAGTATCTACAGACATTACAATAACAGTTTTAGGACAAATATGGTTAATGAAAGTTGGGCTTTGCTGGCTTCTGTTACATACATGTAATATTAAGCCCTCTTTTTGAGAATGTCAGAAGTAAAAGTATTAATTAAAACTGAATCTGGTAACAGGTATTTCATTTTACCAGTTCTGGAAGGATTTGTCATGATCAGGGGCATGGCTAGAGACCATGCCCACACTTTATGTTCATTTAGGTTTTGCTTTCAACAATATTATTATTACTCTAATTATTGTTATGATTATTATTAAGTGCCCCCATGTTCCCTGATCCTTGTCTGTCATGTCATGTCTTCCCCTGTTGCCTGTTGTCTGTGTCTTATGGTTGTCTTGTTGTATTTGGTTATATTTTGTCTCCCTTGTTTATTTGTACTGTTTAGTTTTATTGTGTTCTGTCTTGTCTTTTGTGCATTCCCACTCTGTGAATGTGTATGTGCACAGCCCTGCCCATCCTGTGTCCTTCACTTGCTGCCCTGATTTGTCTCAGCTGTCTCTTGTTAGGTTTGTTATCGTTTCCCCTATTTATGTGAGTTTCTTTATGTGCTCTCTCTGGCATCGTCATCATCGTGTTCCCTGTCATTCTCCCTGCTCTGATTATTCTGCTCTGTAAGTTGCCTCGCTGTTTTGAGTTCAGCCGCTGTGCTGCTTTTATTTTGTTCAGTGTTTTTTGTTAATAAATCATTGTATGCACCGTCATCCTGCCTGCACATGAGTCTTCTCTCTGCACCTTCATCTGCCCGGTGGGCAGATCATGACAGGATTAGCCCTTTTAGTTTACACTACACAGACCATTTTTAGTTTTTACTCTAACGTGAAGGTGTAAATTTTAGCTCAGTAATATGGGAGCAGACAAACACAATACCACAATGCAAATTTTTTTTGTACAGTTATTTGAATGCTACGCATCGGCCATTAGACGTATCACACCCACAGTTACTATATTCATTGATACCGTACGACCTCAAGTGTAATATTGCTTTTGTACAACAGTTCTACAAGCACAATTTATTAACCACTTGCGCTCCGTTGTTCCGCGGGCGGGCAAGTCTCTGCGTCCTATGACGCACGAGGGCGTGCGAGAGCGCGCTCGTGCGCCCTCGTGCGCATGACGCATGATGGTGGTGATGGTGATGTAGTAGCGTCCAAGCACCACTCAAAAAAAAACTGCAGAGACAGCCGCGAACAGATTAGTTCATCTGATTGACCTCTCATTCGACTAATAAGAGCCTTGAATCGGGTTTCTGAAACCTTGAAGAACCAATGAATGAAAATCTAGGAAGGAGGACCCGCCTACTGTGAACGCAGGAGCCAATTGAAGCACAGAAATTCTGGCTGGGTGAAGCGATATTTACTGCTGCAGAAGGACTCTGTACGAATCTCCTACAGACCCAGGCTCACCCAGCAGCATGGAGAACACCCACAAGTGGGACCTGCACTCATTCCAGCAGAATAGACGGAGGCCGACGACAAAAGTCGTAAATCATTCACCAAAACGGCAATAATGGAATTATATTGATCGGGATCCACGAGCGGAGCAGCGTCGCGTTCGTCTGACGCGCGGGAAGAGCTGTTCACCACGACTCTGCTGCTTTGAAGAGGTAAGGTGTTATAAGCTAAATTATTATTTATCCCTGAAAACTGTAATCCAAAAATGACTTTTGACCGATCGGTAAATTACAACTGTACTGCGCACGAAATACGAAGTGCGTGCGCCGCGATAAACGGTTCATTTGCCGTGTTGGGACCGTGAACGCCCCCCCACCCTGCTGCAGAAGAGGAGCGGGGGGGGGCACGGTCCGAACGCTCCCCGGTCCGCGGGGGGGAAGCATATCAGTCTATTCCATCATGTAGCGATGGCCCTCTTCTGTAGCGAGGGGGGGGGGGCGTTCACGGTCCGTTCACGGTTCCCCCCCCACACACACACACACAGTAGCGAGGGGGGGGGAGCCGCTGTGAAAACATGCAAGGAAAAAAAAAAAAAGAGTGTATTCCGTCATGTAGCGAGGGCCGAATTTGGTCCTTGGTAGCGGGAGGGGGGGGAACGACCCCCCGCCCACACACACACACACAGACACAGCCCTGAGTGTGACCTTTCATTAGAGCCTAAAATGAAGATTCTACATTGAATTTTCCAAACTGTGCCATTTGGCACAATTTGGCACAGTTCCATAACGCCTGGGAACAGCCTGAGAACAAAGCTGTGTAAAATATTCATTTTTGGTGGTATTGTTGCCAAATTTGGATCTCAGCTGTATAACACTTGGTTCTACATTTCTGTTGCATTTTCCAGCCGGATCGGACAGCTGTGTGTTATTTACAAGCATTTGTATCCAAAAAAACACTGTGTCCAATTTTTTTTTCTTCAAGTTCAGTATGTTTAGATGACTGTAACTCAGTGGCCGGAGCACGTAGAGAGATTATGTTTTTTTTGCCAAAAAATTCAAAGTGTTTTCTTTTAAATGAGACCAACCCCATGAAGATGCTGCAAAGGGTTGAATAACAGCTTTCGATTTACTTTGGGCACGTTATTTTTGGGCATTTTTAGGAAAATTGCCCGGAGTGCAAGTGGTTAAATGACAGCAATTCTGGACAAACTACTATGATTTGTTTGTTTGACCTGTTATTATTTTGCGCAGCTGAGAAAAAAATAGTCCCTTCTAAATGTAGCCACTAATTGTTGCTAAACATCTCAATCAGCATGAAGACATCTATTGTCATTTCACACACATGTAAACAAATTAAATATTGTCAAGTGTGTTTATAGAACATACCGGTCACCTGAGTTGGTACCACAGAAGGGCCGAGATCAAAATGTGGCCAATGCCAGTGGCTAGTTAGCATGCTAGCAGTTTGGCTTCGGCACACTTTGTTCATTTTTTCTTGGCATTTTCAGATGAAACAAAGAGTCCATCACCCCAAAGGTATTGTGGTTTGTTAAATGAGACAATAAATCCAACTCTAGCACTGCATATATTTTTTTAAACAGATGTGAAATAGCTTAACAATGTTTATACAAGGGCAGACTTTGTAAACTGAATTAACTCAATAAAGTTTTTTCAAAAGGGTAGCACTTCTGGGTCAGGTTAGATTTCTTTTCAAACAGCACCTTACTGTAGAAATTAAGGTATCCAATGCAATACTGCAATTCTCACTGAGCGTTAACAGTAAATTACTATTAGCAATTAACGGTTACTAGAACACCCTTGAAGTGGAGTGATTCATATCCTGTGAAATATTGGAGTGCAATTATCATGGAATATAGTAACTTTTGGAATCCCTATTGTCCAATAAAATCGCTCGGTCAGAATTAACTGTTGTATAATGGAATACTGATGACTAGACATGAAGAGTGTATGGCTAAACTCACTCTGGAAACATTAGCTATCGTACAATTGACCCAACAATGTGCATCCGAATTAAATAGTGTAAAACATGCTAACAAAATGCTTTAAGCTAGCTAGCTAAGAACAGTATTTTACTGTATGAGATGATTAGCAACCTTTGTCAAATTACTAGCTATTAGAAAGTAAAAGTTCCTGTCTTGAAAAGAAAAACTCAATAAAAAAAGAGTTTGAAAAAGAAAGTAAAAGTGCTGTATTAAGAGATACTGCAGTCAGTCAGTGAACTTATACTCATCACTGAAATTCAGTGCTAAAAGCTACAATATGTTTTCTTACAGTTACTGATACACCTAATTCTTGGAGAGTGTTCTTCTCTTCGTTAGTGTGGTCTTGACTACAACCCTCGTCAACAGAAATTCATAGACTAGTTTCCATTCTGGCTTGAGTGAGGCTTTATTCCGTAGGCTCTACCAATAATTTCACCATCCACTCAAGAAGTAAGAATGGATTTACAATTAAGCTACCCTGTCCTTTAAGCAGCACTATGCAGCTTTCCTGTTCCTGCTAAGAACACAAAGAAATAAAAAAACTACAACAGGAACATTTTATGGCCGGATAGCCAGTCACTGGGTGCTTTGTTAGTTGGTAGCTAAAGTCTTGCCCTATGATTGACTAATGAGACTCAAGCCATAGTGTTGTTGTAGGCGACATGGGCAACTCAGGCTATGGTGGAAGTGACATTCACCCAGTCAAAGGTTCATGTACCATCAAAATTATTTTGAAAACATTATTTCAAGGTGAAAACATTACACTGTTACTTGAATTTCTGATATTTCTGATAAATGAAATTTAATCACATATACAATTTTCAACTCCTCATCCTCTTATTCAATTTATTCCAGATAATAATTGTCACAACAAATACACCATCGAACGTTAAAAGATAATTGGAAGTTTCTTTCCTCAGAATACATCCACACATATCTCCTTGTTTCAGTAATGCTCAAATCCTTGCTTGGAGGAGGGCGGTAGACAAGGTTATAAATAGCACTCTCACTATGGATAATCCATTTGATTCTCCTTGCTGATGTTTGGTCACTGCTCATTTTTAGGAGGTTAAGGTTAGAGTAATGCAGGGGTAGAAACTATCAATATTTGGGTCAAGTTCAATAAAATAGTTTGGGACAAGACTAGGAAAAAAAATGAGGGATTACTTTACACAAATTGCCACTGTGACTTTCTACCATGTTTCTTCATGTCATTATTTCCACAACAACTAGAGGTTGCTAAAGTTTAACCTGTACAAACTGAGTGTATCACCTTCTGGTAAAAAAAACAAACAAACATACAATCTGTTGTCTGTAGGAGGACAGACTCAATATTTCTATTAATCTGTAGAATAAGAAATGTTTGTAAATGGAGCCTATTTCTGGAGAGTAGAAACAGAGTAAAGAGGGTAATGAGAAATAAAGACAGGCAGTGCAAATTGAATCACAGACATATGATCTGAGAATTCGGATGTGTTCTCCGACAATACAATGCATTGTCAAAGCATGGCATCTCCATTTAAATTATCCTCCCCAGTGGGTCTCACTAAATTAGCTAAAATCTCATCAGCTATCTATACCGTAGACGGTTTTGACCACGGAGTGCTGCCACTAAAGGTGAGACCCCACCACCATCACCCTGGCTGTGCATGCCACTACCTTTCTGAAGCCACGTAATTCCTGGTGTTCCAGTGTTTGGAAGTGAGGGAGTAAGGCCTGTCCCTCAGGGCTGTTTGTCTGCCTGTCTGACATCATAGACTGTGGCATCTTCTGATCCGCCGGCACAGAGAGACGATCTGACAGGCTTAATTTACAATGTCAGGCCTTTCAAAACCATTTCCCCCTCATGCTGACAGCAATCCTGCATTTATAAATTAGCAGAAACATTAACCTTTAGACTGATTATAACGTGTTCTGAGGGAGGCAAATTAACTTCCATTTGTTAATGTCAGATTTGGGGTTCAAACGGTACCAAAGAAAATGAAGTAAGGAGATTGAGAAGATAATGTGATGCATTGCTTGTCCTAAAATGAAATGTTTTGTCAGCTTTTGATGACGAATATAATATTGTTTTTGAGGTAATGTGAATTGCGTTGTACAGCAGGTGAAGCCTGGTAATTGCAGTCATGCTCTCATCACATTCAGCACAAAGGTCTTATTGTTTTTTTGAAAACATGAGAATCTCTTTTTTTCATTTCAGAAGATGTGACCCCGTAATATCCCATACTGAAAATGCAGGAAATAAAATAAAAAAATCAAAAAACAACAAACATAGGAAATGTGCAAGTAAATGGAAATTAAAATCCCACACCTTTGATTTATTTCTTGGGAACAATGCCGAATCAGATTAATATGAAGTCTTCTGTATGTTATTAGAATGCAGCATTGCTTTTCAGTTACATCAATGTAATTGCTAACTTGTGCCTATCAAACCCAGAAAAGTCTTCACACATTGGCATGTAACAGCTTGTCATGAGGAACAGTTGCAGTAATATTTGTGGCTATTACCCTAATTAGAGGAAAGCACACAGATGGTGTTGTTTCACAAACTCACCGACTGAGAATCAAAATGTCATCACTGCCAAAATTAGTGATGGTCTGGGGAAAAAAAATGGCATCACTCTTTCTCACAGCCCGGTTTTCCTTTTCAGAACTTCTTATTTCTCTCCAAGTGAAGCTGACATTAAATGGCCCTTCTTCCTTGATGAAAAAGCAGGGTCTTTAGTGGTGAAACAATGGTACTTGTGTACCATATGCTGCGTTTAAATGCTGTAAGACAGCTGTGGGGCCTGAGTGTTACTGGATGTGGGCCAACTCTCAGAAGAAGCCTTCCACTGGTTGGAAAATGTTTCCAGTGAGAGCAGGAAGAAGCCACTTTTCATGGAGCAATTTCCAGATGCATGGACTCAGAAGATGAGTGCATCTGTGTTTATGACGCTGATGGTGTGTATTTTTCCATGTGTGCACCATTAGCAGACCCTATTGTAGCACTTCAATGTTGATATCCCTAATGAACCAAGTAAAAAGGTCGGGCTTTCTGCAGGTGGATACTGAATTTGGTCCACTTTTGCATGTCCAACTCATGTGATTTATTTCAGCTGCAATACGTTGAATCCCATCTTTTAATGTTACTTTGCTTTGACAATGCACAACTATCAATCACTTGTAAAACTTTTCATCCAAAAGGTGCCTTTTTCACCTCACAGACAAACCTGAAAAATAATACCTCGTATTTCTCCAAAGCCACACAGGAGGAGAACGGTAGATATGCTGCTGCACTGCTTCTGACTCTGACTTTAGTATTTACCCCCATAGAAACTGTCTGCCAATCAAATCGTGCTCCTTCACAGACTAGCCCAAGGGTAGAGTACTAGTGCACCTTCACAACAATGTTACATTGTTCACTACATATAGCATATCTACCACAGAGAGGCAGTGGATTCAATAAGGGGACCATAAGGTAAGATGATCTCCTTTGTTAAAAAAATGCTGAAGATTTTATATTGGTGAGGTGAGCTTTTATGTGATGCTTGAACATGGTGATGATGAGGTGAGAAGTTTCCAATAACTGTGTTCTGCCTTCAGCGGAGATTAAAGCGAATCTATGCCCAAGTCTGAAATCTCCAATTACAAATCCTGCCAAAGGGCTGTTTAACTCATCATTGTCATTCCTGAATAATCTCCTCACAGACAACGATTATTTTTGGCCGTAAACATAAATAAAAGTAGTTTTTTTGTTGTTTTTTTTTTTAAAGATCACAGATGTTGTGGAAACTTTTCCAAAGACAACAGCTAGCATTGGTTTATGGGATATCCTATCTGGTCGTCAAAATTTCTGCATGGTTTATCTTTCTTTGACGAAAACCCAGACGATGCCGCATAGTGAGGCAACAAAGAAAGGAGTAAATGTATGAAAGAAAGAGAATGAGATATTTTCATTAGGGAGCAGCTTGACATCAGATTCACTCCTCGGAGCTTTAATAAAACGGGCTCAGTTAGGTCCTACTCATTACTATACTATGAGTATTGACTTTGGCCTGAAGTCATGACCAGATAAAATGGTGTAAGGCCTTGTCCTAAGTGATTACTCCAAATTACAAATCTGTCTGCATGTAACCCAATACAGCCTGAGCGCTGCAGTTCACAGGGAATGCTTCCACATACATATTGTAGCTGTGAGGTGCAAACCTCCTTTATCCACAACAGACATTTTTCAGGAAATAAAAAAAATTCTGTAGTTCCTGAATAATTTAGCAGCTACAAGATTTATTCACATTACTTTTCTAATGGTTGTCATTCATTTGATATTATTTAAAAAACATCCAAAGACAGGGAATGGATGATCAATTGAATAGGTTTATAGAAAAAAAATAAATAAACAGAACTAAATATAGATATGAGGTTTTCACCTGACACGGCAGTGATGAGTATTTGCCCCTTCCTGATTTCTTGTATTTTTGCATATTTTTCACACTTAAATGTTTCAGATCATCAAACAAATTTTAATATTAGACAAAGATAACCCAAGTAAATACAAAAGGTATTTTTTAAATTATTATTTCATATATTAAGGGAAAAAAGCTATCCAAACCTACCTGGCCCAATGTGGAAAAAGTAATTTCCCCTTAAATCTAATAACTGGTTGTGCCACCAACAACTGCAATCAAGTGTTTGTGATAACTGTCAATGAGTCTTTTACATCACCGTTGAGGAATTTTGGCCCACTCTTCTTTGCAGAATTCAGCAACATCGGAGGACTTGAGCTTGAGGTCATGAACTGATGGCTGGACATTCTCCTTCTTGATTTTCTGGTAGAGAGAAGAATTCATGATTCCATCAATTATGGCAAGTCATCCAGGTCCTGAAGCAGCAAAGAAGCCTCAGACCATACCACTACCACCACCACGTTTGACTGTTGGTATGATGTTCTTTTTAGGAAACAATGTGTTAGTTTTACACCAGATGTAATGGCATGGGCACCTTCCAAAAAGTTCATCTTTTGTCTTGTCAATCCATAAATCTTCCCAAAAATCTTGTTGATCATCAAAATGTTCTTTTGGAAAATGTGAGATGAGCCTTTGTGTTGCTTTTGGTCAGCAGTGTGTCTTCAACTTGGAACTCTCCCATGGATGTCACTTTTGTCCAGTCTCTTTCTTATTGTTAAATCATGGACCAGAGTCCAAACTGAGGCAAGTGAGCCCTGCAGTTCTTTAGATGTTGCTCTGGGCTTTTGTTTTTGATTAGTTCTTGAATTTCTTTAGCTCATGGCATGATGTGTTGCTTTTTGTGATCTTTTAGCCTACTTCCTTTGTCAGACAGGTTCTATTTAAGTGATTTATTGGTTCAACAGATCTGGCAGTGATCAGGCCTGGGTGTGGCTACTGAAATTGAGCTCAGCTTTCAAAAAAAAAAAAAGTGGTTAATCACAAAAATTCATGATGTAACAGGGATGAGTGGGGGGTAATTATATTTTCACACAGGGTCAGGTAGGTTTGGATAGCTTTAACCATTAATAAAGGAAATTCTCATTTAAAAACTACATTTTGTACTTACTTGGGTTATCTTTGTCTAACATTAAAATTCGTTTGATGATCTGAATAATTTAAGTGTGACAAATGTGTAAAAATATAAGAAATCAGGAAGGGGGCAAATAGCTTTTCACAGCACTGTACATGCAATCACAATATGCTTTAAGATAACAGGTGGAAATTTTAAAGGATCCATGGATATGAGCACTTTTGAACCTGAAATACAACCATACAGTATTGTACACAAACAGACACACAAGGGGCCCGAGGAGAAAGTGGTTTTTGTTCATCATCTAATGATCGCATGAACATGCCCACCACACACACACACACACACACACACGCACACGCACTCCCTCACTCTCCACTATCTCCCAGTCACACTCAGTCACCCAGTGTTGGTATAGTGCCTGGTCCTGACAGCTGAGTTTTAATTGGCCAGGGTGGTGCAGCATGGGCCGCTGTCATGCAGCTGGCAGTTTGAGGGGTTGTGGGACAGGCCCCACCGTGGGGGCTGTCAAACGGCCCACGGTCTCCACGGGAACCCCCACCGTGGGTGTCCCGCCTCATTTAGGCGCGCACAGACAAAGCGCCAATTAAGAGGGGCTTTAAACAATCAAACAGAGTTCCTCGGGGCCCACAGACACTCCACAGGGCACTAAGAAAGACAGACAGACACGCGTGTTCTCATGGCTGATCGTCGACATGCACACGTGCACACAGACAAAGATGGAAAGGTAAAAAAAAAAAAATAGACTGATGATGACGCAATCTGAAGACAAATTTATTGTTGCAGCTGAAGCTGTGTGCAGGCATTCCTCTCAAAGAAATAATTCAGCTGACAAAAATCAAATAGCTCGGAATAAAATAACTAAAAAGAGTGTTTATTAGTTATTTTCTGTTCCTTTTTAAATACCCAATTTGATTTAAAAATACATTTTCATCCCACTGAAAACTCTGAAAAAAGGCTTAAAAAGGAGTCAAAATGAACTTCTTGCTCTCACAAAAGTGCAACCTCCTGCATCTGCTTGTGTTTGTTTGCCTCCACGGAAGGAAGCGCCACTGACTGATATTCCCCACTAAACTGATGAACCCTGCATTTTTAAGAGCAAAGCAGTGTCTTTAATGTATATCTCTGTCACTCCCCTCCTTTTGCCCCATCTTCTACTATGAGCTTCCATATGCCACTTCCATATGGCCCCGCACCCTCTCCTGACAAGCCTATGGCTAAGGCCCATCCATCATTCTAGGGAGTGTGCTCACTTGTTATCAGCTCAGGCTGGCGCTGGGGAGTAGGTAACACAGATGAGAATGGGGATGGGAAAAACAGAATTCAGGCAAATTGCTCCATCCCTCTTAAAACAATTTTTTAGAGACTAGAACATCTTTTTTTTTTTTTTTTTTTTTTTGCTGTAAATATTTTATTGTGGATTATTTTTTTGTCTCCTTCTGGGGAGGGTGTTAAAAGATATATTTAGGAAGATGATGCAGATGATGGAGATGTTTTGCAAATGCAGCCTCTCCCAGACGTCGGTGCAGAGGGAGAGTGGGACCATAATGCAAGTTGTCCTGGAGGGGGAGATACAGGCATGCAGTCAAGCTGCAGCACTGGTACTGGGAAGCTGCAGACATGATGCACACGCCAAACAAATCAAAAATACACATGCGTGATCTTGTAAATAAAACCATCAGCAACAATATCAATAGCAATCATCATAGTAGCAGTGACAATAACAGAAAGAAGAAGACGACTCAAGGGAACGTGGAAGAAATATATCACCTGTCTTTTATTTAAAGAAATAAAATAAAATAAACAGTGTCCTCCACATCCAGATCATGCCAGAATGCATGATGTATTAATGTTATTTTAAACACAGACTGCGGACAGTTTATACTTCTATTACACAAGATGTTCTGCACTCTCTCAATATTAAAAGACAAATTATTTCAAGTGCAAGCATGCAGAAACAAAACACTGCACTGTAATTAATTTAACAATATTTAAACAGCTCATAACCGCATCTGGAAAATGTAAATACACAGTTTGAGCAGTATTATGTACACGAGCCGTATACGTAGTGCATTCGTACTGAATGCACATGCTTGAACAGAGTGAAATCAATTTGAAAAGAGGATAAACACAATACACCTCAAGAATGATAGCCTCGGTGGCTGCAGGTGTAATGACATTCAAACACTGATAGAAATCAGTAAACATTCTACATCTACAACATATAAACGAAAAGAAAAAATGATCTGTATGCAGCGCACACTTTACAGGATTTGAAAAAAAAACCCTCAAGCACCTTGAAACAAGAAGGTGAAGAAGACGATGCATCTGGAGATAAGAAAAAGTGACAAGGACGAAGTGCAAGTGGAGGCATAGTGGCCATTATGTGGTATCACTGGTGCCAGATATTCTATCTGGAGGGCCAAATAGCCTCCATGTGCTTGTATGCCACAGCGGTCACAGTAGTAGTCTGTTGGGCAGCAGGGTGGGTAATTTTAAACCCCATTAACAATCACCATATTTATTTATGAGGCTGGGCCTGGCTAGGTATGTATTGTTGCCCACACATCCTTACTTACAATGAGTTTAGAGGATATATGATCTTTGTCTGAGGCTTTCTGGGAGGAAGCAAAGCCTCACTTCCATGTAGACGCTGTGATACCATGAATTATTGAGTGGGTGCAAGAAAAGAAGGAACTTTAATGTAATACGTGGCCTTGTTATTGGCCCTCACTTTTTGTAACCTTTCAGTTTTAATTAACACGGGGGAAAAAGTGAGGGTTGGTCTGGACTATGTGGGACGGCGAGCATGCAGATTTGTGTCAAAGACAGCATTAGCTTACAAATAGTCTTGCCTATGAGGAGTAGGTGTGCATTTTTGTGTTGAGAAATTGCTGTCAATAATGATGCCTATTATCTCAATATTTCATTTTCATTCCTGTCACTTCTTATTGTCACTAAGGTTACATTATGCATTAAATTAAATTAAAATTAAATCACCCTTATTGTCATTCAACTGTACAATCAATCATGTACAGCAGAATGAGATTGTGCTTTACCTATCTACAGTGTAAATCACACACACCCCAAGTGCAGAATCAGAGGGCCGCTGCCATGCAAGGCGCCGCCACAGAGTTCCCTCCTCCATTCCATTTTTATTGCTGAGCACCAAGCTGGACGGCATGAAGTTCCACTTTTATATGGTCTTCGGCATGACCCGGCCGGGATTTGAACCCCTGCCTCCTGGGTGTGGGGCGGATGCTCTACCAACTGAGCCACCACTCCGGTAACAGCCTGAAGTGACAGATCAGATTTTTTAGGGCTGTCTGAACCCACAAATCTGATCTGAAATCTGTTCTTTCAGATCAGATCTGAGTTACTTTCACATGTGGTCCGAGATCGGATATACAGTATATCACGCCACCTAACTGACACTAGTCAGAGTGGAAGACATGCAACTTTTTGCTTCTGTGCATGCATATTTATGTCAATACTTTGCTCTATTGTTAGTAGGAATGCACAATAATATCGGCATGTTATGCGCCAACAAAGCATTTAAAATTATTTATCGCATTGGCAAAAAAAACCCAACAACATATTTACAACTGTCATAAACACCCTTTCAGGGCAGGGAAAAAGGCTCCACGTGCAGGCTGTGAGTTTGCAAATGTATTTGGGAGAACACAAAGTTACATCACGAATGAAGAGAATGCAGGGAAGCAAAAATAACAGACTGCTAAGGCGTGGGGAATCTCTGGCTAAGCCTGGAGTCAGCACTGGGAAAAATGCAGGTGAGCAAAAATAGCAAAACTGCTAAGGCAAGGGAATCGCCAGCTAAACCTGGGGACAATACTGGAACAAAGCAGGCAAGCAAAATAACAGACTGCTAAAGCAAGGGAAATCGCCGGCTAAACCTGGAGAAGTAGGGACACATGTAGAAAAATAACAAGGGACTTACGCGTATCAGTAGAGCATTGAAGGCAGCAAGTAGCTGCGAGTAGGGTGCTGCGCTGGACGAAAGTGCGCAGCCCCTTAAATAGTGAACAAAACCCATTAACACAATAAACAACAGGTGTGGGCACCTGAACGGGCAGGAGAAAGCGAGGATACATGATTGGGATCAACTGAGGCAGTGAGAGGGAGGCAAACCCACACTGACAGCTGACAGGGCACATCCATACAAGGCTTCATGCCCCTGACAGCTGTCAACAGTAAAAAGGACCAAACTGGGATATAAAGAATAAAAACAACATGTCAAAGTAAAATTATAAATAAGTACAAAAAATAAAATTATAACATTAACACAAACAGAAAAATGGCAAGCAGAACAATAATACATAAACCCAAAAGCATAAAATGCGACAAATGAGTAAATAAGCAGAAAAAGCCATGACACTGAGTCTGGTGTAGAACTCCAGCACTCGGCTCATGACAACAACTATTAAAATATAACAGCGTAACGTTTTTCCCAAGGCACGAAGGAATGACGTCAGGCAGCATAACAACAAACATGTCTGGCTCCACACAGCCACACAAGTTGGAGCATAAACACAACAAAAGCACCCCCCCAAGCCCAAACAAAAGAAATATACAACAGTGAAGACAAAAAAAAAAAAACCTTCAGCGGCAGCCTCCTCCGTAGTGCCCACGGTGTTAGGATTACAGCCCGGAAATCGTCTTTTCTGAATGTAGCACAAGCTTTGCTGTTACCTTGGTTACGGCCTTCATTCAAGAACGGTGATGGATGGCGAAGTTGGTAGAGGAGTCAGAAGAGTGAAGAAGGCGAACAACTCCAGATCAGTGAAATTGCCATGGAAACCAAAGAGGGAAAGGGAACCACCAAGGCTAAGCTACAACAACTGAGTGATAAATGCTAGCCTAGCTGTTATGCTAGTCACCTCAAGAAATTCCAGCAAGGATAGTCAGGAGTTGAGGTTAGCCTAACACTGAAGAAGATCCAAGATGAACTGCTCAGTGGAGGCAAAAGCTGGATTCATATTACATTTCTGCTCTGGCCCGCTGAGGTGCGTGTGTGCTTTGGATGAGGCCAGTGTGCATGCGGTTGTGTATATGCTTCACATTTTTTGTCTACCTGGTCAAGCAGTTGATGCATGCACACAACTGTTATTTGTAGTTTCACCCCAGTCCTATGGGTAGTGCAAATCCACTAACACCCCAGTTTGTTCACCAGCTATACTAAAGTGAAGAAACGCGAGATCAACGACCATTTTTAGTAGCAACAACAATGGCATCATTTTGAGGAAAAGGAGGATTTACCGTGTTTCAGTGCTCTTCTCCACTCAAGCTGCTGCTGCTGCTGAAAAACAATTTGTGCATATTTATTCTCGTCGTTCACTTCCTCTTTGTCTTCTTCGTCTACTTTGACTTTGTATGCTGTGTTGGTAGCGCCCCCTCATTAATGGGAGGCTCAATCTTGTGCAGTTAACATGGTCAGAAAATTTGGGCTGCACACGGACATCCGCGAAAGGGCTCTGCAGACGTCTACAAACTGGAGAAGATGACGTAATTTTCATCACACAAGCCTCACAGTCAAGCAGACGTGGACAGTGGAGGTGCAACATGAATCCAGCTTGACTCACTCCTTATCTCGGCATCAAGCATGGAGGTAACCATACTCCTTTTCACGATAACATTCAGCAATCTGTACTGACAGTTTATTTCTTCCTCACTTCACAACTTTGAGCAAGTCTGCCGATCCTTGCTCCATACTGAAGCGAGATCATTAAAAACTGCCAAGGTTTAAAATATTCATGATTAAAAGCCTCCGAAGTAGCATAAAATATCAATAAAATAGGCCAGTAAACCCCAAGCTTCTATGCTGGTGGTGGAATTTGTCTTATTTTGGTTGGGGAATGTGTCTATATTGTTATAATTCAGTGAGGCTTCAGTGAGAATAATTCAAGTGAGGCTCAAACGCTGGGCTGTCAGAACGAACACTCAGATTCGGGAGTAAAAGCACACCAGTTTATTACAGAAAATGAAGATAAATACACAACGGAAAATAAAGGTGCAGAACTAAGTAAAACAAAACACAGAAACACGCAATTAAATTTCCACACAAAACTGGTGCCCGCTGGAGCACATGCTGCCTACGGGGGAAAGAGCAGACAGAGATTATTAGGGACAGATTCTCCCCAATGAGGAGAGCAACGTGGGGGAGCACACTTACTCAGAAGCAGAGGAGCCCAGCATGGAACTCCTGCGTGGACCAGGGGAGACGGGGAAAGGGTGTTGACCTGGGTGGATTGTCCGGTGTCTTCAACAGCCAGGGGAGCATGATCAGCTTCGGTAGACACACCACGGAGGTGGGCAGCAAACCTGGAGAGACAGGAGGACAAATGGGTAACACAGGTAATGGACAGAATAATGAGCTAAGAACAGTTTATTTGGTTATAGCAAACCTAATGATCCAGCGATGATTGTTCCACATGCTGGCTCTTAAATACACTGGTCATCAGGATGCAGCAGGTGTGTAATCACGCAGGTGTGCCCAATTCTCCGGATCCAAACAGATAGACAGAAGGGGAGGGGGAACACGCTCGCTTGACCATCACAGTGCCCCCCCAAGGGATGCCTCCTGGCGTCCCACTGGACTTATGTTGCTGGGGCCAGTGAAACGCCCGCACCATCCGCTTATCCAAGATGTGAGAGCCAGGGACCCAGGATCTCTCCTCCGGACCGTATCCTTCCCAGTGGACGAGGTATTAGCACTCCCAACCCCATCGACTGACATCCAGGGTCCTTTCCACCGTGTATGCCGTCTGACCATCGATGACCTGGGAGGGCGGGGGAGGATCCAGAGGAGGGTAGAGAGGACTGGTGGAGAGGGGTGAAAGGTGGGGTGGATCCGCATCGAGGGTGGCAGGTCCAACCAAACGGTCACGTCGTTGATCAGCCGCTTGATGGTAAATGGACCCAGATAGCGGGGAGAGAGCTTCTGGAACTCCGTTTTCAGCGGGACCTGCTCGGTGGACAGCCACACCTTCTACCCCACCATGTACTTGGACGCCGGTGCGCGTCTGCGGTTGGCGTAACGTTGATGGCGCTCTGAAGAGCAGAGGAGGGCAGCTCTAGTGGCCCTCCACTGACGGTGGCACCAGTGTGCGTGGAGCTCCACAGACGAGATGTCGAGCCCCCTCTCCACCATAGGCAGCAGCGGTGGCATGTAGCCCATGGAGGCCTTGAATGGCGTAAGCCCAGTGGAAACAGGTACAGCAGAGTTGAGGGAATACTCCACCCAGGTCAGGTGGGAACTCCAGGTGGATGGATTCTGGGATGCTACACACCTGAGGGTGGCTTCCAGAGACTGATTATCATGCTCAGCATGACCGTTACTTTGAGGATGGTAGCCATACGTCAAGCTGACAGAGGCACCCAGGAAGTGGCAGAACGCCCTCCACACCTAGGACATGAACTGTGGTCGCCAGTTTGAGACGATGTCCATAGGGATACCGTGCAGCCGGATGACATGCTGTGTCAGTCGGTCGGCCATCTCTGCAGCCAGTGGCAACTTGCACAATGGAACCAGGTGGACAGCTTTGGAGAACTGGTCAACCACAGTGAGGATGATGGTATTCCCTTGGGATGGAGGGAGGCCCGTGACGAAATCCAAAGCTATGTGCGACCACGGTCGACCCGGCACTGGGAGGGGATGGAGGAGGCCAGCAGGAGGAGAAGAGTCTGACTTGTTGGCTGCACAGACATGGCAGGCCTTCACAAACTCCCTCACATCCCTCCCGAGCGCGGGCCACCAAAACACTCTCCAGAGCAGTTCAGCAGTCCTAGAGATTCCAGGGTGGCAGGCGAAAAAACTGGTGTGGCCCCACTTAATGACTTCACCCTGTAATGCCGAGGGGACATACAGCCTGTCTGGAGGGCTTCCCCCCGGGATGGGCTCTGATGATTGTGCTTGCTGGACCCTCTGCTCAATCTCCCACGAGAGTGCCCCGAGAAAGCACAAGGAGGGGAGAATACACTCCAGGGGAGACGCAGCAACTGCGGAGGAAGAGGTGGAGGAGGAGGAGCCAAGAGAGAACTGGCGTGAGAGAGCGTCAGCCTTGGCATTACAGGACCTTGGTCGATATGAGATGGAAAGATTAAATCTATTAAAGAACAGGGCCCACCGTGCCTACCAAGAGTTCAACCGTCTGGCCGATCAAAGGTATTCTAAATTCTTATGATTGGTCCAGACAATGGCCGGTTAGCTAGCTCCCTCCAGCCAGTGTCTCCACTCCTCCGATGCCAGCTTTATGGCCAACAGTTCGCGATCCCCACCATCTTAGTTCCTTTCTGCTGGCGTGATCCGCCTGGAGAAATACACGCATGGATGGAGCTTCTGATCACAGGAGGAGCTGGGAGAAGACAGCGCCCTCCCCTAAGTCGGAAGCATCCACCTCGACCGCAAACTGCGCCGCGGGGTCCACCTGCGCGAGGACGTGTGCATTGGTGAAGAGGCCTTTCAGGGTCACAAAAGCTCATTCAGCGGCCTCGGACCACTTGAACGGGCTTTTGGTCGATGTCAACTGCGTAAGTGGTTGCGCCACCTTACTATAATCACGGATAAATCAGTGGTAGAAGTTGGCGAAGCCCAGGAATCATTAGAGATCCTTCCTGGACTTGGGGGTCCGCCAGCCTACTACTGCCTTAATCTTCGCCGGATCGGCCTTTACCATGCCCTCGGCAATAATGAACCCAAGGAACAAAGTGGAGCAAGTGGAAAATTCGCACTTCTCTGCTTTGACAAAAAGCTGATTCTCCAGCAAGCGCTGCAGGATGGAATGAACGTGGACAACATGCTCCTCCAGTGTGCAGGAAAAAAATCAGAATACCATCCAAATATACAAAAACAAACTGGTTCACCATGCCTCGCAAGATGTCATTAATTAACCGCTGGAAGACAGCGGGGGCGTTGGTCAGCCCGAATGGCATGGCCAAGTACTCAAAATGGTCCAACAGAGTTTTAAACGCCGTCTTCCACTTGTCTCCCTCACGAATGCGAACCAAATGGTATGCATTACGGAGGTCGAGCTTGGTGAAAAAATGTGCCCGTTGGAGTAGCTCAAACACCGAGTTAATAAGGGGCAGCGGATACTTATCCTTACGAGTGATCGTGTTGAGTTCTCGGTAATCAGTGCACGGTCGCAATAACCCATCATTCTTCCCTACAAAAAAGAACCCAGCGCCGAGGGTGGCGGATGACAGACGAATAATGCCAGCGCTAAGGGAGTCTTTTATGTAAGTCTCCATCTCCTCCCTCTCTGGCCCAGATAAACAGTAGAGCTGGCTAGATGGCACCCGGGAGGAGGTCGATAGCATAGTCATAGCCCCAGTGAGGTGGTGAAGATAGGGCTCTGGACTTGCTAAAGACCTCCCCTAAGCCATGGTAGACCTCAGGCACTGAGCTGAGATCCACTGGCTCAGCTGGAGGGGAGGAGCTCAGGAGTGAAGGCAAACATGCAGCCGATTGGAGACACAATGGCAAGAAAAAGGGACTCCAGGATGAAATGGAGCCCAGATTCCAATTAATAACAGGGTTGTGTAAACGGAGCCATGGATACTCTGGGATCATGGTGGTGGTAGACTGAGGCAGGATGTAGAATTGAATAGTCTCGCGGTGATTACCGGACAGAATGACCAAAATGGGCTCAGTCTGGTAATCGCCACGATACTGCTGCCTGAGACCACTGAGACTGTTAAAGGAGTCAGAACTTTCCTGGTGGGTAGCTGTAATTTGTAGACCATGACCTGTTGGATGAAATTTTGCTCCGCTCCGGAATCAACCAGAGCGGAGGTTTTGAACTCGGGCCCCCGATAACTGGATAAGGGCTGGAAGTTCAAAATGGTTGGGAGGATTTTGTGAGGACCCTCACGCCAGACCCCCACGGTTACTGACGGGCCAGGACTTTTGACTTTTTGGGGCATTTCAAAGCTGCGTGGCCTGGCCCCCCCAATATAAACATGCCCCTTCTCTCGCTCAATGACGACACTCCTCCAGAGACAGAGGGAACCTGCCGAGGGCCATTGGCTCGGAGGAGGTCGACAGAGCTGTGTGAGAGGGTTGGGCGGCCAGCCGGGGAGCGGACAGGGAAGCAGTGGCTTTCTGCTCTCTCGCACGCTCCCTAAACCGGTTGTTGAGGACCACAGCCTGCACAATAAGCTCATCCAAAGAGGAGGGGGACGTGCGGATAGCCAGCTCATCACGAAGATGCGAATTCAGACCCAGGAGGAAGGCGCTCCAAAGCAAAATGTTGTTCCACCCGGAGTCCGCCACAACGACCCAGAACTCAACAGAAAAATCAGCCACCGTCCAGTCCCCCTGCCGTTGCCCCACCAGCTGGCTAACTTTATTCCACTCGCTCTTTGAATGGTCGAAAGCCTTGGAGATCTCTCGCACAAACCGCTCATAAGAATAGAGGGCCCATCCAGGCCACTCACGATGGACTGTGCCCACTTGAGCACCCGGTCCCGTAACAACAAGGTCAAGAGGTGGATCTTGTGACTCTTCCCTATATTCCCCCCTCACCTACTGAAAATACATCCGGCAGTGCAGCAGGAACCCCTTACACACACACCCTTCTACCTCCCACCCATAGCAGGCAAGCGTAGGAATGGAGATGTTCCTGCGGATGGCATACTCTGCCAGGGCAGCAGATGCGGGAGGAGGCGCCGCACCAGGAAGCCGACACAGGTGCTCAGATACGGTCACCAATTGTTGAGTAATAGTTTCCAGCTGTTCGGATAAGAACATGACCTGGCGCTCCGTGGCATCCAATCCCGAGAGCGCTGACTGTTCATTCGGCTGAGCGCCCGCTGAGCCTCACTCCTGACTGGATCGTTTTAGCATAATTCAGGCAAGTGAGGCTCAAACGCTGGGCTGCCAGAACGAACACTCAGACTCGGAGTAAAAGCACACCAGTTTATTACAGAAAATGAAGATAAATACACAAAGGAAAATAAAGGTGCAGAACTAAGGAAAACAAAACACAAAAACGCACAATTAAATTTCCACACAAAACTGGTGCCCGTTGGAGCGCATGCTGCCTACAGGGGAAAGAGCAGACAGAGATTATTAGGGACAGATTCTCCCCAATGAGGAGAGTAGCATGGGGAAGCACACTTAGTCAGGCGCAGAGGAGCCCAGCGTGGAACTCCTGCGCGGACCAGGGGTGACAGGGAAAGGGCGTTGACCTGGGTGGATTGTCTGGTGTCTTCAACGGCCAGGTGAGCATGATCAGCTCTGGTAGACACACTGCGGAGGTGGGCAGCAAACCTGGAGAGACAGGAGGACAAACGGGTAACACAGGTAACGGACAGAATAATGGGCTAAGAACAGTTTACTTGGTTATAGCAAACCTAATGATCCAGCGATGGTTGCTCCCCACACTGGCTCTTAAATACGCTGGTCATCAGAACGCAGCAGGTGTGTAATCACGCAGGTGTGCCCAATTCTCCGGAGCCAAACAGACAGACAGGAGGAGAGGGGGAGCACGCTCGCCTGACCATCACATACAGTATACGCCAGTTAATCATCATTGTAAGACAAAGGCGATGTAAACAGCTGGGAAAAGTATGTGCATATATTGTATCAGAATTGACAAAAAAAAATTTCAAAATAACTTGGTTATTGGAAAAAAAATAATATTGTGCATCCCTAATTGTTAGCATCCATGCTAAAAAGTTGCTGCTCCAACAGCTGACAACACCAGTTGGACCTCATCACATACATCCAACTAACTGCTTGCAGTCCTCCATATGTTTACTAAAAACGCATCTATTTTCTCAATTCAAAACAAATGAGTAGCCTTGCAAATATGACACGTTTTGTTACTGTTGATGAGGTGATGTAGCATGGACAGATGCTTTCACATTTGAGCTGCTTAAAAGTCACATGAATTCATGAATGTGGACTCTCATGAGAGTCAAATCCAGTCTGACCAAAAACACTCATAACTGAACAATATGGCTTGTGAAGAGATTGTAGCCCAATGTGGTCAAAGGGAACGTCAATGAGTTCTTCTCTGAGTTTGATCCTAAAATTAAAATACCCACCACTCATAGCACCAATTTTAAAAAAAACTCACAAAGCAGCTGCACACTCATCCTCTTCTAATAAGGTCAAAAACACTCCCTGATCAAACACTCTGCATCCAATTTGGCCCATGTGTCTCCAAAAACAAATGCTGCCAATATGGCCACCTCCCTTCATGCTCCCTTGGCGGGGGGGGGACCACTGGCCACCAAAAGCACTTCAAACGGACCCCAGAGTGCCGCTCAAAACTGACAGACAGGCGAGGAGGCAGTCGGATGTAAATAAACACTCAGGCCTTTCCCATCGAAGAGGTTTAACTGTTGTTGTGGTCAGTGTCATCTCACGTGTCACGCTGGATGATGTGGCGGGGAGTGTGTCGGTTGTTTTGATGTACAGTGGCGCTTTTTATGACCTCTTTAGGGGTTGCGGGGAAGGGGGCTGTGCTTTTAACCACAAAGTGGAGACTATCGATCAAAGAAAAGTGTCAAAACAGACAACTGGGGGACATGGTATCAGAGAAGTTCTCTAAAACAATGGCGAAGGGCTTTCATTTTTTGGATTCACTCTCAGATATGGACATACAATCATCAGATTTACTTATTAATTCAGCTATAAAACAAACAGATCCATCATAAACAGTACTTGACTTTAGCACAGGCCCACCAGCCAAACGTCAATAGAATTAGATATTCTGTTTGACTTATACAGTGTCCACAAAAGGACAAATGAATTCATAATAAAACTATTGCATTTACAAGGAAAAGCAGCATGTTCATAGTATAGTCACCAATTCATCAGAAAAATGTTGAAAATTCATGACGAGAGCTCACAAATTTGCAAGAAAAAGAAAGACATTTAGGGGGGAAAATTTTAAATGTGCATATTTAAACAATGCAACTACACTACATTTCAAATTATGCAAACAGGATTTTAGTGTCATAAACATTCAGTTTTTTGTTTTTCAATTAAACTCATGGATGGTATTGTGTCTCAGGGCTCTTTGGATCTCTGCTATCAATATCAGACACCTGTCATAATTAGTTTGCCAGGTGAGCCCAGTTAAAGGCAAACTACTTAAAAAGGATGTTCCACATTATTAAGCATGCCACAAGTTTCAAGCAATATGGGAAAGAAAAAGGATCCCTCTGCTGCCATAAACATCAAATAGTGCAATGCCTTGGACAAGGTATGAAAACATTAGCTATTTCACAAAAACTTAAGCATGAGCATCGTACTGTGAAGAAATTTGTCATGATTTGGTGTTTTAAGGAGGCTTAAGTGCAGGGCAACCACTTCAGAAGAACACTCAGACACAGATGAAAAGTTACACCACTTTAATGAAAACCCCAAAACCCTATGCACAACATACTAACTTAGGAAATAAATACACAAACCACAATCAATGAAACCCGCAACCAAGATGCCACACTATATACAGGAAAACAGTTGCACACTGGAGCCACATGCAGCCTACAAGGAAAGAGGAGAGGAATGATTAATGATGAGAATGGCACACAGGGAAATAACAATTGAGGTAAAGGGGCTTATGATACTGGCAGAGAGCCCGGCAGTGAACTCCAGCATAGGAAAGCTGAGGGGACCTGGAGATTGCAAGGAAGGCAGAGGAAGGGCTGAAGAACCTGGGTGGAGAAGCAGCTGTCTGTGAGGAGAGATGATTCAGGCAAGCATACAAACACAGCTCTGGAGGTGGCAGCAAACATGAGAGGAGGAGAAGGTAAGACAACTTGGGGAAAATAATTAATTTATCACACAACAAGACCTATAGTTGCGAGGCGGGACAAACCCAACCATCCAGCAGAGAGCTCTTCACACTCTGGCCCTTAAATACGCTGGTGAATCAGGAAGCAGCAGGTGTGTAATCAATCACACAGGTGCGCTGATGAGCTCTGGAGCCAGGAAAACAGAAACAGGAATGGAGGAGGGAGGCACATTCGCCTGATCATGACAAAATTTGTGGCTGATTCAGAGCTGATTCAGAGCTGATTCAGATCTGCACGGGTTCGTGCAGATAAAAGCATAATGAGGAAGGTTTCTGCCAGACAAATTCATCAGATTAAGACAGTAGCTGCTAAAATGCCATTACAAAGCAGCAAGCAGATATTTGAAGCTGCTGGTGCCTCTGGAGTCCCACAAACCTCAAGGTGTACGATCCTCCAGAGGCTTGCAGTTGTGCATAAACCTATTTGGCCACTCCTAACCAATGCTCACAAGCAAAAAACGGTTGCAGTGGGCCCAGAAATACATGAAGACTAATTTTCAAACAGTCTTGTTTACTGATTAGTGCCATGCAAACCTGGATGGTCCAGATGGATGGAGTAGTGGATGGTTAGTGGATGGCCACCATGTCCCAACAAGGCTGCGATGTCAGCAAGGAGGTGGCGGAGTCATGTTTTGGGCTGGAATCATTGAGAGAGAGCTGGTAGGCCCCTTTGGGGTCCCTGAAGGTGTGAAAATGACCTTGGCAAAGTATATAGAGTTTCTGACTGACCACTTTCTTCCATGGTACAAAAAGAAAAACCGTGCCTTCTGTATCAAAATTATCTTCATGCATGACAAAGCATCATCTCATGCTGCAAAGAATACCTCTGTACCATTGGCTGCTACAGGCATAAAAGGAGAGAAACTCATGGTGTGGCCCCCATCCTCCCCTGACCTAAACCCTATTGAGAACCTTTGGAGCATCATCAAGCAAAAGATCTATGATGGTGGGAGGCAGTTCACATCAAAACAGCAGCTGTGTGAGGCTATTCTGACATCTTGCAAAGGAATTCAAGCAGAAACTTGCCAAAAACTCACAAGTTCAATGGATGCAAGAATTGTGAAGGTTATATCAAAGAAGGGGTCCTATGTTAACATGTAATTTGGCCTGTTAAGATGTTTTTGATTGAAATAGCTTTTGATTTCAGTAAATATGACCTCCTAGTGCTGCAAATTCAACAAATGTCCATTTTCAATTCTTTACAACCAGTAAAATGTTTTGAAACTCTGTTGTGCATAATTATTTGAAACAGCGCATTTTGAGTTTTTTTTTATTTTTGCAAAAAATAGTTATCATTGGGAGGTTTGTTCATTAAAATTCAAATTATACTCTAACAGTTGATGATTTGAAAATTATTCTGTCATTTGCACTGACTATTTAGGAAAATCAAATATCATTTGCATAATAATTTGGAAAGCAGTGCATATAATAAAGTCATAAGTTTGTCATTAAACATGTCACAAATTTACAAAAGAAAGATACAAATTTAGGAGCAGGAAAATCTCATGAAAAAATAGCAAATTTATGTTGAAAAAAAGTTGGATATTTATTATAAATTGGAAGCTCTGCGAGAGTCATGTTTTTCGACTTCTCCAGTGCTTTCAATACAATTCAACTGGCATTACTGAGGGGGAAATTGGAGGGAGCAGGTGTTGGCTGTCACCTTACTGCATGGACTATTCACTATCTTACCAACAGACCGCAATACATGAGGCTGGATGACTGTGTGTCTGAGGTGGTGGTATGCAGTACAGGGGCCCCTCAGGGAACAGTGCTCTCTCCTTTCCTCTTTACACATCAGATTTCAGATATAATTCCACTAGCTGTCACCTTCAGAAGTTCTTCAACGATACAGCTATTGTTGGATGCATGTCAGAAGGAAATGATCTGGAGTACAGGAGGGTCATCTCTGACTTCATCATCTCGTGTGAACTCAGTCACCTTCACATCAACTCCAGCAAGACAAAGGAGATGGTGGTTGACTTCAGAAGGAAACCATCAATAATTGCACCGGTAAATATCCATGGTCTTGACATTAAGGTGGTGGATAGTGACAAAATCCTGGGGGTTCTCCTCAATTGGACTAGTCAGATAACACCCAAGCTTTGCACAAAAAGGACCAAAATTGGCTCTATCTGTTGGGCAGACTGAGGTCATTTGGGGTCTGCAGGTCATTATTAAAGACTTTTTACAACACTGTGGTGACCTCTGCAATTTTTTATGCAGTTGTTTGCTGGGGTAGTGGTAGCACGGAGAGGGACATGAAACGTTTGAACAGATTGGTCAAGAGGGCGAGTTCTGCCCTGGCTGGTCCCCTGGACGCCATTCAGGTAGTGAGGGAGAGAAGGATGTTTGCTAAGCTAATGTCTATTTTGGACAACACCGTTCACCCCCTATATGAGTCTGTGGAGGCCCTGAGCAGCTTTTAGTAGTAGACTGTTTCAGCCACTGTATAGGACTGAATGTTACCATAGGTCCTTCGTTCCAGTAGCAGTTAGATTGTATAATATACACATAGGATAAATACTTGCTATAAAACGTGCATGTATATATATTATTTTTACTGATGCATATAGGACAATTTGTACATATTTTAAATACTGATGTTGTGTTTTTAGTAGGGTTTCTTTTTTATTGTTTTTTATTTTTTGTTCCTGTTTTTCTTTTCTGACTTTGTGCTGCAGTAGCAAATGAATTTCCCCAGTGTGGGATTAATAAAATCTTATCTTATAAAATCTTACAAATTAGCAAAAATGGATATAGTATGCCCATGTGGAAAAAAACTAAATTGCAAGGAAAAAAAATGCATTTTTACCACAATAAGGGCACAAATACACATGCAATTTTTTTAATTTATGAGAAAAATAATTTTGGTGAAAACTTGTATATTTACATGAAAAAAGATGTAATATATACATTTTTTAAAAGTTTCAAATGTTAGGATTCCTGCCTGCTGTGTCCTTGCCTCTCTCCCTCTCCCTCCCCTCTGATTGGTTGTCGCTCCCTGCAGCTGATTACACCACCTACCGCTAATCAGAGGAGCCCTTTAAATTAAATGCACTCCCACCTCTCTGTCTGGCCACGTCAGACCTCCTGCCAGCATGTTTCCTACCTGAGTTTTGCCTGCTAACTAGTGATGGCAAGGTGAGGCTTTCTAGAGGACTTGAGGCCTTTCATCAAAATGGTTCATATAGATGAGGCCTCATGTGAAAATTCATTTTCTCTACTAGGCCATCTAGTGGACAAAACGTATACAACATGCAGATTTTTACAAGGGCATTATTGGTTTAATGTGCATTTTTTCCATTTCAATAAATGCAATGTCTTTTAAGAAATATCAATGATCATAAGGGAAAAAAGAAATAATAAAACTCGGGTGACTACAGTGAATGTGCTTGTGGTACTAATCCATTTTTATTAAGAAATAATAACTTTTCAACAGTCTTTGGACTAAGGCGATTTCTTTCTTTTTTTTTTTTTTTTAGATTATTTCTCCAGCTTTGGAGAATACTCATTCAGAGCACAGAGGATACAGGTGTGCAAAGGAAGGCTACTGCAAGTTTGTACAGTGTAAGGTAGACAAGTTTCTGTCTCTCCCAGTACATTCACCTCTATCCTTATTGTCATGCAGGGCACAATAGTGCCTCAGCATAATGATGTGTTATTGTTGTATCCAAGGTCTTTGAAACACAACAGACACTTCAGCGTGCAAAAAAAAAAAATAAAATAAATTATGAGAATGGCCCAGGTGGGACTTGAACCCCAGCTTCCCAGTTGCGGGACAGATGCTTTAAAGCTAAGCTACCACTTAATGATGGCTAGATGGGACTTTCTTGAAGACTTGAGGCTTTTCATCAAAACTGTTCACATAGACAAAGCCTCATGTGAAACTTGATTTGCTCTACTAGGCCGTGTAGTCAACAAAAAGTATACAACATGCAGATTTTTTTGTCATAAGCTGAGCACTGGAGGTTTCCGAAACGCCTTGCTCAGTCTCATGGCTTTTTCTCTACATTTATATATTGTTGTATTTTGTGCCTTTTGGGTTTCTGTGATTCTTGTACTGCTTGCTATTTTCCTGTTTATGCTTTAGTTTTGTTACACTTTTATTTGGTACTAATTTGCATTTGTATTAAAGCCTGTATTTGTTGGTATTTTATTTGCTATATCTTTACTGTTGGGTTGACAGCTGTCAGTGGCATTTCCGGGTTTGTGATCTGTATGGGCGTCGCCCCTGTCAGCTGTTAATTTCAGTTGCTCCTCTCTCATTACTCCCAGCTGATCCAGATTATTAATCATTGTTTTCTCCTGCCGCTCTGATATCCACACCTGTGTCATGTTGTGTTATGCCTTATTTAAGACCGCTGTGGCTTGCACTCCCCGCTGCAGTCTTGGCTTCTGTGTATGACTCCCAAATGTAAGTTTGACGTGTTCTGTTTTCGCTTTGCTACCGGGTGTATCTTTTTGTGTCTTTGAGTTGTTTCGTGCACTTTATGTTTTCAATAAATCTCACAATCTGACAGTTCAGCACGTGGGTCTTCCTCTCTGCCCCAAGGGGCAATTCATGACATTTTTGCAAGGGCATTATTGGTTTAATGTGTATTTTTTCCATTTCAATAAATGCAGTGTCTTTTAATATCAATGATAATAAGGGAAAAAAGAATAATAAAAGTTGGGTGACTACAGTGAATGTAGCATCTGGTTAGCATCTGGTGTGGCGCTGCTCTGCTGCGACCCGGGCTACCTTGTGCTGCTACTGTGTGTGCTACTGTGTGTGTATGTTTGTAGTACTTAATTTTTAGTGCTCATTTTGAAGTATCATAATGATGTTTTTGCTAAAGGGACTGCTTGTGATCTTGTTGCTCGGGATAATATCCCACTGTACCCAAGTGGACCAGGACATGAGGCCGACCACGTTCCTGAGCTACACTCGAGACCAGCTCCTGTTTCTTCATTCCAGCCATGTCTCGGCACCCCTCCTGCCTAGGGAGCTCTTACAAAATCTGACAGGAGGGCGTAGAAGCTGGTCACAAAAGAGAGGGAAACGCGGCGGAGTAAGACAGAGACTTCGGAGGAGAGAGAACAGGCCGTCACTGCCATCTATGTTGCTCTGTAATGTCCGCTCACTGAAGAACAAAATGGAGGAACTCAAAATCAACGTCTGCTCTCTCGCTGCAGGGTTGCCAGATCTCTATTGCACAATTATTGTCAATAAATCATTGTTAACCCTGTGAGTATGTATGTTGCCAAACTGCGACATACCCTCTAGTAGTCAAGAGTGGTAAATATTTTTTGTCAGTAAAATAGTTCAGATTTCCAAGGCTATAACTTGAAAGTGGTAAGAGAAAATGACTTACTGTCAATTAGAAAGATGTAAAATATGATCCAAAGTTTCAGATAGGAATAAATTTATGCATTTAATTTGCATAATATCACGGCACCTCTTTAAATTCCATAACTCAGTCAAAACTGGACTTTGGACATATTTACACAAAAAATGGTTCAGTCTTTTGACACCGTTTTTGAGGTACCTCATCATCTTATCTTCAAAGTATATGAACAAGAAATCAGTACATTTAAAAAAAACCCCAGAAATTTCTCACTTACTTTTGACAAAGTCAGAGTGAGAAGGCAGGCACAGTGCTGCGCTCTGCCACTAGGGGCACGCAAATTCTCACACTCAAAGGGTTAAACCTTACACAAGCACTCTCATCCGTGTCTGCTTCTGGGTCTGGGTTTGTAAACTCTGTCAGCAAATTTGCCTAAAAAATGCAAATTGGAAGGCAAAAACCCCTTGCTTTTTACTAATGCATTCCCATTGTACACTGAGAGGGCTGAGTGGTGCTAGCTTTGAAAAACTCCTAATTACTAGAGGTGGGAATCACTGGAGGCCACATGATACTATCATGATCTTGCGATACGCTGAGTATCTCAAGATCATGCTTGTGATACTCAGCAAGGATGATCTTTGTTTTGTTCAACTCCTGGTTACGCCTCATGAGTCACTCCTTTGGTGTGCTGACCTAACCAGACAGTGAGCATTTAGCACCATCTAGTGGACTGAAAGGTCAAATGGTTTTTATTACTCTGGTATCTAAATAGGTAAGTTTGTGTTTGCAACATTTATGAATAATTCTTTAAGTATCATGACACTATTGTCTCTGAATCAATACAATATCACCACTTTGTGGTGGTGATATTGTATCGATATATATATCTTGGCAGTCTCTCGGGAGCAGAGAATGACATGTGTGCAGTCATCTGTGAACACGCATGTGGCTTCGGAGGCCAAAGTCTGAAGCACACAGTCAGTTGCAGGTCGGGCATGGAACACCGGCTGTCAGGACGGTGGAAGATGTTCTGTGTCGGCAATCACATGCCGCTGCAAGACGTTGGCGGCGGTCATCTTCAAATGCTGTTACGGACCTCCTTATCACAGCACGCCAAGCAGTTCTATCACTGCAGTGGCCTCAAGTTCTCATGGCTGGAGGTCTACCCAGTTGAGGTTTGCCTTGAAGTTGTCCTTGAACCTCTTCTTTGGGCGACCCTGGTTGTGACTGCCCTGTGCCAGTTCTCTGTAGAAGAGCTGTCTGGGGATTCGGGACTCATCCATGCAGATGACGTGACCAGACCATCGAAGCTGGGCCTGGAGGATCTTGGCTTTGATGCTTGTAAGGCCTGCTTGGTCGAGGACCTCTTGGTTGGTAATGCAGTTCTGCCAACGTATCCGCATGATTGACCGCAGAGAGCGTGTGTGGAACTGTTCCAGCCATTTGACGTGTCTGCGGTACAGGGTCCATGTCTTGCAACCATACAGCAGTTATGATAGGACCACAGCACTATACACCTTGAGCCTGGTGGAGAGACGGATGTCTTTGTGCTACAAGACTTTGGTACAGAGTCTGCCAAATGCCTGGCTTGCTTTCTGGATCCTTGCTGATATTTCGCTGTCCAGGGATCCATCGCATGAGATGGTGCTGCCCAGGTACTTGAAGTTGTCAACATTCTTCAGTAATTTGCCATCTATGGTGATGCTTGGCTGTTGGGGGACACTGCATGGTGTGGGCTGGAAGAGGACTTCTGTCTTGCTGAGGCTGATTGTCAGGTCGAACATCTTAGATGCTTCAGAGAACTTATTGACAATTAACTGTAAGTGGTTCTCCTCATGGGTCATCAGAACACAGTCGTCAGCAAACAGGGCTTCTGTTATGAGACTCTCCAGTGTCTTGGTCTTTGCCGTAAGGCGCCTCAGGTCAAACAGTGATCTGTCCAGACGGTATCTGATATAGATACCCAGCTTGAGGTCTCTGCTAGCTTGCAACAGCACTTGCTTGAAGAAGAGGTTGAACAATACAGGTGCAAGGACGCAGCAGCCCTGTTTCACATCATTGGAAATACTGAATTTCTCAGATGGTTCACCGTCTGACAGAACTTCTCCTGTCATGTTGTTGTGGAACAGCTGGATGAGCATGGCGAGCTTCACTGGGCAGCCGAGTTTTCCCAGAATGATCTATAGTGTGTCTCTGTTGACAGTGTTGAATGCCTTCGTTAGATCAATGAAGACTGTGTAGAGGTTCATATTCTGCTCCAAGCATTTCTCCTGGGTCTGCCTCACTGCAAAGACCATGTCAACAGTGCTGCGATTAGGGCGGAAACCACACTGTGACTGAGGAAGGTTCTTTTCTGAGACTGTCAAGATCAGCCTGTTCAGGATGACGCGGGCAAAGATTTTTCCGGCAATGGAGAGGAGAGATATCCCTCTGTAATTCCCACAGTCTGCTCTGGAGCCTTTATTTTTGTACAGGGTGACAATCATTGCATCACACAGGTCTGCTGGCATTACCTCCTCTTCCCAGATACTGGTAAGGACAGTATGGAATGCCTGTAGAGCCTCTTCGCCAAGTGCCTTGTACACTTCTGTGGGAATGCTGTCCTTGCCAGATGCTTTGCCACAGCTCATCTATTTAATAGCCTTCCTGACTTCGATCAGAGAAGGAAGGTTGTCAAGTTCTTGGATGGTCAGCTGTTGAGACATCTGGTCCAGTGCAGATTGATCAACTAAAGAAGGGCAGTTCAGAAGTTGGCTGAAGTGTTTTTTCCATCTGGTGTTAATGCCAGCCCTGTCCTTGATGAGGGTGGAGCTGTCTGCTGACAGCAAGGGGGTGGATCCAGATTTCGAAGGACTGACTGCCAACTTGATGGAGTTGAAAAACTGCTTTGAGTTGTTGGAGTCAGCAAAGCTTTGACCATCCCCAGCTTTCTTCTCCCACCAGTTGTCATGCATCCTGCAACTCTCCCTTTGGGCTAGAGCCTGGTAAGATTTGAACCTCTCCCTCTGGGATGGAGCCTGGGTCATTTTGCCACTCCATGAATGCCTTGTTTTTCTTGGTAAGTAGATCTTCAATGGCACTGTCATTCTCATCGAACCAGTCCTGATGGGTCTGGCGCTTGGAGCCAAGCACTGACTTTGCAATCTCTGTCACCACTTCTCTGAACTGGTTGCACTTCTGGGTTGGGTCTCCAGTCAGTGGTCCCTCAGCAGACAGCTTCTCGTCCAGTCTGTCCTGGAACTTACGCAGGTGGAAAGGCTGCAGGAGTTTGGCTGTGTTGAAGGTAGAGCGGACAAGCTTCGGGCGCTTTGGATAGTGTGGGGCAATGTGCAGTTTCAGGGTGGAGCGAACAAGTCTGTGATCTGTCCAACATTCTGCTCCACGCATGGCTCTGGTGACAAGAACATCTTGGATATCTCACTGATGGACAATGACATAATCTATCAAGTGCCATTATCTGGATCTGGGGTGCATCCAAGTAGTCTTGTATTTGTCCATCATTCTGAATACCGTGTTTGTGATGACAAGGTCATATTCTGTATACTTGCTCAACAACAGAAGGCCATTACTGTTCATCTTGCTAATTCCATGTCTGCCAAGTATCCCCTCCCACCTACTGTGGTCACGACCAGTTTGGGCATTGAAGCCTCCGAGCAGCATAAGCTTGTCACTGGCGAGGATGACACCCAGGGCGGAACTGAGGTCGGAATAAAATTGCTCGATTGTTTCCTCTGAGCTCGTCAGGGTTGGGGCATATGCACTGATGATAGTTGCATGGCACTTGTGGCTGAGGGGTATGCACAGCTTCATAAGCCTTTCATTGATTCCAGTGGGTAAGTCTGGGAGCTGTTTCATCAGACATGTCTTGACAGCAAGGCCAACTCCGTGAATCCTGTCCTCTGCCTGTGCCTTCCCTTTCCAGAAGAAGGTATAGCCGCTGGTAAGTTCGGTGAGAGAGCCTTCTTCTGCAAGCCTAGTCTCACTTAAGGCTGTGATGTCGATGTTGTAGCGTACCAGCTCCTTGGTAACTAATGCTGTTCTCCTCTGGGGTCTTGCAGTGTTCTCTCGGTCCATAAGTGTACGGACGTTCCATGTTCCGATGAGGAGCTTTCTTTTTCTGCTTTGATTTCGACTGCATTTGTAGATGATCTGCCAACCGTGGCTAGCTGGCCAGATACATGTAGGGCAGGCAATTTTTAGGCCACCTTTTTTAGACCCCTCCCTTACTAGGGTGAGCTGTGTTGTCTCTGAAGAGGGCTGCTCAGTCGCCATGGATGCTACCGAACTTCTCCACTGCCCCAGGTAAAGAGAAGAGCGACCACTAGTCCACGGCCGCTTATGTGCAGGTTTATGATTACAACTGCCAGTGGTCACCTCCACCTGTTGCTTCGCCATTCCCCCATTGCCACAGGACTTTGGAGATGAGTGGTGCACAACGTAACCTGTGTGTGAAGGGTATTATAGTGGAAAAGTCATTGCACAGGGACAATCCCACTCTCTCGGCCTCAGAAGTCCGGGTCCAGTGGCACGAAAAGATCATTACGTCTGGGGGCTTCTTCGGGTTCAGTGGATGGCTGTAATGTCTTGTGTGCTCTGTCATGCCCTTCGCACTCCACAGTGCGTTGCTGCGTCGCCTTCACAGCCGTTGAATCAAGGAAAGATTTCCTCCGCCTGGTCCGCCGAAGCAGTCTTTATGGGTTGTTTGGGTGAGCAGCTCCCTAGATCGATGGTCGGGCTCCATCTGCTGTACACCTAGCAAGTGCGCCTTTTCTTTTAGGGTATGGTCCCTTAGCCTTTTTACTAAATAGTCATACCACAAGGCAATGGAGCTGTACCCCAGCAAGGGAGGCTTACAGGTACTACACCTTGCTCAAAGGTGACCTGAGGGTAGTTGCACTTCAAGGTAACCCCATTCTGTCCTGTAACAGAAGCTTTGCAACCGGATAGTTTAGTTTATACTGATATCCAGGATATGCACACACACACACACACACACACACACACACACACACACACACACACACACACACACACACACACACACACACACACACACACACTACCGTTCAAAGTTTGGGGTCACTTAGAAATTTCATTATTTTTGAAAGAAAAGCACTGTTTTTTCAATGAAGATAACTTTAAACTAATCAGAAATACACTCTAATATCTAATATACATTGCTAATGTGGTAAATGACTATTCTAGCTGCAAATGTCTGGTTTTTGGTGCAATATCTACATAGGTGTATAGAGGCCCATTTCCAGCAACTACCACTCCAGTGTTCTAATGGTACAATGTGTTTGCTCATTGCATCAGAAGGCTAATGGATGATTAGAAAACCCTTGTGCAATCATGTTAGCACAGCTGAAAACAGTTTAGCTGGTTAGAGAAGCTATAAAACTGACCTTCCTTTGAGCAGGTTGAGTATCTGGAAAAAATTATTATTTCAAATACAAATCATTATTTCTAACCTTGTCAATGTCTTGACTATATTTTCTATTCATTTTACAACTCATGGTGGTAAATAAGTGTGACTTTTCATGGAAAACACAAAATAATTGTCTGGGTGACCCCAAACTTTTGAACGGTAGTGTGTATATATATATATATATGTATATACTGTATATATACTGTATATACTGTATATGTAACACAGGAAAAAAAAATATTACAAAGAGAAGTTTGGAATATATTCCAAATATATGTTACAACTCGCTCTCGCCTGTCTCCCGCCTCAGCTGCGCGCACACCTGTGCCTCATCAATCTCGGGCTATATAGCCCGCTCCGCCTGAAGCCTCGGTCTGGAGCCGTCTGCTAATCTCCGCTCATCTCTCCAGCGCACACCTACTCCCTGACGGCCTGCGCTCCTCGGATAATTCCTCTTCTAGCACATAAGCTAATCATCCACTCACCTTCTCTCCAGTCTCTCCCCTGTGCACAGGTGGATCCTCTGGCGGCGGATTTTCCTCCCTCATCCTCGCCATCTCTCTCCTCACCGCACTGAGCGCACTCAAGGACGCTGTCTTCCAGGCGGGAGACCTACGGCTTAAGCCAACGCCAGCCACCTTACCACCTGCAAGTAAGCACCAGACTGTGTATTAATTCCGCTGGGTTTGCACTGGCAGTTAATCTCTGTGTTTGCTCTGTCCTTAGGGTTGCCTGGCTGTACGGTGCTCCGCTTTGCCCTCGACGCATCCCGTCCTCCTGCAACACATTATATCTCGCACACACGCACTCATACACCTGTTGTTGGCACAAGAAAACTATTGAATCACACTCGAGCCTGTGTGCGTGTTCCCTGGGTCCGACCTTATGTCAGTACTGCTCCAGCAGAGCGGCCCGGCGAACAGCAGGCTCGCACACCGACTTAACACTCTCAAGGCTCGAGTGGATCAAATCACTCACCAGCAACAGGTAATCCTAAACCAATTAACCCAGATTAACCGCCAGTTGGACCGTCTGGATCCCCAGCAGGCGTTCCCTCCGGCTCAGCGCAGCGAGCCAGCTCCCGTTGGTCTCCCAGCTAGCCAGGCTAACCAGGGGCCGCCCACTCGGCTCACTCCTATTCCTACGCCCACGCGCTTCAGCGGGAAGCTTGGTGAAGCTCAGGGGTTCCTCCTCCAATGTGAGTCGGTGTTCCAGCGTGTCTCCTGGGACTTCCCAACTGATCACAGCTGAATCAGGTACGTGGCTAACCTCTTGGAAGGGCGAGCGCTAGCTTGGGCCTACGCCGTGATGGTAAGGCCCAGCTATGCGAACCTGACCTATGCCCAGTTCGTGCACGATTTTAATGAAGTTTTTGATCATTCGGACCGTGACAGTGTACTAACCACCTGGCTGCTAAACCTTCGCCAGGGTAGTAGGTCGGCGGCCTATTACGCTGTCGACTTCTGGGTGGTAGTGGCGGAAGTTGGGTGGGGGGATGCTGCCCTCTGCAGCATTTTCACCCGTAGTCTGAGTCCTAGCCTCCGGGATGAGCTGGCCTGCCGGGATCTGCCAGAACGGCTCTCCGAATTAATTTCCCTAGCTATCAGTCTCGATAACAGGTTGAGACCGCGGGCCGCCGAGCGGAAGTTGTTCAGCCACTCGAGCGGAGCATCCTCCCGCACCTCTCAACCTCGCCCCCTGGTGTTGCCTGCGCCAGAGTCCGCCGACGAGTTGGAGGCGATGCTGATTGGGCGGGCCAAGCTTCCGCTGGCGGAGAAACAGCGCCGCCGGGAGCTGAGCCTCTGCATGTACTGTGGAGACGACCAGCACCCCGTGGAATCTTGCCTGATTAAGCCAAAAGGGGGAGTCCGTGAGTCGCTGTAGGGGGCCTCACGGACTCGTCCCAGTCTAACCCCCTATCAGAATGCCTTCTGCCAATCAGGTTCTGTCACAACTACACTGAACACCTCACTCACGCAATGGTGGACTCGGGGGCGGAACAGAGCTTTATTTCAAAGAGCCTGGCAACCCGCCTGGACATCCCCTGCCAAGCTTTGCTGGCTCCTCTCAATCTCGTCACCCTCTCTAAAACACCCCTGGAGAGAGTTACACACCGGACAGTCCCAGTCCCCGTCATCATTTCCGGGAATCACCGGGAGGACCTCAGCCTATTCGTACTGCCCACCTTGGCTGCCCCCATCATTCTGGGTTACCCCTGGCTGCACCTCCACAACCCGGCCTTCGACTGGCGATCTGGAAGTGTCCTCTCCTGGAGCTCCTTTTGTTTGGGCGCCTGTCTCCAGTCCGCTGCCTGTGCTCCTTCGCTTCCTCTCTCCTCCTCTGACTCCCCCCCTCCGGACCTCTCCAAGGTGCCTCCAGAGTTCCATGATCTCGGGACTGTCTTCAGCAAGTCCAAAGCGCTGTCTCCCCCCCCACCCCACTGCCCTTATGACTGCGCCATAAACCTCCGCCCGGGGGCCCCCTTACCATCTAGTCGCCTGTACAGCTTATCGGCTCCGGAACGGGAGGCCATGGACACCTACATAAAGGAGTTGCTCAGCGCTGGCATCATTCGTCCCTCCTCGTCCCCAGTCGGAGCAGGGTTTTTTTTCGTCGATAAGAAGGATGGGTCCCTTCGGCCATGCATCGACTTTCGGGCCTTAAATGACATCACGATCAAGGACAAATACACGCTGCCACTGATGGACTCCACCTTCGACTCTCTCCAGGGGGCTTCCTAGTTTATGAAGCTGGACCTCCGCAGCGCATACCACCTCGTTCGGATCCGGGAGGGTGATGAGTGGAAGACGGGGTTCCAGATGCCCAGCGGCTATTTTGAGTGCCTTGTCATGCCGTTTGGGCTCACCAACGCTCCGGCCATCTTCCATCGGCTGATTAACGATGTCCTTCATGACTTCCTGGGGGTCTTCGTCTTCGTCTACCTGGACGACATCCTGATCTTCTCCCGGTCTCGGGAAGAGCATCAGGTCCACGTGAGGCGGGTCCTCCAACGTCTCCTGGAGAACCGGCTCTAGGTGAAGGCGGAGAAGTGCGAGTTTTACGCTGACAAGACCTCCTTCTTGGGCTTTATTATTTCTCACAATCAGATCATCCCTGATCCTGCCAAGGTCAAGGCGGTAGTCGAGTGCCCCCCCCCCCCTTCATCCAGGAAACAGGTCCAGCAGTTCCTGGGGTTTGCCAACTTCTACCACCGCTTCGTCCCCAAATACAGCTCCATCGCTTCTCCCCTGACCCGCCTCACCTCCCCCAAGGTGCCGTTCCGGTGGACAGAGGAAGCTGCGTCGGCCTTCGCAGCGCTGAAGATGGAGTTCTCCTTCTCCCGGGTCCTGACTCAGGTGGACCTCACGCTACAGTGCCTTGTTGAGGTAGACGCCTCCGACACAGGGGTGGGGGCGGTGCTGTCTCAGCGCTGTCCAGTGGATGGGGTGGTCCGCCCCTGCTCCTTCTTCTCCAGGCGCCTGTCTGCTGCAGCGAAGAACTACGATGTCGGTGACAGAGAACTCCTAGCAGTGAAGCTTGCGCTGCAGGAGTGGCGTCACTGGCTGGAGGGGGCAGCACAACCTTTTGTGGTCTGGACAGATCACAAGAACCTGGAGTACCTGAGGACGGCCAAGCGCCTGAGTGCCCGCCAGATGTGCTGGTCCCTGTTCTTTGGCCGCTTCAGGTTCACCATCACCTACCGCCCCGGCTCTAAGAACGCCAAGCCGGATGCATTGTCCAGGCAGTTTTCCCCTGAGGCCCCCGAAGAACAGGAACACACCATCCTGCCGGCCTCGTGCATTGTGGGCGCCATCTCATGGTCAATCAAGGACAAGGTCCGAAGGGCGCAGGAGGCCGAACCGGACCCCGGCGGCCGTCCAGCGGGGAAGTTGTTTGTGCCATCGTCTGTCCGGGGTGACGTCATCCATTGGGCTCATACCTCTAAGCTTGCCTGTCACCCTGGGATCTCCCGGCTGGTGGAGCTCCTCCAGAGGTCCTTCTGGTGGCTGGGCCTCCGGGACGACGTCGCCAATTATGTCCGTGCCTGCCCCCAGTGTGCTACTGGTAAGACCTCGACCTCCCCTCCAGCGGGGCTCCTCCACCCCCTGCCGGTCCCTGGAAGGCCCTGGTCCCACGTAGCCTTGGATTTTGTCACTGGTCTCCCGACGTCTAGCTCCTTCGACACCATCCTGACTATTGTGGACCGGTTCTCGAAGGCCGCCCACTTCGTGCTGCTCCACGGCCTCCCTACGGCGCAGGAGACGACAGATTTTTTGGTCCAGCACGTCGTAAGGTTACATGGGATTCCGGTGGATATCATCTCTGACCGGGGGCCCCAGTTCGTGTCCAGGGTCTGGAAGTGCTTCTGCAACGCCTTGAGGGCTACGGTGAGCTTGTCATCCGGTCACCATCCCCAGTCCAACGGGCAGTGCGAACGCACAAATCAGGAGCTGGAAGCCGCGCTGCATCACCGCCGCGTCACCACCTCCAGTCCTTCCTCCTGGAGCGCCCATCTGCCCTGGATAGAATATGCCCATAATTCAACCCTGTCATCGGCCATCGGGATGTCTCCCTTCCGGGCGTCTCTGGGCTACGACCCTCCGCTGTTCCCCGAAGAGGAGGGTGAGATGGCAGTACCATCTATTCAGGCTCATCTAAGGCGCTGCCGGTGCTTTTGGACCGTGACTCGCCAAGCGCTTTTACGCACGGCGGCACGCAACTCCAAAACAGTGAATCGTCACAGGAGAGCCACTCCCCACTATCAAGTGGGCCAACAGGTATGGTTGTCCACGCAGCACATCAACCTGAAGGCCGAAAAGAAGAAGCTGGCTCAATGCTTCATTGGACCTTTTCCCATCATCAAGGTAATTAATCCGGTGGCTGTGCGTCTGGCTCTCCCCCTCTCCCTCCGTGTCTGTCCAACGTTCCACGTCTCCCAGATTAAACCCCTGGTGACTAACCCACTCTGTCCTCCTCCTAGGGCTCCAACCCCTCCCGTGATGATCGACGGCGACCCAGTGTGGGGGGTCAATTCCATCCTGGACTCCCGCCGCTGGGGTTGCGGCCTGCAATATCTGGTGGACTGGGAGGGGTATGGCCCTGAGTGGAGATCCTGGGTGTGCCTCATCACGGAGTTCCACCGGGTGTACCCAGGTAAGCCAGCGCCGGGAGGTGCTGCTCGGCGGGGAGTACTGTTACATCTCGCTCTCGCCTGTCTCCCACCTCAGCTGCGCGCACACCTGCGCCTCATCAATCTCGGGCTATATAGCCCGCTCCGCCTGAAGCCTCGGTCTGGAGTCGTCTGCTAATCTCCGCTCATCTCTCCAGCGCACGCCTACTCCCTGACGGCCTGCGCTCCTCGGATAATTCCTCTTCTAGCACATAAGCTAATCATCCACTCACCTTCTCTCCAGTCTCTCCCCTGTGCACAGGTGGATCCTCTGGCGGCGGATTTTCCTCCCTCATCCTCGCCATCTCTCTCCTCACCGCACTGAGCGCGCTCAAGGACGCTGTCTTCCAGGCGGGAGACCTACGGCTTAAGCCAACGCCAGCCACCTTACCACCTGCAAGTAAGCACCAGACTGTGTATTAAATCCGCTGGGTTTGCACCGGCAGTTAATCTCTGTGTTTGCTCTGTCCTTAGGGTTGCCTGGCTGTACGGTGCTCCGCTTCGCCCTCGACGCATCCCGTCCTCTTGCAACACATTATATCTCGCACACACACACTCATACACCTGTTGTTGGCACAATAAAACTACTGAATCACACTTGAGCCTGTGTGCCTGTTCCCTGGGTCCGACCTTATGTCAATATATTTAATGAAACTGGGAATATACTGAATGAACTTTGGAATATATTGAATGAACTTCAGAATATATTGAATGAAAATGGGAATATATTGAATGAACTTCCGAATATATTGAATGAAACTGGGAATATATTAAATGAACTTTGGAATATATTGAATGAACTTCAGAATATATTGAATGAAAGTGGGAATATATTGAATGAACTTCCCAATATACTGAATGAAAACTGGAATATATTGAATGAACTTCAGAATACAGTGGTGTGAAAAAGTGTTTGCCCCCTTCCTGGTTTCTCATTTTTTTGGTATTGTTGTCACACTTAAATGTTTCATATCATCAGACAAATTTAAATATTAACCTCTTGCACTCCGGGATACCACGGGCGGTCACGTCTCTGCGTCCTAGGGTGCACTGAAAAAAAAAAAGCTGCAGACACAGCTGCGAACAGAAAGCCAAAGGAGTGCTTTGATTGGTTTAGATTTGATTGACCTCTCATTCGACTAATAAGAGCCTTGAATTGGGTTTCTGAAACCTTGAAGAACCAATGACTGAAAACCTAGCAAGAAGGACCCGCCTACCAACGGCTGCAAATACAGCGAGCCAATTGAAGCAGAGAACTTCGACAATTGAAAGCGTACGTCCCGTGCGTAAAATCTGTTTTGTGTAAGCCCCCTGGGTGACACACACGCGTTCGCCAGTCTTTTTTTCTTACTAGTGTTCTTATTTGTTTTGAAAAATCGTTTGCCAAAACCGCAATCATGGAAGCGCAAAACCGCAATAATGGAATCATGGTTTGACCAGATCGCGTGACCAGAACCACGAGTCCGTAACAAGCGGACCAGCGTCATGTTCGTCTGACAATGAGGAAGAGAAGTTCGCCAGCGACACTGCTGTTGTGGACAGGTAAGTGTTATAAGCTAAATTATTCTTTATCCCTGAAAATTGTAATCAAAATAACTTTTGACCAATCAGTAAATTACAACTGTGCGTCATCACAACATGACGGACCGCGGCGCACGGACTGGACACGGTCCGTGTGCTGCTTCCGGACCATGAACGCCCCACCCCCCCGTTACTCTTCTGTAGCGGATTGCAGATATTATTGCAGATATTTTAGTACAACTGTGCGTAGTAGACCGCAGCGCACCGTCCCCACGGTCCGTCATGTAGCGATGGGCGATGTCCGTCCTCTGTAGCGGGGGTGGGGGGTGGGAGTTGTTATCTTCTACATTACAGAAATTTTAGTATAATTTTTAGTGCACTGTAGGTTATTTTTTCTTGTAAAAAAAAAAAAGCCACACATTTTTTACGTGGCATGCTTCTTTGTGTGTGGGGGCTTGTTTGTTCATTCATTCATTCATGAATGAATAAATAACCCCCCACACACACACACAGCCCTTCACCTTTCATTAGAGCCCAAGATGAAGCTTCTATATTGAATCATTCAAAACTTACAGACGTTTTTCCAAACTGTGCCATTTGGCACAATTTGGCACAGTTCAAAAACGCTTGGGAACAACCTGAGGAAAAAGTTGTGTAATATATCCATTTTTTGTAGTATTGTTACAAAATTTCGACCTCAGCTGGATAACACTTGGTTCTACATTTCTGTTGCATTTTCCAGCCTGGATCTGACAGCTGTGTGTTATTTGCAAGCATTTGTATCCAAAAAAACACCCAGGCGAAATTTATTTTCTTCAAGTTCAGTATGTTTAGATGACTGTTACTCAGTGGCAGGAGCACTTAGAGAGATTATGACTATTTTGCCAAAAAATTCAAAGTGTTTTCTTTTAAATGAGACCAACCCCATGAAGATGCTGCAAAGGGTTGAAGAACAGCTTTTGATTTACTTTGGGTAAGTTATTTTTAGGCGTTTTTAGGGAAATTGACCAGAGTGCAAGGGGTTAAACAAAGATAACACAAGTAAACACAATGCAGTTTTTAAATGAAGGTGTTTATTATCAAGGGGAAAAAATCCAAACCTACATACCCTGTGTGAAAAAGTGATTGCCCCCTAAACCTAATAACTGGTTGGACCACCCTTAGCAGCAACAACTGCAGTCAAGCATTTGCGATAACTGGCAATGAGACTTTTACAGCGCTGTGGAGAAATTTTAGCCCACTTATCTTTGCAGAATTGTTGTAATTCAGCCACATTAGGGAGTTTTGAGCATGAACCACTTTTTTAAGGTCATGCCACAGCATCTCAATTGGATTCAGGTCAGGTCTTTGAGCAGGCCACTCCAAAGTCTTCATTTTATTTTTCTTAACCCATTCAGAGCTGGACTGGCTGGTGTGTTTTGGATCACTGTCCTGCTGTAGAACCCAAGTGCGGACATTCTCCTTCAGGATTTTTTGGTAGACAGCAGAATTCATGGTTCCATTTGCCACAGTGAGTCTTCCAGGTCCTGAAACAGCAGAACAGCCCCAGACCATCACACTCCCACCACCATATTTTACTGTTGGTATGATGTTCCTTTTCTGAAATGATGTGCTAGTTTTACACTGGATTTAATGGGACACACACCTTACAAAAAGCTCAACTTTTGTCTTGTCAGTCCACAGAGTATTTTCCTAAAAGTCCTGGGGATCATCAAGATGTTTTTTGGCAAAACTTAGACGAGACTTTACGTTCTTTTTGCTCAGCAGTGGTTTTCTTCTTGGAACTCTGCCATGCAGGCCATTTTTGCCCAGTCTCTTTCTTATGGTGGAGTCATGAACACTGACCTTAACTGAAACCAGTGAGGCCTGCAGTTCTTTGGATGTTGTTGTAGGGTCTTTTGTGACCTCTTGAATGAGTCGTTGCTGCGCTCTTGGTGTAATTTTGGTCAGCCGGCCGCTCCTGGGAAGGTTCACCACTGTTCCATGTTTTTGCCATTTGTGGATAATGGCTCTCACTGTGGTTCGCTGGAGTCCCAAAGCTTTAGAAATGGCTTTGTAACCTTTTCCAGACTGATAGAGCTCAATTACTTTGTTTCTCATTTGTTCCTGAATTTCTTTGGATCGCAGCATGATGTCTAGCTTTTGATGATCTTTTGGTCTACTTCACTTTGTCAGGCAGGTCCTATTAAAGTGATTTCTTGATTGAGAGCAGGTGTGGCAGTAATCAGGCCTGGGTGTGGCTAGAGAAATTGAACTCAGCTTTCCAAAGATGCAATAAACCACAGTTAATTTATGTTTTAATAAGATGGGGCATCTTTTTTTTTTTTTACACAGGGCCATGTGAGTTTGGAGTTTTTTTTTACCCTTAATAATAAACACCTTCATTTAAAAACTGCATTTTGTGTTTACTTGTGTTATCTTTGTCTAATATTTAAATTTGTTCGATGATCTGAAACATTTAAGTGTGACAAACATACAAAAAAATGAGAAATCAGGAAGGGGACAAACGCTTTTTCACACCACTGTAGGTGAGAGATAATTGCACTAACGTGAGACAGCTGGGACTCCTTAAGAGATAATAGGGGAGCAGCTACAAACAGGATGGGCGGAGCCGTGCAGACAGAGGACACTGGAGAACAGAGAGGACAAATAATGCAAACAATAATCATAAATAAACCAAATCAGGGAGAAAACAAAACTGAACTAAGAACCTGCGGATAACCCAACAAACTAATGATAACAGCATAAAGGCGCAACAGTTCAAAACCAACAGAAAACGTGGACATGGTTGGAAACTTTGTCCAGATATGACAATGAACAAGAACTGGAGGAAAATTTTCAATTCAAACACATCCAGTATTAGAGTAATCTTCAACATGAGAATCATTTTGGAGACCAAAACCACCACTGCAGGGAGGACTAATTGGAAATGTCTGCTGACTGGCTAGTGACTTCGTTACCAGCCCCATGCCTTATCTATCTGATTGGCTGAAAGTGTTAGGACTGCTCTGTCTGCAGCAGATTAATTAGATCACCTCAGATGCATATCGCATAAAACCAAGATAAAGGATTAAGCCAGGATTTTCAAAAAATTCTGGCTTAATCTATACTTGACTTGGTTGTATAAAAGTAGGATAAATTAAACCCATTCAAGTTGCTACTGAGATTTATTCTCTACAGCTAGCCTGGTCCAGAGCAGGCTAAGAGTCAGGCTAAAATTAATCCTTGTGATTTATTTCTCAGTGCAGGAGTCAGTTCTATAAGAAATCAGTGCTTTTCTGTGTCAATAAATGGTCTACTGGTGTAGTCTGACTAGTAGATGATGTGTGGTGATTTTGATGAAGATACCTTAATACCTACTTAAAACTTGAGAAGGTATTGAAATTTATTTCAAATAAATATTTCCAAAAATTATGAAAATAATGTTTTCTACCCAAACTAAGTGATATAGTATGGCCATCAGCTGATGGATGATGTGTGAGGTGATTTTAGTAAAGCTGCACTTAATACCTGAGAAGCTACTGAATTTTATTTCAAATTAATATTTCCAAAAAATACAATTTTTTTTAACTCAAACTAAGTGATGTAGTATGATCATCAGATGATATGTGAGGTCATTTTGGTGAAGCTGCAGTCAGTTATTTAGAAGTTTTTAACTATCATTTCTAATAAATATTTCTCTAATCTATGATTTTTTATTTTTTTTTTGGTCCAACTATCAAGTGTTCCTAACAGGAGACCCTAGTGGCTGGGCAGCATTTAGTGGCACTAACCTTGATGATGCTGAAATTTAATTCTAATAAATATTCCCAAAAGCTATGAAAACGTTTCTTTAATCCAAACTGTGTGTTGTAGTCTGACTAGAAGATGGATTGCATGTGAGGTGATTTTAGTTAAGCTACACTTTGTAATTTTCAGGTTATTGGATATTTTTTAAATAAATATTTCCTTAAACTATGAAAAATAAAATTTATGCAAACTAAGCATTTTAGTCTGAACAAAACGACACAATCGACGTATGAACTAATTCTGGTGACATTACACCTTATGATCATGACAGTATTTAATTTTAAGGTTTTTTTTTTTTCCCTCGGAGTTGCAATTTGCAGACGGTCCCTGCACATTCGTTTTCCCGACGGAAGCTCATAGACACCAACGTAACTGCTGGAGCTCAGAGGACGGTCTTTTTTAATGAAAATGAGGTTGTAGCTCGTTGTCCACTTTACCAATGTATTAGATTGGTGTGGTTTGTGTTTTAACAGCATTTTGTTCAGGAGTTATTGATCCGCAAAGTCCAAATCTGTGAATATCTTGCCAGCTTTACTGAAGTGTCCCCGACGGTGAAACACACTGAATACATTTCTTCATCGGTAGAATTTTGGCCACTACATACATTTGCCAGGATGTTAACCAGCGCTTCATTAGGATAGCTGCAACTAACTTTTTTGCTGATTCACTCATAGCTGCACTTCTCCCATCTCCGTTCATTACATAGAACACACACCGAAAACAATGCTAAGCGGCCAAATGGTCCTGATCACATACAGTACGTACAAAACACAGAATATATTGAATGAAACTCTGATGTATATATACAAAACACTTCGGAATATATTGAATGAAACTGGAGCCCCAAAGGCTGATGAGAAATGTAGTTCATTCAGTATATTCGGCAGTTCATTCAATATATTCCAAGTTTCATTCAATATATTCGGAAGTTCATTTAATATATTCCCATTTTCATTCAATATTATTCTGAAGTTCATTCAATATATTCCCAGTTTCATTCAATATATTCGGAAGTTCATTCAATATATTCCAAGCTTTTCTTTGTAATATATGTTTTTTTTTCCTGAACGGCTTGCCATAATATGTATATATGTATGTATGTATGTGTGTGTGTGTGTGTGTGTATATATATATATATATATATATATAATTTTGAGTTTAAAGAAATAAAAATCAAGTAGGGCTGGGCGATATGGCTTTTAACATGTTAGGTTAATCCCTTCCACAGCATGTGGGACACTATGTGGTGTATGGGGCAGCCTATCTCCATTTCACTGACCCTAGGCCACACAGCTACTGTAAGTAGTGAAAGCTGTTACATATGTAAATAGGCTGGTACCAGCAAGATAGCGGCCGGGTTGGACGTGGGTGGACCGGGGGTGGCTGACTGGCGGTTTCCGGTAGTGACACCACCCGGGGTATAAAGGAAGTGGGCAGAAGAGGTTCTGCCTCTTTCGTTGTGGAGCCACCTGGCATGCAGGCGAGTGCCGTAAGCCTTTGTACATAGTTATTGTTATCCTGAATTAACCCTGTTAACCGAGTTCAGCCTTACTCGTCATTGTCAACATTATGGACACAACATTTGGCGACGAGGTAAAAGCAGTAATGGAGCGTTCCATTGCCAGCTTTCGGCCGTTTCTCAAGGCCCCGGGCGAGTTGCCCGTGCCGTGGCCTCGTTGGTTTGCTGCTTTCACTAATTATCTCGTTGTCTTAAACCTGGGTGAGATGGAGAAGCTCTGAGCACGAGCTGTGTTGGTCCATAATTTGGGAATGGAAGGGCAGAGGATTCTGGAGAACCTTGGAGGTGCTGACAGTTTTGACGAGGTGGTGCAGCTAATGGCGTGGTACTTTAGGGCGCCGGAGAACATCACCGTGAGGCACATTCAGTTTCAACAGTGCCACCAGCGGTCGAGAGAGCCGGTAAGAAGATTCGTGGCGGACCTCCGTGAGCTGGCGAGGGAATGCAGATTTGGGGCCCTGGAGGATGAGATGATTTGGGACCAGTTGGCAGAGCACATCTGCTGCCCAGCGGCCTGGTCCAGGTTGTTGACACACCCAGGGGAGTTGACGTTAGCTGAAGCTGTCGAGCTTGCCCAACAGTTCGAGGCAGCAGAGACCATCGCGAGGGGCTTACTGAAGCGTTGTGGCAAGTGTGGTGTTTTGAACCATTTTGCCAGGGTGTGCGAAAACTTCGTACGCAGGAGCCGTAGGGATGAACCAGGTGCTGCACAGAAGACTCCAACGGTTGCGCATACTGTTTCCCCAGAGACGACAGGAAGGATTGGCTGCACCCTCACACTATATGGCACTGAGATCCTGCTTTTGGTGGATACTGGAGCGGTGATTTCCGTCCTGAATCTGGAAACCATGGAGAGACCGTTTCCCCACCGCCAGATTAGAAGGCAATATGAAGAGTATTATGGTTATGGACGGAACAGGTTGGCTATTTTGGGCTATGTGGAAATGGAGGCCCGGTATAAGGACAGTGTGGCACCCAGTGTTTGCATCAGTGTTTCAGCATCCGGTGTTAACGTTATGGGTTGTAACCTATTATACAGTCTTGGGTTCTCCATCTCTAACGTTTCAGGTGAAGAATGGTCTGGATGTGGACTGTGGGGCCGACCTGTTCCAGTCGTAGAGGGTGCTGAGGTGTGGGATTCAGACTGGTTGGACAGAGTGACAGAGAGAAAGCACACGCCTGCTCCACGCGGAGCCGTCTCAGGCTGGACCCGATGCCGTCACGCAGGCTGCCCTGGACGAGGGTACCGGACAGCACGCCAGGACCCCCAATGAGGCTCATCAGGACGAGGCCCCAATGCTGGGAAAAAATGGGGCTAGACTGCAGAGCGTGGTGATCGTAAAGCGCTCCCAGTGACAGCCTGCCAAGAGGAAACCGAGATGAGCCCGCAAGCTGGAGTGATCGGTGATGGAGGCCTCTCGCAGGATTGGTGATCTGGATAAAAGGAAGAGGGCCAAGCCATGCAGGGCAATGAGGAAAAAGACACAATGTCCACTAAATGTCTGTTAGCAACATCAACCAGGAGACCATAAGCACAAAGGAAATTAGCACCTAAGATAGGAACCGAACAGGCAGCTACTACAAAGTCCCACTTGTAATTGCGTCTGTGCAAACATACAGTCACTGTCCTTTCTCTGAATGTTTTGATGGGGGATTCGTTGGCGGCTGTTAATAACAGACTGCAGCCTTCTGCCAGCCTATTTGTGCTGACTGGTAAAATGAAGCTCTTCTGGGAGCCAGAGTCCACCAAGAACTGTCTCCCAGAACGTGTGTCCATGATGAAAAGCAGCTTCTCCCTGATGTTAACGGTCGTAGCTGTCACTGATCGCTGGTTGGGCCGTTTCTCTGCCCTCTGGAAACAACATGGCAGCAGACAACGTTACACGTCGGCGCCAAAACGCTGGTGGTAAAAGCGCACCGTCCTGTTCCTGCGTTTCCGAGTGGACGTCCCGGCCACCACCTGCGACTTCTTGATTTTGCTGGACTCCGCTGACAATCCTAGTCTCACTGCATGGATGCCGAAGCTCCTGCTCGCCAGGATAATGCGGTCTGCTTCCTCTGCCAACGCGCAGTAATCTCCGGCTGCCAGCAGTGGCAGGTTTGCCAAGCTAGCTCGCGCCGAAACCGGTAGGTTCCTGAGGAAGAGGGGGACCAAGCAGTCGGGTCGTGGAGCCAAAAGTCCGGGAGTTTGACTGCTACGGCGCATGCTGCTGGGAGAAACCCCAACAGGAGTGTTTCCACGGAGCTGCTCGGTCCATTTTCCATTCTCACGTCTCAAGGTCACCAATATAGAGGATGAAGCAGGCGAGACACAAGCAGCTGCAGCACACAACTTTATTTCCTCTATCAAACAGAACAGACTGACTCAGGAGCCAAAGTGGATTTCTTTTATACAATTTCACTCCCTTCTTTGGCACCTGGAGTACACACATTAACATACACACAAAATAGCATCACACTACACAATGCTTCCACACCTGGCATCTGAGGTGTGGAAGTGCATCTTCACTTCATATAATACATTCATGCCTGGCATTGCCAGGTATGAAGGCGCATCTTAATTTAGTTTTCTAAACCCTGGTGCTCTGTCGCCTACTGTTGCCCCCTCTCCTTTTCTTCTCCTCATTTCCATCTCTCACCTCTTTCCCCCATTCCCCAAAGACCCTGGATGGAGTATGACCACCTGTTGTGCCGCCACAATATCTTGATCTTTTCCAAACCACTGTATAAATGTAAAACCATTGCATAAAATGACACCACCATGATAACAGAAACAGACCCATGTATTGCATTTTTTTAAATTGCATACAAAAAAAGGGGGGATAACGCTCAAGTTAAATTTAGCAAACCTTATTGAACCAGTTGATAACCCTGCTCATAAATTTAGATAAATCCTATTCCTTGATCGTCGACCAACGGTAGCCCAATTTCCACTGGCATCCTGTCGGTTAACAGCACCGGTGGTGGTCGTTGTTAACCAGGGCCTCAACCGATAAGGAATGAAAGTCTCATTCATCATGATCCGCATGTTTGATTTGGCAAAGGTTTTATGTTGTATGCCCTTCCTGACACAACCCTCCCCCTTTACCTGGGTTTGGGACCGGCACAAGGAGGACATTGGCTTGTGCACCCCCTGTGGCTGGGTTATAAATTTGCAACAAATCAGAATAAAGAATGGTTGACCTTCCTATTATGGCCTGTAATAAAACCATTAAAAGAAAAAAGGACTCAACACAATAAAGTGCATTAAGCAAGAATTCTAGAGAAAGATATTTTAAAACAGCACGGTGGCGGAGTGGTTAGCACTGCGGCAGCACAGCAACTCACCCTTGGCCAGGGGATCCTGGGTTCGATCCCAGCCCTCGACCAACAGTGATCAGTGTGGAGTTTGCATGTTCTCCCCATGTCTGCGTGGGTTTACGCCGGGATTTCTCCGGTTTCCTCCCACATGCCAAAAACATGCAAGTTAGGTTAATTGGCATCAAACTGGGGATTCTAAATTGTCATTAGGTATGGATATGATTGTAATGCATTCTTCATATTATAGTGGATGACAGCTCAAGTGGTGAAACAAATTAGTGGTAGTGTGACATAATTTGCACAAAACTATATTTTGTTCAGTTTTTACTTTCTGAAGTCTGAACCACTGCCAGAGAACAGAGCTGGTGCTTTTTTTTCTCTCCTTTCATTCAAGTCTGCTTGCACTGCAGCCGGTATGTGTGTCATTTCATTTTTTCCCCCTTTTCCCGAGCTCTGCCAGTATTGCCAGATTGTGCATAAAAACAAGCATCTCTGCACCATGAAAACAGGCTCAAAAGAAACAATTTCTAAAGAAAAGAAATTGGGCAAAAAAAAAAAAACAGGCCTGGCAATGACCCTGAAATGAAACACGGTGCGGGGAGGTGGGGGGGCTAAGTGCAGCTTTGTGAGAGGAAAGAAAAGAAGCTGACAGCTCACACTGCCGTGACAATGCTCAAGAGCTGCTATAGACATTTTATGTATTGCATATAGTAGAATGTGTCGATATAATGAATATATTTGCTGTATCACCCAGCCCTAAAATAAAGATGTGACTTGAATCTTGACTACTACACAAACACAGGAAGCACTATTCTGCATTCAAGTTGGAAAACACAGTTCACATTTCATGCTCCAGGACTCCAGGCTGCCATTCAAAGAGTTTGTATTGTAAGCAATTTCTCTTTTGCCCTCCTTCACTTTTTCTTTGTGCGCCACTGGCGACTATCATATGAAAACACCTTTGTTTTCATTTTTTTCCTCTCCCGCAACTGCCTCTTCTCCCTTTTGGCTTGTTTCTTCAAAAGATGTGTCATCTTTTTTAACATGATAGATCTGGACCTGCAGGAAAGCCCTCCCTGTCCAGCTGGTTGGTCTTGCCGGCAAGGTCTGAGGAGAGTGATGATGGGGGGAGGGGTCAAGGGAAGAAGGGCTCAGAGGGAAAAATGAGCAGAGGACTTCTCATCCTCGCTCGGACTGTTATAAAGATGTGTTGTGAGCCTGTGTATGAGAGAGAGTGAGAAAGGGAACCGGGGTCTGAGTGTTTCCACCCGCACAGCAAAGGCATTTCCATAGCAGGTGGTCTGACTCAGCCGCCATCTGGAGGCCGCGATGGCCCGATAACCTTCGCTATTTACAAACCCCGAAAACTTTGTTTAGACAAACCTTCTAAAAGCCAGGCGATGGCCAAAAGAAACTTCAGGCTCACTTTTGTTTTTAACCATTGAGACCTGGGAAAAGAGAAAGTCACGCTGAATTTCCCCAAAACCACAAAGAGCTGGGAATACATAAATAAATAGTGAATTAGGATAAGACTCTGCAGCTACAACTCAGACATCCTGCATACCTCAAATCAAAGCCCATAAAGCGGAGATTCATGGGGCTGCACATGAAGCCGTTTCCAAAGATACAATTCCCAAAGACTGAAAATAATCATTTAATTTACATGCCACTGCGTATAGGTAAAACATATTTTGTGGTCTGGGAAATTATTTGGCATGTCATTTTCAAGATAGTTTTCTGAAATTAAAATTTCCTCCTGTTTTATTTGCATTTCTTTGTTATTCTGAGCTTGTCTGGCAAGAATTCAACACTCACTACAAATTAATGTCTTAGAGCTTCCAACCTTAATTTCAATGCCAGACCTCCCCGTGCAGCATATATTTTCACACTAGAGCAGGTGTGAAACAGGTTTGGGAGTTTTGTTCAAAACTAGGTCATTTGCATTGGAGATATACTTGAATACAGCATTCTGAATTGAGTTTGAATGTCTTTTCCCCCCATGCAACTCTGATCCTTCTCTGTGATTGGGAGTGTAATACAGGCCGACTGCATTAAAGCCACTTCCGCTAAGTGAAATATGTGTCCCGTCAGTGTAACTCATTCATTATTTATCCGTTTGCGCACATCTCAAGCCCCCCTCCCAAAAAAAAAAACCCAAAGCATTTTATGGCCCTGTGGGCTGGAGGAGCATTCGCTGATGTCATCCAGGGGATGTGCCACATGCTCATTTATTCCGAATGTTATTAACCTTTTCCTCACTGGACGGCTTCTGCTACCTAAGGGCCCCTTGTGTCACGATCTGAGCGTGGGGAAATTCCACCGGGCTCAGTCTTTCTGTTTTCTTTTCATATTTGTACAGTGTTGTCGTTTTGAGTTGTATTACTGTTATTTTATCTTTGGTTGATTTGCCACGTATTCTGTATTGCTTCTTAGTATGATTTATTCTCCTGATTATGCTCATTATAGTTTGTTATTCACATTTTTGAGATTAGTTGTCTTTATGTTGCCATCTCCTTATATTCTTATTTGGTTGTGTGTTCTTTAGATTGACAGCTGTCAGTCACGTTTCTGGGTTGTTGCTCCACGGGGGTGGGACCCTGTCAGCTGTCAGCCTGCTCTCTCCTCTCTCATCACTCCCAGCTGGTCTAAATTGTTTCTTTGCTTTCTCCTGCCAGCTCAGGTGACCCACACCTGTGATCACTTGTTTCATTTTGTTTCTAGCCTTATTTAAGGGGCTGTGCACTATTGTCTGGAGCAGCAGAGGAACTTGCGTCCGTAAGGTGCTCTGCTTCTTTTTGCCTTTTGTCATTTTGTGTTTATCCTTTGATTCCAACCGGCATGTGTTCCACACTTTCTTTGGCTGTCCCAGATGAGAAACTGATTAAGACACAAACTGATTAAGAAAGCTAGCTCTGTCCTGGGGCAGCGCCTTGATCCGATGGAGGAGATAGGAGAGAGAAGGACGGTGGCTAAACTGTCATCTCTGCTGGAGTCCGAGTTCCACCCTATGCAGGACATACTGGATGCACTGAGGAGCTCATTTAGCAGCAGACTACATCATCCCAGGTGCACAACCGAGAGGTTTCGTAGGTCCTTCCTACCAACGGCTGTCAGACTGTACAACCTAAGCAGGGCTGCTCGCAGAGATAGCAAAAAGACGTAACAAACTAATAGTTTTTTGAATGCAAAAGATGCAATAGACTTACACAATGGTCCCCTCCGGCATACAACTAGGAACATACCGGTCGCTATGGAGGGTGAGAATATGTATGGGCACATAATCATACCATGTAGGATAACTAAGTAGACGGTTATGCTGTTTCATTCCATCTAGCAACAATGCTCTGCACTGTGTGTGTTTATATATTTACATATTTATTCCATCTAGCTACAATGCTCCGCACTGTGTTTTTATATATCTACATATTATTCCATCTAGCTACATTGCTCCGCACTGTGTGTGTTTATATACTTGCATATTTATTCCACCTAGCTGCAATGCTCCGTACTGTGGGTGTTTATATATTTACATATTTATTCCATCTAGCTACAATGCTCTGCACTGTGTGTTCACACTGGCTTTTCCCTGCACTGTGTGTTCATATACTCATATATTTATTCCATCCAGCTACAATGCTCTGCACTGTGTGTCTGTGTGTGTGTGTGTATATATTTATTTTATAGTAATATGTACATATGTATATTAGCCGCTCTTGCTTGCTTGTTTTTTTCTTGCCTTCTGATTGTTGCTCTGAGTGTTGCTATCCCTGTGCTGTTGCAATCCTGGAATTTCCCCGTTGTGGGACTAATAAAGGCTTATCTTATCTTATCTTATCTTATCTTATGAGCGCTTCTTGTCTTATTGTTTTCTCATTGTTGTATTTTGCCCTTGGTCTGTGCTTTATAGTCCCCTCTCACTTTACTGTGGTGTTTTGTGTTCTTTCATTAATAAACGCACAAACTCACAGTCTGCGTTTGGTATCTTTATCCTGCCCTGAAGGGCATTTATGACACCCTGACACAGACAGAGATCATTGGGTGACCATTGAGAGATGAAAAAAAAACAACAACACACGATCTCTCAACAATCTCCTAAAGCCTCAAAAAAGCTGTTTCTGTTTAGATGTTTGTGAGATCACTGTGTGACTTTCATGGCAATCTACAGAGATCTTTGAAAGATCCTTAAGGGATTATTGAGAGAACAGAAGAGATTGCTGAGGGATCATTGAAGGTTTGTTGGGCACCCAAAGAGGTATACACTATTATATAGTTGAGAGGTTGAGATATTATTGAAAGATAAAAAAATGGCCAGATCTCTCTTCCAGATCTTTCAGTGATCTCTCAGTGATTGCCAAGATCTTTCAATGATTTTCTAGTGATCTCTACGGTCTCAGTCCAAACAATCTCTCAACAAACTTTCAATGATCTCACAAGAAGCGCTGAAGCCACAAATGTGAGGATTTTTTTTGCCAACTTTTCTGAGGAATCTTCATGAACATCAGGGTTCACCTCTGTCATTAGCAACAGCTAACGGTGTTTAGCAATGTTTAACAACCATTTGCAACATTCACGCAAGTGTTTGTGAACAACAGCTGGCAAAAGTTGGCAAAAAAATTAACAAATGTTAGCCACAGTGTTTGCAACGATTAGCAACTATTTACAACTCTTTAGCCACTGTTTGAGAATGTTTAAAACCTTTTGCCAACTCCAGATAAAATACCAGGTGAATGTCTGGTGAATCTTGGATCCAACCTGATTAAACAGGGCGCGCAAACCCTTCGCTTTCTCCTGACCATTGTGGGAGACAGACGCTCTTAGAAGCTATACAGAACATGTATTGAATAGCAAAATATATGAACACAAAGCACGATATGGCTCCGCCTGGTTTGACTGGGTATTTACCCTGGCAACACAGGCCAAAACCTACGGTGCACAGCTGGAGCAAAAGCTTCCCACCTCTTCACTGCTCATATGAGCTCTAGACTGTGCTCACTGAGAGAGATACTGCTTCTTTTGATCCTGTTGAGATTTATTGGATTGATATTATTATTATTATTATTATTATTATTATTATTATTATTATTATTATTTTTTTTTATTGGCTTTGCTTATTTTATATTTGTTTGGGATTATAATAAAAGTTTAGATCCTTTACAGTTATTCTACCTGTAGGTGATGCAGGTCTAAACAGTCTGACAGAGACTGCCAGTGCGGTGCTGAAGGACAGCAGCCGGCATCGGTGGTTGCGCTGTTGAGACTGTAATTCTTTTTTCACGAGGGTAAGTTAATTTTTTTACAAACTAAATCAGTTTGTATTCACAAAATACTATCTGTGGAGTAACGCTTCCTACCTGCAGTGGGCATAAGCCTACTAACAGATGTGTCAGCAAACAGTGATCTTTTTTCATGGAGGTTTAGGCTAGAAGTCTATTTGGGGTTTTGGCTCTATCCATATTTGTTGAATGGTGAATAAAATGGTGATTCCTCTCCCTTTTCTCTCTCATTCTCTCTCCCAGATCAGGATATACAATGTAATATTAGGAGGAAAATAACAACTAAATGAAAAAAAGCACAGACCACAAGAACATCCTTGGAAATTGAAACACTCCTTATATGGGTATAATTACTTACAGTGGGGCAAATAAGTGTTTAGTCAGCCACCAATTGTGCAAGTTCTCCCACTTAAAAGATGAGAGAGGTCTCTAATTTTCATCATAGGTATACCTCAACTATGAGAGACAAAATGAGAAAAAAAATCCAGAAAATCACATTAAAGGATTTTTAATGAATTAATTGGTAAATTCCTCAGTAAAATAAGTATTTGGTCACCTACAAACAAGCAAGATTTCTGGCTCTCACAGACCTGTAACTTCTTCTTTAAGAGGCTCCTCTTTCCTCCACTCGTTACCTGCATTAATGGCACCTGTTTGAACTCGTTATCAGTATAAAAGACACCTGTCCACAGCCTCAAACAGTCACACTCCAAACTCCACTACGGCCAAGACCAAAGAGCTGTCAAAGGATACCAGAAACAAAATTGGAGACCTGCACCAGGCTGGGAAGACTGAATCTGCAATAGGTAAGCAGCTTGATGTGAAGAAATCAACTGTGAGAGCAATTATTAGAAAATGGAAGACATACAAGACCACTGATAATCTCCCTCGATCTGGGGCTCCACGCAAGATCTCACCCCGTGGGGTCAAAATGATCACGAGAACGGTGAGCAAAAATCCCAGAACCACATGGGGGGACCTAGTGAATGACCTGCAGAGAGCTGGGACCAAAGTAACAAAGGCTACATCAGAAACACACTACGCCGCCAGGGACTCAAATCCTTCAGTGCCAGACGTGTCCCCCTGCTTAAGCCAGTACATGTCCAGGCCCATCTGAAGTTTGCTAGAGAGCATTTGGATGATCCCGAAGAGGACTGGGAGAATGTCATATGGTCAGATGAAACCAAAATAGAACTTTTTGGTAAAAACTCAACTTGTCGTGTTTGGAGGAGAAAGAACACCATACCTACTGTGAAGCATGGGGGTGGAAACATCATACTTTGGGGCTGTTTTTCTGCAAAGGGACCAGGACGACTGATCCGTGTAAAGGAAAGAATGAATGGGGCCATGTATCGTGAGATTTTGAATGAAAACCTCCTTCCACCAGCAAGGGCATTGAAGATGAAACGTGTTAGGGTCTTTCAGCATGACAATGATCCCAAACACACCGCCCGGGCAACGAAGGAGTGGCTTCGTAAGAAGCATTTCAAGGTCCTGGAGTGGCCTAGCCAGTCTCCAGATCTCAGCCCCATAGAAAATCTTTGGAGGGAGTTGAAAGTCCGTGTTGCCCAGCGACAGCCCCAAAACATCATTGTTCTAGAGGAGAACTTCATGGAGGAATGGGCCAAAATACCAGCAACAGTGTGTGAAAACCTTCTGAAGACTTACAGAAAACGTTTGACCTCTGTCATTGCCAACAAAGGGTATATAACAAAGTATTGAGATGAACTTTTGTTATTGACCAAATACTTATTTTCCCGAGGAATTTACCAATTAATTCATTAAAAATCCTTCAATGTGATTTTCTGGATTTTTTTTTTCTCATTTTGTCTCTCATAGTTGAGGTATACCTATGAAGAAAATTGGAGACCTCTCTCATCTTTTAAGTGGGAGAATTTGCACAATTGGTGGCTGACTAAATACTTTTTCCCCACTGTATATGGTCATAGCCCAGGCCAGCTGAGATCTAAATGACAGTGGGTGGCACTCCAAGGAACAAATGCTTTGAAATTGTCTGTGTTTTATTTGAACACATTTCAGACATCAGAAAACATAAAACACAAATATTTAGGAAAAGTCATGAAATAGGAGGCGTGTAGCTTCTGTTCAAACAAAGTTATTCACAAAATAAAACCCTAAATTATCAGTCAGACCATCTAGTGGTTCATGTTCACTTCTTGCTGTACCTAAAAGACCTGTAACGATATATCTTGAAGCCAGCTTTATTGGCATTCAGTCCATACAGCCAATCATGTGCAGTAGAACAAAATTACGTTTCTATCTATATTGTTAATCACATCTAGAATTAGAGGGGCTGCTGCCACACAAGGCGCCGCCACAACCAACTTTTCCTCCCCCCATTCTGTTATGCTGAGCACCAAGCTAGAACGTGGGAAGTACCATTTTTATATGGTCTCCGGTATGACCCGGCCAGGGCTTGAACCCACGACCTCCTGGCTATGGGGCAGATGCTCTACCGCTAGGCCATCACTCTGGTTACAACTCCGGTTATATGTTACAACCATTTGCAACTGTTTTGCAAACATTTGCAGAAAAATACATTCACCAATAAAATTCAAACGTTCAGATTTTTTTGGTGACAAGAAAAACAGTTTGTGACTTTAAAAATAGTTTGTAAACCATTTGGAAACTATTTACAAACCCTAATGAACCCTGACAAAACCTCCAAACTGCCACATTTCCAGCTCTGTGAAATACAGGGACCAAGGATCTCATTAATCTCCCAGTGATCTCTTAATGAACTCTTTGGGTCTTTCATTGAACACTCAGTGATCCCTCACTGGTCTCTCAGCCATGTCTACCTTTGGGGCGGAAAAATTTGGTATTCTTTGCAAAATCGCTGAGAGATCATTGGGAGATGGATGATATTGTTAAATGGTCAAGGAGAACTCAAGGAGTGTTCAATGATCCTATCAATCTCCTGATGATCTCTCAGCAGTCTTTCAATGAACACCAAATTTTTCCACCCCAAAGGTAGAGATGGCTGAGAGATCAGTGAAGGATCACTGAGCATTTGCTGAAAGACCAATAGAGTTTGTTAAAAGATTGCTGAGAGATCATTGGGAAATCAATGAGATCAGTGAGAGATTATGGAGAGATCATTGAGAGATGGTTTTGAAATGAGTCAAAACTTTGCAGACTATGGAAGATCACTGAGAGATCACTGACAGACCTTGTCAATCGTGGAGAGATAACTGAAAGATCATTTGGAAATCTGGTGATTTTGTCATCACTCAGTGATCTCTCAATGATCTCCACTCTTGTGTAAAGGGGGTATAAGCAGCATGTATGTCTATAGAGAATTGTCTAGCAGGGAAATGTCTATCAAGGATTCAGTATCATTGCATTGTTCAAGTCAAAAGTAGACAAATGCCCTTTCATAAAGTTCAAAATATTTGGATTTCCAATGTTCTGTGAATAAAAAAAAGTCACTAAGATATTGCTATTACTGTGCAATCATGCTATGGATGAATTCCAGAAGTCCTTTACACACTAATGGATTAGCTACAGCAATAAAAATACTTTTGATTATAGTTTCATTTCAAGAATAGCTGGAGCTGTCATTGCAGCTGGAACCAAAGCGCATGAAAAGGCAGAGGGAGATCAGAGGAGCATGATGAGAGGTTGGGATTCCAGGAAAGTGGCATCATTGAGAGAATTTTTACTATGGGAAAGAGAGAACGAGAGGAGAGAAGGACCCTCAGAATGCAAGAATCCCAGAATTTATCACCTCGTTGCAGGAGCAAGCAAGGAAATTAAGCAATAAGAAAATCAATTGAACACTCCTGGATCCATATAAATGCTACTAATGTTTAAAATTCAAAGTAAAGGGCAGAGAATGCAAAGCGGGTGTTGGGGGCAGGAGAGCTAAAGGCTTGCAAGAGAAGTTGTGGGTGGGTGGGGGGTCGAGGGGCGTGGAAGAGAGGGTCATCAATCACATCTGGGTGACACACAATGAAATCTGACCGCAGCCCAAGATGTTTTAATACGGCATCCATTAGAGCCCTCAAATAAATTGCAATTTGGAAAACAGAACATAATACCAGCCAAGTTTTCCCCATCCATCTTGCAGCGTGTCATGTAATGTAATTGCGTTGTTAATTTATCCAAGAATTTCCTTGGTACACCATTTCATCCGCATTGGTTAATTTCCCTGTAGAGTATATTTTCTCCCTTTCCCTCAGCCATCCCTCCCCTCCTCTGGCTGTATAGCTAGCGGGGCAGAGTAATGTTTCTGCTTAGCATGGCATTAGTTGAAGGGCTAATCAAAGCACTGAAGTCTGTGACACTTTATCAATGCCTGGCTCTGCGCCGGTCAACCTCGCCGTAGTGCAGATCCAATCAGGCCCCCACCGCCTGTCATTATGTCTCCGTGACAGCGGGATCACTCAAAAATGCCCGTGGATTACATCAATATTATTGACAAAGTTTCAGCCGTTTAAAGCGAGGCAGCAGCACTGAGTGCACAGCAGAAGGAGCGACACTCAGCGTTTGGTTTGAGGCATTTTAGCTAGCTTTGGGGGAGATGAGAAATAGAAAGATGTACTGCATATGCAGGAACAGACTCAATAATCAATGTGCTGGTGAAAATGATGCATACTTTCAGTGGGTAAAAATGCAACCTCTCCACGCCGACAGAGCTGATACATAGGGAGGGCGGCCACCTCCGTCCAGACTGTAACTTGAGAAGGAATGAAGCTAGGGTCACCAAACTTGATTTATGGGTGAACTCCAGGCTTAACATATATTGCTATGTTTTTAGGGTCACAAAACCAAAGATCAAGGTCACAGGGTGACAAAAGTTCAAAGTCAATTTTGGCCAATAGTGACTTATCATTAGCGCTAAGGGCAAGAAATTTGTACTAAAGTTAGAGCGGTGTCTTGGTCACATAACAAATGTCAAATGACTTTGACCTTGAGGATTGAGATAGGGTCTGAATTTAGGTCACTAGGTCACCAAGTCTGAAATTTAAGTTCTGGTTTATAACCTTTAAACTTACCGTATGGTGCCTTTATTATCAGATTTAGTGCTAGCAGAATATGAATATAAGCTATATCCAAATATAAAATGACCTTGACCCTGCAATTGACCTTGAACACTGGTGGGGTCTGATTCTAGTTAATCTAGACTTTTCCATTACAATAGGGAGTGAGATACTTAGAATTTAACATTTCTACTTGCATGCCAGTTAGTAGAGGCCTCCAGGGCATGGTTGCATCTCTGTTGAGTGCAATTCTAGTTGAAGTTGTTCTAATCTTTCACACAAAGCCACTCTGGTCCAGACACTTGGACGTTTCAGTTTGATTTGTCCAAAATCACAGGTGTGAAAGATGATTTGGACCACAGGCTGGACCAAACAGCAATAGTAGGTGGTCTCAGTCCAGATGAAACCGAGCGTTGGCAAGTTCTTGCGTAAAAGCAATTTTCAGAAAGGTTCAAACTTTCAGACCAAAGACATGAAGCTGCTGGAGATGATCAGAAAGGGAAAGAGGGAAAAATATGAACTAGGATGGTTCTTGGGGAGAGGGAGAGATTTTTTTTTAAATGAAATATGGTCTGGTGGTGTGATTTTTGCAGATGGCATTGTGATCTGTAGTGAGAGTAGGGAGCAGGTGGACGAGAAACTGGAGAGGTGGAGGTATGCACTGAAAGGAAGATGAATGACAGTCCATAGAGGCAAGACAGAATACATGAGTGTGAATGAGAGGGAGGCAGGTGTAACAGTGATGATGCAAGTAGAGGAAGCGAAGGTAAATGAGTTTAAATACCTGGGGTCAACCATCCAAAGCAATGGAAAGATACATAAGAGAGTGACATGTTTGTTATGCAGGACCCAAATGACAGAAACCACAACAGGAGACAGCAGGTAAGGTGCAATGGTCAGTATTTTATAGTACAAAATTGTAAATGTTGATCAGACTGGTAGCCCTGTGGAGAAAAAGGAGAAACAGGATGAATAAGTGGAACAAGATATACAGGATCTTTTACTATGTAATCTGAGGCTTACTTGGTGATTATTGCAAAGAGCTGGAGAGGATGACTTGCAGCAGCAGTGAAGAGGCAGGGTCAGGAGAAGCGTACTGATGGTGAAGGGAAGAATTGTGCTCAGGCCTGGGGCGCAATCTTGAGAGGGTAAGGGGACAATGATTGACGAATTAATGTGTGCTTCTCACTTGGTTACAGGGCTTCCAGGGAGAGAATGATCCAGGCTGCGCAGCCGGTGAGGTCCTGAGTCTGGGAGAGGAGCTCCAGAGGGGAACACTGGGAGAGGAGACAGAGCAATCCAAACAAGTGCTGAGGTAAGAGCTTGAAAGTTCAGGCTTACATGGGAACCAGTGGAAAGTCCAGACAACAGGGAGGGAAGGCAGGAGGGGAGGCTGGCAGCGAGCAAGCGTGAGCACACACCCGTAAAAAGCAGATCTCCAAGACAATTGTCGGTGGTGTCGAGACAATCCCAGACTGATGGAATGCCAGCTCACACCTTAAATAGGGTGGGTTATTTACCCACGGACTATTTACCCACGGACTATTTATTTACCCATGGACGAGTCCATGGGTAAATAAACTCCGACACTGACTCAGCTGCAGGGCTTCTGGTCCATCTGTCTCCAGGTGAGTGTCAGACTCATTTTCAAACTAGTTTACTCTCCCATGTTGATACTTGTACTCCAGTGACGGCAGAATCTGACATAATGACTGACCCAGGGAACAGACACGGACTCAGAAATGGATTCAATTATCTTTATTGACCCAGTGTATCGTGTGTGAATGCGTGAGTGTGTTATCTTGTGTATGTGAGTGTGGGCTGGAGACTTCGAGCAGTTGGGAGGGAGCAGAGTGCCGTGCAGCCTGGCAATCCTATGGACAGAGCAAGACACACAATTAGCAAGGAGCTAGCTGGACTCACACTCAGGTGTAACTGTGGCTTACTTGTTCCAGGCAGATGGCGAGCACCTGTTGGCCAGGTAGACAGCGCCCACTGTCCCAGCGTCGTAGCAGTCGTGCAGAGGGTGGAGAGGAGAGAGTGGAGACCACTGCCAAGGGAGACAATTCCGCCCCCGGGAGATTCCGCCTGTGCACAGAAGAGTAGCGGAGAACAGGTGAGTAGAAGGGTTGGCTTACTTGGGTATGAGAGGAGATCCTCCGGGAGTTGATGCCAAGGTGGAAGATCGTGATGATGATGGCTAGGAAGTCGGGAGATGCGCTTCATAAAGCCAGGGAGACAGATGGCTCCATGCAGGCCAGCAGGCCGAGTGAGGTTATATAGTCCTGTCCTGACGAGGAGCCGGTGTGCGCACAGCTGTGGATGATAATGGCCTAGACCGAGTTATCACAGTACTCCCCCACCGAGGGGTGCCTCCTGGCACCCGATCCAGTGCGTCCGGTGGAAGTCCCTGATGAGTTGTTTGTCCAGCACAAAGGATGGACGCACCCAGGAGCGCCACTCAGGGCCATACCCCTCCCAGTCCACCAGGTATTGCATGCCACGACCCCAGCGGTGGACGTCCAGGATGGAGGTGACCTTCCACGCTGGGTCGCCGTCGATCACGACCGATGGAGGTGCAGACCTGGAAGGAGGACAGAGAGGACTGGAAAAGAAAAGCTTGATCTGGGACACATGGAAAGTGGGACAGATGCGGAGGGAGGGGGGAAGAGACAGGCGCACAGCTACAGGATTAATAATCCGAGTGATGGGAAATGGGCCAATGAACCGCTGCAATAATTTCCTCCTCTCACCCTTCAGGTTAATGTGTTGTGTCGAGAGCCAAACCTGCTGACCCATCTGGTAGGCTGGAGCTGGCCTCCTGCGGCGATTAGCGACTCTGGAGTTACGTTCAGCCGTGCGTTGGAGCGCCATCCGGACCAAGCTCCAAACCCGCTGACAGCGTCTCAGATGAGCCTGAACAGAAGGCATGGCGACGTCCCCCTGCTCTTTGGAAAAGAGCGGGGGGTTGTAGCCCAGGGAGACCTCAAAAGGGACATGCCGATAGCTGACGACACCATGGAGTTGTGGGCATACTCAACCCATAGAAGCTGGGCGCTCCACGAGGCCGGGTTAGATGAGACCACACAACCCAGCACAGCCTCCAGCTCCTGGTTAGCTCTTTCACATTGACCGTTACTCTGGGGGTGGTAGCAGGAGGACAGGCTCACCGTAGCCCCCAGAGCATTACAGAATGACTTCCAAACCTGAGACACGAACTGCGGCCCTCGATCAGAGATGATATCCATCGGTATGCCATGAAGCCTGACGACATGCCACACCAGCAGATCTGCCGTCTCCTTCGCCGTGGGCAGTCCCAGTAGGGGGATGACGTGGGCAGCCTTAGAGAAGCGATCCACAATAGTGAGCACGATGGTGTGTTGATCTGACGGAGGGAGGCCGGTAACAAAATCCAAGGCGATGTGTGACCAAGGTCTGCTAGGAACAGGAAGGGGGTGAAGCAGCCCCGCCGGAAGAGAGGAAGGCGTCTTGCCGGTGGCGCACTGAGGGCAGGCACGGATGTAATCGGCGACATCCTTCCGGAGCGATGGCCACCAAAATGATCTCTGGAGAATCCTGACTGTGCGAGAACCCTCCGGATAGCATGCCAGCCTGGAGGAGTAGGCCCAGTGGATCACCTCGCCCCAAACTGTAGATGGAATGAACCACTTGCCCGCTGGCCCCCCGCCCGGGTCCGATTCCGCCTCCTGCGCCTTCAGGACCCTCTCCTTGATCTCCCATGAGAGGGCGCCCACGATACAAGAAGACAGGAGGATGGGGAGAACAGGTGCCTCCGCTGTGTCAGGGAAGAACTGCCTGGACAGCGCATCAGGCTTAGTATTCTTAGACCCGGGGCGGTAGGTGATGGTGAAGTTGAAACGGCTGAAAAATAAGGACCAGCGGGCCTGGCGGGTGTTCAGACACTTGGCCGTCCTTAAGTACTCCAGGTTCTTATGATCTGTCCACACAACAAATGGTTGGGTGGCCCCTTCCAACCAGTGACGCCACTCCTCCAGCATGAGCTTAACCACCAGGAGCTCCCTATCCCCGATGCCGTAATTCCTCTCAGCTGGGGACAGACGGCGGGAGAAAAATGCACGGGGCCGGTCCTCCCCATCCACTGGAGAACGCTGGGACAACACGGCCCCCACCCCGGAGTCCGAGGCATCCACCTCCACCAAGCACTGTAGCGCAGGATCCACCTGAGTCAAAATGGAGGAGGACAAAAACCGGGTCTTGAGCTCAGCGAACATGGCTGCAGCCTCCTCTGTCCACTGGAAAGGCGTCTTCGGAGAGGTGAGGCAGGTGAGGGGAAGAGCGACGACACTGTAGTTGTTGATAAAGTGCCGGTAAAAAGTTGGCGAAACCCAGAAATTGCTGCAGCTGCTTCCTAGAGGAGGGGGGAGGCCAGTCCACAATGGCCTTCACCTTGTCGGGGTTCGCGATGATCTGATTATGGGTGATGGTGAAGCCGAGAAATGAGGTTTTGGAGGTGTGAAACTCACACTTCTCAGCCTTAACGTACTGCTCATTCTCCAGGAGGCGCTGCAAGACCCGTCTCACGTGAACGCGGTGCTCATCCAGGGATCGGGAGAAGATCAAGATGTCGTCAAGGTAGACGAAGACGAATGAACCCAGGAAGTCATGGAGGACATCGTTGATCAATCTCTGGAAGATGGCCGGAGCGTTGGTTAGCCCAAACGGCATCACCAGGTACTCAAATGGCCGCTTGGGGTCCGGAAACCAGTCTTCCACTCATCCCCCTCCCTGATGCGCACTAGATGGTAGGCGTTCCGGAGGTCCAGCTTGGTAAAGATCAAGGCCCCCTGGAGGGAATCAAAAGCCGTGTCCATCAGTGGCAGCGTGTACTTGTCCTTGATGGTGATCTCGTTGAGGGCACGGAAGTCTATGCACGGCCTAAGGGAGCCATCCTTCTTCCCTATGAAAAAGAACCCGGCCCCCACCGCCGAGGACGATGGACGAATAATGCCCGAGCTGAGGGAGTCCTTAATATAAGCCTCCATAGCCTCCCGCTCTGGTGCCAACAGGCTGTAGAGGCGGCTTGAAGGCAGCGGGGCCCCAGCCCGGAGGTTAATGGCACAGTTGTAGGGCCGGTGGGGGGGGGGGGGAAGCGACAACGCCTTGGCCTTGCTGAAAACTGCTCCTAGATTGTGGTACTCACCAGGCACCCTGGACAGATCAGGAGGAGGAGAGATGGGGGAGACCAATGGCGTGGAGGGAGCACATGCGGCGGACTGGAGGCAAGCGTTGAGGCAGAAGGAGCTCCAGGACACCACGCTTCCTGCATGCTAGTCAAAAGAAGGGTTGTGGAGCCGAAGCCAGGGATAACCCAAGATGACCAGGGAGGAGGCAACCGGCAGGACGAACAGGCTGAGATCCTCTCAATGATTACTGGAGATGATAACTGAGACAGGGGCCATTTGTTTAGTCACTATCATCAATGGCGCCCTGGACAGAGCGATGAGCCAAAGGGGGGTCTTCAAAAGATGGCAGGGAATCCTCAATCGGGTTGCCAGTTCCCCCGAGATGAAGCTCTCCTCCACTCCCGAGTCAACCAGGGCGTGTGTGCAAAATTCAGTCCTGTTGTGTATGAATCTAATGGGTAATGTACATTTGGAGAGGGGATTTGGCCAAGGTTGGGCCGTGAGTCCCCCTACTGCGATGCACGGACCCCCTCTTTTGGCTGCACGGGGCAGGCTTCTAACTCGTGGTCCTCACTTCCACAGTACATGCATAAGCCTAGCTCCCTACGACGCTGTTTCTCTGCTTGGGAAAGCTTGGTTTGCCCCATAACCAAAGACTCCCATGTGTCAGCTGACTCCAGGGGAGGCAGGGCCAGTATCGGGCTCTGGGGGGTGCACAGGGTCTGGATACCCGAGCGACCGGATGCTCCCCACTCGGCTGCCCGCTCCCTCAGCCTATTATCTAAATTGATGGCAAGAGAAAGTAGCGCCGTAAGCTTCTCCAGCTTCTCTAAGCGGGCTAACTCATCCCGCAGGCTAGGGCTCAAGCTCCGGATGAAAATACTACACAACGAGGCATCCTCCCACCCCACCTCCGCTGCTACCACCCGGAAATCAACGGCATAGTCCAGCCACGGACCTGCCCCCGTTGAAGATTTAAACACTGGGTGGTGAGCACATTGTCCCGGTTGGAGTGGTCGAATACCTCGTTGAACTCGCTAACGAACTGGCAATAGGTTAAGCTAGCATAACTTGCCCTAGCCATCACAGCGTACGCCCAAGCTAGCGCTCGCCCTTCCAAAAGGTTGGTAACATAACCTATCCTGCTATGCTCAGTTGGGAAGACCCCCGGTACCCGCTGGAAAACTATCTCACACTGGAGGAGAAACCCACAAGCCTCTCCTAGCTTACTGCTAAAGCGGGAGGGCGTGGGAACAGGAGTGAGTTGGGTCTGGGTAGCTTGGCTAGCCTGGCTAGGGGAGGAGCTAGCGGGAGCTGTAGCACCGATTGGCACCAATGGAAACGTCTGCTGCCCTGCCAGACGATCCAACCGGCTGTTAATTTGGGTCAACTGATACAGGATAACCTGCTGCTGGTAAGCAATTTGATCCACACGAGCCTCTAAGTTGTTAAATCATTGTGCTAATGCGCTGGTCGCTGGGTCGTTCTGACGGAGCCGTACTGACATAATGGCTGACCCAGGGAACAGACACGGACTCAGAAATGGATTCAATTATCTTAATTGACCCAGTGTATCGTGTGTGAATGCGTGAGTGTATTATGTTGTGTATGTGAGTGCGGGCTGGAGAGTTCGAGCAGCTGGAAGGGAGCAGAGCGCCGTGCAGCCTGGCAACCCTATGGACGGAGCAAGATACACAATTAGCAAGGAGCTAGCTGGATTCACACTCAGGTGTAACTACGGCTTACTTGTTCCAGGCAGATGGCGAGCACCCGTTGGCCAGGTAGACAGCACCCACTGTCCCAGCGTCGTAGCAGTCGTGCAGAGGATGAAGAGGAGAGAGCGGAGACCTCCGCTGAGGGAGACGATTCCGCCACCGGGAGATTCCGCCTGTGCACAGGGGAGTAGCAGAGAACAGGTGAGTAAAAGGGTTGGCTTACTTGGGTATGAGAGGAGATCCTCCGGGAGTTGATGCCGAGGTGGCGAGGTTGAAGATCGTGATGATGATGGCTAGGAAGTTGGGAGATGTGCATCATAAAGCCAAGGAGACAGACGGCTCCGTGCAGGCCAGCAGGCCGAGTGAGGTTATATAGTCCTGTCCTGACGAGGAGCCGGTGCGCGCGCAACTGTGGATGATAATGTGGCAGGGAGAAATACTCAGGGAGGGAGGGATGTGGCAGGGAGTTCGGACACTGACGGGCTTTAAGTCTAGGCAGGGGGTTGATGATGACGACGCTTCGCTTCCAGACAGGCTTAACGACTTCTTTGCACGTTTTGAAGCATCAAACTCGACAATCAGAGGGAGGGCCGGCCCACTCCCACCATCGGTCGGACCAGCTTTTACCATTAACACAGCGGACACACGGAGGACCCTATCCAGAATCAACCCACGCAAAGCTGCAGGTCCAGACAACATTCCGGGACGTGTGCTCCGAGACTGCGCGAGCGAGTTGGCGGATGTCCTGACTGACATTTATAACATCTCCCTGAGTCAGGCCATCGTTCCCAGATGCTTCAAGACCTCTATCATTGTACCGGTGGCAAAGAAACCAGTGGTGTCATGTTTGAATGACTATCGTCCTGTTGCACTTACACCAATTGTGATGAAATGTTTTGAACGGCTTGTCAAACCACACATCACAGCCTGCCTCCCTGCATCACACGACCCACTCCAGTTTGCATATCGTTCAAACCGCTCCACGGAGGATGCTATAGTCACCACCCTACACTCTGTCATCACCCACCTGGACCAGAAAGACACCTACGCCAGACTCCTGTACATTGATTTCAGTTCAGCATTCAACACCATTATTCCCCAGAGACTGATAGAGAAATTACTCCTTCTCGGTCTGAACACCGCCACATGTCTCTGGATCCTGGATTTCCTGACTGAGAGACCTCAGTCTGTCCGGGTTGGAAACAACATCTCCAACTCTGTCACGCTGAGTACCGGAACCCCTCAAGGCTGTGTACTCAGTCCACTGTTGTTTACACTTCTAACACATGACTGTGTATCCAAACACGAGGGGAACCAGATTATTAAGTTTGCAGATGACACCACGGTGGTGGGACTTATTCAGAGGGATGAGGAATCAATGTACAGGGAAGAAGTGAGAGACCTGGAGGGCTGGTGCAGGGAGAACAATCTGGTGCTCAACGTGGACAAAACAAAGGAGATGATTATCGACTTCCGGCGGTCACAGCCTGAGCACGTCCCCCTCAGCATCGGCGGCCGTTTAGTGGAGAGAGTAGAGAACATCAAGTTCCTCAGAGTGCAGATCTCGCAGGACCTGACCTGGAGCAAGAATTCCTTGGAGATCAGGAAGCGAGCTCAGCAGAGACTACACTTCTTGAGGAAACTCAAACAGGCCTCTCTCCCCATCTGCATCCTCAGGACCTTCTACAGAGGTGTGGTGGAGAGTGTTCTGACGTACTGCATTGCTACATGGTACTCCAGCTGCAGTATGTCAGACAAAAAAGCCCTGCAGAGGATAGTCAAGGGGGCGGAGAGGGTAATTGGAGTCTCCCTCCCCTCTGTCCAAGAACTTTTTCAGAACCGTTGTAGGAGCAGGGCACTGAACATTGTCAAGGACCGTTCTCACCCTCTGCATAAACACTTTGAACTTCTTCCATCTGGTAAACGATTCCGGAGCATCAGAGGCAGAACCACCAGACTGATCAACAGCTTCCTCCCACAAGCTGTCAGGATGCTGAACAGCTGACCCGGAATCTCACATACACACTACTGCACCTATGGACATTTTGTATATTATAGTTAGTTATTCTTTTTCCCCAAGTATGTCTCAGGGATGTGTGAATGGATGGGGGGGTGGGAGCTATGTGGGAGTGTGTCTTAATCATGCTGCTTCTTATATGGATGCCGAGAGAAACGCAATTTCATCTTGCCTGCACTACAGTTGTATGTACAGCAATATGACAATAAAGTTTGATTTGATTTGATTTGATTTAATGGCCCAGAGCGAGTCATCACAGAATCTCAAGGCCATTACATGCTATTGCTATCTCTTGAATGAATGAATGAATGAATGAATTTATTTCGGATAATACAGTACAGGTTAAAAGAAACTGTATAATATAACAACAAGGTCAAATTAGACAAAGACTCCTTCTACTAAACAATTCCACGTGAGTTATCCGAAATGGGTGATGGCTGAAGCCGCAGCTTATATTGCCCACCCATATTCCATCCAAGAATTCAAAAGAGAAAAAAGAGTAAACAAGACAAGAGTGATTACAATTTAAAACAAAGCTAAGACAAAGTGTGACTGAGAGGAAAAAAAGAAAACTAAGCTAAGCTAAGTTAAGCGGTTACTATTCAAAACAAATCTAAGACAGAATGTCACAGAGAGAAAAAAAAAAAAAAACTAAGCTACAACACAAAACAGGCTGGATATGTCAATCCTTATGTGAGTTTACATGTCGTCTTGTAAATATCTTTGGAGTATTTCTTCCTTTAGTTTTTGTTTAAATTGTCCAAGCGTTGTACATGATTTTAATTCAGGTCCATAATCGTTCCATAATCTGACTCCTTGCACTGAAATACAGTGTTGCTTGGTGGTTGTTCTCACTGTAGGCTTTTGAAATATACATGTTCCTCTGAAGTGATATCGTTTCTCCCTTGTTTGGAACAACTTTTGGATATTTGCGGGCAGTGATAAATTCTTCACTTTGAACATTATTATTGCGGTTTTAAAGTCAACCAGATCTTTCAACTTGAGAGTTTTTTGTTTAAGAAAAAGTGGGTTTGTTGGTTCCCTGTAAGCTGCTTTGTTTATTATTCTAATAGCTCTCTTTTGAAGCATAAAGACTGGATATATGTTTGTTTTGTATGTATTTCTCCATACTTCATTACAATATGTCATGTATGGGAGTATTAATGAATGATACAAGGTGTATAGTGTGGGTTGATTCAGCAAATATTTCACTCTGTGTAATATTGCAATTGATTTGGAAACTTTACCTTTAATATAATTAATATGTGACTTCCAACACAGTTTGTTATCAATTATTACTCCAAGGAATTTAGTTTCAGATACCCTTTCAATCTCTACACCATTTACACTGAGTTTGGGTACTGGATTGTTGTGATGGTTGTTAATCCAGAAGTTGTTCCAAATTGTTTCCACTGCATAGCAGATTAGTGTCATCGGCAAACAATATTAAGTCCATTTTTTCTGAAACTTTACATATATCGTTTATATACATATTGAATAATAATGGTCCCAAAACTGAACCCTGTGGGACTCCACAGGTGACCTTCAGCAACTCTGAGTTTTTGTTGCTAATACATACATACTGATATCTATTCTTTAAGTAACTACTTAACCAGGACAGTGCTACCCCTCTAATACCAGAATTTTGTAGTTTCTTTAATAATAAATTATGATCTACTGTATCAAATGCTTTTTTAAGATCTAGGAATACTCCAACTGAGTACTCTTTATTTTCAATGGCTGTTGATATTTTTTCTGTAAATTCCATTAGGGCATATGCAGTTGTCCTCTTGTGTCTGAACCCATATTGCTGCTCACATAATAAATCATTCTTCAGTATGAAGTTGTCAATTCTCTCATAGAATATTTTTTCAAGTATCTTGGAAAATTGCGGTAATAGTGAAATTGGTCTATAGTTTGAGAGTTCCCCTCTGTCGCCCGTCTTGTATATCGGAATTACTTTAGCTATTTTCATTGCATTGGGAAATATACCTGATTGGAGAGACAGGTTGCAGATATACGTCAGTGGTTTTACTATGCATTCGATAACAGTTTTGACTAGTAGCATGTCAATACCATCACAGTCAGTAGATGTTTTACTTTTGAACGATTTAACAATTTCAATGACCTCTCTTTCGTCTGTGTTCTTTATGAAGATGGAGTCTTTTACAGCAGTGTTATTGCATATTGTATCACCTGTTGGCACCGTAGTGGGTATTTCTCGGGCCAGTTTAGGTCCAATGTTAACAAAAAAATTATTAAATTCATCTGCAGGTGAAGCAATATTCACACTCTGAGTCGTTTTATTATTTTTTGGAATGTTAGTTGGGTAGCTTGTATTTCTGCTTTTATTTCCAAGGATACTGTTGAGTATTGTCCATGTATTTTTAATATTGTCTCTGTTTTTCTCCAGTTCTTTACTGTAATAGTCTCTTTTACTACATCTTATTATATATGTTAACTTATTTTTGTATGTTTTATACCGCTGCTCTGCTTCTTTTGTTCTTTTCTTTAGGAAAGCTTTATATAATAAATTTTTCTTTTTTTTTTTTCTTGGACGTGAACATGCGAATGCGCGATATTTGCGTGTGCTCATCTCTTTCCAATGACTTTGTATGTACTCGCGCCGCATGAAAAATTTGCTTCACATTTGGTCTGAACGCACCGGAAGAGAGGCAAGGCTGAGATGGTTTGGACATGTGCAGAGGAAGGATAGTGGATATATTGGCAAAGGAAGCTGAAGATGGAGCTGCTCATACATGTCCTGCATCACCCTCACATACTTCTCTGCCACTCCTGACATCTTCATACTGTACCACCCTTCCTCTCTTGGCACCCTATCGTATGTTTTCTCTAGATCCACATAGACACAGTGCAACTTTTCTGACCTTCTCTATATTTCTCCATCAGCACTCTTAAGGTGCGTTCACACCAAACGTGAACAGGCAAATTTTTCTCGCAGCACGACTACATTATAACTCAATGTAAACACGTGACCAGACATGAATTTCATGCAGACAGGCGAAGTTTCCTTTAAAACTTCTGCAACTGTGTTCAACCTGCTGTGTAAATTCCCAAAATAACGTCATGCTTATGTTTACATTATTCGACCGGGGGCTCACCTGAAAATGCTGTCTCAACCTTCCAAAACTTCACAGAAGATGGGTGTTTATGTTGCTAGCTTGCTAGGACGTCCATGGCTGGAAACCGTGGGTAAATAACTACGAAATCCCGATTCAGCTGAAGAGCTCACGGTCCTCCTGTCTCCCGGTGAGTGAGTTTCGTTTTCAAACTAGTTTACTCTGCAACGGTGATACTTTTACTCCGGTAATGGCAGAGTCTCAAAGCTAGCAGCTAGCTTGCTAGCTAGGTAACACACGGATGCGGACGTGCGAATGCGCAATTTCACGTGTACTTGCGTCTTTCCATTGACTTTGTATGGATTTGTGCCACCCGTTCACGCTTGGTGTGAACGCACTGTTGTGTCCATAATTGGGTAAGAACAAATACACAACTGATACAGTTTATGGAGCTTTATTATAATACTGGTTATTTACATAAATAGGCTCACGGCACTCGCCTGCTTGCCAGGTGGCTCCCACGACGAAAGAAGCCAACCTCCTTTATACCAAGGACGACGTCGCAACCGGAAACCGGCAGTAGACCATCCCGGTCCATCCCATGTCCAACCTGGCCACCATCTTAGTAATACAGCCTTTTTACATACACAACATTTTCCCCCCCCTTCAAAAAAATGCCAAGTACACAGATAGCCCACCCAAATTTGCGTCCTGACTCACACTCTAAAACAAAACAATCACAGAAACAAATAAACCTCCTATCCATGCACACAACTAAGGCTGGGAGGCCAGGTAGACTACCAGCACCCCCACACAGCTGGGCGGATTATTCTGCCACCAAACATTCAAAACAAAGCCACGTCTCTCAATTAAAACAATCCCAGAACAGCTCCACATAAAAGACACAGATCACAAAACACATCCAAACTACTGCCCCCCCCAACACTCACCCCATAATGGGTACATCACATTACACTTGACATTGGGTATGTAAATCTATACAGACAGACGGTTTACATGGGTAGACACACCCCACCACCCCAAACTCGGGTATTAAAACCAATACATCAGTAAAACTAATGCAGTACATAGCAATTCAACACATCGCTAAACCACTGCCGTTGAGCCAATAAAGTCCCACATTTACAATACAGATCCTTTAAAATTTAGCTCCCAGGTATCATTAAACACCTCATTTCTTACATTTCACTCATCATCATCTTTTCTTTTCTTTTTTTTTTCTTTTTTTTTTTTAATCAACCGGGGTACCACATCAGCAGTAAAATAAACACATCAGGACCGGAGTAAAACATACATAACAGCAAGCAGAAACAATAAAGACACACCACACTCTCAGTCCTTTGCCGGGTCTCTCGCCGACCGCTTCCATCTTTTGACCTCGGGGGTCCCACTACATTGGCTCTTCTCCTCCACATGACGTAACTCGTTCGGGTGCCTCCAGGTCTGGTCAGACAAGCGTAGATATCCATCATTCCGAACTGCCTCCACTCGGAACCGTCTCTGTTCGTTGCGCCACTCGCGCAAACCGTGCGTCCCTCTCATCCGGGCCTCAACCCTGGGCCGCACCATGTCTCCGGCCCGCAGGAAAGCCCGTGTCTTCTTCTTCTGGTCACTTTGGTCTGACTGGTCTCCACCACTGATCCGGTCGAGTCGCGGGTTCGGTCCGTGCCATCCATGGTAGACCGCCTTCCCGAGAGATTTATCAACATGCTCTCTGGTCTCGCCCCTTCAGCATCAGGCGTGGGGACCTCGTACTTAAAGGCCGCCCCTGGGGTCCAATCATGCCGTCCCGCACCCTCATCCAGGGCAACAGAAAGACCAGCATGGGGTCTGTCCCGAGGCAGCATTGCGTGGCGCCGAATGTGCTCTCCCTCATAACTCACGTCCAGCAAGTCTGATTCCCTCACCTCCACGCCATCCACCAACAAAGTCAGTCGGCTCCACAGTCCGCAGCCCGACCACTCCTCACCCAACACATTGGCAATGGAGAAACCCAGGCTATAAAAAAGATTACACCACATGATGTTAACCCCCGCAGCAGTGACGTGAATGCGGGCCCGGGGCACAACAACAGACTTGTAACGGGCTTCCATTCCCACAAACCCCAAAACTGCCAGTCTGTTCCATCCATAGCCATAATAGTCTCTTCCTTGTTGTTCTATTTGTCGGTGGGGAAACAAACTATTCATGGTCGCCAGGTTCAACACGGAGATAACTGCTCCAGTGTCCACCAGCAGTGGAACCACGACGCCATCGAGCATGACATCACACCCAATCCTCCCCGTGGTCTCCAGGGAGACCGTGTGCACTATTGTCGGAGTCTTCTGCACAGCACCTGGTTCCCCCCTACGGCTCCTGCGTTTGAAGTTAGCACACGCCCTGGCAAAGTGGTCCAACAAATCACACTTGCCACAACGCTTTCCTTTCGCCGGGCACACACTGGCCTTATAGTGCTGAACAGGGGAGCCACAGCCATCACAGCGTGGCGTACCTGGGGCGGACCTTATTTTAACAACGGAGGCATACACATCCTCTCCGACATCACCATCACCAGGGTCCCAAAACAGTGCCTCAGAGCAAGACTCATCCTCACCCAGAAAAGCCCCTTCAGGAAAGCCTCTTACGATGGTCTCTGCTGCCTCGAACCGTTGGGCGAGCTCGATAGCCGTGGCCAATGTCAACTTTCCTGGATACGCTAACAATCTGGACCGGACCACTGTACAGTGGACGTGCTCCGCTAGTTGGTCCTGAATCATTTCATCTTCCAGGCATCCAAAATTACATCTCCTCGCCAACCCTCGGAGATCTTCAATGAACCTCATCACTGGTTCTCCCAACTGCTGGTGGCGCTGTCGAAACTGGATGTGCCGGACCGTGACGCTCTCCGGAGGGCAAAAATGGTGTGCCATCAACTCCACAACACCATCAAAGCTATCAGCCCCCCCCCCCCTCCAGTATTCTCTCCCCCTCAGTACCCAAATTATGGACTAACACAGCTCTCGCGCGAAGCCTCTCATGCTCGCTGAGGTTCAGAACTACTAGGTAGTTGGTAAAAGCAGTGAACCAACGAGGCCACGGCACGGGTGGCCTGCCTGGGGCCTCCAGAAATGGCCAAAATTCAGCAACAGACTTCTCCATTCCTGCTTTTACCTTGTCGCCAAATGTTGTGTCCATAATTGGGTAAGAACAAATACACAACTGATACACTTTACGGAGCTTTATTATAATACTGGTTATTTACATAAATAGGCTTACGGCACTCGCCTGCTTGCCAGGTGGCTCCCACGACGAAAGAGGCAGAGCCTCTTCCGCCCACCTCCTTTATACCAAGGACGACATCACCACCCGAAACCGGCAGTAGACCATCCCGGTCCATCCCATGTCCAACCCGGCCACCATCTTAGTAATACAGCCTATTTACATACACAACACGCACCTTTAGAGCAAACATTGCATCTGTAGTACTCTTTCTTGGCATGAAACCATACTGCTGCTCACTGATTGTCACCTTTCCTCTTAACCTGGCTTCAACAACTCTTTCCCATATCTTCATAGTGTAGCTGATCAACTTTATGCCTCTGTAGTTACTACAGCTCTGAGCATCACCTTTTGTGCTTGAAAATTGGTACCAAAACACTTTTCTGTTCCTCGGGCATCCTCTCACTCTCCAAGATTGTGTTAAACAATCTGGTTAAAAAGTCCACTGCCATCTCTCTTAAGCGTCTCCATACCTCCACAGGTATGTCATCTGGACCAACCGCCATTCCATTGTTCATCCTCTTCAAAGCTACCCTCACTTCTAGCTTCCTAATCCTCGGGACTTCCTTGTTCACTATCTTTCCTTCATCCATCCTCCTCTCTCACTCATTTCCTTTATTCATCAGCTCTTCAAAGTACTTCTTCCACCTTCTCAACACACTCTCTACATTTGTTAGTACATTACCCTTTCTGTCCTTAATCAACCTAACATGCTGTACATCCTTTCCAACTCGATCTCTCTGTCTAGCCAGTTGATAGAAGTCCTTTTCTCCTTCCTTAGTGTTTAGCCTCTCATACAACTCACTATTCAGTATGCCTTTTCCTTTGCCACCTCTCTCTTTGCCATGCACCTAGAGTCCAAATACTCCTGTCTACTTTCTTCATCACCCTGACTATCCCTCTTTTCCTTTGCTAACCTCTTCCGTTGAATACTTTCCTGTACGTCCTCATTCCACCACCAAGTCTTCTTGTCTTCCTTCCTCTGTCCACTGGAACACCACATACCTTTCTACCCATTTCCCTCAATACTTTTGCTGTACTTTCCCAGTCATCTGGTAATTCTTCTCTACCACCCAGAGCCTGTATCAACTCCTTTCTGAACTCTGTGTGACTTTCTTCCTTCTGTAACTTCCCCCACTTCATCTCTGGCTCTGCCTTCATTGTTTTCCTCTTCTTGCTTTCCAGAGTCATCCTACAGACTACCAGCCGATGGTGTCTAGCTACATTCTCCCCTGCCACCGCCTTACAGTCTCCTATCTCTTTCAGATTTCTCCTTCTGCAAAAGATGCAGTCCATCTGTGTGCATCTTCCTCCACTCTTGTAAGCCACCCTACAGTATGTTACTCGCTCTTCTTAAAGAATGTGTTCACCACAGCCATGTCCATCCTTTTAGCAAAATCCACAACCATCTGTCCTTCCACATTTCTTTCCTTATGACCATACCTACCCAAGACCTCCTCATCACCTCTGATCCCTTCACCTACATGTCCATTAAAGTCCGCTCCAATCACCACTCTCTCCCCCCTTGGAACACTCTCTACCACTTCATCCAACTTACTCCAGAATTCCTCTTTCTCTTCTACCTGCCATCCAACTTGCTGGGCATACGCACTGACAGCATTCAACATTCAAAGTTTATTTATATAACACATTTAAAAACAACCTCAGTTGACCAAAGTGCTGAACAAATTCTAAATAAAAGAAAACAAACAGTTAACAATTGAACAAGCTAAAATAATAAAATATAACCATATAAAATTAATAAAATAAAAACAGTGCTAAAAATTTGAATTAAAAACATATATAAATAAAATAATAAAAATAAATTAAAATCAAAAATAAGAAGAGGCCAAGATAGCTCAACTTGTTGGGATTAACATACCAATGAGAAAAGATGAGTCTTTAACAGTGTTGTAAAGTTCTCAAGTGTCTGTGCAGCTCTAACTCGATAAGATAGGCTGTTCCACAGTTTTGGGGCCAAAACTGGAAAAGCTCCATCTACTCGAGTTCTGAGCCGAGCCCTAGGAACAGCCAGAAGCAGCTGGTTTGATGACCTCAGTGCTCTGGCTGTAGAATGAGACTAAAAGCTCGGATTAATAAGAAGGCACCAAGCCATTTAAACATTTAACAATTAATCAAATTTTAAACTGAATCCTAAAATTTACAGGGAGCCCGTGTAATGATGCAAGAACCAGGCTTATGTGGTCACGTAACTTCTTTTCAGACAACAGACAGGCAGCAGTAATTTAGACCAGGGATGTCAAACATATGACCCCTGGGCCAAAACCGGTCCACCAGAGGGTCCAAACCGGCCCGCAGGATGAATTTGCAAAGTAGGAAAAAACATAGAAGACACGGGCTGCCATTTTTCATCAGAATAACTGCTATTGCCAATTTGTACACTGGGGGTGACACTGTTTTATTAAACGTACCAGACACAACACAACACTGAGACCTAGAATTAGATGCAGATGGCAGCAATGCACATGCCTTATTGCACCCAACTTTTATGTATTTTTTTGGTATTAATTTTATACATTTACAAGTCAGGGGGATAATGTAACTTTCTTCCTAATAGCTCCCACTTTAGTTTGTATGATGTGATGAGTCAGGATTGATTAGGATGGATGACAAATGTGGAAACGTATGTACATTTAAAATCATTTCTTCATCTTGACAAGTTGTTTTAATCATGAAGTGAATTACTATATTTTTGCATTCCAGACACCTGTGACTTGTTGTTTTGTGCCTTTGTAGAGACACTGTGATGTGTAAGTTGCAATAAACATATGAATGTTAATGATTAGCTGAAGCATAATATTGTTGAAACTGCACTTGTTTTTCTTAAAAAAAAGTCAGATTAATGTTTATTGTAAACATTTCATCATGTACTTCTTTGCACTAAAAAAAAATGAATTTGTCATTGAGGTTATTATGCTCTTATTTTACTGGTCCAGCCCATTTGAGCTTAAACTGGGCTGTATGTGGCCTCTGAACTAAAACGAGTTTGACACCCGTTTTAGACAAAGTTGTACAGCTATTAACTGTAACAACAATGCAAAGACAGGAATTTGGGTGGTTTCGCTGTCAGCGGTAATGGACTAAGGACTTGTAAATGAAACAGCAAAACCCTAGAAATGCTCTTCATTCCAAAAAGTGTTATGTCTGGATTATGGATTGGCACGTTTTGACATCTCACGACAGCTGCATGGTGTAACATCCACAGGTGCGGATCCAAGTCTCAGTCAGAGGAATACCACTGACGGCACAGAGAGGGAGACTAATGCAGGCCCCTGCTGGAGAGGTGTCTTCTTCTATCTGGAAATATCCCTGAATGTTTCCATACCTCCTGTCACCTGAATGAGGGTCTTGAGGAGGAGGGGCTGGGAGGTGAGAGTCGGAATCGGCCCTGGGGGGGAAGGGGGTGGGGTGGAGGACAGGCGTGAGTGGGATACTTCTGTCTCTCTCCTGGTGGAGTCCCGAATGTGTCTTCACATCAGACCCATGAGGGTAGACGGTGAGGAAGAGAGCAAGAAGCCTGACATGATCAAAGGATGACAGGAGAGCGAGAGGAGGAGAGACGACCAAAACAAAGGCTCATTCTAAAGTTCCCCTGTGCTGGCTTCCTTATGTCTGACAGAGAGGGGGAGACATGGACTCCACCCCTCAGGCTGAGCTCACTTCTACCAGTGGACACATCACAGGCAAAGAGTCGCCACTGTTACATGATTCATTTGTATATTTTACATGAGGAGTATAATATCAGATCCCAAATATTCTTGCGTGTACTGTAAGATTTCTGATTTAGGTCAAGGTGTAGATCAAATTAACATTTCTTCCTGTCAGATGAAGAAATGATTTCTTGATTGTAGAAATGATGTGGAGGTAGATGTGAGTAGTAATCAGCTGCTTTTATTCAAGTAGCTTTTCCACAAAATTGTACATTAATGAGTAGTTTTACTGTGGGATGATTTTCACTCTCCCTTGAGTGCATTTTATAAGAAAAATGTACCATTAATCATATTTGATCATAACTTGAGTTACTTTTGATTTAACGCCTTAAAACTGGTTAGTTAACACTACATCTTTAATCATTTTAGTGAGTTTATAGTTTTATTTATTTGAAATCTGTATTGGAATAATTGTGACAACCCTCGTGGATTGTCACCTTATCATGGTGGGGGGTTTGCGTGCCCGAGTGATCCCAGGAGCTATGTTGTCCAGGGCAATTTGCCTCTGGTAGGGTCACCCACGATAAACTGGTCCTGGGTGAAGGGCCAGACTAAGAACAATCTAACAGTCTCTCATGATGAATGTTAGAACAAGGATTCAGTGTACCCCACCCGGTATGGGGTTACCAGGGCCCCACCCTGGAGCCAGGCCTGGGGGAGGGGCTCGATGGCTAGCGCCTGGTGGCTGGGTTTCTGCCCATGGGACCCGGCCAGGCTCAGCCGAAGGAGTTACATGGCTCTGCCCTTCAGTGGGCTCACCACCTGCAGAAGGGATCATGGGGGTCCGGTGCTATGTGGATCAGGTTGCGGTTGAAGGCAGAGACCTTGGTGGTCTGATCCCAGGTTTCCTAAACTGGTTTTTGGGATGTGGAATGTCACCTCTCTGGTGGGGAAGGAGCCTGAGCTGGTGCATGAGATTGAGAGATACCGGCTAGATATAGTCGGCCTCACCTCAACACACAGCTCTGGTTCTGGAACCAGCCTCCTGGAGAGGGGCTGGAGGATGGCCTACTCTGGAGTTGCCCTGGGCGAGAGGCGACGAGCAGGGGTGGGTATTCTTGCATCCTCCCACCTTGCTGCCTCTATATTGGAGTTTTCCCCGGTGGATGAAAAGGTTGTTTCCCTGCGCCTTCAGGTTGGGAAATGGGTCCAGACAATCATTTGTGCCTATGCACCAAATGATAGTTCAAAGTACCCACCCTTTTTGGAGTCTCTGACTGGGGTGCTGGATGGTGCTCCTCTTGGAGACTCCATTGTCCTGTTGGGGGACTTCAGTGCGCACGTGGGCAACGACAGTGAAACCTGGAGGGGGTGATTGGGAGGAACGGCCTGCCTTATCTGAACCCGAGTGGTGTTCAGTTATTGGACTTCTGTGCTAGCACTAGCTATGGCTACTAGCTCTCTTTCCTCTCCTCCTCTGGTGTGCTCTCTCTGTCAGATGTTTAGCTACACCTCTGCCTCTTTTAGTGATAACGGTAAATGTAATAAATGTTGTCTTTTTGAGGCGCTCGAGGCGAGGTTGTCTGATTTGGAATCCCGGCTCCACTGCATTGAAACACCGTCTGCGCCAGTTAATCTCGACGGACGCCCCTTAGCTGCAGCGGAGCTAGCTAGCTTAGGCCCCCCTGTCAGCGGTTCCCCGGCTCTCCTCAGCAGCGAGGAGACTGGGTGGGTGACGGTGAGAAGGAAGCCTAGTCACAAAGCCCCGGTACACCACCAACCTGTTCACGTTTCTAATCGTTTTTCCCCGCTCAGCGACACACCCGCTGAGGAAAAAACTCTGATCATTGGCGACTCTGTAGTCAGAAACATGAACCTAGAGACTCCAGCGGCCATAGTCCAATGCATTCCTGGGGCCAGAGCAGGCGACATCGAGTCAAATTTGAAAATGCTGGCTAAAAGTAACTGTAAATATTCCACAATTGTTATTCACGCCGGCATTAATGACATCCGTCTCCGGCAGTCGGAAGTCACGATACTTAATATAGAATAGGTGTGTGACTTTGCCAAAACGATGTCTGCCACTGTAGTATTCTCTGGGCCCCTCCCCAATCTGACCAGTGATGACATGTTTAGCCGCTCGTCATCCTTGAACCGCTGGCTGTCTGTGTGGTGTCCTAAAAATGACGTGGGCTACATTGACAATTGGAGCTCTTTTTGGGGAAAACCTGGTCTTATGAGACGAGACAGCATTCATCCCACTTTGGATGGTGCTTCTCATTTATCTAACAATCTGGCATCTTTTTTATCCAAATTTCCAAAACCCTGACTACTCAGAGTTGGGACCAGGAAGCAGAGTCGCAGTCTTACACGCCTCTCTGCAGCTCCTCTTCATCCACCACCCCTCAGCTTAGCCCCTGTCTTCCCCGTCAGAGAATCGTTGTCTGCTCACTCCAAAGTAAATAAAAATATAATGCATAAGCATCCCAAAGTGATAAAGCAAAATATTGGTAAAACTCAAATTAAACATAAAGCCTCTAAACTGAATGAATTGGCCTCTGTTCCTCCTCATAATTTAAAATTTAAATGTGGTTTATTAAATATTAGGTCTCTAACTCCCAAGTCTCTGTTAGTCCATGATCTGTTAATTGATCATCAGATTGATTTAATTTCCCTTACAGAGACTTGGTTAGGGCAAGAGGATTATGTTGGTTTAAATGAATCAACTCCCTCTGGTTATTTAAACTGTCAAAATCCCAGAAGTTCTGGTCGTGGAGGAGGAGTAGCAACAATTTACCATTCCAAATTACTAGTTAATATAAAGCAAAAAACATGTTATAATTCCTTTGAGGGCCTGGTCCTCAGTATTGGGCACTTTAGCAATTTTAGGTTAAACCCAATTTTATTTGCCATAGTTTCTCGTCCCCCATCAACCTACTCAGAATTTTTATCCGAATTTGCTGATTTCTTAGCTGATTTAGTGCTGAAATCTGATAGAATAATTATAGTAGGGGACTTTAATATACATGTGGATGTAGATAGTGACTGCCTTAATGTGGCTTTTAATTCAATATTAGACTCGATTGGGTTTTCTCAGAAAGTAGGAAATTCTACTCATTACCTCCACCATACATTGGACCTTGTTCTGACATATGGCATAGAAATAGAAAATCTTGTAGTGTCTCCTCATAACCCTGTACTGTCAGGCCATTGTCTGTTAACCTTTGATTTTACTATTTCTGACTATTTGGCTCCTAAAGAAAAATATTATTACAGTAGATGCCTCTCAGATGATGCTGTTACCAAATTTATGCAGATTGTTTCTTCTATGCCATGTGTCAACACAACGGAAATAAGCTATAGACAGCTTGCTCCTTCTGTAATTGATAACATGGTGGATAGTGTTTCAGCTTCTCTGCATCAGACTCTAGACTTGGTGGCCCCCTTAAAAAAGAAAAAGTCTAATCAGAGATTTCTAACTCCTTGGTTCAACACAGAAACTCGTAGCTTAAAACAGAAGACTCGTCAATTAGAAAGAAAATGGCGCTCCACTAATTTAGATGAAATCTATTTAGCTTGGAGAAATCATCTTTTAATTTATAAAAAATCTCTTAGAAAAGCTAGAACGAGTTATTACTCTGCATTAATAGAAGAGAACAAAAATAATTCCAGGTTTCTTTTCAGTACTGTAGCCAGGTTGACAAAGAGTCAGGACTCTGTCAATCCTAGCATTCCCTTAGAGCTTACTAGTCAGGACTTTATGAACTTTTTCAATAATAAAATTTCATCCATCAGAGATAAAATCAATCAGATTCTTCCCACAGTTAACTTAAATACTGTAACTACTACAACTCCTTCTATTGATGTCTGTCTTGATGAGTTTACTCCAATCGACCTTTGTGAGTTAGACAAAATAGTTTCCTCATCCAAACCTTCAACTTGTCTTTTAGACCCTATTCCTACCAGGTTATTTAAAGAAGTCTTCCCACTTATTGGTAGCCTTATTCTTCATATAATCAATTCTTCATTAACTTTAGGCCATGTACCGCAGGCTTTTAAAATGGCTGTAATTAAACCCTTACTTAAAAAGCCAACGCTAGATCCAGGAGCTTTAGCTAACTATAGACCAATCTCTAATCTCCCTTTCATTTCAAAAATCTTAGAAAGAGTTGTTGCTACGCAATTATTTGACCACCTGCAGGGAAATGGTTTACTTGAAGAGTTTCAGTCTGGGTTTAGAATCCATCATAGTACTGAAACAGCGTTAGCGAAGGTCACTAACGACCTCCTCATTGCATCTGATAATGGACTAGTTTCTGTACTTGTCCTTTTAGACCTTAGTGCAGCTTTTCATACTATTGACCATAATATTCTACTTGATAGATTAGAACACTATGTTGGACTTAATGGAACTTCGTTGCAGTGGTTTAGATCTTATTTATCTGATAGGTTCCAGTTTGTTCATGTAAATAATGAGTTTTCTTTCAACTCAAAGCTCAGTCATGGAGTTCCACAGGGATCTGTGCTAGGCCCGACTCTTTTTAGTTTATATATGCTTCCGTTAGGCAACATTATTAGAAAGCACTGTATACATTTTCATTGTTATGCTGATGACACACAATTATACCTGTCAATGAAGCCAGATGATAGTAATCAATTAGCCAAGTTAGAAGCCTATCTTAAGGAAATCAAAGCTTGGATGACTTGTAATTTCCTGCTATTAAATTCAGATAAGACTGAAGTCATTCTTGTTGGTCCAAAAAACCTTAGAAATTCCTTTCCAAATCAAACTTTCAGTTTGGATGCAGTTACTCTTTCTCTTAATAGCTCTGTGAGGAACCTTGGAGTTATTTTTGATCAGGATTTGTCCTTCAATTCACATATTAAATTTGTTTCTAAGACTGCCTTCTATCATTTGCGTAATATTGCCAAGATTAGGAGCATCTTGTCTCAGAGTGATGCTGAGAAACTGATCCACGCTTTTGTTAGCTCATTAGATTATTGTAATTCTTTATTATCAGGTTGTCCTAAAACATCTTTAAAAAGTCTTCAGCTGATCCAAAATGCTGCAGCAAGAGTTTTAACAGGTACTAGAAAGAGAGATCATATCTCTCCGGTTCTGGCCTCCCTTCATTGGCTTCCCATAGAGTTTAGAATTAAGTTTAAAATCCTTCTTCTTACTTACAAAGCTCTAAACAATCAGGCTCCTTTTTATTTAAAAGATCTGATACTACCGTATTATCCTAACAGAGCACTACGCTCCCAAAATGCAGGACTACTTGTAATACCTAGAATCTCCAAAAGTACAATGGGAGGCAGAGCCTTCAGTTATCAAGCTCCTCTCCTGTGGAATCAGCTGCCAATCTGGATTCGGGAGTCAGACTCGATCTCTGTTTTTAAGATTAGGGTTAAAACCTACCTTTTTGATATAGCCTACAATTAGGGAGGGATCATGTGTTTCTGAACCCTCCCTTAGTTATGCTGCTAATAGGTTTAGTCAGCCGGGGGACCTCCAGTAATGCACTGGGCCTCACTCCTTTCCTCACTCTCTATGAAATATTTTTTTTTGCTGGTCATTAACATTTGTTTGTTCTCTCCCATAGATTGAGTCCCCATCGTGCTGTTTGCTCTCTACATGTCTGTTCTTTTCATCTTCTCTGTCCCCTCACCCCCCAGCCAGTCGCAGCAGATGACTGCCCCTCCCTGAGCCTGGTTCTGCTGGAGGTTTCTTCCTGTTAAAAGGGAGTTTTTCCTCTCCACCGTCGCCAAGTGCTTGCTCACAGGGGATCACCTGATTGCTGGGGTCTTTCTGCAACTGTGGGGGTTCCCCCCTACAGTTGATAGTGCTATGAGATGACTGTTGTTGTGAAATGGCGCTATATAAATAAAGTTGAATTGAATTGAATTGAACTCTCAGTTGGACTCATTCCCAGTGAGAGTTGGACTCCGCCAGGTCTACCCTTTGTCACCAATCCTGTTCATAATTTTTATGGAGAGGATTTCTAGTCACAGCCAGGGAATGGAGGGTGTCATGCTTGGTAACCACAGGATCTCATCTTTGTTGTTTGCAGATGATGTTGTCCTGTTAACTTCATCCAGCAATGACCTACAGGTCTTATTGGGATGGTTTGCCGCTGAGTGTGAAGTGGCTGGGATGAGAATCAGCACCTCCAAGTCCGAGTCCATGGTCCTCAGCTAGAAAAAGGTGGATTGTCCTCTCTGGGTTGGGGACAAGCTCCTGCCCCAAGTGGGGGAGTTTTGGTATCTCGGGGTATTATTCACAAGTGAGGGGAGAAATAGAGCAAGAGATTGACGGATTGGGGCAGTATCTGCAGTGATGCGGACGTTGTACCGGTCCGTTGTGGTGAAGAGGGAGCTAAGCTCTAAGGCAAAGCTGTTGATTTACCAGTCAATCTACGTTCCTACCCTCACCTATGGTCACGAGCTTTGGGTAATGACCGAAAGAATGAGATTGCGGATACAAGCGGCTGAAATGAGCTTTCTCCGTAGGATTGCTGGACTCACCCTCAGAGATAGGGTGAGGAGCTCAGTCATCCGGGAGAGGCTCAGAGTAGAACCGCTGCTCCTCCACATTGAAAGGAGTCAGTTGAGCTGGTATGGGCATCTGATTAGGATGCCTCCTGGACGCCTCCCACTTGAGGTGTTTCAGGCACGTCCCACTGGAAGGAGACCCCTGGGCAGACCCAGGACTCGGTGGAGAGACTATGTCTCCCAGCTGGTCTGGGAACGCCTTAGTATCCTCTCTGAAGAGCTGGAACAGGTGGCTGGGGAGAGGGAAGTCTGGGCTTCTCTGCTTGAACTGCTGCCTCCGCGACCCGGACCTCCGGAAAAGCAGTAGAAGATGGATGGATGGATGGATGGATAGAATGACTTCAGTCTTATCTGAATTTAATAGTAGGAAGTTACAAGTCATCCAAGCTTTGATTTCCTTAAGACAGGCCTCTAACTTGGCTAATTGATTGCTATCATCTAGCTTCATTGACAGGTATAATTGTGTGTCATCTGCATAACAATGAAAATGTATACAGTGCTTTCTAATAATGGTGCCTAGCGGAAGCATGTATAAACTCAAAAGAATAAAGCCTAGCACAGATCCCTTTGGAACTCCGTGACAGAGTTCTGAGTTGGAAGAAAACTCATTATTGACATGAACAAACTGGAACCAATCAGATAAATAAGCTCTAAACCACTGCAACGAAGTTCCATTAAGTCCAACATAGTGTTCTAATCTATCAAGTAGAATATTATGATCAATAGTATCAAAAGCTGCACTCAGGTCTAAAAGGACAAGTACAGAAACAAATCCATTATCAGATGCGATAAGGAGTTGATTTTTCTTAAATGTTGCATAACTTTTTCAAACATGGTTCAACATAGTTCATGAATTAAAAGGGTTTAGTTTTTTATGGTTAAAAGGGACTGGTGAAAACTGGACATTTTTTTAATGAAATGTAGAAGTGATCATCTGAACAATTGCTGAGATTAATAAAAAAGTGTTGAATATTGATCTTGTCTGTTACCCACTCTAAGTTATTGATAATTATTTATTTATGTATATACAGTATATACGTATATATATATACTGTATATGTGTGTGTGTGTGTGTATGTATGTATATATATATATATATATATATATATATATATATACATACACACACACAATTTGTTATTTTAGAGGAGTGTGTCAAGCTGGTGCCCTTCACATGACTCGATACCCATGAAGTAGCTCTTGGTTTCAAAAAGGTTGGTGACCCCTGCCGTAGACACATACAGATGGCAGCATCCTGGAAGGTGAAGAGAACAGAGAATATTTTAACTTTATGAAAACTTCTCAAAACAAACTACACTTACTCGCTGAACACAAATCAGTTACCCCAACAAGCCAGCGCTGAGGCTTCCACTAGATGGTCCTTATAAGTGCTGGTGAGGAGGAGACAGCAGGTGCATCTAATCACGCAGGTGCAGTAATCACCTGCGGAGCCGGGGAAACAGGACTGAGGGAGCGCGCGCTCACCTTAAGACCGAAAATGGTACACTACCGTAGAAGATACGCAAGTTAACCATAGATTCAAAAACAGTATACAGCTTTAATTTTTACGGTCATTATTTGTATTAAATACATAATTTTATTATAAATCTAATTTACAATGATTATCTTAAAATTCACAGTATAAAACAATATTTCATCAGATAAAAACATACCATCATTTAAACGAAAAGAATATTTCAAAGAGATGGTACACTAAATAAAAAAATCCATATAATTTACAGTGAAAAGCAGTTAAATACAAACAGTAATAGACCTTCAAACTGAAAATGCTACACTACCATAGAAGAAACACAACTTAACCATAGATTCAAAAACAGTATACATCTTTATTTTTTACGGTCACTATTTGTATTAAATACATAATTTTATTATAAAAAACAACAACACTTCTGTAACATTGACGGTTGCCTACCATAATGTCATGAGACGATAACCACCCTCAATTTAATGGTATTATACTATGTAATTTACAGTGATTATCTTTAAATTCACAGTATAAAACAATATGTTTTCAGATAAAAAAAAACATACCGTCATTTATACGGAAAGAATATTTCAAAGAGACGGTACACTAAATGAAAAAATCCATAAAATTTACAGTGAAAAGCAGTTAAATACCAACAGTGACTGAAAATGGTACACTACCGTAGAAGATACATAATTCAATTCAATTCAATTCAACTTTATTTATATAGCGCCATTTCACAACAACAGTCATCTCATAGCACTATCAACTGTAGGGGGGAACCCCCACAGTTGCAGAAAGACCCCAGCAATCAGGCGATCCCCTGTGAGCAAGCACTTGGCGACGGTGGAGAGGAAAAACTCCCTTTTAACAGGAAGAACCCTCCAGCAGAACCAGGCTCAGGGAGGGGCAGTCATCTGCTGCGACTGGCTGGGGGGTGAGGGGATAGAGAAGAAGAAAAGAACAGACATGTAGAGAGCAAACAGCACGATGGGGACTCAATCTATGGGAGAGAACAAACAAATGTTAATGACCAGCAAAAAAAATATTTCATAGAGAGTGAGGAAAGGAGTGAAGCCCAGTGCATTACTGGAGGTCCCCCGGCTGACTAAACCTATTAGCAGCATAACTAAGGGAGGGTTCAGAAACACATGATCCCTCCCTAATTGTAGGCTATATCAAAAAGGTAGGTTTTAGCCCTATTCTTAAAAACAGAGATCGAGTCTGACTCCCGAATCCAGATTGGCAGCTGATTCCACAGGAGAGGAGCTTGATAACTGAAGGCTCTGCCTCCCATTGTACTTTTGGAGATTCTAGGTATTACAAGTAATCTTGCATTTTGGGAGCGTAGTGCTCTGTTAGGATAATACGGTAGTATCAGATCTTTTAAATAAAAAGGAGCCTGATTGTTTAGAGCTTTGTAAGTAAGAAGAAGGATTTTAAACTTAATTCTAAACTCTATGGGAAGCCAATGAAGGGAGGCCAGAACCGGAGAGATATGATCTCTCTTTCTAGTACCTGTTAAAACTCTTGCTGCAGCATTTTGGATCAGCTGAAGACTTTTTAAAGATGTTTTAGGACAGCCTGATAATAAAGAATTACAATAATCTAATCTCGAGCTAACAAAAGCGTGGATCAGCTTCTCAGCATCACTCTGAGACAAGATGCTCCTAATCTTGGCAATATTACGCAAATGATAGAAGGCAGTCTTAGAAACAAATTTAATATGTGAATTGAAGGACAAATCCTGATCAAAAATAACTCCAAGGTTCCTCACAGAGCTATTAAGAGAAAGAGTAACTGCATCCAAACTGAAAGTTTGATTTGGAAAGGAATTTCTAAGGTTTTTTGGACCAACAAGAATGACTTCAGTCTTATCTGAATTTAATAGCAGGAAATTACAAGTCATCCAAGCTTTGATTTCCTTAAGACAGGCTTCTAACTTGGCTAATTGATTACTATCATCTGGCTTCATTGACAGGTATAATTGTGTGTCATCTGCATAACAATGAAAATGTATACAGTGCTTTCTAATAATGTTGCCTAACGGAAGCATATATAAACTAAAAAGAGTAGGGCCTAGCACAGATCCCTGTGGAACTCCATGACTAAGCTTTGAGTTGAAAGAAAACTCATTATTTACATGAACAAACTGGAACCTATCAGATAAATAAGATCTAAACCACTGCAACGAAGTTCCATTAAGTCCAACATAGTGTTCTAATCTATCAAGTAGAATATTATGATCGATAGTATCAAAAGCTGCACTAAGGTCTAAAAGGACAAGTACAGAAACTAGTCCATTATCAGATGCAATGAGGAGGTCATTAGTGACCTTCGCTAAGGCTGTTTCAGTACTATGATGGATTCTAAACCCAGATTGAAACTCTTCAAGTAAACCATTTCCCTGCAGGTGGTCAAATAATTGCGTAGCAACAACTCTTTCTAAGATTTTTGAAATGAAAGGGAGATTAGAGATTGGTCTATAGTTAGCTAAAGCTCCTGGATCTAGCGTTGGCTTTTTGAGTAAGGGTTTAATTACAGCCGTTTTAAAAGCCTGCGGTACATGGCCTAAAGTTAATGAAGAATTGATTATATGAAGAATAAGGCTACCAATAAATGGGAAGACTTCTTTAAATAACCTGGTAGGAATAGGGTCTAAAAGACAAGTTGAAGGTTTGGATGAGGAAACTATTTTGTCTAACTCACAAAGGTCGATGGGAGTAAACTCATCAAGACAGACATCAATAGAAGGAGTTGTAGTAGTTACAGTATTTAAGTTAACTGTGGGAAGAATCTGATTGATTTTATCTCTGATGGATGAAATTTTATTATTGAAAAAGTTCATAAAGTCCTGACTAGTAAGCTCTAAGGGAATGCTAGGATTGACAGAGTCCTGACTCTTTGTCAACCTGGCTACAGTACTGAAAAGAAACCTGGGATTATTCTTGTTATCTTCTATTAATGCAGAGTAATAACTTGTTCTAGCTTTTGTAAGAGATTTTTTATAAATTAAAAGATGATTTCTCCAAGCTAAATAGATTTCATCTAAATTAGTAGAGCGCCATTTTCTTTCTAATTGACGAGTCTTCTGTTTTAAGCTACGAGTTTCTGTGTTGAACCAAGGAGTTAGAAATCTCTGATTAGACTTTTTCTTTTTTAAGGGGGCCACCAAGTCTAGAGCCTGATGCAGAGAAGCTGAAACACTATCCACCATGTTATCAATTACAGAAGGAGCAAGCTGTCTATAGCTTATTTCCGCTGTGTTGACACATGGCATAGAGGAAACAATCTGCATAAATTTGGAAACAGCATCATCTGAGAGGCATCTACTGTAATAATATTTTTCTTTAGGAGCCAAATAGTCAGAAATAGTAAAATCAAAGGTTAACAGACAATGGTCTGACAGTACGGGTTATGAGGAGACACTACAAGATTTTCTATTTCTATGCCATATGTCAGAACAAGGTCCAATGTATGGTGGAGGTAATGAGTAGAATTTCCTACTTTCTGAGAAAACCCAATCGAGTCTAATATTGAATTAAATGCCACATTAAGGCAGTCACTATCTACATCCACATGTATATTAAAGTCCCCTACTATAATTATTCTATCAGATTTCAGCACTAAATCAGCTAAGAAATCAGCAAATTCAGATAAAAATTCTGAGTAGGTTGATGGGGGACGATAAACTATGGCAAATAAAATTGGGTTTAACCTAAAATTGCTAAAGTGCCCAATACTGAGGACCAGGCCCTCAAAGGAATTATAACATGTTTTTTGCTTTACATTAACTAGTAATTTGGAATGGTAAATTGTTGCTACTCCTCCTCCACGACCAGAACTTCTGGGATTTTGACAGTTTAAATAACCAGAGGGAGTTGATTCATTTAAACCAACATAATCCTCTTGCCCTAACCAAGTCTCTGTAAGGGATATTAAATCAATCTGATGATCAATTAACAGATCATGGACTAACAGAGACTTGGGAGTTAGAGACCTAATATTTAATAAACCACATTTAATTTTTAAATTATGAGGAGGAACAGAGGCCAAATCATTCAATTTAGAGGCTTTATGTTTAATTTGAGTTTTACCAATATTTTGCTTTATCACTTTGGGATGCTTATACATTATATTTTTATTCACTTTGGAGGGAGCAGACAACGATTCTCTGATGGGGAAGACAGGGGCTAAGTTGAGGGGTGGCGGATGAAGAGGAGCTGCAGAGAGGCGTGTAAGACTGCGACTCTGCTTCCTGGTCCCAATTCTGAGTAGTCAGGGTTTTGGAAATTTGGATAAAAAAGATGCCAGATTGTTAGATAAATGAGAAGCACCATCCAAAGTGGGATGAATGCTGTCTTGTCTCATAAGACCAGGTTTTCCCCAAAAAGAGCTCCAATTGTCAATGTAGCCCACGTCATTTTTAGGACACCACACAGACAGCCAGCGGTTCAAGGATGACGAGCGACTAAACATGTCATCACTGGTCAGATTGGGGAGGGGCCCAGAGAATACTACAGAGTCTGACATTGTTTTGGCAAAGTCACACACCGATTCTACATCAAGTTTCGTGACTTCCGACTGCCGGAGACGGATGTCATTAATGCCGGCGTGAATAACAATTGTGGAGTATTTACAGTTACTTTTAGCCAGCATTTTCAAATTTGACTCGATGTCGCCTGCTCTGGCCCCAGGAATGCATTGGAGTATGACCGCTGGAGTCTCTAGGTTCACGTTTCTGACTACAGAGTCGCCAATGATCAGAGTTTTTTCCTCAGCAGGTGTGTCGCTGAGCGGGGAAAAATGATTAGAAACGTGAACAGGTTGGTGGTGTACCGGGGCTTTGCGACTATGCGTCCTTCTCACCGTCACCCACCCAGTCTCCTCGCTGCTGAGGAGAGCCGGGGAACCGCTGACAGGGGGGCCTAAGCTAGCTAGCTCCGCTGCAGCTAAGGGGCGTCCGTCGAGATTAACTGGCGCAGACGGTGTTTCAATGCAGCGGAGCCGGGATTCCAAATCAGACAACCTCGCCTCGAGCGCCTCAAAAAGACAACATTTATTACATTTACCGTTATCACCGTTATCACTATGGTTAAGTTACCGTTATAACTTAACCATAGATTTACAAACCGTATACATCTTTAATTTTTGTGGTCATTAATTTTTTTTTAAATACTTAGTTTTTGTCATGGTTCGAGCGCCGATCTCGTCCGCGCTCGAGCCATGCATCATCCTCACCAGGTTTGACAGCAGTGTGTACCTTCCGACTCCCCGAGCCTTTATTGTGATAGTGCTCGGAGGGGCTTCCTGCTGTCAAGTCTGACAGCTGAGTTGCATTTCGGATCATCAGCGGTCCTCCATTTAAGAGGGCCCTGGGAGCGGAATAATGCGGCAGTCTCGTCAAATATTTCTCCATTGTCGGTCGTCAACGATTCCTTCATGGTCTGACGCATCGACCATCTCAGGGTCGTAAATGTGCTTCTTTTGCCTTATGGTCGTCCGTATGTAGTGTTGTATGTTTTAGCCCACAGTAGCTCATCGTTTTGTACTCCTTTTGTTCAATAATAAACTGTGCAAACTTCACCGGTGACTTGTGGCGTCTTATGGTGGCTCGCGAGGGCCACCGCATGACAGTTTTATTGTTAAAATAAACAACATTTCTGTAATATTGACGGTTGCCTACCATAATGTCATGACATATCATGCATATCATGCATGATAACTAACCTCATTTTAACCTCAAATGTAACATGATGCCTTAGCATGCTTGCTGCTGTTTAGCCCAGCAGGGAGAGAGGACTATGGGGCTTTAGTGGAGGTTCTCCAGTGGTGTTTTGGACAATGCAATCAGGCCAGTGTTCTATGCTCAGAGCTGTCAAACAGGCAGAGGCAGCCCGGAGAGCCACTCTGTGTTCTGGCTAGTGACAGTGAATCACTGGCGAGAAGAGCATACACCTGCATGCCCCCTGAAGTGCAAAGTGAGCTGGCCAGAGATCATTTCATCAGAACCCCTAGAGAGCTGTTCATACAGATCCAGCTGACGCACCCTCGTACCATGCAAGAGGTACTGGAGCTGGCTGTGGAGAGAGAGGCTGTTGCAGAGATAGCCGGGAGTGCTTGCACCGGAAACAACCCCATGGTGAGAGCAGTGGGACAGGAGGGGCCGAGCCAAGAGAAGCAGGCATGGGTGGCTGAACTGACAGAACAGCTCCGAGCTGTATCACTACAACCATCACATGACAGCAGCTGTGCTCGCCCAAGCCTTCCTGTATGCTGGATATGTGGCCAGGCTGGCCATATCAGTGTGCGGTGCCCGAAGCATATCGGTGCCCAGGGAAACGGCCAAGGGTCTGCGTAAATGGGACGATGCAGACCCACTCCCTGAGTCCCACCCTGAATTGTTTCCAGTGGATGGAGCCCAACTGCACAGACGGGGGAGCAGGCTTCCACTCCCCCCAGAAGCAGATGATACTGCTGAGTCTGCAAGGGTGGTCGGATGGACCCATGTAGGGGGCTTTTGCCACATCCCCATCACCCTGGCAGGAGCCCCTTGTATTGCCATCGTTGACACTGGCTCCACAGCAACTTTGATGAGGCTCGACATGGTCCCAGCCAGAACGCAGTTGGACCCTACTGCATAGAAACTGAGCATAGTGATGGGGAGCTAGTCCCCATGCTTGGAAGAGGGGTAGTGACTATTTGGGTGGGGGGTCGATCTGGGGCTTTTAGGGTGTGGGTCGCTGTGGTGCAGGACCCCTACATACTGGGCTTGGACTTCCTGCGGGGCTGCCCACTGCGTGTTAGACTTAGGAAAGAACACTCTGGCCTTTCCGGGGTCCCCAAAGTTGAAATGGTGCACCACATGGAGGCCCCAAGACCATACCTGGCAGCCATGGGAGCGGTGGAGACACATTATGAATCAGGCCCCATACTACACATGCCAAACAATGTGCAACCCCCTGCCTTGGACCAGCTGCCCACAGCGAGGGGGATGGATAGATTGACAGCAGTACGAGAGGTATGGAGATGCAGCTGGGACAACTTGGATGCCACACAGTAGAAGAAGTTGTGGCAGATGATGTGGCAGTTCAAGGACACTTTTGCACTGTCAGAGGAAGAAATGGGCCTGACACACTTGGTGCAGCATGAGATCGACACTGGGGACGCACCGCCCATCAGGACATGTCCCCGCCGCCTGCCCCTTGCACATCAGGCAGCGGCTGACAATGTAATCAATGAGATGCTAAAGGCTGGGATTACTGAACCCTCAGATAGCCCCTGGGCATAGGGGGTTGTGATGGTCAAAAAGAAGAAGAGCCAGAAAATGAGGTTCTGCGTCGACTATAGACCCTTGAACAGTGTAACCAAGAAGGACTTGTACCCGCTGGCCCACATCAGTGAGTTGCTGTACTTGGTGGCTGGCTCATCCTGGTTCTCCTCCCTCGACCTGTGCAGTGGGTATTGGCAAGTACCCCTCAGCCCAGAAACCAGACCAAAGAAGGCTTTCTGCACAACTAGGGGGCTGTGACAATTTCGGGTTCTTCCCTTTGGCCTGTGCAATGCCCCAGCGACATTTGAGTGATTAATGGAAAGGGCGTTGTCGGACATTCCCTGACAGGATTTCCTGGTCTACCTTGATGACATCCTAGTCCTTGGTAGCTCCTTCTAGGCAGCTTTGGGGGCCCTGTGATGGGTTCTGCAGTGGATAGAGGCAGTTGGCTGCAAGCTCTACCCTGACAAGTGCTGCTTCATGAGGAAAGAGCTGGAGTTTTTGGGACACGGAATCGGGGGGGGGGAGGGGGGAGATGGCATCAGCACCTTATGGCCCTTTTCCACTAGTGTCAGTTTGGCCCGGTACAGTATGGTGCAGTACAGTTTGGTTCGGTACGCTTATGTTTCCATTACACTGAGCGTACTGCTTGATGTGGGTGGGATTTGTTACAGGGAGGTGGCGCAACCCTCCCGTTACATAAAACAAGCGTAATGGGCATAAAACAAGCGTAATGTTGCATAAAACAAGCAACGCAGGCAAAACAAGATGGCAGGATACAAGACGACTGCGTTCTTTGGCTTTTTTTTTTGCCAGAGTAAAGCCAAAAAAGGATAACAGAAGGCTATAGGCGGTGAGACGACACACTCTGGAAAAGGACTGGAGCGTTTAGGAAACTATATAGAGCAGTATAAAGTGGAAGACATGAAGATACGAACTACATCACATATGACGGTACGCTAATGATTGCTAATGCTATTTTAAGTCCACCGTACGACATTGTAATGTCGGCAAGTTATCACTGTTAGGTACTAAAATATGTATTCTCTGTGTGTGGTGCAGCGGCTGCAGTCAATTTCTCCAGAGGCGCCAAACTTCATTCTTGGGGACTTTAACCATGTTTCTTTAAAGAAGACACTTAAAAACTTTCATCAGTATGTCTCCTGCCCAACCAGGCGAAAAAAGACATTGGACCTGTGCTATGGATCCATAGAGAGGGCCTATAAATCACTCCCCCTTCCTCCTTTAGGATCATCAGATCACAACTGTGTTCATTTGCTGCCCACATATAAAACTGCTCTCAGAAGAGGCAAAGTGGAGACCAGAGACACTGATGTGTGGACAGAGGATTCAGAGCACAGCCTCCAGGAATGCTTTGACTGTACAGACTGGAAGATGTTCATAATGGCCTGCGGGGATGATTTGGACTCTCTGGCTGAGCTCACATGCTCATACATGGCTTACTGTCAAAATAAGTTTGTTCCACGTAAACGTGTCAAAATATACCCCAACAACAAACCATGAATGAACGCAGATGAATTTAATAAGTTTTTTGTTAACATTGGACCTAAACTGGCCCGAGAAATACCCACTACGGTGCCAACAGGTGATTCAATATACAATAACACTGCTGTAAAAGACACCATCTTCATAAAGAACACAGACGAAAGAGAGGTCATTGAAATTGTTAAATCGTTCAAAAGTAAAACATCTACTGACTGCGATGGTATTGATATGCTACTAGTCAAAACTGTTATCGAATGCATAGTGAAACCACTGACGTATATCTGTAACCTGTCTCTCCAATCAGGTATATTTCCCAATGCAATGAAAATAGCTAAAGTAATTCCGATTTACAAGACAGGCGACAGAGGGGAACTCTCCAACTACAGACCAATTTCACTATTACCGCAATTTTCCAAGATACTTGAAAAAATATTCTATGAGAGAATTGACAACTTCATACTGAAGAATGATTTATTGTGTGAGCAGCAATATGGGTTCAGACACAAAAGGACAACAGCATATGCCTTAATGGAATTTACAGAAAAAATATCAACAGCCATTGAAAATAAAGAGTATTCAGTTGGAGTATTCCTGGATCTTAAAAAAGCATTTGATACAGTAGATCACAATCTATTATTAAAGAAACTACAAAATTGTGGTATTAGAGGGATAGCACTGTCCTGGTTAAGAAGTTACTTAAAGAATAGATATCAGTTTGTATGTGTTAACAACAAAAACTCAGAGCTACTGAAGGTCACCTGTGGAGTCCCACAGGGTTCAGTTTTGGGACCATTATTATTCAATATGTATATAAATGATATATGTAAAGTTTCAGAAAAAATGGACTTAATATTGTTTGCTGATGACACTAACCTGCTATGCAGTGGAAACAATTTGGAACAACTTCTGGATACACTCGGAAAGGAATTAGGAAAGCTGAAACTGTGGTTTGATTCAAACAAATTAACGCTCAATTTAAGCAAGACAAAATTTATAGTCTTTAACAACCATCACAACTACCCAGTACCCAAACTCAGTGTAAATGGTGTAGAGATTGAAAGGGTATCCGAAACTAAATTCCTTGGAGTAATAATTGATAACAAACTGTGTTGGAAGCCACATATTAATTATATAAAAGGTAAAGTATCCAAATCAATTGCAATATTGCACAGAGTGAAAAATTTGCTGAATCAACCCACACTATACACCTTGTATCATTCATTAATACTCCCATACATGACATATTGTAATGAAGTATGGGGAAATACATATAAAACAAACATATATCCACTCTTTATGCTTCAAAAGAGAGCTATTAGAATAATCAACAAAGCAGCTTACAGGGAACCAACAAACCCACTTTTTCTTAAACAAAAAACTCTCAAGTTGAAAGATCTGATCGACTTTAAAACCGCAATAATAATGTTCAAAGTGAAGAATCTATCACTGCCCGCAAATATCCAAAAGTTGTTCCAAACAAGGGAGAAACGATATCACTTCAGAGGAACATGTATATTTCAAAAGCCTACAGTGAGAACAACCACCAAGCAACACTGTATTTCAGTGCAAGGTGTCAGATTATGGAACGGTTTTGGACCTGAATTAAAATCATGTACAAAGCTTGGACAATTTAAACAAAAACTAAAGGAAGAAATACTCCAAACATATTTACAAAACGACATGTAAACTCACATAAGGATTGACATTTCCAGCCTGTGTTGTGTTATAGCTTAGTTTTTCTTTTTTCTCTGTGACACTATGTCTTAGATTTGTTTTTGAATAGTAACCGCTTAACTTAGACTAGCTCAGTTTTCTTTTTCTCTCAGTCATATTTTGTCTTAGCCTTGTTTTAAATTGTAATCGCTCTTGTCTTGTTTTCTCTTTTTTCTCCTTTGAATTCTTGGATGGAATATGGGTGGGCAATATAAGCTGCGGCTTCAGCCATCACCCATTTCGGATAACTCACGTGGAATTGTATAGTAGAAGGAGTCTTTGTCTAATTTGACCTTGTTGTTATATTATACAGTTTCTTTTAACCTGTAATGTACTATCCGAAATAAACAAATTCATTCATTCATTCATTCATTCATTCATTCATTCATTCATGGGTTACTAAATCAGTTAAATCCTGCTTACAGAGGAAAGCTCTTGCCTTTAAACAAGGGTCTGTTTCTGCGCTACAGGTTGCCACCAAGGAGCTGAAGGCCGAAATTTTAAGAGCAAAACAGAATTATAAATCAGAGTTGGAAAGCAAGATGGCAGCAAATAAACTTGGTTCGGCCTGGGCCAGTATGAAAACTATTGCAGGCCTTCAGAGCACAGAGCGCAGTAATCGTGTGTTTTTAGATGGTTTTAGTTCAGACACAGAGCTGGCTAATGCTCTTAATTGTTTTTATGGTCGTTTTGACTCCTTTGATTTTAGCACAGAAATCCAAGATTTGAAACAGAAACTCAAAGACAATCAGCACTTTAATATTGAGGTGCAGGATGTTAAAAGGGAGTTCCGCGCTGTAAAAGTGAACAAAAGTCAGGGCCCTGATAATATATGTGGACGCCTGGTAAAGTCCTGTGCACATGAACTGAGTCCTATATTTCATTATATTTTCAATAAGTCCTTACAGACACAACATGTGCCTAAGATCTGGAAAGATGCCGTGGTTGTTCCCGTTCCAAAATCCAGCTGTCCTAAAACGGTAAACGACTTTAGACCAGTTGCTTTGACTTCAATTTTAATGAAAATTTTTGAAAAACTGGTCAGACGTGAGGTCCTAAGGCAGACTGAACATGCATTGGAGCCTCTGCAGTTTGCCTATAGGCCTCACAGAGGAGTGGAGGATGCCACTGTCACTCTGTTTGACATGCTTTTTAAACATCTGGATTTTAATGGGACACACGCCAGGCTTTTATTTGTGGACTTTTCTTCTGCCTTTAATACAATCCAACCTCATATTTTAGTTGAAAGGCTCCTGCAACAATTTGATTTAAGCAATAATCTGGTGGGTTGGATTCTGGATTTCTTAACCAACAGGACGCAGAGAGTAAGGGTCAATGGCACATTGTCTGACCTAAAGTGCTCTTCTACTGGCTCTCCTCAGGGGTGTGTGTTGTCACCACTACTCTTCATCCTGTACACAAACATGTGTCGGAGCAGACATGACAACAGACACATTATAAAGTATGCTGATGACTCAGTCATTGTCAGTCTCCTCCAGGATGGTGAGAGTGGCCACGGCCCAGTAGTTGATGACTTTGTTCACTGGTGTGAGGATTCCTACCTGCAGCTGAATACAACAAAAACGAAAGATATGATTATTGACTTTAGGAGGAAAACTCCCAGGCACAAAGTCACCATACTAAAAGGCCAGACCACCGAATGTGTACAATCGTACAAATATCTTGGGACAATTATTGATAGTGGATTGAACTTTGAGGTGAACTGTGAAAGGGTGTGCAAAAAGGGTCAGCAAAATTTGCATTGTTTGAGGAAACTTGCACGCTTCCAAATTGACCGAACCATAATGACTATGTTCTATCGGGCTTTTATTGAATCTGTTTTATCCTTTTCTTTAATGTCATGGTTTGGTCAGATAAAACTGAAACAGAGGAAATCCTTGGATCAGGTAGTCAGATGGTCCAGTCGTTTGCTTGGTGAGTCACAGCTGAGCCTGACATCCCTGTACACCAGACAAGTACAGAGGATGGCCGACTCGATTTTAAATGATGACTCCCACCCTTTGCACTGCAACTTTCAGCTTCTTCCCTCCAGACGGAGGTTTGCTGTCCCAAAAAGTAGAACCCAGCGCTACAAAAACAGCTTTGTCCCTGCTGCTGTCAAAGAGTTGAACAAGCTATAAAAATTATATTGTACATATTTTATATTTACCTATTTTGTAAGATGTGTGCCTGTGTTTGTGTCTATGTTGAATGTAATTAGTGGCTTGTAAATATGGATGTCACCAACTGCAAAACAAATCTACCTACGGGTACAAATAAAGTAACCTGAACCTGAACCTGAACCTGTGTGTGTTTCAGATGGCTCTCTTGTGGCAACACACAACACAGGCTCCCAGTGGTGACATGTCACCCCAGCTTCACGAAAGCAAAGTGGTTACAGAACTGCAGAATGCCTGTAGAAATGTTTAGCTTCCTGTGCAACAAATGTTACAACTCACTCTGGGCCGTCATCCACCTCAGCTGTGCGCACACCTGGGAGTAATCAGCCCCGGGCTATATAGCCCGTGCTGCCTAGAGCTTCGGCACGGAGCCGTCTGCTATGATACGCTCTTCATCCTGCGCACGTCCTGATTCCGCTCAGCCCTGCACTTCATCGTTGGACTCTCCGTTGGTACGTAAGCTCAACAATTCCAACCTTACCTCTTCTCCCAGGCTCTCCCCTGTGCACAGGTGGATCCCTTAGGCGGCGGGTCTCTCCCTCGCGGCGGCGGAACTGCTCGTCTCTCCACGCCGCACATCACAACGCTTCACCGGGGGCGCTCAGCAGACACTGTCTCCCTGGCAGGAGGCCCAAAGCCCAAGCCGACGCCAACTCCAGGATATCTGCAAGTAAGCCTTGTCAATTCTCCATCTGTTCCAACACGGCTGAATTTAACACCTGTGTTTGGTTCTGTCTCTAGGGTTGCCAGGCTGTACGGTGCTCTGTTTCACCCCCGGCTGCAGCTCGTTCACCCACACAACATTCACACACCGCATACACGCACCCACGCACCTGCTGGTTATCCAATAAAGATCATTGTATTGAACTTGAGCCTGTGTGTGCATGTTCCCTGGGTCCGACATTATGTCAACAAATTGCTCTGATCTGTGTCAAAATCATGGAGAGACTGTTGAGACGTCATGGGATGTACCTGCTCCAGCCGGTGGTATCATGGCAAAACATGATCAGCTGCCAAACTTGATCGCCAGGTGCCATATTGTAGTATATGAGCCGTAAAATATATATTTCAACAGGTAAACAGTACTGAGTTAGGTATAATAAGATATATTTAACAATTATGATGCATTTTACACCAAAACAAATGGATCTAGTATGGCGCATGTTTAGGGCGCATATATTGTATCCATATTTCCCACATATACCTAGTAGGCATGACGGTGCATATTTTGGAGGCTTCACGTCTTAATGGACAAAGAGGACCTGACCCTGCAGAGACCTACGGGAGGTGTGAAGTTGGTCTGGCAGGAGATGGGAAGTTGGAGAGAATGTCCCAGCAGGAGCCCCGGAGGCTAGAAGGATAAGAGACAATGGGGACGCCAAGGAGTCTCGGGGGCTGTATGTTTGCTAAAGGACTGTAGGTTGGGGGTGTGTGACTTGGGGAGAGTATAAGAACTGTGAAGGACGACTGTTCTGTCTCTTTTCGAGATTCTGTGATTGATAGAGGATGTAACCCTTCAATAAACCTATCCTGAGAAATAAACTCAGTCTCGTCTGTGAAAGGCATCCTCTACACTGGTGACCTACGACAAATTATGGCCGGTGGCGACGATCTTCCCACACCGGACTCTTCAGGAGCCAACCGGGTTAACGCAGCTACCACACTACAGCTGCCCGATTTCTGGCAACATAACCCGCGCTCCTGGTTTACCACTGTGGAGGCGCAGTTCCACCTTCGGGGAATTTCACCGGACGCAACGAGGTTCTACCATGTCGTCGCGAAGCTGGACAGCCTCACAGTGCAGTGGGTGGAGAGCCTGACCAACCACCCGCCCTAGAACGACAAGTATGGTGCACTGAAAGCCGCCCTCATTCGTGCTTTCACCCCCTCACAGGGAGAGCGAGCAGAGAAGCTTCTGGCGCTAACAGAAGGCGAAGCAGACAGGCTGGCGGATCTGATGGCGAGGATGGTGAACCTGAGAGGCGAAGACGACGACAATTTTATCTTCGCCCACCTCTTCCTCAGAACACTACCGCCAGCAGTGAGAGTCACCCTGGCCAGCTCACAGCTGCTCAACAACCGTGACTACCACGGGCTGGGCCAGGAAGCACAGCGGCTCGTCGACGCCCATAGACGCAGCCATGACGGCGGCAACGGAGCTGAACGCATCCCCGCGAGACGAGGGGAGACCAGAGGCTGCAGCACCGGACCCACTGACGTCAGCAGCGGCAGAGACCAGGAGAAGCGGAGCGGACGGCACCCTCTGCTTTTACCATCGACGTTTCGCCGAGAGGGCGCGCAGATGCATCCCACCGTGCCGATACAAGCGCCAGGGAAACGCCAAGACCGAGAGTCGGTAGCAGCAGCTGCTCTCGGCGCGAAGAACAAGCTGCTCTTCGTGACAGACGTGAATTCAGGGAAGGATTTCCTGGTGGACCCAGGCTCCCAGCTGAGTTTCGTCAAGCCTTCCTACGCGGACCTGCTGGCGCCTTCCAGCGGACCCCTGGTGCTAGCGGCAAACGGCTCGATGATCAAAACCTATGGGGAGAAGACGCTCCTCCTATCCTTCCACGGTCGCACCTTCGAGTGGACTTTCGTCGTAGCTGCAGTTAGCAATAACATGCTAGGTGCTGATTTTTTGTGCTCAAATGGTTTATTAGTTGATCTTACTAATAGGCGTATGGTAAATGCACTGTCTTTCTACTCTATCTCCTGTACAGCTCGGGTGGCCCCACCTTCTGCACATCCCAATGTCACAGCTGCGGGTGGTAAGTTTCATGCACTACTCAATCAGTTCCCAGCACTCACGGTCTCAACATTTTCAGCGTCAGTAGCCAAACACGGGGTCAAGCACTTCATAACTACCTCTGGCCCCCCTGTTTTTGCAAAAGCTCGGCGCTTGGACCCAGCTAAACTGGCCATTGCGCGTGAGGAATTCGCCAACTTGGAAAAACTGGGCATCATTAGGCACTCTAACAGCCCCTGGTCTTCACCGCTGCACATGGTTCCTAAGGCCGACGGCTCGTGGCGGCCTTGCGGTGATTTCTGCAGGTTAAATAATGCTTCAGCACACGACCGCTACCTGATTCCGCACATCCAGGATTTTTCGGCACATTTGGCGGGGGCGCGCATCTTTTCCAAAATAGATTTGGTGCCCGGTTATCACCAAGTCCCAGTCCGCGCTCAAGACATACCCAAAATGGCAGTAATAACACCCTTTGCGCTTTTCGAATTTTTGCGCATGCCTTTTGGCCTCAAGGGCGCCGCACAGATGTTCCAACGTATGATGGATGCGGTGTTGCGCGGCCTCCCTTTCATGTTCATCTATTTGGATGATATTTTAGTAGCCAGTACATCCGAGGACGAACACGAACGCCACCTCACAGTGGTTTTTCAGAGGCTGACAGAGCATGGGTTAATAATTAACCCAGCGAAATGCCAGTTCAGGGTAGCGCAAATCGATTTTTTGGGCCACCGCGTTTCTCCAGAAGGAGCGGTCCCGCTGCTCGATAAAGTACCCACGATAACGGAGTTTCCCCAACCACAGACAGTTAAAGCATTGCAAGAATTTTCGGGGATGGTCAGTTTTTATAACCGTTTCCTCCCCAGCGCGGCACAGCTCATGCACCCACTGTACGCGGCACTAAAGAAGCCAAAACCTGCAAATAAGGTCGAGTGGTCCCCGGAACGGGAGCGCGCTTTCTCCCAGGTCAAGTCGGCCCTGGCGAACGCTGTGTTATTGGCACACCCGGTGCCAACAGCTCGCATGGCGCTAACCACGGACGCTTCCGACGTAGCAGTTGGGGCAGTTGTCGAGCAACTGGTAGCAGGGAGCTGGCAACCGCTTGCGTTTTTCAGCAAAACATTGCGCGATAACGAGCGGAAATACAGCGCGTTCGATAGGCAACTTTTAGCCCTGCATTTGGCCATCTGCCACTTCCAGTTCTGGCTGGAAGGGCGCCATTTCACCGCGTTTGTAGACCACAAACCATTAACATTTGCAATGGCCAAGATTTCAGAGCCTTGGTCGGGCCAACAGCAGAGACAGTTGGCCGCGATTTCGGAGTTTACCACGGACATTCAACACGTGGCGGGTAAACACAATGTAGTGGCAGATTGTCTCTCGCGCGCAGTTGCAACGCCAGGCCCCCAGGGGGCAGACACAGTGGCCGTGGACGCGGGCCAGGCTTGCGGCGTGGAAGCGCTCGCAGCCCCGGTCTGCGTGGGCTTAGATTATGCAGCCATGGCCGCCGAGCAGGTTAGCGATGCGGATGTGCGCGCGCTCCAGTCTGGGCCAACAGGGCTAAGGCTGGAGCACAGGGTGCAGCAGATAGGTGTGCCCCCTCTAATCTGCGATGTCTCCACGGGGCGCCCCCGCCCCATAGTCCCAGCTGCATGGCGCCGCCGCGTTTTTGATTTAATCCATTCGCTGGCACATCCGGGGGTTCGCGCATCGATCAAAATGGTGGGAGAAAAATTCGTTTGGCCGGGGCTGCGTAAACAGGTCAAAGAATGGGCCGCAGCCTGTGCAGTGTGTCAAAGAGCAAAGATACACAAGCACACGTGGGCCCCCTTAGAACCTTTTCACATCCCGGCCAAACGCTTTGACCACGTGCATTTCGACTTGGTGGGACCCCTCCCGCTGTCGCAGGGGTTCACACACCTTCTAACCATGGTGGACCGCACCACGCGCTGGCCAGAAGCGGTCCCCCTGGCGTCAACTACAGCAGCAGACGTTGCGCGTGCGTTCTTAACGGCTTGGGTCACGCGTTTTGGAGTCCCGTCAGACATAACGTCTGACAGGGGTCCCCAATTCGTTTCCGAGCTCTGGTCATCCATGGCACTCAGTCTGGGGGTGAAAATTCACCGCACTACCGCTTATAACCCCCAGGCCAACGGTTTGTGCGAACGCTTTCACCGGTCATTGAAAGCAGCCCTCAGAGCGGCTCTCACGGACACAAATTGGGTTGATAAACTTCCATGGGTTTTATTAGGGTTGCGTTCAGCACCTAAGGAAGATTTGCAAGCCTCTCCGGCTGAGCTAGTTTTTGCCCAACCCCTCTGATTACCGGGCGAATTCCTTCCAGAGAACCCCGCACCAAATCGCCCACCCGCTCAGCTGCTGCAGAGCGACACGGGATCAAACACCCTCCCCGGCCCAGTTCATCACAGTTTCCCACGCGTTTTTGTGCCTAAGACCTTAAAGAACGCAGAATTTGTCTTTGTCAGACACGACACTCAGAGGCCAGGTTTAAGACCGCCTTATGATGGACCGTTCAGAGTGTTGGAAACTGGGGAAAAACATTTTTTGCTCGATTTGGGTGACAGGAGGGAATCAGTCTGCATTAACAGACTCAAACCCGCTTTTGTTTTGGCTGATGAACAGGTGCAGTTAGCCAGGGCCCCCCGTCGCGGCAGGCCGCCGGGGAGACACTGTTCTGAGCCTTCACAAGGATGTACTAATGACTCTAATCCACAGATGCAAGAAACGGCTACAGTCAGATCGAAACCTGCTTACAGCAGATATGGCAGGAGGTTGAAGCCCAAGCAGTCGGAAGTGTGATATGTTGTGCCATTTTCTGTTCTGTGTGATATGAGTTGATTCTATGCATATTGGGGTGTACTTTATCCTTATTTAGACGTTTGGGGGGGGGGGGGGTTATATGGCGCATGTTTAGGGTGCATATATTGTATCCATATTTCCCACATATACCTAGTAGGCATGACGGTGCATATTTTGGAGGCTTCACGTCTTAATGGACAAAGAGGACCTGACCCTGCAGAGACCTACGGGAGGTGTGAAGTTGGTCTGGCAGGAGATAGGAAGTTGGAGAGAATGTCCCAGCAGGAGCCCCGGAGGCTAGAAGGATAAGAGACAATGGGGACGCCAAGGAGTCTCGGGGGCTGTATGTTTGCTAAAGGACTGTAGGTTGGGGGTGTGTGACTTGGGGAGAGTATAAGAACTGTGAAGGACGACTGTTCTGTCTCTTTTCGAGATTCTGTGATTGATAGAGGATGTAACCCTTCAATAAACCTATCCTGAGAAATAAACTCAGTCTCGTCTGTGAAAGGCATCCTCTACACTAGGATTAAAAGCAATTAAAATAACAGTCACAAGGTTACATGGAGAAATACATGGATTAACTGGATATACTGTATATCATATTGAGTATTGCTGACTACATGTAGATACTGTATAAATATATATTCTCTGCATCAACAGTGAACTATACATGTATTCATGTAGTATAGCACTGGGAATTTGACAATAAACCTTTGTACTTTTTGCAGATGTGTCTCTTTTGTTTTATGTGTGAAGGTTACCACCAAGTGACACAAATTAAATGCTATAAGATTGGAAAAGCTGTCTAAGAACAATCCAGCAGTTTGATAAATCACTTTTGGTTTGGTGTAAGTCTGTCAACAGAATTATGAACCATAAAGCAGTTTGTGTTAAAATGTTAAATCCCATTAAACCCTAACTCAGGGGTGTCCAATCATGTGCCACGGAGGGCCAAGACCCTGCAGGTTCTCTCTTCTACCCTGTCTCTTCGGCAGGTGTTTTCACTGATCAGCAATCAGTGGAAGAAATTCAGTGGAATCTGCTGTTGAAGACACTAGTTGCAGGTAAAGCCTGCAGGGTCTTGGCCCTCCATGGCACATGATTGGACACCCCCGCCTTAACCCATTATTAGGAAATCCAGATGCTAATATGGCCCAGAATTCCTCCATATACTGGTACTATCACGAAAGTGTGCAGTGTCTTCTGCACTGGCACATCCAACAACACAGTCTTCAGTAAATAAAATAATTGTTTTTGGTTACTTTTTCTTAAAAATGAGCCATTATTTTCAAAGTCACTGATAAATGGTTTGTACTGTTGACTCTTTTCCCACCGGTGTCTTAACAGACAAAATAGAAAATCATGATGCAAACACATAAGTCACTAAATTGTTCATTACAATCAGCAGCAAATTCCAGATTATTTAGAATGTACAAAATTCAAACTGTAAAAAAAGAAATTAGAATGGGTCACACACGCCGGCCACGCTGCCTCACTGAGAAGCAACTGGATATGTCACTCAAGCTGGACCCGGTCAGCAGATCTTCAGCCTGCATCTCTGTAAATAGTGAGGCAAAGTCCGGTTTGGGATGGATCATTTTCCTCTTGCCTAGATGAAAGACAGAAATGGGTGGTGGTTAATTAAAGCAAGTTTAAAACATATTTGAGAAATAACGTTGTTATCAATAAACGTTTAGCCACCGCTGTGTTGCCCTGGTTTCAAGTGTGGGTGGTGTTTTGTGATTGTATTGCTAAAATATAAAAGGAAGCAGTACAATGGGTCTCAAATATTTGTAATGTGTTCTTTTATTGGATGAGTTTAAAGATGAAATACTATAAACTACACATATAAACTAAATTATAATGGTGACTGAACAACTCCCATTCCCCAAAGTGCAAGATACACTATTATGACTATAACTGATAAAGGATCACAGAAGTGATCTGATAAAAAAATAAAAAAATAAATAAACAAGCGGTTTATTTTACAGTGGCTACTACTGGATGTGCCATTCATTTTCAATTATTCTGTAATTAATATTCACACAATCAAATAAATCTCAGTTCAGTCCCTTTCATATTAAGTGGAAATTGTGCTACTTTAAATTTGGCACTTTACCTATATTTTAACTTATAAAGCAAAAGATTTGACTATAAATAACAAGATGTGCAACTTACCAGTCATAACACATTGCTGTGTCGTGCCAAACGTAGCCATTGTCAAAGCAGATCCTGGTCGGACTCTACAATGAAAATACATACAACTTAAGTACATGCACAGCACGAAAGTGCAACACGTAAAAAAACCCACCTTTTTAACCAGGATTTATTTATTATTTCATCAGATATTGACAACACAAAGGCAACATACAAGGACGGACTTAGCATTGACGGCTAACTAGCTAGCTCATCGTTTGAACACGAGCAACAACGTGGTTGTCTGTCCAAAGTGAACTTTCCACTGCTGGGATAAATAACGTAAAAGATGCATAATATCACATCACATCACATCACTCACCGTCCTCTATACCCTAATATCATGGCTTCAACTGCTGAAGTTGGGTGCTCTCGCGGCCGTACATTCAGTTTGGGTGGCTCCGTCTACTTCCCTCTGGATTCTCTCATCAGCTGAAACGCACAGAAAACTCTGCTGGACTGCGGTATTGATTTCTGTGAAGCCATTCTATCGTTGTTGTTTATATTATATCGCTTGCTGGCTGGCTCACGGACGAATCTTTACAAATGGCGGCTCGCAATTCTGTAAAGTCAGCCTCAAATTCCCCTCTCATGACGTTACGTCCGGACCAATCAGAGGCCTGCAGTGTTTTTACGTCGCATTTTTGTATCGGTACAGTACACTTCGACCCATCTCCTTCACCAATTGCGCCCCTGGCTCATCAATGGGCCAGGCCCAGGCCGCAGGCGCAGCAGGGAACACACATCCCAAGGCAGTCTCAGAGGCAGAGGAGGCCCCCGGTGAACCTTAATGACTTTTTTTGTGATCCCTCAGAAAGAAGGATTCAGTAAGGGGGGGGGGTGCAATGTAACGTTCGGGTTCACTGTTCTGTTCTGTGGGAGGTTGTGCAGTTGGGCTGTGTGGAAGAGAGAGAAAAAGGGTGAGCATGAGTAGGAGGAGCGTGCATGGTGTGGCAGAGAGGTTGAGAGAGAGATGGAGCAGAAACAGCAGGTTTTTTTTGGTCGCTTGGCTCGGCACCTCTTGTTTTTGGCGGGGTTGCGGCCTACAGTGATCCATCCTGTTAAAAATGAAGGTGTTAAATTGGCAACCTCTTCGTGGTTTTTACAAGGCATGTTGGTGGACGCTACAATATGTGTTAAAAACAAAAATTTACAGTAAAAATACAACATTTTCATTAAAATAAGTGTCACATACAATAATGTCACTAAATGGTAACTACTGTCAAATGGCATTCATTTATATAACGCTTTTTACTCATCTGTGGATGAACAAAGCACTTTAGAGATCCTGCTATCCACCCATACACACACTCTTTCACACACTGATGGTGGCGGAGCAGCCTGACCCATCAGGCCTGACCCATCAGGAGCAACTGGGGTCAGTGTCTTGTTCAAGGACACTTTGACATGCAGACTGCAGACAGAGCTGGAATCAAACCACTGACCCTCCGATTAGTAGTCAGCCACACTACACCTGTGCCACCACTACCCCAGGTATTATACTATCCAGTTTACAGATTTAGTCAGTAACTGCCTTTAAATTCATGGTATAAAACCATACGCTGTGGTATTCTGGACATGGTCATTGTTATGTCTGGAAACAAGACAGTGGAGGCAAACATTGCACCGAACGAGAACAAGGCACTATATGATACACGTGTCACAGTGTGTATACTAACAAGCTAACCCTTAGCTAACACAGGCTATTGCTGGCATAGGGGTGGAGCACCAAAGAGGACGACTCCAGCCATCAGACTCCTAATACTATAGGCATGGCGTGATGACATCACTTCATGCGTGCGTTCCCATGTCCGTGTTGCCTATTGTTAATGTGTCCATATCTAACATCTACCTCCTCCCCTGGAAAATCCGCAAACATTAACAAGGACCTCTTTCCATTCACAGCAGTCCTACATTCACAACAGCTCTCTCTCTCTCTTTCTTTTTTTACAAACAGAGGCAAACAGAACCTGGGGCACTGGGTAGACCACCGGTTAACCCTGCATGGCTGAGTGGGTTATTCTGCCACTATGTTGCAACCATGCTCTGCCTAAACATTTCAAAACAGAGTCATTTTCAACAGCTCACCTTCAGGGGCTTCAGTCGAGCCTGCGGTGGACGCACCCCTGGAGGCGCTGGCTGCAGCAGACCTGGGTGTCGTCTCGGTGGAGTCATGGCTCGCTCGTCAGTAACGTCCCAGCCCGAGTACCACACCAGCTGGGTCGGCTCCAGCACTGCGTCTTCATCCAAGGCAGCTGCTTTTACCTTCCGCAGACAGCTGGCATGCCATCTTGAACCACTGGCTATCTGGACGGCGATTGGCCTGTTTTGTGCGGTAATTCTCATCTGCGATGATGGAACCCTCTGTGGATCCAGGCCATCTTACAACCTTTTTAGGGTAGCTCTCCCGGGTTCGGCCTCCCTACCAACACACTGTTGTACTACCATAACAGCATTTTATGTAATGAAGTTTGTGTTTCCAGCAAACACCACTTTTTGTCAGTCCTTCCACATTTTCCAGACATAACATCTCCCTCCTGCGATGAGGCTGCAGCACGAGAACACTCATGCTGTGCAGGGGCCCGCTCCAGGTCCCATGTGGCTACGGACTGGGGCTCTTGTGACTGTTTTGGCTCTGCTAGGTTCTGTTTGGCGTGTGATGCAAGGCTGCGTCCACCTCTGAGTGCAGACGTCCTAATGTAGCCACAGAATGATGACGTCATTTCGTGCGTGCATCCCCACGTCCATGCTGCCTATTGTTAATATGTCCATAGCAGTCATAGCTTTAAGTTGTGTTTGACAGTCTTAAGTTATTTTGAGAATTTCATGTATCATTCCCTTGCCTGATCATTATTACTCTTATTTTGAAGTGCTTCCATTTTTTTTTTTGTTCCTGCAGAGTCTAATTGTTGTGGTCTGTCTTCCTGTTTACGATATGATTTTATACTTTACTTCCTAGTTCCTTAATGATGGTCAGTTGTTTTGTGTTCAGTTAATTATTAGTATGGTTTATTAGGGGCTGTGTTCCATTGCTTCCTCTTGTGATCTAGAGGTTTAACCCATCTATATTTGTGACAATTTGGATGTATGTACCTCGACATCTATAAGTTGTCTGCTGTGTCGGCTTGTTTTATATTTCTCAGCCCACCAGCTGTATTATTTGTAATAAATTATGGAACTATGGAAACAACCCTCAAATTAACATACTGTACTATGAAAATTACAGATTATTTTTCAGTTATTGCCTGTAAATTCACAGTATAAAACAGCAAAAAATATACTGTTATTTATACATAGATTTGTGTTGTAAACATTCAATGGCTTTTATTTGCCGTACCAGGCCTCCCACCACCCAAAATGCTCATTATTAATATTAATAAAACTATTTACAAAAATTCTATATTTTTTTTATATATATAATTTCCCCTGTGAAAATAACTCTGCCTTCAAGTATTTCACATATAATTTTAAATAATGATGAAGTTAAAATAGGAGGGAGACCTTGAGGTCACGAATGAAGAGAGACTGAGTTTTGAATGTGTCAGGTGATGGTTACCAGACTAACCGACATTCAATAAGCGACTTTTGCATTACGAGTGTGCATATGCGGACTATGTGAAGTTCAAAGTTCACGACTACCAAACATTCTGGTAGCCGCCTTGCTTTTGTATAGAGACAGTACTGTCACACCTGAACAACTGCCTTTTAAAGTCTGCTTTAAGCTTTAAATTGCCATTATGCCAGGTGCACATTGTGCCGTAGTGAAGTGTGGGAATGGGATGTATCATCTAGAGCGGTGGAAAAGCAAACTTGCAGCATACGTGTGTAACTGTGGGACCAGCGTGTGCACATGTCCGCCGCCATTCATGTTATATACATTCCCCACGGAGCTGAAGGATCCAGACGGACGTAATTGTTGGATTAAAGCAGTAAGTCTATATTACAACATAATTAAATAGTGTTGTGTATTGTTCAAGTTCTAGCCTAATTGACACGTGTCTAAACCCTGAAGTAGCAGGTACAGATAGGCAGGCCTGGAACTAGGATATAGTTCTTTGTATATTGGTAATGAAGCTTGATCTACACACACATGTAATTAAGGCCACTGATAAGTAGGCTGGTATAAAATAAAACTGCAAATCAATGAAAACGTGTGGTACTTAAACTATAGTAGTATCGACCTACAGATCTAAGTAAGCAGGCTATGCCTTGTAGTGAAATTTACTCAAAATGACAAAACCAAAGTTGAGCTGTCAAACCACTCGCTTACCTTCTTTGTAGTCATTTCGGAATCTTGCAAGTAAGGGCGCTTGGTCCTTTGACAACAAAAAATCTGCTATGTCAGCGTACATATAGGGGGGCCATTTTGGCCAATTTCTGCAACGTGGCTGCGAATACGCGTGACTAGTTCATCCTTGCGTTTGCGGGTACAACCGGGAAGACCCCTATGCATATAATATGCTCGTAGATCAGGAACTTTCCATAAATTAAATGTATCGATAGAGCATGTTTGGTAGCCACATTCCCATGATGCTTTGCATGAGCCGATATGCGAAAGTCGCTTATTCGGTCCTCTGTCTGCCAAGAGCACCACTTTTGCCTACCCGCCGATGGAAGTGACTACATCTGTGCCACTGTGCTGATAAGCTGCATTTTTGACTCCTCTGGACATAACATTTTACCTCAAGGTAAATATGTTTAAAGAAATTTATCGAGTACAAGTATCTGGAACATTACGACGTTTGAACGGATAGCTTAAAACAGACAGACTGGTGTTTTGTCCTCACTTGTTCCTGCGGCAATGCGCCTTTTTTTCTCGAATTTGTTAGCATTAGCTAAGTTGGGGGCTTTGTGTGGCTGGTAGTGAAGGTTACAGCGAAAATATTGTAATTTTTGTGCCAAGTCAATTTTGACATTGAGGGGATACGTGCTTCATTGTAAACTTCACTGAAATGAACCACGTTGTTTGTTCAGGTGCTTTGGACCTGGATGCAGATGGACATTTTGTAGATATGGAGCATTCAAGGTTCATTTTTACTGCAAGCATAACAACCCTACAGCAGTCGCCGTATGTTGGAGCAGCTGTATTGGTTTTGAAATGTGCCGCGCAGTTGTGCGAGCGTCGGTGTTGCGACATGAAGGATCTTGTAATGCATTTGAAGCGTCATATTGAGAAGGGACATGCAGTGACTTGTCTGGTGTGTAATCAATCTATATAATCTGAGTTTCACTTTTTTAATTGAATTACAGAAATAAATTAGCTTTTTGATGATATTCTAATTTTTTTATAGAGATGGACCTGTATTTGTAATTCTGCTGTTTTACCTTTGTTTTTAGGCTCAGATTTTTGTGGCTCCATGTAGATTTTTTTATACAAAAATCACTCACAGTAGCTCTTCATGTAGTGTAGGTTGCTGACTCCTGGTTACAGACAAAACTGACTGACAGAAGAACTAGTTGACAATGAAAGTGTTGGCTGCAGCTTTATGTTAAAGTCTGAATGACTTCATGAGCATATTGAAAGTGAAAATGCTCTGTTTTGTTGCTGTCAGGCAAAACCCTTGCATGTTGAAATCAGACATTTTTTAGGAAATTCGAAAAAAAAGCTGTCTTTTCAGACTGCTTTGGTAGATACAAGACTTATTCACATAGCATTTCTAATATTTTTTATTGGTTGGATATTATTTTTAAAAAAATCAGGACATAAAGGGTGACCAACACAATGAGTGTCTTAAAAAAACAGTTAAAAAAGACTAAATATGGAGATAAGAGGTTTTTACCTGACAGCAACGATTTGTTAATTTTCAATTAATGTTTCAGATCTAAGTGTTTCCTTTATCCTTTAACTGTTGTTTCAGGGACCCAGTGCGGTCAGTTAATTTGAGGGGTAGAGAGGAGTCTTTGTGCAAGGTTTTCAATAATTTGACCTTTTCAACTTATTTTGGGGGGACTTTATTTTCTATAAAGATTTTGTCAAGAAACCAACTCATTGGTGAAGATTATGTGAAAAAAGGACTGTTAGCTTTCATAGCTTTTAGACTATAAAGGCTGCCAAATTAACCCCTTGCCATGCACTGGGATTTTAAGAGGACAATAAAAGTTTCTTGGAATAACATTTGACCCTTTAGTAAAGTTTGAGATTTCAGAGTAGGTTGAAAGCAGGAGTCATGCGAAACATTAGAGAATGTCCTTCAAGCTGAATAAAATCTGCTGAGGCTAAGGGCAACCTCTGATGAAAATGACTTCAGAATGCATCCACGAGTTTTTGTATAATCCTGCTAACAGAAAGGCGTGGATTTGATAACCCTCCAGAAAGTTAATGAGACTCAAAGTCCTTTGGTTGTTATATCCATGGTGTTCTTTTATCTGTTCATGATTTTTTTAATAGAAGTACAAGTAATTAATAATACTTTGTTTGGAGTGTAAGGCATTGCCAGGATAGGATGAAGAGGAGATGGTTCTTCACTGACGGGACCAAGCTTGCATTAATATCTGCTCATCCTACCCTAGGTGAGTCACTCTTAAGTGATTTATATTTAAGGCTTGAGCACGATGAGATGAGCACCGTGTAAATGGTGCGCGCCGAAGGTGCGAGACCCTATTGTAATTGCTTCATTTATTATACTTTGTCTGATTCGATCGCAGTTTTGAGGGGGTAAACATCCACGAAAACTCATGATTTTTTGCAAGGTGCTCAGGCATGTGGAAAAATTTTATATTTCATTGCGAGTAGAAATGGACATGGCCAAATATCTCAACAGCGCCCCCTTGAAAATTTCAAAACACCCTCACTATTGGGCATATTTTCACTGACATGCATGAAATTTGGTATGTAGCTGCAGCATCCCAAGACCTACAAAAAAGACTCCTGTACCCTAACTCAAACAGGAAGTCGGCCATTTTGTTGAAATTCAACCAAATTTTGTGTGGCACATGGTTAGCTAACAATGAGCATGTCTATAATGAACAATTACACATAGCTATAGCGTCCCCTAGGAAAAAAACAAAGATTAATAACTCTGGCATACTTTGTCCGAAGTCAACAAAATTTGGAGTGGTGAATAGGCGGCCGATGGTGAGCATTTCTATAATATACAGTGACACGCAGTAGTAGTGTCCCCTACCGCTAGTAGACAGGAAGTCACACATACAAAGATGAAATGGACCCAAACTTCATATAGATTTTCATATATACTGTATATGCAAAATGACGCATAGCCACGGCTCCCTCTAGCTGCAAAATAAAATGTTTATAACTCTGGTAATGGGATGCTACACAATATGTTGTTTTTTTGCTTTACACGCAACGACGTAAGTGTTTTGAATCACGCGACATTCTGAGTAGCACAGAATGTGCGAGGGCCCTTCAACACTGCTTGCAGCTTTAATTTTGTTTGTGGCTTAAGTAATTTGATTGTAAATTTGCTTTTGAATTGAGAAGTATCATTTTGTACTTGACACAATGTTCTCTTTTTATTCAAATTATAAATGTCTTTCTGTCTTATGTCTGTCCTCTTCTTTCAGAACTTGTTTTATTTCGTGGTTGTGGTATCTGACATCCTCATATTTTGACAGCCCTGTTTCAGAAAGCAGTTTTGATGTCAACTGAGTTTTCACTAAACCCACTTTCTAAAACAGGGTCCAGGAGGATGAAATTTGAGGTAATGTTAAGTGTGTGGACGCTAACAGTCACGGAGCAACCAGCCTCTTTGATACTGTTATGAAACTTCCACCCATTTTGAGCCATTTTAAAAATAATTACTGCCTTTTTTGCAGCAAAACGCTACAAACTATGAGAAGTTACAGGCCAAACTGTCATGGTCTGAGCACCAATGTCATCCGCGCTCGGGCCATGCATCATCTCCGCCAGGTTTGACAGCAGTGTTACCTTCTGGCTCCCTGAGCTCTTATTGTGACAGCGCTCGGAGGAGCTTCCTGCTGTCAAAACCTAACAGCTGTGCTGCATTTACGGCTCATCAGCAGCCCGGCATTTAAGCAGGCCCTGAGAGCAGTACAATGCAGCAGTCTCGTCGATTATTCCCTTGTCAGACGTTGAGTGAGCGTCCCTCGCCTCAGACGTCAGCTATTCCTGATCGTCGTTCATGTCCTGATCGTAAGAGTGCCTCGTTATAGCCTTATGATCATCTGTGTCAAGTGTTGTGTGTTTTAGCCCACCGTGGCTCGTTACTTTCTGTTACTTTGTGTATTATCTTGTGTTCGTGTTCATTAATAAAACATCATGTAAACCTAACTGGCAACTTTTGGTGTCTTATGGTGGCCCGCGAGGGCCACCGTTTGACCGTAGACTGCTGCCAGGGTGCCTAAACGGAGGCGCCAAACCGAGACGCTGTTCCCGGTGAGTTTGCATTAAGCGGACATCTGCTCTTTCCTGTCTGGGTACTGCGTGCTGAGAGAATGCCGTCGCGGAGGGGCCGCGCTCGGAGTCTGAGCTACAAGCTGGCAGACGCCCTGGAATACGTAGATGAGACGCTCATCTCCGCCTCCCTCCTCGACTATCACAGCGACGTACGCTGGTACCTGGACTGCGCTGAGGACGTCTTAAATCATCTTCCCCGCTACGCCGACCACCCTGAAGTCAGCGCGAGGAGGGATGACATCGCCGCACAGCGCGAGATACTCCGTATGGGGGAGGAGGACTACGGCAGGAAGCAGAGGAGGAGGCATCCCCGCTCCCCGCTTTGGGATCCCGTTGCTGTCCTCGATCCAGTCCAGGAGCTTGCACCATCCGGGGGCCGTCGAAGACGTCGGCGCCACGGCCAAGGTCAACCTCAGCAAGAACCCCGTCCGGATCCTGTTCTGAGCTGCCAGAAAGATTCTCCTGCACAGTCAGCTGCCTCTTCGGTGTCTCGCCAGAAGGGAATTCCTGCCACCTCTCCCCCCGGGCCATCCTCTCCTGCTGTTCCGTCAGCGCCCCGTGCCCGGTTCGTCTTGGCTGTCGCCCCCTCCTCCTCGACGTCCTCCCCGGCTGCTGTGTGTGCCAAGAGTCCTGCCTCGGCGAGCCCCGTCCCTGATCCATCACGAGCGGCTCCCCCTCGTCCTTCCAGGGGGTCCTCCGTCACCATCCGGCGGGGAAAGGGAGGAGCAATGTCCCCTACAGCAGGCACCATCCTCCCTCCGGGAGACAGGCAAGTGCAAGTTCCTTCTTCTCATCAAAGTTGTGATTTGTCTTGTCTGACTCCTTGGGGCGGAGTTCGGGGTTCGGAGTCCCCCGAGCTCCCACCACCTGCTGTAGCCCTGATTACTGAACCTGCTGCCTCTGTGTCTCCCTCCACCGAGCGGTCCACGACGCCAGGCCTACATCGCTGGTTGAGGAGGGGGCCTGGTTCCAGCCCCGCAGCCACGTTGTGGGCAGAGGAGAAGAGCGGACTGCAGCCTGGAGCCTGCGCCAACGATGAAGCGTCCCCGGGTCTCCACGCCGGAGCGGTTTGAGCCAGCGGGTCGAGGGTCCCCTGCCACCACGCCGTGCAGGTTATCGGCATGGACATCAGCGTCAGAGGGTCCTCAGGCTGCGGAGAACATCATGTCGGCTGCGGAGCCCGACGCAGCTGAGTGGGAGCCAGATGACGATCTTCTTCCGTCTGAGCCCGGATCGTTGAAGTCCTGGACGGCGACAGAACTCAAGCACAGGCAAATGCTCTACTTTGTTTTTCTTCTTTCTATTTTAGAGCATTTTTGTCTGTCTCTCGGGGAGACGAGCCAGGGGCAGCCATCCGCTGCACCTGAGCCCGTCTCGCTGGGCTCTGTCGCTACCGGTGATCCTGATCCTGGTTCTTTTTCTTCTCCCGAGCCTTCTCCCAGGGTCACCGGTGCGGGGCCAATCCCAGTCGCTGTGCTGGAGGTCCCAGGTTCGGGGTTGGAGGTCGTTATCAGTGCTGCACCGACCCAGTCGGGGTCCGACGTGGGTGTGCCCGAGACCCAATCGGGGTCCATTGCGGGTGCTGCTTTGGCCCAATCGGGGTCCGACGTGGGTGCGCCTGAGACCCAATCGGGGTCCATCGCGGGTGCTGCTCTGGCCCAATCGGGGTCCAACATGGGTGCAGCCGGGACCCAATCGGGGTCCAGCAGGGGTGCAGCGCCGGTGTGGTTCAAGGTCGGTGAGGGAGCTGCAGATCCCCTGCTACCTGACAGTGGACTGGCTCGTCATCATCTTCTTTTCCCTCTTCCGAGTCACCGTCCCTGCTCATCATTGCCGGGGGCTGTTGGGGGCCGTCGCTTGGCCCGGCTCTCCCATGTTTTCCCCCCGCCAGGGAGGACGCCGCGGGCTGTTTTCCCACTGTTCTGGTGGCTGAGGGATGCGGGTCGGCCACCCGAGAAACTGTTTCGCCGGTTCGGCGCCTTGGGTCGGCCACCCGACACTCAGTGTTTGCTGCGGGGCAACCTGGTTCGGCCGCCGGAGAATTGGACTTTCCGGGCCTGGGACTGGGGTAGGCCGCCTGATCATTTACTGTTCCCCGTATTCCCCTGTTGGCCTTGGGACGCAGGGAGACCACTAGAACTGTCCCTGTGGGTTTTGGTCTCCGCCTGTCACCATTTACCTGAATTGTCCGGGTTAAAGGTCATGCGGGGCAATAATTTTGCTCTGTTCTTTGCCTGTGTTAATCTGGGTTTTTTTTCCCTGTTTTGGCCATCCTGTGTGTTTTTGTGCATTTGGGAATGTTGTATTTTCTGTCATCTTGCCCTGTAATTGTTTCATTTGTTGTCTGCCTTAATCATGGGTTTTGCTTTTGGGAATATTGTATTTTCTGTTATCGTGTCCTTTGTTCAGTGTATTTCATGTATTTGGGAGGTATTTTTTTCCCCTGGTTGTCTCTGTACTTCTGTGTTCATCATGATTTTTGGTCTATGGCTGGTCCTCTCCCTCCAGGCCTGTTCCCCCATCCGCCGGCCTTGGAGGGGTGGGGGGCGCTTGGGTGTCATTCGGTGTTCGGAGCCCGCCCTTGGGGGGGAGATACTGTCATGGTCTGAGCGCCGATGTCGTCCGTGCTCGGGCCATGCATCATCTCCGCCAGGTTTGACAGCAGTGTTACCTTCTGGCTCCCCGAGCTCTTATTGTGACAGCGCTCGGAGGAGCTTCCTGCTGTCAAAACCTAACAGCTGTGCTGCATTTACGGCTCATCAGCAGCCCAGCATTTAAGCAGGCGCTGAGAGCAGTACAATGCAGCAGTCTCGTTGATTATTCCCTTGTCAGACGTTGAGCGAGCATCCCTCGCCTCAGACGTCAGCTATTCCTGATCGTCGTTCATGTCCTGATCGTAAGTGTGCCTCGTTATAGCCTTATGATCATCTGTGTCAAGTGTTGTGTGTTTTAGTCCACCGTGGCGCGTTACTTTCTGTTACTTTGTGTATTATCTTGTGTTCGTGTTCATTAATAAAACATCATGCAAATCTCACTGGTGACTTTTGGTGTCTTATGGTGGCCCGCGAGGGCCACCGCTTGACACAAACTTTTCTTTGAGGAGAATTCAACCAATTTTTCAAATATGTTGGCATTGTCCACAAGCAAATATTTTGTATTAATATCTTTTTACTTTTTTGAAGAGAACACTAAAAATAAACGTGTGTGTATATGAAGTTTTGAAGTGTTATTTTTCTGAGTTTATTTTTACAATCCTTTTAAATTTCCTGTGACTGTACATGTTGAAACAGTTAACAGTGGTTCAGTACTGCATTGCTGGTGGTAGTTTAGATTTGCACAGCATTGTTGGGTGAAAACTTCAGCTTTTCAGTCCTACTGTTTTTATCCCCCACCGGTCTAAGACCCCGTTGGGCAAAGAACAAAGGATGGATTATGTTGTGGGCTGGTCCATCCATCCATCAATCCCATTTTTGTGAAATTAACTCCTCCTACAGTTTTGTTCCAATTGTTTTGAAACTTGGTACCAGGGATTGCTATACAAAGATGCACATATTGCAGTTTGACTCTGATCAGAATGACCTTTGAGCCAAGGTCGGAGGTCAGTTTTTTCATAAATCTTGTAACACAAAAACTACCGGAAGAAATGATGTAGGGTTTTCAAATCAATACTATAGTTGTATCACAGACAAATCTTGGATGCTTTACACCCTGGCCTGGCTATGGGTTTTGGGTCAAGAGGTTACAGATCAAGTTTAACATTCTATTACTATAGAGAAAGTAAAGCTAGGGCCACCAAACATGGTACACATGTTCACCCTGAGATCCTGAACTGTGACTAGGTTTTTCGGATCCGATTGTTCCACAAACCTTCAGCTTTCTTGATGCCTTGACCTCCAAGACCCATCCAAAGGCCGTGCGGAAGTCCTTGTTGTAATCCTTGCTGAAGACTGCAACATTTGCTTGAACAGTGAAGTGGCATTTCCTATGCCCTATTACTATACGAGTAATGCTAGGGTTACCAAACTTGGTACACAGATTTGCCCTGAGACCATGACCTCTGACTATGGGTTTAGGGTCAAAAGGTCAAGGTTAGTATTCCCTATGCCCTTTTACTATTGAAGCTGTCTAGGGTCACCACACTTGTTACACAGGTTCACCTTGGAATCCTGACCTACAACTATGGGTTGTATACAGCTATTTTTATTGTATATTCATGGATGATAAGCTTATCATAATTTTTTCAGGCCAAATAATTGTCTCCGCCAAGGAGATAATGTATTCGGGGTGGTTTGTCTGTCTGTCTATTTGTCTGCCTATTAGCAGAACTACACAAAAACTACTAGATGGATTTTGATGAGATCGTCACCAGAGTTGGCCCTTGGGCCAAGGATAAACCCATTAAATTTTGGTGATCGTCTGAGCCTGTATACCTCCTCCAAGGACCTTGAAGCAGCCTTGGCTGAGGTAAATAGCGTTCACTTATGTAGCGCTTTTTTACTTATCTCTGGATGGCCAAAGCGCTTTACAGATCCTGCCATCCACCCATTCACACACACACATTCACACACTGATGGTGGCAGAGCTGCCATACACTGGCGCTGGCCTGACCCACCAGGAGCAAATGGGGGTTCAGTATCTTGCTCAAAGACACCGACAGGCAGAATGCAGACAGAGCAAAAATCGAGCCACTGACCCTCCGATCAGTAGTCGGCCACACTACACCTGCACCACAGCCGCCCCCTGTGGTACAGAGGTATGCTCTCTTTCAACTTTTAAAGCTGGCTGTAAATCTCACGAGACAAGATATTTCACCAAAGAGTGCATACCTCTACGTCAAACAGGTTCATTTTGTCTTCTTTCAATTATTTTTCCTTTTTTTTTTTTTTTTTTCCTTTGAAAGACAAAAGTAAAATAGAAAGATGTCTTTACCTTCTTTACATGTTTCAACTGCACTGCAGCCTTCATCAGAAGAGTCAGCTGATTGCTGCCAGGTGACATTTATCAGCTGATTTTCGTAGGCGGGGCCAGCTCAGCAGATCTGTCAGATCCACCGAGCCGGCCCCGCCTCCCGCCGTCAGATGGTCTCTGGAGAATGTGGTCCCAGGTGTGAGAAAGCATAAAGGCCCCCTCATCTCGGTTCATGGTGTCTTTTCCCCGCTTTCTGATCTCTATTGCCTCCTTGATCCAACGTTTGTGTCTGTTGCTCTCCGATCCAATAATTTTTGTGTTGTCCCAGTCCATGATGTGATTATTTCTTTTGCAGTGGTCCGATATAGCTGATTTTAATGTTTCTTGTTCTGCTTTTTCTTTTTGTGATCTTGTGAGTCGTCCTTGCGTTTCCTTCTCACATTCCTTTTGGTGTTCTTTTTTTCTTGTGGTGAATAATCTTCCGGTTTCTCCAATGTAGGTTTTGTTACATGATCTGCATGATATTTCATATAATACATTGCATTTATTGTCTTGTTCTATTCTGTCCTTGGGGTGTACTAATAACTGTCTTAATTTTTTGTGTGGTTTGACTGCTGTGTTTATTTTGTATTTTTTCATGATCCTTTGAATTGGTTCCGTGATCCCTCGTATGTATGGTATAGTTATGGTTTCCTTGTTTTTGATTTCAGCTTTTGTTCTGTGTCTTGTGTCCTGTTTATTTTCTTTGTTTTTGACTTGCTGTTTCCCTTTGTTTATGGCCCATACTGGATATTGGCAGCGTATAAGTGCATGTTTTATGTGGTTTTCCTCTTCCTGTCTGTCTTCTTGTTCCGTGATGATGGTGGCTCGTTCATATAATGTCCTGACGACTGATAGCTTGTGTGCTGTGGGGTGTTCCGATGTCCAAAGTAGGTATTGATCTGTGTGGGTTGGTTTCCTGTAGACTGTGATTTTTATGCTGCCGTCCTCGTTGTGGTGGATTTTCATGTCCAGAAAGGCTATGGTGCCATTTTCCTCCTCTTCGTGTGTGAATTTTATGTTCCCCGTACTGTCTGTACTGTTCAGATGGTCAGTGAGTTCTTGTGTATGTCCTTTCCTTATTTTTTCCAGAATGTCATCTACGTATCTCTTCCAAAGGGTGGGTTTGCATATTGTGGGTGCTGTGTTGATGGCTTTATTTTCCAGATCCTCCATAAAAAAACTGCTCATGATGGCTGATAGTGGGTCTCCCATTGCAAATCCTTCTTTTTGTTTGTAGATTTTTCCTCTGAATTGAAAATAAGTGGATTTTGCAACAAACTGTAGTAATTTGGATATGTCATGGACTGTGAGGTTGGTGCGTCTTTTTAGGGTACTGTCCTTGTTGAGGCGTTCTTGCACTATATGTAGTGTGACGTCAATAGGAGTCTTTGTGAATAAAGAGATGACGTCATGTGAGATGAGGATCTCGTCTGATTCTATTTTTATGTCTTTGAGTTCTTGTGCCAGCTCTTTTGAATTTTTACAGTGAAAGTCTGATAGTCCAAGGAGGGGTTTGATGATTTCAGCTAGGGCTTTTGATAAGTTGTATGTGACTGATCCAATGCTGTCTATTATTGGCCGCAGTGGGATATCCTTTTTATGTATTTTCGGTGTTCCATAAATCCGAGGGGTGATGCTGGCTGTGGGGATCAGGTGATCATATGCGTCCTTTGTGATTTTATTGCTTTCTAATAGAGGTTTTAGAAGGGCTTTGAGCATTTTTTTCTTTTCTTCTGTCGGGTTTGTTTTAATGATTTCGTATGTGTTACTGTCTGCCAACATGGTTTCCATCTGTTTTTCGTATGTTTCCGTGTCCAAAATTACTGTTGTTCTGCCTTTATCTGCTGGGAGTATTGTGATCGTTTTATCTGTCTTGAGTGAGTTTAAAGCTTTTTCTTCTTTTCTTGTAACGTTGCTTTGTGGTAATTTGGCCGTTTTGAGGATTCCTGCGACTGCGTTCCGGAGTGCTGCTTTTTCTCCTTGGTCCTGGATTTTTTCACATGCCAGTTCTGTTGCGAGGATGTATTCTTCATGGGGGATTCTGGCTGGTGTGATGGCGAAGTTCAGTCCTCTGTTCAGCACTGTTTTCTCCGTGTCCGTGAGTGTGCGTTGTGATATGTTTTTGACCCACTTATCGTTCTTTTCCGTGTGTGTTTGTCTTCGTCCGTTCTTTCTTTCTGTGAGTTTTTTTAATTTTTTCAATTGGCGGTTTTTCGTTGTGATGAATTCTTGTTCGTGTGCGTGTTTCAGTTGTGCTTTTATCTGCTCCTGCGTTTTCTGGTCCGTCGGGTAGCGTTGCTTAAACATGTCCGTTTCCTCTTTGATTTGGTTGTTTATTTTGTCTACTTTATTTGCCGTTATTCTTATACGTTCTTTTATAAGGTCTTTCCGTGCTTTGTTGATGATTTTTTCTGCGTTCTTGGTCGGGATTGGATTTCTTATATTGAGGCTTTGGGGTGTGACCTCCTCATCTCTGCAATGGAGGTTGAATCGTAGGTGGTTTCTGAAGCGTGCCCGTGTTTTCTCCAATTTCTCCAGCCGGCGGAAGTCTTTAATGCAGACTTGTCCATAACTTCCACGTAATACGTCAAACAGGTTCATTTTGTCTTCTTTCAATTATCTTTCAGTTATTAGTACACCCCAAGGACAGAATAGAACAAGACAATAAATGCAATGTATTATATGAAATATCATGCAGATCATGTAACAAAACCTACATTGGAGAAACCGGAAGATTATTCACCACAAGAAAAAAAGAACACCAAAAGGAATGTGAGAAGGAAACGCAAGGACGACTCACAAGATCACAAAAAGAAAAAGCAGAACAAGAAACATTAAAATCAGCTATATCGGACCACTGCAAAAGAAATAATCACATCATGGACTGGGACAACACAAAAATTATTGGATCGGAGAGCAACAGACACAAACGTTGGATCAAGGAGGCAATAGAGATCAGAAAGCGGGGAAAAGACACCATGAACCGAGATGAGGGGGCCTTTATGCTTTCTCACACCTGGGACCACATTCTCCAGAGACCATCTGACGGCGGGAGGCGGGGCCGGCTCGGTGGATCTGACAGATCTGCTGAGCTGGCCCCGCCTACGAAAATCAGCTGATAAATGTCACCTGGCAGCAATCAGCTGACTCTTCTGATGAAGGCTGCAGTGCAGTTGAAACATGTAAAGAAGGTAAAGACATCTTTCTATTTTACTTTTGTCTTTCAAAGGAAAAAAAAAAAAGGAAAAAAAAGTGCATACCTCTGCCAAGGCTGCTTCAGCATCCTTGGTGGAGGTATGCAGTCTCAGATGATGACCAAAATTTAATGGCTTCATCCTTGGCCCAAGAGCTACCTCTGGTGAAAATTTAACCAAAATCCATCCAGTAATTTTTGCCTAATCCTACTAAAGGCAAACAAACAAACAGACAAACCACCCTGATTACACCTCCTATATCAGAGAGTGCATGCCTTGGCAGAGGTATGCGCCATCTGGCAAACGATTCCGGAGCATCAGAGGCAGAACCACCAGACTGGTTAATAGCTTCCTTCCACAAGCTGTTGGGATGCTGAACAGTTGATCCGGAATCTTTTATACATACTACTGCACTTTATGGACATTATGTATGTTAATGTATATTATAGTTCTAGTTAGTTTTAAGTATTTATTACACTGAGCTACCTTGACTCACTTAGCCATTTTAATTGGTATTTTATATATAGGCAGTTATTATCACTTTAAACTGCAACTGTAATAAGTTAATATTACTGTAAAAACCAAATGTGTCTCAGGGATGTGTGAATGGCTGTTGGGGCTGGGGGGTGGGGGTGAGTGTGTTTTAAATTATGTTCTTTTTACATATATGGATGCCTAGAGAAACACAATTTCATCTTGCTTGCACCACAGTTGTATGTATAGCATCATGACAATAAAGGTTGATTGAGTGATTGAAATATGAGAAATCAGGAAGGGGGCAAACACTTTTTCACACCACTGTAAGCGAACACCATTTACCATTTGGATGATCCCTGAAGGTGGGTAATGCACCACCAGAATTGACCAAAATGACTTTCAGAAAGCATAATATGTGGTGAAAATGCATGCTTTCCAGCGTTTCCTCTGGCTTATAGTGTCATGAACCCCTGTGCGCCATTACACTGCGCACGAGGGAGAGAATGAAAAACCCAATCGCAGGAATAGAGAGTCCTGTGTTTATTGAAGTTCACCAAAGTGTCAAATCCAACTTTCACCAAAGACAATTCAGTCAACCACACAGTATATGGAGAAGTGTAATGACAGAGTTGGCCCCAAGGATACAGGGCGTCTGCTGACTACTCAACAGCCTGGTGAATATAGAGCCTGGTGCTACAGGGCTGCGTAATCACGAAACAGGAATGGCGAGCAGCCTAATGCTGCAGGCCTGCTAGCACAGGAGAAAAGGCTAAGAACACTTACAGGTCTGGAGCTAATTCGGGGCACGCCGTGCAGTCAGGAGGCAGAGGCAGAGAAGCGGACCAGCTGAAACACCAAGGTATGGATCATCTTGAAATGTCAGGCTGGGTAGAATGCTGGGAATGAATAACCATACGCAGAGGGAAACGCTGCCACGTATGAAGGGGAATGTCCCAACAATCTCCTTCCTCAGTGGTGGCAAACAAATACTCCAAACGCTAACGAGGAAAGAGATTGCTGGTGTGAATGCATGGGCAGAACTGATTGGGAATAGGTGTGTGAGAGCGCATGTGAATGAGAGTGAATGGAGCATGTGTGTGTTTGTGTGTGTGTGTGTGTGTGTGTGTGTGTGTGTGCGAGCGAGCACCGGTGACAGTGCAGCTGACGGAGGTCGACAGGAGGAGAGGGCGTGCCAGAGCTGTCAGAGGGAAAACTAGGACAAATCATAACAACGAGTCAGATTCATGACAGCCCCCCCCCCCCCAGGGGTGGATACCAGACACCCCAGCACCATCAGCCAAAAAAGAAAGGAGATAACACCCCTCAAGGGAACCCCTCCCCCCCAGCAACAAACACTAACCCAGGGTGGGAGGTGGGGGAAAACTGGTTTGGAGGGAAGCAACCCGTGAAAACACAATAGTACAAAAACAGAATGAAGAACAATTCCTCCTAATAAACCCCCAACCTGGAGCACTAACCCCCCTCTCCAGACATCCAAAGTTAGGGGGGTCGACCAGAGTCCCAGTCCCCCAGTGTGGTGAGGAGTGGCAGATCGGGTGGCCTGCCCAAGTCCAGCAGGCGGCCTGTGGGATAGTGTCCGATGGTCTGCCCGGGCCAATGGACCACCCGACCCGTAAACTGAAGACCCTCGGGTGGCCGACCAGTGTGGTGGAGCCACCAGGACCTGCGAGGATGGCGGAGAGGCATCCTCCATACTCGGGAACATCGGCGGCCAAGCCAAGGAACAGGAGCCCCTCTGCTATTGGAAGCTTGGAGCAGGAGGACCGTAGCACCCGCGATGGTCCCAGCCTGGGATGTGGCTGCACTGGCGGTGGACTCCAGCTGGGGCTCTGCTGCACCGGCGGTGGACTCCAGCTGGAGCTCTGCTGCACCCACGGTGACCTTCCCCAGCAAGGGAGGTGATGCTTTTCACGTCCTCAGGAGTTGAACCCTGATCCTCGGTTGCCTCCAATAGCTCTCCGACAACCCTGGCCGGAGGGTCCGAGTCCGAAGGGAGAAAGAGAAAAACTGGGTCAGGGTCACCGGCAGCGGTGGAGCCCGGTGTGGCGGTCCCGAGGGCTACTGTGAGCTGTCCCGGGTCCACCTCACCATGAGTTGGGCAGCGTGACATTAACATTGAAATTTCTGATATAATGGAACACACTTGCGTGAACTCCACCGCTGTCCAGGACTCCGGCGATCTTGGGCGCGTGGGTTCCTCTGGTCTGTCGGGTGCTTCATCCCTGTCGGCCTCCTCCACGGAAGCTGGACCCGACTCGTCGTCAATGGGTGGCCCAGGTGATGGCTGCTCCTCTCCGGTGACCCTAGGATGGAGCTCGAAGGGGATAGGAGAGGGAGAGCGATTAGGGTCACCGGCAGCAGCAGAGCCTGGCAAGGGGAGTCCAGATGCAGCTGGGGGCCGCACCCAACTCCCCTCCCCAAAAGCCAGGCAAGATCCCTCCACCATCAACAAATGAACTACAGGAGAGACTATTTGCCTGTGCTTAAGCTCTACCGCCATCCAGGACTTGGACGACGATGCCCCGGGTCCCATCGGCTGGAGGTCTGCTCCGGGGGACTGTGGCGGCCCCCGCAGCAGGCATGATGATGGTAGCAGGAGTGGAACTCTCGTGCGCCATCCTCCACGCCTCTGGTTCCTCTGGCGTGGCAGCCGTGGACGACTCCTTAGCTGGCCCATGGGCTGGACCCTCCTGGTCCTCTGGCTCCTCCTCCCCTGAGTGACCTGGATCTGGGACTGATGGGCTCGTGGGGGCACATAGAGAAGAGTCATTGAGACCCGGCACGAGAGTACTGTATGCCGCTGGGGTGGAGAACTCAGGGGACTGCTCGCCCCGAGTCTCCTCACCAGGAGGCAGGCAACATTGATTGTGTGACTCGAATGAAAAGAAACTTGCCTGTTCTCCTGGCACTGGAGGTCCCCAGTGGCCTCCAAGGCATCCTCTCTACTCTCTTGGCGTTCCTCGTTGGGTTGAAGCTCCTTCTCCCTTGGGGAAAGCTCTTTCAGTCTCTCAGCCATCTCCGGGAGAAGCCATGGCTTTACCTCCAAGATGAGGTTCATTTCAGCCAGGAGAGCCCGCCTATGTTCCTCCATGGTGTGATGGAGGAACATAGGGGCGGAGCATTGCTCAGAACAGGAAGGCGAAGCTGCAGTTTGCGGGACTGGACACTTCTTGCTGCGGGGCTTTCTCCCTCTTCTCCTCTTGGGTGATGCGGGGATGAGGTAATCTGGAACGTGGAGCACCATGCCGGGAAGTGGGTCACCTGCGCAGAGAGACCCCACGTCCTCGGGAAGGGAGAGCGAAGTGGCCACGAGGAGCTTGAGTGTCCTCAGCCAATTTCTCACGGCACGGCGAAGATGTCCCGGAGGATCTCCATCACCTCCGAATGAGCCCAGAGGCTGTCTCACTCCATCACCCTCCTCACGGTGTCCCGAGCCCGACGAGCTGTCGAAGAGGGACGGGGCCTCTGCGTCCAGGAGAGAACCTCCTCCAGTAGACATAACGAGCGTTGCTCCCTTTCTAACTCCATCTCCGTCTTTTCGTCCACAGGCTGGGTGGACGCTGGCCTGGGAGATGAAGGGGATCCGAAGGGGGAGAAAGTCCTCCTCTGACAGGAGCATTTCTTCTGGCGAGGGGCTGGCTCCGATCGTGGAGAGGCATCCTCCAGTTCTGCGTCAGGAACGGGAAGGATGACGGAGAGGATGGCATCTACCCTATGGATCTCCCAGAAGTGAGGGTAGCGCAGCTCGAAGTTCTCCGTGAAAAGTCGTGCCCACTCCTGCTCCTCAGGAGACCGAGACCACTGAAAGATGAATCCTGCCTCCTCCAGTAAATCCTGGGCTTCCTGCTCCTCGTTTGTCCAAGTCATTATATTCACGTATGAGGAGGAAAGGAGAAGGGGAAAAAAAACACAACTCTACTCCGCTGGGTTTTTTTTTTACGGTCGGGACATTTTGTCATGAACCCCTGTGCGCCATTGCACGGCGTATGAGGGAGAGAATGAAAAACCCAATCACAGGGGTAGAGAGTGCTGTGTTTATTGAAGTTCGCCAAAGTGACAAATCCAACTTTCACCAAATACAGTTCAGTCAACCACACAGTGTATAGAGACGTGTAATGACAGAGTTGGCCACCAAGGATACAGGGTGCCTGCCGACTACTCAACAGCCTGGTGAATATAGAGCCTGGTGCTACAGGGCTGCATAATGCACGAAACAGGAAAGGCGAGCAGCCTAATGCTGCAGGCCTGCTAGCACAGGAGAAAAGGCTAAGAACACTTACAGGTCTGGAGCTAATTCGGGGCACGCCGTGCAGTCAGGAGGCAGAGGCAGAGAAGCGGACCAGCCGAAACACCAAGGTATGGATTGTCTTGAAATGTCAGGCTGGGTAGAATGCTGGGAGTGAATAACCATACGCAGAGGGAAACGCTGCCACATATGAAGGGGAATGTCCTGACAATCTCCTTCTTCAGCAGTGGCAAACAAATACTCCAAACACTAACGGGGAAAGAGATTGCCGGTGTGAATGCATGGGCAGAACTGATTGGGAACAGGTGTGTGAGAGCGCATGTGAATGAGAGTGAATGGAGCGTGTGTGTGTGTGTGTGTGTGTGTGTGTGTGAGCTCCGGTGACAGTGCAGCTGACAGAGCTTGACAGGAGGAGAGGGCGTGCCAGAGCTGTCAGAGGGAAAACTAGGATAAATCATAATGAGTCAGAACCGGGTTTGGCCTCCAAACCCAGATTCACGACATATAGGGGTATTTGAGGGTGTCATGCTTGGTGACCACAGGATCTCATCTCTGTTGTTTGCAGATGATGTTGTCCTGTTGGCTTCATCCAGCAATGACCTACAGCTCTTGCTGGGACGGTTTGCCGCTGAGTGTGAAGCGGCTGGGATGAGAATCAGCACCTCCAAGTCCGAGTCCATGGTCCTCAGCCGGAAAAAGGTGGATTGTCCTCTCCGGGTTGGGGACAGGCTCCTGCCCCAAGTGGAGGAGTTTAAGTATCTTGGGGTCTTGTTCACGAGTGAGGGGAAAATGGAGCGAGAGATCGACAGACGGATTGGAGCAGCATCTGCAGTGATGCGGACGTTGTACCGGTCTGTTGTGGTGAAGAGGGAGCTTAGTTCTAAGGCAAAGCTGTCGATTTACCAGTCAATCTACGTTCCTACTCTCACCTATGGTCACGAGCTTTGGGTAATGACCGAAAGAACGAGATCGCGGATACAAGCGGCTGAAATGAGCTTTCTCCGTAGGATTGCTGGACTCACCCTCAGAGATAGGGTGAGGAGCTCAGTCATCCGGGAGAGGCTCAGAGTAGAACCGCTGCTCCTCCACATTGAAAGGAGTCAGTTGAGGTGGTATGGGCATCTGATTAGGATGCCTCCTGGACGTCTCCCACTTGAGGTGTTTCAGGCACGTCCCACTGGGAGGAGACCCCGGGGCAGACCCAGGACTCGGTGGAGAGACTATGTCTCCCAGCTAGTCTGGGAACGCCTTGGTATCCCCTCTGAAGAGCTGGAGCAGGTGGCTGGGGAGAGGGAAGTCTGGGCTTCTCTGCTTGAACTGCTGCCTCCGCGACCCGGACCTCCGGAAAAGCGGTAGAAGATGGATGGATGGATGGATGACTGCTCACTCATGTCTTAGTGAAATGTTTGTGACGTTTTGTTCACATCTTCAATTTTTTAATTATTGGAGCAAATTTTTTGTCTTTCTTGAAACGCTCTAATTTAAAGCATGTCACTTTAAGAAACATCCTTTAGTTGTTCAACTCCACCCTCCCTCTTTCGTCAATTAGCCATTAGCTGAATAGCTTCTAGCCTCCATCTAACTTGGATGAGCAACGTTGATTCACCGATCTGCAGTTATTTGTGCATCTCGCAGGCTTTCCTCTGGTAACATTTCTGGGTGGCGGCCCACCTCGCCAGAAAAATTACCGCCATGCCAATGTGGAGATATGAATTTAAGAAAAATATATGAAGCAATGACTTTCCGCAAGCACGCACACGAACAACGCGTGTGGCCGTCATCTGTGCGGAGTTTTGAAGCGCCCTGCCCATGCAAGCTTTCCAGTCAGTCAGCAGGCAGTGTCTCATTAGCATAACTGTCCGACAGAAACATGAGTTTATTAAAGTACTTTAAACAAGGAAAAAAATCAGAAGAGGTATGTAAGCATTGGATGCATTTATCATGGTTTTAACCCGCTGGAAACAGGAACAATAATGGAAGTTGCTTAGCTAAGAGATGTGATTAGAATTCATATGCAGCCAGCTTCATATGAAGGGAAAGACAAGGGGGGCTACTGAATTGCTGAGTACTGTGTATATTTCAACAGCCACTACAATATTAAGTTATGTTCCCTATTATGTACCTGGCAAGTTAAGATGACCAAAATTCACGAAGTCAATGACTTTAATCTGTCAGTAACCTTCAGACATACTAAACATGCCAACATTTGGATATCAAAATAAGGGAGGTTTTTCTTGCTGTCTTGGTGAGGAGATTTCTAAAAAAAAAAAAAAAAACTATAAATATATAGAAATATTATAACAGAAGTAACGGCATCCTTGGTCATTTAATTTAAATCATTAAATACAATTTTATTCATATTTTTTTCTTTGTGATGAGAGTTAAATTATTGTTCTGTTCTGATGGCAAAATTATGGTCAAAAATATAAATTGTTATAAGGAAAAAGTAAAAAAAAAATTACCACAGTCTGTTTCAAATTTATTTAAAAAACAGTAATTTTATTTTAAAAAACAGACAAAAATAAGCCATAAAATAATCCACAAATTTATAATAAAGTTTCAAATGTACAAGACAAATCAATTTTACAAGAGGAAATTACAATTTCAAATTCAGATAAATTTACAGAGAAAAGTAGAAAGCTATAAGAAAATTGTTATACATTTTTGAGAAAAACCCCAGACCTTCAAGACTGAAGTCATTATTCAAGTTTTTAAGTGGGTGCTCGTTCTACTCTTAACTCAACTAGAAATTTTTGGTTGTCTACTTTTAATTATTAATTTCATAGCACTGCTTTTACATGAGTAGAATTTCTGGCTACTATACCCACCTCTGAACATATAATTAAAGCATTCATGAGTAAATTACTATTATGATTGGTTTTCCTACTCTTTCCTACTTTTTCTCAATGGAAAAAAAACACCAGAATAAAAATGCAAAAAAAAACCAAAAAAAACCCCATATTTTTGTCATTTATGTAAACCATGGCAAAAAAAATCCTGCAGGACAAAACGTGAAACTTGATATTTTCTAACCTGTTTGTATACCACCATAAACTGTCATGAACCGGGCTTGGGATTGTCCCAAGTTCGGTTTCATGGCATTTTTCTGTTCCTTTATTTATCTGTGTTTTCTGTTACCTTTTGTGTTTCATATTTTGTTTCTTTGTTCAGCCATGTGGGCCCCTCCTCTCCTGTCAGGTGATTCCAATTTTTCATTGTCTGCTCCTCTCCCTGTCAGGTCCACACACTCACTCTCACGCACACACACACACACACACACACGCACACACACACACACGCATTCACACCTGCATTCATTCAGCTCTCACACACCCACTCACACCGGTATCGCTCTGGTAATTATGTCATGTATTATTTAACCCTTTGAGTGTGAGATTTCACGTGTCCCTAGTGGCAGAGCACAGTGCTGCACCTGTCAACTGATTTTACTTTCCTCAACACTGTTCACCTTTACTGACGATTTGTACTGATCATGGCAGTTCACAAGGTGGCAGGCACGCGTTGGAGGACTCATTGGTGACACGTAATACACCAAAGAGTAAGAAGTTCTCCTTCTCCTTCCTTGTTTTTGAGATTGCATCACAAAATGGAGGCACCGATCACTGTGGACATTCGCGATCACCCATGGACGAGGAAATTCGGAGGACTTGGACCCAAATTTGCCAACTATGATTCTAAAACAAGATTATTTAGCTTATGAAGGTAGATGTTTACATGTTCTTATAACACAGGGAGTGTGAGGCTCATTGAATTCACCTGCCGGTACCCGGATGTGCCTATGACTGGAGCACAATCGCCGGTTACGGTGGAATAATCAATAACATTTTCTGGATGTAGGACAAAAAAGCTAAAATGACCGGGAGAGGGCAAAATAACCACTAGAATGCCACTAAAGGACACCGCTTTGCCAGAGGTAAGTGACGAATGTCTTTGTTTGTTTGTTTGTATGCAAATTAGATGCATAAATTCACTCCTATCTGAAACTTTGGATCATATTCTACGTCTTTCTAATTGACAGTAAGCCATTATCTCTTACCACTTGAAAGATATAGCCTTGGAAATCTCTCTTTCGATATTTTATTGAAAAAAATCAGTACCACTCTTGACCACTAAGGGTTATGTCGCATTTCGGTGACAGTCACACTCAAAAGGTTAAGCTCTGTCTCCCCACTTGCCGGATTATTAAGATAAGATAAGATAAGATAAGCCTTTATTAGTCCCACAATGGGGAAATTCCAGGATTGCAACAGCACAGGGATAGCAACACTCAGAGCAACAATCAGAAGGCAAGAAAAAAAACAAGAACAGCTAGTATACATATGTACATATTACTATAACTATATATATATATATATATATATATATATATATATATATATATATATATATATATATATATAGTATATATAGTATATATATATATATACAGTATATATATATATATATATATATATATATATACATACATACATACATACATATATATATATAGACACACAGTGCAGAGCATTATGGTTGGTGGATGTGCAGCAGAAAGTCTAAGCTCTCTCTCCCTCCGCGGGTGTGGCGGGCAGCTGGATGTCTTTGGGCATGATGGTGACCCTCTTGGCCTGGATGGCACACAAGTTGGTGTCCTCGAAGAGACCCACCAGGTAGGCCTCGCTGGCCTCCTGCAGAGCCATGACGGCGGAGCTCTGGAAGTGCAGGTCGGTCTTGAAGTCCTGAGCGATCTCCCTCACCAGGCGCTGGAAGGGCAGCCTACGGATGAGCAGCTCCGAGGATTTCAGGTAGCGACGGATCTCTCTCAGAGCCACGGTACCGGGCCTGTAACGGTGAGGCTTCTTCACTCCGCCGGTGGCCGGAGCGCTTTTTTTCGAGCAGCCTTGGTGGCTAGCTGCTTCCTGGGGGGCATTTTCCTCCAGTAGATTTACGGGCGGTCTGCTTGGTTCTTGCCATCGCTCTTTATTATTCTGTCTTATATTTCTTGCACGCCGCCTAAACTCCAGCCCGGCACCTGCGTCGTTTTCGCCACAGTTCCTCAGCATGTCGAGCTTCTCCGTTACACCGGGTGGTGGTTGGAGCTAGCTAGCCAGCTAGCTCTTCCCTGCTGTATTCGTCCCCCGCTGCAAACAGTGGCTCCGTCCGCCGACTCAGGAGACCCTTGGGGCGATCTGTGTGTCCGTGATATATATATAGAGTGAAAGGTGTAGAAAGAAGAAGGAAGATAAGAAAAGGGCAGTTGCAAACGGCAGCCAACTCGTGTGGCGCCACCGGTCCGGCGGAACTGGAACCAGAAAAAAAGTCATCTGTATTGTATGCTGCATTGTCCTCCTGGGATTGTTGCCACGGACTGCCCTGTACTCGGCTCGGTGAGTAGTTTTGTTTCCCCACACTGCCAGTCACGTCTGGAGAGCTTTGGTCTATCTGTCACGTCAGTAGTGCCTTGAATTCCCGTGTTTGTGCTCACCGGGAGCTGAGGGGCGTCCGGCGTATAATCCCAGTGACTCCTCATGTCCATGTCCACTTGTTTGTTTGTTTGGACTGTTTATTTTTGTCAATAAATACACACAACATCTTCCTGCATTTGGGGAATTCATGACATAGACAGAGAGAGAACCTGAAGCAGACAGAGATCAGAAAGGGAAAGATGAGAAAGAAGAGAGGAGTCAAGGAGAGGAAAATGTTCAGGCAAAGGGTCCAGGACAGGTGAGAGCAGAAGAAGGAGAGAAGGATAACGGCAATAAAAAGTCCAAACACAGGACATCTGGGTGGGACCTCAACTGGCCCAATATTCCACGATACAAGCCTTGGTTGTACAATACTTCAAATGGTAAGTTCCATATGCAAAGTTACTGTGCAAAATTTAAAAATGAAATAAATAATATAAAATTAACATATCCCTGTTAACCTGTGCACCTCAATAAATCTGCCTATCATTTTTAGGAATGTTCTGCCGCTTATGCAGATGACACAAACATGCTGCTAAGAGGGGAGTATCCAACCGCCCATTTATTGAAGAGGGTACAATGACCTATCGGATGGACTCTTTGGATAGACATATAATCAATGAACACCACAGGGAGAGTGTTAAATCCCACGCCATGCTGGCAAAAGGTTATTCAAGATTATTCTAAATGAATTTTGTCTTTGGAATAATGAGTTGAAGGTGTATCTCTTTTAATATGCTTTCAAAAATTACAATGTGCACAGGTTCCTCAGTCTTGATTTCCTTTGAGCCAGTTATTGTTCTGGAGCATGAAGCAGTCATAGGAGCCTTTAAATGTCTGTACCATCTGACAAAGCAAGAACAGTCCCATCATACCAATTTTCCAGCACTACTAGACCTCGCCGAGCTTCTTGGCTGTGACTATTTTGAAAAGCTCAAGGTAAATTGCTTCCCTTTTTCTATTATGACCCATTAGAAAACTTTCAGAAAAGATGCATCACGGCTCTTTTACATTTGTAGATAGGAAGAAACACAAATTACAGATCTCATGTCATCACTGATGAAATGCTGGAAGTCCTTTCTGTTGTGGTGGAAGAGCCCATCCTCCAAGCAATACAGACTTCTGTGGCAATAGGCCTGAAAGTTGATGAAAGCACAGACGTCTCCACCATGAGGCAGTTGGATCTGCATGTCAGGTAATAGAAAAATATATTCATGTCAACACCACTCTCAACTAGCACTGCAATAATCTATAACATAACTTATTTTGTGTTTGTTGGTGTGGGTGTTTTTCTTGTAATTTTCAGATACATTGAACAAGAGGGGAAACTGTGGAATATGTTCCTCGACCTTGTCACAGTGCCTGATGGGACTGCAAACAGTATAGTGGTGGCAATTAAGGAAGCGCTCCAGAAAAAGAATATCCCTACCCACAAACTGTTTGGGCTGGGGACTGATGGACCAGCAGTGATGACTGGTATGAACAAAAACAAAACAAAAAAACCTTTATTTCTATAACTAGGTTTTTGCACCATATAGAATCTCAAGTATTTGCTTGATTTAACCAGGACGGTATAATGGGGTTGCCAAACAGCTTCAGGATGCATTCCCATGGATGGTGTCTGTTGCGTGTGCTGCACATCGATTGGCACTGCCATGCAAAGATGCATCCAACAATGTGCCATACATGAATACATTTAGAGGTCACCTGCAGCAGCTTCATATTTATTTCAGAAATAGCTGAAACAGGACTGCTGTTCTTCAAGCAGCATCAATGGCCTTAGGTGTTCCTGACTTGTCTGTGAAGGTAGGTTTAATTGAAGGTTTAACTACCTAATAATCATTAGATTACATTTAATATAATACCTGTAAATGAACCCTTATTTTTGTCATTTAGGAGGTCAAAGACACTGGTTGGCTGTCCCAGCATCAGGCCATCATTTATTTACAATGTAACCTCAGTGCTGTGTTGGCAGCATTAGCTGAGGAGGTGGAAGTAAACCGGTGCCCACTAGCAAAAGGGTTGTACAGTTTTTGTGCCACTTACCGATTTGTGGCAGCTGTGTATATGCAAGCTGATGTACTGCCCCACCTGTCAAGGCTCTCCAAGATTTTTCAGAAAGAGCAAGTAAACTTTCTCTCTATTGAACATCAGGTAAGCATACAATTATAGTGTGGCACATATGTCTGGTTCATATCTCCCACAAATGTATGGCTTATGTGGATTGAGGCTTCACGTCTGGAGGAACAGGAGATTGGATCGACGGGGGCCGACAGGTGATGGCAAGGAGGTGTGAAGTCGGGCCCTTGTCTCAGAGGAGGCCCTGGGGGGTTTCCCGGGACACCGGAGAATAAGAGACAATGGTGAATCTTCAGAGACTTGCATTGTGATTGAATGTTTGCAGAAGCACCATGTGACTTGAGTTCTTAATCCCCCGGAGGTATAAGAGTGTGATGTAATATTATTCTGCCTCTTCTTGCTTTTGAGAATGTTGGATGAATGTGTTCTGCAATAAAGCCGAACCTGAGAAATACACTCATGTCTCGTCATTGAACACATCTTCCACAATAGTACATTTTTAAGTAACATGAACAATATTTAAAGTTTAGTGAAACTTGCTGTTAAAAGTATGCAACTGTCAAGACAAAACACAGTTAAAAACAAAAAAACAGCTCTTGTTTTAGGTCCCTGTGACTATTGAAACTTTGAAAGCCATAAAGGACGCAGGTGATTCCCAGCCTCCTCGTTCGTTCTTGGAAAAATTACACCAGGACCTAAATGACCCCAGAGGTCTTGGTGCATTCAGCATCCGAGATGAAGAGGAGAGAGGGAGGAGAGGACAAGAACACCAACAGGGAAGGATGACTAGGGAGCAGCTCTGGGCAAGATTCAGGGAGCAAATAAGATATTCAGATTTCATTCTAAGGTGTGTGTAAATTTAATCAACCTCATGGCTCACTGTGTATTTGAAAATGTTTTCTGTCTTTTCTTTGCTCATCAGTCAGATCATGGATCCATACATTGATGGTCTTGTAGAGAGCCTTGTTCACAGGTTTCAACATCTTGGAATTTTAGCAGCTTTCAGTGTGCTGGGACCTCAGGCCTTAAATGCAAATGAAGATGTAAACGCCACTAAACTGAAGACACTGGAAAAGCAGTTCCTCCAGGAACAAGAGGATAATGTCCTAGAGGAGTGGGCCTCTTTCAAGCATCACTTGCTGATTGAAGCATTCAAGGTCTGACAGACTTTTGAAAAACCATTTTTTTTTTAGGAATGTTGGAATATTTGGACTGATTTTGAATTACAACCGTTGTATCCATGTGTGCATAGGAAATGGATTAGCAGTCAATTATGACTACGTTGTCCTGCCAAAAGGAATGGGGCCAGCTCTACCCATCCCTCAGTCAACTAGCAGCTATTGCACTCACAGTGCCCATTTCTTCTATAAGTTGTGAGAGGGATTTTTCCACTATGAATAGGGTAAGAGAAATGGAATGTGCAATATGTAAAACTGTTCCTCCACCATGTGACATTATTCTTTGTGTTTGTAGGTGAAGACAGGCCACCTGGGGGATGCCCCGTCACGAAGTGGCTCCCCCACGCTACCTGCGAGAGTATGTCAGGAGGATGGTGGGGGAGCTGGCCATAACAGCCCCAGGTTGTGACATCTGCCTGTGCCACGACCCGGGCTGTTACCTGGAGCTGCTGACTCTCATGGCCAGCTCCCTGTGACCAGCGTACCAGTGACCCACCATGGAACCATGGTAGACGGGCTGGAGCGACGCGAGGCACACTGTGGACCATGGACGGGTGAACCAGGTGGTAACAGGGATGGTTAGTAGGGTGAAAAAGATCTGAAGAAAATAACAATATAAGCCGCGCTCAGTTCAAGCTTCCTGGTACCAGTGTTAGCTTGGGGGCTAATAGCTCAGGGGCTAATAGGCTTCCTTTAGCACTCTTCCATCTACATGACAGGCAGCTAAGCGGGCCAATAATAACGCAGTGGGCGGGTCTCAAGGATGGTGGTAGCTTGGCTTTTTCTAGACGTGACGTGTAAGAGTTCCACAGAAAAATCAAAAACGTTTTTGGGAGAGAAAAATGAGAAACACTGTGTGTGTGTTTTTGTTCTTTTTGTTTTTAAGAGAATTGACTGTTTTGAAAATTTGGGGATAATTAGGTGACCAGTAGACATTTCAGACAGTTAAAACTTACAAACACACCATTTTTCAAATGACCCCCCTTTAAAGACTTTGGCGTGGTGCCAACCTATTTTTTTTGCGGGGGTTGAATATAAAGCATGTGTAAAAATGAGAAAACGCATGCCACTCGAAGGGAAAAGAACCTTCATAATACTGTAGTTACTAACTCATGCTCACTTAAACCTCTTGACTGTCTGTGGTGCATTATTGCACCTGGCGACCTCCCCCCGCCTCGTGGCCAAGATGGTTTTTAAGAAAATATTCAGTTTAGATGTCAGAGATTTCCAAGGCTATAACTTGAAAGTGGTAAGAGATAATGACTTACTGTCAATTAGAAAGATGTAGAAAATGATCCAAAGTTTGAGATAGGAGCAAATTTATGCATCTAATTTGCATAATGCCACGGCAGCCATATCGAATTACATAACTTTCAGTCATAAGTGGACTTTGGACATATTTACACAAAGGATGGTTTTGCTTTTTGTCACCGTTTTTTGTTTTGGGTTTTTTGCTATCTTATCTTCAAAGTATATGAACCAGAAAATCAGTACAATGTAAACAAGCAAAGACATTCGTTAGACTTACTGCTGGCCAGGCGGCTCGTTTTGTCCATTTTCGTCATCCTGGTCATTATTTTGTCTTTTGTCGGTCATTTTCACTTTCTCTCCCACATCCAGAAACTCTTATGATTATTCCACCTTAATTTTGCTTTTATTCGACCGCAATTTATCATATATGACGAGACGGAACTGGCGCGATTGTTCTGTCCAGTCACATGGAGCTATGGTCGATGGCAGATGAAAATTAACCAGCTTCGGCCACCTTCTGTTATAATAAAATGTAGATATTTACGTTCATAAGCTAAATAATCTCTTTTTAGAATCATAATTGGCAAATTTGGGAGCAAATGCCTCCTCCGTGTTGCAATGGAGCACATCAACATTTGTTTACAAACTCTTCTTCTTTGGTGCCCCAGAAGTGAGGTTTTCGAGTAGTTCTTTGGGAGACATCAGTCCTCCAAGGCAAGAGCAGTAAGTTATACGTGTCTGCCACCTTGTGAGGTGGAATGCTTAGTACAACTGGCCATTTTTTATGGTTTATGGCCACATCACATGACACATCACATGACAGGTGCAGAACTGTGACACAGACAGTGAGGGCGCTGTTGTATTATGAAATCCGGACAGAAGGAGGGTTAAATTCAGTGGGGAACCGTGTATTTTACAACTAGGCCTTCAGTGGTGAGCTACCCAATTTAAGTGCCATTCATACCAAACACCATAAAAATAGCCTAAAGGGCCATCCACACAAAGCATGGTAAAGATAACTTTAACTATAAAATTACAGTTTAAAAAATATTTACCTTTTTGTTGTGGAGCTCCATTTTCCTCCGCATTTGTTCGTTGAGCTGCAGATCCACCCTTGTTTCCCCAAAGATTTAAAAGTACTGTTGCTTGTCCAGCTGGTGGCTGTGCTTTGGTGTCTCTCTGCTGCCTTGGTTAAGGCCCTGTCACACCTAGATGATTTAAGCAGCCAAAACATATGAAAAATTTGGAGAATACACTGGGGTACATGAATCAGTTATGGCTCAGTTTTGTTTAAGTTAAGAGCATGCTGAAGCACGCTGGTACACGGCGTTGTTCGCCAAGCTCCTCTGAAAATTAATTTTCAGTATGCTGAAAATTTTCCCACATATCCAGCGTATGGCTGATATGTCCCGCATTCGCGGAGCAAATGGCATATTTGCAGCATTGGTTCACAGGAAAAACCCGTACAGAGTTTTCTGCCTGCAGCATGCGCACACGCGCACACACACACACACACACACACACACACACACACACACACACGCAGAGCTAAACATACAGGACCTGTCGGGGTTTTTTACATTTAACTGAAGTCTTTACGATCATCTGTCCGATGTTGTTCTGATAAATATGCCAAAATGTGAGAACGCCGGAGGAGGAGGATTCAATCAGCTGATCGCCTGAAGTGCAGAGCACAGCTGTTTGCTGTTGGCTGTGCCTCCCAGCAAAAGCACACTCCATGTATTATCTTGGTTTTATTCTTTTCACTTTATTGAAAGTAAACTCTTTTATCGCCATCAGTTCGCGTGCCTTTGAGCCAGGTTGTGACAACTGTTATCTGATGTATCTGACGTGTCACATCAGTTGTTTTGGGTGTGACTGACCTGACAGATTTGACAGCTCTGACAGGTTGGTCACCCCCGCCCCCCCCCATCCCGCTGTGGTGTTTGGAGGGGAGAATCATCTGGTTTGAACCGAGATGATCTCTCCCAAAACTAGGATTCATGGATCGGGAGGCAGCGGCAGTTTGGCATGACTGCGCTATGCAGAAGTTGTTGTGCATAAATTGTGAATGTGACATATCGATAGAATGAACAGCTCACGTGCAGGGAGCAACACCAGGGAAAACACTCGCGACACAGAGAAGCAAGTTTAAACGGTTTATTGATAAATTTCAAAAGAGGAGCACTTGTAGAGAAAACGTCACTCACCAGAGGAAGACGCAGCCTGTGGAGAGAGACAAGAGCAATTAATGAGAGCAGGGAGACGGTGAAGTGGAAAGCCAAATTGCCACTTACATGTACCAAGCAGAGAACCCGACAGAGCACCAACAAGAATAGACGAACCAGCAGGATGAAGCTGGTTGGGGAATAGGCTGATTGGAGTCTGATCGGGTGGAGAGAGGAAGCTGAGGCGGGGTGAGGATGATGGAGCAGGTGAGCGCACAACAATCCCTGGAAACACACCGCACTGATGGCAGCAACCTGGAAAAGGAGGAAGAGAGAGGAAACCTGAGTAATTTTTCACTCTCAAAGAACAGTACACTTACTTGCTGTTGGTAGACAGTTTACCCAATGAGCCAGCGCTGAAGCTTCCACTTGATGGTCCTTATAAGCACTGGCAAGGAAGAGGCGGCAGGTGTGTCCAATCCCACAGGTGAGCTAATTGCCTGCAGAGCTGGGGAAAGCTTAACAGGACGGAGGGGGCGAGCGCTCACCTGCATATGACAAAATGCATACCAACTTAAACCAACACGCCAAGCATTTGTTGGTTTAAGTTACTGTTACTTAAAGGGTACCTGTGGTGGTCGTCTAAACGCATTCAACTTGAAAACATTAGGCAAAGTATTTGTTATTTGGTTAAATAATTATTGCCAGCCATATACCACCAGAGAAATATGCAAATACGACCGCAGGCATGGCCAGCCAATGAAAACTATGCGCGCAGCCATGACACATGCGGATGTGACGTCATTACATTGGTACTGAAAAGTCAATACTCTGCCTGTATGAGCGACTAGAGTGTTTTTATTCTATTATGGCTGAATTGTCGGACTCTGAGGAAGAATTCGTCCAACATGGCTACAGGTTTGAGCCAGAAAGGTCTTCTGAGGGTGAAAGTGACGAAGTGGTCCTCACACACAACGCAATTTCGTCTGAAAGGAAACGTCTGTGCCCTGTTCCGAGATTGCGCAACCACTTTTCCGCTACGATCTTCCGACAAGGTGAGCTGGGTTTGGGTACACAAAAGAAGTGTTTATCTTTGTTTTTTTTCGCTTATTATTGAGACATCCAAAGGCTTTACATTCCGCCATGTTGCGATATCCATATCGCATTGTATGTTTTTGTTGTTACAAGAGCGCCGAGTGTCTGCTGCTCTGTATATAGTATCATCGGCTGTCTGGCGGCCGTTATGACCTCAGATCAGACGAGACGACCCGCTGAATTTAAGCATTTATTTATTTATTTTCTACTCGTTTTAGTTCTGCATTTTATATGAACCCTGAGTTTGAAATAAACGTTTGAATTTGAATTTGAATATCCCGAAAGCCACTGCTCATCCGGGCACTCCAGGCTCAGCCAATATTGATCCAGATCGCGGTATCCACGACACTACGTCACAGGAAGCGTCCTGGCAGGCCATGTAGCCACTAGTATGGCTGCGCCCATGTTTTGCTGACATAGATGAACCAGCACATCAGCAATGGATTTATATTGCATTGCTTTGAACTTGAACTTAAACTTGAACTAGAACGTGAGACAGGGGCTCAATATAATATCTTTTTTTTCACGACCACCACAGGTACGCTTTAATTATATGTCCAAATTGTTATGGATATGCGATGCATATGGCCAAAAGTGAAAGTTTCAGCTTATCCCAGTGTTGTAGACTAATTGTTATACATTTGGCAAATGCTGCCTAAATCGTCATGGTGTGTTAGACAGCTCAAGTTTGCAAACCCTGTCTCGCTCCAAGTATCTACTCCATCAGTTCAATTCAATTCAATTCAATTCAACTTTATTTATATAGCGCCATTTCACAACAACAGTCATCTCATAACACTATCAACTGTAGGGGGGAACCCCCACAGTTGCAGAAAGACCCCAGCAATCAGGCGATCCCCTGTGAGCAAGCACTTGGCGACGGTGGTAAGGAAAAACTCCCTTTTAACAGGAAGAAACCTCCAGCAGAACCAGGCTCAGGGAGGGGCAGTCATCTGCTGCGACTGGCTGGGGGGTGAGGGGATAGAGAAGAAGAAAAGAACAGACATGTAGAGAGCAACCAGCACGATGGGGACTCAATCTATAGGAGAGAACAAACAAATGTTAATGACCAGCAAAAAAAATATTTCATAGAGAGTGAGGAAAGGAGTGAGGCCCAGTGCATTACTGGAGGTCCCCCGGCTGACTAAACCTATTAGCAGCATAACTAAGGGAGGGTTCAGAAACACATGATTCCTCCCTAATTGTAGGCTATATCAAAAAGGTAGGTTTTAGCCCTATTCTTAAAAACAGAGATCGAGTCTGACTCCCGAATCCAGATTGGAAGCTGATTCCACAGGAGAGGAGCTTGATAACTGAAGGCTCTGCCTCCCATTGTACTTTTGGAGATTCTGGGTATTACAAGTAATCCTGCATTTTGGGAGCGTAGTGCTCTGTTAGGATAATACGGTAGTATCAGATCTTTTAAATAAAAAGGAGCCTGATTGTTTAGAGCTTTGTAAGTAAGAAGAAGGATTTTAAACTTAATTCTAAACTCTATGGGAAGCCAATGAAGGAAGGCCAGAACCGGAGAGATATGATCTCTCTTTCTAGTACCTGTTAAAACTCTTGCTGCAGCATTTTGGATCAGCTGAAGACTTTTTAAAGATGTTTTAGGACAGCCTGATAATAAAGAATTACAATAATCTAATCTCGAGCTAACAAAAGCGTGGATCAGCTTCTCAGCATCACTCTGAGACAAGATGCTCCTAATCTTGGCAATATTACGCAAATGATAGAAGGCAGTCTTAGAAACAAATTTAATATGTGAATTGAAGGACAAATCCTGATCAAAAATAACTCCAAGGTTCCTCACAGAGCTATTAAGAGAAAGAGTAACTGCATCCAAACTGAAAGTTTGATTTGGAAAGGAATTTCTAAGGTTTTTTGGACCAACAAGAATGACTTCAGTCTTATCTGAATTTAATAGCAGGAAATTACAAGTCATCCAAGCTTTGATTTCCTTAAGACAGGCTTCTAACTTGGCTAATTGATTACTATCATCTGGCTTCATTGACAGGTATAATTGTGTGTCATCTGCATAACAATGAAAATGTATACAGTGCTTTCTAATAATGTTGCCTAACGGAAGCATATATAAACTAAAAAGAGTAGGGCCTAGCACAGATCCCTGTGGAACTCCATGACTAAGCTTTGAGTTGAAAGAAAACTCATTATTTACATGAACAAACTGGAACCTATCAGATAAATAAGATCTAAACCACTGCAATGAAGTTCCATTAAGTCCAACATAGTGTTCTAATCTATCAAGTAGAATATTATGATCGATAGTATCAAAAGCTGCACTAAGGTCTAAAAGGACAAGTACAGAAACTAGTCCATTATCAGATGCAATGAGGAGGTCGTTAGTGACCTTCGCTAAGGCTGTTTCAGTACTATGATGGATTCTAAACCCAGATTGAAACTCTTCAAGTAAACCAGTTCCCTGCAGGTGGTCAAATAATTGCGTAGCAACAACTCTTTCTAAGATTTTTGAAATGAAAGGGAGATTAGAGATTGGTCTATAGTTAGCTAAAGCTCCTGGATCTAGCGTTGGCTTTTTGAGTAAGGGTTTAATTACAGCTGTTTTAAAAGCCTGCGGTACATGGCCTAAAGTTAATGAAGAATTGATTATATGAAGAATAAAGCTACCAATAAGTGGGAAGACTTCTTTAAATAACCTGGTAGGAATAGGGTCTAAAAGACAAGTTGAAGGTTTGGATGAGGAAACTATTTTGTCTAACTCACAAAGGTCGATTGGAGTAAACTCATCAAGACAGACATCAAAAAGAGTTGTAGTAGTTACAGTATTTAAGTTAACTGTGGGAAGAATCTGATTGATTTGATCTCTGATGGATGAAATTTTATTATTGAAAAAGTTCATAAAGTCCTGACTAGTAAGCTCTAAGGGAATGCTAGGATTGATAGAGTCCTGACTCTTTGTCAACCTGGCTACAGTACTGAAAAGAAACCTGGGATTATTCTTGTTCTCTTCTATTAATGCAGAGTGATAACTTATTCTAGCTTTTCTAAGAGATTTTTTATAAATTAAAAGATGATTTCTCCAAGCTAAATAGATTTCATCTAAATTAGTAGAGCGCCATTTTCTTTCTAATTGACGAGTCTTCTGTTTTAAGCTACGAGTTTCTGTGTTGAACCAAGGAGTTAGAAATCTCTGATTAGACTTTTTCTTTTTTAAGGGGGCCACCAAGTCTAGAGCCTGATGCAGAGAAGCTGAAACACTATCCACCATGTTATCAATTACAGAAGGAGCAAGCTGTCTATAGCTTATTTCCGTTGTGTTGACACATGGCATAGAGGAAACAATCTGCATAAATCTGAGAGGCATCTACTGTAATAATATTTTTCTTTAGGAGCCAACTAGTCAGAAATAGTAAAATCAAAGGTTAACAGACAATGGTCTGACAGTACAGGGTTATGAGGAGACACTACAAGATTTTCTATTTCTATGCCATATGTCAGAACAAGGTCCAATGTATGGTGGAGGTAATGAGTAGAATTTCCTACTTTCTGAGAAAACCCAATCGAGTCTAATATTGAATTAAAAGCCACATTAAGGCAGTCACTATCTACATCCACATGTATATTAAAGTCCCCTACTATAATTATTCTATCAGATTTCAGCACTAAATCAGCTAAGAAATCAGCAAATTCGGATAAAAATTCTGAGTAGGTTGATGGGGGACAATAAACTATGGCAAATAAAATTGGTTTAAGATAAGATAAGATAAGATAAGATAAGCCTTTATTAGTCCCACAACGGGGAAATTCCAGGATTGCAACAGCACAGGGATAGCAACACTCAGAGCAACAATCAGAAGGCAAGAAAAAACAAGCAAGCAAGAGCAGCTAATATACATATGTACATATTACTATAAAATATATATATACACACACACACACACAGACACACAGTGCAGAGCATTGTAGCTGGATGGAATAAATATATGAATATATGAACACACAGTGCAGAGCATTGTAGCTAGATGGAATAAATATGTAAATATATAAACACCCACAGTATGGAGCATTGCAGCTAGGTGGAATAAATATGCAAGTATATAAACACACACAGTGCGGAGCAATGTAGCTAGATGGAATAATATGTAGATATATAAAAACACAGTGCGGAGCATTGTAGCTAGATGGAATAAATATATAGATATATACTGTAAATATAAACACACCCAGTGCAGAGCATTGTAGCTAGATGGAATAAATATGTAAATATATAAACACACACAGTGCAGAGCATTGTTGCTAGGTGGGATGAAACAGCATAACCGTCTATTTAGTTATCCTACATGGTATGATTATGTGCCCATACATATTCTCACCCTCCATAGCAACCGGTATGTTCCTAGTTGTATGCCGGAGAGGACCATTGTGTAAGTCTATTGCATCTTTTGCATTCAAAAAAAAAAAAAAAAAAAAAACTATTAGTTTGTTACGTCTTTTTGCTATCTCTGCGAGCAGCCCTGCTTAGGTTGTACAGTCTGACAGCCGTTGGTAGGAAGGACCTACGAAACCTCTCGGTTGTGCACCTGGGATGATGTAGTCTGCTGCTAAATGAGCTCCTCAGTGCATCCAGTATGTCCTGCATAGGGTGGAACTCGGACTCCAGCAGAGATGACAGTTTAGCCACCGTCCTTCTCTCTCCTATCTCCTCCATCGGATCAAGGCGTTGCCCCAGGACAGAGCTAGCTTTCTTAATCAGTTTGTTCAGTCTCTTCCTATCGGCTGCAGTAATGCCACTGCCCCAGCAGACCACTCCAAAAGTGATGGCTGATGCCACCACCGTGTCATAGAATGACTTCAGCAGCGCCCCTTGTACACCAAAAGACCTGAGTCTCCTCAGCAGGAACAGCCTGCGCTGTCCCTTCTTGTAGAGTGCGTCAGTATTGTGTGACCAGTCTAGTTTATTGTTCAGATGAATACCCAGGTACTTGTAGGATGTCACCATCTCGATGTCTGTTCCCTGTATATTTACTGGTGCTTTAACGTAAAATTGCTAAAGTGCCCAATACTGAGGACCAGGCCTTCAAAGGAATTATAACATGTTTTTTGCTTTACATTAACTAGTAATTTGGAATGGTAAATTGTTGCTACTCCTCCTCCACGACCAGAACTTCTGGGATTTTGACAGTTTAAATAACCAGAGGGAGTTGATTCATTTAAACCAACATAATCCTCTTGCCCTAACCAAGTCTCTGTAAGGGAAATTAAATCAATCTGATGATCAATTAACAGATCATGGACTAACAGAGACTTGGGAGTTAGAGACCTAATATTTAATAAACCACATTTAATTTTTAAATTATGAGGAGGAACAGAGGCCAAATCATTCAATTTAGAGGCTTTATGTTTAATTTGAGTTTTACCAATATTTTGCTTTATCACTTTGGGATGCTTATACATTATATTTTTATTCACTTTGGAGGGAGCAGACAACGATTCTCTGATGGGGAAGTCAGGGGCTAAGCTGAGGGGTGGCAGATGAAGAGGAGCTGCAGAGAGGCGTGTAAGACTGCGACTCTGCTTCAGTTGCAAACAACAGGCATGCCCAGCAAGATAATTTGCAGCACTCCTCGGAGGCTGTAATCCAAGGATACCACTCATTAATATGGAAGTGATGGACAAATCCTTTCCCTGGCTGAGACGGGCCTGCTAGCTTCGGGGTTGGCCGACCTCTCTTCACAGTGACCAGCTTTTCTTGAAAAGTCCGTCTGAAAAATTGATTTTCTTAAATATCAGTGACCAAATCATTTTCCTCTCCCCTGTCAGCCATTATGGGTGGAAAAACAGTTATTATATTTAAACAGATACTGTATATTGTAGCTACTTAAGCAAGTCCTTGCACTGGTGTTTTGCTAGCTAGGATCCTCTGCATTGTGGGTAGAGCAGTCTAACCATCCAATCAAAAGACATAAAAATGCCAACGTTCTTGGGTGCCTTCTGTGTGTACCCCTGGACGTACAGAAGACATCTGATTGGTTAAAGCAGCAGGATAAGTTTAACAGTTAATTTAAGCTACTGAGTCAAACTGTTAATTCCTGAAGGCCCAAGGCAGATTTGCTTGACCCTGGAAACACAGATGGCTGAAATATGATTGGCCAAAAAAACTCTTAACATGCATTACACTACTGGAAGGAGTGCAACCAAGAGAAAAGCTACAAAATGAAGAGAACAGACTATTGGGAATAATTTAATACATCCTCATGGAACAAATATAAGAATGTAGGTTGTAAATGCAACTGATAGTGTTTAGGCCAGCAGAGAAGGCTTTGCTGGCCCTGAGGGTTCACCACTGTTCACACCAAATTATATGATCAGAGGTGGGCATAGTTGCCAGAAATTGTACTCATGTAAAACCAGTGTTGTCTTATGAAATTAATAATTAAGAGTGACATCCAGAAAATTAGTTGAGTTGAATAAGAGTACAAAAGCGTGCACTTAAAAATTACTTGAGTATTGACTTTAGTCTTGAAGATTTGAGGTTTTTCTGCTAAATTTTTTACCATTTTCTGGTAATTTTCTACTTTTTTCTGTAAATTTGTTTTAACTTAAATTTTCAACAATTTTTTTCAAAAATTTGGAATTTCTTATTGTAAAATTATGACTCTTGTACATTTGAGACTTTATTATCATTAATTTGTGGATTATTTTATGGCAAATTTTTTGTCTACTATTATAATGAAATTACTGCTTTATGTATCATAAGTACTTACTGGTTTTTATTGACTGGAAATATTTTGACTTTTTCATCCATCCATCTTCTACCACTTTTCTGGAGGTCTGGGTCACAGACCCAGCAGTTCAAGCAGAGAAGCCCAGACCTTCCGTTTCCCCAGCCACCTGCTCCAGCTCTTCAGAGGGGACACCAAGACATTCCCAGACCAACTGGAGTCTCTCCAGCGAGTCCTGGGTCTACCCTGGGGTCTCCCCCTAGTGGGAGGCGTCCAGGAGGCATCATAATCAGATAAGATAAGATAAGCCTTTATTAGTCCCACAGTGGGGAAATTCCAGGATTGCAACAGCACAGGGATAGCAACACTCAGAGCAATAATTTAGAAGATAAGAAAATAAGAGCAGTGAATATACTGTACATATGTACACATAAATATATAAATATACAGTATATACACAGTGCGGAGCATTGTAGCTAGATGCAATAAACAGCATAACCGTCTACTGAGTTATCCTACATAGTGTGAATATGTACCCATACATATTGTCACCCTCCGTAGTGACTGATATTGTCCTAGTTGTATACTGGAGGGGACCATTTGTGTAAGTCTGTCGCATCTTTTGCATCCAATACTATTAGGTTGTCACGTTGTTTGTTTTTTTCTTTGCTATCTCTGCGAGCAGCCCTGCTTAGGTTATAAAGTCTGACAGCCGTAGGTAGGAAGGACCTCCGAAACCTCTCGGTCGTGCACCTAGGTTGATGTAGCCTACTGCTAAATGAACTCCTCAGTGCGTTCAGTGTGTCCTGCATAGGGTGGGACTCGGACTCCAGCAGAGATGACAGCTTAGCCACCATCCTTCTCTCTCCTATCTCCTCTACTGGGTCAAGGCATTGCCCCAGGGCAGAGCTAGCTTTCTTGATCAGTTTTTTCAGTCTCTTCCTATCAGCTGCTGTAATGCCACTGCCCCAGCAGACCACTCCAAAAGTGATGGCTGATGCCACCACCGTGTCATAGAATGTCTTCAGGAGCACCCCCTTGTACACCAAAAGACCTGAGCCTCCTCAGTAGGAACAGCCTGCGCTGTCACTTCTTGTAGAGTGCGTCGGTATTGTGTGACCAGTCTAGTTTATTGTTCAGATGAACACCCAGGTACTTGTAGAATGTCACCATCTCAATGTCTGTTCCCTGGATGTTTACTGGTGCTATGAGGGGTTGTCCTTGCCTGCGGCAGTCCACCACCAGCTCCTTAGTTTTCTTTGCGTTGATCTGGATGCAGTTCTGATGGCACCAGTCCACGAAGTCCTGGATAAGTCCTCTGTACTCAGCTTCATCTCCGTTGGAGATGAGGCCGACGATCACAGAGTCATCAGAGAACTTCTGTAGATGGCAGTGTGTTGTGTTGTGTGAGAAGTCCGCAGTATAAAGGGTGAACAGGAAGGGAGCCAAAACCGTTCCCTGGGGGGTCCCCGTGCTGCCGATGATCGTATCGGACACACATTCCCGGGTTCTCACAAACTGTGGCCGTTTTGTGAGGTAGTCCAGGATCCATGATGACAGGTGCTGGCCCACCCCTGCGCACAGCAGCTTGTCCCTCCGGATCATTGGTTGGATGGTGTTGAAAGCACTGGAGAAGTCAAAGAACATGATCCTCACCGCGTTCTTAGGCTTCTCCAGGTGGTACAGGGAACGGTGAAGGAGGAAGATCACTGCATCCTCCACCCAGATGCCATGCTGATAGGTGAACTGGAGTGGATCCATCACTGGTCCCACCAGGGGTCGGAGGTGAGCAAGGAGCAGTCTCTCCAGGGTCTTCATCATGTGAGACGTCAGGGCCACTGGTCTGTAGCTGTTCAGGTCTCTGGGGTGGGAAGTCTTTGGTACGGGTACCACACAAGATGTTTTCCACAACTGTGGTACCCTCCCCAGCTTCAGGCTCAGGTTGAAGATGTGCTCTACAATCCCACACAACTGGTCTGCACAGGACTTGAGGAGCTTCACGCTGATGCCGTCCGGTCCCGAGGCCTTCCTTGCCTTGATCTTCCTCAGCTTCGTCCTCACCTGGATCTTAGTGAGGGTCAGGTTGGGGGGCTGTGGGCTGGGAGTGGGGGGGTGTTGGTGGAGTGGGGTGTGGACAGCAGGTCTTGATGACTTTAGAGGCAGCAGTGGTTGGTGCGCAGGCGGGGGGGGGGGGGGGGGGGCGGTTGGTCAAACCTATTAAAAAACAGGTTCAGATTGTTCGCCCACTCCCTGCCTCCCGTGGCCTGGGAGGAGGTATTCTGGAGCCCAGAGATGGTTTTGAGGTTTCTCCAGACCCCGCCAATGTCGCTCCGTTGCAGCTTGTCCTCCATCTTCTTCCTGAAGCTGTCCTTGCCTTCTCTGATCTTCCTCCTCAGCTCCCTCTGTACGGACTTCAGCATCTCCCTGTTCCCCGACCTGAAGATCCTCTTCTTCTCTCTCAGAAGTGTTTTTATCTCAGGGTTGATCCAGGGTTTGTTGTTCGAGCAACACTGTATGGTCTTGGTGGGTACGGTGTTGTCCACACAGAAGTTGATGTAGTCCGTGATGGTGTGAGTGAGGCCGTCAATTTCCTCACCATGTGGATCGCAGAGCTGCTCCCAGGCAGTGATTTCAAAACAGTCCTTAAGAGCATCCATTGCCTCCTCAGACCATATCTTCACTGTGTGCATGACCGGAGTTTGTCTGTGTACTAGGGGTTTGTACACCGGCAGGAGATGAACCAAGTTGTGATCCGATCTCCTGAGTGGGGGGAGTGGTGATGAGGTGTATGCCTCCTTAGTGTTTACATAGAATAAGTCCAGTGTTTTATTGTCTCTAGTGTGGCATGTGACATATTGGGTGAACGTGGGCAGAATGGGGGACAGTGAGATATGGTTGAAATCATTGGAGATGAGGAGAAGAGCATCTGGGTGTTCTGTCAGCAGCCTGCCAGTTACTGAGTGAATGGCGTCACGCGCTGTCCTAGCATTCGCTGTCGGATTTGCATAAATAACAATGCAGATCACGTGTGAGTATTCCCTCGGGAGATAGGTAGGCCGCATGCTAACAGCTAGCAACTCCATGTCTTTGCTGCAGTGCTGTTCTTTGACCGTGATATGTCCCGGTCTGCACCAGCTGTTATTGACATACATTATCACTCCTCCGCCCCTTGCCTTCCCACTGTCTGGTGTCCGGTCTGCCCGTATTGCGTGGAAACCCTCCAGTTTGATGTTAGCATCTGTTGCTAGTTCTGTTAGCCACGTCTCAGTAAACAACATCATGCTAATCTCTCTGAAGACGCTCTGGTAACGTGCCATAGCCGCTAGCTCATCTGTCTTATTGAGTAGCGATCGTACATTCCCTATAATAACGGATGGAAGGACGGGTCTGTACCTTATATTTCTCTCCCGCCGTCTTGCTCCAGCACGACATTCACGTCGCTTCTGTCTTATTTCTACTGGTATGTCGTATTCTTGTGTTAGCATCATGGGCTGATTAAGTGCTAACAGTTGGTCTCTATCGTACTGCCTACTAAAACCAGTGGCTCCGTCCGCTGGTTCAGGAGACATTTGGGCGATCTGTGTGTCCGTGATGGATAGGGTGTCACCGGATCAGAAAGTTTAGCAAGAGAAGCCAGATAGTAAATAGACATAGGAAGAAATTGAGCCGCTGTTGCAAAAAGGCAGCCTACTCGTGTGGCGCTGGAAGTCCAGATGCCCAAACCACCTCAACTGGCTCCTTTCAATGTGGAGGAGCAGCGGTTCTACTCTGAGTCTCTCCCAGGTGACTGAGCTCCTCACCCTATCTCTAAGGGTGAGTCCAGCAATCCTATGAAGAAAGCACATTTCAGTCGCTTGTATTCATGATCTCATTCTTTCGGCCATTACCCAAAGCTCGTGACCATAGGTGAGGGTAGGAATGTAGATTGACTGGTAAATCAACAGCTTTGCCTTAGAGCTCAGCTCCCTCTTCACCACAACAGACCGATACAACATCCGCATCACTGCAGATGCTGCTCTGATTCGTCTGTCAATCTCTCGCTCCATTCTCCCCTCACTCATGAATAAGACCCCAAGATACTTAAACTCCTCCACTTGGGGCAGGAGCTTGTCCCCAACCCGGAGAGGACAATCCACATTTTTCTGGCTGAGGACCATGGACTCGGCCTTGGAGGTACTGATTCTCATCCCAGCTGCTTCACACTCAGCGGCAAACCGTCCCAGTAAGATCTGTAAGTCATTGCTGGATGAAGCCAGCAGGACAACATCATCTGCAAACAACAGATGAGATCCTGTGGTCACCAAGCATGATACCCTCCGTTCCCTGGCTGCGCCTAGAAATCCTGTCCATAAAAATTATGAACATGATCGGTGACAAAGGGCAGCCCTGGCGGAGTCCAACTCTCACTGGGAATGAGTCCGACTGAGTGTTGGCAATACGAACCAAACTCTCACAACGATCGTATAGAGACCGGATAACTAGTAACAACAAGCCTGATATCCCATACTCCCGAAACACCCCCACACACACACAAAAAAATACATGAGGGACATGATTAAATGCCTTCTCCAAGTCCACAAAACACATGTAAACTGGTTGGGCAAACTCCCACGAACCCTTGAGGATTCTTGAGAGGGTGAAGAGTGGTCCAATGTGCCATGGCCAGGATGAAAACCACATATTATTTTGACTTTTTTTCTCATGTAATTGAAACATGATCAAAATTTTGCAGCGTCAGAATAGAACAATAATTTCAACTCTGATTTAAAAGAAATGTAAAAGTATTAATAAGAATTATATTTAGTGAAATAAAATTAACTAAAATGACCAAAGATGCAGTTATTTCTGTTATATTTCTATGTATTTACAGTTTTTTAGAGCACTCCACGCACCAGACAAGAGGAAAAACCTCTTATTTTTAAATCCTCAATGAAGCCTCATGAAGCTCTTGAGGCTTTCCATCTAATTGTGCTGAAAAAGATGCAACGCTTTATTCTGACTTAGAACAGTGACATCTGGTGGCCAACTGAAGCCATGACAACTTCTCCAGAGTGCGACTGAAGTACTGACACATTTCAGTCCCATGTCAGCAATAAAAATTCAGAAAAGACTGTGTGGTCATTTTAATCAACTAACTTTTTTGGGGGGTTAATTACCATCAGGACATTCACTTTGCCCATCATTTTGATGGAGAGTTTTAAAAATTAGATTATGACCTAATTTTTTTCAGTCACTCTAATTTTAATATAAAACATTGAGTAACTTTTATAGTCATTTTCAGTTTTAATTGTGAATTTATGGGATGGGCACACAGATTATGCATTTATGTTTTGTTCAGCATAAATCAGATCCATGTGACACCACAGGGCCACAAGATGCACAAGATGCTGGTGCAGAGGAAAACAGCAGGGAGAAAAAAAAAAGACTGTCGGGGGTTCAGTGGATGTGATCATATAACTCCAGTTTCTGTTACAGTTTTGTTTGAAATCATTCTGTTAAAACAATGACAGTGACTAAGGAGTGAAGCGGTCATAAAATGACATACCAATGGATGCATATTTTGGCGGTGCATTCTCCAGTCCCTGCTGCAGAGCGCAACAGGCAGCATAACTTCAGTGTGGCCCAAAAATGCGGACCGCTGTGGGGTGACGGCTATTCCCTGGTCCTCCCAAGAAAGGAGGTGGATCGATTCCTCAGATTGACCAAATAAGGACGCTCAAACAGTAGCAAAGGTGCATCTAAAATATTGATTTGTTGTTAATTAGCGTGGTGGAGCAGTGGTTAGCACTACGGCAACACAGCAACTCACCCTTGGCCGGGGGATCCTGGGTTCGATCCCAGCCCTCGACTAACAGTGATCTGTGTGTGGAGTTTGCATGTTCTCCCCGTGTCTGCGTGGGTTTACTTCGGGATTTCTCCGGTTTCCTCCCACATGCCAAAACATGCAAGTTAGGTTAATTGGCATCAAAACTGGGGATTCTAAAATTGTCCTTAGGTATGACTGTGAGAGTGAATGGTTGTCTGTCTCTCTGTGTTGGCCCTGCGATGGACTGGTGAGCTGTCCAGGATGTACCCTGCCTCTCGCCCAAAGATGCTGGGATAGGCTCCAGCCCCCCCCCCCCCCCCGCCGCCAACCCGAAGAAGATGAATGAATGAATGAATGAATGTTAATTACCTTCCACCAAGGAGGTAATGTAATTGGGGTAGTTTGTCTGTCTGTTTATGTTTTTGTAAGCAGGATTACACAAAAACTACTAGATGGATTTTGATGAAATTTTCACCAGAGGTAGCCCTTGATCCAAGGATGAACCCACTAAATTTTGTTGATGATCTGAGAGTGCATACCTACACCAAGGACCTTGTTTGTATTTGTGCAGCAGGATTACACAAAAAAATACATGAATTTGGATGAAATTTTCACCAGAGGTGGTCTTTGGCCTACAGAGGAGCCCATTACACTTTGGTGATGATCCAAGAATGCATACCTCCGACAAGGCTCTTATCTTCTCACAGTGTATTAGCAAGAATCCTCCAAAATTACTGGATACTGCTTTGCTGAACTGGCTCCTGGCCTACACACGAACCCATTACATTTTGGAGGTGATCCATGACGGATGGAAGGAGCCTTGTCGGAAGTATGTGCTCCGAGTGCTTTTCTAGTTTACTCGGTGCCCAGTCGGCCAACTGCTGTGAGGAAAATGTGCGCCGACGGAGAATACAGATTGATGATCGCTATTTAATAATGGCAGACAAATTTGGCAAAATGACAGACAGCTCTCAGTTTTTTCTATCACTGCTATAAATGACAGATAAATGTCAGGGGTGAAAAACATGCGGCTCTCATGCCGCATGGAGCTCATTTCGTGTATTTTTAGTTGGCTCTTGTGCTACCTCCCCCCCTTTGCGTGGTGGCTCAGTTTTTGGTGTGGCATCGTGCCATGCAGAAATATTACCAACAGACACCCTGCTTTATACTGTGGTAATGGGGTCCAATGTGTACAGTTTGTAATGATTTTAAAAAGGTTTTTTTTTTCTTATAGTATTACTGAATTGAATGTTAGAATTTCATAAGCAACAAAGACTTGGCCCCTGGTATTGCTTTGCCCCCCTTGTCAACCTCAGAGATCTGCAGGCTAGGTTGTGTTACTGCAGTGATCTACAATGTCATGAACAGGGTTGATGTCTCAGCCCCGTTCCATGATCTGTGGCTGTAGTTTCCTGATTGTTGTTAATTATTTCCAGCTGGCAGGTTATTGGAGCCTCTGAGCCCTGGCTCCCTGCCAGCCTACAGCCATGCCTCTCCCTCTGCCGGCATCCACTGGCGGTCTGTCATTTTCATTTGTCCATGCACTCTCACCCACTTACACACATACACACACATGCACACACATACACATTCATTTTTTAGATTAGATTAGATTCAACTTTATTGTCATTACACATGTATGAATACAAGGTAACGAAACACAGTTTAGCATCCAATCAGAAGTGCAAAGGACAGCAGTGCAGTATATACGGTAATTAACAGTATGTGCAATTTAAGCAAATATATGCAAATATATGCAGCAGTGCAGAAAGTTAAAAGTACTGTTATGTGCAAATAATGTGCAATAAGTTAGATGTAGTTATGTAGTTATGCAGTTATGTACAGGTGAGGATGGTAAAAGATGATTGTAAGAGAGTCAGCGGGGAACTAAGTTCAATAACGTGACAGCTGTTGGAAAGAAACTGTTCCTAAACCTGCTGGTTCTAGTCCGAAGGCTTCTGAAACGTCTTCTGGAGGGGAGAAGCTGGAACAGTCCATGAGCAGGATGGTTGGAGTCCCTAAGAATGCTGCGTGCCCGGCACAGACATCTTTTCCTGTAGACGTCCTCTATAGCTGGAAGTGGAGTCCCTGTGATGCGTTGGGCAGTTTTCACCACCCGCTGCAGCGCCTTGCGGTCAGCTACAGAGCAGCTCCCATACCAGACTGTGATACAGTTGGTCAGGGTGCTCTCTATCACGCAGCGGTAGAAGTTGCCCAGGATGTCATTTGACAGATGGTGCTTAGTCACATCCTCACTCAATCACTCACGCACAGGCTGCCGCCGCACACCTGCTTCCACTTATCACTCATTAGTCTACGGGTTGTTTATGTGTGGCAGTGGGAGTACTCGGTGTGGCGGCATTAGTCAATAGTCATTAGTCAGCTCCAAGTCAACATGAGTCGACATTAGATGGCCAGGCTCATCCATGATTGGTTTCGCCTCCTCTCTACTTTCATGGTGTCGTTGTTTCCAGAGCTAATAGTGCGCCGACCATTTGTAAGTCCCATCCAGGGGCTTGCTATTAATAATTATTTGCCCTTCCTCTCTGCTCCAGTTCCGTCTGGGAGCACGTGGGGCTTGCCAACGGGGTTGGTAGCCAGTCATCTTAATCATCACCCTTGTTGGACTGTATTCATGGACACTTTTGTTTGTTAACTTTCTGTTCAATAAACACATTCACTTCACCTGCATTTTGGGCTTGCTCTAATTCATTTGTGCTCTGCACAATTACACCGCATACAATGACATACAATCCAAGAACCCTCATCCATGAACAAAGCTTCCTGTTCTGCAGGGGGGATTCGACATTTGTGTCAGTCATTGGGTTACTAGAAAATCTTTGAATTAAATATATTTATCTTGTTGTCTATACAGTAACAGTGGAGAATCCAGTGATGCCAGGATGCAGAAAAGCAACTGCAATATCCAGTCCCTCCAGGATTTCGCGATGTTGCGATTGTGACAAGAGACTCCAAAAAATCACAAATAAGCAAGTCTAACACTACAGCCAGTGTTTGATCATCTCACACATCTTTAGAGGTAAAATCATTACTACATCTTGTCAATGAGCTTTAAAGCTATGAATCTCTGGTCTGAACAAGGACCCCCCCCCCACTCCCCCTGTAAATGAAAGATGTGTGTCTAATGAGATGAGTGCGTGTGTGTGTGAAGATGCGCAGGAGATAGACAGAGAGGTAGGAGTTAGGCATAGAAATATTGTCTGCATTTTTTTCCGGAAAGCACAGACTCCAATAGACAATACAGATTAACAGAATAAATTATTTATTTTTTCCTTTCCACTTGGTACCGAGTGGTTGGGGACTGTAGGGAGTTTTCAAATGAAGGCGCTGCAAATAATTTCCACATCTCTACTCTTTAACCTCTTGCGCTCCGTTGTCCCACGGGTGGGCAAGTCTCTGCGTCCTAGAGCGCACGAGAACGCACAAGGGCGCTCTCGTGCGCTCTAGGACGCATCATGGAGATTGTGATGTAGGTGGTGTATGGCGTCCAAGCGCGCACTGAAAATAAAAGCTGCAGACACAGCCGCGAACAGATTAGTTCATCTGATTGACCTCTCATTCGACTAATAAGAGCCTTGAATTGGGTTTCTGAAACCTTGAAGAACCAATGAATGAAAACCTAGGAAGGAGGACCTGCCTACTGTGAATGCAGGAGCCAATTGAAGCACAGAAGTTCGGGCTGGGTGAAGAGAGACTTACTGCTGCCACAGATGAAAAAAAAGGATGCAGGAAGAACCTGCTGCAGACCCAGCAGTACGGAGGCCACCCACAAGTGCAACCTGCACTCATTCCAGCAGAATAGACGTTTAGGATTCTCTTCCGTCATCATAGACCGACGGAGGCCGACGACAAAGGTCGTAAATCATTCGCCAAAACCGCAATAATGGAATTATGTTTTGACCGGGATCCACGAGCGGACCAGCGTCGTGTTCGTCTGACAATGGGGAAGAGAAGTTCGCCAGGACAATGTGGCTGTGAAGAGGTAAGGTGTTATAAGCTAAATTATTATTTATCCCTGAAAATTGTAATCAAAAAATGACTTTTGACCGATCGGTAAATTACAATTGTACGGCGCACGAAGTACGAAGTGCGTGCGCTGCGTTACACGGTTCTTCGCCGCCTACGAACCGTGAACGCCCCCCCCCACCGCTACGATTTTGTAGCAGGGGGGGTGGGGGGAGCCGCGGTGACAGCGTTGCTGTGGAAACATGCCACATCCAAGTGTAATCCGTCATGTAGCGAGGGCCGATCTCCATCCTCTGTAGCGGGGGGGTGGGGGGACAACCCCCCCCACACACACACACACACAGACACAGCCCTGAATGTGCCCTTTCATTTGAGCCCAAGATGAAGCTTCTATGTTGAATCATTCAAAAGTTACAGATGTTTTACCAAACTGTGCCATTTGGCACAATTTGGCACAGTTCCAAAATGCCTGGGAACAGCCTGAGAACAAAGCTGTATAAAATATTCATTTTTTGTGGTATTGTTACAAAATTTGGACCTCAGCTGGATAACACTTGGTTCTACATTTCTGTTGCATTTTCCAGCCCGGATCTGAAGCTGTGTGTTATTTGCAAGCATTTGTATCCAAAAAAAACACCCAGGCCAAATTTATTTTCTTCAAGTTCACTATGCTTAGATGACTGTTACTCAGTGGCCGGAGCACGTAGAGAGATCATGTTTTTTTTGCCAAAAAATTCAAAGTGTTTTCTTTTAAATGAGACCAACCCCATGAAGATGCTGCAAAGGGTTGAAGAACAGCTTTTGATTTACTTTGGGCACATTTTTTTTGGCGTTTTTAGGAAAATTGACCGGAGTGCAAGGGGTTAACATGCATTCAATGCAATTTAGCTGTTGTAATGGATATTGTGTTAAAGTCTGTATTGGCTGTTGCACAAAAGAGTTTTTCTGTATAGCAGAAGTTTCTGCTTAATTTACAAATCACTGTAATAGGAAATGTTTGACAGTCCTGTGCTTTTCTTGTATTGTTATATAGACTATCACTGTAGTAAGCTGGAAAAACCATCTGCTTTAAAATTTGTAATTCTTCCCACAACTTTTAGTGCAAAAAAAACCTCTCATTGCAACTTTTATCGTAACTTTTAAAAAAAGCTCCCGCAAATTCAGGCTTTTTGGGTCGCAACAATCATAAAAACATCCTGCGAAATCCTGGAGGGACTGACACAACATAGCAAATAATTTTTTTTGTAAGTTGTCTGTGTTTTTTCAACTGATTTAAGACAATTTTGCACTGCTGAATCCGAAAATGACATCCTTTTCTTTCAATCAGATCAGGTTTTTATGTTAAGTTGTAAGCAGTTGTACAGTTGTACTGTAAATTGAATAGTAGACACTGATAAAGGTAAGTACATGTAAATTGAATGTTATGTCATCATTGTTCAAAATTCAGAGAATTTCAAGAAATAAAAAAGAATTTTGTATTATATAAAGCGAAAATACCCGTACATGTAAACAAAAACGTAAAAAACATATGGCCGTAGTTCAAAAAGTTGACCTGATTGAGCAAAACCAATGTGATTTTTGGATTTAGCACATCAAAATTGTCCTAACTCAGCTAAAAAAAACTTAGACAATAAATTGGTGTTGACCAGTGATCAACCCAGTGGCTCAGTGAGTACATTTTGACTGTTTAACTGACACTGCCACATATCTTTCTTCTTTCAGAGTATCTTATTTTAGATCGAGGAAAAACTGATTACTGTTTAAAACAGTCCCTCACAACATACTTCACGGTTACCTTTTCAGTAAAAAAAATTAACCATATCGTTGTTTTGACAATCCGTGTACTTGTCATTCTTTCAGTATTTCATTTCTGAAAGGAAATGTAACCACTGGAAATAGCCATTATGTGTATGGTTTTGGGCTTGTCAAAATAAAATCGGAATTGAGGCAAAATGGGGTAAGGCATCTGACTTTTTTTTCTTCTCATTTTCGTCACATCTAGATATGCATTTAACTTTTTTCATATTTAGACCTATTTGTTTTTATAGAAATCTGTAATTTCCCAATTTGGGATCAATTAAGTACATCTATCTTATTGATCTATCTATCGATCGATCGATCAGTCGGCACTTTTTTTTTACTTCTACTTCCAGCTGTGGAGGGAAGAGCACAACCTAACAAAATCAAATCAGTTGTCCCATTTTGACTCAATTTTGACAAGGCCTAAAACCATATAATGGCCATTTCTGGTTATTCTGCTTTCATTTCAAAAAGTAAATATTGAAAGAACAAAGAGTACAAAGATTCTTGACTAAATCTTTTTTCTATTCAATTCTATTTTATTAAGCTTTTTACCCTCTGCTGGTCGAAGCCCAAAGCGATCAAAGAGCCCTTTGAGCGAAGACCAAAGGGGGATTGTGTTATGGGTCAGTCCGTCCAATCCACTTTTGTGAAATCAACTCCAACGGTTTTGGTCCGAATGTTTTGAAATTTGGTACTGTGGGACACATATGTGGGTTTCATATGCACAAATGTATATCACCTTATGCTTCATATGTATATCACTGTATGCTTACTGTATGCTTCACGTCTCAGATGAACAAAGGACTGAGCCTCCTCGGAGATAACAGGAGGATGTGAAATGTGGTCTTTGGTATGCAAAGAGATGGCCATGGGGGATTTCCTGGCTGCCAGTGACTTTGGGTGGAGGTGATAAGATCTGAAAGGGATGCATTGTTACTTGGGATTAAATGCAATGTGACTGGAGCTTTGAAGCTCCTGGGGTATAAAAAGGGATGAAGGTCTGGGTTTCTTCCTCTTTCTGTATTGCTGATGTTGGAGAATGTGAATAAACCTGACTCGTGAGATAAACTCTGCCTCGTCCTTTCACATTTCCACACTGGTGACCCTAAGACGATGAGTGAAAGAAATTCCCCCGAACCAGCCGGGTCAGGAGCTCCCAGCCAGGCGTATGCCGCTACCGTCCAGCTACCGGACTTTTGGCGAGACAACCCGTGCTCCTGGTTCCTCTTGGTCGAAGCACAGTTCGCCCTCCGGGGGATAACAGTAGATGAGACGAAATTCTACCATGTAATAGCCAAGCTCGACAACCGCACGGCTCAACATGTGCAGAGCCTTTTGGAGAAGCCACCGGCCGACGACAAATACGGCGTGTTGAAGGCTGCGCTCATCCAGCGCTTCACTCTCTCAGTTCAGGAGAGAGCGGAGAGACTCCTGGCTCTGAACGACTTGGGAGATGGCACGCCCGTTGACCTGATGGAGGACATGCTGAGGTTGAGGGGCTCAGACGGCGACGACTTCCTCTTCACCCACATTTTCCTGAGAACCCTACCGTCGGCCACGAGAGCGACCCTGGCCGGTTCGCCGTTGTTGGCCCAGCGGGACTTCCGTGCGCTGGCCCAGGAGGCGCACCGGATTCTCAATGCCAGCAAACAGCGCGCGGCCACCGCAGCAGCGACGGAGTGCGGCGCGACGGCCGGAGACGGCGAGGGGCCAGAGATGGCGGTAGCAGACCCACCGACGACGGCGGCGGCGGGGGCCAAGGATCGCGGAGGAGACACCCTCTGTTTCTACCATCGCTGCTTTGCAGAGAAGGCACGCAAATGTATACCACCGTGCCATTTCAAGCGCTCGGGAAACGCCAAGACCGGGGGTCGGTAGGAGCTGCGGCCCTCGGGGAGGAGAACAAGCTGCTCTACTTGAAGGATGCGTGCTCGGGGAGGCATTTCCTCGTGGACACAGGCTCCCAGTTGAGTTTCATCACACCTTCCTCCGCTGACCGGCTGGCGCTTTCCAGTGGTCCCGGGGTGTCAGCAGCGAACGGCTCGGCGATTAAGACCTTTGGTGAGAGGACTCTGCTTCTGTCCCTACACGGCCGTACATTTGAGTGGACTTTTGTCATAGCTGCAGTGAATTTCGATATGTTAGGGGCTGATTTTCTGTGCTCACATGGTTTGTTGGTTGATCTTGCTAACAGGCGCCTGGTTAATGCACTCTCTTTTTATTCTATTCCCTGTACAGCTCGAGTGGCCCCGCCAACAGCACAAGCCAATGTCACAGCTGCAAGTGGTAAGTTCCACACACTGCTCACTCAGTTCCCAGCACTCACGGTCCCAACATTTTCGGCGGCCGTGGCTAAACACGGGGTGGAACATTTTATTACTACCACCGGACCGCCCGTTTTTGCAAAAGCCCGGCGCTTGGATTCAGCTAAACTGACCATAGCGCGCGAGGAGTTCGCCAACCTGGAAAAGTTGGGCACCATCAGGCGTTCGAAAAGCCCATGGGCTTCCCCGCTTCACATGGTCCCGAAAGCTGATGGCTCGTGGCGACCTTGCGGAGATTTCCGCAGGATGAACAATGCTACAGCGCACGACCGCTACCCAATCCCGCATATCCAAGATTTTTCAGTTCATTTGGCGGGGGCGCGCGTTTTTTCTAAGATAGACTTGGTACGCGGTTACCACCAGGTCCCAGTACGCGCTGAGGACATACCCAAAACAGCAGCAATAACTCCGTTCGGTCTATTCGAGTTTTTGCGCATGCCATTTGGGCTTAAAGGCGCGGCGCAGACGTTCCAACCCATGATGGACGTGGTGTTGCGCGATCTCCCCTTCGTGTTCGTCTACCTGGACGATATTTTGGTAGCCAGCGCGTCCGAAGACGAACACGAAAACCACCTCACGGCAGTTTTCCGGAGGTTGGGAGAGCATGGGTTAATAATCAACCCAGCGCAAGTGCGCGCGGTAACAAATTTTCCCCAGCCACAAACGGTCAAAGCGTTACAGGAGTTTTTGGGAATGGTGAATTTTTATAACCGTTTCCTCCCCCGTGCAGCGCAGCTCATGCAACCATTATATGCCGCACTAAAAAAACAAAAACCCACAAATAAAATCGAATCGTCTCCGGAGCGAGAGCGAGCATTCTCGGAAGTCAAAACAGCCCTGGCAAACGCTGCGTTGTTAGCACATCCAAACCCAACGGCCCGCATAGCGCTCACTACTGACGCGTCAGATGTGGCCATAGGGGCGGTCGTGGAGCAGCATGTAGCCGGGGCTTGGCAACCGCTCGCCTTTTTCAGCAGGACCTTGCGCGATAGTGAACGAAAATACAGCGCATTCGACAGGGAGTTGTTAGCTCTCCACTTGGCCATTCGCCACTTCCAGTTCTGGCTGGAGGGACGCCGCTTCACCACGTTCGTTGATCACAAGCCGCTGACTTTCACGATGGCCAAAGTTTCAGAACCGTGGTCAGGCCGGCAGCAGAGACAGCTGGCCGCGATCTCAGAATTTACTACCGATATCCAGCATGTGGCGGGTAAACTTAATGTAGTGGCAGACTGCCTCTCGCGCACCGTGGTGGCTCCAATCCGCGGGGGGTAGATTATGCAGCCATGGCCGCGGATCAGGTTAGCGACGCAGACGTGTGTGCACTCCCGTCTGGACCAACAGGGTTAAGACTGGAGAACAGGGTGCTGCAAGACGGTATGCCCCCCCTAATCTGCGATGTCTCCACTGGGCGACTGCGTCCGGTGGTACCCACCGCGTGGCGCCGCCGCGTTTTTGACTACGATTCATTCTCTGGCGCACCCGGGAGTGCGCGCGTCGGTCAAAATGGTGGGAGAGAAATTTGTATGACCGAGCCTGCGCAAACAAGTTAGGGAATGGGCAGCAGCCTGCATGGCCTGTCAACGAGCCAAGGTACACAGGCACACGAGAGCTCCTTTGGAGCCGTTTCACATCCCAGCTAAGAGGTTCGATCATGTTCACGTCGACCTCGTAGGCCCCCTTCCACTGTCACAGGGGTGCACACACCTTCTGACAATGGTAGACCGCACCACGCGCTGGCCGGAGGTGGTCCCACTTGAGTCAACCACAGCCGAGGAGGTGGCGCGCGCGTTTTTAACAGCATGGGTAGCGGATTTTGGAGTCCCGTCGGACGTTACGTCCGACAGAGGCCCTCAATTTGTTTCAGAACTTTGGTCAGCAATGGCCCGCAGCCTGGGGGTAACGATCCACCGCACAACCGCGTACAATCCAGGGATCGCCTGATTGCTGGGGTCTTTCTGCAACTGTGGGGGTCCCCCCCTACAGTTGATAGTGCTATGAGATGACTGTTGTTGTGAAATGGCGCTAAATAAAGTTGAATTGAATTGAATTGAATCCGCAGGCTAACGGGTTATACGAACGTTTTCACAGGTCATTGAAAGTGGCTCTCAGAGCATCGCCTACGGATGCAAATTGGGTGGACAGGCTACCATGGGTTTTATTGGGGTTGCGTTCTGCACCTAAAGAGGATTTAGAAGCCTCCCCGGCGGAGCTAGTTTTTGCGCAGCCACTTCGGCTGCCCGGGGAGTTTCTCCCAGATAATCCTGTGCCAGAATGTTCCCCGGCTCAGCGGTTGCAGCGTGGCATGGAATCGGGCGCGCTGCCTGGCCCCGTTCACCACAGTTTTCCGCGCATTTTTATACCTAAGGCTTTAAAAAACGCGGAGTTTGTTTTTGTCAGACACGATGCCCATCGCCCGCCGCTACGACCACCTTATGATGGGCCATTTAGAGTGCTGGAAACAGGGGATAAGCATTTTTTGCTAGATTTGGGGGGCAGGAAGGAGAAGGTTGGCATTAACAGGCTCAAACCCGCCTTTGTGGTGGCGGACGACGATGTGCTGTTGGCCAGGGCTCCTCGGCGCGGCAGACCCCCTAGAGAATATCCCCCAGAACACCCACAGGGATTGACTAACAATTCTCACCCTCAGACAGCAGCCCCCCAGCAGGATGGCGCCACGGAAGTGTTGAAGCCGGCTTACAGCAGATACGGGAGGAGACTGAGGCCCAAGCAACACGTGGGCTGATGTGTAATGATTTTATCATGACAGGCTGACTGTTATTCCATTGTTACATCTTAGACGTTTGGGGGGGGGGTCATGTGGGACACATATGTGGGTTTCATATGCACAAATGTATATCACCTTATGCTTCATATGTGTATCAATGTATGCTTACTGTATGCTTCACGTCTCAGATGAACAAAGGACTGAGCCTCCTCGGAGATAACAGGAGGATGTGAAATGTGGTCTTTGGTATGCAAAGAGATGGCCGTGGGGGATTTCCTGGCTGCCGGTGACTTTGGGTGGAGGTGATAAGATCTGAAAGGGATGCATTGTTACTTGGGATTAAATGCAATGTGACTGGAGCTTTGAAGCTCCTGGGGTATAAAAAGGGATGAAGGTCTGGGTTTCTTCCTCTTTCTGTATTGCTGATGTTGGAGAATGTGAATAAACCTGACTCGTGAGATAAACTCTGCCTCGTCCTTTCACATTTCCACAGTACCATGGTTAGATTTACTCTGATGATGTGCATATTGCAATTTGTCTCTCATCGGATGACCTTGAGGTCAAACGTCAGAGTTCCGATTTTCACCTAAATCTTCTAAACACAATAACTACTGAAAGAAATGATGTAGGTTTTTCAAATCCATACAGTAGTTGTATCTAATACACATCTTGGACAACTTACACCCTCACCTATTTATGGGTTTGGAGTCAAGGGGTCAAAGTTCAAAGTTAACATTGCAGTTGCACTATGGTAAATGGCAAATGCTACATTTACCAGTCCCTCCAGGATTTTGCGATGTTGCGATTGAGTCAATTCACGCAAAATCAGCCAATCAGCACAACTATTGTGCGACCTTGCGACTTTATCCAATCACCGCAACTTTCACGCAATTTTGGCCAATCCTCGTCAACTTCCACCAATTTCACCAATCAAATTTCAGCTGAGTAGGGCTGAAACGCTCAGTCTAACCAATCAAATGCATTGCTTCATCACGTTCACTTCCCTGTTTACAGTAAGTATTAACGGAACGCTTCAGCAAAAAACAGTGTGTGATTTAAAAAAAAAAAAAAAACACCCGCGAGGCTTCCAACACCGTCCCTTCCTCAGTGTCCCCCAGCCTGCCGGTGGACATCTCTGTACTGACCGCGTGTACGAAGTGCTGGGTTTGTGTTGAAAAATGTCCGCCTGCCCCAAAAGCACCCCGTTGCAGGAGCGCACGTGACAAGAGGTTCCAGGAAATCACAAACAAATGAGCAAGTCTAACACTACAGCCAGTGTTTGATCATTTCATACATCTTTAGAGGTAAAATCATTACGACATCTTGTCAATGAGCTTTAAAGCTGTGAATCTCTGGTCCGTCCGTCCCCCTCCCCTCCCACTGTAAGTGAAAGGTGTGTCTGATGAGACGGGTCTGTGTGTGTGTGATTGTGTGTGTGTGTGTGTGTGTGTGTGTGTGTGTGTGTGTGTAAACGTGCAGCAGATAGACAGGTAGGAGTTAGGCACTGGAATATCGTCTGCATTTTTTTTTCCGGAAGAACACAGACTCCAATAGACAATACAGACTAACAGAATAAATTGTTTATTTTTTCCTTTCCGCTTGGTACCAAGTGGTTGGGGACTGTAGGGAGTTTTCAAATGAAGGCGCTGCAAATAATTTCCACATCTCTACTCTTTAACATGCGTTCAATGCAATTTAGCTGTTGTAATGCATATTGTGTCCAAGTCTGTATTGGCTGTTGCACAAAAGAGTTTTTCTGTTTAGCAGAAGTTTCTGCTTAAATTACAAATCACTATAATAAAAAACATATTATCAGCAGTCTGAATGACTATCGACCGGTAGCATTAACACCCATTGTTATGAAGTGCTTTGAGAAAATGCTATTGAAACATCTTTTGTCTAGTCTCCCTCCAGCCTTTGATCAGAACCAGTTTGCCTACAGGCAGAGCAGATCCACTGGATGCTATTGCTATAGCTCTCCACTCAGCATTCAGCCATTTAGAAGACAAGGGGAGCTATGTAAGAATGTTGTTTGTGGACTATAGCTCGGCATTTAATACAATTATTCCCAATATTCTCATCAGTAAATTGCTTCAGCTTGGTCTGCCTATTCATACTTGCAGCTGGATTAAGCTGTTAGCAGGGATGAGAATGGGGTTTGGGAAAAAAAGAGGAAACTAAGCCGGGGGTCTTGGGGGACACAGGCCAAGCTAACAAAATCTGGTGTTTTAGAATGCTCAAATGTGGTCTTATATTTAAAGTTAGAAGTAAGTACAAATGCATTTATAGTTTACCTTTTTAATCTGCTGCTGCATCACGTGTAAATTTATGATATCTGAATGGTATGTTGATGTAATAATACTAAATTATATTTTACTACTATTTAATATGTTTAGAACTGACACAGAATTACATTTACATAGTTCTAGAAAAGACAAAATCATTTAACCAAGTAAAATAAATTATAAATATTAACCTCTTGCACTCCGGTGTACCGCGGGCGGGCACGTCTCTGCGTCCTAGAGCGCACGAGGGCGCCCTAGTACGCACACTGTGCATCCTAGGGCGCACTGAAGAAAAGAAAAACCTGCATTTCCGTTCTTCCACTACAGACACAGCCGCGAACAGAAAGCCAAAGGAGTGCTTTGATTGGTTTAGATGTGATTGACCTCTCGTTCGACTAATAAGAACCTTGAATTGGGTTTCTGAAACCTTGAAGAACCAATGACTGAAAACCTAGCAAGAAGGACCCGCCTACCAACGGCTGCGAATACAGCCAGCCAATTGAAGCACAGAAGTTCGAAAGCTGTTTTGTGTAAGGCTGGGTGAAGAGAGACTGACTGTTGCAGCAGATGAAAAAAGGACCCGCAGGAAGAACCGCCACAGACCCAGCAGCACGGAGACCACCCACAAGTGCGACCTGTGTGACAGGGACTGCCATTCGCGCATCGGCCTGTTCAGCCACAGACGGTGCTGTCCCAGCAGAGTAGACGTTTAGGATTCTCTTCCATGGTGATCATAGACCGACGGAGGCCGACGACGAAGGCTGGGTGACACACATGCGTTCGCCAGTCTTTTTTTCGTACTACTGTTATTTGTTTTGAAAAATCGTTCACCAAAACCGCAATCATGGAAGCGCAAAACCGCAATAATGGATGGTTTGACCGGGTCACGTGACCAGAACCACGAGTCCGTAACAAGCGGACCAGCTTCATGTTCGTCTGACAATGAGGAAGAGAAGTTCGCCAGCTACGCTGCTGTTGTGAACATCCCTGAAAATTGTAATCAAAAATGACTTTTGACCGATCGGTAAATTACAACTGTGCGTAGTAGACCGCGGTGCACCGTGACTGGGGCGCACCGGGTGATGTCCATCCTCTGTAGCGGGGGGGTGGGGGACAACCCCCCCCACACACACACACACACACAGCCCTGAGTGTCACCTTTCATTAGAGCCCAACATCAAGCTTCTATATTGAATCATTCAAAAGTTACGGACGTTTTTCCAAACTGTGGCATTTGGCACAATTTGGCACAGTTCAAAAACGCCTGGGAACAACCTAAGAAAAAAGCTGTGTAATATATTCATTTTTTGTGGTATTGCTACAAAATTTTGACCTCAGCTGGATAACACTTGGTTCTACATTTCTGTTGCATTTTCCAGCCCGGATCTGAAGCTGTGTGTTATTTGCAAGCATTTGTATCCAAAAAAACACCCAGGCCAAATTTATTTTCTTCAAGTTCAGTATGTTTAGATGACTGTTACTCAGTGGCCGGAGCGCTTAGAGAGATTATGACTGTTTTGCCAAAAAATTCAAAGTGTTTTCTTTTAAATGAGACCATCCCCATGAAGATGCTGCAAAGGGTTGAAGAACAGCTTTTGATTTACTTTGGGTACGTTATTTTTTGGCGTTTTTAGGGAAATTGACCAGAGTGCAAGGGGTTAACAAAATTCCATCACCAAGTCCATCACCCATTTATTAAAATATACATTCTGCAAACATTTTGATTTATTAATGTGTGCATTTGTTAGTGTTACTAGGAATATAAAAAAAGTTGCATATTAGTATATTTTAATATTTGAATGATAATCTAAGAAAGTAAGTAAAGCCTAAAAGATGTTTAATATTTTTATGCAATGACCATAAAGAAATTATGTTTACTAATAAAAGCAAAGATATCTTAGGAAAGGCAACCCATCACCACCCATGACAAAAAAACTTACACATGCATTATGTAACTCCTCCTAGTGAAACAAAAAATGATAAATTATATTCAAAATTCTTAGACTGCATTTCAAATTGTGAGAAAATATGTAATAACATTTATCTATTAACAATCGATATTCAGCATTCAAATGCAATTAGTGTTTCAAAACAGGCATGACGTCACAACTTACACATGCTATTTCATAACAAATTCATTACGCGAAAATTCTCAAGTACATTACTTATAACGAGAAAAAAATCTTACCTTGGAATGTGTCTTCCGATCACTAATTGCTGTAATCGGGGCCGACTGTGAAGAACTTTGATTGACTGGCATCTGAATTTGACCGTGTCCATCGATCGTTTTGAATGCAGCACGAGCGAGTAGTTCGATCTCCTTGTAGCCACAATTTTGAGATGTTTCTGTTTTGAACAGTGTTCAACTAAGGCAACACAACCACGAGAGCCATAACTCAAGAAATCGTTGCAATAAACACTCTGGGCTTTCCCTGGTACTTCGCATTTCGCTATGAAGTCGGCCATTTTTTCAACCACAACTTCAGTATTTTTACTGATCTTTACAGTCATTGACACAGTTTTTTCGAGCTATTCCCAACGAAACTTGTTCCTTATCCCTTTGTCGAATTCTAAAATTCTTGCTTTGTTGTCTTTCGTGAGTTTTAGGTTCACCATTTTCACGAAATTGGGAAAACTCGGTTGATTGAACTGTCCGCCATTTGCATTTCGCTCCGTGTGTTAGATATGACAAAGGTAATCTAACAAAATCGTCGATTGGTTGCTTCAATCAGCCAGTATCAGCCAATCAGTGGCCTTGTTACATTACATTACTGATCTCGCTGGGTAGCACGTTCTGTGTGGTGGATTTGAGCAGCCGATCGAAAATACGACTCGCCGCTCATAACATACCTCCCCCCTGCCTAAAATTTTCTCCTCGAATTTAGACGAATCACGAGAATGACCCTAGACATGATCAAATCCGAGGAATTCCGCGGATCCGCGGAGGATTCTCATCCCTGTGTTAGATTTGGACCCCATTCCTTCTCTACAGTCATGCTTAACACAGGCTCGCCACAGGACTGTGTGTTGAGCCCCACTTTGTATTCATTGTACACGTATGACTGCATACCTGTTCATCCCACAAACATTATAGTGAAATTTGCAGATTATACAACAGTGGTGGGGCTCATATCAGGAGGAGATGAGTCTGCATACAGAGATGAGGTCCAGAGACTGGTAAGATGGTGCTCAGATAATAATCTGCTATTGAATACCAAAAAAAAACAAAACATAATAGGTCAAATAGGTTCATTTTGTCTTCTTTTAATTATTTATCTTTTGTTCATATAAAAGACAAAAAATAAAATAGAAAGGAGATGTCTTTACCTTCTTTACATGTTTCAACTGCACTGCAGCCTTCGTCAGAAGAGTCAGCTGATTGCTGCCAGGTGACATTTATCAGCTGATTTTCGTAGGCGGGGCCAGCTCAGCAGATCTGTCGGATCCACCGAGCCGGCCCCGCCTCCCGCCGTCAGATGGTCTCTGGGGAATGTGGTGTAGTGGTGTGTCACAGTCTACAGGAAACCAACCCACACAGATCAATACCTACTATGGACATCGGAACACCCCACAGCACACAAGCTATCAGTCGTCAGGATGTTATATGAACGAGCCACCATCATCACGGACCAAGAAGACAAACAGGAGGAGGAAAACCACATAAAACATGCACTTATATGCTGCCAATATCCAGTATGGGCTATAAACAAAGGGAAACAGCAAGTCAAAAACAAAGAAAATAAACAGGAAATAAGACACAGAACAAAAGCCGAAATCAAAAACAAGGACACCATAACTATACTATACATACGAGGGATCACGGAACCAATTCAAAGGATCATGAAAAAATACAAAATAAACACAGCAGTCAAACCACACAAAAAATTAGGACAGTTATTAGTACACCCCAAGGACAGAATAGAACAAGACAAAAAATGCGGTGTAATATATGAAGTATCATGCAGATCATGCAACAAACCCTACATTGGAGAAACTGGAAGCTTATTCACTACAGGAAAAAAAGAACACCAGAAGGAATGTGAGAAGGAAACACAAGGATGACTCACAAGATCACAAAAAGAAAAGGCAGAACAAGAAACATTAAAATCAGCAATATCAGATCACTGCAAAAGAAATAATCACATCATGGACTGGGACAGCACAAAAATTATTGGATCGGAGAGCAACAGACACAAACGCTGGATCAAGGAGGCCATAGAGATCAGGAAGCGGGGAAAAGACACCATGAACCGAGATGAGGGGGCCTTTATGCTTTCCCACACCTGGGACCACATTCTCCAGAGACCATCTGATGGCGGGAGGCGGGGCCGGCTTGGTGGATCCGACAGATCTGCTGAGCTGGCCCCGCCTACGAAAATCAGCTGATAAATGTCACCTGGCAGCAATCAGCTGACTCTTCTGACGAAGGCTGCAGTGCAGTTGAAACATGTAAAGAAGGTAAAGACATCTCCTTTCTATTTTATTTTTTGTCTTTTATACTGTATGAACAAAAGATAAATTTAAAAAAAAGAACTCATTATTGATTTTAGGAAGCATAGCAGTGAGCCTCCTCCTCTATATGTAGGCAAGGAATGTGTGGAGAGAGTGGAAGCTTTTAAGTTTGTGGGTGTTCATACTTCTCACAACCTCACCTGGGCAGTTAACACCATAGCTACAATAAAGAGGGCTCAACAATGTCTACACTTTTTGAGGCTTCTTAAGAGGAATGGCCTGAATGCACAGTTGCTGGTTTTATTTTATCACTCTGCAATTGAGAGCATTTTGTCATATGGCATCATGGTTTGGTATGGGGGCTGTTCAGCCGCAGACCACAAAGCCCTGCAGAGAGTGATCAACACTGCACAAAAAATCACTGGCTGTTCTCTCCCTTCTCTGGAAGAGATTTCCAGGTTTCGGTATCTCAGCAGAGCTACTGCCATTATTAAGGATTGCACTCATCCAGGTCATGGTTTCTTTTACTTGCTCCCCTCAGGGAAGCGGTACAGATCCCATAAAACCCGGACTACCAGGTTTAATCATAGTTTTTTCCCAACAGCAGTACGTATTTTGAATGGATTTATGTAACACATACAGACTGCTGATGTTATTTTAGGTTATTTTGTGGCAATAACCTTGTGTATAAGATGGTCTTATTTATTTATTGCTCAGTATGTTTTTATTATTACTATGTACATATTGTATTTAACTTTTTTAGGTATCATTGTTTTAGGCATTATTTATTGTTGTAATTATGAGGATGTTAAATTCATGAATGAACTGTGAGTGTGATAGTTTGTTTTAGGTAGCAGCATCTCAATTTCGTTGTTTTGTTTTTTAGCAGTGGAATGACAATAAAGGCACTCTGACTTTGATGTAATAGGAAATGTTTGCCAATCCTGTGCTTTTCTTGTATTGTTATATAGAATATCACTGTAGTAAGCTGGAAAGATCGTCTGCTTTAAAATTTGTAATTCTTCCCACAACTTTTAGTGCAAAAAAACCTCTCCAAACATTGCAACTTTGTCTTATCACAACTTTTAAAAAAAGCTCCCGCAAATTCAGGCTTTTTGGGCTGCAACAGTCATAAAAACATCCTGCCAAATCCTCGAGGGACTGATTTACTATTACTATAAACTGCAGTAAAATGCAGTAAAGCTAGGGTCACCAATCTTGTTACACAGGTTCAACTTGGGCTCCCGATCTCTGACTATGGTTTGGGGTCAAAAGGTCAAAATCAACATTCCTTATGCCTTATTACTGTACAAGTAAAGCTAGGGCCACCAAACTTGGTACACAGGTTCACCCTGTGACTCTGAAGTGTGACTGTGGTTTTGGGATTGCAAGGTCAAAGGTCAACATCAAAATGCCTTATAAACTACAGTGAATCCAGAAAGTATTCACAGCGCTTCACTTTTTCCACATTTTGTTATGCTACAGCCTTATTCCAAAAGGGATCAAATTCATTTTTTTCTCAAAATTCTATACACAATACCCCATAATGACAATGTGAAAAAAATTTTCTTGAGATTTTTGCAAATTTATTAAAAATAAAAAACTTACGAAAGATAGTAAGAGAAAGGGTATTATTTCAGAGTTTTATAACTCATTGACACTAGTCTCAAGTGAAAACTCACAGAAAAGACTGAATTATTGGAAAGAAGACCTGCAAATTGAAATTTCAGAGGAACAATGGGAAATGGCTTGTGCAGAAGCTCAAACCAAATCAATAAATGTACGTCTTAAACTGATACATTTTAAATGGTTAATGCGGATGTATGTTACACCAGTGGAGTTAAATAGATATAACAAAAACATACCAGATACATGCACAAAATGTATGGAAAGTAAAGGAACCCTATTTCACTGTTTATGGGAAGGTAGAAAAATCAGAATGTTTTGGGAAGAGGTGAGGGTAACAATTGAAAAAATAATTTCAAAACAATTCACATTGAACCCTAAACTGTTTTTGTTGGGTCTGTATCCAGAAAAACATAACTTTAATAAGAGTGAAAGAGCATTCATAGACCTTGGTTTGCTTAATGCCAAAAAATGTATTGCACTACTGTGGGAAAAGACTCATAGACCAGATGTGACTCAGTGGTTAAGACAGTGTTATTAACAGTGTTATAACAGTGTTATAACAGTGTTATTCTTTCCACTAGAAAGAATAACATATACACTGAAATTAAAGGAAGGTGTGTTTGAGAATATATGGAGACCTTTCATTGATTATGTAAGAAATTAAACATAACTTCTGAAGAAGGTGAATGATATGTGTGGACCTTGCAAATTCCAAACTGGTGAATGTACTCACCGGCCACTTTATTAGGTACACCTGTCCAACTGCTCGTTAACACTTAATTTCTAATCAGCCAATCACATGGCGGCAACTCAGTGCATTTAGGTATGTAGACATGGTCAAGACAATCTCCTGCAGTTCAAACCGAGCATCAGTATGGGGAAGAAAGGTGATTTGAGTGACTTTGAACGTGGCATGGTTGTTGGTGCCAGAAGGGCTGGTCTGAGTATTTCAGAAACTGCTGATCTACTGGGATTTTCACGCACAACCATCTCTAGGGTTTACAGAGAATGGTCCGAAAAAGAAAAAATATCCAGTGAGCGGCAGTTCTGTGGGCGGAAATGCCTTGTTGATGCCAGAGGTCAGAGGAGAATGGCCAGACTGGTTCGAGCTGATAGAAAGGCAACAGTGACTCAAATAACCACCCGTTACAACCAAGGTAGGCAGAAGAGCATCTCTGAACGCACAGTACGTCGAACTTTGAGGCAGATGGGCTACAGCAGCAGAAAACCACGCCGGGTGCCACTCCTTTCAGCTAAGAACAGGAAACTGAGGCTACAATTTGCACAAGCTCATCGAAATTGGACAATAGAAGATTGGAAAAACGTTGCCTGGTCTGATGAGTCTCGATTTCTGCTGCGACATTCGGATGGTAGGGTCAGAATTTGGCGTCAACAACATGAAAGCATGGATCCATCCTGCCTTGTATCAATGGTTCAGGCTGGTGGTGGTGGTGTAATGGTGTGGGGAATATTTTCTTGGCACTCTTTGGGCCCCTTGGTACCAATTGAGCATCGTTGCAACGCTACAGCCTACCTGAGTATTGTTGCTGACCATGTCCATCCCTTTATGACCACAATGTACCCAACTTCTGATGGCTACTTTCAGCAGGATAATGCGCCATGTCATAAAGCTGGAATCATCTCAGACTGGTTTCTTGAACATGACAATGAGTTCACTGTACTCAAATGGCCTCCACAGTCACCAGATCTCAATCCAATAGAGCATCTTTGGGATGTGGTGGAACGTGAGATTCGCATCATGGATGTGCAGCCGACAAATCTGCGCCAACTGTGTGATGCCATCATGTCAATATGGACCAAACTCTCTGAGGAATGCTTCCAGCACCTTGTTGAATCTATGCCACGAAGAATTGAGGCAGTTCTGAAGGCAAAAGGGGGTCCAACCCGTTACTAGCATGGTGTACCTAATAAAGTGGCCGGTGAGTGTATATTATGTATTCTTATGTAATAGATTACCTAGACTAAACAGAGGAGCATTGTTGTTGATTTGCTTTTGTTAATAGTTGTTGTTGTTTTTAGTAGATTTTTTTGTTGTTGTTGTTAGTGGGTTTTTTTAAATTTTTAAATTACTTTAGTGTTAGTGTTTGACTGTTTGTGCTATGTTTGTAAAAAAGGTTCAATAAAAAATACTGTGGAAAAAAAAATAAAAAACTTAAGAAATCACATGTATATAAGTATTCACAGCCTTTGCTCAGTACTTTGTTGATGCACCTTTGGCAGCAATTACAGCCTCAAGTCTTTTTGAATATTATGCCACAAGCTTGGCACACCTATCTTAGGGCAGTTTTGGCCATTCCTTTTTGCAGCACCTGTCAAGCTCCATCAGGTTGGATAGGAAGTGTCGGTGCACAGCCATTTTCAGATCTCTCCAGAGATGTTCAATTGGATTCAAGTCTGGGCTCTGGCTGGGCCACTCAGGGACATTCACAGAGTTGTCCTGAAGCCACTCCTTTGATATTTTGGCTGTGTGCTTAGGGTCGTCCTGCTGAAAGATGAACCATCGTCCCAGTCTGAGGTCAAGCGCACTCTGGAGCAGTTTTTCATCCAGGATGTCTCTGTACATTGCTGCATTCATCTTTCCCTCTATCCTGACTAGTCTCCCAGTTCCTGCCACTGAAAAGCATCCCCACAGCATGATGCTGCTACCAACATTGGCGTGCCTTTTGGCAAACTCCAGGTGGGCTGCCATGTGACTTTTATTAAAGAGTGGCTTCTGTCTGACCTGAGCTGGAGTCTTCATATGTTTCTCCTTTTGACTGCCTGGTGCAAATTGACGCTTGCTTGTCGGGAGAGACCCCTAAGCTCTACGCACCCAATAGAGCAAGCAAGCCATGGTGGGGCAGCACCTTACTGGCTGGGGGCTGCCCAGCTTGAGGCGTGCGGTAGCTGCCCAATGAAGCTGCGAAGGCTTCTCCCACCGTCGGACGAGACCCCTGGCACTCCTCCCTACGCCAATCGGTTGGAGCTTATAACCGGTAACTGCCTCGTCCTGTGTTGTGCCGAAATCTTGCGACGCCGCTGGAGTGGCCTTTCCAGTTTGCGCTAAAAAGCCTGGGCGGGATAGTATGGAGACACTGGGCTGCCCATACGTCAGTGTCCCCCTCTCGGTGTCACTGGCTGAGTCCGAAGGAAAGGATGATCCAATACAGTTTGGGACCAGTTCCACTGCAGGAGTTGCCGGAAGTAGTGCTAAGCATCTGCCAACAGCCTTAGGGCCCCACTCCGGATTTATCCTCGAGATTTACTCCCGATGCCTTTCCTGTAATCAGGTATAGCCGCAAGGCAGCGGAGGTTTGGAATCAGAGTTTACCTTCTCCTAGGTAGTTTGTCGGCCAAGGCTAACGGGCACCACCTGCCCGGATTTTAAATCAGAGTGGTCCTTCTCCTAGGTGGACTGACACCCAAGTCTGACGAGCCCCACCTACCCGGAGCAACCTGGTTATAGCTCCAGAGACTCGCTGACACCCTCTGTCATTTAGTGAAAACAGGGTCAGCACAAGAAGCCAGACAGTAGGATTTGGTTAGGAGAGGCTATTGGAGAGACACTGTGCTATGAGTGGGGTATTTCAGTGGAAATGTAGGTGCTCATATCATTGTACAACCAAGGCTTGACTGTTGGAATATTGGGCCAGTTGGGGTCCCACCCAGACGTCTTGTGTTTGGACTTTTTACTGGTGTCATCCTTCTCTCCTTCCTCTGCTCTCACCTCTCTTGGACCCTCTGCCTGAACACTTTCCTCTCCTTGGCTCCTCTCTTCTGTCTCATCTTTCCCTCTCAGAGCTCTGTCTCATTCAGGTTCTCTCTCTGTCTATGGTAGTATACAAACAGGTTAGAAAATATCAAGTGTCATGTTTTATCCTGCAGGATTTTTTTTTTGTCATGGTTTACATAAATGACAAAAATATGTGTATTTTTTTGTATTTTTACTCTAGTTTCTTTTTTTCCCCATTGAGAGAGTAGGGAAGTGAAAAAACATTCATAATAGTAATTTACTCATGGTACTTAAATTATATGATCAGAGGTGGGCATAGTAGCCAGAAACTCTACTCATGTAAAAGCAGTGCTATGAAATTAATAATTAAAAGTGGACAACCAAAAATTTCTAGTTGAGTTGAGGGTACAAAGAGCACTCACTTAAAAATTTGACTAATGACTTCAGTCTTGGGGCACGCAAACCCCCCCACCACGATAAGGTGACGATCCATGAGGGGGGCGTCACCTTATTTGCGTGCCCCAGTGATCCCAGGAGCTATGTTGTCCGGGGCAATTTGCCTCTGATAGGGTCTCCCAAGACAAACTGGTCCTGGGTGAAGGGCCAGACTAAGAACGATCCAACAGACTCTCATGATAAATTGTATATCAACGATTCAGTGTACCCCACCCGGTATGGGGTTACCGGGGCCCCACCCTGGAGCCAGGCCTGGGGGAGGGGCTCGAAGGCTAGCGTCTGGTGGCCGGGTTTCCACCCATGGGACCCGGCCGGGCTCAGCCCGAAGGAGTTACATGGGTCCGCCCTCCAGTGGGCTCACCACCTGCAGGAGGGATCATGGGGGTCCGGTGCTATGTGGATTAGGTGGCGGTCAAAGGCAGAGACCTTGGTGGACTGATCCCAAGCTTTCTAAACTGGCTTTTGGTACGTGGAATGTCACCTCTCTGGTGGGGAAGGAGCCTGAGCTGGTGTACGAGGTTGAGAGATACCGGCTAGATATAGTCGGCCTCACTTCAACACACAGCTCCGGTTCCGGAACCAGTCTCCCGGAGAGGGGCTGGAGCTTGGCCTTTTCTGGAGTTGCCCCGGGCGAGAGGCAACGAGCAGGGGTGGGTATTCTTGTATCGCCCCACCTTGCTGCCTCTATATTGGAGTTTTCCCCAGTGGACGAAAGGGTTGCTTCCCTGCGCCTTCGGGTTGGGAAACGGGTCCTGACCATCATTTGTGCCTATGCACCAAATGATGTTTCAGAGTACCCACCCTTTTTGGAGTCTGTGACTGGGGTGCTGGAGGGTGCTCCTCTTGGAGACTCCATTGTCCTACTGGGGGACTTCAATGCGCACGTGGGCAACGACAGTGAAACCTGGAGGGGGGTGATTGGAAGGAACGGCCTGCCCGATCTGAACCCGAGTGGTGTTCAGTTATTGGACTTCTGTGCTAACCACAGTCTGTCCATAACGAACACCATGTTCAAGCATAAGGGTGTCCATATGTGCACCTGGCACCAGGACACCCTAGGTCGCAGGTCGATGATCGATTTTGTTATCGTATCATCAGACCTGCGACCGTATGTCTTGGACACCCGAGTAAAGAGAGGTGCAGAGCTGTCAACTGATCACCACCTGGTGGTGAGTTGGATCCGATGGCAGGGGAGGAAGCCATTCAGACCTGGTAGACCCAAACGTATAGTGAGGGTGTGCTGGGAGCGTCTGGCTGAGGCCCCTGTCCGGGAGGTCTTCAACTCCCACCTCCGGAAGAACTTCAACCACATTCCGAGGGAGTCTGGAGACATGGAGTCTTAATGGGCCTTGTTCTCCACCTCTGTTGTTGAAGCGGCAGCCCAGAGCTGCGGCCGCAAGATGGTCGGTGCATCTCGTGGTGGCAACCCCCGAACCAAGTGGTGGACACCAGTGGTGAGGGGGCCCATTAAGCTGAAGAAGGAGTTCTATCAAGCCTGGTTGGCTTGTGGGACTCCCGAAGCAGCTGAGGTGTACCGGCAGGCCAAGCGGAGTGCAGCTCGGGTGGTTGCTGAAGCAAAAACCCGGGTATGGGAGGAGTTTGGTGAGGCCATGGAACAAGACTTTCGGTCGGCCTCAAAGAGATTCTGGCAAACTGTCCGGCGGCTCAGGAGGGGAAAGCAGCTCCCCGTCCACACTGTGTATGGTGCGGGTGGGACACTGTTGACTTCAACTGGGGATATCGTCGGGCGGTGGAAGGAATACTTCGAGGATCTCCTCAATCCCACTGATACGCCTTCCACAGAGGAAGCAGGGTTTGGGGACGAGGGGGATGACTCGCCCATCACAGGGGCTGAGGTCGCCAAGGTGGTTAAAAATCTCCTTGGTGGCCGGGCCACCGGGCCCCGGGCCCCGGGCCCCGGGGGTGGACGAGATTCGCCCTGAGTACCTCAAGGCCCTGGATGTTGTTGGGTTGTCATGGTTGACACGCCTCTGCAACATTGCGTGGAGGTTGGGGGCAGTGCCTTTGGAATGGCAAACTGGGGTGGTGGTTCCTCTCTTCAAAAAAGGGGACCGGAGGGTGTGCTCCAACTTTAGAGGGATCACACTCCTCAGCCTCCCTGGGAAGGTCTATGCCAAGGTACTGGAGAGGAGAGTCCGGCCGTTGGTCGAACCTCGGATTCAGGAGGAGCAATGTGGTTTTCGTCCTGGCCGTGGCACATCGGACCAGCTCTTTACCCTCTCGAGAATTCTTGAGGGTTCGTGGGAGTTTGCCCAACCAGTTTACATACAGTGGGGCAAAAAAGTATTTAGTCAGCCACCAATTGTGCAAGTTCTCCCACTTAAAAGATGAGAGAGGTCTCCAATTTTCATCATAGGTATACCTCAACTATGAGAGACAAAATGAGAAAAAATAAAAATCCAGAAAATCACATTGAAGGATTTTTAATGAATTAATTGGTAAATTCCTTGGTAAAATAAGTATTTGGTCAATAACAAAAGTTCATCTCAATACTTTGTTATATATCCTTTGTTGGCAATGACAGAGGTCAAACATTTTCTGTAACTCTTCACAAGGTTTTCACACACTGTTGCTGGTATTTTGGCCCATTCCTCCATGCAGATCTCCTCTAGAGCAGTGATGTTTTGGGGCTGTCGCTGGGCAACACGGACTTTGAACTCCCTCCAAAGATTTTCTATGGGGTTGAGATCTGGATACTTGCTAGGCCACTCCAGGACCTTGAAATGCTTCTTACGAAGCCACTCCTTCGTTGCCCAGGTGGTGTGTTTGGGATCATTGTCATGCTGAAAGACCCAGCCACGTTTCATCTTCAATGCCCTTGCTGGTGGAAGGAGGTTTTCACTCAAAATCTCACGATACATGGCCCCATTCATTCTTTCCTTTACACGGATCAGTCGTCCTGGTCCCTTTGCAGAAAAACAGCCCCAAAGTATAATGTTTTCACCCCCATGCTTCACAGTAGGTATGGTGTTCTTTCTCCTCCAAACATGACAAGTTGAGTTTTTACAATAAAGTTCTATTTTGGTTTCATCTGACCATATGACATTCTCCCAATCCTCTTCTGGATCATCCAAATGCTCTATAGCAAACTTCAGACGGGCCTGGACATGTACTGGCTTAAGCAGGGGGACACGTCTGGCACTGCAGGATTTGAGTCCCTGGCGGCATAGTGTGTTACTGATGGTAGCCTTTGTTACTTTGGTCCCAGCTCTCTGCAGGTCATTCACTAGGTCCCCCCGTGTGGTTCTGGGATTTTTGCTCACCGTTCTTGTGATCATTTTGACCCCACGGGGTGAGATCTTGCGTGGAGCCCCACATCGAGGGAGATTATCAGTGGTCTTGTATGTCTTCCATTTTCTAATAATTGCTCCCACAGTTGATTTCTTCGCACCAAGCTGCTTACCTATTGCAGATTCAGTCTTCCCAGCCTGGTGCAGGTCTATAATTTTGTTTCTGGTGTCCTTTGACAGCTCTTTGGTCTTGGCCACAGTGGAGTTTGGAGTCTGACTGTTTGAGGTTGTGGACAGGTGTCTTTTATACTGATAATGAGTTCAAACAGGTGCCATTAATACAAGTAACGAGTGGAGGACAGAGGAGCCTCTTAAAGAAGAAGTTACAGGTCTGTGAGAGCCAGAAATCTTGCTTGTTTGTAGGTGACCAAATACTTATTTTACCAAGGAATTTACCAATTAATTCATTAAAAATCCTTCAGTGTAATTTTCTGGATTTTTTTTTCTCATTTTGTCTCTCATAGTTGAGGTATACCTATGATGAAAATTGGAGACCTCTCTCATCTTATAAGTGGGAGAACTTGCACAATTGGTGGTTGACTAAATACTTTTTTGCCCCACTGTATGTTTTGTGGACTTGGAGAAGGCATTTGACCGCGTCCCTCGTGGATTTTTGTGGGGGGTGCTTTGGGAGTATGGGGTATCGGGCTTGTTGTTACGAGCTATTCGGTCTCTGTACGACCGTTGTGAGAGTTTGGTTCGTATTGCCAACACTCGGTCGGAGTCATTCCCAGTGAGAGTTGGACTCCGCCAGGGCTGCCCTTTGTCATCGATCCTGTTCATAATTTTTATGGACAGGATTTCTAGGCGCAGCCAGGGAATGGAGGGTGTCATGCTTGGTGACCACAGGATCTCATCTCTGTTGTTTGCAGATGATGTTGTCCTGTTGGCTTCATCCAGCAATGACCTACAGCTCTTGCTGGGACGGTTTGCCACTGAGTGTGAAGCGGCTGGGATGAGAATCAGCACCTCCAAGTCCGAGTTCATGGTCCTCAGCCAGAAAAAGGTGGGTTGTCCTCTCCGGGTTGGGGACAGGCTCCTGCCCCAAGTGGAGGAGTTTAAGTATCTTGGGGTCTTGTTCACGAGTGAGGGGAAAATGGAGCGAGAGATCGACAGACGGATTGGAGCAGCATCTGCAGTGATGCAGACGTTGTACCGGTCTGTTGTGGTGAAGAGGGAGCTTAGTTCTAAGGCAAAGCTGTCGATTTACCAGTCAATCTACATTCCTACTCTCACCTATGGTCACGAGCTTTGGGTAATGACTGAAAGAACGAGATCGCAGATACAAGCGACTGAAATGAGCTTTCTCTGTAGGATTGCTGGACTCACCCTCAGAGATAGGGTGAGGAGCTCAGTCATCCGGGAGAGGCTCAGAGTAGAACCGCTGCTCCTCCACATTGAAAGGAGTCAGTTGAGGTGGTATGGGCATCTGACTAGGATGCCTCCTGGACGCCTCCCACTTGAGGTGTTTCAGGCACGTCCCACTGGGAGGAGACCCCGGGGCAGACCCAGGACTCGGTGGAGAGACTATGTCTCCCAGCTGGTCTGGGAACGCCTTGGTATCCCCTCTGAAGAGCTGGAGCAGGTGGCTGGGGAGAGGGAAGTCTGGGCTTCTCTGCTTGAACTGCTGCCTCCGCGACCCGGACCTCCGGAAAAGCGGTAGAAGATGGATGGATGGATGGATGGACTTCAGTCTTGAAGGTTTGAGGTTTTCCTCCAAAATTTATAGCAATTTTATTATAGTTTTCTACTTTTCTCTGTAAGTTTATCTAAATTTGAAACCATTTTCCTCAAATTTGTAATTTCCTCTTGTAAAATTGACTTTTCTTGCACATTTGAGACTTTATTATAAATTTGTGGATTATTTTATGGCTAATTTTTGTCTATTTTTTAAAATTACTGTTTTTTTTAAATAAATTTGAAACAGACTGTGGTAATTTTTTTACTTTTTCCTTATAACAATTTACATTTTTGACCATAATTTTGCTGAGCCAGAACAGAACAATAATTTAACTCTGATTTCAAAGAAAAAATATTATTAAAATTGTATTTAATGAAATAAATTAATTTAAATTATCAAAGATGCAGTTATTTCTATTAAAATATTTCTATATATTTATATTTTTTTTAGAAATCTCACCAACCAGACAGCAGGAAAAACCTCCCTTATTTTGAATCAGAATCAGAATCAGAATCAGAATCAGAATCAGGTTTATTGCCATTGTTCATGTAGTACACAAACTAGGAATTTGTCTCGGTACAATGCTGCAACATTAAACATGATAAGATAAGAGAAATAAACTATACATGTAATAAAGTGTAGGATAAGATTAAGTGATACTGGTCAACAGTTAAAATATATATTAGCCAGCAGAAATCCAAATGTTGGCACGTTTAGTTTGTCTGAAGGCTGCTGACGGATTAAAGTCATTGACTTTGTGAATTTCGGTCATCTTAACTTGCCAGGTACATGAATGAATGAATGCATGAATGAATGAATGAATCTTTTTTTTCCGGATAGATTAAAAGTAAAGATTAAAAAAGAAACAGAATAATATAACAAAGGGGGAAAGAAAATCCAACAAGGTCAAATTAGACAATAACTCCTCTGATTATACAGTTCAACATAAGTTATCCGAAATGGGTGATGGCTGAAGCCGCAGCTTATATTGCCCACCCATATTCCATCCAAGAATTCAAAAGAAAAACAAAACAAGAGCGATTACAATTCAGAACAAAGCTAAGACAAAATGTGACAAAAAAACCTAAGCAACAACACAACACAGACTGGATATGACAATCCTTATGTGAATTTACATATCATCTTGTATATGTGTTTGGAGTATTTCTTCCTTTAGTTTTTGTTTAAATTGTCCAAGCATTGTACATGATTTTAATTCAGGTCCAAAAGCATTCCATAATCTGACTCCTTGCACTGAAACACAGTGTTGCTTGGTGGTAGTTCTCACTGAAGGTTTTTGAAATACTGTATACATGTTCCTCTGAAATGATATTGTTTTTCCCTTATTTGGAACAACTTTTGGATATTTGCAGGCAGTGATAGATTCTTCACTTTAAACATTATTACTACAGTTTTAAAGTCAACCAGATCTTTCAACTTGAGAGCTTTTAATTTAAGAAAAAGTGGGTTTATTGGTTCCCTGTAAGCTTTGTTTATCATTCTAATTGCTCTCTTCTGAAGCATAAAGACTGGATATATGTTTGTTTTATATGTATTTCCCCATACTTCAGTACAATATGTCATGTATGGGAGTATTAATGAATGATACAACGTATATAGTGTGGGTTGATTCAGCTAATATTTCACTCTGTGTAGTATTGCAATTGATTTAGATATTTTACCTTTAATATAATTAATATGTCATTTCCAACACAGCTTATCATCAATTATTACTCCAAGAAATTTAGTTTCGGATACCCTTTCAATCTCTACACCATTTACACTGAGTTTAGATATTAAGTTGTTGTGATGGTTGTTAAAAACTATAAATTTTGTCTTACTTAAATTGAGCGTTAATTTGTTTGAATCAAACCACAGTTTAAACTTTCCTAATTCCTTTCCGAGTGTATCCAAAAGTTGTTCCAAATTGCTTCCATTGCATAATAAATTAGTGTCATCGGCAAACAATATTAAATCCATTTTTTTCCAAAACTTTACATATATCATTTATATACATATTGAATAACAATGGCCCCAAAACTGAACCCTGTGGGACTCCACAAGTAACCTTCAGTAACTGTGAGTTTTTGTTACCAACACATACATACTGATATCTATTCTTTAAGTACCTACATAACCAGGACAGTGCTACCCCCCAATACCACAATTTTGTAGTTTCTTTAATAATAAATTATGATCCACTGTATCAAATGCTTTTTTAAGATCCAGGAATACCCCAACTGAATACTCTTTATTTTCAACGGCAGTTGATATTTTTTCTATAAATTCCATTAGAGCAAATGCAGTTGTCCTCTTGTGTCTGAACCCATATTGCTGCTCACACAATAAATTATTCTTCAGTATGAAGTTGTCAGTTCTCTCACAGAATATTTTTTCAAGTATCTTGGAAAATTGCGGCAATAGTGAAATTGGTCTATAGTTTGAGAATTCCCCTCTGTCACCCGTCTTGTATATCGGAATTACTTTAGCTATTTTCATTACATTGGGAAATATACCTGTTTGGAGAGACAGGTAACAGATATACGTCAGTGGTTTCACTAAGCATTCAATAATAGTTTTGACTAAGAGCATGTCAATACCATCACAGCCCGTTATGGTGCGCATTTAGGGCCCATATATAGTATGCATGTATGGTATGCATTTTTCCCCTCACATATGTTCAGTAGGCATGACGGTGCATACTCTGGGAACTTCACGTCTAAACGGCCAAGGAGTCCTGACCCGGCGGAGACCTTGGGAGGTGTGAAGTGGTTTCTTGGCAGACGGGAAGCCAGAGAGAATGTCCCAGCAGGAGCCCCCGAGGCTGAGGTGTTGAAAGACAATAGTGACGCCAAGGAGCCTCGGAAGCTATATGTTTACTGAAGGACTGTGGGCTGGGAATGTAATATTTGATGTTGGGGGGTTTTGTGTCTCTGGGGGTATAAGAGCTGTGAGGAAAGATTGTCCTGTCTCTTTTGTTGAGATACTTGCTTGTTAGAGGATGAGACTGCGAATAAACCTTTCCTGAGAAATAAACTCAGTCGCATTTGTGAAGGCATCCTCTACACTGGTGACCTACGACAAACCATGGTCGGTGACGGCGAGCTTTCCGCACCGGACTCTTTAGTAGCCAACCGGGTTAACGCAGCTACCACACTACAGCTGCCCGATTTCTGGCAACATAACCCGCACTCCTGGTTTACCACTGTGGAGGCGCAGTTCCACCTTCGGGGAATCTCAGTGGACGCAATGAGGTTCTACCATGTCGTCGCGAAGCTGGACAGCCTCACAGTGCAGCGGGTGGAGAGCCTGACCAACCACCCGCCCCGAGACGACAAGTATGGCGCACTGAAAGCCGCCCTCATTCGAGCCTTCACTCCCTCGCTGGGGGAGCGAGCAGAGAAGCTCCTGGCACTGACAGAGGGGGAAGCAGACAGGGCGGCAGATCTGATGGTGAAGATGATGAGCCTGAGAGGCGAGGATGACGACAGCTTTATCTTCGCCCACCTCTTCCTCAGAACGCTCCCGCCAGCAGTGAGAGTCACCCTGGCCAGCTCACAGCTACTCAACAACCGTGACTACCACGAGCTGGGCCAGGAGGCGCAGCGGCTCGTCAACACCCATAGACGGCACGCAGCCACGACGGCAGCGGCAGAGCTGAACGCACCCTCGCGAGACGAGGGGAGACCAGAGACTGCGGCACCGGATCCACTGACGGCAGCAGCGGCAGAGGCCAGGAGAACCGGGGCTGACAACACCCTCTGTTTCTACCATCGGCGCTTCGCCGAGAGAGCGCGCAGATGCATCCCACCGTGCCGATACCAGCACCAGGGAAACGCCAAGACCGGGAGCCGGTAGCAGCTGCGACTCTCGGCACGAAGAACAAGCTGCTTTTCGTGACAGACGCGAATTCAGGGAAAGAGTTCCTGGTGGACACAGGCTCCCAGCTAAGTTTTGTCAAGCCTGCCTACGCGGACATGCTGACGCCTGCCAGCGGACCCCTGGTGTTAGCGGCGAACGGCTCCACGATCAAAACCTATGGGGAGAAGACGCTCCTCCAGTCCCTCCACGGGCGCACCTTCGAGTGGACCTTCGTTGTAGCGGCAGTTAACAACAACATGCTAGGTGCTGACTTTTTATGCTCAAACAGTTTGTTAGTTGATCTTGCTAATAGACGTATTGTAAATGCACTGTCTTTCTACTCTATCTCCTGCACAGCTCGGGTGGCCCTGCCTTCTGCACATCCCAATGTCACAGCTGCGGGTGGTAAGTTTCATGCATTACTCAACCAGTTCCCAACACTCACGGTCCCAACATTTTCAGCGTCAGTTGCCAAACATGGGGTCGAGCATTTCATAACTACCTCTGGCCCCCCTGTTTTTGCAAAAGCTCGGTGCTTGGACCCAGCTAAACTGGCCATCGCGCGCGAGGAATTCGCCAACTTGGAAAAACTGGGCATTGTTAGACACTCGAACAGCTCTTGGTCGTCACCCCTGCACATGGTGCCCAAGGCTGACGGCTCGTGGCGCCCTTGCGGTGATTTCCGCAGATTAAATAATGCTTCAGCACACGACCGCTACCCGATTCCGCACATCCAGGATTTTTCGGCACATTTGGCGGGGGCGCGCATCTTTTCCAAAATAGATTTGGTGCGCGGTCCCAGTCCGTGTGCAAGACATACCCAAAACGGCAGCTATAACCCCTTTCGGGCTTTTCGAGTTTTTGCGCATGCCTTTCGGCCTCAAAGGCGCCGCGCAGATGTTCCAACGCATGATGGATGCAGTGCTGCGCGGCCTCCCTTTCGTGTTCGCTTATTTGGATGATATTTTGGTAGCCAGTGCATCCGAAGCCGAGCACGAACGCCACCTCACAGCCGTTTTTCAGAGGCTGACAGAGCACGGGCTGATCATTAACCCAGCGAAATGCCAGTTCGGGGTAGCGCAAATCGATTTTTTGGGACACCGCGTGTCTCCAGAGGGCGCGGTCCCGCTGCCGGATAAAGTGCGCGCGATAACGGATTTCCCCCAACCGCAGACAGTTAAGGCACTGCAAGAATTTTTGGGGATGGTCAATTTTTATAACCGTTTCCTCCCCAACGTGGCACGGCTCGTGCACCCATTGTACGCGGCATTAAAGAAACAAAAACCTACAGCTAAGGTCGAGTGGTCCCCGGACCGGGAGTGCGCTTTCTCACAGGTCAAATCGGCCCTCGCGAACGCTGCGTTATTGGCACACCCGGTGCCAGCAGCTCGCATGGCGCTAACCACGGACGCTTCCGACGTGGCAGTGGGAGCGGTTGTCGAGCAACTGGTAGCAGGGAGCTGGCAACCACTTGCGTTTTTCAGCAAAACATTGCGCGATAACGAGCGTAAATACAGCGCGTTTGATAGGGAGCTTTTAGCCCTGCATTTGGCCATCCGCCACTTCCAGTTCTGGTTGGAAGGGCGCCGTTTCACCGCGTTTGTAGACCATAAACCATTAACTTTTGCAATGGCTAAAATTTCAGAGCCTTGGTCGGGCCGACAACAGAGACAGCTGGCCCCAATTTCGGAGTTTACCACTGACATTCAACACGTGGCGGGTAAGCACAATGTAGTAGCAGATTGTCTCTCGCGTGCAGTTGAACTGCCAGGCCCCCAGGGGGCAGACTCGGCGGCTGTAGACGCGGGCCAGGTTTGCGGCGCGGAAGCGCTCACAGCCCCAGTCTGCGTTGGGTTAGATTATGCAGTCATGGCCGCCGAGCAGGTTAACGACGCGGACGTGCGCGCACTCCAGTCTGGGCCAACAGGGCAAAGGCTGGAGCACAGGGTGCATCAAAGAGGTATGCCCCCCCTAATCTGAGATATCTCCACGGGGCGCCCCCGCCCCGTGGTCCCAGCTGCGTGGCGTCGCCGCGTTTTTGACTTAATACATTCGCTGGCACATCCGGGCATTCGCGCGTCGATCAAAATGGTGGGAGAGAAGTTTGTTTGGCCGGGGCTGCGTAAACAGGTCAAAGAATGGGCTGCAGCCTGCGCAGCGTGTCAAAGAGCAAAGGTACACAAGCACACGCGGGCCCCTCTTGAACCTTTTCACATCCCAGCCAAACGCTTCGACCACGTGCATGTCGACTTGGTGGGACCCCTTCCGCTGTCACAGGGGTTCACACACCTTCTAACTATGGTGGACCGCACTACGCGCTGGCCAGAGGCGATTCCTCTGGCGTCAACCACAGCAGCAGATGTTGCGCGCGCTTTTTTAACGACTTGGGTCACGCGCTTTGGAGTCCCGTCAGACATAACATCTGACAGAGGACCCCAATTTGTTTCCGAGCTCTGGTCATCCATGGCACTCAGCCTGGGGGTGAAAATTCATCGCACCACTGCGTATAACCCCCAGGCCAACGGTTTGTGCGAACGCTTTCACCGGTCATTGAAAGCAGCCCTCAGAGCAGCTCTCACGGACACAAATTGGGTTGATAAGCTTCCATGGGTTTTATTAGGGTTGCGTTCAGCACCTAAGGAAGATTTGCAAGCCTCTTCAGCCGAGCTAGTCTTCGCCCAACCTCTCCGGTTACCGGGAGAATTCCTTCCTGAGAACCCCGCACCAGATCGCCCCCCCGCTCAGCTGCTGCAGAGCGACGCGGGATCACACACCCTCCCCGGCCCAGTTCATCACAGCTTTCCACGCGTTTTGGTGCCTAAAGCCTTAAAGAATGCAGAATTCGTTTTTGTTAGACACGACGCACAAAGGTTAGGTTTAAGACCACCTTATGATGGACCGTTCAGAGTGTTAGAAACCGGGGAAAAGCATTTTTTGCTCGATTTGGGAGACAGGAGGGACTTAGCCTGCATTAACAGACTCAAGCCCGCTTTTGTGTTAGCTGATGACCAAGTGCAGGTAGCCAGGGCCCCCCGTCGGGGCAGGCCACCGGGGAGACACTCTGCTAAGCTTTCACGACGATGTGCTAATGACTCTGATCCACAGATGCAAGAGACAGCCACAGGCAGAGCAAGACCTGCTCACAGCAGGTATGGCAGGCGGTTGAAGCCCAAGCAGTTGGATGTGTGATATGTGTGCCAAATTTTTTTTTTTTTTTTGCATTTTCGTTCTGTGTAATATGTCATGATTCTATGCATCTGGGGTGTAAGTTGTCCTTATTTAGACGTTTGGGGGGGGGGGTTATATAGTGCGCATTTAGGGCCCATATATAGTATGCATGTATGGTATGCATTTTTCCCCTCACATATGTTCAGTAGGCATGACGGTGCATACTCTGGGAACTTCACGTCTAAATGGCCAAGGAGTCCTGACCCGGCGGAGACCTTGGGAGGTGTGAAGTGGTTTCTTGGCAGACGGGAAGCCAGAGAGAATGTCCCAGCAGGAGCCCCCGAGGCTGAGGTGTTGAAAGACAATAGTGACGCCAAGGAGCCTGAAGCTTTATGTTTACTGAAGGACTGTGGGCTGGGAATGTAATATTTGATGTTGGGGGGTTTTGTGTCTCTGGGGGTATAAGAGCTGTGAGGAAAGATTGTCCTGTCTCTTTTGTTGAGATACTTGCTTGTTAGAGGATGAGACTGCGAATAAACCTTTCCTGAGAAATAAACTCAGTCTCGTTTGTGAAGGCATCCTCTACACCGTAGATGTTTTACTTTAAAACGATTTAACAATTTCAATGACCTCTCTCTCGTCTGTGTTCTTTATGAAAATGGAGTCTTTTATAGCAGTGTTTTTGCTTATTGTATCACCTGTAGGTGCCGTAATGGGCATTTCTCGAGCCAAATTAGGACCAATGTTAACAAAAAAGTTATTAAATTCATCTGCAGGTGAAACTGCATTCACACTCTGAGTCGTTGTATTATTTTTTGAAAAACTGGTTGGGTAGCTTGTATTTCTGTTTTTATTTCCAAGAATATTGTTAAGTTAAGAAAATTGTTAAGTCTACAAGAAATTGTAGAGTTTGGATCAAACTAAATGGAACACCTGAGGAAGCACAGAGTATAATAATCAGAGAGATTACTGACTTAAATAAATATAGATGAACACTGATTAAGAAAATTAAGAGACTATGATAATCCATATCCACACACACGGCAAGAATAGTTCTTTTGACATACCATGTCAATGTACTTTAAAAAAACACAAACTAAACAAAACAAACAAAAAAACTTATGACTGACTTGAGTAGACATCAATTATCCCCAGTTGGAGGAAGTCATTTGACACAGAGTGAGGAATCAGAATCAGAATCAGAATCAGAATCAGGTTTATTGCCATTGTTCATGTAGTACACAAACTAGGAATTTGTCTCGGTGCAATGCTGCAACATTAAACATGATAAAATAAAAGAAATAAACTATACATGCAATAAAGTGTAGAATAAGAGTAAGTGATACTGGTCAGCAGTTAAAATATATTAGCGAGCAGCAGATACTGTGGAGAACTATATAGTGCAGTCGGTAATGCAAGAAGAAAACAGTGATGATTGACATGAGTCTGGTTGAGCTGCTGTACATAGTGCACAAGAGTCAATAAGTCACTTAGTGTTCAGCAGTCTGATGGCAGAGGGGAAGAAGCTGTTCATGTGACGGGAGGTTTTAGTCTGGATGGACCGAAGTCTTCTACCTGAGGGGAGGGGGCAAACAGTACGTGACCAGGGTGTGAGGGATCGGCTATGATCCGGCCAGCACGCCTCCGGGTCCTGGAGATGTACAGATCCTGGAGAGATGGGAGCTTGCAGCCAATCACCTTCTCAGCAGTGCGCACGACGCGCTGCAGCCTTAGTCTGTCCCTGGCAGTGGCTCCTGCGTACCACACGGTTATGGAGGTGGTGAGGATGGACTCGATGATGGCTGTGTAGAACTGCACTAACATCTTGGTGGGTAGCTTGAGCTTCCTCAGCTGCCGCAGGAAGAACATCCTCTGCTGGGCTTTTTTGATGAGTGAGCTGATGGTCGGCTCCCATTTGAGGTCCCTGGTGATGGTAGTGCCTAGGAAGCGGAAGGAATCAGCAGTGGTGATGGGAGAGCCTGTGAGGGTGAGGGGGGGCAGAGGGGTAGTGACTTTCCTGAAGTCTACAATCATCTCCACTGTCTTCAGAGCGTTCAGCTGTAGGTTGTTATTGTTGCACCAGGACGCCAGCTGGGCCACCTCTCTCCTGTAGGCGGACTCGTCGCCGTTGGAGATGAGCCCAATGAGGGTGGCGTCGTCCGCAAACTTGATCAACTTGACGGACTGGTGGCTGGAGGTGCAGGAGTTGGTGTAAAGGGAGAAGAGTAGGGGGGAAAGTACACAGCCCTGGGGTGATCCGGTGCTGATGCTAGTAGAGTCTGAGACAGTCTTTCCCAGCCGCACATGCTGCCTCCGGTCCGTCAGGAAGTCGGTGATCCACCTGCAGAGGGAGTCAGGCACGTTGAGCAGGGACAGCTTGTCCCGGAGCAGAGCGGGGCGGATGGTGTTGAATGCGGAGCTGAAGTCCACAAACAGGATCCTGGCGTAGGTTCCCGGGGAGTCCAGGTGCTGCAGGATGGAGTGGAGGGCCAGGTTGACTGCGTCGTCTACAGACCTGTTGGCTCGGTAGGCAAACTGCAGTGGGTCCAGGAGAGGGGTGGTGATGGACTTGAGGTGGGACAGGACCAGGCGCTCAAAGGACTTCATGACTACAGAGGTGAGCGCTACAGGTCTGTAGTCATTAAGTCCAGTGATCCGTGGCTTCTTGGGGACAGGGATGATGGTGGAGGATTTGAGGCAGGACGGCACGTGGCATAACTTAAGGGAGGTGTTAAAAATGTCTGTGAAGACAGGAGCCAGCTGTTTCGCACAGTGTCTCAGGGTGGAGGGAGACACGCCGTCCGGACCAGGGGCCTTGCGCGGGTTCAGTCTGGAGAACTGTTTGAGCACGTCCTGCTCACTGATGATAAGGGCAGGGGGGGAGGAGGGGGGGGTGCCTTTAATGAAGTAGGGATTGTGGAGGCTGTGGAGCTGGAGGGAGGGGGGGAGTTGGACACAGATGACGAGGTGTCAAAACGGGCATAGTGTTGGGACAGTCTTTGACAAAGGGCTTTGTCATCCTGACCTTTAGGAGCCTGAGGCCGATAGTTGGTGATCTGCCTCAGTCCTCTCCACACGGAAGCCGAATCATTAGCAGTGAACTGCTGCTGGAGTCTCTCAGAATACACAGATTTAGCTCTCTTCAGCTCTCTGTTAAACCGGTATTTAACCTCCCTGTAGCAGTCCCTGTCTCCACTTTTCAGCGCTGCTTCCTTCTCCTTCCTGATCTGTCTGAGCTTAGCTGTGAACCAGGGTTTGTCATTAGAGTAACTCACCCTGGTGCGTGATGGAAGAATGTCCTCTTCACAAAAGTGGATATATGAGTTCACAGTGTCCGTATATTCATCCAGATCATGCGTGGCTCGTTTAAACATGCCCCAGTCAGATATTTCCATGCACGTTTCCAGCTTCTCCTCAGCTTCGCTGGTCCGTTTCTTCGTAGTGCTCACAACAGGTTTAGTGAGCTTCAATCTCTGTCTGTATGTGGGAATGAGGTGGACCATCACGTGATCAGATAATCCCAGCGCAGCGCGGGGAACAGCGCGATATGCGTCTTTCACTGTGGTGTAACAGTGATCCAGTGTGTTTAATCCTCTGGTGGGGCATTTAATAAACTGTTTGTAGCGGGGGAGATCGTGGCTCAGATTGCTCTGATTAAAGTCGCCAGCCACAATAACCAGAGAGTCTGGAAAAATCCGCTCTGTGTGTTGAATGTGATCCGCGAGCACGCGCTGAGCTTCGCGCGTGTCCGCATCGGGAGGGACGTACACAGCGATGAGTATGAAAGAAGCAAACTCCCGCGGGGAATAAAAAGGCTTGCAGTTAATAACAAGAAATTCCAGGGCGGGAGAACAGTGTTTGGAAATTACCTTTACATCAGAGCACCAGCTGCTGTTGATGTAGAAGCAGACTCCGCCTCCTGTGGTCTTGCCGGAAAGCTCTGTGTCACGATCAGCACGAAAGAGCTGGAAACCCTCGAGGTGCAGCGCGCTGTCCGGTATATTTTCCCGGAGCCAGGTCTCAGTAAAACAGAGGGCAGCCGAGGAGGAGAGGTCCCTAAAACGCATCAGCAGTCTCAGTTCATCTACCTTGTTAGAGAGAGAGTTGGTATTGGACAGAAATATGCCAGGCAGCGCCGTTCGCGTGCCTCTCCTGCGAAGCCGCACGAGAGCGCCCGCTCGTCTTCCTCTCTTTCGCCGTCTCACTTTTCGAGCCAAGCAATGAACCAGATCGGCGGCAGGAGCTAAAAAAAACTGGGAGAAGGTCCGTGGGAGTGAAAGTCCTGATATTTAGAAGTTCTTCACGGGTATAAGTGCAAGCAGACACACAATTGACAAACAAAAACAAACAAAGGGCGCAGCGAAGCACCATGTCGACCACTGTGGGCGCCATCTTGCAAAAAGTCCATCTTGCAAAAAGAAATTCAAACTCTGAAAATATGCCATTATGCTGAACATAAACTACAAGAGATGGAGAATGATATTGATCCTGATAACCACTTTTTCAATAATATTCATAATCATTGTGAATATTACACTGAAAAGCAATTCAAAAGTCAAGTGCAACTAGATGGTAAACTATCAATAATACACTTCAACAGCAGAAGTCTTAACAAAAACTTTCCACAGTTTCAGGACTATTTAAAACAGCTAGACAGAAAATTTACAGCCATCGCAGTCTCTGAAACTTGGCTTAATGAAGAGCAGGCTCCCCTGATGGCAATAGAGGGATATCAGATGTTTCATATTAACAGATCTCAAAAAAAGGGTGGTGGTGTTGCACTGTATATTGATGACCTGTATAGATGTAAACTTGTAAATGGAATGTCCTTTGCACTACCAGGGATTTTAGAATGTGTTACCGTTGAGACTGACCAAGATAAAACAAAAAATCTAATTATAAGTTGTATATATAGAACGCCGGGAACTTGCATTGAGACATTCAGAGATAAATTAGTCGAGCTATACAATAATATTACTAGTAAGAAAATGGTAGTAATTTGTGGAGATTTCAATATTGATTTACTAAATCCATATCAACAAAATGTAATTACAGAGTTCATGAATTCTATGTACAGTATGAGTCTATATCCCACAATAACACATCCCAGTAGAATCACAGTTCACACTGCTACACTTATTGAGAACCTGTTTGTTAATATTATTGATAAGAAAATAGAAAGTGGATTATTGATAAATGATATAAGTGACCATCTGCCAACCTTTGCACTTATCCATGGCCACATGGAGGCCAATACAGAAAAAAATTTAAAATCGTTCAGATACAAATCACAAAATGCAATCAGTTCTTTTAAAGAAGACTTGCTGAAGCAGGACTGGACAAAAGTCTATGTATCAGATGTAAATGAAGCCTATGACACATTTATGAACATTGTAACCACTCTTTATGAAAAAAATTGTCCATTAGTAAAGAAAAAGCTTAAACATAAATTTGTTGATAAGCCATGGTTAACCAAAGGATTACAAAAGGTGTGTAAAAAGAAAAATTTATTATATAAAGCTTTTCTAAAGAAAAGGACAAAAGAAGCAGAGCAGTGGTATAAAACATACAAAAATAAGTTAACATATATAATGAGATGTAGTAAAAGAGACTATTACAGTAAAGAACTGGAGAAAAACAGAGACAATATTAAAAATACATGGACAATTCTTAACAATATTCTTGGAAATAAAAACAGAAATACAAGCTACCCAAACAGTTTTTCAAAAAATAATACAACGACTCAGAGTGTGAATGCAGTTTCACCTGCAGATGAATTTGATAACTTTTTTGTTAACGTTGGTCCCAATTTGGCTCGAGAAATACCCATTACGGCACCTACGGGTGATACAATAAGCAAAAACACTGCTATAAAAGACTCCATTTTCATAAAGAACACAGACGAGAGAGAGGTCATTGAAATTGTTAAATCGTTTAAAAGCAAGACATCTACGGACTGTGATGGTATTGACATGCTCTTAGTCAAAACTATTATTGAATGCTTAGTGAAACCACTGACGTATATTTGTAACCTGTCTCTCCAAACAGGTATATTTCCCAATGCAATGAAAATAGCTAAAGTAATTCCAATATACAAGACGGGTGACAGAGGGGAACTTTCAAAACTATAGACCAATTTCACTATTGCCGCAATTTTCCAAGATACTTGAAAAAATATTCTGTGAGAGAATAACAACTTCATACTGAAGAATAATTTATTGTGTGAGCAGCAATATGGGTTCAGACACAAGAGGACAACTGCATTTGCTCTAATGGAATTTATAGAAAAAATATTAACTGCCATTGAAAATAAAGAGTATTCAGTTGGGGGTATTCCTGGATCTTAAAAAAGCATTTGATACAGTGGATCACAATTTATTATTAAAGAAACTACAAAATTGTGGTATTAGGGGGGTAGCACTGTCCTGGTTAAGTAGTTACTTAAAGAATAGATATCAGTATGTATGTGTTGGTAACAAAAACTCACAGTTACTGAAGGTTACTTGTGGAGTCCCACAGGGTTCAGTTTTGGGGCCATTGTTATTCAATATGTATATAAATGATATATGTAAAGTCTCGTAAAAAATGGATTTAATATTGTTTGCCGATGACACTAATCTATTATGCAGTGGAAGCAATTTGGAACAACTTTTGGATACACTCGGAAAGGAATTAGGAAAACTTAAACTGTGGTTTGATTCAAACAAATTAACGCTCAATTTAAGTAAGACAAAATTTATAGTTTTTAACAACCATCACAACAACTTAATATCTGAACTCAGTGTAAATGGTGTAGAGATTGAAAGGGTATCTGAAACTAAATTTCTTGGAGTAATAATTGATAATAAACTGTGTTGGAAATCACATATTAATTATATTAAAGGTAAAATATCTAAATCAATCGCAATACTACACAGAGCGAAATATTTGCTGAATCAACCCACATTATATACTTTGTATCATTCATTAATACTCCCATACATGACCTTGTACTGAAGTATGGGGAAACACATATAAAACAAACATACAGTATATCCAGTCTTTATGCTTCAGAAGAGAGCTATTAGAATAATAAACAAAGCTGCTTACAGGGAACCAACAAACCCACTTTTTCTTAAATTAAAAGCTCTCAAGTTGAAAGATCTGGTTGACTTTAAAACTGCAGTAATAATGTTTAAAGTGAAGAATCTATCACTGCCCACAAATATCCAAAAGTTGTTCCAAATAAGGGAGAAACAATATCATTTCAGAGGAACATGTATATTTCAAAAACCTTCAGTGAGAACTACCACCAAGCAACACTGTGTTTCAGTGCAAGGAGTAAGATTATGGAATGATTTTGGACCTGAATTAAAATTATGTACAACGCTTGGACAATTTAAACAAAAACTAAAGGAAGAAATACTCCAAACATATATACAAGATGACATGTAAAATCACATAAGGATTGTCATATCCAGTCTGTGTTGTGTTGTTGCTTAGTTTTTTTGTCACATTTTGTCTTAGCTTTGTTCCGAATTGTAATCGCTCTTGTTTTGTTTTTCTTTTGAATTCTTGGATGGAATATGGGTGGGCAATACAAGCTGCGGCTTCAGCCATCACCCATTTCAGATAAGTTATGTTGAACTGTATAATCAGAGGAGTTATTGTTTAATTTGACCTTGTTGGATTTTTTCCCCCTTTATTATTCTGTTTCTTTTAATCTTTACTTTTAATCTATCCGAAATAAAGATTCATTCATTCATTCAAGTATTGTCCATGTATTTTTAATATTGTCTCTCTTTTTCTCCAGTTCTTTACTGAAATAGTCTCTTTTACTACATATTATTATACTGTATATGTTAACTTATTTTTGTATGTTTTATACATGATAATGAACATAAGTTAGTTAATTAATATTGTAGTGGCTGGTGAAGTAAATCCTCAGCATTTCATCAGTCACTCTTGCCTATCCCTGCATATGAAGCCTAACCACACCTGTTAGCTAAGAGACTCCTCATTATTGTTCCTGTTACCAGCGGGCTAAAACTGCCATAAATGCCTCCACTGCTTCCATACCTCTTCTGATGTTTTTCCATGTTTAAAGTACTTTAATAAGCTCATGCTTCTCTTGGATAGTGACGCTAGAGCAGGGGTCCTCAAATGTTTTTGCCAGGGGTCCGCATTTGCTTTGTTCCAGTGGGTCGGCGGTCCGGAACAGTGCTAACATGGTGCATCAGCCAATATTTCATTTTGATGTTGGGAAGGACAATAAACAGAAAATTTTATTCTGAGTAAATATTAACTGGACACTATAAGTCAAGAATACGCAAATGTTTTTACACAAGGCCCACATTTATTTAACACAAACCTGACCAGATTACAATAGAGGTGCATTTCAATATATTGGAATATTGTGAAAAAGTTAACTTTTTTTTTTACAAAATAATTCAAAAGCAAACTTTTATATTTAATATTAATTACATGAACATGGAAATATTTCAAGCCTTTTTTGATTTAATTTTAATGATTATATATTTTTTTTATTAAATTATGATATTCTAATTTAATGAACTGCACCTATAAAACAAGGTAAACAGTCCATTCACCTCATTCACAAATGCACGTAAAAGGTGGTGCTGAAGAAGATCTCAGGTAGTTCACAGGTTTCATAATAGTTTCCATCACTTCTGAATATTCTTTTCCAAGCCTGGCACACAGCACTGTCTGGTGAATGATGCAGTGATATGACAGCAGGTCTGGATGGTGCTTTTTCATGCGCTGGATAGCTCCCTTCTCTCTCCTATTCATGGCTGGAGCTCCATCAGTTGCAATGGACACCACCATTTTGACATCAATTTGTCTTTCTTTCAGCATCTGCATGGTGCCTTCATAAATATTCTCATTCCTTGTGTAACTGTGGAGGGATTTGATACCTAAAATGTCTTCACAAAATTCTCCCTTTGCTTCACTGTAATATCTGAGAAAGACACATAACTGTGCATTGTCTGTACAGTCTGTTGATTAATCCACAGCTAATGAAATGCACTGTGCATTCTTAATATCACCAGTTAGCTGGTTTGCAAGACCCAGGCCACTCTGAGTGAGGCCTCAGCTGCATTTTCTTGATGGGTCATAGATCTGACAGTCTGTAGTTTAATCTGAAGATTTCAGCTGAGCAAGTTTGTCTGACCTCACCTCAGTATACAACAACCGTGTCGCTGCAAATCAGGCACATTGGTTTTATGCTGGACTCTGGCAGAATGAACGCATATTTTTGTCCATTCCTCTTTGAATTCTCGGTTTTTCTGATCATTCTTCCTTTTTTTGCCAGCGCCAACTTTGAAAGTGACATGCCATTTGGTATTAGCTACATCACAGCGGCAGTTACAGAACATTACTGCATGTACAGGTACATCTCAAAAAATTAGAATATCATGAAAAAGTTCAATAATTTTTGTCACTCATTTTAGAAAGTGAAACCCATATATAGATTCATTACACATAAAGTGAAATATTTCAAGCCTTTACTTCTTGAAGTTTTGATGATTATGGCTTACAGATAATGGAAACCCAAAATTCAGTGTCTCAGAAAAATAGAATATTGTGAAAAAGTTCAATACTGGAAAGTCATGGTGTCACACCCTAATCAGCTAATTAACTCAAAACACCTGCAAATGTTTCCTGAGCCTTTAAGTGGTCTCTCAGTCTGGGTCAGTAGACTACACAATCAAGGGGAAGACTGCCGACTTGACAGACGATCAGAAGACAGTCATTGACACAGTCCACAGGGAGGGTAAGCCACAAAAGGTCATTGCTAAAGAAGCTCATTGTTCGCAGAGTGCTGTATCCAAGCATATTCATAGAAAGTTGAGTGGAAGGAAAAACTGTGGTAGGAAAAGGTATACCAGCAAAAGGGATAACTGTAGCCTTGAGAGGATTGTCAAGCAAAATGCATTCAAGAATTTGGGGGAGCTTCACAGGAGTGGACTGAGGCTGGAGTCAGTGCATGAAGAGACACCACACACAGACGAATCCTAGACATGGGCTACAAATGTCGCATTCCTCGTGTCAAGCCACTCCTGAACTAGAGACAATGTCAGAAGCGTCTTACCTGGGCTGTGGAGAAAAAGAACTGGACTGTTGCTCAATGGTCCAAAGTCCTCTTTTCAGATGAAAGTAAATTTTGCATGTCATTTGGAAATCAAGGTCCCAGAGTCTGGAGGAAGAGTGGAGAAGCACAGAATCCACGTTGCTTGAAGTCCAGTGTGACATTTCCACAGTCAGTGACGATTTGGGCTGCCATGGCATCTGCTGGTGTTGGTCCACTGTGTTTTATTCAAGTCCACAGTCAACGCAGCCATCTACCAGGAAATTTTAGAGCACTTCATGCTTCCTTCTGCTGACAAGCTTAATGGAGATGCTGATTTCATTTTCCAGCAGGACTTGGCACCTGCCCACACTGCCAAAGGTACCAAAAGCTGGTTCAGTGACCATGGTGTTACTGTGCTTGATTGGCCAGCAAACTCGCCTGGCCTGAACTCCATAGAGAATCTACAGTATGGGGTATTGTCAAGAGGATGATGAGAGACACCAGACCCAACAATGCAGATGACCTGAAGGCCGCTATCAAAGTAACCTGGGCTTCCATTACACCTGAGCAGTGCCACAGGCTGATCACCTCCATGCCACACCGCATTGATGCAGTAATCCATGCAAAAAGAGGCCCAACCAAGTATTGAGTGCATAGAAATGGACATACTTTTCAGAAGCCTGACAATTCTGTTTAAAATATCCTTTCTTTAATTGATCCTATGTCATATAATTTTCTGAGACACTGAATTTTGGGTTTTCATTATCTGTAAGCCATAATCATCAAAATTTCAAGAAATTAAATGGTAAATGGCGTTCACTTATATAGCGCTTTTCTTTTCATCTCGGATGACCAAAGCACTTTACAGATCCTGCAATCCACCCATTCACACACTGATGGCGGCAGAGCTGCCATACACACAGGCACTAACCAGGCCACCAGGAGCAACTGGGGGTTCAATGTCTTGCTCAAGGACACTTCGACAAGCGGACAGCAGACAGAATGGGAATCGAACCATGACCCTCCGATAAAGGCTTGAAATATTTCACTCTATGTGTAATGAATCTATATAGTATGTGAGTTTCACTTTCTGAAATGAGTGACAAAAAATATTGAATTTTTTCATGACATTCAAATTTTCTGAGATGTACCTGTAATTCCTCGAAGTATTCCTTCCACCGCCCGACGATATCCCCAGTTGAAGTCAACAGTGTCCCATCCGCACCATACACAGTGTGGACGGGGAGCTGCTTTCCCCTCCTGAGCCGCCGAACAGTTTGCCAGAATCTCTTTGAAGCCGACCGAAAGTCTTGTTCCATGGCCTCACCGAACTCCTCCCATACCCGGGTTTTTGCTTCAGCAACCACCCGAGCTGCACTCCGCTTGGCCTGCCGGTACACCTCAGCTGCTTCGGGAGTCCCACAAGCCAACCAAGCTTGATAGGACTCCTTCTTCAGCTTAATGGCCCCCCTCACCACTGGTGTCCACCACTTGGTTCGGGGGTTGCCACCACGAGATGCACCGACCACCTTGCGGCCGCAGCTCTGGGCCGCCGCTTCAACAACAGAGGTGGAGAACATGGCCCATTCAGACTCCATGTCTCCAGACTCCCTCGGAATGTGGTTGAAGTTCTTCCGGAGGTGGGAGTTGAAGACCTCCCGGACAGGGGCCTCAGCCAGACGCTCCCAGCACACCCTCACTATACGTTTGGGTCTACCAGGTCTGAATGGCTTCCTCCCCTGCCATCGGATCCAACTCACCACCAGGTGGTGATCAGTTGACAGCTCTGCACCTCTCTTTACTCGGGTGTCCAAGACATACGGTCGCAGGTCTGATGATACGATAACAAAATCGATCATCGACCTGCGGCCTAGGGTGTCCTGGTGCCAGGTGCACATATGGACACCCTTATGCTTGAACATGGTGTTCGTTATGGACAGACTGTGGTTAGCACAGAAGTCCAATAACTGAACACCACTCGGGTTCAGATCGGGCAGGCCGTTCCTCCCAATCACCCCCCTCCAGGTTTCACTGTCGTTGCCCACGTGCGCATTGAAGTCCCCCAGTAGGACAATGGAGTCTCCAGGAGGAGCACCCTCCAGCACCCCAGTCACAGACTCCAAAAAGGATGGGTACTCTGAAACATCATTTGGTGCATAGGCACAAATGATGGTCAGGACCCGTTTCCCAACCCGAAGGCGCAGGGAAGCAACCCTTTCGTCCACCGGGGAAAACTCCAATATAGAGGCAGCAAGGTGGGGCGATACAAGAATACCTACCCCTGCTCGTCGCCTCTCGCCCGGGGCAACTCCAGAAAAGGCCAAGCTCCAGCCCCTCTCCAGGAGACTGGTTCCGGAACCGGAGCTGTGTGTTGAGGTGAGGCCGACTATATCTAGCCGGTATCGCTCAATCTCGTACACCAGCTCAGGCTCCTTCCCCACCAGAGAGGTGACATTCCACGTACCAAAAGCCAGTTTAGAAAGCTTGGGATCAGTCCGCCAAGGTCTCCGCCTTTGACTGCCACCTAATCCACATAGCACCGGACTTCCATGATCCCTCCTGCAGGTGGTGAACCTACTGGAGGGCGGACCCATGTAACTCCTTCGGGCTGAGCCCGGCCGGGTCCCATGGGTGGAAACCTGGCCACCAGACGCTAGCCTTCGAGCCCCTCCCCCAGGCCTGGCTCCAGGGTGGGGCCCCGGTAACCCCATACCGGGCGGGGTACACTGAATCCTTGATATACAATTTATCATGAGAGTCTGTTGGATCGTTCTTAGTCTGGCCCTTCACCCAGGACCAGTTTGTCTTGGGAGACCCTATCAGAGGCAAATTGCCCCGGACAACATAGCTCCTGGGATCACTGGGGCACGCAAACCCCCCCACCACGATAAGGTGACGATCCATGAGGCGTATCCCACTGATACGCCTTCCACAGAGGAAGCAGGGTTTGGGGACAAGGGGGATGACTCGCCTATCACAGGGGCTGAGGTCGCCAAGGTGGTTAAAAATCTCCTTGGTGGCCGGGCCCCGGGGGTGGACGAGATTCGCCCCGAGTACCTCAAGGCCCTGGATGTTGTTGGGCTGTCATGGTTGACACGCATCTGCAACATTGCGTGGAGGTTGGGGGCAGTGCCTTTGGCATGGCAAACCGGGGTGGTGGTTCCTCTCTTCAAAAAAGGGGACCGGAGGGTGTGCTCCAACTTTAGAGGGATCACACTCCTCAGCCTCCCTGGGAAGGTCTATGCCAAGGTACTGGAGAGGAGAGTCCGGCCGTTGGTCGAACCTCGGATTCAGGAGGAGCAATGTGGTTTTCGTCCTGGCCGTGGCACATCGGACCAGCTCTTTACCCTCTCGAGAATTCTTGAGGGTTCGTGGGAGTTTGCCCAACCAGTTTACATGTGTTTTGTGGACTTGGAGAAGGCATTTGACCGCGTCCCTCGTGGATTTTTGTGGGGGGTGCTTCGGGAGTATGGGGTATCGGGCTTGTTGTTACGAGCTATTCGGTCTCTGTACGACCGTTGTGAGAGTTTAGTTCGTATTGCCAACACTCGGTCGGAGTCATTCCCAGTGAGAGTTGGACTCCGCCAGGGCTGCCCTTTGTCACCGGTCCTGTTCATAATTTTTATGGACAGGATTTCTAGGCGCAGCCAGGGAATGGAGGGTGTCATGCTTGGTGACCACAGGATCTCATCTCTGTTGTTTGCAGATGATGTTGTCCTGTTGGCTTCATCCAGCAATGACCTACAGCTCTTGCTGGGACGGTTTGCCGCTGAGTGTGAAGCGGCTGGGATGAGAATCAGCACCTCCAAGTCCGAGTCCATGGTCCTCAGCCGGAAAAAGGTGGATTGTCCTCTCCGGGTTGGGGACAGGCTCCTGCCCCAAGTGGAGGAGTTTAAGTATCTTGGGGTCTTGTTCACGAGTGAGGGGAAAATGGAGCGAGAGATCGACAGACGGATTGGAGCAGCATCTGCAGTGATGCGGACGTTGTACCGGTCTGTTGTGGTGAAGAGGGAGCTTAATTCTAAGGCAAAGCTGTCGATTTACCAGTCAATCTACGTTCCTACTCTCACCTATGGTCACGAGCTTTGGGTAATGACCGAAAGAACGAGATCGCGGATACAAGCGGCTGAAATGAGCTTTCTCCGTAGGATTGCTGGACTCACCCTCAGAGATAGGGTGAGGAGCTCAGTCATCCGTGAGAGGCTCAGAGTAGAACCGCTGCTCCTCCACATTGAAAGGAGTCAGTTGAGGTGGTATGGGCATCTGATTAGGATGCCTCCTGGACGTCTCCCACTTGAGGTGTTTCAGGCACGTCCCACTGGGAGGAGACCCCGGGGCAGACCCAGGACTCGGTGGAGAGACTATGTCTCCCAGCTAGTCTGGGAACGCCTTGGTATCCCCTCTGAAGAGCTGGAGCAGGTGGCTGGGGAGAGGGAAGTCTGGGCTTCTCTGCTTGAACTGCTGCCTCCGCGACCCGGACCTCCGGAAAAGCGGTAGAAGATGGATGGATGGATGGATGGATGGATGGTACCTGTAATTGCACCGGCGTTGACGGTCGCGCATGCACGAGAAACGGGCACATTCACATACAAGCAATGAGTGGCACGCACGAGCGATGGCAGCTCTGCAAGATGGGGGGCCAACTTCACGCAGATCTCAGCAAGCTGGTTGTAGCATTTGACAACCCTGCTATGTTTGGAAGTGGGCTGAACGCGTGCACACACACATGGACAGGCACGCTCTGTGCAAAGGTGTTGCACAACGCTCGTATGCAACACTCAGGCAGCGCAGCAAAGTTGGTAAGAAACGCACATAATGTGACACACGTTCGGGTCCGGACTGACTTGTGCTTGGGTCCACCATTTGAGGAGCCCCGTGCTAGAGAGACACTCTGCTTGTTCACTGGAACAGACGCAAGCAGCGCACTTCTGAACTCTGCGTGGATGACAGTCATGCATGTTGCTTGTGTGTGCGCTTGGGGAGTGTCATTTCTGCATATTTAGCAAAATTATTTAGCAAAAATAATGCACATGCTTTCATTTGCCTTACCCTTTCATCTCCCTGGATTAGAATCATCGTGACTGGACTCATGTGGCCAACTTTTGGCACACTTAGGACAAAAACAACTCTTAACAAGAGCACTCTGAGGTGAGTGCCTCTATTTTCTTTGAAGATTCCAATACTTATTTACGGAGAGCAATTTTCAACTTTTCAATATAATTACTGTGGCAGAACCAAATTATGATAAGTCCATCATCCACAACTATACAACAAAGTATACAGCCCATAGCTGTAGGTCAGGATCCCAAGGGGAAACCATGTAGCAAGTATGGTGACCCTAGAGTGCATTGCATGTTCTATAGTAAGAGAGCATAGGGAGTGCCAACCTTGACCTTTGGACCGCAAACCTGTAGTCAGAGATTATAGTCTCAGAGTGAACTTGTGTAGCAGGTTTGGTGACCCCAGCTTTCTTTGTTGTTGAGATATACTTTATAAGGCATTTTGATGTTGACGTTTGGCCTTGCAATCACAAAACCACAGTTACAGTGCAGAGTCACAGGGTGAACCTGTGTACCAAGTTTGGTGGCTCTAGCTTTACTCGTTGTACAGTAATAAGGGATAAGAAATGCTAACCTTGACCTTGGACCTTTTGACCCCAAACCCATAGTCTGAGGCCAGGATCCCAAGGTGAATCTACATAGCAAGTTTGGTGACCCTAGCTTTCTTTGTTGTTGAGATATAATTTATAAGCCATTTTGATGTTGACCTTTGACCTTACAATCCAAAAACCATAGTCACACTTAGGGCTGTTGCGATAACTGCAATTATGTAACACCGTGCTATGGACAAGCCAACCACAGAGGAAAACAAGCAACCGCAACAACCGTGGTGTTCACTTTTTTTGTGTGTGGCTAAATCTCGTTCACTTATGTGCCCCTATTGATTAATAAATAAATTATTAAATGCAAGTATTTTTATTGCCAACAGTATGTTTGCACCTGGTACTAACGGCAGCAGCACCGTGTGAAGCACTCTGTCTCCAGATGGACTCCAGCAGGCAGTCAGTGGTGGAAGCATTTGGACTCCTTGCTAAATACAGCCGTGACAGTAAACACTGAAAGGACACAAAGCGTGTCATTTCCTTCTGAGCGGAGTGTTTATAATTGAGCTCTGACAGCCAAACAGCTACTGCATAGTGCATTGCTTGTTTGAACGTGATTTTTCAAACAGTGGCAAAAATCCAAAAATCACAGAGACAAGAGCCACACAGGGCTGTACGGAGGCTGTCTGTTTAAATAAGCTGAATGTTGCTGCAGTCTCCAGTCCACACATGCATAGTTTAAATATTGGAGTTCCCACCACTGCTTTATAAATTTTTTTTTTTTTTAACAGAATCAGCAGTTCATGCCTAGAAAGACCGGAGCTCTGCACAATTGTCATATACACGCATGAAGTTTAGAGCGGAGCTGGAGCGAGTTTCTCACAGCTTCCATCATTTGCCACATTATGAATCCTGTTTAAATTTCGAGATCACAGGGTCCTAAAAACACTTGCAATAATACTGCATACCGCGGTGTTGAGCTGTCCATCGTCACCACAGGGTAAATTCCTCTACTGCAACAGCCCTAGTCACACTTCAGGGTCACAGGGTGAACCTGTGTACCAAGTTTGGTGACCCTAACTTTACTTGTTGTACAGTAATAAGTCATAGGGAATGTTAACCTTGACCTTTGACCCCAAACTCATAGTCAGGGGTCGGGATCCCAAGGTGAACCTGTATGACCCTAGCCTTACTTGTTTTATAGTAATAGTAAATGTAGGATTTACCATTGTGCAACTGCAATGTTAACTTCGACCCCTTGACCCCAAACCCATAGTTAGGTGAGAATGTAAGTCAGGGCTATTCAATTACAAAATTAGTTGAGCCACAATTTGAAATCAAGACATGTAACTGGGCTGCACATGTTCGACAATCTGATGAATGACAAATTTCAAACCAACACAGATCAATATGACAAAAAATATGCAATTTTTATTCATTGTCTTGGTTTTAAATGTGCACTTGACACATGACAAAGGCACATCAAAAACGCATAAAAACACTAACAGTGGTGGGGTTGAGCAGAACTTGAAGTAGTAGAAACATTTTTCCTCTTGAACAACAATTAAATAAATGGGGGAAAAAAATAAAATTCTGTAAATAACCATTTTGGTCACATTTTATCAGGCATATCACAAAGTGCATAAAAACTCAATGTGCACTGTTAGTAGCATTAACATTTGTTTCCTTTTTGAAATAAAATATATTAAATCCTGGTCATAACTGACCTTGGCACATCTCAAAGTGCATTTAGCTGAATAAAAAATGAACTGTCCAACACTTCAGCGTACAAACCCCTCAAGAAAAGAATGATAACATTAACAAACATTCCACATCCACTATTGTGGTTTGTTTTGTTTGAAATCACCACGTGAGTAGGAACCTCTTTTTATAACTACACATTCCATTACACACAAATATCATTCAACCAAAAATTTCTAGTAGAGTTAGGCTACATGTCCACCAAATGCGTTTTTGTCGCCTGACTGCTCTGAACATCTTGTTTTCAGCGCTTGTGCACTGCGCTATGGGGAAAAAAAAGTCTGTGCCCTGTATCCCAGCAACAGCTTGTCACTCACAGCTCAGCACTTCTGCTTTTCCTATAGTCAGGCTTTCTACTTATTTTTTTAATAGCAGTCTCTAAATAACAATAGACAAGAAACGAATTCTAGCATTGGTAGCAGCTCTGGATGCAAAATATAATGACATGGAAAACAGGAGTCGGAGTACAGACTGTACTGGCGTCCTATGTCCTGCCCTTCCTTATTCTGATTGGCTGCTTAGAAAGGTCTGACATTGACGAGCTCAGCTGCAGTCTGAAAAGTTGAAATTTTTCCAACTCTGAGCGTCCTGAGCACCGCAACAAAAAGCGGCTACCGCCGAAAGCATTTCAGCACCAAGGGTGCTCAGCGCTGTAAACGCTGGACTACATAGAGAATGAATAGAAAATAATCACCCACAGCTGAAAAAATGTGTTTGGTGGACACGCAGCCTTAATGATGCAAAAAGCACTTGCTTAAAAACTTGAGTAATGACTTCAGTCTTGAAGGTTTGAGTTTTTTTCTCCAAAATTTAAAACAATTTTCTTATAGTTTTCTACTTGTCTATGTAAATATATTGAGATTTGAAACCATTTTCCTCAAATTTGTAATTTCCTCTTGTAAAATTGACTTGTACATTTGAGACTTTATTATAAATTTGTGGATTATTTTATTGCTAATTTTTGTCTATTTTTACCTCCGCCAAGGAGGTAATGTTTTTACTGGGGTTTGTTGGTCTGTTTGTTTGTCTGTCTGTCTGTCTGTTACCAACATAACTCAAAAAGTTATGAATGGATTTTGACGAAATTTTCAGGAAAGGTATGTAATGGCACGGGGAACAGATGATTACATTTTGGTGATGATCTGAGAGTGCATACCTCCACCAAGGGCTTTGTTTGTATTTGTGCAGCAGGATTACACAAAAACTACTGGATGGATTTGGATGAAATTTTCACCAGAAGTGATTCTTGGGCTAGAGAGGAACCCATTACATTTTGGTGATGATCTGGGAATGTATACCTCAGCTAAGGCTCTTCTCACAGTGTGTCAGCCACAATACTCCAAAACTAATGGACAGACTTTGATGCAATTTTCACCACAAGTGGCTCTAGGCCTACACACAAACCCATTACATTTTGGAGGTGATCCGTGAGAGACTGAAGGAGCCTTGGAGGAGGTATGCGCTCTCTGAGTGCTTTTCTAGTTTAAAAAAAAATTACTGTTTTTTTGATAAATTTGAAACAGATTGTGGTAAAATTTTGACTTTTTTTCCTTATACAATTTACACTTTTGACCATAATTTTGCAGAGCCAGAACAGAATAATAATTTAATTCTGATTTTAAAGAAAAAAATATTAATACAGTTATATTTAATGAAATAAATTAAATTACCAAAGATGCAGTTATTTCTGTTATGCTTCTACATATTTACAGGTTTTTTTTAGAATTCTCCTCACCACCCAGACAGCAGGAAAAGCCTCCCTTATTTTGAAATCCAAATGTTGGCACATTTAGTTTGTCTGAAGGCTGCTGATGGATTAAAGTTCCCGTTACCAGCGGGTTAAAACCACCATAAATGCCTCCACTGCTTACATACCTCTTCTGCTTTTTTTCCGTGTTTAAAATACTTTAATAAGCTCGTGTTTCTCTTGGACAGTGATGCTAGTGAGACACTGCCTGCTGACTGGAACAGTCATGCGGGCAGGGTGCTTCTGAACTCCGCGTGGATGACGGTCACGCATGTTGTCCACGTGCGCACTTGCGGACCGTCATTCCTTCATATTTTTTTCTTAAATTTATGTTTCCTTGGCGTGGCCGGGGCCCGAGGGCCGTTCGGAGGTTGCTTCTGGGCCGCATGTGTCCCGCGGGCCGCTAATTGAATAGGCCTGGTGTAAGTCCTCCAAGATGTATATTAGCTACAACGATTGTATTTGAAAAGCCTACATCATTTCTTTTATAGTGTTTCAGAGATTTTGGGGAAAATCTGACCTTTGGCCTCAGGGTCATCCGATGAGTCAAATTGCAATATGCGCATCATCAGAATATATCAAACCATGATACCAAGTTTCAAAACAATCGGAACAAAACTGTAGGAGGAGTTGATTTCACAAGACAGTTACTGTCTATGAAGTGTGGTGAAAGAGGAGGTCTTAGGTCAGGAGCTACAATTCCCACAAAAATCATCCGATCAGAACCAAATTGCAATATGCATATTCTCAGTGTATATCAAACCATGGTACCAGGTTTCAAAACAATCAGACCAAAACAATAGGAGGAGTTGATTTCACAAAAATAAGATAGATGGACTGAGCCATAACATAATCCTGCTTCGGTCTTCACCCAGAGGGCTTATCGACTCCTTTGGGCTTTGACTGGCAGGGGATAAAAACTGACTTTTTCCTGCCTAGTATGTCTAGAATTTGCATCCTCATCTCTTTTAAGTGATATTAAAGTACAAGATGGTAGATAAGATAAATAGTGTATTGTGATGTTTATCTGTGCAGAATCTCTGCATCAGTTTAAGTTTTGCTTTGTTTGGTGTCTTGTAGCTGCAGAGAGGATCATGCAAGTCCACGATCATCACCTGATGGAAAACATGCAGGACTTCAGGCCAGAGTGGTGACAATACCAGTTCTGAGGCTTTGAACAGTGACTGAGACTATTTCCTGTTGAACACTCTCTTCATTTAAGTCTGGACTCAATGACTGGTAACTCTCGATCAACCACTGGAAATGACACTTTGTCCATTCATCTGCCCATGGATTATCCCTCACAAGAATACATGTTCTACAAGACCTAAACCCTGCTTTGTGAGTATGGAACTGGACTTGAAACACTTAGGGTGCGTGCACCCCCATTTTTTTGGTGCCCCTTTTTCAGTAATTATATTCTAAAATTAACTGTTATAGACTGTGATGTGTTCTGTATTGTACCGCATTTTTCACAGTAAATTACTAGCAACCACAGCTGCCAGTAATTTACCATAAAATTGGATTTGGCCAATAAAACACTGTAAAGGATCAAAGAGTTGTACTGTGTTTTTAACTGAGAGAGACCGTAAAGACATTTATAGATTGCTTGTAATTTTAAGGTAAATGACTGTAAACAGGTTTACCACTTACCAGTAAATTTAAAGAAAATTAACGTAAACAGATTTGACTGTATACTGGTAGTCAATACAAATTACCATAACTGCAATCATAATTTTGTAGTTATTTTCATGATGATTTACTGTTAAAAGAAATGTTCTAAACTGTGTAATTTACGGTTGCCAAAGCAGTATACCTTCAAGAGGTATACATTGTTGCCGTATTTTTTACAGTAAATTACTGGTTACCACAGCTGCCAGTAATTTACCGTAATATTCAGATTTCTTAACAGTCACATATAAAATTTTGTAGTTATTTTAATGGTAGTTTACTGTTAAAAGAACAGTTCTAAAATGTGTTATTTACAGTTGTCAAAACAGTGTACTTTCAAGAGGTATACATTGTCGCCGTATTTTTTACAGTAAATTACTGATTACCACAGCTGCCAGTAATTTACCGTAAAATTCACTGATTTTTTTTTATAGTGTACCTCTACCGAAAGGTGAGAACATAATAAACATGAACATTGTGCTTTTTTTTAGCCTTAATTTCATCTAGAAAGAAAAGAAATTGAATTTTTTCCATTCATTCTGTGCATCCATGTCGAGGTTCTGACTTCCATATTTGCTGACTGAATATGGTGACATCAGCGATTGAACAAACTAAAAGCTCAATGGTTCCAGTGGATAGAACCTGCACTCTTGATTATGCATCTAAATTGTAGAAATAAATGAATATTGCAGACAACAGACTTTGTGAAGATTTTCATTGCTCAGTCACTCAGTGGCAAGATCACTGTTCTCACTGCAAGCAGGTAACTTGCAAGGAGAGAGTGAAGATACGTATGAAGCAAAAATGATGATTAAGACTTGTCTAAAAATCATCCCGATCAATAAAGCACATGTATTTGAAGAATAAGGTCTATCCTTGCTAAAAACATAATTTAGTATTACAATAAACACTCTAGTTTCTCTAAAATCTGATGAATAATTTTGGCCGAGTTGCCGATCACTCAGGGACTTTTACACAATTTTTTTTTAATTTAGAGAAAAGACAATTGCAAAGTGGCTTTCTAAATTTTCTAAAATATATAATAAGTATCAATAAATATATTTACACGTACCAGTTCACAGTGTTAATAGGGTCAAGCTGCGATTCGTGTTCATTTCTCCTTGGTTCATCATCACCATCACGGAGGTTCAGCCTGGGTGAGGCGCACCAACCCCCTGCATGCCTCCGCTCTGATTCACTTGGGACTGAATGGCCACCCCGGGGCTCACGTCGCCGGGGCTCGGAGGTGGAGGAGGGACCGCCAGTGGAGGAGGGCCTTGGTTTAGTGGAAGCCGCTTCAGCCACTGGCGGTGGCAGGATGATGAGGGAGGAGCAGCCGGGCAGGAGGACTGGAGCTAATGGCTAACAGGGAGCAGTTGGACGGTGGGGAAAAAAAACCTCCAGGACGGATTAAAGAGGAACTCACCATCTGGCTGTCTTGGACCCAGTTCATGCAGGTAAGCTGACATAACGCACGGCTCAGGAGACACACACGCAGGCTCAGAGTGAATTCAATAGCTTTATTCAACAACAAGGATGAATGGATGCGTGTTTGTGGAATGTGGATGTACTGGTGGTGGGCGTCAACGTCAGGCACGGAGGCAGGAAACCGTACAGCCAGACAACCTTGGCAGGGCAGGTGGCAGGCACGCACAAGGGAGAGTCTGGGAGACAGAGACCTGACGATGCACCTGACAGCAGCCGCGAGGTGGTGATGCGGAGGCGGGGTCCGCCGCCGGGAAAGGTCCACCTGTGCACAGGGAAAAGACTGGAACACAAGTGGAGAGTTGCTTACATGAGAGATCTTGCTGTTTGGCGAGGGGGTTCCTCTGGGGCAAGTAGCCGAAGGGAACAGACGGCTTCAGGCCGAAGCCCAGGGCGGAGCGGCTTATATGCTCCGCCGCTGACGAGGTGCAGGTGTGCGCTCAGCTGGCGCCGCTAATGAGAGGCGAGTTGTAACATAAGCTGCAGGGACTGCAGCTGCAGTGTTAGCACTAGCTTGGTTTTCATCAGCGGCTCCAGAGTCAAAATCTCCAAATGTCTGTCATCCTTTATGGTTGTTTGCTAAATCACTCTCTTCACCTTCTCTTCCTCTTCATTGGTATCTACTTCGAAACTCAGATCGAGAATGCTTTCTTCCATTTTCCTCAAAATATATATGCGATCTCATTGTTTTCAGATTGTAACAAGACTAGTAATTAATTCACTGTTCAATTGGTGATGTTAGGCATTTCAGGCCAACATTCCAAGTGATTTTCGGTCATCTGAAACTGTCACTTTCGCTGACTTTTTTCTCTCTCCAGATGACAATTTATTCCAAAAAATGGTGATATTTGAGGAAATCAGATAATTTCTTGCGTAAACATACCAAATTCAGTTCTAATTAAAATTCAATAAATTTCCCCTTTAAAGGGATGGGCTTGAGGGCTTTGGATTAGATTATCCAAAACACCCCTCTGAATAATTAGACTGGCCTCTTTGCATCATGCACCGGTGGAAAGTTCGCTTTTACACCGTTGTGATAAGGAAATTAACTTGGAAATGCCCATCAATGCGTTCTGCGTCATTGACAACTGACTAATCAAACCCGTCATTGTAATACAGCCCTATGTCTCCCAGCTGGCCTGGAAACATGTTGGTATCCTCTCTGAAGAGTTAGAGGAGGTGGATGTGGAGAGGGAAATCTGGGCTTCTCTGCTTAGACTGCTGCCTCTGTGACCCGGACCCCCAAAGAAGTGGTAGAAAATGGATGGATGAATCGACATGATTTGAATTGTATTTTTTTCCCTTATTTTCCTCAGACTAATAGTTGAATAGAAAAAAAAAAAAAAAACTCCCAACTTGGTAAAAGTAAAATTGCAAATTTATGAAGAAAAAGTGAGACATTTATGTGAAAAAGTTACTCCTAAAAAGTCATAAAATTTAAAAGAAAAATACCAAATGTACTAGAGAAAACCACAAACACAAAGAAAAACTATGAATTCATGAGGAAAACTGAAAAGTGACAAATGTCTCAAAATTATAAGCAAAACCTCACACATTTATGACAAAAAAAGTCTCAAATGTACAAGAAAAAGTCACAAAGGAAAAAGACACCCACAAATATAAAACAAACCATTTTAAACTATCATTTGCTCCGGCCTCTATTTAGCTGCTGAACGATGATAAACACTTGTGCAATAGAATAGAGCAATGTGCAGTCAACACTTATCTTGTGTGTCTCTGGAGTCAGTTTGTCTTTGTGATGTCAGTGTGAAATGGGTTAGGATTTTAATGAGAAATTTGGGGTCTTGTGTTGTCATTACCTCTGTCAAGGAGGTTATGTTTTCATCGGCGTTGGTTTGTCTGTTTGTTTGTTTGTTTGTTTGTTAGCAAGATAACTCAAAAAGTTATGGACGGATTTTCATGAAATTTTCAGAGATTGTCAGAAATGGGGTATCCCACAGATGATTACATTTTGATGGTGATCCAGATCACCGTCTGGATCCAGGAATTTTTTAAAGGATACTTTTTTTTATTATTTAACACTGCGAGATAGGGCCATTTTCAATATTTTTTCAATATTTTTTTTTTGTGCATGTAACTCTGCCAAAAAATCGTCACAACACTTGGGAAAAAAAAATACAGGATGAAAAAAATAAACACTGTATGGGGGGAACTGTGCCGCTTGACGGAGGTCTGCGCTCTCCAAGTGCTTTTCTAGTTATGAAATGGTTTTAGTATATTTTATAGAAAGATTTTTTTCTGTTATTATTGTGAGACAGTTTTTATTCTGGGATGTTTTGTTTAAACTTGCAAAGCAATGCATGTAGCACTATGCCCAAGACAAATTTCCATTGGGGACAGTAAAGTCTACTCTACTCTATTAAATTTATGAGAAAAAAATAATTTGTATTCATAAACTGCAAATTTACAAAACAAAAATTGCACAAATATAAGAAAAAGATTAATTGGCAAGAGATAAACTGTTACTCAACACTCAAGTAACTTTTTTGTACATACTTTCTTACTCTTATTCATGTAATGTTCCTGGTGATTATTCTTAATTATGCTTTATTTAAATCATAAGGTAAGACTACTTTTACTTGAGTACAGTTTGTGGCTACTGACCTCTGTAGAGAAATAAAATGATGGGAAATTCATCAAGTATAGAATTCTGGCAATAATGAAATGTGTCTCTCACTCCCAACATGTCCTTTTTAATGTGAAGTGTTAAGTGTTTTGTTTAGGCATATTTCAACACAAGCCACAATATTTTCCTAATAGGCAAAAGTAAAATTTACTTTTAGCAAAAAATAATGAAGGAGCCAATGGGTCACAGCTGCAGTGTTTCTAAACACCGAGAGATTTATGCCACCTCCACCTGCCCAACTTAGCCAACTATGTGGGACTTTAAAGCAAGTCTACAGTGGAGGAGCATCATGGATAAAGGACAGGTCACCAGCCAAAATTTCCCTTACTGGTACCACCCAGTGGGACCAAAGGCTGTCACAGTTTTTGATTTTCTGTAGTTTGTAGTCTACATTTTGGTAAAATCCTTTATAACTAGCAGGTTACATGCAGTTTACAATATCTCACAAAAGTGAGTACACCCCTCATATTTTTGTAAATATTTTATTATATCTTTTCATGGGACAACACTGAAGATATGACACTTTGATACAGTGTAAAGTAGTCAGTGTACAGCTTGTATAACTGTAAATTTGCTGTCCCCTGAAAATAACTCAACCACAGCCATTAATGTCTAAACCGCTGGCAACAAAAGTGAGTCCAACCCTAAGTGAAAATGTCCAAATTGTGCCCAAAGTGTCAATAGTTTGTGTGGCCACCATTATTTTCCAGCACTGCCCTAACTCTCTTGGGCATGGAGTTCACTAGAGCCTCACAGGTTGCTACTGGAATCCTCTTCCACTCCTCCATGACGATATCACGGAGCTGGTGGATGTTAGAGACCTTGCGCTCCTCCACCTTCCGTTTGAGCATGCCCCACAGATGCTCAATAGGGTTTAGGTCTGGAGACATGCTTGGCCAGTCCATCACTTTTACCCTCAGTTTCTTTAGCAAGGCAGTGGCCATCTTGGAGGTGTGTTTGGGGTCGTTATCATGTTGGAATACTGCCCTGCGGTGCAGTTTATGAAGGAAGGGCATCATGCTGTGCTTCAGTATGTCACAGTCAGTGTTGGGAGTAACGCGTTACTGTAACGCCACTACTTTTGCAGTAATGTGCTGTGTAACTAAATTACTGTTTAAAAATTCAGTAATTGTTACAGTTATTGAAATTTACTCAGATGCGTTACTTGTTTCATTAATATGGATAGATATTTTAGAGCAAATAAATACAAACTGACCCTATCTAGCTAATGAGCCGTCAAAGAGCCTCTTCACCGCTGCAGCCACAAATGGAGCTTGCTCCTGCTGGGAAAAGATGAAGCTACTTTGTTTTTTAGAAACAGATTATTTTTTCTTTGTTGCGGTTAAAGATAAAAGCATATTGGTGGGTTGCAAGCTAAATGTGTTTGAGACCGACTGCAATCTCCAGAAGCGCCTAAGAACAGCAACAAGGTCCCGCAAAGCCAGTGCTATGCTATGCTAAGCCAACACCGTGTGAGTGGATTTACGCTGTCTGAACAGCGGCTGGATTTCGAGCACAGGTATGGATCTGGACTGTTGGTGATCCAGCAAGAATTAAAATGGACTGATTGCCAGATACGTCATTACAGAATGAAGATCTGATAACAGTCATTTTCCATCAAACAGCTGAGACTGTGATCCACTGAAGTTACAACACATTTACTTGCTACCTGGATAAAGATTATTCAAAAATGAATTTGATTTCCAAAAGGACTGGATCATGTCTCTCTCACAGCAGACATTTGGACTGTGGATAATGGACATTTTCTTTGGATCACTGCACATCGGATTAAATCCATAATATTAAAGGTAAGGAACTGACTGCTTTATGCAGTGTTGCCAACTCGCTCTTTTTCCCTCTCTCTCACTCCACAAATCCTATTTTTCACTCCAAAATGAGGAAATTACTGGCAATTTTGTGTTGATTTTCTTCAGATTTTTCCCACATTAAGAGCTCTTAAAGCAGGATAAAGCAGACTGAACAGGTTCTAAAAGCTCTGCCTGAAACAGTTTTCAGCCTGACATTAATAAGCCCCTAATGTAATCCATTAATTAAATTATCTTGCTATGTGTGCAAGATGATTTAAGTGTGCATTTAAAAGTAACGTGAAAGTTACTTTTCCAAGTAACTAGTTACTTTAATCATGCAGTAACTCAACAGTAACTCAGTTACTCTTAAAAAGAAGTAACTGTATTAGTTACTATTTTTTAGTAACTTGCCCAACACTTGTCACAGTACATGTTGGTATTCATGGTTCCCGTAATGAACTGTAGCTTCCCAGCGCCGGCAGCATTCATGCAGCCCCAAACCATGACACTCCCACCGCCATGCTTGACTGTAGGCAAGACACACTTGTCTTTGTACTCCTCACCGCTTGACACTATCAGAACCAAATAAGTTGATCATGGTCTCATCAGAGCACAGGACATGGTTCCAGTAATCCATGTCCTTAGTCTGCTTGTCTTCAGCAAACTGTTTGCAGGCTTTTTTTGTGCGTCATCTTTAAAAGGGGCTTCCTTCTGGGACGACACCCATGCAGACCAATTTGATGCAGTGTGTGGCGTATGGTCTGAGCACTGACAGGCTGACCCCCCACTCCTTCAACCTCTGCAGCAATGCTGAGAGCACTCATACGTCTATTTTCAAAGGACAACCTCTGGATATGACACTGAGCACGTGTGCTCAACTTCTTTGGTTGACCATGGCGAGGCCTGTTCTGAGTGGAACCTGTCCTGTTAAACTGCTGTATGGTCTTGGCCACTGTGCTGCAGCTCAGTTTCAGGGTGTTGGCTATCTTCTTATAGCCTAGGCCATCTTTATGTAGAGCAACAATTCTTTTTTTCAGATCCTCAGAGTTCTTTGCCATGAGGTGCAATGTTGAACTTCCAGTGATCAGTATAAGAAAGTGTGAGGACGATAACACCAAATTTAGCATACCTGCTCCCCATTCACACCTGAGACCTTGTAACACTAATGAGTCACATGACACCGGAGAAGGAAAATGGCTAATTGGGCACAATTTGGACATTTTCACTTAGGGGTGTACTCACTTTTGTTGCCAGCGGTTTAGACATTAATGGCTGTGTGTTGAGTTATTTTGAGGGGACAGCAAATTTACACTGTTATACAAGCTGTACACTGACTACTTTACATTGTATCAAAGTGTCATATCTTCAGTGTTGTCCCATGAAAAGATATAATAAAATATTTACAAAAATGTGAGGGGTGTACTCACTTTTGTGAGATACTGTATATTGTTTTATGCAAGATGGCCACCAGCCTCAATACATTTTAGTAGACACTATGATTTTCTTTACACCCCAAAATAGACATGGACACTGGTATTATGTCTCTACCTGCTCAAGTATTCTGATTATTCTACACAGTTCATTCACTGCTGGCCATTTTGAAAATGGCTGGCAAAAGAAGATAAAGCCACCTATTTGTAAGGATTATCAAATATTACTGTACTCGTACAGCAGCCGACTCTGAAAAAAGACAATGGTTGATCCACTGGAATGTGAAAGAATTGAAATAGCTCATAGCAATAATCTAAAGGATCATTTTCCCCTTGAGTATTTTAGATATCTCAGCTCAGTAGCTCAGCTGTTTCAGTCCAACAGCTTCTTTCATGTTCATTCAATTCCAACTACTTGTGATGAGAATGATGGGTGTTAAAAAAATTATCACCCTGATAAAGTATTTAGTAAATTAAAGACTAGTCACCTGCACAAACATTTTCTCGGATGAAGAATTTGTTTTTTTGAAATGCATATAATACTGTATTCAAGGAGGAAATACTTATTCTTCATTACATTAAAGCAATGGTATGTAAGATTAAAGGTGCCATATGTAGTCTTTTCACTGTTCCTGGAGAAACAAAGTTATATAATGCTGCTTTAAGTAATTTCAACTTAATAAATGTGACATGTATACATCTTAATCTATAAAATATGGATTAAATTGTAACAACACAATACCACAGTATTTTCATAGGTTCTGGATTTTACTTATTCAAATATATGCGAGGAGACTTAAATGAAGTGTAAATAAGTGGTGGCTTAGAGGTAGAGCATCCACCCCACAACCAGGAGGTTGAGGTTCAAGTCCCGGCCGAGTCATGCCAAAAACAATATAAAAATGGAACTTCCTGCTGCCCAGCTTGGTGCTCAGCAAAAATGGAACGGAGGAGGGAAATGTGGGCAGCAGTGGCTCAGGAGGTAGAGCGGATCATCTAATAACTAAAGTGTTGGCGATTCGACTCCCGCTGTCCCCAGCCATCCTGCCGTTGTGTCCTTGGGCAAGGCGCTTTATCAACCTTGCCTCCAGTGTCCATGACATTGGGTATGAATGTGTATAACTGTTTGGTAGTGGTGGGAGAGGCTGCTGCCATGGATTGGCAGTCACGATTCTGTCATTCTGCCCCAGGGCAACTGTAGCTACAACAGTAGCTTACCACTACCATTGTCTGTCTGTGAAATGAATGAATAATGGACTCATTGTGAAGTGCTTTGGGTATCTTGAAAGGCACTATATAAATGCAATCCCTTATTATTATTAAGTTTAATGCAGCTGATATACAGTATCTCACAAAAGTGAGTACACCCCTCATATGCTGTTTATTCCATCTCGCTACAATGCTCCGCACTTTGTATATATATTTATATATTGATGTGTATGTATGTATATCCACTGCTCTTATTTATATCTTCCGTATCTTCTTAATTATTGCTCTGAGTGTTGCTATCCCTGTGCTGTTGCAATCCTGGAATTTCACCATTGTGGGACTAATAAAGGCTTATCTTATCTTATATTTTTGTAAATATTTTATTACATCTTTTCATGGGACAACACTGAAGATCTGACACTTTGACACAATGTAAAATAGTCAATGTACAGCTTGTATAACAGTGTGTCTCAACCGCTGGCAACAAAAGTGAGTACACCCCAAAGTGAAAATGTCCAAATTGTGCCCAGTTAGCCATTTTCCCTCCCCGATGTCATGTGACTCGTTAGTTTTACAAGGTCGCAGGTGTGAATGGGGAGCAGGTGTGTTAAATTTGGTGTTATCGCTCCCACACTCTCTCATACTGGTCACTGGAAGTTCAACATGGCACCTCATGGCAAAGAACTCTGAGGATCTGAAAAAAAGAATTGTTGCTCTACATAAAGATGGCCTAGGCTATAAGAAGATAGCCAACACCCTGAAACTGAGCTGCAGCACGGTGGCCAAGACCAAACAGCGTTTTAACAGGACAGGTTCCACTCAGAACAAGCCTCGCCATGGTCAACCAAAGAGGTTGAGCGCACGTGCTCAGCGTCATATCCAGAGGTTGTCTTTTGAAAATAAATGTATGAGTGCTGTCAGCATTGCTGCAGAGGTTGAAGGGGTGGGAGGGTCAGCCTGTCAGTGCTCAGACCATATGCCACACGCCGCATCAAATTGGTCTGCATGGGTGTCGTCCCAGAAGGAAGTCCCTTTTAAAGATGATGCACAAGAAAACCCGCAAACAGTTTGCTGAAGACAAGCAGACTAAGGACATGGATTACTGGAATCAAGTCCTGTGCTCTGATGAGACCAACATAAACTTATTTGGTTCAGATGGTGTCAAGCGTGTGTGGCAGCAACCAGGTGTGGAGTACAAAGACAAGTGTGTTTTGCCTACAGTCAAGCATGGTGATGGGAGTGTCATGGTTTGGGGCTGCATGAGTGCTGCCAGCACTGGGGAGCTACAGTCCATTGAGGGAACCATGAATGCCAACATGTACTGTGACATACTGAAGCAGAGCATGATACCCTCCCTTCGGAAACTGGGCCGCAGGGCAGTATTCCAACATGATAACGACCCCAAACACACCTCCAAGATGACCACCGCCTTGCTAAAGAAACTGAGGGTAAAGGTGATGGACTGGCCAAGCATGTCTCCAGACCTAAATGCTGCTGAGCATCTGTGGGGCATGCTCAAACGGAAGTTGGAGGAGCACAAGGTCTCTAACATCCACCAGCTCCGTGATGTCATCATGGAGGAGTGGAAGAGGATTCCAGTGGCAACCTGTGAAGCTCTAGTGAACTCCATGCCCAAGAGAGTTAAGACAATGCTGGAAAATAATGGTGGCCACACAAAATATTGACACTTTGGGCACAATTTGGACATTTTCACTTAGGAGTGTACTCACTTGTTGCCAGCAGTTTATACATTAATGGCTGTGGTTGAGTTATTTTCAGGGGACAGCAAATTTACACTGTTATAAAAGCTGTACACTGACTACTTTACATTGTATCAAAGTGTCATATATTCAGTATTGTCCCATGAAAAGATATAATAAAATATTTACAAAAATGTGAGGGGTGTACTCACTTTTGTGATTGTATTTCTCATTGATTACTGTAGACTGTAACTTATAGCAAAGGTGTTGCATTTAAAGGGACATAGACTGAAAAATTGTGTTTTTGTAGGTTTTAACCTTCTGAAATGCATCCATTGGTCATGCGATTATCAAAAATAACGCTCACCTCTCTTAAAAAACACACAGCCTTTATAATGTTTTTACATGATCTAACAATAACAGACCCAAAAGCAGGCAACAGAGAGAACAATGGTGAGTTGACAATAATCTTTATTGAGTGTAGTGAAAAGACTGCGGTGAGGAGTCTGGCAACCCTGTAGTAGTAGAGAGAGGATAAGGGGTAAGTATGGTATTGTTTCAGAGATGATTAATGATAATGATTTGCTTGTTGGCTTACAGGTGCTGAGGTACAGTGGACAGTGAGCAGGATAGCTGGAGACTTCGGCGCCGCACTAGAAGGTGCCAGAACAGGTACAGCCTCGGGATGGGGGGGGGGGGGGGGGGGTTAGTGTGAGGTGCTTTGGGGAAAACGGGAGAACAGGTTAGGGAAAACGCTGGTAAGTGCACTTACAGGGTAAGGGGTAGAGAAGGTCCAGATTTAGTCTCCACAGAGCGGGGATCCAATCTGCCTGGGAGTTCTGGAGAAAAGAGGGGAGACAAATAGCAGGGGTAATGTGTACTTTCCTTCTTTCAGGTTCATTGGAGGAGAGAACTGGCTGCTCATGCGTGGGGTAGATGGGCATGGAGTAGTCTAACGATCTCCTGATGAGAGGACGCTGGAACTATTTGAAGGGTGTGGTGATTGCTGACAGGTGGTGAGTACAGCTGTGGGAATGAGATGATTAGTGGGAGAGAGATCAGTGTGCAGCCAGACCACTACAGTTTTTCACTCCAAAAAGCCAAATTGACTGTTCCTGATTTGCCACAGGACATCATAAAAACAGTAAATGCAGCCCAGGGCCATCCATGATACCTGCCCTCTGCTCTATTATTGGCCAGCCAAGCTGTCAATCATGCAGAGAACAGTGAGCTAACAAGTTAGTTTACCAAGCACAGTTTATATTGTTATTTTCTTTAGATTTCAGTAACCCTAATAGACATGCCTGTTTCCATCTGGTTCACTAATCCACAGTCGATAATATATCTCGCATCATTCTTATCTTATTTTGTTATATTTTCGCCATGATGTTTCATTGATCTCCATTAGCATTAGCTTGGCTAGGTGGCTGGCATTGGTCACGTGACTGACAGGCCACCTAGCATTAGCTTAACTGTTGATCCGGTCAGTTTGGATTGCTATTTTCTAATAATTCTATTCACCCCTACTGGAATCCTTGTTCATCTACCAACACTTGACCATATATGTCATTCAACACTTGACCATATATGTCATTCTTCGATGTTACTTTGCATGGCTAGCTAATGCTAGCTAGCTGCTAACGTCAGTTAGCCACCTTGGGAAAACCATTCACTCGTTCGCAAATGTTTCTGGGACCGGTCATATCCTATCGACCAGTGAAACCACACACCCTTGTCAACTAGTGAGGCATTATTTCTGTCATTCTTTAAGACAAAAATTGGTTGGCTCATGATGCATCAAAGCTGAAGGCTAGGAGCTAGCCAGCTGATGTCAGTAATGGGGATATAAGAGAGAGGGCGGAGTTAACCATGGTTTTTGGGCAGTTAAAGAGACATGCACTGAAACAAAGTGTTCTCAGAGAGCCTGGAACAAGGATTCATAAATATGCTGCAATAATTCAATATTTAAAGAAAATCAGATCAAAATATGTAACAAACCTTTCATTAAGGCCTATGTGAGCTGTTAAAATGTGGAAAAAGTGCAATCAATTACCCCTTTAAAACTGAAATTCTATTTCATAGTTTTAAAGTTTGGCTGATTTCTCCATGTTCTACAAATCTGTCTTTTAGACTTGATAAAGTGTTTTCCATGGGAAAATTCTCATTTCCAGACAAATTGGAAAACTGACAGCCTTGTCCAAAAAAGCAGCAGCCCCCCTAGCCTTGGCAAACCTCTAAGGCCACAGAATCACATTTATTTTCATGGTTTTTATAATGATTTATGATGTAATTGTGTGGATTTGGCTTAGCTGAATATATACTATAGAGGATTAGTCATAGCTTTGAGATCAACCCAAAACAACATGTATGCTTTTCTTATTAAGCAGATGTATCAATAATCTTTGGACAATAATAATATACTAAGCTTTTTCAGAACCAGGGCACCCAAAATAGCACCTTTGCTACTTTCTACAAGGACTCTGTTTTCTGGAGATTAAGCAAAAAATACTCACCTGGACTAAGATTTGTTTGTTAACCTCATGAGGATTGAACACCATCTTCTCTTGGATAGACAGGCCTTTTCATACCAACCTTGGACTCCCTAAACCACAATCATATACCCATCACATTTTCTTTTCTAAAAAGTAAATGATGTATCAGTAGGAAGAAGGCAAGGACGAGCTACTTACCTTCTTCAAATCACACAATCTCACATGAAGCACAGCTGAACCATGAAGATGTGGGGGTCCTTAAAACCTGCACTCTGTCTATTTCCTTCAGTCTGTCACAGCCAATCCAGTCGAAGACAACAGAAAGGCAAACAATCCCCTGTATGCCTGCTTCCATTCTGACAGGTGAAATAAAACACTGACAGGACTGAGATCAGGCTTGACCCCCAAACACAGCATCCTCAAGTCGAAGTACAAACTAAGGAAAGATGAGAAATAAATTAGTAGTAGATTTTCTTTTAAAAGAAATTGTCACGACCTGAACTATCTTTTCTCTGCGTTCAGGTTGTCCAGTTCGCTCCTGCTCCGGGGTAGTCCGTGCCGGGTCTTCCATGGCCCGCTCTTTGACAGCGCCCAGCTGATTGCCAGCTGTCTAGTTCAGCTGCGCTGGGACAGCTGTCTCCTATTCCCAATCTCTCCCCCATTTAAGCGAGCAGCCGAGAGTTACTCGTCGCTGCGACCTCGCTATGGGAAGACGTTCCTTGTGTTCCCACGACTGTTAGCTCCTACGTCTAGCTTCAGTCCGCCGTTACCTCGGCGCTTCACCCAAAGTAAGTGTTGCGACTCGGCGTGTATTTTTCCCTCGCCGCCTCTCTAGCCTTTCTCCCTGGGTGGTATGTTTCCCTTAGTTCTGTGTGTGTTTTAGCCCCACGTGGCTCTTTACTTTTCTGTTCGTTATTTAGTGTAGTGTGTGCTTTGTTAATAAACTACGCTAACTCACTGGTCGCCCTCGTATCTCCTTTCCTGGCTCGTGAGAGCCAGAGTTATGACAGTAGGTCGCAGCCCTAGTGAGACGGCCGCGACCGTGAGTTGGCTGTAAGGACTCGACGCCTTTTTTTTCCCTTCCTCTGGGTTCGGGCGAGCCAGTATCATGTCCCCTTCCAAGAGACTCATGCGGCACCCAGGCCACGATCTCTCGGAGACTCTGGACCTTGTGGACGGAACGTTGTTCACCACGGACCTCTACGATGCCCCCAGCGAGATACGCTGGCGCCTGGAGCTCGCCGAGGGTATGCTTAACTGCTTTTCTCGCTACTTTCTTCTCCCCGAGGTTAAGGCGAGGAGGGCAGACATCTCTGTGGCCTGGGAGAGGCTCCGTAGGCTGGAGGAGAACTCCGGCAGGGAGCCGAGGACAGGACACCTTCGCTCCTCGCTTCGGAATCCCGCTCCTGCCGCCGATCCAGTCCAGGAGTTCGCCTCACCCAGGGGTGATCCCCAGGATAGAGTGACGTCAACCGGGTTTCCCCCGGAGAAGATGAGAATGACAGCGATGCGCATTGCGGATCGAGTGGCAGCCGCTTCTTCCGCCGCCGTTCCCCCCGTAGCCATGAAGAACGTGATTGCGGCGGTCAGGCTGGTCGAGAAGAACCCGGAGCTGAACGATTATCCGGAATACGCTGACCTGTTGGCTTCGCTCATCGCACAGGAGCGGCGTTTTCCCGACCTCACGTTCAGAAGACGTCGCTCCCAAATTCCCCACTCATCTCAGCAAGAGTCCCGTCCGGATCCCGCTCCAGGAAACCACACGAATTCCGCCTCCCAGCCTGCTGTTGCTCCCGTGTCTCGCCGAAGAAGTGAATCAGCTGCTCCCGCTCCTGGGCCCGCTCTCCCCGCTGTCCCGTCAGCTTTGGGCCCCCGGCTCTCCTCAGCTGTTTCACCCCCCTCTTCGTCATTCACTCCGGCCGCTGGGAGAAGCGCAAATTCATCTCCAGGTGTTCCAGGTCCCGATCCGGTGCGGGTAGCACCGCCTCATCTGTCCGGGGGGTTCCCCACTTCTATCCGGTTGGGAGAAGAGAGACTCGAGTCCCTTGTAGCGGGTTCCACCGGCCCTCCGGGAATCAGGCAAGTGTCCTTTCATTCTCCTTCCATTATGAGTGAATTGCCTTGTTTGATTCCTGGGGGAGGAGTTCAGGGTTCACAGTCCCCTGAGCTCTCTCCTCCCGCTGCAAAAACTGAATATGAACCTGCGTCCTCTGTGTCTCTTCCCCTTGAGTGTGCCCCGGTGCCAGGTGTACACCGCTGCGCGAGGAGGAGGCGGCCTGCGGCCCTGGAGGGTTTTGCCCCAGCCCCGCAGCCACGTTATGGGCAGAGGAGAAGGTCGAACTGCCTGTTGGAGCCAGCGCCGACGATTAAGCGTCCCCGGGTCTCCACGGAGGAATGGTTCGGCCCAGCAGAGTCCAGATCTCCTGCCCCCACGCCAGGTGGGCTGTCGACGCGGTCTTCGGCGTTTGGAGGTCGTTTGACTGTGGAAACCATCATGCCGGCTGCGGAGCCATTCGCAGTCGAGTTGGAGCCGGAGGACGGAGTCCTGCACGCTGAGCCCGGAGCATCGAAGTCCTGGATGGCGGTAGAACCCAAGATCAGGCAAGTGCTCTATTTTGTTTTTCTCTTCTCTATTCTGGAGCATTATTGCCTGTCTCTCGGGGGGGCGGGCCGGGTGCAGCCGTCTGCTGCACTCGAGCCTGTTCCGCCGGGCTCTGCCGGTGATCCTGATCCCGGTTCCTTTTGTCCCTCTGAGCCTCTCCCCAGGGTCACCGGAGACGAACCTGCTCTGGGTGCCATCTCGGAGGTTCCGGTTCCCTGCACGGTGTTCGCCTCAGATGCTGCGCCCGGGAGTGTTTCGCCGGTCCAGCTGGGGTCCACCGGGAGTGCTGTCTCGGTCAAGCTGGGGTCCACCGGGAGTGTTTCGCCGGTCCAGCTGGGGTCCACCGGGAGTGTTTCGCCGGTCCAGCTGGGGTCCACCGGGAGTGTTTCGCCGGTCCAGCTGGGGTCCATCGGGGGTGCTGCGCCGGCCCGGTCGGGGTCCACCGGGGGTGCTGCGCCGGCCCGGTCGGGGTCCACCGGGGGTGCTGCGCCGGCCCGATCGGGGTCCACCGGGGGTGCTGCGCCGGTCCGGGTAACGGTTAGTGTGGGAGCTGGAGGATTGTGTTCGCCTGACGTCAGGCTGACTTCGTCCCTTGCCTCCATCATTTCTCCTCCTGCCGCTGTTGGGGTTCCTCTCACCCGGGCCAGTTTCCCCCTACCCTTGTTGCCATTAGATGGCAGGCTAACTTTGCCCCTGGCCTCCATCTCTTCTCCCCCTACTACTGTGGGGTTTTTTCTCACCTGGGTCAGTTTCCTCCTGCCTTTTCCCTCAGGGAGGAAGCTGCACCAAGACTTCTCCCTCAGCTCTCCGTGGTCTGAGGTCACGGGACGACCGCCTGGGAAGCCATCTGGCTGGTTCGGTGATCTGGGTCGGCCTCCGGAGAAACTGTGTCTCCTAGCCTGGGACTCGGGTAGGCCACCCGAACTGGTGTTGTGGTTCCTGGCCTGGTGGAGTCGGGCCGCCCGCCGGACAAGCTGTCATCGCCTGCCCCGCTCCACCTGCTGACGTCCTGGAAGAATTGACTGACTGTTTGTTGCCTTGCGTTTGATTGTCCTCCCTAATTTAATACTTTTCAGGACATCAAAGAACTCTCTGCCCTAGAGTCCTTATTGTGGGGTTATCCCAGTTAAAATTTCCTTGGACTATTTTCTTTGTTTTATAATCCCAGTATGATCCTATTCTAATTTCTCCTTTAAGTAGCATTTGCTTCACATTGCCTGGCCTCATTCTGAGTAGTCTTGTTTTTTCTGTATTTATATCCTCCTCCAGACTGTTTAGGGACACTTTTGTGCTAATACGTGTTTGAGGAGTTGTTCCTTTTGTATTTTTATCTTCATGCCAATTTGCAGTTCCAGGCTCTATTTTTGGATCTTATGCCCGGTTTGCATCCTTTGTATATTCTGTTTTGGTCGGGGTTTACTTATGTAAGTCTATTTTAACCATATGTTCAGAGTTTTTTAGTTTTCGGTCCTTCAGGACATGAGTTTTTGTCTTGTCCTCGCCCTAAGTTGTTGTGAGTTTTTTTTTTTTTTCTTCCCATGACTGTGTCGCTGTGCCCTTGTATCTTGTTCTTGTCGTTTCTCCCCACCTCCTGTGGTCACCTGCACAGACCGTCTGGCGTCTGCAGAGGAGGGGGTGATGGTTTTTTCTTGGGGTTAAGATTATTATGGTATCTGACCCAAAACTGTATCTAGGTTTTTTTTTTTTTTCTTCCCTGCCTCCTTTTTCTGGTCCCTCCCTTTCTCCCAGATCTGGCCCCCACCGCCCTCCCTGGTCTTCCCTCGGGGGGTGGGGGGGGGGGGGGGGGGTTAGGCCGCTCCAGGAGGCGCGGCTCGGGGGAGGAGTACTGTCACGACCTGAACTATCTTTTCTCTGCGTTCAGGTTGTCCAGTTCGCTCCTGCTCCGGGGTAGTCCGTGCCGGGTCTTCCATGGCCCGCTCTTTGACAGCGCCCAGCTGATTGCCAGCTGTCTAGTTCAGCTGCGCTGGGACAGCTGTCTCCTATTCCCAATCTCTCCCCCATTTAAGCGAGCAGCCGAGAGTTACTCGTCGCTGCGACCTCGCTATGGGAAGACGTTCCTTGTGTTCCCACGACTGTTAGCTCCTACGTCTAGCTTCAGTCCGCCGTTACCTCGGCGCTTCACCCAAAGTAAGTGTTGCGACTCGGCGTGTATTTTTCCCTCGCCGCCTCTCTAGCCTTTCTCCCTGGGTGGTATGTTTCCCTTAGTTCTGTGTGTGTTTTAGCCCCACGTGGCTCTTTACTTTTCTGTTCGTTATTTAGTGTAGTGTGTGCTTTGTTAATAAACTACGCTAACTCACTGGTCGCCCTCGTATCTCCTTTCCTGGCTCGTGAGAGCCAGAGTTATGACAGAAATGGTCAACACTATAAACAATTCTGGATGTTGTTTTCTGAACAACTAAAATATGTTCCCTGGGAAAGTAAGAATGCACAAGAGAAGGTCGAAAGGGAAATTAATCAGTTGTGTTTGTGGTCTGATGAAGTACTGCTGAAGTGCTCAGGTACAAAGACATCAGTATTAAACATTAATATGACTCATTGAAATGTCAGTTTGTCAAAAACAAACAACAAACAGTGTCAAACTCAGCAGCAGTGGTAGGTAGAAATTAGCTACAGTTACTCAAGTAGCTTTTTCCACAAAATTGTGCTTCCATGAGTAGATTTATTCAGGATACTTTTAACTCTTACTTGAGTACATTCATGAAGAAAAAAACTACCCTTCTCACTAAAGTACATTTGGTCATACTCTTGGAGTTATTTTTAATTTTACTTATTTGAACTAAAAATGAATCAAGTTTATCTGTGATTCACAGTGACTGAACTTTTTAAAAAAAATTTAACTGAAATCACTGTTCTTCTCTTCTGGCTCAAGAAATATTCATTAGTTTACCCCCCCCCCTTCCCCCCGTATGATTTGGAATATGTTTGAAGGGTGCATGGTATTATTTTATTTTCTACACACACTGAAGAGAAAAGCTTCACAAACTGGTGACAGCAGTCATACATTTACAAGAAAAAAAAATGGCAAATTTACAGATTTAAAACTTTCAAATGAATGAGGGGGAAAAAAAGGTGAAATTTATGAGTAAAAAATTATTTCTGAGAAAAATGGGATAATTTGTAAAAATGAAATATGAAATGTACATTAAAAAAGCCACAAATGTATTTACTGTATGTGAAAAAGTTCTACAAGTATGAGAAGAAAAACTTATTTATTATAGGGATGCAGGGAATATATCGGCATGCTATCAGTATCGGCAGAAAAAAGCATTTAAAATTATTTATCTGCACCAGCAAAAATTAATATTTACATCTGATAAAATATTACATTAGACAGTCTGGAATGACACTCTGCTGGTGACACTGCTTTTTTGGTGACGAACGTCATTACGTCAGGTGAACGTATCACAGCAAACATGGCTGCCCCCACATACCCATGCTACAAGATTCAAGATTCAAAGATTCAAAGATTTTATTTGTCAATACTACTATACGTACAGGACATACAGGAGAATTGAAATGGCGTTTCTCTCCCTCTTCAGTGGTGTGCACAATATAAAAAAAGAAAAAGGAATAAGGCTGAAAAAACAACAACAGCAGTCTATGTACAGTAATGCTACCTGTAGTGCAAATGGCGACAAAAGATGGACCCAGATTTCCCATAGTGCAAATAAAGATAAACAATGAGACCCAGCAATCCTATATACAGAAAAGTAGAGCAGTAATACTTGTAGTACAAAGTTCAGTGCAGGAGTGTAGGTGCAGACAGTGACAGGACTGCACTTGATCAATATTGCAATGACAGACAGCAGCAGACATGACATTTGTGCAGATGGTTGCAGTAAAGATAAGATAAGATAAGATAAGCCTTTATTAATCCCACACTGGGGAAATTCCAGGATTACAACAGCACAGGGATAGCAACACTCAGAGCAATGATTTAGAAGATAAGAAAATAAGAGCAGTGAATATACATATGTACACATAAATATATAAATATACAGTATATATATATATATATATATATATACACAGTGCGGAGCATTGTAGCTAGATGGACTAAACAGCATAACCGTCTATTTAGTTACCCTACATGGTATGAATATGTACACATACAGTGGGGGAAAAAAGTATTTAGTCAGCCACCAGTTGTGCAAGTTCTCCCACTTAAAAGATGAGAGAGGTCTCCAATTTTCATCATAGGTATACCTCAACTATGAGAGACAAAATGAGAAAAAAAAATACAGAAAATCACATTGAAGGATTTTTAATGAATTAATTGGTAAATTCCTCGGTAAAATAAGTATTTGGTCAATAACAAAAGTTCATCTCAATACTTTGTTATATACCCTTTGTTGGCAATGACAGAGGTCAAACGTTTTCTCTAAGTCTTCACAAGGTTTTCACACACTGTTGCTGGTATTTTGGTCCATTCCTCCATGCAGATCTCCTCTAGAGCAGTGATGTTTTGGGGCTGTTGCTGGGCAACACGGACTTTCAACTCCCTCCAAAGATTTTCTATGGGGTTGAGATCTGGAGACTGGCTAGGCCACTCCAGGACCTTGAAATGCTTCTTACGAAACCACTCCTTCATTGCCCGGGGTGTGTGTTTGGGATCATTGTCATGCTGAAAGACCCAGCCATGTTTCATCTTCAATGCCCTTGCTGATGGAAGGAGGTTTTCACTCAAAATCTCACGATACATGCCCCCATTCATTCTTTCCTTTACACGGATCAGTCGTCCTGGTTCCTTTGCAGAAAAACAGCCCCAAAGTATAATGTTTCCACCCCCATGCTTCACAGTAGGTATGGTGTTCTTTCTCCTCCAAACACGACAAGTTGAGTTTTTACCAAAAAGTTCTATTTTGGTTTCATCTGACCATATGACATTCTCCCAATCCTCTTCTGGATCATCCAAATGCTCTCTAGCATACTTCAGACGGGCCTGGACATGTACTGGCTTAAGCAGGGGGACACGTCTGGCACTGCAGGATTTGAGTCCCTGGCGGCGTAGTGTGTTACTGATGTAGCCTTTGTTACTTTGGTCCCAGCTCTCTGCAGGTCATTCACTAGGTCCCCCCGTGTGGTTCTGGGACTTTTGCTCACCGTTCTCGTGATCATTTTGACCTCACGGGGTGAGATCTTGCGTGGAGCCCCAGATCGAGGGAGATCATCAGTGGTCTTGTATGTCTTCCATTTTCTAATAATTGCTCCCACAGTTGATTTCTTCACACCAAGCTGCTTACCTATTGCAGATTCAGTCTTCCCAGCCTGGTGCAGGTCTACAATTTTGTTTCTGGTGTCCTTTGACAGCTGTTTGGTCTTGGCCATAGTGGAGTTTGGAGTCTGACTGTTTGAGGTTGTGGACAGGTGTCTTTTATACTGATAATGAGTTCAAACAGGTGCCATTAATACAGGTAACGAGTGGAGGACAGAGGAGCCCCTTAAAGAAGAAGTTACAGGTCTGTGAGAGCCAGAAATCTTGCTTGTTTGTAGGTGACCAAATACTTATTTTACCGAGGAATTTACCAATTAATTCATTAAAAATCCTTCAATGTGATTTTCTGGATTTTTTTTTCTCATTTTGTCTCTCATAGTTGAGGTATACCTATGATGAAAATTGGAGACCTCTCTCATCTTTTAAGTGGGAAAACTTGCACAGTTGGTGGCTGACTAAATACTTTTTTGCCCCACTGTACATATTGTCACCCTCCATAGCGACTGATATTGTCCTAGTTGTATACTGGAGGGGACCATTTGTGTAAGTCTGTTGCATCTTTTGCATTCAATACTATTAGGTCGTCACGTTTTTTTGCTATCTCTGCGAGCAGCCCTGCTTAGGTTATACAGTCTGACAGCCGTAGGTAGGAAGGACCTGCGAAACCTCTTGGTCACGCATCTAGGATGATGTAGTCTACTGCTAAATGAGCTCCTCAGTGCGTTCAGTACGTCCTGCATAGGGTGGGACTCGGATTCCAGCAGAGATGACAGTTTAGCCACCATCCTTCTCTCTCCTATCTTTTCCACTGGGTCAAGGCGCTGCCTCAGGACAGAGCTAGCTTTCTTGATTAGTTTGTTCAGTCTCTTCCTATCGGCTGCTGTAATGCCGTTGCCCCAGCAGACCACTCCAAAAGTGATGGCTGATGCCACCACCGTGTCATAGAATGTCTTCAAGAGCACCCCTTGTACACCAAAAGACCTGAGCCTCCTCAGTAGGAACAGCCTGCGCTGTCCCTTCTTGTAGAGTGCTTGTGTGACCAGTCTAGTTTATTGTTCAGATGAACACCCAGGTACTTGTAGGATGTCACCATGTCTGTTCCCTGGATGTTCACTGGTGCTGTGAGGGGTTGTCCTTGCCTGCGGCAGTCCACCACCAGCTCCTTAGTTTTCCTCACGTTGATCTGGAGGCAGTTCCGATGGCACCAGTCCACGAAGTCCTGGATAAGTCCTCTGTACTCAGCTTCATCTCCGTTGGAGATGAGGCCGACAATCGCAGAGTCGTCAGAGAACTTCTGCAGATGGCAGTGTGTTATGTTGTGTGAGAAGTCTGCAGTATAAAGGGTGAACAGGAAGGGAGCCAAAACCGTGCCCTGGGGGGCCCCCGTGCTGCCGATGATCGTGTCCGACACACAATCCTGGGTTCTCATAAACTGTGGCCGGTTTGTGAGGTAGTCCAGGATCCATGATGATAGGTGCTGGTCCACCCCTGCGCACAGCAGCTTGTCCTTCAGGATCATCGGTTGGATGGTGTTGAAAGCACTGGAGAAATCAAAGAACATGATCCTCACGGCATTCCCGGGCTTCTCCAAGTGGGACAGGGAACGGTGAAGGAGGAAGATCACTGCATTCTCCACCCCAATGCCATGCTGGTAGGCGAACTGGAGTGGATCCATCGCTGGCCCCACCAGGGGGTGGAGGTGAGCAAGGAGCAGTCTCTCCAGGGTCTTCATCAGGTGAGACGTCAGGGCCACTGGTCTGTAGCTGTTCAGGTCTCTGTGGTGGGAAGTCTTTGGTACAGGTACCACACAAGATGTATTCCACATCTGTGGTACCCTCCCCAGTTTCAGGCTCAGGTTGAAGATGTGCTCCACAATCCCACACAGCTGGTCTGCGCAGGACTTGAGGAGCTTCGCGCTGATGCCGTCCGGTCCCGAGGCCTTCCTCGCCTTGATCTTCCTCAGCTCCGTCCTCACCTGGGTCTTAGTGAGGGTCAGGTTGGGGGGCTGTGTGCTGGGAGTGAGGGGGTGTTGGTGGAGTGGGGTGTGGACAGCAGGTCTCCATGACTTTAGAGGCAGCAGTGGTTAGTGTGCAGTCAGGGGGGAAGGCGGTTGGTCAAACCTATTAAAAAACAGGTTCAGATTGTTCGCCCACTCCCTGCCCCCCGTGGCCTGGGGGGAGGTATTCTGGAGCCCAGAGATGGTTTTGAGGTTTCTCCAGACCCCACTGATGTCGCTCTGTTGCAGCTTGTCCTCCATCTTCTTCCTGAAGCTGTCCTTGCCTTCTCTGATCTTCCTCCTCAGCTCCTTCTGTACGGACTTCAGCATTTCCCTGTTCCCCGACCTGAAGATCCTCTTCTTCTCTCTCAGATGTGTTTTTATCTCAGGGTTGATCCAGGGTTTGTTGTTCGAGCAACACCGTATGGTCTTGGTGGGTACGGTGTTGTCCACACAGAAGTTGATGTAGTCCGTGATGGTGTGTGAGGCCATCGATGTCCTCACCATGTGGATTGCAGAGCTGCTCCCAGGCAGTGGTTTGAAGACAGTCCTTTAAAGCGTCCATTGCCTCCTCCAACCATATCTTCACCGTGCGCATGGCCGGAGGTTGTCTGTGTACTAGGGGTTTGTACACCGACAGGAGATGAACCAAGTTGTGATCCGATCTCCCGAGTGGGGGGAGTGGTGATGAGGTGTACGCCTCCTTGGTGTTTGCATAGAATAAGTCCACTGTTTTATTGTCTCTAGTGTGGCATGTGACATACTGGGTGAATGTGGGCTGAATGGAGGACAGTGAAATATTGTTGAAATCGCCTGAGATGAGGAGAAGAGCATCTGGGTGTTCTGTCAGCAGCCTGCCAGTTACTGAGTGGATGATGTCATGCGCTGTCCCCGCGTTTGCCGTCGGATTTGCATAAATAACAATGCAGATCACGTGTGAGTATTCCCTCGGGAGATAGGTAGGCCGCATGCTAACAGCTAGCAACTCAATGTCTTTGCTGCAGTGATGTTGTTTAACCGTGATATGTCCCGGTCTGCACCAGCTGTTATTGACATACATTATCACTCCTCCGCCCCTTGCCTTCCCACTGTCTGGTGTCCGGTCTGCCCGTATTGCGTGGAAACCCTCCAGTTCGATATTAGCATCTGTTGCTAGTTCTGTTAGCCACGTCTCAGTAAACAACATCAAGCTACTCTCTCTGAAGACGCTCTCGTAGTGGGAGATGGCCGCTAGCTTGTCGGTCTTATTGAGTAGCGATCGAACATTCCCCATAATAACAGATGGAAGGACGGGTCTGTACCCTATATTTCTTGCCCGCCGTCTTGCTCCAGCACGGCATCCACGTCGTTTCTGTTTTATTTTACCCAGTATGTCGAGGTCTTGCGCTAGCATCTTGGTCCGGTTAAGTGGTAGGAGCTGGTCTCTGCTGTAATGTATCCTGCTAAAAACAGTGGCTCCCTCTGCCGGCTCAGGAGACATTTGGGCGATCCGTGTGTCCGTCCGATGTATAAGGTGTACTTTCTTTCCGGATCAGAAAGATTAGCAAGAGAAGCGAGATAGTAAATAGAAACAGGAAGAAATTGATCTGCTGTTGCAAAAAGGCAGCCTACTCGTGTGGCGCCGGAAGTCAAAAAAAGTGCAGAGACGTACAGCAGCAAATGTATTACTGTTGGTGTGCCAGTCTTTCTGTGCCAACAGCTAAGGTAGTTATTGTGCAGGTGAGTGCATTACGGGGGGTGGGGGGGGGTGGACAGAGTTCAGGGTCCTGATGGCCTGATGAACAAAGCCTGTTTAACAGTCTTGTGGAGTGGGCCCAGAGGCTCCGGTACCTTTTCCCCAAGGGCAGGGGGCTGAAGAGGGAGTGTGAGGGGTGGGAGGTGTTGCCTGCAATGTTGATGGCTTTGCGGGTGAGGGGGGTGAGGTAGATGTCCGAGAGGGGGGGCAGAGGGGTACTGACGATCTTGCTGGCTGCTTGCACTGTGCGTTGTAGTGTCTTCCGGCAGGAGGCAGTGCAGCTTCCATGCCACACTGTGATGCAGCTGGTGAGGATGCTCTCAATGGTGCTCCGGTAGAATGAGCACATGATGTGGGGTGAAACTTGTGCTCTCCTCAGTTTGCGGAGGAAATGGAGGTGAGTTTGAGCCTTCTTGGCCAATGATGTTGTGTTGTTGGACCAGGTGAGGTCCTCAGAGGGCTCATTTCCACCAAAATAAGAGCCTGTGCTAGTTCGGTTCTGGGGCTGGTGCCAGTGCTTAACCAGTTCAAATGTAGTGCCTCATAAGAACCAGTTGGTTTTCCACCAATATGGAGCTAGTCGGGGATTACATCAGGGCTACGTCATTACGTAGTGTGAAGCGCCTTTATGCAACCCCGCAGAACACCACAGAAGAAGTAGCAGCGCTAGCTTGTCAACAGCTTGTCAACGTGAGGAGTTTGTTGTCTCTTTGGCAGTGCTGCTTTTATTATTCCAAACCTGTATTACCATCCAAAAACAGTTTTATTCTTAATTGCAGAGAACGGCGGCTATGTTTAAGGAGACCGGTAATTATCAATATTTCAGTTATCAGCCATTGTTAGATCAAGTCTGTAGCGCGAGCATTGACTACACTTTTAAATGTAATATTTATGTCAGTTCTGTAATAGGTGGTGTTACGGCACATTACGAGATGGAGGTCGCCTGTTATGTCATGCCAAAAAGTGATCAGCTGCCCAAAAAATGATCGCCAGGGGCTATATTGTTATGGGTTTATATTAGCCATTAAATATATATTTCAACAGATAAACAGTACTTAGTTAGGTATAACAAGATATATTTAACACTTATGATGCATTTTGAACCCGAAACAAACTTGATCTAGGATTAAAAGCAATTAAAATAATGCAGTCACAAGGTTACATGGAAAAATGCATAGATTTATTGCAAATATACATAAAGACACTGTATCAATATATATTCTATGTACCTCCAAACAACGATGTTTTTGCACATAAATATTGCAATCAGATAAATTCTATACGTTGTTTTCCAAACACTTTGGCCAACACTATAATTTTTCAGATGTGATGAAACCTCAAAACATTTAGACACACTGTAGGTGGACTGAGACCAGGCAGTACACCAGGCAGTACAGTGGGCAATCCTGGCACGACACTGGATTTCACTACCCAGCCGACTCCACGCAGAAGTGGCTGATGAAACCCTTTTCGGACACAGGCAGACTTACCCCTGAACAACGTAACTACAACTACCGGATAAGCCGTGCACGTTCAGTTATGGAAATGGCTTTCGGCGGCTTGAAAGGACGATGGAGGTCCCTCCTGACAAGGAATGACTGCAAACTGGAGCTGAGCAAGAAAATGGTGCTCACCTGCTGCATACTTGATAATATTTGTGAGGAACATGGTGACAACTTTGGACTCCCAGACAAACATGATCACAGTCAGCCTCTAGTTCAACTACTACCTGACCATGCCAGTGTAGAATGACATTAGGGCAGCTTTAATGGAGTAGTTTAACAGTGGGGAACAATAACCTGTTTAATGCCTGCCATGTCATTTACAAAATATACAGTAACATGTGAAGTAGTTCAAAATAATTAATGAATAAAACATTCAGCTGACAATCAGTCCTCAGTGTACTCTAAGTATTTATTGGCACATTTACAGAGTTGTTAAAGGTATACCCTTCTGTACTTGTATGTCATCTATTCTGGTTAAAGTACTGATTCAAGTTTTTATTCATGCAGGGATAACAAGAGACTCTAAAAGTTAAAAGTACTTTCCCCAGAAATGATCTTGTCCAGAGCTGATAGAATGTCATGTGGTACATTGTCAAAAGAATATAAACTCTATCATTTTTGAAGCTGGCGACTTGGAACGTTTTCCACAGAAAAAGTGCATAGATTTAAAGTTTGTTGCTACTTGTTCTTTAAAAAATGTGAAAAAAGTTGTCAAAATACCTGATATATTGTCCAATACCTGAAAAAATGAACTTAAGTGCAGTAATTCAGTACTTGTACTTTCACTTCCCACCACTACAATGTTATAGTGATTTGCATTGTTTATCCTAAATAGCTTTACATTTCATGTATATGTTTGGTGTGAGGATAACAATTACTTAATGTAGAAGCAAAAAACACTTAAGGAAAGAAAGCTTTTATTTACGAAACGTGTAAAAACTTAAGACTGCTACAAAAGAAATATTATGTACACACAGCCAAAAGTATCAATGCTGTGATAGTTACTTTGTTTGCAGTCCCTCAAGCACAGACACAACATGTCCCATCAGTCCAACAAGGGTATTGATACTGTCCTCCATCTTCTGGATGCTTTGCAGCAAAGCGGAGGTCAGCTGCTCCTCCCTCCTGCTCTGCTCCTGCTGTCTCTCATCTGATCTCTCCGGATAGTCAAGAAGGAAGCCCATGTTTGTGTCCCACTTCTGTTTCCTTGTTTTTAAAGTACAAAAATAAGCAATATAAAATAACCACACACTGAAAAATGCAGGAATTGTCAATCCAAGATTAAATGTGTCTATTCAACAGCCATTTACTGTTAGTAGCATCACAACATTCAGTTCAAGTGTATAATTGGTTTAATTCACTCCCTCCTTTGTGTGAATGGTCATGATCTGAACATATATTACCTAATCTGGTCTGATGAGAAGAGGAGGAAGAGCAGGAGGAGGTCAAGCTTGGTGCTGGTGAAGGTGAGCTGGACACCACAGGTCTGGGTGGTTTTCCCTCATCATCTAGCTGTGATAAATCTGTAAATACAAAAAAGTGTTTTAGTTTGTGCAGTGTCCAACTTAAGCCTTCCATTAAATGTGCAGACATAGAAGGCAATTTTATTCAATATCAATATTAGCAAAGCTTACATGTCTGATTATGGAATAGAAGAATAGGAATAGAATTGGCTTCACTGTCATTGTACAGTTGTACAGTACAACAAACTTGTAGGTGTTCCACCAGGCTACAGCGCAATAAAGTAAGAGAAGGATTAGATAAAATACGGTTACAAAACACACGATTAAACACGAGTGAAATTTTAAAAAATGGCCCGATTATGGAAATATTACCAAAATAGTAAAAATGATGACGTTACTAGCGTCTTTGGTAGAAAAATCTCCCATAACACAACGCAAGACACCCATTCATACACACTATTGATACCACAAAAAGCGTATTTTGCGCTGGATATCTTTATTAAAAAAAGTATTCTGTAATACGCTAAGATTTTTGTTCTCATTTTCTCTCAAATGAGCATTTCAAGATATATGGCGACGCCACTAACATCATTTGAGACAACAATAAACAGTACTAATACTGAACAAACAGCATATTTTGCACTGGATATCTAACAAAGTATTCTGTAAGACGCTAAGATTTTTGTTCTGGTTTCTCAAACACGCATTTCTTTATGGCGAGGAGAAACGTTCGTGGTAAAAACACTGTTCGCTTGTTAGCATAGCTAACCAAAAATAGTATAGCCACAAGAGTGAGTAAAAAAATATCCACACTTTGACCGTTACATATCAATACAAGCGATATACATTTGTTAGCAAAGATGGCCTGTTCATTTCTTTATGGCGAGGAGAAATGTTTGGTCGTAGTAAAACTACTGTTAGCTTGTTAGCATAGCTAATGGAAAATATTATAGTATTTTAGTGTACTATATACAGTATATCCGCACTTTGGCTGTTACATATCAATACAAGTGGATATATATGTATATATATTTGTTAACTTTTGGCATTTTAAAGACAATACACTTACCAGTGAGTTTTGAGCAGTTTGTTGTACGGAATAATCCACGGAGTTACGATGGTCCAGCTGGCTGGCTTATCCCCCAAAACAGTTCATCAGATGAGTGGCCCCCTCCAGCTTATCTTGTACTTCTGCTCATGTCCATAGAGCTAAGAAACGTGTCTCCTCTTGGCTCCAAATCTGTTTGGTTTGGGAATCCATTGCCTGCTCGGCTGTTTGGAATGCAACATGGCGGTCAGTAATGTTTTGAAGCTGGTCAGTTAACCACGCCCATGGCTGTGGAAGTAACCAACGTAAACTGGTGCTGCCGCTGGCCCAGCTAGGAGTTGGGGCCACGATAGCCCCACTTTTGAGAGCCTGGGAATGGTGCTTCAGGCGGTGGAAAACCAAAGAACTGGTGCCAATCAGGCTCTGGCTCCAGTTAAGCACTGGAACTGTTTTGGTGGAAAAGACCTAACAGATGTGCACCCCCAGGAACTTGGTGCTGTTCACCATCTCCACAGCTGCACCATTGATGATCAGAGGGGGATGCTGTGTGTGTCCCCTCCTGAAGTCAACCACAATCTCCTTGGTTTTTCCCAGGTTCAGGAAGAGGTTATTGTCTTTACACCACTGGACCAGTTGGCTCACCTCATTTCTGTAGTTGGCCTCCTCGTTGTTGGTGATGAGGCCCACCACCATCATGTCATCCGCAAACTTGATTATGTAGTTGGTGTTGTAGGCTGGTACACAGTCATGGGCCAGCAGGGTGAAGAGCAGCGGGCTGAGCACGCACCTTTGTGGGGTCCCTGTGCTCAATGTGATGCTCTTGGATGTGTTGCTGCCAACCCACACATTCTGTGGCCTCCCTGTGAGAAAGTCCAGCACCCAGTTACAGAGAGAGGTTTTGAATCCCAAGTGTCTGAGTTTTTGTATTCGGTGCTGGGGGATGATTGTGTTGAATGCTGAATTAAAGTCCAAGAACAGCATTAGCATGAAGGAGTTCTTTGTGTCCAGGTGGGTGAAGGCTGGATGGAGAGCAGCAGCGATGGCATCCTCTGTGGATCTGTTTGACCTGTACACAAACTGAGATGAGTCGTGGGAGGGAGGGAGGGAGGATGGACGTGATGTTCTGCATGAGCGCCACTTGAAGCACTTCATTATGATGGGGGTCATTGCTACAGGCTGGTAATTGTTGCAGCTGGATGGGATGGGGTTCTTTGGGACTGGTATTATGGTGGCAGTTTTGAAACATGTGGGGACAACAGCTTGAGTCAGGGAGATGTTGAAGATCTCGGCCAGGACATTCTTGAGCTCCTCTGCACAGTCTTTCACAACGCGACCCAGTATGTTGTCTGGACCAGCTGCCTTGTGTGGGTTGATCCTGCAGAGGGCCCTCTTCACGCTGGCAGGATCCAGACTCATGGCCTGCTCGTCTGGAGGAGGAGTGGTCTTATGTGCTGTTTTGTGCTTCAAAGTGGCCGAAGAAGTCGTTTAGGTTGTTAAGCAATGTGATGTCACTCGCACAGGTCTGAGGTGGAGGTTTATAGTTGGTGATGGTCTGTATGCCACACCAGAGGTAACATGCATCTCCGGTGTTGCTAAAGTGGCCGGATATTTTCTTGCTTTACTGTTGTTTTGCTTCCTTGATGCCATGGGACAGGTTGGCCCTACCTGTTGTTAGTCCTGCAGTGTCGCCAGCCCTGAAGGCTGCATCCCAAGCCCTCAGGAGCCTGTGGACCTCTGCTGTCATCCATGGCTTTTGGTTGGCACGAACAGTGATGGTTTTGCAGTGAGTGACATCATCAATGCATTTAGCTATGTATGCTATAACTACCTCAGTGTACTCCTCTAGGTTTGTGTGTCCATTGTGAGCAGCTGCATGCTTGAAAGTGTCACAATCTGTCGTGCTGAAGCAGTCTTTCAGAGCACCAGAGGCCCCCTTTGGCCACACACGTACCTGCTTTTTTGTTGGTCTGATTGTTTTCACTCAGGTTTTGTATGCCGGCCTTGACAAGATGGTGATGTGATCAGAGAGACCCAGGTGGGGAAGGGGGGAGGATCTGTATGCTTTTTTGTGAGTTGTGTACATCAGGTCCAGCAAATTGTATCTTCTTGTTGGAAAGTCTACGTGTTGGTGTAGTTTTGGTAGGAGGGCCTTTAAATCTGCATGGTTGAAGTCTCCTGCTGTGATGAGAAATCCATCTGGATGCGCCGTTTGTGTCTTACTGATTACCTGATAGAGTTCTTTTAATGCTCTACTTCTCTTGCCGATGCCGGTGGGCGGGGCATGCACGGCGGTTAGTAAGACAGATGAAAATTCTCTCGGAATCTAAAAGGGTTGGCACTTGATGATCATAAACTCCACCAATGGCGAACAGCGTTTGTGTTCAACAGTTGCATCACTGCACCAGGTGTCACTGATGTAAACACACACGCCGCCCCCTCGCATTTTTCCTCCTTCCGTCAACACTCTGTTGCTATGATAGCATGTTAGCCCTGCTAACTGAATGGCAGAGTCCGGTATGTTGTTATTTATTCATGTTTCCATAAAGATAAAAACACAGCAGTTCTGCGCATCACGTTGCGTAGATCTCAGGAGCTATATGTGGTCTATTTTGTTGTCAAGTGAGCGTAAGTTGGCCAGAATGAGGGAAGGAATTGGGAGTCTGTGTGGGCTAATGGTTAGCTTCATTCAGATACCTCCATGTTTACCTCTCTTTTGTCTCCGCTCACGCCGTCTCCATTTGGGATGGGACACAGCAGTTGAGTGCGGGGGTGTGGATGTCTGGTGGAGGAGACCTAGGCCACAGAGTTCCTCTGTAACACTGATCCAGGATGTAATATTTGGTCATATTCCTTATCTCCAGTAGGCTGTGGTGACTTTAACTTGTGCACAGCATCATATATGTACATTAAACAGATGAATATGCACTTAGGTGTATTTTAAACAACAGTAAATGGCACAAAACACGAAGAGAGAAGCTCCATTCTCCCTCAAACAATGTTGTGCGTGGTTGTTATTTGTATTACTTTTGTGGTTTTAAATGTTCAAATATCTTCAACAGCAGGAATTACTGCACATCTTGAGAATATGCCAAGTTTCCATAATGGTACTAACGTTTATGTTTTTCAGAACGGAAGTGAAAATGTAAGCAGAACCAGGGTAGCCAGTCTGGCTTCTTGGCTCGGCTAAGAGGGCTCTGAACAGGCAAACGCTAGCCCTTTTGTCGCAAATGCCCGGTCCCTTGGAAACAAAACTGATGAACTAAAACTGGATATATCAACCCGACTGACCACAGGAGACAGCTCTGTGATAAATCATCATTCAAGCTGGCTACACCCCAAGATCATAGAAGTCGCAGTTGAGCTAGTGTGCTGCTAGCTACAGATGCTAATGCTAATTTAGCACTCAGCTATGTGCTATCAGCCAGTGACAAACAGCAGACCTGGTTTTGACCAACATACTAAGTGCACAACATGAGGAGATAACACACTGGACTGTGTATATTCCAATATTATAAACAGATACAGAGCCTCTCTCCCGTTGCACATTTGTCTGAAAAAAATCTATGTATGTATTTTCATATTAAATTGAGGTAGTCATCTCATTTTCTTTGGGGAATGTGTCTTGATATGCCAGTTAATCACCACTGTAAGCCAAAGAAGATGTAATAGGTGAGAAAAAAATCTGTGCATATATCAGTATCAATATTGACAAAATCTAGTGTTAAACTATCAGCATATTGGCAACAATTCCACGATTGTGTATCCCTTATTTATTGGCAAAGTTGTCAAATTAAATTTTGAAAGTGGGAATGGAAACAAATGTTATTTTGCATAGCATGAAACAGACACTTTACAATATCCACCTTATTCCTAGGGGTGCCACTGTAGGAACGATTATGGGTGGAGCTTCTGGTTTTGGCTGACGTAGTGTTAAGTCAATCAGAAAGAGTGGAGTAGCAGGGGCATTTAAAATAGTGTTTTTGAAAGTTTTTCAAATTCATTTTAATGTATAGTCCACATACCTGCTTTGCACTCAGGTGGCAGCTGATTTCAGCTTTTCTAGTTTTTGTATTTTATGAATGTTTTGGCATAGTTCTGGTACTTGCTGGTGTTCGTGGTTGTGTCATAGACTGGATAAATGGAGGCTTCTCACCACACGGTGACAGACGACATCCAAGCACGGTGTTGTGGCGTACGTCTGCTCTAAAGTAAGTTTGATTATGTCCAACATATTTTAACAAAATGCAGCCGACTTTATTGCGATGGAGACGTGCTGGTTGGAATGCGTACCGCGTCATTATGAATACAGGCAACGAGAAGTCATAAATCATGTCTCTTTCTTTGTTTGGTCGCGGCAAAGTCCCGGGAAAACCCCATGAGTGCCTGGTATCATTGGAAAGCTTAGAAATTGTACTTTCTAAAAATACCTATGTTTTTGTGGAAGACGTAACTCTCAACAATTATATTTACTTATTTTTGTAGGATGTTACTTGGGTTCTAAATATTTTATTGGGTTTTAGACCTTTGAGTTTTTAACCTCTTTGACTAGTTTTTAACTTTTAATATGACCCTTCTCTCTTACCTCTGGTTTTTCTCCCATCTCATTGTCTTTTTATACCCTGATTGATGGAGGCTTGAGTATTTTTTATTATGCTTATAGTCAGTTTCATATGTGCCTGTGTTTGTGTCTATGTTGAATGTAATTTGTGGCTTGTAAATATGGATGTCACCAGACTGCAAAACAAATCTACCTATGGGTACAAATAAAGTAACCTGAACCTGAACCTGAATTGCAGAAAGATCCCAGCAATCAGGCAATCCCCTGTGAGCAAGCGCTTGGCGACGATGGAGAGGAAAAACTCCCTTTTAACAGGAAGAAACCTCCAACAGAACCAGGCTCAGGGAGGGGCAGTCATCTGCTGCGACTGGTTGGGGAGTGAGGGAATAGAGAAGATGAGAAGAATAGACATGTAGAGAGCAAACAGCTCAATGGGGACTCAATCTATGGGAGAGAACAAACAGATGTTAATGACCAGCAAAGAAAATATTTCATTGAGAGTGAAGAAAGGAGTGAACCCCAGTGCATTATTGGAGATCTCCCGGCTGTCTAAACCTATTAGCAGCACAACTAAGGGAGGGTTCAGAGACACATGATCCCTCCCTAATTGTAGGCTATATCAAAAAGGAAGGTTTTAACCCTATTCTTAAAAACAGAGATCGAGTCTGACTCCCAAATCCAGATTGGCAGCTGGTTCCACAGGAGAGGAGCTTGATAACTGAAGGCTCTGCCTCCCATTGTACTTTTTGGAGATTCTAGGTATTACAAGTAATCCAGCATTTTGGGAGCGTAGTCCTCTGTTTGGATATAATAATAGTGTAGTATCAGATCTTTTAAATAAAAAGGGGCCTGATTGTTTAGAGCTTTGAAAGTGAGAAGAAGGATTTTAAACTTAATTCTAAACTCTATGAGAAGCCAATGAAGGGAGGCCAGAACCGGAGAGATAGGATCTCTCTTTTTAGTACCTGTTAAAACTCTTGCTGCAGCATTTTGGATCAACTGAAGACTTTTTAAAGATGTTTTAGGACAACCTGATAATAAAGAGTTACAATAATCTAACCTAGAGCTAACAAAAGCGTGGATCAGCTTCTCAGCATCACTCTGAGACAAGATGCTCCTAATCTTGGCAATATTACGCAAATGATAGAAGGCAGTCTTAGAAACAAATTTAATATGTGAATTGAAAAACAGATCTTGATCAAAAATAACTCCAAGGTTCCTCACAGAGCTATTAAGAGAAAGAGTAGCTGCATCCAAACTAAAAGTTTGATTTGAAAAGGTATTTCTAAGGTTTTTTGGACCAACAAGAATGACTTCAGTCTTATCTGAATTTAATAGTAGGAAATTACAAGTCATCCAAGCTTTAATTTCCTGAAGACAGGCTTCGATCTTGGCTAATTGATTACTATCATCCGACTTCATTGACAGGTATAATTGCGTGCCATCTGCATAACAATGAAAATGTATACAGTGCGTTCTAATAATGGTGCCTAACGGAAGCATATATAAACGAAAAAGAGTAGGGCCAAGCACAGATCCCTCTGGGACTCCATAACTGAGCTTTGAGTTGAAAGAAAACTCATTATTGACATGAACAAACTGGAACCTATCAGATAAATAAGATCTAAACCACTGCAACGAAGTTACATTAAGTCCAACATGGTGTTCTAATCTATCAAGTAGAATATTATGATCGATAGTATCAAAAGCTGCACTAAGGTCTAAAAGGACAAGTACAGAAACAAGTCCATTATCAGATGCGATAAGGAGGTCATTAGTGACCTTCACTAAGGCTGTTTCAGTACTATGATGGGTTCTAAATCCAGACTGAAACTCTTCAAATAAACCATTTCCCTGCAAGTGGTCAAATAATTGTGTAGCAACAACTCTTTTTAACATTTTTGAAATGAAAGGGAGTTTAGAGATTGGTCTATAGTTAGCTAAAACTCCTGGATCCACCGTTGGCTTTTTGAGTAAGGGTTTAATTTCAGCAGCTTTAAAAGCCTGCGGTACATGGCCTAAAGTTAATGAAGAATTGATTATTTGAAGAATAAAGCTACCAATAAATGGGAAGACTTCTTTAAATAACCTGGTAGGAAGAGGGTCTAAAAGACAAGTTGAAGGCTTGGATAAGGAATTTATTTTGTCTAACTCTAAAAGGTCAATTGGAGTAAACTCATCCAAACAGATATCAATTGAAGGAGTTCGGAATCAGAAATCAGAATCAGAAAAAGCTTTATTGCCAAGCATGTTAGAAACACACGAGGAATTTGACTTGACATTGACGCGCATTGTCACAATGACATGGCAGCCATGACAAGGTGCCTAATAGTTGAGTAGAGTTGTAGTAGTTACTGTATTTAAGTTAACGGTGGGAAGAATCTGATTGATTTTATCTCTGATAGATGAAATTTTATTATTGATAAGTTCATAAAGTCCTGACTAAGATCTAAGGGAATGCTAGGATTGATAGAGTCCTGATTCTTTGTCAGCCTGGCTACAGTGCTGAAAAGAAACCTGGGATTATTCTTGTTCTTTTCTATTAATGCAGAATAATAACTCGTTCTAGCTTTTCTAAGAGATTTTTCATAAATTAAAAGATGATTTCTCCAAGCTAAATAGATTTCATTTAAATCAATGGAGCGCCATTTTCTTTCTAATTGACGAGTCTTCTGTTTTAACCCCTTGCACTCCGGGCAATTTTCCTAAAAATGCCAAAAAAATAACATGCCCAAAGTAAATCGAAAGCTGTTATTCAACCCTTTGCAGCATCTTCATGGGGTTGGTCTCATTTAAAAGAAAACACTTTGAATTTTTTGGCAAAAAAAACCCATAATCTCTCTACGTGCTCCGGCCACTGAGTTACAGTCATCTAAACATACTGAACTTGAAAAAAATAAATTTGGACACAGTGTTTTTTTGGATACAAATGCTTGCAAATAACACACAGCTGTCCGATCTGGCTGGAAAATGCAACAGAAATGTAGAACCAAGTGTCATCAAGCTGAGATCCAAATTTGGTAACAATACCACAAAAAATGAATATTTTACACAGCATTGTTCTCAGGTAGTCCCCAGGCGTTTTGGAACTGTGCCAAATTGTGCCAAATGGCACAGTTTGGAAAAACATCTGTAACTTTTGAATAATTCAATGTAGAATCTTCATTTTGGGCACACTCAGGGCTGTGTCTGTGTGTGTGTGTGTGGGGGGGGGGTGTCCCCCCCCCCCGCTAAAAAAGACGGAGTTCGGCCCTCGCTACATGATGGATTACACTCCTTGCATGTTTTCACAGCGCCCCCCCCTCGCTACTGTGTGTGTGTGGGGGGGGGGGGTTGTCCCCCCCCCTCGCTGCAGAAGACGCCCATCGCTACATGAAGGAATACACTCATATGCTTCCCCCCGCAGACCGGGGGGCGTTCGGACCGTGAACACCCCCCCCCCCCGCTCCTCTTCTGCAGCGGGGGGAGGGGGGGCATTCACGGTCCGAACACGGCAAATGAACCGTTTATCGCGGCGCACGCACTTCGTACTTCGTGCGCAGTACAGTTGTAATTTACCGATCGGTCAAAAGTCATTTTTGGATTACAGTTTTCAGGGATAAATAATAATTTAGCTTATAACACCTTACCTCTTCACAGCAGCAGAGTCGTGGCGAACTTCTCTTCCCCATTGTCAGACGAACGCGACGCTGCTCGGCTCGTGGATCCCGATCAAAACATAATTCCAATATTGCGGTTTTAGTGAATGAGTTACTACCTTTGTCGTTGGCCTCCGTCGGTCTATGATGACGGAAGAGAATCCTAAATGTCTATTCTGCTGGAATGAGTGCAGGTCCCACTTGTGGGTGGTCTCCATGCTGCAGGGTCTGTAGCAGATTCGTCCAGCGTCCTTTGTTTTCATCTGCTGCAGCAGTAAATCTCTCTTCACCCAGCCTGAATTTCTGTGCTTCAATTGGTTCCTGCATTCACAGTAGGTGGGTCCTCCTTCCTAGGTTTTCATTCATTGGCTCTTCAAGGTTTCAAGAAACCCAATTCAAGGCTCTTATTAGTCGAATGAGAGGTCAATCAGATGAACTAATCTGTTCACAGCTGTCTCTGCAGATTTTTTTTTTAGTGGCGCTTGGACGCCACTACATCACCATCACCACCTACATCACCACAATCTGGTCTATGCGTCCTAGGACGCAGAGACTTGCCCGCCTGCGGAACAACGGAGCGCAAGTTTAAGCTACGAGTTTCTGTGTTGAACCAAGGAGTTAGAAATCTCTGATTAGACTTTTTCTTTTTTAAAGGGGCCACCATGTCTAGAGTCTGATGCAGAGAAGCTGTAACACTCTACCATGCTATCAATTACAGAAGGAGCAAGCTGTCTATAGCTTATTTCCGTTGTGTTGACACATAGCATAGAGGAAACGATCTGCATAAATTTGGTTACAATATCATCTGAGAGGCATCTACTGTAGTAATATTTTTCTTTAGGAGCCAAATAGTCAGAAATAGTAAAATCAAAGGTTAACAGACAATGGTCTGACAGTGCAGGGTTATGAGGAGACACTACCAGATTTTCTATTTCTATGCCATACAGTATGTCAGAACAAGGTCCAATGTATGGTGGCGGTAATGGTTAGAATTTCCTACTTTCTGAAAAAAAAAACCCCCATCGAGTCAAATATTGAATTAAATGCCATATTGAGGCACTCACTATCTACATCTACATGTATATTAAAGTCCCCTTCTATAATTATTCTATCTGATTTCAGCACTAAATCAGCTAAGAATTTAGCAAATTCAGATAAAAACTCTGAGTAGGTTGATGGAGGACGATAAACTATGGCAAATAAAATTGGGTTTAGCCTAAAATTGCTAAAATGCCCGATACTAAGGACCAGGCCCTCAAAAGAATTATAACATGTTTTTTGCTTTACATTAACTAGTAATTTGGAATAGTAAACTGTTGCTACTCCTTCTCCACAACCAGAGCTTCTGGGATTTTGACAGTTTAAATAACCAGAGGGAGTTGATTCATTTAAACCAACATAATCCTCTTGCCCTAACCAAGTCTCTGTAAGGGATAATAAATCAATCTGATGATCAATTAACAGATCATGGACTAGCAGAGACTTGGGAGTTAGAGACCTAATATTTAACAAACCGCATTTAATTTTTAAATTATGGGGAGGAACAGAGGCCAAATCATTCAATTTAGAGGCTTCATGTTTAATTTGAGTTTTACCAACTTTTTGTTTAATCACTTTGGGATGCTTATACATTATATTTTTATTTCCTTTGGAGGGAGCAGACAATGATTCTCTGATAGGGAAGACAAGGGCCGTCTCGTCTAATAAGACCAGGTTTTCCCCAAAATGAGCTCCAACTGTCTATGTAGCCCACATTGTTTGCAGGACACCACACAGCCAGCGGTTGAAGGATGACAAGCAGCTAAACATGTCATCACTGCTCAGATTGGGGAGGGGCCCAGAGAATACTACAGAGGCAGACATTGTTTTGGCAAAGTCACACACCGATTCCACGTTAAGTTTTGTGACTTCCGACTGCCGGAGTCGGATGTCATTAATGCCAGCGTGGATAACAATTGTGGAGTATTTACAGTTACTTTTTTAGTATTTATTTAATATTTTTAGTATTTTCTGTTACATTTTTGTGCACGTCCTACAAATTAAATATCATTTTGAAAGTCTTTCAATACAGAATATGGAAATAACGTTACATCAGTTTTGAAAATGTCCTCAAAGTGACTCATTTTGCCAGCACGGGTCATTTGTTTTCAGTGTTAGCATGTTAGCAGCCGAGCTAACTAACCGAGATACTGTCCACGGAGCTACTGCCCATGGAGCTACTGGCCACTTTTTAAGGTCATCTTCTCATCCCTCCATAGTCGTGGGAAGTGGTATGATTACCTCCGCCAAGGAGGTAATGTTTTTGCCGGGGTTTGTCTGTCTGTTTGTCTGTCTGTTGGTTAGCAAGATAACTCAAAAAGTTTTGGAAGGATTTCGATGAAACTTTCAGGCGTTGTTGGAAATGGTACAAGGAAGAACTGATTAAATTTTGGGGGTGATCCGGATCACCGTCCAGAAGAAAACCGCCATTACGGAAAATGCCATTTTCGTGAATAACTACTGAACCACTAATCCTATCATTGTCAATCCAATTGCTAGTCATATGTTTTCATGGTCAAGGAATATGAAAACGTACACACAAACACTGTATTGGGGGAACTGTGGCCGCCATTACGGAAAATGCCATTTTCCTGAATAACTACTGAACCACTAATCCTATCATTGTCAATCCAATTGCTAGTGTGGCGGTTTGGTGTAACCCCCACAAACAGACTGGACAGACACAGCGCTCGGCTACAGCAATTAACAGAACAGTGAAATGTGTATTAATGTCTACAGGCAGCCCCGCTTCTTCTGGCTCACTTCTGTGATGTTAATGTTGCCTTTCATGCATTGTGTTCATGCGTCCTGTCCTTACTGTGACCTAGGGACCGAGATCAATATGTCTCTCAAATGCAAATGTCTCATGCCTGTTCTGTTATCTCTTTAATCATACCAACTGCTGGGGAATGCTCTTTGATGTATTGTTGTAGTTGGGTATATATGCTGCAACTCTGTAACTCAAACTCTCTCTCACTCCTGCATCTGCTGCTGGACACACACACACTTTGTGTCCTCTCTGCTGGGAGCCTCTGGGCCCGCTCCCGGCGCGCATGCACGGCGCCGGGAGCGGAGCTCGTGACGGGGGTATGATATAATAAACACCTGATTAAAACATCACAACGCCTTTATTTTATCATCCGCTGCACTGGTGACCCCGAAGATGCACACGCTTTGTGCGACGCAACCTTCTGGTCTGGACGACCACGCTGGCGACTCGACGCCAGAAAAAACACGCTGCCAGTGAACACAGCAGCCTGACGCAAACGAGCTGCCCTCCCTTCTGCTTCAGGGAGACCTCGACGCGGAGCCAACACAGGTGAGCTAATCTCCGGACATCACCCACGACCGGGAAAACTGCAGAAAACGTCATGGCGCGACCCTCGCCTGAGATCGGGACGTCCACGCTGGACCGGCCGAGGGACACAGAACGTTTTCTCCCTCTCACCGCTACTCCTCCCTCTCAGCGATCCTACTCATCTACCCGAGCCTGAGGAACAAAGCTCATCTATCTCCCCTCAACGCTCCAACGCGCCATGACTAATCTGCAGCCACAGCTCATCATAGATGATTTATCGGCACCGACTGCACCGATCTCCACCAAGTTTTCTGACCCTGGTTCTCCTCTCCAGCTGGCCCACCCATCACGGAACCCCGGCGCACGCACCGGGGAGTTACGAGGATGGCGCACCACGCACGGGACACATACGGCTACACTGACCGCCTTCCCTCTGCTGCACACCGCCCTTCAGGCTTGCTCGTTCTCCTGAGGCACGCAGCTTGCTCACTGGATTTTATGGTCTTAGCCACGGCACACAAGGGGAATTCAGCTGTCTGCAGTTCCCGAGGCTTTAGGGTTGCGCCTGCCCTAAAGTCAACACGCCAGTCCCTCTGCTTTTATTTTTTTCTTACAGCCGCTCCTGCTTTTCTTCATGGCCACGAGAGGAGTCAGAGACTAATTTTTCTTCTTGCGGACCTCCGCACGCGCAACGGGACAGCCCCTCGACGTTGCGGAGCAGCAAGCAATTTTTGCGCGGCTCGGACGATTTCATCGTCCCAGTCGGCACATACTATCCCCCTCCTCCCTCCCCCTCCACCTGCAGCGAGCTTCTCACACAGCTCGCTCCCATAGACGGATTATCGAGGTCCCGGCCCCCTGCCGTGCCCTCTGGGGGGGAGCATGTGGCGGTTTGGTGTAACCCCCACAAACAGACTGGACAGACACAGCGCTCGGCTAGAGCAATTAACAGAACAGTGAAATGTGTATTAATGTCTACAGGCAGCCCCGCTTCTTCTGGCTCACTTCTGTGATGTTAATGTTGCCTTTCATGCATTGTGTTCATGTGTCCTGTCCTTACTGTGACCTAGGGACCGAGATCAATATGTCTCTCAAATGCAAATGTCTCATGTCTGTTCTGTTATCTCTTTAATCATACCAACTGCTGGGGAATGCTCTTTGATGTATTGTTGTAGTTGGGTATATATGCTGCAACTCTGTAACTCAAACTCTCTCTCACTCCTGCATCTGCTGCTGGACACACACACTTTGTGTCCTCTCTGCTGAGAGCCTCTGGGCCCGCTCCCGGCGCGGATGCACGGCGCCGGGAGCGGAGCTCGTGACGGCGGTATGATATAATAAACTCTGCTTAAAACCTTCACCAACGCTGCTTTATTTCATGCCGCCGCAGCTAGTCATATGTTTTCGTGGTCAAGGAATCTGAAAACGTACACACAAACACTGTATGGGCGGAACTGTGGCCTCCATTACGGAAAATGTCATTTTCGTTAATAACTACTCAACCAATAATCCTATCATTGTCAATCCAATTGCTAGTCATATGTTTTCATGGTCAAGGAATTGCTAGTCATATGTTTTCATGGTCAAGGAATCTGAAAACGTACACACAAACACTGTATGGGCGGAACTGTGGCCTCCATTACGGAAAATGTCATTTTCGTGAATAACTACTCAACCAATAATCCTATCATTGTCAATCCAATTGCTAGTCATATGTTTTCGTGGTCAAGGAATCTGAAAACATACACACAAACACTGTATGGGCGGAACTGTGGCCGCCATTACGGAAAATGTCATTTTCGTGAATAACTACTCAACCAATAATCCTATCATTGTCAATCCAATTGCTAGTCATATGTTTTCGTGGTCAAGGAATCTGAAAACATACACACAAACACTGTATGGGCGGAACTGTGGCCGCCATTACGGAAAATGTCATTTTCGTGAATAACTACTCAACCAATAATCCTATCATTGTCAATCCAATTGCTCGTCATATGTTTTCGTGGTCAAGGAATCTAAAAACATACACACAAACACTGTATGGGGGGAACTGTACCGCTTGGTGGAGGTCTGCGCTCTCCGAGTGCTTTTCTAGTTACATTACTGTTTTGAGGAGCAAGAGGCCATGTTCCCGCATTTCTGATGCCGAAGTCATTGTTTTTTAACAAGGAAAAGTGTCCCGTTTCAGTGACAACCATATGTTCTGTAATTTCTGTAATTTCCCAGTTTGGGATCAATAAAGTACATCTATCTATCTATCTATCTATCTATCTATCTATCTATCTATGTTCTAAACTAGCACCGGAAGTTGCTACCATAATTCACGCAAGGCATCATGAGGCCTAGGAATAAGGTGGATACGTACTAAACAGTAATGTGTGAGTAGTGCTAGAGTAGTATACAGTATCAATCTCTTATTTCAGTCATTTAGAAAAGTAATAACAATAAAATACACACTTATTAGCTGTTTAGCCTTTCAACAATATATTAACATGTAAGCCAGGTTAATACATTATCCTTTGTCCTTAAAATGAATTATAAATATTTTATTTCTGTTGTCCTAGTTGGTGAAAACTCAACACTTCTCTAAAACAAACACCCATATCTAATTCACAGATGGAGCTTTAGTAGCATCATTGGTACATTTTGTTGGCCTTTTTGCAAGCTTCATTTTTAACCATCATGCTTTCATGACCCCTTAAATCTTCCTGTGAAATTCTACAGGCTGGTAAAATTGTTATGACCTCTTTATCTGTTTTATGGACTCTCTGGCCATTTCAGATGGGTAAAAATCAATGTCATTTTTGACCGAAATCAATCGAATTTACTGGTGGTAATTTGAACATGCAGCAGTGTGATATAACGGAACTGTGGGATAGAAAACCACTGACAGAGGGATTTTGAACCAATCAATAAATACCATAGTTGAATTTTAGACTTTAACCCTTTCCACCCTGGAGGTTCCTGCAATTGGACCATAGCATTTACACATTAAAACCCTTTTTTTTAATAGGTTTCCACTGAATGAAAACCGGAGCATGCGAGAAAAGTACATTTAACATTTGCTTGATATAAATTTAACAAGTGCTTCTTTTTTGATGTATTAATTTTGTGTAGTTGGAATTGTAATTTAGTCATACTTCACTTTTCATATCATACATGACCTAATGATGAGCGCATATGTTTGCAATCGTCTCTCAATGCAAATCACTAAATTATTACTTTTTTCACCATTAAAACATCAATTAAATAATGTTTTCTTATTTTTTGCTTATTGCCACAGCCTTTGCATACTTTACTTCCTTGAACGCATTGCTTTAATGAAGGGACATGGCATTTTTCATATGATGAAACATCATTGATCATTTCACTGCAAAAGCTACATCTTGGTAATCTGCCTCTTCCTCTTTGCCATCGCTGCACTGTCTAACGATGCACAGATTGACACAACAGCCCCTCCTCTCTCATTTCCTCCTCTCTGCCCATCTGCATGAAAGATTCCAGCATGCAGTACTGCTTCTGCTCCGTTCCCTTAAATGTGCCTCGCAGCCTTGGAGGATAAGGGATTAATGAGATAGATTTATCTTTTCTGGTAATGCACTCGCCATTGTTTTCTTCATGCATGTCCTTAAATGTATCCCAGAGTGCCTTGGAAGAGGGCTGCATCATTGACTTCCATAGATCAGCGGTGCGATATTCAGTTCTGCACTCCCATTTCCCATAAGAAAAGAAAAGAGAGAAATGTGCACAGCTAGCATGTACTATTCAGTCAACATTTGAGCAATTTAAAAGTATGTTATTCTAAGTTTATCCTTTTATACAGTGACGCTAATAAACAATTTATACTTCTATAAGTGCAGAGCCGTACCAAGTATGGTCAATTGGCACTATATGCCTGAATATGTTATTATAATAACTGAATAATGTGAGTTTTGATGACATATTAATGTATCATAAATCCTTCAATGGATTTTTTTGTTGTTAAATAACCGTAATAAATGAAAGAAAACAATAACATACACAAAATACAATTAGATATGAGCTGTTTTCCGATTACCCTTCATTTTATGATAAGTACAACCTTTGATTGTACAATTTGCTGAAATTACATACATGAACTGATCAACGAGCAGTATGGTACAACCTGGAGCTATATACATGGTGAGACAATTATACTGTCCTTAGGAGAGTAGTTAAAAAAAGGCTAAGAGTCAATAATGGCTCATATGTTCTTATTTGGTTTTGTCAGAGCTTTTGCTCGTGCTCGGAAATTGTTTCTCTGCAGTGCCTCAAGGTTGATGTAAATTAACTAATATTTTACATTACATGCAGACGAATATGCAAACTCTCAGTCTTAGAGGACAATTACAACATTTAGGTACACTGTCAGCACAGTGTCCCCTTACACAAAGATTAATTGGTTCTAGTTATTTTTTACATTAAGTTTTGATGGAAATAATGATGTGGCGTGTCTTCTATAATGTTACACAAAATGCAATTAAAATGCCTTACAAATGTTGTCAGGTACGTGTGATGAAAAGAAATTGCACAGTCCAGCTAGAAGTGCACAAGGCCCTGTTAGGGCACATCTTTATAGCGTCTGTTTGAGCGTCGATTCTCAGTTGTTAATAATAAGAGGACATACACTTTAATTATCAAAGAGTGGAGTATGCAAACTGTTCTCTCACTAAAAGGTATTGCTACTTGGGTGGCAAAGCAGAGAAAATACTCCGTGACCCCAGGACCAGTAGCAGAGATCAAGTTTCTGAAGAAACATGGAGAGAGTGCGAGAACACTGATTACTGTTATTGTCCACATTTAAAGTGTGAGCATTTTTTTTTTTAATCTCAACTGCTAAGAGAAAAAAATCAGGTACACATCACGCTTAAAAGTTTACAACTTTTCCAAATGAACAGTGTTTTGTGGGAAATTCACAGCTGGTCAAGATTAATTCATATTCAAATCCAATAACAGTCAATTTTCTGAACATTTCATGGTATTTAGCCATCCCAACAGTAAAAAATCTGAATGAGGGGGTTTAAGGTTTTTCCAATAAGTCTTTCAACTAATATACTTACTATTATCAGAAGTTCCCACCCTTAGGAATGAACACGGTACCAAAAAATCAAGAGCTTCCATGCAGGTAATTAGGGTTCAAGGCCAAAGGCAAACCTTTGATGACTTTCACTTTAGTTCCAGGTTGCCAATTCACTTCAGTAAGTTAGGATTTGCCACTAAAATAGTAAAGAGAGAAAAGGTTGAGATTAGGGGCTAGGGAAGGGTGAGGGAATAAACCCCTCACACATTAAACCTGTCACCATGTGCCATCTCATTTCATACAGTTATTTCACAACAAGTCCTCCAACTAATATGTATAACATATTTGTAAGCTCCTCAATCCAGAATACACACATACATATCATGTTTACTACGTCTCATTTCAAAGCCACTCAAAACTTCATACAGAGATTGGTGGGTGACTGTAGACACTATCGACTTGACAATTACCTTCTTTTACACAATAAATGTGTATTTTTAGGTGGTTAGGGTTACCCAGGATTTCCACTGACTCCAGATCTGGCCTATTACGGCTGCAATCCAGTCTCCGCAGCAAAGAGTTCCCATTCTAATTAATGTTCTAATCCCCACCTGGTCTGGACCACTGTGGAACGAATTCTGCTCATTGGATTTGGATCACTAATGAAACATGAGTCTAATTTTGATGGATGCTGGATCCAATCCATGGGGAAAAGCCCGGTATTTACTCTATTTAATAACTGTTTGTTCATTAAAAACTATTTAAGGATTGTCCGTTATTTTCTGGGGTCTACTTCTCCACCACTGTGTCAGAGAAGGTAAAAACTTTGACATAACATACAAACACTTCACACAATTAAAATTAACAGGCTACTTATGTTGTGAGGGCATGGTGTTGCACTTCTCCACCCAGGGAACAATGAACCGAAGGAGGAGGTGTCACCGGGGGGTATCAGAGGGGACAGTAAGGACTATGCGCCCCCCCTGGGGAGAGGAGTAAATGCCGGAGAGAAGAAGGGTGTTGGAGCAGAGCCGATGTTATATTATGTTAATATGCCACACAATTCTTTGTTCAGACAACAATGATAATGGTCGGAAGTGTGGGTCTCGATGCATGAGAATAAAGGTATAAAAGAGGGATGCACAGAGACCCGTGAGATTCTTTTGCTGTAAAATATGTTGGAGGAAGAATAAAGTAACTGTGTCGTCCAGCTCGTTGTCTCACCGCGGCTGGTTGCTAAGGACTACCGCGCTCTGGTGCAGGAAGCGGACCACATCATTTCAGCAACCAGAACTTTCAGCGGGCAGACAGTGGCACCAGCATCCATGACGGACTCCAGCGAGGTCAAGGAGCTGTTCGTGGTAGCCGGGACGGACACCAGAAGATGAAGGAACGGGGTGATCTGTTGTTATCATCGTCATTTTGACTTGAATGCCCAACGCTGTCTGGTGCCATGCCAATTCAAGAAGCCGGGAAGACGGCACTCTTAGAATTCAGTGGCAGCTGCAACCAATGGCAACAGGAACAGACTGCTTTATGTCATGGACACACGTTCGAGGAGACAATTTTTGGTGGACTCCGGCTCCCAGAAGCGCCTCATCCTGCCGGTCAACACAGACAGGGTGGCAGGACAAAGTGGTCCTGAGCTCACGGCCGTCAACGGATCTACCATCAGGATATTTGGCAAGTGGACACTGATGATATGCTTACATGGACGCAACTTTCTGTGGGACTTTGTGATAGCTGCATGTTCCGGCCCCATTTTAGGAGCAGATTTTCTATGTGCTTATAGATTGTTAGTTGATGTTGTTAATAGGAGATTAGTGGACGCTGTCGCTTTCACCTCACTGCCCTGCACAGCTCGGGGAAGCTGGGTCGGCAACACTGGCTAACGTTATAGCTCCAGGGGGTAAGTACCAACATTTGCTCGCACAGTTCCCAGCACTCACGGTCCTGACTTTTTCAGCTATGGTAACGAAACACTGGGTCAAGCACTTTATAATGACAAAAGGCTCGCCAATGTTCGCGCGTCCTCGGCATTTGAACGCAGCTAAACTGGCCACCGCACGAGAGGAGTCTGCCAATTTAGAGCAGTTGGGCATCGTCAGGCACTCCAACAGCCTGTGGGCATCCCCGCTACACGTGGTGTCTAAAGCCGACAGGTCATGGTGACCGTGCGGCGATTTCCGGAGCTTGAACAATGCTACGGAACACGATCGCTATCCCATTCCACACATCCAGGATTTTTCCGTGCATCTGGCCGGGGCGCCTGTTTTTTCCAAAGTGGATCTGGTCTGTGTGGAAGACGTTCCAAACACAGCGGTAATAACTTCTTTTGGCCTTTTCAAGTTTTTACACATGCCATTCGGATTAAAAGGCACGGCACAGACTTTCCAGAGGATGATGGACGCAGTGCTTCGTGACTTTTCCTTAGTTTTTGTCTACTTAGATGACATTCTGGTAGCCAGCGTGTCCGAGGAGGAGCACATCGCCCATCTCAGGACGGTTTTCCAGAGGTTGGAAGCGCACAGGTTGATAGTTAACCCAGCCAAGTGCCAGTTCGGTGTGCCAGTGATTGACTTTTTGGGCCACTGCATTTCGCCGGAGGGCGCGATCCCGTTACCAGCCAAAGTGCGTGCTGTGTCGGACTTTCCGTGCCCACAGACTGTGAGGGCACTACAGGAGTTTTTGGGAATGGTTAATTTTTATAACCACTTCCTTCCCTGGGCAGCCCAGCTGATGCAGCCGTTGTACCCCGCGCTTAAAAAAAAGAAACCCGTGGAGGCCATCGACTGGACTCCCGAGCAAGTCCAGGCTTTTACTAACGCCAAAACAGCGCTAGCGGATGCCGCATTGTTAGCCCACCCAGACCCGTCTGCATGGATAGCGCTCACTACAGACACGTCTGACGTTGCCATAGGGGCAGTAGTGGAGCAGTGCGTCTCAGGTTCGTGGCAGCTGCTCGCATTTTTCAGCTGCAACAAACACAAGTACAGCGTGTTTGATAGAGAATTGCTGGCTCTCCATCTGGCGACACGCCATTTCCAGTTCTGGCTGGAGGGGCACGAGTTCACCACGTTCATGGACCATAAGCGCTGACATACGCAATGGCCAAGGTCTCGGAACCATGGTTGGCCCAGCAGCAACGGCAGTTGGCCGCAATTTTGGAGTTTACTACCGACATTCAACACGTTGCCAGTAAACTCAGCGTCGTGGCCAATTGCCTGTCACACACATTAATCGCCCCAGTCTACATGGGAATTGCCCTGCCATGGCCACGGAACAAGCCAGGGACGCAGACATTTGCGCGCTTCAGTCTGCACCTACAGGGTTAAGGCTGGAGAACAGGGTGGTGCAGGAAGGGTGCCCTCCCTTGCTCTGCAATGTCTCCACCGCCCACCTATGCCCGGTGGTTCCGAGCTCTTGGCGCCATCGTGTTTTTGAGTTGGTCCACTCCCTTTCGCATCCGGGAATGCGTGCTTCGGTGAAACTAGTGGGGGTGAAATTTGTCTGGCTGCGCTTGCGCAAAAACATGAAAGAGTAGGCTGCAGCTTGCATCTCATGCCAGCGGGCCAAAGTGCACAAGCACACCAGAGCTCCCCTCGAGCCATTCCAAATCCCGGCTAGGAGGTTCGACCACGTCCATGTAGATTTGGTGGGACCCCTCCCGCCGTCGCAAGGTTTCACACACCCTTTGACAGTCATGGACCGCACAATGCGCTGGCCTGAAGTAGTCCCGCTTGCTTCTACCACGTCCGCGGAAGTGACGCGTGCTTTTTTGTCAGCTTGGGTTGCACGTTTCGGATCTCCATCGGACATCACGTCCGACAGAGGTCCACAATTCATTTCAGAACTCTGGTCCGCGATGGCCCAGAGCCTGGGGGTCAAAATTCACCGCACTATCACGTACAACCCCCAGGCTAATGGGTTATGCAAGCATTTTCATAGATCGCTTAAAGCAACGCTCAGAGCTTCGCTCACGGACACAAATTGGGTCGACCGCCTGCCTTGGGTTCTTTTAGGGTTGTGTTCCACACCTAAGGAAGATTTGGCAGCCTTCCCGGCAGAACTTGTTTTTTCTCAATTGCTGCGGATCCCTGGAGAATTTTTTACTGGAAAACCCCGCACCTGAGGCTGATTCAGTTTTTTACACAGCACGGAGGCTGTGAGCATACTGGGCCCGGCCCACCATTGTTTTTCCCGCACATTTGTCCCAAAAAGCTTGCAGAATGGCAGTTTTGTTTTTGTCAGGCACGATGTGCACTGGACCCCCACCGTATGACGGACCATTCAGTGTGTTGGAACCTGGGGCGAAACATTTTGTGTTAGACCTGGGGGAGACGTAGGAAGACCATCTGCATCAACAGGCTGAAGCCCGCTTTTGTGTTGTCAGACGAGCAGGTGGTGTTGGCCCAAGCTACCCGGCGCGGACACCCACCGTTGGTGGCTCTGCAGGTTGGTGATTCCTCAGCAGGGACCGGCACACATAAAACTGATGTTTTCTCCCCCTCCCTTTTTCCCTCCACAGACTGACGTGCCCTCCTGTACACCCTGCCAGCAGGGCAGTTTGACTGGATCGGTGACCCCCCGCTACAGCTGTTATGGGTGACAGCTCAAGCCCAAAGGACGGGGGGTTAAGGCCCATTCTGGGTGTTCGGAGGGGGGCTGTGTGGGGGCATGGTTTTGGGCTTCTCCACCCAGGGAACAATGGACCAAAGGAGGAAGTGTTACCGGGGGGTATCAGAGGGGACAGTAAGGACTATGCGCCACCCGGGAAGAGGAGCAAATGCCGGAGAGAAGAAGGGTGTTGGAGCAGAGCTGGCATTATGTTAATATGCCACACAATTCTTTGTTCAGACAACAATGGTTATGGTCGGAAGTGTGGGTCTTGATGCATGAGAATAAAGGTATAAAAGAGGGATGCATAGAGACCCGTGAGATTCTTTTGCTGTAAAATATGTTGGAGGAAGAATAAAGTAACTGTGTCATCCAGCCCGTTGTCTCGCCTGCCTCCTTCCTCCACAATGTATTGTTTCTCAAGATCTCACATTATTTTATATAATTCTCATGCAATCTTGTATTTTGAACCCTGTTTGTATGTATGCCGCTTCAAAACACAAACGGAGCTGGTAGAGATGAATGCAAGGCTCCGTCTGCATTGCATCCACAACGGACTGCATCCGGAGTCACTGTAAATTCAGCTTTTGGGTCATAGGGTTAGAAAAATGTGATGAACTAGTTTAGACACATTGCAACTTTAACCCTCCACCATGCTTCTTTGTGTCATTATTTCCACTAGAGGTCGCTCAGTGTCAACACGTACATGTACGGCATATTACATGCTGGTAAACGTGCTCATATAATCCATTTTCTGTTGGAGGACAGTCTTTGTAATGACCAAACAAGTCACATTTAATGACTACAAAAGGTTACTTTTTTCAAAATTGTAACTATAAGGCACAATTCCTTTCTGGTTAAATATGGTCTTTTTTTGTTGGAGGACAGTCTCAGGTTTTTATAATTGTTGCTTCTGAGCTTTTATTTGAACTTGAATTAATAACACCAAACATAAATGTATAAATTGGATGGTTATTTAGCATCAGATTTAACCTCAAATATATTTAGATTTCAGGATACATTTGATAAATTTTCCCTATGGAGTTGGAGTTGAGTGAAAGCAATGTTCTGATTCAGTCCTTCTTATTTCTGAATGTGAAGAGAGAAAACGAGGCTAAACCTCCAGAACCAGCAGCTTGCACAGAAACAAATGAGTGCTCACTTTGCTGGAAGACTTTAGCCTCAGTGTCACAGTAATGCACGTGGCTGTCTTAACTTGAACTGGCAAAGCAACTGAAGAGGGTTTCCTCCCGTGAATCCCCTTTCTCCTATTTGCACATGCACAGCCATCAGCAGGTTAATTAACTGTGAAAGCTGCTCACTTGAAACCTTAAATCACTCATTCAACGTTCTGTCATGAGCCACCAGCTTAACCATGCTGACGAAGGTTCTGCCTTGTTTACCCAACACAGGAGATGGAAACATGAAGGTGGGGAGGTGGTGGTGTTGTGAAGTACTGAATGAGAAGTGTCAGATTTGAACTGGATTTTTTTTTTTTTTGCTACAATTTCTATCAATTTCTGGGTGGCATTTTGGTGTAGTCCTTAGCAGTATTGCCTCACAGTAAGAAGGTTGTGGTTTCAATCCACCAGCCAGCAGGACCTATCTGTGTGGAGTTTGCATGTTAAGATAAGATAAGATAAGATAAGATAAGCCTTTATTAGTCCCACAATGGGGAAATTCCAGGATTGCAACAGCACAGGGACAGCAACACTCAGAGCAATGATTTAGAAGATAAGAAAATAAGAGCAGTGAATATACTTATGTACACATAAATATATAAATATATATATACACAGTGCGGAGCACTGTAGCTAGATGGACTAAACAGCATAACCGTCTATTTAGTTACTCTACATGGTATGAATATATACCCATACATATTGTCACCCTCCATAGCGACTGATATTGTCCTAGTTGTATACTGGAGGGGGCCATTTGTGTAAGTCTGTTGCGTCTTTTGCATTCAATACTATTAGGTCATCACGTTTTTTTGCTATCTCTACGAGCAGCCCTGCTTAGGTTATACAGTCTGACAGCCGTAGGTAGGAAGGACCTCCGAAACCTCTCAGTCATGCATCTAGGATGATGTAGTCTACTGCTAAATGAGCTCCTCAGTGCGTTCAGTATGTCCTGCATAGGGTGGGACTCGGACTCCAGCAGAGATGACAATTTAGCCACCATCCTTCTCTCTCCTATCTCCTCCACTGGGTCAAGGCGCTGCCCCAGGACAGAGCTAGCTTTCTTGATTAGTTTGTTCAGTCTCTTCCTATCGGCTGCTGTAATGCCGTTGCCCCAGCAGACCACTCCAAAAGTGATGGCTGATGCCACCACCGTGTCGTAGAATGTCTTCAAGAGCACCCCTTGTACACCAAAAGACCTGAGCCTCCTCAGTAGGAACAGCCTGTGCTGTCCCTTCTTGTAGAGTGCTTCGGTATTGTGTGACCAGTCTAGTTTATTGTTCAGATGAACATCCAGGTACTTGTAGGATGTCACCATCTCAATGTCTGTTCCCTGGATGTTCACTGGTGCTGTGAGGGGTTGTCCTTGCCTGCGGCAGTCCACCACCAGCTCCTTAGTTTTCCTCGCGCTGATCTGGAGGCAGTTCCGATGGCACCAGTCCACGAAGTCCTGGATAAGTCCTCTGTAGTCAGCTTCATCTCCGTTGGAGATGAGGCCGACGATCGCAGAGTCATCAGAGAACTTCTGTAGATGGCAGTGTGTTGTGTTGTGTGAGAAGTCCGCAGCATAAAGGGTGAACAGGAGGAGAGCCAAAACCGTTCCCTGGGGGGCCCCCGTGCTGCCGATGATCGTGTCCAACACACAATCCCGGGTTCTCACAAACTGTGGCCAGTTAGTGAGGTAGTCCAGGATCCATGATGACAGGTGCTGGTCCACCCCTGCGCACAGCTGCTTGTCCTTCAGGATCATCGGTTGGATGGTGTTGAAAGCACTGGAGAAATCAAAGAACATGATCCTCACCGCATTCCCGGGCTTCTCCAGGTGGGACAGGGAACGGAGAAGGAGGAAGATCACTGCATCCTCCACCCCAATGCCATGCTGGTATGCGAACTGGAGTGGATCCATCGCTGGCCCCACCAGGGGGCAGAGGTGAGCAAGGAGCAGTCTCTCCAGGGTCTTCATCATGTGAGACGTCAGGGCCACTGGTCTGTAGCTGGTCAGGTCTTTGGGGTGGAAAGTCTTTGGTACAGGTACCACACAAGATGTTTTCCACAACTGTGGTACCCTCCCCAGTTTCAGGCTCAGCTGAAGATGTGCTCCACAATCCCACACAGCTGGTCTGTGCAGGACTTGAGGAGCTTCGCACTGATGCCGTCCGTCCCGAGGCCTTCCTCGCCTTGGTCTTCCTCAGCTTCGTCCTCATCTGGGTCTTAGTGAGGGTCAGGTTGGGGGGCTGTGGGCTGGGAGTAGGGGGGTGTTGGTGGAGTGGGGTGTGGACAGCAGGTCTCGATGGCTTTAGAGGCAGCAGGGGTTGGTGTGCAGTTGGGGGGAGGGCGGTTGGTCAAACCTATTAAAAAACAGGTTCAGATTGTTCGCCCACTCCCTGCACCCGGTGGCCTGGGAGGAGGTATTCTGGAGCCCAGAGATGGTTTTGAGGTTTCTCCAGACCCCGCTGATGTCGCTCTGTTGCAGCTTGTACTCCATCTTCTTCCTGAAGCTGTCCTTGCCTTCTCTGATCTTCCTCCTCAGCTCCCTCTGTACGGACTTCAGCATCTCCCTGTTCCCCGACCTGAAGATCCTCTTCTTCTCTCTCAGAAGTGTTTTTATCTCAGGGTTGATCCAGGGTTTGTTGTTCGAGCAACACCGTATTGTCTTGGTGGGTACGGTGTTGTCCACACAGAAGTTGATGTAGTCCGTGATGGTGTGAGTGAGGCCATCGATGTCCTCACCATGTGGATCGCAGAGCTGTTCCCAGGCAGTGGTTTCAAGACAGTCCTTTAAAGCGTCCATTGCCTCCTCCGACCATATCTTCACCGTGCGCATGACTGGAGGCTGTCTGTGTACTAGGGGTTTGTACACTGGCAGGAGATGAACCAAGTTGTGATCCGATCTCCTGAGTGGGGGGAGTGGTGATGAGGTGTACGCCTCCTTAATGTTAGCATAGAATAAGTCCAGTGTTTTATTGTCTCTAGTGTGGCATGTGACATACTGGGTGAATGTGGGCAGAATGGGGGACAGTGAAATATGGTTGAAATCACCGGAGATGAGGAGAAGAGCATCTGGGTGTTCTGTCAGCAGCCAGCCAGTTACTGAGTGAATGATGCCACACGCTGTCCCCGCGTTCGCCATCGGATTTGCATAAATAACAATGCAGATCACGTGTGAGTATTTCCTCGGGAGATAGGTAGGCCACATGCTAACAGCTAGCAACTCAATGTCTTTGCTGCAGTGATGTTGTTTAACCGTGATATGTCCTGGTCTGCACCAGCTGTTATTGACATACATTATCACTCCTCCGCCCCTTGCCTTCCCACTGTCTGGTGTCCGGTCTGCCCGTATTGCGTGGAAACCCTCCAGTTCGATGTTAGCATCTGTTGCTAGTTCTGTTAGCCACGTCTCAGTAAACAACATCATGCTACTCTCTCTGAAGATGCTCTCGTAGCAGGAGATGTCCGCTAGCTTGTCGGTCTTATTGAGTAGTGATTGAACGTTCCCCATAATAACAGATGGAAGGACGGGTCTGTACCTTATATTTCTCGCCCGCTGTCTTGCTCCAGTATGGCATCCATGTCGTTTGTGTCTTATTTCACCCAGTATGTCGAAGTCTTGCGCTAGCATCTTGGTCCGGTTAAGTGCTAGCAGCTGGTCTCTGCTGTAACGTATCCTGCTAAAAACAGTGGCTCCCTCTGCCGGCTCAGGAGACATTTGGGTGATCCGTGTGTCCGTCTGATGTATAAGGTGTCGCCGGATCAGAAAGATTAGCAAGAGAAGCGAGATAGTAAATAGAAATAGGAAGAAATTGATCCGCTGTTGCAAAAAGGCAGCCTACTCGTGTGGTGCCGGAAGTAGTCCGGGTTCTCCCCATGGGTTTGCTGTGGGTACTCTGGTTTCCTCCCCCATTCCAAAAACATGCAAGTTAGGTAAATTGGAGATTCTAAAGTACTGTAGCCCTAGATGTGAATGGTGAAGGAATTGGTGCTGCACTGTGGCTGCCTCATCCAGGTGGACGTCCTTGAATTTCCTTCTGGGATTAATAAAGTATAACACTTTCCTATTTTTAATGCAAACCTCATTCAAGGGTGTGGTGTCCAGTTTGGGTCCTTGGGCAAGACCCTTAATGCTTCCAGTTTACCTACCGCAAGGATGAGTGAAACTGAGAATAACAGAGTTTTATTAGCTCAGACATCACATTGGTCAACAAGGTCCACACAAAGTGTTGGGGAAGCAGATGACAAGTGGGCTACTGGAACCCAACAGAGGCACTGACTGATGTAGTTTGTGTTGTATGCAAATGACCACTCACATACTGCTTCTCATTACATTTTAATGAATATCTAAGTTAATCGGTGACAAAACAAACAAACAAAAAACTACCAAGAAACATTACATCATACACTAAGGTATTGTGACTTCTTCCCCAAAATTGTGACCCGTGCTGGCAAAATGAGTCACTTTGAGGAAATTATCAAAACTGAGGCAACGCTTTTCCAATATTATGTATTGAAAGACCTTCAAAATGATATTTAATTTGTAGGAAGTGTACAAAAACGGACCCTGAAAAAGACGATTTGTTTATATTTTGGCTAAGTTTAAAACTCGCGTTTGATCGGTTGGGAGTTACGTCTTCTGCCAAAACATATATATTTTTAGAGAGTACAATTTCTAAGCTTTACAATGATACCAGGAACTCATGGGGGTTTTACCAGGACTTGCTGCTAGCAAACAAAGAAAGAGTCATGATTTATGACTTCTCGTGCCTGTATCTCGTAATGAGCGCGGTGCGCATTCTGACTCATTTTGCCAGCACGGGTCACAATTGTGTTTTCAGATACAGGACTACTCACAATAATCAGTCAGGCGTGACCAAATCCCAAATGTTGGAAATAGAGAACCTAGTTACTTCACCCTGGGCAGGCTTTGAACACTTGACGTCAGGTACGTGCCTCTGTGTTTGTAATTGTTTAATTTACACATTTTCCCAACCTTATACCTTAACAGTTAAACAACTTACATCATTATTTACGTGGAAAATTAGCTTTTAAACTGACAAACATCATATGTGTAACTCGTGGCAAAATTCGATTGGGATCAAAAGATAATTAGCTCTTGCCATTCATTTCAATGGAGAGTTTTTCCGATTTAAGGTCCCATGTACAGAAGTTGAGGGGGCGTGACTTAGGCTCTCTATTACCCTACATGCATTTGTACAACTTGTTTTCTTAATAGAGAAAAGCTTTTCCCAACTATCTTCAAGCTTCAAACTATTCCCTTTTGCAGGTTATGATGGTGCAAAATTCCCAGAATTCCACTGTGACTCTAGCAGGAACTTCCTAGGTGAGGTCACTAAAGACTATATGGCAGGTACCCAGCCCCGAGCAAATCTGTTTCACACCCTTCAGGGCTTCTATTATTCCTCCCTCCATAGGTCATCCATAATATCCAAATGTGTTTGCTTTGGGAGAACTGTGACGTTTGCCTATTTTCCTTCATTAGTCAAAAGACTGCGCTGGTATAGACCCCTCTTTCAGGGCAAGACCCAACAGAGAGGTTGTGTTCACGTCTGCTCATTTCTCCTTTTAACATGTTGGACATCTCAGAGGCACGGGTTCATTTTGTTCTCACTGCAGGGGTACTGAACTGTAATGGCACCCTGGGGAGGAGTGGACTAATATGTAAGAGCTTTCAACAAGAGCAAATATCTGGGACACAGATTTGGATTCACTTATATCAGGAAAGGCTCCATTCAAAAAAGAATAAGATGAAAAACCAACAAATGTTTTCTATTACTGACAATAAAACCATCCTGTGTGAAAATACTTTAATATCCATCATTTCTTTGAAACATTACCAGTGAATATGACATCCATAAATCAGCTCCCATCAAAATAATCTCATAAACTATTCTACAGTGTGACTCGTGCTCATCAGCATTCTTTGTTTAACATTTATGTTTATTGATAAATGAAGATAGGTTTAAATAATTCAAACCAAACATTAGCTGTGAGCAGGGAGATTAATAATTGATGGGGTGTGTGGAGGGCTGGGCCACTGTGGGAATAGATAATATTAGCTTAATGCAGGGCTGTGTGAACAGTGGAAGTGTAATGGACCCGCCGCCTTTTACTGATGATGGTTATTGTGGCCTGAAAGTTGTTACAAAAGGGGAAAAAGGGGGTCTGAGTTGTGCAGGGGAGAGGGGGGGCTGTAGTGTGGTCATAGATTTGGCTCATAGGAGCTGACAGTGCAAATTGTGGTTTTAATAGCAGGAGGTTTACACATTCTACCGAGAGGCCCTAATGGCCAGGCCTGTGCTTAGCGTAAAGGGAGAAAAATGGCCCTGTGCTATTAAAATGAAACTCGAGAAGGTCTTCGCTCTTAGTTTGGTGTTTTCCTTTTTTCCCAGTCAAACCCTGTCCCTCCATCACTCACTCTGATCCCCTCCTGTCCATTTCCTGCTCATGGTCTCACTTAACGTTGCCCACACACCCTCAACATAGTGGCTTGCAAAGTGATCCAGTGCAATGACCCTGTGTGGCGGGGTGGTGGTGGTTGGGCTCATTTTACAAAGAAGTGAGGACCTGACCAGGTCGCTCAAAAGACGGAACAGCAGATAATAATGCAGATATTTTTGGTATCTCTTTTTAATATCATATGGCATGACATACCATCTATGGAGCCACTTAGTTACTGCCATACTGTAAGTACAACAATGGCAGATTATTAAGGCATTGTTATGTCTTGTCCACAAAAGAACGCAGCAATGGTAGATATTACCCATATGCTTATGTTAATGGCTGCTCAGTGCCTGCAGGTCAGCTTGCAACAAAAGGCCCTCATTTACTCTCCAAGGGATACTATTCTTGTTGTGCCAGGCTAGTAAAAAAAAGATACAGAGATATAATGTGTATCAAAAGCTGAGGAGGACCCCTTCATTCTTTATTGCTATCACAGCAGCAAATTAGCATCTAAACAAAGGAAGCAAAATCCCCTGCAGCGCAGCAGTGTTTCATGTGGTCACTCACTGCTTTTATTTATTTCTCAATCCTACACTTTTTATGCTGAGTAGCAGAATTCAGCTCACTACCCCCCACCCCCATTCTCCCTCCCCCCAAAAATCTCTCGTGTCTTCAGCACAAAATTGTTGAAGTTGCTGCTTCTTCTCTTCTTCTTTCTCTCCCTGTCTCTTGTTTGACTTCATCACACAGCTGTGACAGCTGTCATCACTCCTCAGCAAGCCTCAGATCTGCATTTCAAGGTTTGCAGGTTTGCAGGTTCACGAGGTTCTGCTTAGGCAGACAACACAGGCTGAGATCTGACTGTTGATGGCTCCCTCTTACAACCAATAGTCCATGTACACATACACTGGAAAAACATGTAATTCCTTATTTAAGCCTATTTACTGAAATATGTTTGTTATGCCTTATTTACAGTAAATACATTGTTTACAAACTGTTCATTATAATGTTTCTTACAACATTAATGGATTAACAAGAAACAATACCACATACCCTTGACTATGGCATGATAAATAAGTAGCACCAAAAACTAAGAATTTGTATATCATATGCTTGGTTTTAAATAAGTGCTAATAATTTTAGAACAAATAATCACATGAACTTATATTGTCTATCACTGATATACACTGCCTCCTGGTCTTTGATGACCTCCACCTCTAACAGGCTCTAGACTTGGTGGCCCCCTTAAAAAAGAAAAAGTCTAATCAGAGATTTTTAACTCCTTGGTTCAACACAGAAACTCGTAGCTTAAAACAGAAGACTTGTCAATTAGAAAGAAAATGGCGCTCTACTAATTTAGATGAAATCTATTTAGCTTGGAGAAATCATCTTTTAATTTATAAAAAATCTCTGAGAAAAGGTAGAACGAGTTATTACTCTGCATTAATAGAAGAGAACAAGAATAATCCCAGGTTTCTTTTCAGTACTGTAGCCAGGTTGACAAAGAGTCAGGACTCTGTCAATCCTAGCATCCCCTTAGAGCTTACTAGTCAGGACTTTATGAACTTTTTCAATAATAAAATTTCATCCATCAGAGATAAAATCAATCAGATTCTTCCCACAGTTAACTTAAATACTGTAACTACTACAACTCCTTCTATTGATGTCTGTCTTGATGAGTTTACTCCAATCGACCTTTGTGAGTTAGACAAAGTAGTTTCCTCATCCAAACCTTCAACTTGTCTTTTAGATCCTATTCCTACCAGGTTATTTAAAGAAGTCTTCCCACTTATTGGTAGCTTTATTCTTCATATAATCAATTCTTCATTAACTTTAGGCCATGTACCGCAGGCTTTTAAAACGGCTGTAATTAAACCCTTACTCAAAAGCCAACGCTAGATCCAGGAGCTTTAGCTAACTATAGACCAATCTCTAATCTCCCTTTCATTTCAAAAATCTTAGAAAGAGTTGTTGCTACGCAATTATTTGACCACCTGCAGGGAAATGGTTTACTTGAAGAGTTTCAATCTGGGTTTAGAATCCATCATAGTACTGAAACAGCCTTAGCGAAGGTCACTAACGACCTCCTCATTGCATCTGATAATGGACTAGTTTCTGTACTTGTCCTTTTAGATCTTAGTGCAGCTTTTGATACTATTGATCATAATATTCTACTTGATAGATTAGAACACTATGTTGGACTTAATGGAACTTCGTTGCAGTGGTTTAGATCTTATTTATCTGATAGGTTCCAGTTTGTTCATGTAAATGATGAGTTTTCTTTCAGCTCAAAGCTTAGTCATGGAGTTCCACAGGGATCTGTGCTAGGCCCTACTCTTTTTAGTTTATATATGCTTCCGTTAGGCAACATTATTAGAAAGCACTGTATACATTTTCATTGTTATGCAGATGACACACAATTATACCTGTCAATGAAGCCAGATAATACTAATCAATTAGCCAAGTTAGAAGCCTGTCTTAAGGAAATCAAAGCTTGGATGACTTGTAATTTCCTGCTATTAAATTCAGATAAGACTGAAGTCATTCTTGTTGGTCCAAAAAACCTTAGAAATTCCTTTCCAAATCAAACTTTCAGTTTGGACGCAGTTACTCTTTCTCTTAATAGCTCTGTGAGGAACCTTGGAGTTATTTTTGATCAGGATTTGTCCTTCAATTCACATATTAAATTTGTTTCTAAGACTGCCTTCTATCATTTGTGTAATATTGCCAAGATTAGGAGCATCTTGTCTCAGAGTGATGCTGAGAAGCTGATCCACGCTTTTGTTAGCTCGAGATTAGATTATTGTAATTCTTTATTATCAGGCTGTCCTAAAACATCTTTAAAAAGTCTTCAGCTGATCCAAAATGCTGCAGCAAGAGTTTTAACAGGTACTAGAAAGAGAGATCATATCTCTCCGGTTCTGGCCTCCCTTCATTGGCTTCCCATAGAGTTTAGAATTAAGTTTAAAATCCTTCTTCTCACTTACAAAGCTCTAAACAATCAGGCTCCTTTTTATTTAAAAGATCTGATACTACCGTATTATCCTAACAGAGCACTACGCTCCCAAAATGCAGGATTACTTGTAATACCTAGAATCTCCAAAAGTACAATGGGAGGCAGAGCCTTCAGTTATCAAGCTCCTCTCCTGTGGAATCAGCTGCCAATCTGGATTCGGGAGTCAGACTCGATCTCTGTTTTTAAGAATAGGGCTAAAACCTACCTTTTTGATCTAGCCTACAATTAGGGAGGGATCATGTGTTTCTGAACCCTCCCTTAGTTATGCTGCTAATAGGTTTAGTCAGCCGGGGGACCTCCAGTAATGCACTGGGCCTCACTCCTTTCCTCACTCTCTATGAAATATTTTTTTTTTGCTGGTCATTAACATTTGTTTGTTCTCTCCCATAGATTGAGTCCCCATCGTGCTGTTTGCTCTCTACATGTCTGTTCTTTTCTTCTTCTTTATCCCCTCACCCCCCAGCCAGTCGCAGCAGATGACTGCCCCTCCCTGAGCCTGGTTCTGCTGGAGGTTTCTTCCTGTTAAAAGGGAGTTTTTCCTCTCCACCGTCGCCAAGTGCTTGCTCACAGGGGATCGCCTGATTGCTGGGGTCTTTCTGCAACTGTGGGGGTCCCCCCTACAGTTGATAGTGCTATGAGATGACTGTTGTTGTGAAATGGCGCTATATAAATAAAGTTGAATTGAATTGAATTGAATTAACATCCCTGTGTTGGGAAGTGGTTAAGAAAATTGATGGAAGAAAATGCAGTGTATGTAGTATAATAATCAAGGAATAATAAAGGTCATGGATGGAGTTAGGCCTTTTTTAAAATTTAAACTCAGCACCCTTAAAAATTGGAGTGAGAAAAGTTGTATTATAAAATTGTAGTTCATCTTTAACAAACTGAAATAACATCCAAAACATATTCAGTGGTTTGTCATTTAAACGTTTTTAAAATGAAAATGAAAACACTCCCTGCCACGCAAATGGTATGATCCCTCCTCTCACACACGTTCTCTCCCCTGTACTTGCACGTGCTGGAGCTCTGGAGCCCTGGCGCCCACACACAGAGAGGTCCCTCCCTATTCCAACAGCGGGAAAAGTGAGGGGACAGGAGGCTGGTACAGCTTTTCTATAGGTAACACACTCATAATGATGTATGACGCTAGCCTCAGCTGGAATATTCCGGTTCCGGCGCCACACGAGTTGGCTGCCTTTTGCAACTGCTTTTTTTTTTTTTTTTGTCTTCCTTCTTCTTTCTACACCTTTCACTCTGTTTATATATCACGGACACACAGATCGCCCCAAAGGTCTCCCGAGTCGGCGGATGGAGCCACTGTTTGCAGCAGGAGACGATACAGCAGGGAAGAGCTAGCTAGCACTCAACCGCCACCCGGTGCTAACGGAGAAACTCGACATACCGGGAGAACTGAAGCGAAAATGATGCGCGTGCCGGGCTGGAGTTTAGGCGGCGTGCAAGAAATATAAGACAGAATAATAAAGAGCGATGGCAAGAACCAAGCAGACCGCCCGTAAATCTACTGGAGTTGAAAAGCCCCCAGGAAGCAGCTAGCCACCAAGGCTGCTCGGAAAAGCGCTCCGGCCACCGGCGGAGTGAAGAAGTTTCACCGTTACAGGCCCGGTGCCGTGGCTCTGGGAGAGATCCGTTGCTGCCAGAAATCCACGGAGCTGCTCATCCATAAGCTGCCCTTCCAGCGCCTGGTGAGGGAGATCGCTCAGGACTTCAAGACCGACCTGCGCTTCCAGAGCTCCGCCGTCATGGCTCTGCAGGAGACCAGCGAGGCCTACCTGGTGGGTCTCTTCGAGGACACCAACCTGTGCGCCATCCACGCCAAAAGGGTCACCATCATGCCCAAAGACATCCAGCTGGCCCGCCGCATCCGCGGAGAGAGAACTTAGACTTTCTGCTGCACATCCACCAACCACAATGCTCCGCACTGTGTCTATATATATATATATACATATTTATAGTAATATGTACATATGTATACTAGCTGCTCTTGTTTTTTCTTGCCTTCTGATTGTTGCTCTGAGTGTTGCTATCCCTGTGCTGTTGCAATCCTGGAATTTCCCCATTGTGGGACTAATAAAGGCTTATCTTATCTTATCTTAATATTCTACAATGTTATGAATGGTTTTTGGGTCTGTCTGAATTTATTCGGTAAGAGTATGATGCATACCTGAAACATTTAGGTTTCAAAGTATGTGAGGTTTTCACCTGGGGTGGGGGTTAGAAAATAGGCTATTAATAGCCTATAATATAACAGAAAATACTGCATCTTTGCTCACTTTATTTTTGATTTTTAATTTATTAGGAAAACCTCACAAATTTATGAGAGTAAAGTCTCAAATGTACAAGAAAAAAGCCCTAAATTAAAACTAAACACAAATTATGAGAAAAAGTTGATTTAAGTTGGAAAAAAATCTTTCAAGTTTACAAGGAAAAAGTAGTAAATTTAGAATAAAACTGCCATAAATTCAGGAGAAAAACCTCAAACTGTCCAGACTAAAACAACATCTCAGTAACTTCTTAACTCCTTTTTACTCATGTATATTTGAGTGATAATATATAAAGATAACCTACTTGTGTACAGTTTCAGACTACTCCACCACCTAGAGATTTTTTTTAAATTGAACATGTGGAAATTTTTTTATGTGAATTTGGAGAGTTCTCATAAATTACCTACTTTTTCTTATGATTATTTTTATTCTTTTTTAATTATAGACCTTTTAAGAAACTTCACGAAATTTGAAACTTTGTGAAAAATTTTTGCTCATGGATTGACTTTTTTTCTTGAATTTGTGAATTTTGCGTCATAAACTGACATTTTTTTCCTTCCATTTTTGCATTTTTGCCTCAATAATTTTCCGTCATCTTTCCATTGATTTCTTTTCCTTAATTTTTTTTTAATTATTGCAAGTGAGTTACATTTTTCTTGTGATTTTCTGGCCTTTGTCTCAACAATTTATTTTTTTTTTTTCTTAATGAATTTATTAAATCTTTTAAATAACTTCCTGTGTTTACATTGTCAATGACTATAATTGTACATATGTGAATTTTTTCCTCATAAATTTGCACCTTTTGCATCATAAGCTGGCATTTTTTTTCCTTCCATTTTTGCCTCAGTAATTTTCCGTCATCTTTCCATTGATTTTTTTTCCTTATTTTTTTTTTAAATTATTGCAAATGAGTTACATTTTTCTTGTGATTTTCTGGCCTTTGTCTCAACAATTTAATTATTTTTGTTTTCTTAATGAATTTATTAAATCTTTTAAATAACTTCCTGTGTTTACATTGTCAATGACTATAATTGTACATATGTGAATTTTTTTTCCTCATAAATTTGCACCTTTTGCCATGAATTTGTAACTTTTATCTTTTAAATTTAAGTTTTTTGGGTTTTTTGTAATTTTGTATTTTTTTCTCTCATGAATTTAGTACATATTTTAAACAAATGGGCAGTCATCCCTATAAATTTGTAATGTTATTCCAGTAAATTACATCTGTGCTTTGCAACTAAAGGCTTCACAACGGGATGGCAGCAACTAGAAGTTGGCATTGCAATGGGTTGCTCCATCTCACCAGTGTTGTTGGTCATCGCATTCGAAGTCATCCTCATTGGAGCGGGACAAGTAGCAAGAGGGCTGAAGTTACCAAATGGAGAACAACTCCCAGCTCTGAGAAGCTACATGGATGACATAACCATCATAAGATAAGATAAGATAAGATAAGATAAGCCTTTATTAGTCCCACAACGGGGAAATTCCAGGATTGCAACAGCACAGGGATAGCAACACTCAGAGCAACAATCAGAAGGCAAGAAAAAAAAAACAAGCAAGCAAGAGCAGCTAGTAAACATATGTACGTATTACTATAAAATATATATATATACACACACACACAGACACACAGTGCAGAGCATTGTAGCTGGATGGAATAAATATATGAATATATGAACACACAGTGCAGAGCATTGTAGCTAGATGGAATAAATATGTAAATATATAAACACCCACAGTACGGAGCATTGCAGCTAGGTGGAGCTGCAATTGCAGCTATCATCTTGCTGACTGCCCCTTGCACATCAAGACTACTGGAACAGCTTGATAAGTTGGTAGCATGGGCAAGGCTAAAGATCAAACCCTCAAGTCTGTCTTTCCAGAAAGGAGTGAGGAACAACAGTGTGGTGTTTGTGGTAGAAGGGGAAGAGATTCCGCGTCTGGCAGACAAACTGATCTGGAGTCTGGGGAGAGAGTATACGGCAGCGCTCTCAGACAAACAAATGGGGAGACTGGCACAGAAACAGCTGGTGGAAGGACTGATAAGGATAGACAGCAGTTAACTGCCAGGGAAATACAAGTGTCACAATTGGGACATGGCCAGGGACCGTGTCCACACTTTATGTTCATTTTGGTCTTTGCTTTTCCACAGTATTATTACTATGATGATGATGATGATTATCATTATTACTGTTATTAAGTGCCCCTGTGTTCTCTGATCATTGTTTGTCATGTCATCCCCTGTTGTCTGTGTCTTATGGATGTATTTTGTATTTGGTTATATTCTATGATCCTGGTTTATTTTTACTGTTTAGTATTATTGTCCTGTTGTCTTTAGTCATGTGTCATCCCCTGTTGAAGTTTGTGGTTGTGTGTGTACCTGTTCACCTAGTGTCCTCAGCTCCTCATGTTTCCGTATCCATAGCCACTCTCCCTCATGTGTGCCTCTGTTTAGCCCCTGATTGTTTTCAGCTGTCCTGCGTCTGGTTAATTGTTCCCGCCCCATATATGTGTGTCTCTGTGCTCTGTTCTGTGAAAGGTCATCACGTCTTCTACCATGCATCATGTCTATGATCCGGTGTCGTTGCAATGTCATGCTCCCTTTAAGTTATGTATGCCTTTGTTTTTGCCGTTTTGTGTTAATCTAGTTTTCAGCCCACGTGCTGCTTTGATTTTGTCCCTGCATTTATGCCAATAAATCATCATTTTGCACTGCATCCCTGCCTGCACATGAGTCCTGCTTACAAACCCTCATCTGCCCAGAGGGCAGACTATGACAACAAGATGTGGTGCTTCCAGTTCACTCTCTACCAGCGGATAATGTGGCCACTCAAAGTGTGTGAAATACCATCAGCAGCAGCCAGTAGGATGGACTGCATTTCTAACTCTTTCATCAGAAATAGGCTGGGGCTCCCTCGCTGCTTCTCAGACACTGGCCTCTTTGGCAACAACATATTGCAGCTTCCACTGAAGTCCATCAGTCTTGGGTACAGACAGGAGAAGACACACCTAGTATTGGAGTTGTGAGAGTAAAGGGACAGGCTGGTGAAAGGAAGAGGGGCAGAGGTATGCACAGGACGAAGGTGGAGAGCAGAGACAGAGGTGGACCAAGCCACAAGCAGGTTGCAGCAGAAGAAGATCCTCGGCAGGGTGCAAAGCAACCGGGTAGGCTTGGGGTGGGGAGGGACGACACTGTTCTGGTCGAAAGCTACAAGGGAGCAGAGGAAACAAATGGTGGTGGAGGAGGTGACGCAGGTAGAATAAAGGTGCCTTTACAGTAAAGCGGTGGCTCAAGGATAGCAAGGGGCATGGACAAGGTGGGAGGCTGTAGCAACAAGAGCCATCAGCTGGGCAGACATCTGGCAAACTCCTCAGGCATGGCTGAGCTTCATGGTAAGAGCAGCTTATGACACTTTCCCATGCCCCCGCAACCTCTCCTGCTAGCTAGGACAAGTACCCCTTGTGCAGTGTCATCGGCACAAGACTCCAACACATCCTGTCAGGGTGTAAGGAGGCATTGACACATGGGCGCTACAGGTAGAGACACAACCAGGTGCTGTCGAAGCTAGCGGAGTTCCTGGAGAAGAGCAGGGTTACTGCAAATGCCTCACCAGCCCAGCAAAAGTTTGTACACTTTGTAAGAGCAGGGGAGGTCCATCAGAAGCCAGGAAAAGGAGGAATATCATTGCTTTCCCCTGGAAAGGCATGGGAAATGAAGGTTGACCTGGACAGACAGCTGGTTTTTCCATCAGAGATTATCGAGACTATGCTCAGACCAGACTATGTCATGTGGTCCTCAGCTATATGCAAGGTCACCATCATCAAACTCACTGTCCTTTGGAAGGAGGGGATACCAGCAGCTAATGAGAGTACGCGGCTCAAATACACGGAACTAGCAGCAGAGTGTAGGGAAGTAGGCTGGGCTGCAACAATCCACCCAGGGGAAGTTGGATGTAGGAGCTTTGTGGGAAGGTCAATGATTCGTCTCCTGCGGGAAGTTGGTCTCTCAGGGGAAAGGTTATGGAGGACCATCAAAGAACTGGCGGAAGAGGCTGAGAAGGCAAGTCACTGGTTGTGACTTCAGAGGAGTGATAGCATGTGGGGTAAAACACCCCAGTAGGATCAGTTGCAGGGGGTAGCGGGGAAACATCCCCATTTGACCACGGTCCCCCCACCAGGAGATGTACTGGATAGGGGGCGAAACATCAGTGATTAGTGGCTCCAGCTGACGACCCTGCAGCTGACCCAGAGGGCACCGGAGGAGGTGCGGCAGGCTAAGAAGCCAAGCAGGAAACTCATCACCTGTACATTGTTATTCTAGTAAATTTGAAGCTTTTGTTGTATATATGTGATGTTTTTCCCTTGTAATTGTGTAGCTTTTTCTCAAAGTTTTGCACCTTTTTTAGACTTTAAAATTATGATAATAAAGTAACTCTTTCTTTCTTTCTGGGCAAAAGTGGGATAATTCTGACCTCTGTTAAACCATTAAGTGTGATGACTGAATGTTGCTACTTAACAAATTGGACCAAAAATGTCAGGCCCGATTTTTTTTTTTTTTTGTCCCAGTCCAGCCCTGGCTAAGACAGCTAGTAGCAGACGTTTTTCTTGAATGGTTATATTGTCAATCAACCATTATGCACTGTAATTTGAGAGAAAGAAGCTGTTGTCGTTTTGATATAAGCAAAATATTAAATCCAAGCTGTCACTGTTTTTATGTATCATCACGTACCATGTTCACTAACTAGAAGCCAGGGAGGAGATGTATGAAAGATGATAATGCTAACAAAATAATGTGTGTGTGTGTGTGTGAGTGAAAAGGGTGGGTGTGTGGTAGAGCTCATTGGGTGCTCAGCACCCCTAAAGCTCTGAACCTAGAACCGCCCCTGATAAAGGTTCTGGGACACATACAAAAAATTAGCACATTAATCGCAAATGGACAAACGTGAAGAAAAAGAGATTCTGATTAGAGTCTGCATGGTTTAATTAAATTGATGCCAGCAGAGAAACATCTATGTAAAAATTGCTTTATTCCAAAAAGTTAAAGGAGAAGACAAATATCAGGTTGCTTTTGAAGATCAAACATAAAATTTAAGTAAGATGACACTTACATTTAGGTAAAATAGTAAGCACATTAAAGGGATGTATGGTGAAAATTTCACCTTTTCAGTGCTTTTGTACACTATTTTGGTATCTGGAGTGGCAACAAATGGACAAATTCTGAAAACATGAAAGCACCAAGGTGCTGGTGCCTCAGTGCCAGAGCCTTGGCGGAGGTATGCGTTCTTGGATCATCACCAAAATGTTATGGGTTCCTCTCTAGCCCAAGGACTGTCTCTGGTAAAAATTTCATCCAAATCCATCCAGTAGTTTTGGAGTACACGCATGCGCAGTGAAAATAATCTGCAGTTCACATGCCCATACTGTCAGCGGCAGCCAAGATCCACCAACCTGATTTGAGCAGCTGCAATCCAAACACAAAGAAAAGCACAGTGGCAGATATTTTAAACGGCGGAAACGATGGAGGTACGTGAATACAAAGACAATAAAGACGAACAGGAGCTTTTGCTGTTTAGTGGCAGAGAAAGAAAACCGATGGGCAAAAAGACGGACATTTGTTCATCCAGTATTGGTAGATTGCTCAGTACTTGCCTCTGGCGGGAGTTTCCGGGCGCATGTGCCATAACATTACATTAATGGTAAAGGTGAGCTACACACATGGACAAAATTGTTGGTACCCCTCTGTTAATGAAAGAAAAACCCACAATGGTCACAGAAATAACTTGAATCTGACAAAAGTGCTAATAAATAAAAATTCTATGAAAATTAACCAATGAAAATCAGACAATGCTTTTGAATTGTGGTTCAACAGAATTATTTAAAAAAAAACAAACTCATGAAACAGGCCTGGACAAAAATGATGGTACCCTTAACTTAATATTTTGTTGCACAACCTTTTGAAGCAATCACTGCAATCAAACGATTTCTGTAACTGTCAATGAGACTTCTGCACCTCTCAGCAGGTATTTTGGCCCACTCCTCATGAGCAAACTGCTCCAATTGTCTCAGGTTTGAAGGGTGCCTTCTCCAGATGGCATGTTTCAGCTCCTTCCACAGACGTTCAATAGGATTTAGATCAGGGCTCATAGAAGGCCACTTTAGAATAGTCCAATGTTTTGCTCCTAGCCATTCTTGGGTGTTTTTGGCTGTGTGTTTTGGCTCATTATCCTGTTGCAAGACCCATGACCTGCGACTGAGACTAAGCTGTCTGACACTGGGAAGCACATTTCTCTCTAGAATACCTTGATAGTCTTGAGATTTCATTGTACCCTGCACAGATTCAAGACACCCTGTGCCAGATGCAGCAAAGCAGCCCCAGAACATAACAGAACCTCCTCCATGTTTCACAGTAGGGACAGTGTTCTCCTCTTGGTATGCTTCATTTTTGCGTCTGTGAACATAGAGCTGATGTGCCTTGCCAAAAAGTTGCAGTTTTGTCTTGTCTGTCTATAGGACATTCTCCCAGAAGCTTTGTGGCTTGTCAACATGCAGTTTGGCAAATTCCAGTTTGGCTTTTTTATGATTTGTTTTCAACAGTGGTGTCCTCCTTGGTCGTCTCCCATGAAGTCCACTTTGGCTCAAATAACGACGGATGGTACGATCTGACACTGATGTACCTTGACCTTGGAGTTCACCATGAATGTGTTTAGAGGTTGTTCTGGGCTCTTTTGTTACCATTCATATTATCCGTCTCCTTCTGCGGCCACATCCAAGGAGGTTGGCTACAGTCCCATGATCTTAAATTTCTGAATAATATGTGCAACTGCAGTCACAGGAACATCAAGCTGCTTGGAGATGGTCTTATAGCCTTTACTTTTAACATGCTTGTCTATAATTTTCTTTCTAATCTCCTGAGACAACTCTCTCCTTTGCTTTCTCTGGTCCATGTTTAGTGTGGTACACACCATGTCACCAAACAGCACAGTGACTACTTGTCACCCTTTAAATAGGCCGAGTGACTGATTACAAGTTTGTAGACACCTGTGATGTTAAGTAGAGGACACATCTTGGTTGAACATGTCCCTATGGTCACACTATTTTCAATCTTTTCTAGGGGTACCATCATTTTTGTCCAGGCCTGTTTCATGAGCTTGTTTTTTAAAGTAATTCTGTTGAACCACAATTCAAAAGCACTGTCTGATTTTCACTGGTTAATTTTCAGAGAATTTTTATTTATTACCACTTTTGTCAGATTCAAGTTATCTCTGTGACCATTGTAGGTTTTTCTTTCATTAACAGAGGGGTACCAACAATTTTGTCCACAGCTGTATTTTTTGTGTTTATTTCAAAAACAAAGCATTATTTTGAAATTCTGGTGAATTAAAAGTCGAGAAAATGTGGTGATACAATGATACAAGCCTTTAGTTCCACTTAATTTTGACTGGGCGAGCTGAAACAGAGAGGCGGAGAAACGGACAGATACACATACACACAGCCACAAACAGATGCATTCAGTGATTATTGTATATCTCCATTTTCACCGAGGCATAACAAACCCTGTCCCTTTGTTGGAGTCTGCCTTGGTCTCAGTATGTCTCATTAAATGAGTTTTGATTCGGGTCAGGTTATGATGTGAGAACCGGAGCTCACTGAAATGATACTGCCCTCCCAGCTTCATCTTCACACATTTCCATAGACACGGTTTCATGGGCAAAATTTCTTCCATCTGATTACAATTCAGATCAGAACTTTACTGTTTACATGGATCCTGAAAAAGCTGATCCGATTAGGACTTGCATTTCCATGTGTCACATGTTTGAACGGACTAAATCATTTTGACATGCGCAAGTCGACATTTCGACATTCCGAAAATAGTAGAAGAAGAAGCAACTTCCGGTGTAAACAAACCCCGCTTCATGTCTTTCTCTTTTTGAAATGGACCTGTATTGTGTTATTCAGACTGTACTTTTGCTTCTGCTGGTCTCCGTAATGAAGCAACTGACATGATTGGGTGACCCAGGAACAGACGTGGACTCAGAATAGACACAATTATCTTTTATTATAGCGTGTGTGAGTGTGGATGTGTGCGTGTGTGCAGAAGTGTAGCAGCAGGGCGAGCAGAGCACCGTTCAGACTGGCAACCCTAGGAGGAAACACAGACAGATGAATGAGTGCCTGAGGTTTGGAGGAATGTATCAGAGAATGTGCAGTCTTACGAGTAGGCTGGAGCGCTGAAGCACTGAAGAACTCCCGAGGCTCCGGTCCAGTCGTTCTGTGTCTAGGCTGCTGCTGCCGACGAGGTGAAGTGGTGCAGGTTAGTACAGTGCAGGTGACGTGCGGGTTGTGCTCAGGTCCGCTGCCAGGAGGAGGAGGTACGCTGCCAGGAGACTTCCACCTGTGCACAGGGGAGATGGAGAAGAGCGGAGAAGTGCAGGAAAGGATGACGGCTTACTTGTCGGTGGGGAGCTCAGACTCCCAGGAGAAGCGACGAGTAGGACAAGACTGAGGAGGTGGAACTCCAGAGCAGAACGTGTAGAGTAGGCGAGGAGGTCTTGCCAGACCATGGGAGCTTTGACGCCTCCGTGCAGACTAGAGGGCAGTGCTGCTTAAATAGGCCACTAGATGAGACGATCAGGTGTGCGTGCAGCTGTGGAGATAATTAGGGCATCAGGCACGCAAAGCGGATCATGACAGTACTCCCCCCCTACGGGACGCCTCTTGGCAGCCGATCCAACTTAACCGGGTGCGTCCGGTGGAAGTCCCTGATGAGTTGTGGATCCATCACAAAGGAGGGATGCACCCAGGACCTCCATTCTGGACCGTAACCCTCCCAATCCACCAGGTACTGGAGGCCACGGCCCCAGTGTCGGACGTCCAGGATGGAGATGACTCTCCATGTGGGGTCACCATCGATCAATACCGGTGGGGGTAGCGTCTTGGGAGGGGGGCACAGAGGGCTGGAGATGAACGGCTTGACCTGTGAGACATGAAAGGTGGGACAAATGCGGAGGGAGTGGGGGAGAGCCAGGCGCACAGCAACAGGATTCACAATATGTGTAATGGAAAAAGGCCCAATAAAACACTGTGACAGCTTCCTGGACTCAGCCTTAAGATTAATGTTTTTAGTAGATAGCCATACAGTGGGGGGAAAAAAGTATTTAGTCAGCCACCAATTGTGCAAGTTCTCCCACTTAAAAGATGAGAGAGGTCTCTAATTTTCATCATAGGTATACCTCAACTATAAGAGACAAAATGAGAAAAAAAAAATCCAGAAAATCACATTGAAGGATTTTTAATGAATTAATTGCTAAATTCCTCGGTAAAATAAGTATTTGGTCAATAACAAAAGTTCACCTCAATACTTTGTTATATCCCCTTTGTTGGCAATGACAGAGGTCAAACGTTTTCTGTAAGTCTTCACAAGGTTTTCACACACTGTTTCTGGTATTTTGGCCCATTCCTCCATGCAGATCTCCTCTAGAGCAGTGATGTTTTGGGGCTGTCGCTGGGCAACACGGACTTTCAACTCCCTCCAAAGATTTTCTATGGGGTTGAGATCTGGAGACTGGCTAGGCCACTCCAGGACCTTGAAAGGCTTCTTACGAAGCCACTCCTTCATTGCCCGGGCAGTGTGTTTGGGATCATTGTCATGCTGAAAGACCCAGCCACGTTTCATCTTCAATGCCCTTGCTGATGGAAGGAGGTTTTCACTCAAAATCTCACGATACATGGCCCCATTCATTCTTTCCTTTACACATCCTGGTCCCTTTGCAGAAAAACAGCCCCAAAGTATGATGTTTTCACCCCCATGCTTCACAGTAGGTATGGTGTTCTTTCTCCTCCAAACACGACAAGTTGAGTTTTTACCAAAAAGTTCTATTTTGGTTTCATCTGACCATATGACATTCTCCCAATCCTCTTCTGGATCATCCAAATGCTCTCTAGCAAACTTCAGATGGGCCTGGACATGTACTGGCTTAAGCTGGGGGACACGTCTGGCACTGCAGGATTTGAGTCCCTGGCGGCGTAGTGTGTTACTGATGTAGCCTTTGTTACTTTGGTCCCAGCTCTCTGCAGGTCATTCACTAGGTCCCCCCATGTGGTTCTGGGATTTTTGCTCACCGTTCTCGTGATCATTTTGACCTCAAGGGGTGAGATCTTGCGTGGAGCCCCAGATCGAGGGAGATTATTAGTGGTCTTGTATGTCTTCCATTTTCTAATAATTGCTCCCACAGTTGATTTCTTCACACCAAGCTGCTTACCTATTGCAGATTCAGTCTTCCCAGCCTGGTGCAGGTCTACAATTTTGTTTCTGGTGTCCTTTGACAGCTCTTTGGTCTTGGCTATAGTGGAGTTTGGAGTCTGACTGTTTGAGGTTGTGGACAGGTGTCTTTTATACTGATAATGAGTTCAAACAGGTGCCATTAATACAAGTAACGAGTGGAGGACAGAGGAGCCTCTTAAAGAAGAAGTTACAGGTCTGTGAGAGCCAGAAATCTTGCTTGTTTGTAGGTGACCAAATACTTATTTTACCAAGGAATTTACCAATTAATTAATTAAAAATCCTTCAATGTGATTTTCTGGATTTTTTTTTTCTCATTTTGTCTCTCATAGTTGAGGTATACCTATGATGAAAACTGGAGACCTCTCTCATCTTTTAAGTGGGAGAACTTGCACAATTGGTGGCTGACTAAAGCCCCATTTCCACCAGTATCGCCTGGGCTTTACTTTTTTTTACTTGTTTCGGTTTTTCGCCATTTCCACCCAAGTCCTCACGGTTTAACCGTTACAATTTTCATGCCTGTTCAGAGGCAGGGTACAAGCGAGCGAAAAGCGAGGTGTGAATTGACGTCAATCGACTGCTAAACGCTGATTGGTCAGGGCGTAACGTCACCAAACGCGTCCGTTAGTTTTCTGTTGAAGCTACACGTCCGCCATTTGTAATTTCAGTGAGTAACCGCGGTGACTGGATTCAAAATTGTGTTTTCATATAACGATGTCCACGCGCAAGTTTATTCCATGAACAAACGAGGAGGTGCGGACTTTTCTGTCCCTCGTAGCCGATGACTACATCCAGAGCGAGTTGGTGGGGCAACTTGCAATGAAAAAATATACCAGGAAGTGTCCGGCCTGCTATTATTGGCAGAGAATTTGGACTCGACACGGCCACGGAATTGGAAAACGGTGACGGTGAGTGTTGTTTTGTTATTGTCCGTCTTCTTGCCTTTCGGTCAAAAGCGCACTTTATTTTAGCAATAAAGAAAGTTGTTTGATTGTGGGCAATTGTGGTGATGGCTAGCCCGCTAATAGCTAGCTACCTCTGTACCTTGCTGCTACCTGGCATCAAGCTGCAGAATCGCGCTTTTATTTCAGTATTCACGTGAACAAAACGCTGACGTAAGCTTATTGTATTCTGGTTAAAAAGTTTTGTGTTTGCGGTACATGTTGCACTTTGTTTGTGAGCGTTATTGTGTGTTTTTTTCCTTCTATACACAGTTTTCAAATCCCTTGGGTCCGCCTCACTGGACTGCCCCGGCATCTCCCAGTCAAGTGCTGGTAAGGCACAACAAACTGAAAATTACCACCCGGTTGTTTTTATATGTGATTGTTTTCTATAGACGCATAACAAGGAATTTAAAATGTCTTTCTACGTTTATAAAAATACTAGATTCAGGGGTGTTCATAGCCACAGTGGCCCAGTGTTATAGGTGTGTTGGTGGTGGAAATACTGTTGTATTTTCACAAAAAAAAAGGAGCACATGTACAGACTTCAAATCAAAATGCTTGATTGAAATTCTTCAAGTCAGCTAACACTATTAACCCATTCTGATTTATGAGGCCACAGTACAAAGAAATTCTTTTAAAAATAACCCATTAAAAAATAAAAAATAACCCATTAAGTTGAGTGGGAGTATTTGTTTTTTACTTTGGAGAGGTTCGGTTTTGGTCCTTCCTTCTGTTCCTGGATTAAACTTCTCTATGCTAGTCCTTTAGCTTCAGTGTTAACTAATTGTCGCTATTCTGACTATTTTAGACTTTACCGTGGTACGAGGCAAGGCTGTCCTTTGAGCCCGTTGCTCTTTGCCTTGGCAGTTGAGCCGTTAGCTATTGCAATCCGTGGGAGCCGGGACTTTCTAGGCATTCGTAGGGGTGGCATTGAGCATAGGGTTTCACTCTATGCTGATGATCTTTTATTATTTCTCTCCAACCCACTTACTTCATTACCCGCTATACTTAATATTTTGGATAGTTTTAGTAGGTTTTCTGGTTATAAAATTAATCTTAATAAGAGTGAACTGTTTCTGATTAATGAAAAGATTCAAGTTCAGGATTTTGAACATTTTCCTTTCAAGGTTGTTATTGATCATTTTAATTATCTTGGGATATGTGTCACTAAACAATTTAATTACTTGTTTAAAAATAATTTTCTCCCCTTACTTGACCAGTGCAAGTTAATACTTTCCAAATGGTCCCCATTATCCTTGTCTTTAATTGGCAGAATCAATTCTGTAAAAATGATGTTACTTCCAAAGTTTTTATATTTGTTTCAATGTCTCCCCATTTTTATTCCTAAATCCTTTTTTAAGTCTTTGGACTCTCTGATTACCTCATTTATTTGGAATGGTAAACATCCGAGATTGAGGAAAGTTTTTCTTCAAAGACCCAAATCAGTAGGTGGCATGGCTCTGCCTAACTTTCAATATTACTACTGGGCAGCAAATATCAGGTGCATGTTATATTGGAAACATTTTTATCTGGAACCCAAATCACCTATTTGGATCCTTATGGAGTCACATGTGGACAATCAAACTTCCCTACCGGCAATTTTAGGTTCACCACTTCCCCTTGCTTTGTCTACACTGGGTAATAATAAAGTAGTTCGTCAGTCTCTTAGAATTTGGTCTCAATTCAGGAAAAATTTCGGTCTTCAGTTTTTTTCCATTAGAAGTCCAATTGCTGCAAATCATTTATTTACCCCATCAACTATTGATAGTGCATTTCATATATGGCACAGAAAAGGTTTAAAATCTTTTGCGGATTTATATTTTGATGGTCAATTTGCAAGTTTTTCTCAACTTTCCACCGAATTCGACATCACTTCTACACACTTTTTCCGCTTCCTCCAGGTCAGACATTATGTGCAAACCATGACAAAACAATTCCCTCAAAAACCTTCTGATAATCCTCTAGATGATTTTTTATTAGTTAAACCAACTTCTAAGGGGGTAATGTCAGTTTTATATAATTTAATTTCAAATTTACAATCTTCTTCTCTGGCCGCTATCAAATTGAACTGGGAACAAGATCTTAATTTTACTTTTACTGATGAACTGTGGGACTCTATTCTTGGCCAGGTTCACACTGTATCAATGTGTGCTCGTCACGCTCTTATTCAATTTAAGATTGTACACCGGATGCACCTGTCCAAGGTTAAGTTAGCACGCATTTACTCGGATATAGACCCAACTTGTGAAAAGTGTGGTAGCGCTCCTGGCACTTTGCTTCACATGTATTGGTCCTGCCCTGCATTGATGAATTTTTGGCATTCTGTTTTTATCACTATGTCTGAAGTCCTGCAATATCAAATTAAACCTGATCCATTATGCGCCATTTTTGGTGTGGCTCCAGAACTTGTCTTGCCAAGTTCCAAATTAAAAGTATTCAAATTTTCATTATTATTGGCCAGACGTGCTGTATTACTGAAGTGGAAAGATTCTTCGCCCCCTTCACATTTACAGTGGATAAAAGATATAATGTCCTGTTTGGATTTAGAAAAAATCAGATATACAGTCTGTGGCTCTGAAAACAAATTCTATAAATTATGGCGCCCGTTTCTTGATTTCTTTGAAAGACCCACGATTATAGTTTCTGAGTAGCTCATATCCCCTTTACCCCAACCCCACTTCACACACATAATTTTTCTTTGTATTTTTTTTTTTTTTTTTTATTGTTTATTTAAAGGTTTTTGTGCTTTGAAGCATTTACATTTGTTGGCTTTAAGTTCTAGTTTTTTACTGTTTGGTTGAAACAAAAATGAAAATTTCTAATACTTTGTATTGTATTGATACTTCAATTAATAATAATAAAAAGACCTTTGAAAGAAAGAAAAATAACCCATTAAATCAAAATACTTTTTACAATTAATCCTTTTTGAAATGAAGGGGGGCCTAACCACATCACCACAGAAGTTTCTTATAGTCCACTCTACTGAGGGGCAGCAACATGACAGTTGAGCTTAAATACAGCAACGAAGCATCCCACCACAGGCTTTCAACAGTTTAATTCCATAATATTTTTTCTGACATGTTTTGATCCGGTGTTATCTAAATACAATGACTTCTGTCTTTCATATAGGCAAGCTGAAAAGCAGCAACATTGCAGACCTTGCATCACTGATGGCCCAGAATCATGCTGAGGAGATGCGGATCCATGAAAGGATGCTCGAACAGCGCGAAAGACACCTGCAGTTAGCCGCATTAAGAAGGGATGAGCTGACAGAGACGGCTTCCTTCCACGGAGCCTTCCGAAACCATTTTGGCAGTCTGGTCGAAGTACTGAAAGCTCCCCATTTGTTAACATGTTTTGGGAATATTTGTAATGTAATAAAATGTTAGTCTTTTGGATAAAAGTGTGGTTTGTATATTATAACACTGGATGATAAAGGCGAATAATTACATACACATTCCATTGCCTCATATGACCCTAATCCTGCTGTTCAGCCATAAAGGTGTCAAGATTTTTAATGGTAATGTAATTGTTATTGTTAAATTTAATAAATATTACCACTGCTGTATCCATTGCTCTACATTGGGTACAGTTTTTAAGTAAAATTGTAAGCAGTTGCACAGGTGTAATTTACATTCAGCAGTAGACACTGATAAAGGTGAAAGTCGAGTTGGATAAAAGGCAAGTACATGTGAATTGAATGTTATATCGGCATTCCAAATTCTGAGAATTCCAATAAATTATAAGCAGTCTAGTATAATATAAAGCGAAAATACCCATACATGTAAACCCAAATATAACATTTTCGATGTTGTAAACATTGACATGTATATGATAAACCTATGCGATTGTGATTCAATAGATCCATAGTGATCTTTGGTTTGAAAAAGAAAATTATAATTTGGTGTTGGCAGTGTGACAATGTCAGTGTATTTAGTAGGATTAAAAAAAGTTTCATCATAAAATTTCTAGGTTCATTGGCAATTCCATCAAACCAAAAGTGAGTTGTCTAGCTGCAGCATATTTTTTTTTTTGAGTCATTTCTACGTTGTTTTAGTGTGTAATTAGCCACCACTGAACAGATAACCCTTATAAATAACAATAGATTGGAAAAATGATACACAATGGGCCTAGATTTGGATTGGCTTTTTTTTATAATATCAATTATTTGGTAAGTTAAAGTTAACTGGAAGTATAACAAGTTTCCACATATAATTCCAAGGTCAATTGGCAATTCCATCAAATCAAAAGTGACTTGGCTAGCTGCAGCATTTTCTTTGCAGTCATTTTCTACGTTGTTTTAGTGTGTAATTAGCCACCACTGAACAGATAACCCTTATAAATAACAATAGATTGTACAATGATACTCAAATGATACACAATACAAAAAATGGGCCTAGATTTGGATTGGCTTTTTTATAATATTTTTAATTATTTTGTAAGTTAAAGTTAACTGGAAGTATAACAAGTTTCCACATATAATTCCAAGGTCAATTGGCAATTCCATCAAACCAAAAGTGCGTTGTATAGCTGCTGCTTTTTTTGGGAAGTCAGTTTATCATCAGTGTATCATTATTACACAATATACAAAATGGGTCTAGATTTGGATTGGCTTTTTTTATAATATTATAAATTATTTGGTAAGTTAAAGGGGTTTAGGATTAAGCTTCTGCATAATTTTAAATTACCCCGGTGTTTCAGCATTTAATTAACCATCTGTTAACATTTAACCGTTTTGAACAACAGAGGCGACGTAGTTTAAAAGTGCACAACATTTTATTTAAAAAAGACATTTGACATATGTATGCACATGAACACTGAACAAATGAAATGATCTCTGAATGATCTCTGCTTCATATGCAGCTGCTTCAGATTCCTCCTGGGCAACCGCTATTCTCCTCTCCTGCTCCAACGTGTGTTGTCTCAATCCACGTCGTCTTCTCCTGTAAAATTCTCTTGTCTCGTTAAAGACATTCATTGTGTTAAAAACCGTGGAAATCCTCCGCTCGTAATCCGCTATTTTTTTCTGTGTTGTTGAGGAGTCAGTCTCGTCCTTTATACGTCAGCAGTGTAGCGCCACCTCGATCCCGCCCACCCCAGCAATTCTCGGCTTTCCGCGGTTGTGATGGAGGCGCAGCCGCGGGAGAAACAAGTAGTAAAGAAAAGAAAAGAGTAGCGCAGAACTATATAGTGGAAATGTGGCTTAAATACTTTTTTGCCCCACTGTATCTGCAGCCCGACCCGGTAGGGTGGAGCCGGAGTCCTGCAGCGGTTGGCAATGGCGGTGTTGCGGTCCACCGTGCGCCGAAGCGCGGCCCAGGTAGCCCTCCACAGCCGGTGACAGCGCTTCAAATGGGCCTGCATGGAGGGCACCGCGATGTCTTCCTCCTCCTCTGGGAACAGCAGGGGAGTGTATGCCAAAGAGACCTCGAACGGGGACAGACCTGTGGCAGAGGAGACCATGGTGTTGTGCGCATACTCGACCCACGGCAGATAGGAGCTCCAGGATGCTGGGTTGGAGGTGGTGACGCACTGTAGCGCTGCCTCCGATTTCTGATTGGCACGCTCACACTGGCCTTTACTCTGGGGTTGGTACCCCGAGGACAGGCTTACCGTGGCCCCAATAGCCTTACAGAAGGCACGCCACACCTGCAAAACAAACTGGGGTCCATGATCGGACACGATGTCCATCGGGATGCCGTGGAGCCGCACCACATGGAGGACAAGCAGGTCCGCCGTCTCTTTGGTCGTGGGGAGACCCTGTAGGGGGATGAAGTGGGCCGCCTTGGAAAATCTGTCCACGATCGTAAGGATGACTGCGTTGTCCACAGAAGGAGGAAGGCTGGTGACAAAATCCAATGCCACGTGAGACCAAAGTTTGCTGGGGATGGGAAGTGGGTGGAGCAACCCCGCCGGAGGACAGGAGGACGTCTTACAGGTGGCGCACTGGGGACAGGCTCGGACGTACTCCCCGACATCCTTCCAAAGGGACGGCCACCAGAAGGTCTTCTGCAGCAGAGCCACTGTACGCACCACCCCCGGGTGGTACAGGAGCTTGGAGGAGTGGGCTCAATCGATGACTTCGCCCCACACAGCAGAGGGCACGTACATCAGGGAGGAGAAGAGAATAATGACTTTAATTCCATAAAGGCTGCCTCCGCCTCCCCCGTCCACCCGAAGGGCACCTTGGAGGAGGTGAGGTGAGTGAGGGGTAGAGCGATGATACTGTAATTTTTGATGAAGCGGCGGTAGAAGTTGGCAAACCCAAGAAACTGCTGTAACTGTTTCCGGGAAGATGGAACCAGCCACTCCACCACCGCTTTTACCTTGGCTGGATCGGCGATGATCTCGTTGTGAGATATGACGAATCCCAAGAGAGAAGTGAAAGGGGCGTGAAACTTGCACTTCTCTGCTTTGACAAAGAGCTTATTCTCCAACAGACATTGCAACACCCGCCTGACATGGACTCGATGCTCCTCGAGGGACTGCGAAAAGATGAGAATATCGTTCAAATACACAAACACAAAAGAGCCGAAGAAATCCCTTAACACATTGTTGATGAGACGTTGGAATACAGCGGGAGCATTAGTCAGACCAAACGGCATCACCAGGTATTTGAAGTGTCTGCTAGGGGTCCGGAACCCCGTCTTCCACTCGTCCCCCTCTCTAATCCTCACCAGGTGGTATGCGTTGCGGAGATCTAATTTCGTAAACACGGAGGCCCCCTTGAGAGAATCAAAAGATGTGTTGATTAGAGGAAGAATGTACTGTATTTGTCCTTAACAGTAATGTTGTTCAGTTCCCAAAAGTCAATACAGGGCCGCAAAGAGCCATCCTTTATTCCCACAAAGAAAAATTCCACCCCCACTGCTGAGGAAGATGGTCGGATAATGCCTGAGCTCAGGGACTCCTTAATGTATTTTTCCATTGCCTCTGGCTCCGGGGCTGACAGGCTATAAAGCCGACTGGATGGCAAAAGGGCCCCAGGCAGGAGGTTAATGGCACAATCGTATGGGCGGTGGGGGGGAAGTGACAGCGCCTGGGTCTTACTTAAGATGGCGCCCAAGTCATGGTATTCAGAGGGAACCCTAGACAGGTCAGGCGGGGGTACATCCAGGACACAGAGGGGAATGGAGGGAGAGCAGGCAGCAGACTGCAGGCAGGCACTTAGGCAGAAGGAACTCCACGAGATGATGTTTCCCACACGCCAATCGATGGACAAGTTGTGCAGCCGAAGCCAGGGGTACCCCAAAATAACCGGGGAGGCCGAAACAGGAAGCACAAAGAACCTGGTTTGCGCCTAGTGATTGCCCGAGATCAGAACAGGAACCGGGGCCATCTGCTTGGAGACAATGGCGAGTGGAGCCTTAGACAGAGCAATAAGTTTCAAGGGAGTCTTCAGCTGGTGGTAGGAGAGCCCCAGCCGGGTTGCCAAATCTTAAGAAATAAAGCTCTGCTCGGCCCCTGAGTCAATGAGTGCGTGAGTGGAGATTTCCTGGTGATTGTGTATGAAACGGATGGGCAATAAGAATTTGGTAAGGGGATTTTGCTGGAGTGAGTCTGTGAGACCCCTTATTGTGGCCCATGGACCCCCTCTTTTGGCCGAATGGGGCAGGATGCCAGCTTGTGTTCCTCACTGGCGCAAAATAAACACAGCCCGACCTCCCGGCGGCGCTTTCTCGGCCGGGGGCAGCTTAGGCTGGCCCATCACCATAGGCTCAGTTGTGTCAAAGGGGTCGGAAGGTGAAAGGGCCAGCAGGGGGGCTGTGAGGAGCGGCAGAACTGTGAGCCCGAGCGACCGGAAGGTTGACGCTCGTAGTGTCATCACCTGCCGCTCACGGGCATCCACCTCAGCTGCGCGCACACCTGCATCTCGTTAGTGCGCAGCTATTTATTCCATCTCGCCCTGAGCTGCAGCCTGGAGCCGTCTGTCTCCCTGCGTACTCAAACCCTCAGCAGCATCCTATCCTCCAGGCCTGCTGACTCCTCATCACGGCACGTAAGCTGTTCATTATTGCCTTACCTTTTCCTGTCAGCCTTCCCCTGTGCACAGGTGGACCTCCCGGCGGCGGACACTCTCCCCTTCGTCTCGCCGCTCCTCTGCCTCGCCGCTTCATCCCGGACGCACAGCAGGACGCTGTCTCCCAGGCTTGGGACCTTGCCAACGCCAGCCACCGCAGTACTACAAGTAAGCACAGAACTTTGTCACTCTCCTGTGTGGTTGCCCAGCTAACCCCTGTTCTCCTCTCACTCATAGGGTTGCCTGGCCGCACGGCGTGCTGCTCTGTCCTGACCTGCATCCTCCACCCACAGAACATACTTATCCCTCACACACGCATTCATACACGTCACACTGTTGGTTAATAAAGCTTTCAAATCTGCCTGAGCCTGCGTGCGTGTTTCCTGGGCCGAATAATATGTCAGTACGGCTCCAGCAAAGCGGCCCAGCGGACAGCGGGCTCGCACGCCGCTTTTCCACCCTTGAGGCTCGGGTGGATATGATTGCACACCAACAACAGGTTATACTAAATCAATTAACCACAATTACTAACCGGTAAGACCGCCTGGACCCTCCGCAGGCTTTTCCTCCGGGTCCTCTCGGCGCTGCGGCTCCGGTTGCCTCCTCGGCTGGCCAGCCTAGCTAGGGAGCGTCAACCTGTCTCACACCCATTCCAACCCCCCCTCGCTTCAACGGGAAACTCGGTGGAGCGAAGGGGTTTATCTTGCAGTGTGAGTCGGTGTTTCTGCGTGTTCCCGGGGATTTTCCCTCAGACCATAGCCGAATCGGGTACATGGCTAATCTTCTGGAGGGGCGAGCGTTAGCTTGGGCTTACGCCGTAATGACGAAGCCCAGCTACGCAAACCTCTCTTATGACCGGTTCGTGCGGGACTTTTTAGAAGTCTTTGACCATTCCCATCTCCACAGCGTCTCGCTGATCGGCTTCTTAGTCTCCAACAGGGGAGCCGGTCAGCGGCGGAATACGCTGTCGACTTCCGGGTGGCGGCGGAGGAGGTGGGCTGGGGAGAGGCATCTCTCTGCAGTATCTTCCTCCGTAGCCTCAGTTCTGGTCTGAGGGATGAGCTAGCCGGTCGGGATCTCCCAGGGCAGCTCTCTGAGCTGATCTCGCTCACCATTAGCCTGGACAACAGGCTACGTGAGCGGGCTGCGGAGCGGAAGTCTGTCAGCCGGCTCGCGCGGAGCTTCCCTCCGTCCAGCTCAGTCTCGCCCCCTGGCGTTACTGGCTCCGGAGTCCGCCGATGAACCAGAGGCCATGGCGATCGGGCGCACTAGGCTCCCTCTTGCGGAGAGACAACGCCGGCGGGAACGGGGTCTCTGCATGTATTGCGGAGATGACCAGCATCCTGTGGAGCTGTGCCCGGTTAAGCCAAACGGGGAAGTCCGCGAGTCACTGTAGGGGGCCTCGCGGACTCTAACCGGCCAAATCCCCTATAATCGTGCACATTGCCCATACGTTTCTGCCACAACTCCACCGGGCATTCCACACACGCACTGGTGGATTCTGGGGCAGAGCAGAGTTTTATCTCTAGAAGCCTGGCAACCCGTTTGGGCATACCCTGCCTAACCCCCTAAACTTGGTCACGCTCTCTCGCTCTTCCCTGGGAACAGTGACGCATCGCACTAAGCCAGTCCCCATCATCGTCTCCAGCAACCACCGGGAAGATCTGACCCTCTACGTCCTGCCCTCCTCGTCGGACCGTGTCATTCTGGGTTACCCCTGGCTGTGGCTGCATAACCCTGTCCTGGATTGGAGAACCGGCAGCGTCCTGTCCTGGAGCACCTTCTGTCTGGGCACCTGCCTCCAGTCGGAGGCTTGTGCTCCATCCTCCTCTCCGACGGCGCCGGTCTCCGAGCCCCCGGACCTGACTCTAGTGCCGCAGGAGTTCCACGACTTGGGGGTAGCGTTCAGCAAGTCCAGAGCCTTGTCCCTTCCTCCGCACCGACCATATGACTGTGCAATTAACATCCGCCCGGGGGCCCCCCTGCCTTCTGGCCATTTGTACAGTCTCTCTGCGCTAGAACGCGAGGTGATGGACACCTACATTAAGGAGTCGTTCAGCGCTGGGATCATCCACCCCTCCTCGTCCCCACTTGGCGTGGGTTTCTTCTTCGTGGCAAAGAAGGACGGGTCCCTACGCCCCTGTATTGACTTCAGAGCGTTGAACGACATCACCATTAAGGACCGCTACACTTTACCACTTATGGACACCGCCTTCCACTCCCTCCAGGGGACGACCTGGTTCACCAAGCTTGACCTCCGCAGCGCTTACCATCTCGTTAGGATCCGGGAGGGAGACGAATGGAAGACGGCCTTTAGAACACCCAGTGGCCACTTCGAATATCTTGTGATGCCGTTCGGGCTCACCAACGCACCTGCCGTTTTCCAGCGTCTCATTAACGACGTTCTTTGGGACTTCCTGGGAGTATTTGTCTTTGTATATCTTGATGACATACTCATCTTCTCCAAGTCACGGGAGGAGCACCAGGCCCATGTGAGGCGGGTCCTGCAACGGCTGCTGGAGAATCGCCTGTTCATCAAAGCAGAGAAGTGCGAATTCTACGCCCGGACCACCTCCTTCCTGGGGTTCGTCATCTCACATAACCAGATCCTCCCCGACCCTGCTAAGGTTAAAGCGGTGGTCGAGTGGCCTACGCCTACCTCCAGGAAGCAGGTGCAGCAGTTTATTGGGTTCACAAACTTCTACCGGCGCTTCATTCCCAACTTCGGCGCCATTGTCACCCCCCTGACCCGCCTCACGTCATTGAAGGTGCCCTTCCAGTGGTCAGAGGAAGCGGCCACTGCCTTCAAGACTCTCCAGGCGGAGTTCTCGTCCTCCCGGGTCCTGACCCAGGTTGATCCTGCGCTTCAGTGTCTGGTGGAGGTCGACGCGTCCAACACGGGGGTGGGGGTGGTGCTCTCCCAGCGCTCACCGGTGGATGGTGTCAAGCGGCCCTGCGCCTTTTTCTCCCGGCGGCTATCGGCGGCGGAGCGCAATTATGACGTCGGCAACAGGGAGTTCCTCGCTGTCAAGCTCGCGCTGCAGGAGTGACGCCACTGGTTAGAGGGGGCAGCCCAGCCTTTTGTGGTCTGGACGGACCATAAAAACCTCGAGTACTTGAGGTCAGCGAGGCGCCTGAATGCCCGCCAGGCGCGCTGGTCTCTATTTTTTGCTCACTTCCAATTCACCATCACGTACCGTCCAGGCTCGAAGAATGGGTTGCCCGACGCCCTGTCCAGACAGTTTGCCCCTGAGGACCCGGAGAAATCTGAACACACCATCCTGCCCAACTCGTACGTCATGGGGGCGATTTCCTGGTCCATCAACGACAAGATTCTGAAGGCTCAGGAGACAGAGCCGGATCCTGGTGGGGGGCCAGAGGGGAGGCTCTTTGTTCCTTCGGCGGTTTGAGGTGAAGTGATCCACTGGGCCCATACCTCCAAGCTCTCCTGCCACCCTGGCATCACCCGCCTGGTGAGTTTGTTGCAACGCTCATTTTGGTGGCCGGGTCTCCAAAAGGACGTGACCAATTATGTCCGGGCCTGTCCCCAGTGTGCTACCGCCAAATCCCAGAACTCTCCACCTGCGGGTCTACTCCAGCCCCTGCCGGTCCCGGGCAGGCCCTGGTCACACATCGCCCTAGACTTCGTCACCGGTCTCCCTGTCTCTAACACCTTTGACACGGTCCTGACTATTGTGGACAGATTTTCCAAAGCCGCCCATTTTGTGCCTCTTCAGGGTCTCCCTTCGGCACGTGAGACGGCTGACCTCCTGGTCCAACATGTCGTCAGGCTGCATGGGATCCCGCTGGACGTGGTCTCGGACCGGGGCCCGCAGTTTGTCTCCCAGGTTTGGAGGAGCTTTTGCAATGCTTTGGGGGCCACGGTTAGTCTCTCCTCTGGTCACCACCCCCAGTCTAACGGGCAGTGCGAGAGCACAAATCAGGAGTTGGAGGCCGCCCTGCGCTGCGTGACATCCTCAAATCCTTCATCCTGGAGCGCCTACCTGACCTGGGTGGAATACGCCCATAACTCGGCCCGATCCTCTGCTACTGGTGTGTCGCCCTTCGAAGCGTCCTTGGGGTACGATCCTCCCGTGTTTCCCGAGCAGGAGGGTGAGGTAGCTGTCCCTTCGGTCAAGGCGCACATGAGGCGCTGCCGGAGTGTGTGGACCAAGACAAAGAACGCGCTTTTACGCGCAGCGGCGCGCAACAGCTCCACCGCTAATCGCCACAGAAGACCGGCTCCTGTCTACCAGGTGGGTCAGCGGGTTTGGCTGTCGTCCCAGGACATTAACCTTAAGGGTGAGAAGAGGAAGTTGGCGCCGCAATTTCTCGGCCCCTTCGTGATTTCAAAGATCATCAACCCGGTGGCTGTGCGTTTGGCCCTCCCCCCCTCCCTACGTGTGTGCCCCACTTTCCACGTGTCTAAAATCAAGCCTGTCCTTTCCAATCCACTCTGCCCCCCTCCTAGGTCTCCTCCTGCGCCTAGGATGATCGACGGTGACCCGGCGTGGGGTGTTACTGCCATCCTGGACTCCCGGCGCCGAGGTCGTGGGCTGCAGTATCTGGTGGATTGGGAAGGTTATGGTCCAGAGTGGAGATCCTGGGTGCGCTCTTCGTGGGTGTTGGATCGGGACCTCATCGCGGAGTTTCATCGGACGCACCCAGGTAAGCCAGCGCCAGGAGGCGCTGGTGGGGGGGGGGGGGGTACTGTCATCACCCGCCGCTCACGGGCATCCACCTCAGCTGCGCGCACACCTGCACCTCGTTAGTGCGCAGCTATTTATTCCATCTCACCCTGAGCTGCAGCCTGGAGCCGTCTGTCTCCCTGCGTACTCAAACCCTCAGCAGCATCCTATCCTCCAGGCCTGCTGACTCCTCATCACGGCACATAAGCTGTTCATTATTGCCTTACCTTTTCCTGTCAGCCTTCTCCTGTGCACAGGTGGACCTCCCGGCGGCGGACACTCTCCCCTTCGTCTCGCCGCTCCTCTGCCTCGCCGCTTCATCCCGGACGCACAGCAGGACGCTGTCTCCCAGGCTTGGGACCTTGCCAACGCCAGCCACCGCAGTACTACAAGTAAGCACAGAACTTTGTCACTCTCCTGTGTGGTTGCCCAGCTAACCCCTGTTCTCCTCTCACTCATAGGGTTGCCTGGCCGCACGGCGTGCTGCTCTGTCCTGACCTGCATCCTCCACCCACAGAACATACTTATCCCTCACACACGCATTCATACACGTCACACTGTTGGTTAATAAAGCTTTCAAATCTGCCTGAGCCTGCGTGCGTGTTTCCTGGGCCGAGTAATATGTCACGTTGGCCCGCTCCCTCAGCCGGTTGTCGATGCTAATCGCTAGGGAAATTAGCTCGTTCAGTTTGCTAGGCTTCTCTATGCGAGCTAACTCGTCCCTCAGGCTAGGGCTAAGGCTGTGGGTGAAAATACTGCAAAGGGAGGCATCCTCCCAGCTAACCTCCGCCGCCACCACCCGGAAGTCTACAGAATAATCGGCCACCGATCTATTCCCTTGTTTCAGATTAAGTAGCCGGGTGGTGAGCACACTATCTCGGTCTGAGTGGTCGAATACCTCATTAAATTCCCTCACAAATTGGTCATACTGTATGTTAGGTTAGCGTAGTCAGGCCGAGCCATGACCGCATAAGCCCAAGCTAGAGCCCGCCGCTCTAAGAGATTGACGACACAGCCGATGCGGCTGCGACTACTGGGGAAATCCCCCGGCACCCGCTGAAACACTATTCCACATTGCATCAAAAAAACCCGTGCTTCCCCTAGCTTGCCGCTAAAGCATGTGGGCATGGGGACTGGAGTCAGCCGAGACTGTGGGGAAGGAGAAGGGACGGAGCTGGGTGGCCCAGTCGCCCCCCTGGGAGCTGGTGGAAAGGGCTGCGGATTTGTGAGGTGGTCCAGGCGTGTGTTAATCTGAACGAGATGGGTGAGTATGACTTGTTACTGGTGGGATAACTGGTCTACCCGAGCCTCAATGATGTTAAGCTTCTGTGCTAGTGCACTGTCTGCTGGGTCGTTTAGACGGAGACATACTGACATGATTAGGTGACCCAGGAACAGACGTGGACTCAGAATAGACATAATTATCTTTTATTATAGCGTGTGTGAGTGTGGATGTGTGCATGTGTGCAGAAGTGTAGCAGCAGGGCGAGCAGAGCACCGTTCAGACTGGCAACCCTAGGAGGAAACACAGACAGACGGATGAGTGCCTGAGGTTTGGAGGAATGTATCAGAGAATGTGCAGTCTTACGAGTAGGCTGGAGAGCTGAAGCACTGAAGAACTCCCGAGGCTCCGGTCCAGTCGTTCCATGTCTAGGCTGCCACTGCCGACAAGGTGAAGTGGTGCAGGTTAGTACAGAGCAGGTGACGTGCGGGTTGTGCTCAGGTCCGCTGCCAGGAGAAGGAGGTCCGCTGCCAGGAGGCTTCCACCTGTGCACAGGGGAGATGGAGAAGAGCGGAGAAGTGCAGGAAAGGATGACGGCTTACTTGTCGGTGGGGAGCTCAGACTCCCAGGAGAAGCGACGAGTAGGACGAGACTGAGGAGGCGGAACTCCAGAACAGAACGTGTAGAGTAGGTGAGGAGGTCTTGCCAGACCATGGGAGCGTTGACGTCTCTGTGCAGACCAGAGGGCAGCGCTGTTTAAATAGGCCGCTAGATGAGATGATCAGGTGTGCGTGCAGCTGTGGAGATAATTAGGGCAGCAAGCATGCAGAGCGGATCATGACAGCTACAAGTACATACTTCTGCATACAACGAACAGAGGGAGACAGCAGGACGATACAGACCTGTTTTGTTTTACTCCCACTATGTCTTCCGCTTGCTGCTGTAAAGGCAGAAAGACATCACGTCGATGTGTTGCTGATGTACAGACATGCACAGTAAACATATTTTCTGCTCAACCTTCGGAATAAGTGTTTATATGTGCACCGATCGGATTGACAATCGGCATAACCCACCTGTCTCAATCGGAAGGAAATTTTGATCCAAATGAGCGTGATCGGGTCAGAATATTCAGATTGGTGTGTTTACATGAAGCATTTTTATTCCGATCAGGCTTTTAATCTGGTTACTTGTGTCCATGTAAACATGGCTAGTAGGGGTAGGAGTGTCCTTGTGAGCATCTAATACCACACATTGACAGTGCTGCTATGGAGTTAACCTAGCGAGTATAGTTTTTAATGTCATTTTCTTTAAATTCTAGCTACTCCGCTAGACATCCCCGTTCCCAGCTGGTTTATTAATCTACAGCTGATAATATATCTTGTGTCATTCCGTGTTATTTTGGGCAAGATAGCCAGGTGGATTGGGCAATTACGATTACCTTGGCTAAGCAGAGTCAGTCTATCTACTGCATTAGAGCTTACCTCAGTGGAGAGAGGATGACAGATCATCTGCATAGCACAAGCTTAGCTGTTAGATCACAGTCGGGTCTTACAGATATTTTCTATATATTCTATCTACTCTCACTAGACATCCACGTTCCCAACCAGTGCTTTAATTCATGGGAGATCTTACTTCATTTCGGCTTATTTTCTTATAGTTTCACTGTGATAGCCGGTAGATTGGGCTGTTAACATTAAGGGGTCCTATTATGAGAATCATCAGTGTGTTTTTGCACCAGAATTCCCACCTTACACCTTACTTCCCACCTTACTAGACAGTGCACTGACTTTGCACTGGGAGGAGGAGGCTCATTTCAAAGAGGTGTGGCAACGAGCAATCTCATGCACATCTTTAATGTGGTGCATTTTATGGCAATGCACTTTTGATCATGAAAAAAGAGGTCTGTTGTCAGAAGGGCATTGTTTAATGCTATTTCAGCGGTGTGTTTTGAAATCGTATAGCGCCGGAGCTCAGGAGGAAGCAGCATGTTCTGGGATTTTCTGTTATTTTAATGGAGTGAGTTCTAACAAGTTATAATCTAATCACCCATCATTTTAATTATAATATGGTGATGCACTTCTATTCCATCCACATTCTCATTTTAATTATGGGCTTATCATTGGAGTATATAGATTAGGCATTAATGTATTACATTTTTAAGGGAATTAATGAATGAACAGGGAGTGTGTGAGTGTTTCAGGGTGCACGGGAGGGAGGCATGGTGGCTTACTTTCAGTCTGAAGATTTTAGATTTTGTCCACTATATCTGTCATGTGTTTCATCATATCTCATGCCTGTTTGTGCTCACATGTCCCAATTAATGAAAAACACATATCCAGCCATTGTTTTCTGTTAACTTCCTTCACCATGTACACCACGTACAACTGTCGGGTTACTCTCATTTTGAATTATACTGTTAAAAGAATGACAGTGGATGAGGAAAAAAAATTTTGTAAAAACTAACATAATTAGGTAGCCTAATGATGAATGTTTTGTGTACCTGCTGATTCTTCTCTGCTGGAGTGACAACTCTGTTCAACCTGATAGAACAGACTGGTCCCTCTGTGGTCAGGTTAAATTAAAAAGAGGACTGAATGTAAACGCACATGCCGCTTTTATCATCAGTGCAGTGAAAAACTCTCCTCTGTCTTCAAATAGTTTGTATTTAACTGTCCTCGTTTAAGTTCCTTGATCTTAAATGCATTGTCACTTTGGGAACAAGTCTGCATTGTCTTCAGTGTAAAACGGATTTGTCCTACCATTTAAACGGTTTCATGTTAATATTACTCTTTTGCTGCTGTGCTCCTGTTTATTAAAGGGAATGAGAGCAAAGACGGTGATTGGTTTATTTCATAGTTACACCCCAAACACACCTCTGAATAATGAAGAGAATTAGGACAGCCTCTTTGCACTTTGCAACCGGTGGAAAATTTGTTTTTCCATTGCTGTAATAAGGAAATTTACTTAGACCCCCCCCCCCCCCCCCCCCCCAACAAACACACCCTGCGCCAGAGACAATTGATTATGGACTGCATACTTGTAATATGGCCCTAAGTGTTAGGCGGTTGGAGTTGGTCTGTCTACCACATTAGAGCTCAACTCAGTGGGAAAGGCTGATAATTCAGGTCACCTAGAGCTAGCTTTGCTGTCAGATTAGGGTCAGGTCTTATCGTTATTTTTTTTTAATATATACTGTATATTCTGCGTACTCTCACTAGACATCCTTGTTTATCTACCAACACTTGACTATACACTGTACAGTATGTCTTTCTTATGCATTATTTACGCTTATTTTATTCTAGTTTATTACACACTGATCAGTTTGCCGCCTTGTGTAGTTGCCTATTTACTCCTTCCAGGTTAGGTTGTGTTGTGTGGTACTCCAGGGACCAGTCATTCCATACTGAACATTGAAACACCTGTCCCCTAGTAATGCTTTATTTCATTCATTCTTTCAGCCAATTTTACATTAGTTAGCTCAGGCTATGTTTGCTACCGGAGCTAGGAGCTAACCAGCTAACATCAGCAATATGGCATCAACAACAGCCCTCAACAGTGATGAATGAGGGAGGGTGGGGTGAACTGGGGCTCATGAGCATCTCGTGCTTCTCCTGTACTAATCTAATCCAAGTAATTTATTAGTAGTCCAAGTTCTAGTTTAAGATAAGATAAGCCTTTATTAGTCTCACAAAACAAAGTTAAAAAAACCTGCAAGTTTTACTTACACATTATTCAACCAGGTACAGTAGATCCCACTGAAAATTAAATGTGTGCCTCTCAAAAGGTCGATCAATTCTTTTAGGAGTTTCTACTACCTTTTGTTTAGACTGCAGCACTCCTAACCAAACTACATCTTTTCGAACTCACAAGACTAAGTTGTTTAAAGACGGGCTCCTTTAGAGCAGTTGAGAACAGAAGAGATTCTGCCATCTTGTTACAGTCCTGGCAGACAGATTGGTTTGCCTCTGACCCTGGCTGCTCTCCTCTAATGCTGTCACTGTCAAAAATGAAATGCCCTTTAAGAAGAATGTTTGACTGGTCAGCTGGTGACCTGCCTTACATCTCCTGGATAGATGGACAACATGCTAAGACCAACCCAGCAATTTGCCAGATCTGCCACTGACAGCACATTGGAAAGGATCAATAATAACCTGTCAGTGAGAGGCAGCCATTCCCTCTCATTTAATGATAAAGGTGAGCTTGTATTTGTCGAGCTGCAAGCAGATGGATCAGGGAAGAGAAGAAGCAGGACTTGGACTTAGATTTTATTGGACAAATTTGGACAGTAAGAATAATAATAATAAAAAAAAAACATGAATGAATCAAAACATGTTTTTGAGGCATTTCTGAGATAATTCTATTGTCCAAGAAAAAGCAGACTGTCTGAGTGCTGCCACCATTGTCTTTAGGGTTGGTGTATGACCTCTGGGCAGGAGGACAACTGTGCATATGTTACCAGGCTAATTTAGACAATGCTTTGAGCAAGCTTTACTCCATAATTCACAGGCTTGGTTTGTTTGAACCCCCTTTCTCCCCATCAGAAGAGCACTAGGTCTGCGGGCACGCACAACTTCAGCTCATCTGGATAGCTTGGGGCCTAGTCAGAGACAGATAATGGACCAAAAGGTACAAAGGCGCACGTCTCAATACATGCATGAGAGGAAAATACTGGGTCGTTATAGCAGTCTGAGATGGCCCCAGTCTCATCACTTTCTCTGATATGTGTGTACATGAGCGACATGTCATTGTCCTCGTATCGGCCTAAAGCAAAGTTCCTTTGTTATCGCCTCTGAATGCATAAACCTTTCTTGTCTGGACCTCAAAACAGGGGACAGGGCAATTATACACAAAACACCAGGGTGTCTTTTGGAAAAATTCTCTGTTTTCTTTTTTTTTCCTCTGTTCCTTTAAGATGCCTTAGAATACAGTGAACCCATACATCGATGCAAGCTTTTTGACACTGACCATGCTTTTAAAACTGTTACATTTATGAAAGTTAAAATTAAAATAGCAAACTGGACTTTAACGTAACAAGCAACAGACATCAAAACATTATTTGCTCTCTAAGCTACAAATCGGATACGGAAACAATCTTGATATGATATTCCAGTCTACTTTGGCGGATCTTCAAAACAAACCACTGACGACAAACTGCAGAACTGTTACCACAGTTCCTCTGTTCCTCTGTGCGCTTATGATGACGAGCCATCCTCCCGTTTCAGAGCCCTAATGGTGTCTGTGGATGGCATGCAGCACTGAGTTCCAGGCTGGCAGGGACGTGCTTAGAGCTGCACACTTGTCACTGCACATGATAGGAGTGCTCCTCTGAACTACAGCCGTTAATAATTTCTTCACGATCCAGAAGTCTTTTTTCCCCCACACACTGTCTTTACAGAACCAGCAACCAAGTCTCTGTAACTATTTCAACACTTTCTGTGGAAAAAGCAAAGAGATGGAACACTCTTTGTTTAACAAAAGAAAGTTTGCAAAACTGGGCTCAGACTCTGACATTAAAAGAAGAGCTTATGTGAGCAGTCAGGCAGACTGGCAGACTCTGAAAGGGATTCTGGGTAGGAGTTAGCTTATCTTGTAAACGAGCACACAACCATTTGGACACTCATCACGCAGTTGTCAAAACATGGCTGCCTAAGACTTTGTTTTACTGCTAAAGATTCTGTTTACATCCAGAAATGTGTTTTACCATTCTATATATAGAGGACTATTGTAGCAATTATTCTCAAATAGGTCATATGCAGATAAAGGAAAAAAAAAAAGAATGAAAACATCTGTCTTAAGCATGTCTTGTCTGTATTGCATCATCCTTTTGTGGGTTTTTTCAGCTCTGTGAATGAATGAGCACTGAACAGAGAGCCAGAGATATGCACTTTTTTGTGAATTTGTGAACTATAATGTAAATTGTTTTAAAATGTTATTTAATGCAACATGATAAAGAGTGTCAGAATTTGGTTTTTCAATATGTGTAAATAAGTCTGTTTTGCTCATTAAACAATACAATTAGATGGCACTCAGAGAGTGCAAACCTCTGCCAAGGCTCCTTCCCTCCCTTCTTCTGCCCCCCCCCCACTTCCCCCATCCGTCAGTACATTGTGAGATAGGACCTTGGTGAATATGCACTCATGGATCACCTTCAAAATCTAATTGGTTCATCCGTAGCCCAAGGGCCACCTCTGATGAAAATTTCATCCAAATCCATCCTGTAGTTTTTGCATAATCCTGCTAAGAAACAGACAAACACACAAATCGCCCCAATCACATGACCTCCTTGGCAGAGTTAAACAGGTTGACTAACAGAGTGTTCATAGTGTTGTAGTGACACAAGTATACAGTGATCCCTCACTTATCGCGGTTAATGGGTTCCAGAACCGACCGCGAAAAGTGAAAAACCGCGAAGTAGCGTCACCCCCCTTTGTGGAATTCCAGGCTGATCTCGTTAGTTTTTTGATACATAAAATAATGTATAAATAATATAAATAATACGTACGTTCATTCTCTCACTCTCTCTCTCTCGGGAGAGAGAAAGAGCGAGAGAATGAAAAGAATCTCGCGAGAGTGCATCTCTCGCGAGATTCCCGAGCCGAGTCAACAGGAGAACAAAATCTAGAGTCGGGAGCGATCTCTTAGGGGGGAGATGCTGGCCAGCGAATCAGAGAGGTGAATTTTGAGTTGTGCGGGCTCTCCGTGTTGATACGTGATGTTCTAATGTATTTTTTCTCAATTTTGAATTTTTGATGAATATTTTTGAAAAATCCGCGATGCACTGAGGGTGCGAAAGGTGAAGCGCGAAGTAGCGAGGGATCACTGTATTACTCAAATTCTATGTGAATGATATGGCATAATACTTCTTCACATGGATATCATTTAAGTTAAGGGTGATAATGTTAGTGATGAGCACTGCTGTCACACACAACAAGAGCATTCTGAGGCGAATGCAATGGCCCCACATCCGTATTCTTTGAAGATCCAAATACTTACTGACGGAGAGCAGTTTTCAACTTTACAATATAATTACCGTAGCAGAACCAAATTATGATAAGCCCATCATCCACGAATATACAACGAAGTATACAATCCATAGTTGTAGAGCAGGATCCCGAGGTGAACTTGTGTAGCAAGTTTGGTGATCCTAGAGAGCTTTATACATCCTGCAGTAAGAGAACATAGGGAGTGTCAACCTTGACCTTTGACCCTTTGATCCTACACCTGTAGTCAGAGGTCATGGTCTCAGAGTGAACCTGTGTACCAGGTTTGGTGACCCTAGCTTTCTTTGTTGTTGAGATATCGTTTATAAGCCATTTTAATGTTGACCTTTGACCTTGCAATCCCAAAACGATAGTCACACTTCAGGGTCATAGGGTGAACGTGTACCAAGTTTGGTGACCGTAACTTTACTTGTTGTACAGTAATAAGGCATAGGGAATGTTAACCTTGACCTTTTGATCCCAAACCCATAGTCAGAGGTCAGGATCTCAAGGTGAACTTGTGTAGCAAGTTTGGTGACCCTAGCTTTCTTTGTTGTTGAGATATAGTTTATAAGCCATGATGATGTTGACCTTTGACACTGCAATTACAAACCCATAGTCACACTTCAGGGTCACTGGACGAACCTGTGTAGCAAGTTTGGTGACCCTAGCTTTACTCATTGTACAGTAATAAGACATAGGGAATACGACTTTTGCCAGCGTTCGTCAACAAACACCAATTTTTACCAACTTTTGCCAGTAGAGCCAGACGTTTGCCGAAATGTCAGTAAAAGTCAGTCCAAACGTTGTAGTGTGAATCCACCTTTAGGTTCTTCCTGTGTAGAATTACAAGATAGCTAGATCAGTGTTTTTCAAACAGGGTGCCCTGGTACCTTCAGGTTTTTGCGGGAAATTAGCTAATTCTACTTGTTAACTGATCAAAAAAAAGTGCAAATAATCTGCCATTGTTATGCATGGGTGCCTAGAGAAACCATGCACAACAGCAAATTATTTGCAATGTTTTTGACCAATTAACAAGTGAAATTAGATAATTTCCCACATAAAAGTAAATGTACCAGGGCACCCTGGTTGAAAAACCCTGAGATAAGAGCAATACCAGTTAAGAAGAACAGTAGGGACAAAAAAATGTGTCACCTGTCTTTACGTCTTACAGTCATATTAGTCTCATTTATATTATATTAAATTTCATACTTAATGCCAGAATATGCACAATCCTCAAGTGACTGTTATAAACCTGCACTAGACATACAAAAGACTACCAGAGGAGTAAGTGATGGGTCCATTAACATGAATTAGAGAGCAAAAAAGCCCTGAGCCTAGAGTTGATTTATTTTTTACAATGGTTATGGGAAAGTGAGAAAAAACGTGTAATACAGATGTCGACAAGCTGCTGTCAAAAGACCATCAACACCCCTTCCTAACCAAGACTCTTTGTTCCACCCTGAAAATACAATGATGGCACACATCTTGTGGCTCTACAAATATACACAGCATTTAGGAGGCAAGCACTTCTTTGCATTCACTGGAACATCCTCACTCACCAGGTGTCACTGACTGTACATGGGTCAAAGTTAAAGGAAGGAAGAGGCCATTTTGGTTTTCACCATGGATCCAAAACTGCTGATGGATGCACTTCCTAAATCTCAGCATCCCCACACACCCACACACACAAGCGCGCGCGCGTGCTGGAACAAATGGTGCGACCGTATGCTAATGTTCTTGCTTGTGGCCATGCATTATCTGCTCAACAGAGCAAAAGATTAAAAACAACTTCAGATTACTTGTGTTTTGAAGATAAAGAATAGTTCTTCAGCAGCATTTTGCACTTCTTTTTAAATGCCACGAGGCATCCACGTCAAGTAATGAGTCACACTAATCCCTCATTGGTTTCTGTGGCTTTAAGCATTAAAACTTGATGCGTCTTCTCAATTCATTGTAAATGCCTGTGGATCTCTTAATGTGCAAGCCAAATGCCCTGCTGGGTTGAGCTGACCGTAATGGATTTGCTCCAATGACAGATACCCAGCTCACACAAATTGATTTGATCTCTGAGGACACAGAATGAGAGAATTTTTACAATTGAGACATCAATGGAACAGAGACCACAACTGAGGGATGCGGAAAGTCAATCCCCACTAAAGTGCCAATAGAGGCATCACACATGTTACTCCAGTGAATCTGTGAACGTAAGCTACTTCTATCTTAAGTCTTTGAATTTGTTTATTTAAACTGAATGCCTCCTGACTTACATCTTATCTGAAAGCATAAGTTGGAGCTAATGCTGTAACAACACTTTTTTCTTTCTTCTACATCAGTCATTTGTCGATTTAAAAAAACAGGTTATGCATGCATAAAAAATACAATTCCAACAGTTAAGCACTATTGTTAATGTTGTTATCAACATGTTAGTATCACAGATCTGTGATCCATCACAGGGTCTATTTTTAAAATCAGTCACTCAGCCAGGCAGAGTCCGAAAGCTCATAAATTCAGCATCGAATAAAGTGATCGGATTACATTTAATGCATTTTTTTTTTTTGTATCCGCAGGCCTCTGCTATAAATTAAAACCATCTGAAAGCGTCTGGAGTGCATTTCATTTTGCCTTGATTCATGTGCTGTAATATAACCCTTCTCCGATTCCCCGTGCGGCGCAGGACAGCAGGGCGAGTGAGCTGAGTGCGTCAGGAGATTAAAACCTAACCGTGAGATTGGACTCAAGATGTAGGCATCAGATAATATACTGGAGATATAATGCAAGCACAAACAACAAAAAATTGGCACAAGAGAGAAACGCCTGCTCATAAAATCTCTTTTTCTCACCATTGTCTTTCTGACAAGAGATTCCACAGGCCTGGCACCCTGCAAGTTATTAACAGCTGACTGAATTACACACCTCAGAACTTTTAAGTGATTTGAGTTTTGCCCGAGCTTTCCATTAACAGACAGTGTGTAGCTCTCTTAAAACCAGTATTGCAATAAAACCCAGAATTGCAATAATTTTATTGTAAAACTAGTTGGGATGACAAAACTGACGAAACTCTTATTGCAACAATTAGTTTGCGAACCACTTTTGTAATAGCATTATCGTAATTCTAAACCAAATGTCTGATAGTCAATACATTGTTGCTGACAGTTAAATTTGTTAAAGTTGGTAATATTTCTTGGATTTCTAATGTGAGAAACACAAAATTAGTCATTTCCAGTCAGTTATTTTCTTTGCTGATCAGCCCATTTAGGCTGATGTGTTGTGTATGCTGATGTCTTGGTGTAGTGTAGAAACATATTTGGAATGATAAAGAACACAGATGAATGCATGAATAAGGATTTTCTTCTTCAGAAAGTTTATTGTAATTCTGTTTTTTTGTTGCAAAAGTGGTTGGTAACTAATTGCAAGAAGAGTTTCATCAGTTTCCTCATCCCAACCAGTTTAGCAATTAAATTATTGCAGTTCTGGGTTTTAGTGCAAAACTACTGTTTTTGTTGCAAAACTTGTTGATGACTAATTGCAGTAAGAGCTTAATCAGTTGTCATTCCAGCCAGTTTTGCAAATAAACTATTGCAATTCTGCATTTTAGTGCAAATCTGGCTGTAACATAGGGTTACAATGCTTCCAGTGACCAGATACTACAGGTACATCTCAAAAAATTAGAATATCATGAAAAAGTTCAATATTTTTTTGTCACTCATTTTATAAAGTGAAACCCATATATTATATAGATCCATTACACAGAGACTGATGTATTTCAAGTGTTTTGTATATTTATTTTAATTTTGATGATTATGGCTTACAGCCCATAAAAATCCCAAATTCAGTTTCTCAAAAAAATAGAATATTACATAAAATTAATTTAAAAAAAATAGTTTTTAATACAAATTAATACAAATGTGGACCAACTGAAAAGTATGTCCATGTACACACTCAATACTTGGTCGGGGCTCCTTTTGGATTAATTACTGTATCAATGTGGCGTGGCATGGAGGTGATCAGCCTGTGGCACTGCTGAGGTGTTATGAAGGTCCAGGTTGCTTTGATAGTGACCTTCAGCTCGTCTGCATTGTTGGGTCTGGTGTCTCTCATCTTCCTCTTGACAATCCTCCATAGACTCTCTATGGGGTTTAGGTCAGGAGAGTTTGCTGGCCAATCAAACACAGTGATGCCATGGTCATTAAACCAGGTTTTGATACTTTTGGCAGTGTGTGTGTGTGGTGGTGGTGGTGGGGGTGCGAAGTCATGCTGGAAAATGAAATCAGCTTCTCCATAAAGCTAGTCAGCAGAGGGAAGCTTGAAGTGCTCTAAAATTTCCTGGTAGACGACTGAGCTGACTTTGGTCTTGATAAAACACAGTGAACAAACACCAGCAGATGACATGGTTCCTCAAATCATCACTGACTGTGGAAACTTCACACTAAACCTCAAGCAACTTAGATTCTGTGCCTCTCCACTCTTTCTCCAGACTCTGGGACTTTGATTTCCAAAAGAAATGCAAAATTTACTTTTAACTGAACAGAGGTCATCTGCTAGTGTTTGTCCACTGTGTTTTATCAAGACCAAAGTCAGCACAGTCGTCTACCAGGAAATTTAAGAGCACTTTATGCTTTCCTCTGCTGACAAGCTTTATGGAGAAGCTGATTTCATTTTCCAGCAGGACTTGGCACCCACCCACACACACACACACTGCCAAAAGTATCAAAACCTGCCGTAGTGATAGATCGGTTGTCTCAGTCACTGTGATTGATTGGCCAGCAAACTCTCCTGACCTAAACCCCATAGAGAATCTATGGAGGATTGTCAAGAGGAAGATGAGAGACACCAGACCCAACAATGCAGACGAGCTGAAGGTCACTATCAAAGCAACCTGGACCTTCATGACACCTCAGCAGTGCCACAGGCTGATCACTTCCACGCCACGCCACATTGATACAGTAATTAATCCAAAAGGAGCCCCGACCAAGTATTGAGTGTGTACATGGACATACTTTTCAGTTGGCCCACATTTGTATTAAAAAACTATTTTTTAAATTAATTTTATGTAATATTCTAATTTTTTGAGAAACTGAATTTGGGGTTTTCATGGTCTGTAAGCCATAATCGTCAAAATTAAAATAAATAAACACTTGAAATACATCAGTCTCTGTGTAATGAATCTATATGATATATGGGTTTCACTTTCTGAAATGAGTGGCAAAAAATATTGAACTTTTTCATGATATTCTAATTTTCTGAGATGTACCTGTATATGTAAAAAATCTTGCAAATGAATACAACAAAGATGTGAAAATATTCTGTAAGTTTCCCATTAAGGTAGGCTCGCCATGGCAAAAGTCTATGGTAAGTGTGTGAGAAATGAGAGTGATCGTGTAAAACTGTTGCATGCTTGTCCATGTACTTCTGACCCCCTCTTCTCCGGAGGCTGGCTTTACACTTTTGTGTCCTTGAGTGCCCGGCTGCCGTAGTGATAGATCGGTTGTCTCGTTCATGTTGGGAGCAGAACTGAATGAGACGCCTGCTGGACAGCTGTGCTGGCACACACGCCAGCCCTTGCTGCCAAGTTGCAGAGCCCTTTTTACCCCCTCCGCTCCCTGAACACTGCTCAGTGCTTACCGTCAGCCTCTTCCCTGTCGTGCTTCAATGACAAAACACACGTCAGGCTTTAACAGCTCACTTTGCGCTGGCTTGGTGGGGCCCAGAGCACATTTTGGGTTGGTTTTTTTTTGTCTGTTGTGTGTCATAGAAGGTCATGTATGGTCGATGTGTTTTCTGGTTAATATATTAGATGAGAGACAATTATTATCAGGCACACAGAGACTGTAATTTCCCTGGTTAAAGGGAGCTGTTATCATTTTATTTAAAGTCTAAAACAGCTTGCATTAAACACCTTCCTGGGGGCAGCATCACAGCAGACTTCAGGGAAAAAAAAACCTGCTGTCAGGTTCTGAAGACCTTGAATTGAGACGCACTTTTAAGCTACAGTAAATAAAGAAGTTAACAAATGTAGAGATGTGTAATATATGATTAGCATTTTGCTGTGGCACCAGACTCCATTAATAAGAGATGATGAAAAATCAATAGCAGTCATTACACTACCGTGCTGGATAAAATATTAACTAGTTTGGAAACTGACCTGAGGAGATTTCTTTTCCCCAAGCAGTGAAGCCTTGGTGTGGTTACTGGTAATAAACACCTACAGTGATGCAACTAATAGCTGGGAAAAAAATATCATATTTACTAAAGCAAATGAAGAGGAGCAGTTGACCTTCAGAATAATCAGATCAACCTGCTTTCTTAGATGTTATGTCAGTCAAGTACAAACAGATGAAGCAAAGCGAGTTCTTTAAGTAAAATAAACCTGGAAAATTCAGTTCCTGATGTACTGACCCCAGACTTCAAAATGCATATAAGAAATATATCACAGCTTTGTGCAAACATCTGCCATGACGGACATGAATGAAAGTTACTTTGATCACTTCAAGTTACTTCAAGTGTGAATGCAAAATCTGTGTCTGTGGCTTTTTTTTTTTATGATTGTCTGTATGAAAAGCATAAGTCTGAAAGAGGAAGCAGATGAGATTCCATTAACCACATTCTCCATACATTCGTACCATTCTCACTGTACTCTTGCATCCGGCCACGTCCTCTCTTCTACATGTTCAGCGAACTGATTCCCAGTGGAAGGATCAAGATGGATTTCACAAACAATTTCTCCCAAATTGCAGGAAAATTGGCCACAGATCTTAGGGAGAGGAGAAAGGGGGGAAAAAAGAACGAGGCTAAGATGATCCACAGGGTATTTATTCTCTAAGGCGCTCATGGTTGCTCCACAGGGTTCTCTTCTTTCAAAATAATCGACAACCCCCTTTTTAGCTCCCCCCACCTCGACCCGCTCATTCCCCGTTTCAAATGTATTAATGGGCCGGAACCTTCCTGGATGATCTTGGCCCTCTCCCTAATGAAAACGCTCTGCGGCTGGATCCCAGCGCAGTAATCAGGCCTCCAGAGCACTGGGGCATGCAACAAGCGGAGCAGGAAGAGCCCCGGCGTGACCCCACACTGTGTCCTTCACTCACCCTAAGTTGACCTGCGCCCCTTCTCTGGCCTGGGCCCCTTCTCCCCTAAAAACCCTCAACACCAAAGGTCACAATGCCGGACCTCTACCACATAAGGCGGAAAACCCAACTGTTTGATGGACTTGAAACACTCCAGATTAACTAATCTGCTGTTTATGTAGTGTCAATGGTGTGTGACGCTCATTTTGAGTATGTGTTGATGTATTAATATTCTGTGGTAGGCTGTTTGTTTGAGTCTCACTCAAGACAAAGTGTCAGACGTTATTTTCTCTGACGTGCATTCAAATGAATCCCAGGCAAGAAAAGCCGCATGTTTCAAAACATTGCATCATCCCTTGCTGTGAAAGTTGTGTATACATTTGCTCCCTGCTCTGGGTATCTCTTGTGCATCATCTCATCGGACGCCCACAGCTACAAACAGAAGCTCGCTGCGTATTGTAAACAGTGAAATAAAAGCCGTCCTCTTCTCCGTGAGGTGCCGTTATTAGAAGATGATCTGGGGAAAGCAGAAAGTGTGTACTGGGTTTTCTCTGTGTTTAGATGGAAGGAATCCTTTAGTCCCCCCCACCCGCCCCCCGTCCTCCCAGCCTCAAGGTAAGCCTGGCCAGATGTGGCGACCCAGGGTTCTTTACAGCTGCACATGCAGTGCTGCACTAAAATGATGAGGCAGTCGCTGGGAAGTGCATCATATATTTTAACTTGTCCGTCTTCCCCGACAGGCCCGCTGAGCAACGTTTTCTTTCCCCTTGGATAATATCTTTTACAGTTTTGCAAGACTGTCAGCAAACCTAACAGGCTCTCTCCCCTCCCCCCCCCCCACCTGTTGCACATCACCCTTAATGACAACCAGGCACCCTCAAAGACATGGCAATAAGGTGCTAAGTACTCCGTGGAGCTGCAAATAATCTAGGACATACAAATGTCCAGTTGGAGAGAATTTAATAGGAATTCTCCATCAGTTAGTCAAAAAAAAAAATTATTTTAGAAAAGGGTTAATAAGCATGCACCACTTTCTACTACCTTTACACCATTTCTAGAAACACTACTCATCTTAGGGAAGTGATAATCTAATAGAGGGTTGACGTCACTCAAACTCACCAACAGAGGATAAACTCTGAGGACCATTTTCACAAATCATGAAAAATGCCCCGCTCACTTCATCTGGTGGGGAGAGACGTTTATGTGCGGGCCTTTCTTTGGGGCAATTTATTTGAGAATAAAAGAGAAGCCAGCCTTCACATGTGTTAGTGGAGCGTGTGACACCTACACTATGGTCTGCATTTGTTTTTCTTAGGCGCCGCCATTCTCTCTCTGACCTTGAGGGGAGCAAGGACCAGCGGGCAATTGTCTGGTGTCTCCAAGAGTTAAGTCAGACGTTTTGCCGGTCTACAAAGAACAGCAGCCCTAACTAACTACTGAAGAAATTATGGAGAAAAGATAATGAAAGAAAATCTGTCAGATATGAGGAAGTCTCTGCTTTTTAGTGTCAGCGCTCAGCCAGGCATAAAATACACCATTTAGACCTCTTCCCAGAAACAAAGCTTCCTGGCACAGCCTCACAGGTAGTGATTGTCTGAGAATGTACGGAAAGATCCCTCCACCCCCCCCCACACCCCTCCATCTCTTTTCTTTACACATCCAACCTTTCTTCTCCCTCAGCCCTCCCTCTCTCTGCATATGAGACTGTAGCATTTCGGCAGCTCGGGAAGGAGTTGTGAAGCAAACTTGGTGGAAAAGCAGCAGGAGATGAATCTTTTTTAAGTCCCCTTGAACAACATAAAACAGCCCGGGCTTCCATTATTCAGGGGTCTGTGGTGCTTGTTTACAGTGGAGCGGGCCCCCAGTGCACCTGCACTCCGGATGGCCTGACAGCTTGATGGGGCCTTTAATGGTGATTCACTGGCAAGATCTTATGTGGATAAAAATGGAATTCTGGGAGAGCAATCTAATAAGAAAATAAAGCACTGAATGGTTGCCATGGCTGTTGGACGAGCTTGTTGGGCGCTGTTTACCAGGCCACGCTGGCTGGAAATCAAATCCAAACTTTGATCTTGGGGCTTTATTACGTGCTATCACCTCAGCTATGGGTCCCTTCAAATGGAGTGTCATGGGGTCAAGTAGCTGGTGCTTCAGTTTTACCTTTTAAAACTTGGGCTTTAACCTTGATGCTCTGTAAACAGGAATTCAATCCAAGTGTTGGAGATTATGTGGATGACTCTGGCAGTGTGCCCACAGTGAGTTGTTTCACAGGAAAGATATAAAATGTCAGACTGGTATGAAGCTATGCCAACAATACTGTATTCCTACACTGCAACTACTGTCTTCACACACGGTATATGCCTCACATTTTCTAACGAATTAATGAGCAGAAAAAGCAACAAACACCACACTTCACTAGCTGGCACACTCTGCAAAAAGCGTATATTTGAAAGATTATATGTTCTTTAGTTTAAAAAAAAAATGGTGAAAGGGTGTGCAACCTGGGGCTCTGAGTCACATGTGGTTCTTTCGGCCATAATCAATGACTCTGTGTGTCTTTGATGAAAATCTAAAGACACAGCTACAAATTTAAAAGAAAAGAATGGCAAATATTCAAGCCAAAATAAGAATAAAGAAAACTGGAAAACTCAAAAAAGGGTCAAATTTCTGTAAAGAAAAACTTTAAAAATTGACTAAAAATGCAAATTGATTTAAAAAAAACCCTGTAAATTTACAAGAAAAATCTGCACATTTTACAGAGACAAATTGCATATTTAAGAGGAAAAGGCTGAATTTTGTGTGATCATTCACATTTTTATTTATTTCTTTAGTTAGTTATTGTCAAGATAATCTCAAAATGGCTCTTTTTATCGTATATGTTGCCAGCTTGATTGCAATAGTTGAAAACTACGGGACAATTTGAAACATGAAATTATGACTTGAACTTTTTTGAAAACATAATTTTCAGAAGATAACAGAATGCGTTGTGAAAAATTCATTTTTGATCATCAGCAGTATCAAGTGAAGGTATGAAAGGAGGGAAAGGGGACTACAGGGCACTAAGTGAGTACATACCTCTGCCAGGGCTCCACCCCTCCACCTCCCCCTTCGTCCATCTATCTGTACCACCATCCATCTGTACCCCGATCGATCTGTACATAGATCACCTCCAAAAAGGTTCATCCGTAGTCCAAGGGCCGCCTCTTTCGAAATTTTCACAAAAAATCTTTCAAGTAGTTTTTGCTTAATTCTGCTGACACCTAGGGGTGTGCCATATTGTATCGTTCACAATAATACCGGTATAAATTTATTTTTTTCCCCTTGTCCTGTCAGGCAGCTAGGCAAACAGAACAGGGATCTGTCACCCTTATTGTGCCAAAACAGATTTACTTTGCCAAGAGGAGCTTATACAGTACCCAACTGTGTATTGTATATTGTTGTAAACTCCTCCTGTAATAACTTTTAATACTTCATTTTAATTATTTTTACCCATGGAACACCCAACAGGATGGGGAAGAGGGAAAGGAAGTGTGTGGAGGGGGAAAAGAAAAGGGAGGGGAACAGACAAAAAAACCCCAGACAAACCAACAACTAAAACAAACAAAAGACAAACTGCTTCATCCACCGAAGATGTCTCAACATGAGTCTGGTTTCCGCACCTGTTAAAGGAGAGACACTTGTGCGTGTATGTCTGCGTGTATATATATGAGAATGCGCACAAAATAAGTGTGTGCATGTGAGTGGTTTGTCAGGAAACATACAAAGCGGAGGGCCGGTCGCAGCAGCTCTCCCCCCGGGAACCCTGAGCAGGCAAGGCAGCGCCACCAACCCCCACAGGGCACAAACGTCCGAGGTCAGCAAGCCCCAGGAAAGCCAGGCATCTGCCCCCGGAGGGACGATCAAGGGAGGCCAGGCTGCTTGGCGGCCGGCGCGGTGAGCCCACACCCCCAGACCCGCCCGACCCCCACCCCCCAGCAGGGCCAACGCCCGCCTCCGGGCCCCAGGCACCAGGAGGCCAGTGACCCCACCCCCCGGCGCGAGCCCCTCCCAGGCACCCCCACAACGGACCCACCCCAGCGCCTCTGTCGCACACCCTGGGGACCCCCATGCCCAAAGAAGTTCCTCCGCCCAGGGGAGCCCACGTTGCCGGGAGGCACTACCCCCCTTAATCCAACACCTCCCGACTCACAGACACACCCCTCCTCACACCTTCACACCCACATGCTCCCATGCGCACCCATATGCACTACACACGTGGACAAAATTGTTGGTACCCCTCTGTTAATGAAAGAAAAACCCACAATGGCCACAGAAATAACTTGAATCTGACAAAAGTGCTAATAAATAAAAATTCTATAAAAATTAACCAATGAAAATCAGACAATGCTTTTGAATTGTGGTTCAACAGAATTATTTTAAAAAACAAACTCATGAAACAGGCCTGGACAAAAATGATGGTACCCTTAACTTAATATTTTGTTGCACAACCTTTTGAGCCAATCACTGCAATCAAACGATTTCTGTAACTGTCAGTGAGACTTCTGCACCTCTCAGCAAGTATTTTGGCCCACTCCTCATGAGCAAACTGCTCCAGTTGTCTCAGGTTTGAAGGGTGCCTTCTCCAGACAGCATGTTTCAGCTCCTTCCACAGATGTTCAATAGGATTTAGATCAGGGCTCATAGAAGGCCACTTTAGAATAGTCCAATGTTTCGCTCTTAGCCATTCTTGGGTGTTTTTAGCTGTGTGTTTTGGGTCATTATCCTGTTGCAAGACCCATGACCTGCGACTGAGACCAAGCTGTCTGACACTGGGCAGCACATTTCTCTCTAGAATACCTTGATAGTCTTGAGATTTCATTGTACCCTGCACAGATTCAAGACACCCTGTGCCAGAAGCAGCAAAGCAGCCCCAGAACATAACAGAACCTCCTCCATGTTTCACAGTAGGGACAGTGTTCTTTTCTTGGTATGCTTCATTTTTGCGTCTGTGAACATAGAGCTGATGCGCCTTGCCAAAAAGTTCAATTTTTTTCTCGTCTGTCCATAGGACATTCTCCCAGAAGCTTTGTGGCTTGTCAACATGCAGTATGGCAAATTCCAGTCTGGCTTTTTTATGATTTGTTTTCAACAGTGGTGTCCTCCTTGGTCGTCTCCCATGGAGTCCACTTTGGCTCAAACAACGACGGATGGTGCGATCTGTCACTGATGTACCTTGACCTTGGAGTTCACCATGAATGTGTTTAGAGTTTGTTCTGGGCTCTTTTGTTACCATTCGTATTATCCGTCTCCTCCTGCGGCCACGTCCAGGGAGGTTGGCTACAGTCCCGTGGATCTTAAATTTCTGAATAATATGTGCAACTGTAGTCACAGGAACATCAAGCTGCTTGGAGATGGTCTTATAGCCTTTACCTTTAACATGCTTGTCTATAATTTTCTTTCTACTCTCCTGAGACAACTCTGTCCTTTGCTTCCTCTGGTCCATGTTTAGTGTGGTACACACCATGTCACCAAACAGCACAGTGACTACTTGTCACCCTTTGAATAGGCCGACTGACTGATTACAAGTTTGTAGACACCTGTGATGTTAATTAGAGGACACATCTTGGTTGAACATGTCCCTATGGTCACATTATTTTCAATCTTTTCTAGGGGTACCATCATTTTTGTCCAGGCCTGTTTCATGAGTTTGTTTTTTTAAAATAATTCTGTTGAACTACAATTCAAAAGCATTGTCTGATTTTCATTGGTTAATTTTCATAGAATTTTTATTTATTACCACTTTTGTCAGATTCAAGTTATTTCTGTGACCGTTGTGGGTTTTTCTGTCATTAACAGAGGGGTACCAACAATTTTGTCCACGGCTGTAACTCACTCTCACTCACCCAGACGGATCCATTCTCTCACTCCTGTACCCATTCAAACTCACTCCTCATACCGGTATAAATTTTGATACCGGTGTAAAAATTAATATCGCGATATTTGGGGTCTGCTATGTGACGTCACACAGCATAGAAATGGCAAAACAAACATGGCAGGAAGCTGCCGCTCCCAAGTCAGACTGTCTCCAGCTGAGTGGAAATGTATTAAGTGTCACTTTCTGTTTCAGACTGCTGTCAGGTTAAAAAAAAAAAAAAAAAACCAAATGTGTAGCAGTGTGGATAATCTGCCTGCATTTTTTTCTGCATGTCAACACCACTGGATAGGTATTAACATTGAACAATGTGCAGCTCGAAGTGGCTGTAGATTTTTACTCCCATTTTGCCCGGTTTATCATGATTTTTATCTTGAAAACTAAGGAACTGGTGGTGGACTGCCGCAGGTGAGGACAACCCCCCACAGCACCAGTAAACATACAGGGAACAGACATTGAGATGGTGACATCTTTCAGGTACCTGGGTTTTCACCTGAACAATAAACTGGACTGGTCACATAACACCAATGTGCTCTACAAGAAGGGACAGCACAGGCTGTTCCTCCTGAGGAGGCTCAGGTCTTTTGGAGTGCAAGGGGTACTCCTGAAGACCTTCTATGATTCAGTGGTGGCATCAGCCATCACGTTTGGAGTGGTCTGCTGGGGCAGCGGCATCATGGCAGCCGACAGGAAGAGACTGAACAGACTGATCAAAAAAGCTAGCTCTGTTCTGGGGCGACGCCTCAACCCAGTAGAGGGAATAGGAGAAAAGAGGATGGTGGCTAAGCCGTCATCTCTGCTGGAGTCCGAGTCCCACCCCATGCAGGACACGCTGAACGCACTGAGGAGCTCATTTAGCAGTAGGCTGTACCATCTTAGGTGCACGACGGAGAGGTTCCGCAGGTCGTTCTTACCTACGGCTGTTAGACTTTATAACCTAACCGGGGCTGCTTGTAGAGGTCGTATTAAATGTACAAAACGTAACATCCTTGCCCAATAGATGGTCCCCTCCATTATACAACTAGGACAATATCAATCATAACTGAGGGTGACAACATGGCTGATTCAAATATGAAATATACTGTATGGGTACGTAGTCATATTCTGTGGGGTAACTTAACAGACTGTAATGCTGTTTATACCATCTAGCTGCAATACTCCCGCACTGTGTATATGTCTGTGTACATATGCAAGCAGTTCGCCCCTGACAGACTGCAATGATGCTGATGATGATTTATATTAATTTGCTCTTATTATCTTATCTTACTAATTATTGCTCTGACTGCTGCTATCCCTGTGCTTTTGCAATCCTGGAATTTCCCCATTGTGGGACTAATAAAGGCTTATCTTATCTTATTTTATTCAACCACCTACAGAGAGAGGAAAAGAAAACATCTGTTCAGTGCAACAACGAGAGCCAAAACCTCCAGGACAGGTCCATGCAATGGTCGGGAGTAATGCAGGTAAAGTGACTCAGCATAAAACCCGACCTCGGACTTCCGGTTATGGCTGCCACGTAGGACGGACGTGTCTCGCTCTGCTCTGCTCCTGGAGAAAAAAAATCGGCAAATAACTCTCTCATTTGGGACAGAACGTATCCCAGCATTTGGGCGAGGATATGTCGGCGAAGCCTAAGGCTGGAAAACCAGGAAAAGGAAAAAGCGAGCCGCCGAAACAGTCCAAATTAACGGACTTTCAGGTCTGTGACGCAGCAAACAAAACTCCATATATGGCGGAGGAGGCTGGCGGCGGTGCGATGTCTGCGGGGAATGGCGCAGATGCGCTGATGGCTGCCATGAGTTCAATGAGAGCGGACTTTTCCTCTAGATTTGATGGGATTATGACAGCGTTGGAAGGAATAAGAAAGGAATTGGGTGACTGTGTAGAACGAACGGCGCAGATGGAGCTCCGTCTCGCTAGTGCTGAAGATGACGTCACCCGTCTTCAATTAAAGGTGCGCACTTTGGAAAAAAAAAATAAATCTCTGGAAGATAATATTTTGGATTTGGAATCTCGGTCGAGACAGAATAATTTGAGGCTGGTGGGTCTTCCAGAGGAATCAGAAGGTCGGGACGTATGTTCCTTTCTGGAAAAGTGGATTCCGGAGGTGCTGGGCAGCGAGGAGTTGCAATCAGCAGTGGTTCTGGAAAAAGCACATCGTATTGGCCCACGGAGAGATAAGGGACCGCCGAGGACCTTAATTATGAAGTTTCTTAGCAACAGAGACAGGATGAAGATCTTCAACGCTGCACGTGCTAAAGGAGAGATTAAACACCAGGACCAGCAGGTGCGGTTCTACCCAGATTTGGCCACAGGAATCCAGCAATTGAGGAAGCAGTTTGATCCCATACGTAAGGAGCTGCGCAACCTTGGGATTCGTCATGGTGTAATCTATCCTGCGAGACTGCTGACCACGTATGAGGGCAGAACCCACATTTTCAAGACCCCAGAGGAGGCGCAGGAGTTCATCAAGAAGATCAAAGAAGAAGAAGAGACTGGTGGGAGCTAAGCATGAACAAAATATAAGGTAGAATAATTAAGCATTTGCACAGGCATCTGACTGACTTGAAGTAAATAGTAAGTTTACAAAATATAGATTGTATTATATATTAAAAAAACAAAACAAAAACAAAACAAACAAACAAAAAAAAACTATGATGTACAAAGTTGTTAAAAATTTTGGAGTTAAGTTGGAAAACTACAGAGGAGAGTTAATGTTACGTCATTAAAAGCAGTAGAGTTAGGGTGATTGGGAGGATGAAGAAGGAGTGGCTTAGGCTGTTCCCCGTGGGTGTGGAACGGTCGATGGCTATATCGGGAGACAGAATTTTTCTTTTGATTTTGGGGGGTTTGCCACAAGTGTGGGAAGGGGAAATTTGTTTGTGTGTAGTTTGTAGGATGAATGTTCAACCACTCATGTTTTTGCTTCTCTGTATGAGCATGTTTACACTGCAAGGTAATCCTAAACTCTCTATTGATCATGGACCAAAGTGTTAATCTTAATTTAACTTCATGGAATTGCAGAGGTCTACAAAATTTAAAAAAACTTAAACAAGTTATGAATAAAATAAAGGACATGGGTTCAAGAATTGTGTTTTTACAAGAAACTCATCTGATAGAGGAGGATGTTAAAAGAATTAGGAGTAGATGGCAGGGAAGTGTATTCACCTCTTCATTTTCATCCCGAGCCAGGGGAGTTATGACTCTCATACATAAATCAGTTCCTTTTCAGGTGAAAAATGTAATTGGAGACAAATTTGGAAGATATGTAATCATTCAAGGTTCTTTGCTATTAGAAAATATAAATCTTGTGAACTTATATGGTCCCAATATAGATGATCAGAAGTTCTTTGCTAATTTATTTCTCATCTTATCATCACTTACAGGGCAACATATAATAGCAGGGGATTTTAATTGTACATTGAATCCAGGTGTGGATAGATCAACAGGACTGGATTGTACGCACATTGGATGTAGGATGACTATTAATCATTTTATGAAAGAATTGAGATTGTTAGATATATGGAGAGAAATGAAACCACAAGTTAAAGCCTATTCTTGTTATTCCAGTACCTACAAGACATTCTCACGTATTGATTATTTTTTGATTTCCACAGAATTAAGGTCCAAGATTCAAAACTGCTTTTATGATAACATCGTGATTTCTGATCATGCACCCTGTTGTCTAATATATGTAGATAAAAAATTGACAAAGGAATCAGGTAGATGGCAATTTCAGCATAAATGGCTTCAGGATGAGGAATTTGTCAAGTATATAGAAAAACAGATAGACGAGTTCTTTGACATCAATACTACACAAACATCAGCATGTGTAAAGTGGGAGGCTTTCAAAGCTTTTATTAGGGGACATATTATTAGTTATACAGGATCAAAATCTAAGAAGACTCGAGAGGAGAGAGCTAAATTGGAACATAAAATAAAAAGTCTTCAGGAAAAAGTGTATGCAGGAAGTGACCCAAGGTTGGAGAATGAATTACTGATTTTGAGAGCTGAATACGACAAAAAATCAGCGAATAGAGCTGCCTCGAGTCTTCTAAGATTGAAACAATCTTTTTATGAACAAGGTGAAAAATCAGGAAAATTATTAGCATGGCAGATTAAACAATTGGAAATTACAACACCAATTACCAGTATTATAAGTAAAGGACAGGTAGTTATAGATCCTTTAGAAATTAATAGAGCCTTTAGAGATTACTATGAAAAATTATATGATACCAAAAATGAACCTGATTTAACAAAACTAAATGGGTTTTTGAACGAACTATCTATACCGTGTATTCCAAATGAAAACAGGGAGATATTGGAGTCTAAAATTAGTCAAGAAGAAGTTGGGCTAGCCATTGATAATATGAAATCAGGAAAAAGTGCAGGACCAGATGGTCTTCCAGTTGACCTTTATAAAAAATTTAAGAATAAATTAATAAAACCTTTTTTGGAAATGGTTTTAGAAGCATTTCAAAATAATAATTTACCATCATACATAAATAATGCCTTAATTATACTGCTGCCAAAACCAGGTAAGCCCTCTAATAAATGTGAAAATATGAGACCAATAAGCCTATTAAACGCCGACCTTAAGATAATCTGTAAAATTTTAGCAAGACGAATACAAGAAATTTTACCAAATATTATTAATCGAGATCAGAATGGCTTTATAAAGGGTAGACAAGGCTTCCATAATGTAAGAAGACTATTTAATATTATTTATTTTAATAAAGAAGCACCGGATACAGCTCTCCTATCATTGGACGCCGAAAAGGCCTTTGATAGAGTTGAATGGCCCTTTCTTTTTGAAGTCCTACAAAGGTTTGGACTTGGAAATAATTTCATAAAATGGGTTCAAATAATATACAATAATGCTACAGCAGAAATCCTAACAAATAACAATATTTCAAAACCAATAAAAATCAATAGAGGATGTCGACAAGGCTGTCCACTTTCACCTTTACTGTTTACTATGGCAATTGAACCTTTAGCGATAGCGATACGTTTACATTCACAAATATATGGAATTAAAGTTGGACCAACAGAACATAAAATCTCCCTGTATGCCGATGATATAATTTTGTTTATGTCGAATCTAAAAAAATCAATTCCAACCTTGTTGAATTTAATAAAGAATTTTGGGGAAATATCAGGATATAAAATAAATAAAACTAAATCTTCAATATTAATGCTAAATGAGACCCAGAGAAATTACCCAGCCCCTGAGGTAAATCAATTCAATGTTGTAAATCAGTTTAAATATTTAGGAATCCAAATTATGCCTAAGCTAGAATCAGTCGCCAGTGTCAACTATGAAGCCTTAATGTCAGATATTAATGAGTTAACTCAGAGATGGATGTCACTACCAATGTCGATGATCGGGAGAATCAATATACTTAAAAGTAATATTTTACCTAAAATACTTTATTTATTTCAATACATTCCCTTATCACCACCTTTAGATCTATTCTCAAGAATAAAAAAAAAGTTAGTGGAATTTATATGGAACAAAAGGAGGGCTAGATTACGTTTGTCTTTATTATATTTACCATTTGATCGTGGAGGTCTGAAATGTCCAAATTTTATGTTGTATTATTGGTCGGCACAACTGAGGTCTATGACATATTATTTTTCATCAAATGATCTCCCTCACTGGACTGAAATGGAATCATACAATTTACCTTTACCTCTTCCCATATTCATATACTCAGATTCGGCAAAAAAATTACAAAAACAAGTTAAAAATCCATTTGTAAAGCATATGATCAAAATATGGTGTGAAGCTAAAAACTATTTAAAAGAACCACAGTTATTGTCACAATTTAGTCCAATATGGGGTAATCAATATTTTAAACCAGGGAGAGCGGACGCTGTATTTAAAGTATGGAATTTAAAAGGGATACAAAAGATTCAGGATTTATATTTACCATGTGCAGACAACATAATGTCTTTTGAAGAGCTGAGGATCAAATTTAATCTCAATAGAACACATTTTTTTAAATATCTTCAACTTAGAAACTTTATTCGATCAAATCAAAATAAAGCTCTCACTCGACCTATTTATTCATCCTTGGAAAAAATGATGATGAAAGATAGTAAAAGAAAGGGTATTATTTCAGAGTTTTATAACTCATTGACACTATCTTCAAGTGAAAATTCACTGAAAAGATTAAACTACTGGAAAGAAGATCTGCAAATTGAAATTTCAGAGGAACAATGGGAATTGGCTTGTACAGAAGCTCAAACCAAATCAATAAATGTACGCCTTAAATTGATACATTTCAAATGGTTAATGCGGATGTATGTTACACCGGAGGAGTTAAATAGATATAACAAAAATATACCAGATACATGCACAAAATGCATGGAAAGTAAAGGAACCCTATTTCATTGTTTATGGGAATGTAGATTAATAAGAATGTTTTGGGAGGAGGTGAGGGTAACAATTGAAAAAATAATCTCAAAACAAATCATATTGAATCCTAAACTGTTTTTGTTGGGTCTGTAGCCAGAAAAGCATAATTTCAATAAAAGTGAAAGAACATTCATAGACCTCAGTTTGCTTAATGCCAAAAAATGTATTGCACTATTATGGAAAAAGACTCATAGACCAGATGTGACTCAGTGGTTAAGACAGATGTTAACAAACCTTCCATTAGAAAGAATAACATATATACTGAAATCAAAGGAAATTGTGTTTGAGAATATATGGAGACCTTTTATTGATTATGTAAAAAATTTAAACATAACTCTTGAAGAAGAAGGTGAATGATGTGTGTGGACCTTGTAAATTCCAAACTGGTGAACATAATATGTATACTAATGTATTGGATTGTCTAGACTAAACAGAGGAGCATTGTTGAAGACTTGAGTTTGTTGGTGGTTGTTGGTGTTTTTAGGGCATTTTTTTTTTTTGTAGTACTTTAGTGTTAGTGTTTGATTGTTTGTATCATGTTTGTTAAAAAAAAAAAAAAAGGTTCAATAAAGATATTGTGGAAAAAAAAATAAAACCCGACCTCTGTGTGCAGTTAAGATGTAACGGTTCATTTTACTTTCATGTAATATTTGATACAGAACTAAGAAATATTTTAAACTAAATCTGAGCTGTCTCTCTGTGTTGGCCCTGCGATGGACTGGCGATCTGTCCAGGGTGTACCCTGCCTCTCACCCAAAGATACTGGGATAGGCTCCAGCACCCCCCCGCGACCTGAAAGGATTAAGCGGAAGAAGATGGATGGATGAGCTGCTGTTTATAAAATGGAGAAATAAGAGTTTTTGTTTTGTTTTTCCTGAATATGTTGAAAGTAAATAATGCTGGCCAGTGAAACTGTACTTTTTGCATAGATTTAAAAGAAAAAAAAAATGCATTCTGCAATATTGTGAAAAATATCGTTATAGTGAAAATTCATAGAAATATCGTGATATCATTTTTAGGCCATATTGCCCACCCTTACTGACAACTTACAAGAAGTTAGGGCCTTGGCAGAGGTATGTGCTTTCAGATCATCTCCAAAATCTAATGGGTTCATCTTTAAGCCAAGGGCTGCCTCTGGTGAAAAGTTCATCAAAATCCATCAGGCAGCTTTTGAGTAATCCTGCTAACAGGCAAACAGACAAACAAATACTGATTACATTACCTCCTTGGTGGAGGTAAAAATTGCAAAATACACAGTAGTTACAAAATATTTCAGTGTTTATAAACCAAAGTCTAAGCTGTGAAAACTGTTCTTTAAATTCCTATGAATCCTATGTGCATGTTATTTCTAGCTTCTCTTTGGCCAGGTATGTGTTCGATATTGAATGGTGGTCCGGTCTCTGTGATGTTCTACAGCATGTCCCCATTAAAGGCAGTGTATAAAATGCAGCAAATACACACACACACACACACACACCCCCAAAAAACACGAACAGACAGTCAAGAACAAACACAAATGCTTGCACCCACATACAAACGCATGGACACAGGGCTCTAACTTGCATTTTGCATTGATCCTCCTTGTCATATATCATTAATGAGGGTATTAAATCCATGTTTAGGAAGAAGAAGTCTGGTCTTTTGCATTATGAGCCGGAGCAGCTCATAATGCAAAAGACCCCTGTTGAAATCTCCCCCAAGGAAGGGGTGGCTCTCTTTGGCTAAGGAGCGCATTAATGGAGTGATGTCATGGTGGCTCATGTAACTGCTTCTGTCCAGGGACGGAGCGAAAATTCAACTCTGTGACCCATAGAGCAATCCTAAATCAGTGCATGATGATGGGCAGAAATTTTTGAAAGTATTAATGGATATAAAATCCCTGTATCCAGAGCAGAAGCTCTTAGCATTGCCTGTTTAAATGTGTTCTGAATACATTAGATTGCACGGCCTTGCAGGTATAGCAAAAAGCAAATGTACGGTGCGCCCATATAAAAATATATTTGTCACACTGTACACCAGCTGTATTGATTAGGCTAAAATTCCCCCCCTACGCGCATCACCCCTGGGTTATCATTGCATCATTACCATCCGGAGATTGGAGAGCTGCTACAGTACGATATGGCAAATGGGCTCGCTATTGATTTTGTCAGAGAAAGACAGAATAGCAGATGGAGAGGAAGTCAAAAGAGAACATCTGGACGGGGACGAGGAGAAAGGGTGTGTGAAGAGCCTCGGATGACAGACGATACAGGAGGACAGAGCTACACCTAATCCTGCTGAAATCTGCGACTGTGTCCGAAACACTGGAAGAATTTCTGTGGGGCAGATATTTCGAAAGCGGAATGCGTCTCGCACTTCTTACTCTTTATTACATGCAATAAAATGACACATAAACTCGATTTTTACTCTCCGCAGAACATTACACAATAGCAACTCTTCTCAGGCTAATCCCATTATGAGGAGTCGTCTTTGGAGTGAGGCTGTGGTGTTAATGTGATGAGCAGGGTGAGAGCTGGGAAAAAAATAAATAAATAAAATGGGACAATCCTTCCTTTCGGAAAAGGGATATCCTGAGGCACCGCTATATAGACCTTAAGTGCTGACAAAGAAGATATTGTATTTTTTCCAGTAATCCTTTTAAACACCAAAAGGCAGAAGCATGCAGTGCGTTTCAGAGTCGTGCGGTTATATTTCATTTAGGAAAGCCTCCCCCTTGTGATTTTATCAATCATTTATTACAAGTCCTACACAATAAGCTGAATATTCATGCACATGAAAGTCACGGTGTAGCTCAGCTTAGGAAGAATTCCCAGAAAGTAAAATAATGGCCGTAATTCCTTCAGAATCAGGTCATACACACACATAAAAAGGACAACTTTTTTTTTTCTTCTTTGTTCCCACTGGCTTGGTTTGTTTTGTTCTGCTTGATTAGCCAAGAATGCTGGAAACTGTATGTATTGTTTCCGCACCATGAGCAGTGTCTAAAATATTTGCTGTGCATTAAATACTTTAGCAGACAATCAAAATCCTTTCAGCACTCCCCAGCTCTGTGAATAGGCTTAAGGGAAAATATTGTGCTGGGCATGCCGGTTTCGGAAAACATGTCAACAATTTATCGTCAGTGGAGTTTCTTGCTGTCAGGTGGAGCTTACTAGGGGCTACGATTAGCGCGGATTTGTGTGATGCACCATAACCTTGACGCTGAACTGTGAAACAGCTTCACGCAACATTCCAAAGCATCTGTCAGTCATCTCACACCTACTAGGATAAATATCCATCTGCTAGGGCGGCATTTTTTTTTTTTTTTTTTTAAAAAGAAGTGTTTCAGTTCCATGGGAATTATGTTATTGGCTCCATTTTCTGTACTCGTGTCTTAGTTGAAGTTAACATTACTGCAGACATTAAGTTGGAGGACTGTGGTTGAATTTGAGAAAAAAAGAGGAAGGAAGAATTAATAACTTAACTGCATAAAAAGCTGCCAAGATGTCATCCATTTGCATTTAAAGGGAATTTTAAGATATCAGCTTGTGCTTTTTTTAATCTTTTATTTATTTAAGGGACAACACGAGAAGGTGAATATGAACTTTATGGGTGCATCAGAGTTAGATATCCTCTAATTAGTGTAAAGTCACATAATAGTAGAAAACAAGAGTTTATTTTACCAAAACTGATGCAGAGACTTTCTGGATGGACTGCTAAAACAATAATCTAAACGGTAAAGCCTCAGTAGATCATCTGAATTAGTTGAAATTCTTCTTCCCATTTCTGCTATTAATCAATAAAGCGGCATGAAATAAAATTTGAACTAGAATTGCACTCAACAGAGATGCAGACCGTTTTTTACTTCTGCCAAGGAGGTACTGTATGTTTTTGCCGCCATTTGTCTGTGTCTTTGTTTGCTTGTCTGTTAGCAGAATTACGCAAAAACTACTGGATGGATTTGGATGAAGTTTTCACCACAAGTGGCCCTTGGCCTAAGGATGAACCCATTAGATTTTGGTGATGATCTGAGAGTGCATACCTCCACCAAGCCACTTGTTTGTATTTGTGCAGCAGGATTACACAAAAACTACTGGATGGATTTTGATGAAATTTTCATCAGAGGTGGCTCTTGGGCTACACACAAACCCATTACTGTCACGCCGCGCCATTCATCAGCGGCGCCACCTGCTCACGCACCTGCTACTCGTCAGCGGCGAAGGATAAAAGCCGCCTCGCCCTGAGCGTCGGCCTGAAGCCGTAGACTTCATTTCCTTCGTATGGACTTCTACCACATTCTCTTCAGCATCCTCATCTCCGGTAAGAAGTTCACTTACCTCATCTCTCCAGTCTGCTCCCCTGTGCACAGGTGGATTCCTCGGCGGCGGACAATCCCGTCCCTCGTCTCTCCTCGCTGCTGCACCGAGCCCTGCAGGTGGCTGTCTCCCGGGCTTCCATCCTTGAAGCGCCAGTCATCTGCCCAAACAAGTAAGCTTCTCTCCCTCGCCTATTCTCCTCCCGTGTTGGTGTGTGCTCATCACCCTGTGTCTGATTTCTCCCATAGGGTTGCCGGCTGAACGGTCTCCTGCCTCTGGGTCCGAAGCAGACGCCACCACCAACACATTAACATTCCGCAGACACGCACCCAAACATCCCTGTTGTTAATAAACAGTTTGAACTACTCTGAGCCTGTGTGTGTGCGTCTCCTGAGCCGAACGTTATGTCAGTACGGCTTCAGCAGAGCGGCTCGGCAGACGGCGGGCTCGCACACCGGTTTACCATCCTCGAGGCTCGGGTGGATCAGATTGTTTATCAGCAACAGGTGGTTCTTCATCAATTATTAGAACTGACTAACCGATTGAACCGCTTGGACCCCCAACAGCCGTTCCTCCCGACTCACCAGGGTGGCGCGGCTCCTGCTGTTCCAGCGGCCGTCCAGCCGGCTCCAGTGGCACCGGTTCGGCTCACGCCGATTCCGACCCCCGCCCGCTTTAGCGGTAAGCTCGGCGGAGCGCGGGGGTTTATTATGCAGTGTGAGTCCGTGTTCCACCGTGTGCCCGGAGATTTTCCCTCGGATCACAGCCGAATTGGTTACATAGGGAATCTTCTGGAGGGGCGTGCGTTAACTTGGACCTACGCCGTAATGGCGAGGCCCAGTTATGCCACCCTCACCTATGACCAATTCGTGAGGCGCTTTCTGGAGGTCTTTGACCACTCACAAACCGAAACGGTCCAGGTCGATCGGCTTCTCGCTCTCCAGCAGGGAAGCCGGTCGGCAGCGGACCACTCGGTCGACTTCCGGGTAGCGGCGGAGGAATTGGGCTGGGAGGAACGCTCCCTCTGTGGCCTGTTCCTCCGCAGCCTCAATAGTGATCTGAGGGATGAACTGGCTGGTCGGGATATCCCTGGGACGCTAGCGGAGCTGACATCCTTAGCGATAAGTTTGGATAACAGGCTGCGCGAGCGCTCCTCGGGGCGGAGGTCTTCTTCTTCTCGCCCTCGTGGAGCCTCGCCGCACCTGTTCCAAGCTCGCCCCCTGGCGGCGCCGCCAGCATCGCGCCCCGAGGAGTCGGAGCCGGTGGTGACGGCCTGGACTAAACTTTCCCCTGTGGAGAAACAACGCCGCCGTGAGTTGGGCCTCTGCATGTATTGCGGAGGCGACCAACACACCGTGGAGCGTTGTCCACGGAAAGCCAGTCGGTGGGGTCCGCGAGTCACTGTTGGAAGCCTCGCGGATGTCAATCGGTTAGGATCACTTACTCAATTGAAGCTGCCCATCCGTTTCTGCCATAACTCTACTGGGCACCTCACCCACGCACTGGTGGATTCGGGCGCAGAAGGCAGCTTCATTTCACAAAGCCTGGCAACCCGATTGGGCATCCGCTGCCAGGCACTCAACACTCCCATCTCCCTGATCCACCTCTCCCGTGCCACCCTCGGGAGAGTGACACATCAAACTGTTCCCCTACCGGTCATCATCTCGGGAAACCACCGGGAGGAAATGACCTTTTACGTCCTTCCCAACTCTGTGTCGCCCGTCATCCTGGGGTATCCCTGGCTCCGCCTTCACAATCCGGTCCTGGATTGGAGATCAGCTGGGATCTCGGCATGGAGTACGTTCTGTATGGGCACCTGCCTTCAGTCCGCTGCCTGCTCTCCGTCCGCTCCTCCCCCTGCTACGGACGCTGCACCCCCGGACCTGTCTCTGGTGCCCCCAGAATTTCACGACCTGGGTATAGTGTTCAGCAAAGCGAAAGCTATGTCTCTTCCCCCTCATCGGCCCTATGACTGCGCCATCAACCTCCGCCAGGGGGCTCCCTTACCTTCTGGTCGCCTTTACAGCCTGTCTGCGCCGGAGAAGGAGACGATGAACGCCTACCTGAAGGAGTCATTAAGTGCTGGGATTATCCGCCCATCATCGTCACCCGTGGGGGCAGGGTTCTTCTTCGTGGGGAAAAAGGATGGGTCCCTCCGCCCTTGTATCGACTACCGGGCCCTCAACAATATCACGGAGAGGGACCGTTACACCCTGCCTCTCATGGACACTGCTTTCCACTCCCTCCAGGGGGCGACCTGGTTCACCAAGCTGGACCTACGCAGCGCTTACCACCTCGTCCGGATCCGGGAGGGAGATGAGTGGAAAACGGCCTTCCGTACCCCGAACGGCCACTTTGAATATCTGGTGATGCCGTTCGGGTTGACCAACGCTCCTGCAGTCTTCCAGCGCCTCATTAATGACGTCCTCCGGGACTTCATTGGCCTTTTCGTGTTCGTCTACCTGGACGATATTCTCATCTTCTCCAAGTCCAGGGATGAGCACCAGGTCCACGTGAGGCGGGTCCTCCAAAGGCTGCTGGAGAATCGTCTGTACGTTAAGGCGGAAAAGTGTGAATTTTACGCCAGGAGTACATCCTTCCTGGGGTTCATCATCGCCCACGATAAGGTGCTCCCCGACCCAGAGAAGGTAAAGGCGGTGGTGGAATGGCCCACACCTGCATCTCGGAAACAGGTGCAGCAATTTGTTGGCTTCGCCAATTTCTACCGCCGCTTTGTCCCCAACTTCAGTGCCATCGTGGGACCACTGACCCGCCTCACGTCCCCGAAGGTCCCGTTCCGGTGGACCGAAGAGGTCGCTGCCGCCTTTGAGGCGCTGAAGGCGGAATTCTCCTCCTCCCGGGTCCTTCGCCAGGTCGACCCCGCGCTGCAGTGCATTGTAGAGGTAGACGCCTCGGACACGGGAGTGGGAGCAGTGCTGTCCCAGCGGTCACCGGACGATGGCGCCAAGCGACCGTGCGCCTTCTTCTCCCGGCGCTTGTCCCCGGCGGAGAGAAACTACGATGTGGGGGACAGAGAGCTCTTGGCCATCAAGCTCGCCCTGCAGGAGTGGCGCCACTGGTTGGAGGGGGCAAGCCTGCCGTTTGTGGTCCTCACGGACCACAAGAACCTGGAATACTTACGGTCTGCCAAGCGCCTGAACGCCCGCCAGGCGCGCTGGTCCCTGTTCTTCGCCAGGTTCCAATTTTCCATCACCTTCAGGCCTGGCTCTAAGAACGTCCTGCCTGACGCCCTCTCCAGGCAGTTCGCCCCCGTGGAGTCGGAGGAGGCGCCCCACTCCATCCTGCCCAGGTCGTGCGTCGTGGGAGCCATCTCGTGGGACATTGAGAGCAAGATCCGGAAGGCACAGGAGGTGGAACCTGACCCTGGCGGCGGACCGGAGGGGAGGCTGTTCGTGCCATCCGCGGTCCGAGGAGAGGTCATCCACTGGCTCCACACCTCCAAGCTCACCTGTCACCCTGGCACCTCCCCGATGATAGATCTCCTCCAACGGTCCTTTTGGTGGCCAGGCCTGCGGAGGGATGCAGCCCGCTACGCCCGGGCTTGCCCAATCTGTGCCACCTGCAAGTCGGGAAATGCCCCTCCAGCGGGTCTGCTCCAGCCCCTGCCCGTCCCTGGCAGGCCCTGGTCGCACATCGCTCTGGATTTCGTCACCGGACTCCCCATCTCCAACTCCTATGACACCATCCTGACCATCGTGGACCGCTTCTCCAAGGCCGTGCACTTCGTCCCCCTGCGAGGCCTCCCTACTGCCCTGGAGACGGCGGACCTCCTCGTCCAACACGTGGTCAGGCTGCATGGGATTCCGGTGGACGTGGTCTCGGACCGGGGCCCCCAGTTTTCATCTGAGGTTTGGAGGTCTTTCTGCAACGCCATCGGAGCCAAGGTGAGCCTCTCCTCTGGCCATCACCCCCAATCCAACGGGCAGTGTGAGAGGACCAACCAGGAGCTGGAGGCTGCGCTCCGCTGTGTGTCCAGATCCAAACCCGCGTCCTGGAGCAACCATCTTGCCTGGGTTGAATATGCCCACAACACCGCTCGCTCTTCTGCTACAGGGATGTCCCCCTTCAAAGCGTCCCTGGGTTACGACCCCCCGCTGTTTCCGGAGCAGGAGAGTGAGGTAACTGTCCCGTCAGTTAGGGCCCATCTCAGGCAGTTCCGCTCCACCTGGGCTGCCGCGCGCCATGCGCTATTGCGCACAGCGGAGCGCAACAGGACTGTGGCGGACCGGCGTAGGAGACCTGCCCCGGCGTACAGAGTTGGGCAGCTTGTTTACATTTCCACCCAGGACGTCACTCTAAAAGGCGAGAGGAGAAAGCTGGCACAGCGCTTCATGGGTCCCTACCCCATCACCCGGATCATCAACCCGGTGGCTGTGCGCGTGGCTATTCCCCCCTCCCTCCGCATTCATCCTACTTTCCACGTGTCGAAGGTGAAACTGGCGGTTACTGACCCCCTTTGCCCTCCTCCTGCAGCGCAACCCGCGCCCCGGATGATTGGTGGCCATCCGGCCTGGTCCGCCTCCTCCATCCTGGACTCCCGGCGCCGGGGTCGTGGGTTGCAATACTTGGTGGACTGGGAGGGCTATGGGCCCGAGCATCGACAGTGGGTGCCCCCGTCGTTTGTGTTGGACCCATCGCTCATCGCGGACTTCCACCGAGCGCACCCGGATAAGCCATCGCCAGGAGGCGCTGCTAGAGGGGGGAGTACTGTCACGCCGCGCCATTCATCAGCGGCGCCACCTGCTCACGCACCTGCTACTCGTCAGCGGCGAAGGATAAAAGCCGCCTCGCCCTGAGCGTCGGCCTGAAGCCGTAGACTTCATTTCCTTCGTATGGACTTCTACCACATTCTCTTCAGCATCCTCATCTCCGGTAAGAAGTTCACTTACCTCATCTCTCCAGTCTGCTCCCCTGTGCACAGGTGGATTCCTCGGCGGCGGACAATCCCGTCCCTCGTCTCTCCTCGCTGCTGCACCGAGCCCTGCAGGTGGCTGTCTCCCGGGCTTCCATCCTTGAAGCGCCAGTCATCTGCCCAAACAAGTAAGCTTCTCTCCCTCGCCTATTCTCCTCCCGTGTTGGTGTGTGCTCATCACCCTGTGTCTGATTTCTCCCATAGGGTTGCCGGCTGAACGGTCTCCTGCCTCTGGGTCCGAAGCAGACGCCACCACCAACACATTAACATTCCGCAGACACGCACCCAAACATCCCTGTTGTTAATAAACAGTTTGAACTACTCTGAGCCTGTGTGTGTGCGTCTCCTGAGCCGAACGTTATGTCAATTACATTTTGGAGGTGATCCATGAGTGCATACCTCCACCAAGGCCCTATTTTGCAATGTACGGAGGGATGGAGGCAAGGAGGTACGGACAGATGGATGGTCAAAAGGAGGATGGGAAGGAGCCTGGCAGAGGTATGCGCTCTCTGAGTGCTTTTCTAGTTTTTAATTGAAGTCACTATGGGGCAAAATGGATTTTGATCTTTTATAACCCTGTGACCTTGACATTTACCAAGTTTGGTGATTCTAGCGTCATTCTTTCTAGTCCGGACAGAGAAACGGACAAACAGACAAAGCAACAGAGGTGACCGCTCTACCCACACCTCGACTCTGTCAGCATGGGTAGGGCCATTCTGTTGCAGTCCAGGCACTCCACCCTGGCTTCAGTCCCCCAAGGCACGATTTCAGGTAGGCCGTCACTTGTGTACTCAGGCCGCGGGTTAGGGGTGGGACAGTGATGAATTGCAATATTTGACACTATCGACCACACACCAATCCCCAAACGCATGGATCAATTTGTTATTAATTATATACAGTATATATTCATGGAAATGTTGCATACTCGCTTGGGTATTCAACCAGTTGCATTTTCAGTCCACTAGATTTAGTAGTAGATTAGTTTATTTGACAGGGACAGTGCAATAAACATAGACAATTAATCAAAGACAATCAATCTGATGTGTTGCACATAGAGTGTATAGCTATTAGCTAATTTGCAACTCTTGTCCCTGGATGGGCTTTAGAAAAAAGAATCAAGATAAAAAATATACACAATAACCACATACATCAATGCAGAAAAATTATAAATACACAATTATAAATATTATAAATATTATAAATACACAAATATAACAGCCTGACTCACATTTAACATAAATATTATAAATATTATAAATACACAAATATAACAGCCTGACTCACATTTAACACATACAGTATAACATAACTCACATTTGCCTATTTCAGGCCTTCCTCCCTCCGTCACTCACTATAAACAGACACATTTATTCCTTCCCTTCATTCACTCTCACTTTGCAGACAATTAATTCATACATGAGTACATTCTTGTTTATTTTTCAGCCAGTTTTTAACATTTTTAGTGAATGTTTTAAAGTCCGTTATTATTTTAATTTCATTTGGCATTGTGTTCCAGATGTGACTGCCCTTTATAGAGAAAGCTGTTTGTCCAAATGTGGTTCTGCGGTGGAATATTTTACAGTTATTGTTAACAGAACTCCTGGTGGCTCTGCTGCTGTCCTGTCTTTGGACGAAACCAGCAAGTGGCTCGGGTGCTGATTTATGGAAACATTTGAACGTTAATTTCAGAAGACAGAGGTCAATGAAGCTCTCAAAACTCAATAGGTTGTATTTTTTTAAAACATTACAGTGATGCCACCTAATGGGCTTTTTGTCCAAGATTTTTAGGGTTTGATTATATAATGAACCTATATGTCTTATTGTGGAAGGGGCTGCTTGAGCCCAGACTGTCAAACAGTATGATATATGAGAAAAAAACCATAGAATGCATATACAGTGCAGCTGCTTCGTAAGGTATGTAATATCTAATTAATTTAAAGCAGTTCAGATTTTTTTTTACTGTTTTTGAAATTTTCTTTATATGAAGATTAAATTTGAGTTGAGGATCTAGTACAATGCCAAGGTATTTGAATTCTGTAGCTAAACTGATGTCATGATCATGTATATTAACTTTAAAATGTTGCAGGTTACATTTTTTGATTGAAAAGCACATTGAGACTGTTTTCTGAAGGTTCAGCAATAGATGGTTCTTGAGGAGCCACTCTTGGACATCAACCATACTTGTAGACAGTACATCTGCAGCCTGTGCTGGAGTCTTGGCAGCTGTGTAAATAACTGCATCATCTGCATAAAGTTGGCATGTTGCAGCTGAGCAGTGTAACGGCAAGTCATTAATAAAAATGCTGAAAAGTAAAGGACCAAGAATGGACCCTTGTGGGATACCCATGCGGTTGTTTAAAAATGAGGATTTATCCTGGTGAACTTTTACACACTGTTCTCTATTCTGGGGATAAGATGCAAACCATTCTAATGTATTTGGGGAGAAGTTAAAAGATACCATTTTGGATAAAAGCAAACTGTGGTTTACAGTATCGAAAGCCTTTTTGAGATCTAGAAAAACAGCTCCTACCACATTACCCCTGTCCAAGGACTGTTTGACGTTTTCAATAAGGCAACAATTTGCTGTTTCTGTTGAGTATCCTGGTCTAAAACCAAATTGATGTGGATGAAGAAGTTGACTGTCTTGTAAGTAGTCTATCAGCTGTGTAGCTACAACTTTTTCAAGAACCTTAGATAGGACTGGTAAGATAGAGATTGGGCGGTAATTGCATATATCGTCTTTACTGCCTGATTTATGAACTGGTATGACGACAGCTTTTTTCCAGCCAGATGGAAATGTACTAGACCTAATGGAGAGATTAATGAGATGAGTCAGTGGTTTGATTAATATTTTGCCGTGCATTTTGAGAAAGGAGGTGCTCATATTGTAGATATCATTAGTTTTTGAGTTTGACAGTGTTTTAACAATACCAGCAATTAACTTCTCATTTACCTCATCGATGTGAAAAGTATCTGTTGGAAGTATGGAATTTGTGTTGTTGAGCACATTTGGCAGCACAAAAATTTTTGTTAAGTCTTCCACAGAGCCCACAAAGTGTGAATTAAATTCATTTGCCAAAGTAGCCTTGTCACTGACGGTCTTGCCATTGATTCTAAGTTCCTTTACCCCCTTCTGATCGTTTTTTTTATTAGTTAAGTTATTTAAATGCCTCCATAGGGAACTGTTGTTACCCTTTGCATGATCTATCAGTTTATTGTAATAAGATATTTTTGATTTTTGCAGCTCATGTACCACTTTATTTCTTAAACTTTTGTACACAAGGTGATCATTTTGTAGTTTGAAGGTTAGTGATGTTTTCAGTGCATAGTCTCGCCTCTTCATAAGTTTTCTTATTTCATTATTTAACCATGGTAGGCTAATCTTCTGTTGTCTACTTTTAATTTGCTTTGAAAATTTTTCTATAGACTTTGTGATTGTTGCAGTTATAAAATTACAGCAATCATCTACTTCACATGTTGACATGAGCTGCTCCCAATTTTGATTCTCTAAGTAATGTTCAAACTCCTCATTTTTTGATTTGGGGATAATAAAATTTGATTTGTCAATATCGACTCCCCCAAAATACTGTGGTCGCTTTTTAGTAAGCTTCCTGACAGCAAGAACCATGTTATGATCTGAGAGACCAGTTACAAGATTATAGGTTCTGGTTATTCGTTCTGGTTTATTAGTAAATACCATGTCAATAAGTGTTCTGGATTGTTTGGTTATCCTGGTGGGTCCTTTGATGATTTGCTGGTAATTAAATTTAGTCATGAGGCTTTTCAGTTTTTGTTTGTCTTTTTTATCAGACCAGTTGATATTAAAGTCACCATGAATTATTGTTTCTCTGTTCTTCTCAAGTTGTTTAACCAGATCACTTAATTCATTATAAAAGGAAGAGTTGTGTGACGGTGGGTTGTACACTACTGCAATGTTGAAATTCATTACCGGAGAGAGACATACATTAACAGCTAAACATTCAAGTGAAGTATTCAAATCAACCAGTTGACATTTATATTTCTCTTTGATGTAAATTAAAACACCTCCTCCCCTCCCTACCTGCCTGTCTTTTCTAAAACACTGGTAGCCCACAATATCGATCATATTAGTGTCTATGTTCCTGTGTAGCCAGCTTTCTGAGAGACAAAGGTAGTCCAGATTTGAGTCCAACAGCAACACCGAAATCTCATCTCTTTTGGGGATTATGCTCCGTATGTTTAAATGACCGCCGAGGATCCCCTTTGGTTTAGCCTTGGTGTCCCAAAGAACTCGTGCATGATTAACAGTTTGGAAAAATAAATGTTGTTTTTGCTTTTGTACAGCTCGGTTTTGTGCTAACCCAGTGGTCTGCTGTTTATAGTGGCAGGTCCAGGGTTAAGGTGAATATCTCCTGCCAGAAGTAGCAGAACTAACAGAACTTTAATTGTATATCCTCTGCCATATTGTGATTTTTGTTTAACAGCCATGTTTGCCTTAATTTGGAAGTTTTTGCTCAGGGCTTTTAAAGACCACATAGAGTGTAGGGTGAGATGTCCAAGCCCAAATCCATACAGATAAAACTTTTTAACTTCACCTTTGGTTGAGTTTGTCGGAAAATCCTTCTTGTTGCAGGTCCAGACACACAAAGACAAAACGAAGAGGAAGTAGAGAAGTAGAGAAGGCTTATTAGTGGTGCCCATCAGCCCACTTTTTAATCCGGTGGCAGCCATCTTCAGTCTTTCTTGGAAAGAAGGAAAAAGAAAATCTGTGGATAGTAAAATAAATTCTGCTTATATCGCCAGAATCTGATCCGATCGTCCTCGATGCCACCAAGCAAGCACCCAATCAAGTGAGGTCATATCTTGTCTCGTGGATTTGCAGCCAGCTTTGAAAGTTAGGAAGCAGTTAGCTCAAAGTTAGCTCAAATGTTGGGCCTTTTTTGGATTTTATAACAAAGATGGAAGGAAAGACCTTGACATGACACACAACCAAGAAGTGCTGCACAAAAAAAACAAAAAAACACATGGGCTAGCACATGTCTTGGCGCAGCATTAGCAACGACTAACCTAAAGTGACACCAGCATGGAGCTTGCTTTTTATTCGAGCACCAAGTAAGTAAAGGTTATTTATGAAGCGCTTTTCACAGACATATAGTCACAAAGCACTGTAAAATAAAATGGAATAAAAGGAAGTTGATAGACAAAAAAAATTTTTAAAAAAAAACCAAGTTAAAACACAAGATTACAATAATTTAATAAAAATATCAGACTTACCATTAAAAAGCAGTTGAACTGAGGCGGCATTCACCCCAGGATAGTCCAGGGGTCTCGGTTCGATTGGGTGGGGAATGCCGAGAATTTTCGCACCTTCGTTTGGTTTGGTTTGCATTCACACTGCAGCGGACCAAACTGCCTGGACAACTTCATGCAGTTACAACAACTGCTCGTTTGGAGTGCTGTAGCCAAAACCACCACTGACCAGGAAGAAAAAATCTCGGCGAAGAAGAAAAATCAGGCTTATCAGTTGGCCAGGACCAAAAACGGAAATCCGTTCCCTTCAGCTGGGTTGTTTGTCCGCCACAAACGAGACATTTTTTAACTTTTCTCCTCGGCTTTCACTGGTAAAAGGATTTCTCAGATTTGTGCAGTTGTCTTTATTGTTAGTTTCTACCCAAAATGCACTACGGTAAATGCCACTTCCTCTTCTCAGAATATGTGTTGCTATCGTTACACAAACGCCGAGGGGCACTTCTGCCCTTTGGTCTGCTGGATAGTCCGTTTGCATTCACACTACACGTGAAGTGGTCTCAGTTCACTTGGAAGTGAACCAAGACCCCTGTTTTTGGGTGGACCAGAATTTGCTTCTTTGGTGCTTACCAGAGTTCGAATGTGCATTCAGACGACACCAAATGAACCGAACTATGCGCGGATAGTCCTTTGGTCCAGACCAAACAGTGGCTGTGTGAATGCACCCTAAAACTCCACAGATACTCTTGTTAAGCAAAAATGTTTTCCGTTTCAGTTTTTTAAGAGTCCACAGAGTCAGCTAAATGTAAGCTGGAGTTGGAGTCAATTCCAAACAACAGTACACCACCCTCCCTGCGTGCAGAGATGCATCTCCGTGGAAAATGAAGCCCCGAGAAAACTTTATTACATGAAAGAGATGTCAACAGCTTTACTTTGGGATATAATTTGAAGTTGAATAAGGTGAAAGAAATTTGAAATATATGGGATCGTGATACTTGATATCGTGATTATCATTGAATCATGATAGGATCGTATTGTGATCTAAGTATCGCAATCCAAATCATTCCTACTGCGGGTCTTCCTGTACGTGTGGTGCCGACTTGCATAATGCACCCACAGAGGGGCTGCGGGTCCGTGGGTCCCCCATGGTGGGTGTTACGGCCCGTTTCTGGGTCAAGGACTTTTCAAGTCCGTCTCGGCCCCTATGCCAAGGTGTACAAACCTGGTCATTTTCACCCCCCTTCTTTGGGTATGGTAGACATTCACCAATATCCCAGGCTGGGATTTGAACCCATGACACCATGATCTCAATACCTCCGCTCTACTACTAAGAAAAAGATGAATTCCTCAACAGCTCTTGGCTAGCAATGGAGGTGTACCCTATGGTGTCAGGACCTGCACCACTAACCAATTACTCATGGAGGAGGCCATCACAGAAGGGAAGCAACACTCAGACTTTCCTGAAAGCAAAGATAGGCGACCACACACCAGCCGGAAGAAAGAAGGCCCAAACCATCGAGCCAAACTGGCCGGCCAGCTCACTGGGTTCAACTCCTGAGGACAACCACCAAGAGATGTGTGCACCAAGAGACACGCGGCAAGGAAAGAGAGACAATATCCGCTGATATTTCAAAATAAAACACCCAGGAGACGGAACAGAATAAACTATCTATTTTTCCTCTGTGGCTGTCTGCAATGTGGTACCAAGTGATTGGAGACCACTGGGTCAAAGGTTAAGCACAAGTTTTAATTTTGCTTTGGATGGAGTTCATTTGCATAAATCTGGTTGGATATAACTTTCCTGAATTGACTACTGGGGCCCTGTTACGGCACCATATTACGGCCACATTAAGCCATATTACTAGAATTTGTCAGATGTTGGGATTAAAACTTCTGTAAGGTACTAAAACCACAAGCGTGGGTGCTTCAATTGAGTATCTAATTAGATTTAGAGAATGCAATACGCCAAGATTAAGACAAGGGGACAACTTGTCCTGGCTTTGGTGAACGCATATTATCTTGGCACATTCCACTCTTTGTGGAATGTGCCAGTTAGCTGATCAGGAGCTGGAGGAGCTATCTGGCAGCACCTGGTTGATGGAAGCTATCGTGAGACAACTAGTGGCTATAACTACTTGTGTTTCTGCTCAACTTTTTTTAAAATTAACTGCACCCATGATTGTGCACAGTTTTAAGTTTGTTTGTTGGGAAAATTAGCCGCGAACTCTTAAGAACTGGCAGAATAAACTGTGACAGAGGCAGTCTCTGACTTCATGGTGTCACATCCTCTGAGTGGATATTAAAAAGATCAGCTGGTTGCTCCTGTGTGTTTCTATTTATTAAAGAGAGCACAGCCAATGGTAGAGGTTATGTGAAAGGTGAGGGAGGGAGGAAACACATTTTTCAATACATTAATTTTTTAGGAAGCATCTTTAACAAATGTCTCCGCTATTAGACGACCTGTGGGAAGCTGGTGAATGAGCTTCACCCAGCGTTCAAGGTAGGTTAGCAGCTTTAAGGAAGGCCATGGGTCAGAGAGCATTTGCTTTAATAAAATGAGCCAAAGTCTCACTTGTGCCTCTTATTGCTTTGGGTGAACTTTGTTTAAATCAACTTACTTTACAATGCTTCCAACATACACTACAGAAGTGATATAAAGTCACACTAACTTCAGTAGCCAAGGGGAAAATAAACCAAAAAAAGAGAGATAAACCAATTAACAGCTAGACTGTTGTGTGAATTTATTACTGAGCATTTGTACTGACCTTTTCCCTTGCCAACAACTGCACACACTTTATGCAGTGTCTCCTGGCTGAGAAATACAGGAAGTCTGGCTGCTTCATCAAGGGAAGCTGGAGGTGTCATAAGGGCACCCCCCTGAGAGGAAAGATGCGCAGACGTGCAGTGGAGTGGTCAGGGCAGCTCACCAGAGACCAAAAAGGATTTCACACCAGTTATGGCCAATTGTTTGGGCTTAACACAGATTTCGTCCCAGGTTATTAACAACTCCGCCTCATTGGCATGGTGTGGATACACAGTGAGAGAACAAAAGTCTCACACAGTGCAAGATTAATTTTCTGATTATTGTAGCCTAGAGTCAAATGGAAAAAATAACAACACTGAATACCATTTTTGTTGGCATAAATTCAACAATAACAAGATTAAGAGGCTGGCCTCGCCTCTTGCCATTCCTCCTGGATTAAGGCTTTGGCAGGACACGAAAATGTCAGTTACAAACATGCCCAGACTCTTCATTCACTAATCATCAGAGTTCATAAAAGTTTCTCACCTCTGACAGGTTAGGATGATGAATACCTCACAGCACCACTGCCTGAACAAGCACATTACTGCACCAGAACAACAAAACAAAAAAGCTGAATCAAAATAGCCATGCTCCCATCAGTTTTTGAAGAACTAATTGCACCATAGTCGGATTAAAGTTGTTTTTTTTCTGTAATTCACTATGTAGAGTTTAACAGAGGCTGGCATTTTGTTTGGCATCTATCCAATATCCAACCAGCATGGCTCTGGAGGATGGGAGATGAGTGGCATGGTGAGGCACACATTTGGCTGCTGGTGTGACGTAAGGGCAGTGTTTATGCGACATCATAAATATGCATGCTGCTTTGTGCTGTGTGGAGGCATTTATGACAGTGGACTGACAGTATTTGCACTTTCAGAGGTCATTTACCTGTCATCTATCTTGACATAAGAGTTGAACAAGGCAGAGGACAAGTACACGTCACAGAGTGGCAGGGCAGTTATAAGGGCCTTGAGTGTCTTCTGGAATTTCTGGAATTAAAATGTAAAAATGTTTGCACTGAATTATAACAGCTGTTACATGTGGAGTTCATGGAAGAGTTGTGGATTAAAGAAAGAATAGGGGGCAGTATTGAAGTTTGCTTCACTAAATTACAAAGAGAACATATTTATAACATGTATCTTCTCTTTTTCCACTCTGCACGACAGAGGCAAAATGCAATAACTACAGATTTGGTCAAAATTGAGTCGAGATTTGAATTTGGACTTTGTGGTCTGTTTTCTATAGAAAATTATTGTAAAACATATTTCTTTATATTTTTCATGATATTATTACATTTCACTTCTTTCACTAATTACCCATAATTGCTTAGATCTGAGTTCATCTGAGTTCAAATGTAATTTCTCCAGTTTCAAGTAAGAGGCCAGTGACCTTGAGATAAAGCAAATACAGTTCAAAGCAGATTCAGTCTAAATCTCTCTCTCTCTCTCTCTCTCTGTGTATAAAAGATCTGTGTTGTGGTGTGACACCCAGAGCGCTCTATGATTAAAGAACAACCACCTTAAACTTTTCTGAGACTCCTTGTTTAATACTGACAGTATTGACAAAGTGCCAGAAGACTGTACATGTCTGCATTAGGCTTGTTGGCTGGCTAATCCAAAAGCTTTAAATTAGTCAAAAAATGTACTTTGTTCCACATGTCACAACTCCCACAGATCTTAATGACATGTCTGTGACATGCTTTGGTCAAAATGTGTCAGTGTTTAGTCACTCCAGCACCATTTTGACCCATCTTTTGCCGCTGTCCTCAGAGTGCATGTCTCTTTAAATACTCATGAGCCCCAGTTAACCATGCCCTCCCTCTTTCATCAATGGTGAGGTCTGTTTTTCACACCATGCTGCTAATGTTAGCTGGTTAGCTCCTAGCTCTTGCAGGAAACACAGCTTGAGCTAACTAACGTAAAATTGACAGAAAAAAATGTATGAAATAAATGCGTATGGTTTCAGTGGCTGACAGCACATGACCGATCACTAGAGTACAATAAGAATAGAAATAACCCTGGATAAGTGAATGTCAGCTAACCACCTTTGACCCTGTTAAAGTATAATAAACTATTGTAAAATATAAGAATGACATCTACCGTCAAGTGTTTGGAGATGAACAAGGATATTAGGGGAGTTAGGGGAAACAGAATATAGAGAAAATATTGATAAGACCTGAACATGATCTGACAGCTAAGCTCATGCTAGGTGGCCGATCTACTGGCCTCTCCCTCCTGAGGTGAGCTCTAATACGGTAGACAGACTAATTCCAACCGCCTGGCCAAGATAATGAACAGTCCGATCAAATGACCATCATGTTAAAAATATAACAAAATAAGCCAGAATAATCCAAGGTATACAGCGGTGAAAATAAGTATTGAATACGTCAACATTTTTCTCATTGAACATATTTCTGATGAAGCCATTGAAATCAAGGCAGCTGTATTCACAAAACAAGTTATATTTAATGAAGTGGAATGACACAGAGAATAAGTATTGAACATATGAAGAAAAAGAGATACAAAAAGGCATAGAAAGCCAAGAAACCAGCTGAAATTCATTAGAATTTAGGAAATCATCTCATCCCCCATCAGTGCAAATTAATTTCCTGACTGATAGCCTTTAAAAAGGTCTGTGAATATCAGATTGTCACACCACAAAGAACTCATGATGGGTAGAAGCAAAGAGCTCTCTCTAAACCATTGCAACCTTATTACTGCAAAACATAATGATGGCATTGGTTACAGGTGCATTTCTAAACTGCTGAATGTCCCAGTGAGCACTGTTGGAGCCATCATTTGGAAATAGAAAAAACATCATTTTACCTTAAACCAGCCACGACCAGGAGCGCCTCGCAAGATTTCTGACAGAGGAGTCAAAAGATCAGAAGAGTTATCCAAGAGCCAAAGACCAGTCGTGGAGAGCTCCAGAAAGACCTGGAGTTAGCAGATACCACTGTTTCAAAGAAAACAATAAGTAATGCACTCAACCGACATGGGCTTTATGCCCGCTCACCTCACAAGACTCCACTGCTAAAGAATAAGCATGGTAAAGCTTGTTTAAAGTTTGCTGCACAACATTTGGGCAAGCCAGTAAAACACTGGGAGAATATAGTCTGGTCAGATGAGACCAAAATTGAACTTTTTGGATGCCATAAAACACAGCATGTTTGGAGGAGAAATGGCACTGCACATCCCATCATGGTGTGGGGTATTTTTCAGCACATGGTACAGGCAGACTTCATATAATTGAAGGAAAGATGAATGGACAAATGTACAGAGACATCCTTGATAAGAGTCTGTTGCCATCTGCCAAGATGCTGAAGATGAAATGAGGGTGGATATGTCAGGAAGACAATGATCCCAAACACACAGACAAGGAAACTCTCAACTGGCTCCAGAGAAGGAAAATAAAGCTGCTAGAATGGCCCAGTCAGTCACCTGACCTGAATCCAATTGAAAATCTATGGAACGAGACCCGAAATAGGCAAATGTGAACCAGGTTTTTATATTGTGTATTTATAATCTTGTTTGCATTGATGTATGTGGTTATTGTTTATTCTGTTTTCATTTTTTCTTTTCCTTATCTTTCTTTCTTTTTACCTGTTTCTTCTTTCTAAAGCCCATCCAGGGACAAGAGTTGCAAATTAGCTAATAGCTATACACTCTTTGTGCAACACATTAGATTGATTGTAATTTGATTAATTGCCTATGTTTATTGCACTGTCCCTGTCAAATAAACAAATAAAAAAAAAAAAATAGTTTCACCATACAGGAGGCGTCTGGAAGTTGTTATTACCAACAAAGGCTTTTCTACTAAATATTAAATGAATTTCACCAAGTGTTTTCAGTACTTGTTCCCTGTGTCATTCCTCTTTATTAAATATAACTTGTTTTGTGAACACAGTTGCCTTGATTTCTTTGTATGTATGGATTACTTAGGTTGTTCTGATATCTGGTGAAAATCTCAGGTCAATGACTCCATCAGATATATGTTTAATGAGAAAAATGTTGATGTGGTCAATACTTATCTTCCCCATTGTATTATCAACTGTGAATTAGTGAACCAGGGAAAACAGGGATGTCTACTGAGAAGACTGGAAACTAAAGAAAATAAGAAAATAAAAACCACGTCTGCTAAGCTACTCCATGGTGTTGCTGTCAGTGTTCTGAAGCTAACGCTTTGAGCTCAGAAACTCTGGCTTGAGACTCCTGTCACAGTCTGTGCACGGGGGGAATTCCACCGTGCTCTCTCTCCTCATCTTTCCCCTTATTTGTATCATATTGTATTTTTGAGTTTTAATCCTTGTTATTTTATCTTTAGTTGGTCGTCACCTATTCTGTATCGTTTCTTAGAATGACTTATTTTCCTGTTAGTGGTCATTGTAGTTTTGTTTTTCATATGTTTGGGTTTACCTGTCTTTATTTATCACCATCATCACTTATTGGCATCCTGTTGTTTCCCTTTCCTCTCTCTTGGGGTTGACAGCTGCGGGGGCGTGGTCCTGTCAGCTGCCTACTCCGATTGATCTCTCATCTTTTCCAGCTGGTCCTAGTTGCGTCTTTATGTTCTCCTGGCCGCCTAGATTGCCCACACCTGTCGTTACTCATTTTCGATTGTTTTCAGCCTTATTTAAGGAGCGGTGTGCCATTGTCGGGTGCAGCCTCTTACTGCTGACTCTCTCCAACACAAGTAAGTGCTTTTCTTCCTAGCGTGTGTTTCACTGCTAGTTCCCCAGGTCTAGCCGGCGAATCTAGTCGCCTTAGCATTTGCTATCCTGCTGATCTGTGTCCTCATTTTTCTCTTGTTTGGGGTTTGATCTCGTTTGTGTTTGTTCTCTCTTAATAAACTGCCGAACTCACAGCCAGCATTTGGTGCCTTTTCCCTTGCTCTGAAGGGCGGTATATGACAACTCCGGACTATCACAGCTAGTAGTACAATGATGAGTTATAACTGAAGACCAGATAATGTGTTAGTGTCATGGAGGGAGAAGTAACCCGGAAGAGCTATACCAGCTTCTGCCCATACTGGCAAAAATGTAAAAATATAAAGTTTTCTACAGGGAGAGATTTTAAAATTTTAACTGTAATTATATGACTTAAGCTAAGCAAAGCAAAGCTAAGAGCTTCTGCTGTGGATACAGGAATTTTATATCCATTAATACTTTCAAAGATTTCTGCCCATCATCATGCACTGATATAGGGTTGCTCTATGGGTCACAGACTGGAGTGGTGGCCTAGTTGGAAGAGCATCCACCCCACAACCAGGAGGCTGGGGTTCAAATCCCGGCTGGGTCATACCAAAGACCATATAAAATGGTACTTTCTGCCTTCTAGCTTGGTGCTCAGCATAAGAGAACAGGGAAAGGAAAGTAACGCACAGAGCTACCAGAGGACTGATCCCCCACTGTAGCTTTCACTGCGTACAGTAGCTGTGTGGCCTAGGGTCAGTGAAACGGAGATAGGCGCTGCCCCTATATACCATATGGTGTCCCACATGCTGTGGAAGGTAATTAACTAACTAACTAATATGACTTAAGGAAGCATTATTGAAGGTTTATACCCCAAAATATACAATGTTTTATTGAATAAAATGCTTTTAAAAAGATATCACTCAATTTCACCACTTTTTGCAGCTAGTGTACTGCTTTTTGCTTTCTCTGATTGGAAAACTAAGGTCAGTGTAACGTACGACGGCACAAAATGGAACACCTCTGCTACCATTGCACCTTTTTTGGGATGTTGCTACTTTGGATTATACATGAACCCTTGTCTCAAAATAATTTATCCCAGACCTGAACATGGGCTACACCATATGGTATCACTTTGATGGAAGATTAGCAAGGCTGATATCACCAGGCCTTGTGACCTGAAGCTTGTGCTTTGGATGTATGAAACTATTATGAAACTGTCTGAGCTGTGGAGTCAGAGAATTCTTAATGTATACATGCTACATTTTTCTTTATTTTCTATGATAAGGGTGGTTACGTATATGAAGCAGGATCAGAATTTCAAATAATATATGGTCAAATACTTCAAGTGCCAAAACCTGAGGGTTACACTGCTCTAAACACTCAATTTCAGACTGCATAACATGACTGTCTCATATAGCTAGGAGTACAGCAGTCCCACCTAGAGTTGCCAGTTCTGCTTATTTCCCAAAAAATGTTATTGGTACTGCTATACACACACACACACACACACACACACACACAGTGGTGTGGAAAAAGTGTTTGCCCCCTTCCTGATTTCTCATTTTTTTGTATGTTTGTCACACTTAGATGTTTCAGATCATCAAACAAATTTAAATATTAGAGAAAGATAACACAAGTACTTGGGCTGCACGGTGGCGCAGTGGTTAGCACTGTGGCAGCACAGTTTTACCCTCGGCCGGGGGATCGCGGGGACCGTGAGATCGTGGGTTCGATCCCTGCCCCCGGCCAACAGTGATCTGTGTGGAGTTTGCATGTTCTCCCGTGTTTGCGTGGATTTACTCCGGGATTTCTCCGGTTTCCTCCCACATGCCAAAAACATGCAGGTTAGGGAGTTAAGGGGCGCTTGCGCACGCAGCGACCGGCAGCTGGTGGTTTGACACCAGTCTGCAAAACAAATCTACCTACGGGTACAAAATAAGTAATAAAAAAAAAAAAAAGAAGTAAACACAAAATGCAGTTTTTAAATGAAGGTGTTTATTATTGAGGGTAAAAAAAAATCCAAATCTACATGGCCCTGTGTGAAAAGTGATTGCCCCCCCATTAAAACATAAATTAACTGTTGTTTATCACATCTTTGTAAAGCTGAGTTCAATTTCTCTAGCCACACCCAGGCCTGATTACTGCCACACCTGTTCTCAGTCAAAAAAATCACTTAAATAGGACATGTCTGACAAAGAGGAGTAGACCAAAAGATCCTTAAAAGCTAGACATCATGCTGCAATCCAAAGAAATTCAGGAACAAATGAGACTCAAAGTAATTGAGATCTATCAGTCTGGAAAAGGTTATAAAGCCATTTCTAAAGCTTTGGGACTCCAGCAAACCACAGTAACAACCATTATTTACAAATGGTGAAAACATGGAACAGTGGTGAACCTTCCCAGGAGTGGCTGGCCGACCAAAATTACACCAACAGTGCAGCGACGACTCATCCAAGAGGTCACAAAAGACCCCACAACAACATCCAAAGAACTGCAGGCTTCACTTGCCTCAGTTAAGGTCAGTGTTCATGATGCCACCATAAGAAAGAGACTGGGCAAAAATGGCCTGCATGGCAGAGTTCCAAGATGAAAACCACTGCTGAGCAAAAAGAACACAAAGGCTCATCTCAGTTTTGCCAGAAAACATCTTGATAATCCCCAAGACTTTCAGAAAAGGAACATCATACCAACAGTAAAATATGGTGGTGGTAGTGTGATGGTCTGGGGCTGTTTTGCTGCTTCAGGATCTGGAAGACTTGCTGTGGCAAATGGAACCATGAATTCTGCTGTCTGCCAAAAAATTTTGAAGGAGAATGTCCGGCTATCTGTTCATGACCTCAAGCCTAAGTGCACTTGGGTTCTGCAGCAGGACAATGATCCAAAACACACCAGCAAGTTCACCTCTGAATGGCTTAGGAAAAACAAAATGAAGACTTTGAAGTGGCCTAGTCAAAGTCCTGACTTGAATCTGACTGAGATGCTGTGGTATGACCTTAAAAAGGTGGTTCATGCTCGAAAACCCTCCAATGTGGCTGAATTACAATAATTCTGCAAAGATGAGTGGGCCAAAATTCCTCCACAGTGCTGTAAAAGACTCAATGCCAGTTATCGCAAACACTTGACTGCAGTTGTTACTGCTAAGGGTGGCCCAACCAGTTATTAGGTTTAAGGGGCAATCACTTTTCACACAGGGCCATGTAGGTTTGGATTTTTTTCCCCTTTAATAATAAACACCTTCATTTAAAAACTGCATTTTGTGTTTACTTGTGTTATCTTTGTCTAATATTTAAATTTGTTTGATGATCTGAAACATTTAAGGGTGACAAATATACAAAAAAATGAAAAATCAGGAAGGGGGAAAAAACTTTTTCACACCACTGTATATACAGACGTGGACAAAATTGTTGGTACCCCTCTGTTAATGAAACAAAAACACGCAATGGTTACACAAATAACTTGAATCTGACAAAAGTGGTAATAAATAAAAATTCTATGAAAATTAACCAGTGAAAATCAGACAATGCTTTTGAATTGTGGTTCAACAGAATTATTTTAAAAAAACAAACTCATGAAACAAACCTGGACAAAAATGATGGTACCCCTAGAAAAGATTGAAAATAATGTGACCATAGGGACATGTTCAACCAAGATGTGTCCTCTAATTAACATCACAGGTGTCTACAAACTTGTAATCAGTCAGTCGGCCTATTTAAAGGGTGACAAGTAGTCACTGTGCTGTTTGGTGACATGGTGTGTACCACACTAAACATGGACCAGAGGAAGCAAAGGACAGAGTTGTCTCAGGAGATTAGAAAGAAAATTATAGACAAGCATGTTAAAGGTAAAGGCTATAAGACCATCTCCAAGCAGCTTGATGTTCCTGTGACTACAGTTGCACATATTATTCAGAAATTTAAGATCCACGGGACTGTAGCCAACCTCCCTGGACGTGGCCGCAGGAGGAGACGGATAATACAAATGGTAACAAAAGAGCCCAGAACAACCTCTAAACACATTCATGGTGAACTCCAAGGTCAAGGTACATCAGTGTCAGATCGCACCATCCGTTGTTGTTTGAGCCAAAGTGGACGTCATGGGAGATGACCAAGGAGGACACCACTGTTGAAAACAAATCATAACAAAGCCAGACTGGAATTTGCCAAACTACATGTTGACAAGCCACAAAGCTTCTGGGAGAATGTCCTATGGACAGACGAGAAAAAAATTGAACTTTTTGGCAAGGCACATCAGCTCTATGTTCACAGACGCAAAAATGAAGCATACCAAGAAAAGAACACTGTCCCTACTGTGAAACATGGAGGAGGTTCTGTTATGTTCTGGGGCTGCTTTGCTGCATCTGGCACAGGGTGTCTTGAATCTGTGCAGGGTACAATGAAATCTCAAGACCATCAAGGTATTCTAGAGAGAAATGTGCTGCCCGGTGTCAGACAGCTTGGTCTCAGTCGCAGGTCATGGGTCTTGCAACAGGATAATGAGCCAAAACACACAGCGAAAAACACCCAAGAATGGCTAAGAGCGAAACATTGGACTATTCTAAAGTGGCCTTCTGTGAGCCTTGATCTAAATCCTATTGGATATCTGTGGAAGGAGCTGAAACATACCGTATGGAGAAGGCACTCTTCAAACCTGAGACAACTGGAGCAGTTTGCTCATGAGGAGTGGGCCAAAATACCTGCTGAGAGGTGCAGAAGTCTCAATGACAGTTACAGAAATCATTTGATTGCAGTGATTGCCTCAAAAGGTTGTGCTGTAGAAGAGCTTGGAAATGAAGAGGCGATTTGGTTTATAAGCAAAGCTTTAATATTCAGCTCTTCTAACAAGTCTCATCTGGTGCAGAGAGTGGCAGAAGGGAAAAGAGACAGAATCTCTCCCACTCACTGGTTATATACATGCACACAACAAAAGACATGCATAACAAAGGCTGACATCCCTCATTATCTTAATCCCCCCATTGTCCTGGTATTTCCTCTCCTCGCCTTGGGGGGTGAGGGTGGCTCCTCCGGTCTCCTCCGCCGCGTCCGGGAACGTCTTTGTTCTTCCCTCGGTGGGTGAGAGTCCTTTGTCCTTTCAGAGGTGTGAAGTTCTTTACATATGTAATCACCAAACATTTCCACATGCTTTAACATATGTAGGTTATGGAATATATGGTTAATATAGACCACAGTGCAACAAAATATTAAGTTAAGGGTACCATCATTTTTGTCCAGGCCTGTTTCATGAGTTTGTTTTTTAAAGTAATTCTGTTGAACCACAATTCAAAAGCATGGTATGATTTTCATTGGTTAATTTTCATAGAATTTTTATTTATTTCCACTTTTGTCAGATTCAAGTTATTTCTGCGACCATTGTGGGTTTTTCTTTCATTAAAGAAAATGGACTGAGGAATCAAAGCTGAAGTTACAAGCCTGCTTTGACTGTACAGATTGGAGTGTTTTTGAAGCTGCAGCCATTAACCTAAATGAACTCACTGACACTGTGACGTCATACACCTGTTTCTGCGAGGACATGTGTGTGCAGACCAAGACCTTCTGCACATACAACAACAATAAACCCTGGTTCATTCCTAAACTGAAGCAGCTACGTCAGACCAAGGAGGAGGCCTACAGGACTGGTGACTGGACTCTGTACAAGCGGGCCAGAAACATGCTGACGAAGGAGACCAGGCTTGCTAAGAGGAGCTACAGTGTGAAGTTACAAAAAAACTTCTCAGCTAACAACTCTGCTTCTGTCTGGAGAGGCCTACGGAATATCACCAACTACAGGAGACCATCCCCCCACCCTGCGGAAAACCTCCAGCTGGCTAATGACCTAAACAGCTTTTACTGCAGGTTTGAAAAGAACCTACAGTTCTCACCTCCCACCCACACGAAAGGATTATCTGCAGCCCCAGGAACTCCATCCCTCCTCCACTCTGACCTCCCACCAGCACTAATGATCTGTGAAGAGGAGGTGCGCCGGGTCTTTCAGAGACAAAAGATCAAGAAGGCTGCAGGACCTGATGGTGTGTCTCCGTCCTGCCTGAGAGTCTGCTCCAACGAGTTGGCCCCCATCTTCACCCGGATCTTTAACAGATCACTGGAGCTGCGTGAAGTGCCTTCCTGCTTCAAACGCTCCATCATCATTCCAGTTCCCAAGAAACCCTCTATTACAGGATTAAACGACTACAGACCTGTTGCCCTGACCTCTGTGGTCATGAAATCCTTGGAGAGATTGGTGCTGAACCACCTGAAGGTCATCACAGGCCCCCTGATGGACCCACTGCAGTTTGCCTACCGGTCAAACAGGTCAGTGGATGATGCAGTGAATATGGGACTACATTACATCCTGCAACACCTCGACTCCCCAGGGACGTACGCCAGGATCCTGTTTGTCGACTTCAGCTCAGCGTTCAACACCATCATCCCAGGCATTCTTCATCAGAAACTCCTCCAGCTCAAGGTGCCCCCCTCCACCTGCCAGTGGATCTCCAGCTTTCTGACTGACAGGTGGCAACAGGTGAAGCTAGGGAGATTTACATCCAGCTCCCGAAAAATTAGTACTGGCGCCCCCCAAGGATGTGTCCTTTCCCCACTGCTCTTCTCCCTCTACTCCAACGACTGCACCTCAGAGGACCCTTCGGTGAAGCTCCTGAAGTTTGCGGACGACACCACAGTCATCGGTTTGATCCGGGATGATGATGAGTCTGCATACAGGCGGGAGGTGGAGCAGCTGATCCTCTGGTGCAGCCAGAACCATCTTGAACTTAACCCAGCCAAAACGGTGGAGATGACTGTGGATTTCAGGCGACACCCCCCTTCATTCCCCCCACTCACCATCCTCAACAGCACAGTGTCCACTGTGGACTCCTTCAAGTTTCTGGGTACCACAATCTCCCGGAACCTGAAGTGGTCCTCCCATATTGACACTGTCCGGAAAAAGGCCCAGCAGAGGTTGTTTTTTCTGCGTCAGCTCAAGAAGTTTGATTTGCCTCAGGAGCTGCTGGTTGTCTTCTACACCGCCATCATCCAATCTGTCCTCTGCTTTTCCATCACTGTCTGGTTTGGATCTGCCACTAAACAGGACAAGACCAGACTGCAGCGGATCATTAAGTCTGCGGAGAGGATCATTGGTACCGACCTACCCTCCATTGAGAACTTATATCGGTCCATAACCAGGAAACGGGCGGGAAACATCTGTGCTGACCCATCACACCCCGGCCACAAACTGTTTGAACTTCTATCTTCTGGTCGTCGTTACAGATCACTGAAGGTCAAAACCACCCGTCACAGGAACAGTTTCTTTCCTCAAGCCATCACTCTGATGAACTCCTAACATTCACCTAGTCCTACCTGTTTGCTGTACTCATGACTTTTCATCCATTATTACATTGCACATAACTCTCACACTGCTTTTTACTTCATTCACATTATATCACTGAATCTGAGTCCACATTGAAATACTGTGATTGTATATTTTTTCATATATTTCTGCAAGTGTGGTTAGTCCGAGTAAATAACTGCATACTGTATATTCCTGTATATATTTGCATCCTTTTATAGAAATGTGGACAGACTGTAATTTACTGTACATACTCTGGTTGTCATTGAATCCTTATTTAAATCCTTCACCTGAACAACGAGAGCAAGTTTTTAGCCAAAGTCAAATTCCTTGTATGTGTTGTGCATACTTGGCCAATAAAGCTGATTCTGATTCTGATTAACAGAGGGGTACCAACAATTTTGTCCACGTCTGTAGAAAATCTGGTCATGTCTCCTTATAACCATGTACTGTCAGACCATTGTCTGTTAACCTTTGATTTTACTATTTCTGACTATTTGGCTCCTAAAGAAAAATATTACTACAGTAGATGCCTCTCAGATGATGTTGTAACCAAATTTATGCAGATTGTTTCCTCTATGCCATGTGTCAACATAACAGAAATAAGCTATTGACAGCTTGCTTCTTCTGTAATTGATAGCATGGTAGATAGTGTTACAGCTTCTCTGCATCAGACTCTAGACATGGTGGCCCCTTTAAAAAAAGTCTAATCCGAGATTTCTAACTCCTTGGTTCAACACAGAAACTCGTAGCTTAAAACAGAAGACTCGTCAATTAGAAAGAAAATGGCACTCCACTAATTTAGATGAAATCTATTTAGCTTGGAGAAATCATCTTTTAATTTATAAAAAATCTTTTAGAAAAGCAGGAATGAGTTATTATTCTGCATTAATAGAAGAGAACAAGAATAATCCCAGGTTTCTTTTCAGCACTGTAGCCAGGCTAACAAAGAGTCAGGACTCTGTCAATCCTAGCATTCCCTTAGAGCTTACTAGTCAGGACTTTATGAACTTTCTCAATAATAAAATGTCATCAATCAGAGATAAAATCAGATTCTTCTTACCGTTAACTTAAATACAGTAACTACTGCAACTCCTTCAATTGATATCTGCTTGGATGAGTTTACTCCAATTGACCTTTTAGAGTTAGACAAAATAATTTCCTCATCCAAGCCTTCAACTTGTCTTTTAGACCCTATTCCTACCAGGTTATTTCAACAAATCTTCCCATTTATTGGTAGCTTTATTCTTCAAATAATCAATTCTTCATTAACTTTAGGCCATGTACTGCAGGCCTTTAAAACTGCTGTAATTAAACCCTTACTCAAAAAGCCAACGCTGGATCCAGGAGTTTTAGCTAACTATAGACCAATCTCTAATCTCCATTTCATTTCAAAAATTTTAGAAAGAGTTGTTGCTACACAATTATTTGACCACTTGCAGGAAATTGGTTTATTTGAAGAGTTTCAATCTGGGTTTAGAATCCATCATAGTACTGAAACAGCCTTAGTGAAGGTCACTAATGACCTCCTTATCGCATCTGATAATGGACTTGTTTCTGTACTTGTTCTTTTAGACCTTAGTGCAGCTTTCGATACTATCGATCATAATATTTTACTGGATAGATTAGAACACTATATTGGACTCAATGGACCTTTGTTGCAGTGGTTTAGACCTTATTTATCTGATAGGTTCCAGTTTGTTCATGTCATTAATGAGTTTTCTTTCAACTCAAGGGCTCAGTCATGGAGTTCCACAGGGATCTGTGCTAGGCCCTACTCTTTTTAGTTTGTATATGCTTCCTTTAGGCAACATAATAAGAAAGCACTGTTTACATTTTCATTGTTATGCAGATGACACAAAATTATACCTGTCAGTGAAGCCAGATGATAGTAATCAATTAGCCAAGTTAGAAGCCTGTCTTAAGGAAATCAAAGCTTGGATTGTGGGCGACCCCCACAGCCTACGGACAAGCAGAGCGCTCAGCTGGAACAATTAGCAGAACAGTGAGATGTATGGACTGATATCAATAGGCAGCCTCTCTTTGTCTAATCCCGGAGCCAGTAATCCTGCTATTGATATGTGTGACTCTAATGCAGATGTCCATGCTTTACTGCTGTGCATGTATTGTCTGTAGCTGGGTATATAAGTCAACCGTATATTGCTTGCTCTCGCTCTTTTTGACCACTTGCATTGCCTGTTTGCTGACTAGCGTGGGTTTACTCCGGGATTTCTCCGGTTTCCTCCCACATGCCAAAAACATGCATGTTAGGTTAATTGGCTGTTCTAAATTGTCCCTAGATATCTGTTTCCTATAGGCCCTTAGAATAGAGGGTTAGTATTAATGAAAGCGCTTTGAGTGGTCTTTGTGACTAGAAAAGCGCTATATAAGTGCAGGTTAGTTAGTTAGTAGTTCGTTAGAGACAGAGGGCTCGCTCCAGCACGCTCCCACAGCGCTGGGGTGAACCCTCGTGCTGGAGGATGAAATAAACACCCTTTTAAACTTCAGTTCGCCGTGTCCTGCCTGCACTTATTCCGTGCCTCCACACTGGGTTCCTTTATTTTCATCCGCCACACTGGTGACCCCGAATACAAGAACACGCTGACGACGAACGAACGCAGCCCCCGGCGGTGACTCCGATGACAAGCGAACGCAGCTGCCTGAGGCAAATGGACTGCCCTCCCTTCTGCCACACGGGAGACCTCAACGCAGAACCGACACCAGGCGAACTCCCTCGGAGATCATTCACGACCGGGAAGGCTGCAGAAAGCGTCATGGTGCGACCCTCGCCTGAGATCAGGACATCCACGCTGGGACCGGCCGAGGGACAAAGCGCGTCTACTCCCTCTCACCGCTCCTCTGCATCCACACGAGCGCGCACGCACCTCGTCCTCTCTCCACGACGGCGACCTCCAGGGCCGAACGGAGAACGCAGCGCGTGGACCAGAACGCACCATGACCCGGCACGAGCGAACGACAGCAACAGCCAAGATGGGGAGGACCATCGGCGCCGATGACGTTGATTTCCATCAAGCTCCCTGACCCTGACCCACCTCTCAACAGCGGACCACTCACGCACCGAACCCCCGCATGCACACCGGGGGGTTACGAGGACAGCGCACCACGCATGGGACAATACCGGCTCCACAGACTGCCATCATCCTCCGCCGCTGCACACGCCCGAGAAACACGGCCGACCGCCATCCTAGGAACCTTCAGGGCTGCTCACACACCTGAAGCACACACGCAGCCCGCACACAGGATTTTGTATGGGTCTCAGCCACGGCGCACAATGGGAATTCAGCCGTCTGCTGTCCCCGATGGTTTTAGGGCTGCGCCCGCACCTAAAGCCAACCCGCCAAGTCCCTCAGCTTTTGTTTTTTCTCATAGCCGCTACGCATCCTCGCAGGACTGAGCCGCGAGAGCAGTCAGAGACAATTTTTTTCTTCTCACAGCTGCTGTGGATCTCCGCCACGTTCAACAGGACAGCCCCTCAACATCGTGGATCCACATGCAATTTTTGCGCGGCCCAGACAACTTCGCCGTCCCGGGCCGGCACTTATTACCCCCACCCCCCCTCCCTCCACCTCCGCCTGCACAGACCTTTTCCCGCAGCCGGACGATCGAGGCCTCAGCCCCCTGCTGAGCCCTCTGGGGGGGAGTGGTGTGGGCGACCCCCACAGCCTACGGACAAGCAGAGCGCTCAGCTGGAGCAATTAGCAGAACAGTGAGATGTATGGACTGATATCAATAGGGCTCGCTCCAGCGCGCTCCCACAGCGCTGGGGTGAACCCTCGTGCTGGAGGATGAAATAAACACCCTTTTAAACTTCAGTTCGCCGTGTCCTGCCTGCACTTATTCCGTGCCTCCACACTGGGTGCCCTTATTTTATCCGCCACAGGATGACTTTTAATTTCCTGCTATTAAATTCAGATAAAACTGAAGTCATTCTTGTTGGTCCAAAAAACTTTAGAAATGCCTTTCCAAATCAAACTTCTAGTTTGGATGCGGTTACTCTTTCTCTGAATAGTTCTGTGAGGAACCTTGGAGTTATTTTTGATCAAGATCTGTTTTTCAATTCACATATTAAATTCGTTTCTAAGACTGCCTTCTATCATTTGCATAATATTGCCAAGATTAGGAGCATCTTGTCTCAGAGTGATGCTGAGAAATTGATCCACGCTTTTGTTAGCTCTAGATTAGATTATTGTAACTCTTTATTATCAGGTTGTCCTAAAACATCTTTATAAAGTCTTCAGTTGATCCAAAATGCTGCAGCAAGAGTTTTAACAGGTACTAGAAAGAGAGATCATATCTCTCCGGTTCTGGCCTCCCTTCATTGGCTTCCCATAGAGCTTAGAATTAAGTTTAAAAATCTTCTTCTCACTTTCAAAGCTCTAACCAATCAGGCCCCTTTTATTTAAAAGATCTGATACTACCCTATTATCCTAACAGAGCACTACGCTCCCAAAATGCTGGATTACTTGTAATACCTAGAATCTCCAAAAGTACAATGGGAGGCAGAGCCTTCAGTTATCAAGCCCCTTTCCTGTGGAACCAGCTGCCAATCTGGATTCGGGAGTCAGACTCGATCTCTGTTTTTAAGAATCGGGTTAAAACCTTCCTTTTTGATATAGCATACAATTAGGGAGGGATCATGTGTCTCTGAACCCTCCCTTAGTTATGCTGCTAATAGGTTTAGACAGCCCGCAGACCTCCAATAATGCACTGGGCTTCACTCCTTTCTTCACTCTTAATGAAATTTTTTTTTGCTGGTCATTAACATCTGTTTGTTCTCTTACATTGAGTCCCCATCGTGCTGTTTGCTCTCTACATGCCTGTTCTTTTCATCTTCTCTGTCCCCTCACCCCCCAGCCAGTCGCAGCAGATGACTGCCCCTCCCTGAGCCTGGTTCTGCTGGAGGTTTCTTCCTGTTAAAAGGGAGTTTTTCCTCTCCACCATCGCCAAGCGCTTGCTTACAGGGGATCGCCTGATTGCTGGGGTCTTTCTGCTATTGTGGGGGTTTCCCCTACAGTTGAAAGTGCTATGAGATGACTGTTGTGAAATGGCGCCATATAAATAAAGATGAAATGAATTGAATTGACTTAACTGAACATTCAGAACAGAAAAACACAAACTTGGGATTTGGGACTGATTTTGCTCTTGATATGTCTTGTAAGTCACAAAAACTTGTTACAGACATATTAACAACAGAAAAAAACTAGATCTTTGGCGGAATGCCACTTTAAACTTTTGATCAGCTGATGAACAGCCTGTTTAGAGTTTAAAGGCGGTTTTCAGTAAACTGCCTACTGTGGGGCACCCCCACAACAGACTGGGACAAGCACAGCGCTCAGCTAGAGCAATTAACATAACAGTGAAATGTGTGTATTAATGTCAACAGGCAGCCTCGCTTCGTCTGGCTCTTTCCTGCTCAGTACTATAATGTTAATGTGCCATTCATGCATTGTGTTCATGCTTCCTGCTCTTACTGTGATGCAAATGTCCCATGCCTTTCATGTATTGTCTGTAACTGGGTATTTAAGTGACTGAATATCATATGCTCTCTCTGACTACTGCTGCTGACACACGCATTCTGTGTCTCCTCACGAGAGCCTGAGGACCCGCTACAGCCCGCCTGCACAGGGCTGGGGTAAGTTCTATGATGGCGGGATGAATGATAATAAACACCCTTTAAACCCTCAGTTCGCTTGCATATTATTCTGCCGCCTCACTGGTGACCCCGAGAAAGCACACGCTTTGTGCAAAGCAACCTTCTGACCTGGACATCCACGCTGGAACCGGCCGAGGGACACAAAGATCGTCTACTCCCTCTCACCGCTCCAACACATCGACACGAGCCCGAGGAACAGAGATTGCCTCCTCCCTCTCATCGCTCCAACGCATCTGCATGAGCCCGAGGGACAGAGATCGCCTACTCCCTCTCATCGCTCCAATGGATCTGCACATCCATGCTGGGACCGGCTGCTCTCACAGCTCCTCCACACGAGAGCGCACACACCTCGTCCTCTCTCCACGACGGCGACCTCCAGGGCCGACGGAGAATGCAGCGCGTGGACCTGAACGCGCCATGACCCAACACAGCAAACTACAGCAACACATTGAACAGGGATGATTATCGGCGCCGACTACGCTGATCTCCAGCAAGCTCCCTGACCCTGACTCGTCTCTACAGCGGACCTGCCATGCACCGAACCCCGCACGCACACCGGGGGGTTATGAGGACAGCGCACCACGCACGGGACATACCGGCTGTACACAGACCGCCAGCGTCCTTCGCCGCTGCACACGGAACCTTCAGGGCTGCTCACACACCTGAAGCATCACACGCAGCTCGCTCACAGGATTTTGTATGGGTCTCAGCCACGGCGCACAAAGGGAATTCGGCCGTCAGCTGTTCCCGAGGGCTTTAGGGCTGCGCCCGCACCTAAAGTCAACACGCCAAGTCCCTCTGTTTTTGTTTTTTTTCTCACAGCCGCTACGCAGCCTCGCAGCTCCTGTTTTTCTTCATGGCCGCTATTAATCCTCGCAGGACTTAACCGCGAGAGGAGTCAGTGACTAATTTTTCTTCAAACAGCAGCTGTGGACCTCCGCACGTTCAACGGGACAGCCCCTCAACATCGCGGATCCACAGGCAATTTTTGCGCGGCCCAGACAATTTCGCCGTCCCAGGCCGGCACTTGCTACCCCCACCTCCCTACCTCCACCGCCGCCTGCAGCAAGCCTCCCCCGCAGCTCGCTCCCAAAGCCGGACTATCGAGGCCTCAGCTTCCCGCTGGGCCCTCTGGGGGGGGGGGGGGGGGGGGGGAGTGTGTGGGGCACCCCCACAACAGACTGGGACAAGCACAGCGCTCAGCTAGAGCAATTAACATAACAGTGAAATGTGTGTATTAATGTCAACAGGCAGCCTCGCTTCGTCTGGCTCTTTCCTGCTCAGTACTGTAATGTTAATGTGCCATTCATGCATTGTGTTCATGCTTCCTGCTCTTACTGTGATGCAAATGTCCCATGCCTTTCATGTATTGTCTGTAACTGGGTATTTAAGTGACTGAATATCATATGCTCTCTCTGACTACTGCTGCTGACACACGCATTCTGTGTCTCCTCACGAGAGCCTGAGGACCCGCTCCAGCCCACCTGCACAGGGCTGGGGTGAGTTCTATGATGGCGGGATGAATGATAATAAACACCCTTTAAACCCTCAGTTCACTTGCATATTATTCTGCCACCTCACTACTTTATTTTTTCTCTCTTGCTCCCATTTTTTCTTTTTGCATTTTGAAGCTCTAATTAAAACCTGGTTATGATCCACCAGCACAAAATGAGGATACTTGTCATTTTTTCCCCCAGTCTTAAGATTTTGATCAGGAGTGCACAGTGGGGAAAATAAGTGATGAACACATCAACATCTTTCTCATTAAACTATTTCTGATGGAGTCATTGACCTGAGATTTTCACCAAATATCAGTAACAACCCAAGTAATCCATACATACAAAGAAATCAAGGCAGCTGTGTTCACAAAACAAGTTATATTTAATAAAGTGAAATGACACAGGGAATAAATATTGAACACATGAAAAAGAGGTGCAAAAAGGCATAGAAAGCCAAAAAACCAGCTGAAATCCATCAGAATTTAGGAAGCCATCCCATCCCCCATCAGTGCAAATTAATTTCAGCTGGTTAAGTCCTGACTGATAGTCTTTAAAAAGGTCTATGAATATCAGATTGTCACACTACAAAGAACTCATGATAGGTAGAAGCAAAGAGCTCTCTCTAAACCGTTGCAACCTTATTGTTACAAAACATAACGATGGCACTGGTTACAGGCACATTTCTAAACTGCTGAATGTTCCAGTGAGCACTGTTGGAGCCAAAATTTGAAAGTGGAAAGAACATCATTTTACCTTAAACCAGCCACAACCAGGAGCTCCTCACAAGATTTCTGAAAGGAGTCAAAAAAATTATCAGAAGAGTTATCCAAGAGCCAAAAACCACTCCTGCAGAGCTCCAGAAAGACCTGGAGCGAGCAGGTACTGGTGTTTCAAAGAAAACAATAAGTAATGCACTCAACCGACATGAGCTCCATGTCCACTCACATCGCAAGACTCCATTGCTGAAGAAAAAGCATGTTGAAGCTCATTTAAAGTTTGCTGCACAACATTTGGACAAGTCAGTAAAATACTGGGAGAATATAGTCTGGTCAGATGACACCAAAATGGAACTTTTTGGATGCCATAACACACAGCATGTTTGGAGGAGAAATGGCACTACACATCAGCCCAAAAACACCATACCAACAGTGAAGTTTGGAGGTGGGAGCATCATGGTGTGGGGTGTTTTTCAGCATATGGTACAGGCAGACTTCATATAATTGAAGAAAAGCTGAATGGACAAAGGTACAAATGTACAAATGTACAGCGACATCCTTGATAAGAACCTGTTGCCATCTGCCAAGATGCTAAAGAAGAAAACAGGGTGGATGGACATTTCAGCAAGACAATGATTCCAAACACACAGCCAAGGAAACTTTCAACTGGCTCCATAGAAGGAAAATAAAACTGCTAGAATGGCCCAGTCAGTCATCTGACCTGAATCCAATTGAAAATCTATGGAACGAACTGAAGATCAGCATTCACAGAAAACAACAATGGAACCGTCAAGATTTGAAGACAGTTTGTATGGAAGAATGGGCTAAAATCACTCCTGAGCAATGCCTGTGCCTAGTTTCTCCATAAAGAAGGCACCTGGAAGCTGTTATTACCAACAAAGGCTTTTCTACTAAATATTAAATGAATTTCACCAAGTGTGTTCAATATTTATTTCCTGTGTCATTCCACTTTATTAAGTATAACTTCTTTTGTGAACACAGTTGTCTTGATTTGTTTGTATGTATGGATTACTTGAGTTGTTACTGATATCTGGTGAAAATCTCAGGTCAATGGCTCCATCAGAAATACAGTATGTTTCACGAGAAAAATGTTGATGTGTTCAATACTTATTTTCCCCGCTGTCTATAGTCATGTGAAAAAATTAGGACACCCCATTAAATATTCAGTTCTTTATTAAGAAATGTTTACATATCTATGTGTAACCTGGTTTTTGTTTTTATTTGCATTATTTTTAACATTTATTTTAGCCATTTTAAGTGGAAATGAATGTAGGGGTATCCTAAAAAAGATGGGAGGTGTCCTAATTTATTCCTCACTATTTGTTCAGAATTACATTTTACAGAAAATTTGAAAAAAGTCTTTAATTCATTTTTAATTGTTTTGTTGTATTACATGAATCTCCCATTATTTTCAACATTGATATTAAATATTCATATGTCCAAATATATTTAAAAAACACACACACACACAGGCTTGTACAGGATGTCCTAATTTTTTCACATGACTGTATACAGCTCTGGAAAAAAAAAAAAAGAGACCACTATAAAATCTTTCCTAAATTAGCATCTCTACATATATGGCAGCAATATAATTTGAGTATCTGTTGAATTCCAACACAAGGACACCTCAATCTGCTTAAGGAGCTACTGAGTAGGTAATCATTTACACATGGTAAGATGCATGAAAGCTGTGAATAAAAAGTTATTGCACACATACAGATTTGAGTTCTTCCTAAATTAAAACTTAAGTATTGTAGTGTTTAAGAATGAACATGAACTTGTTTTCATTGCATTATTTAATTTAAAAGCACATCAAAAAGCACATTACAAGCAACATCTTTTTTGCTGTTTTGACCGGTTGTCATTTTCTGTAAATAAACGCCCTAAAAGATGATATTTTAACTTGGAATTTGAGTAAGTTGTTTTCAGTAGGTTAGAGAACAAAAAAAAATTGTTCATTTTACTCAAACATATACAGTGGGGCAAAAAAATATTTAGTCAGCCACCAATTGTGCAAGTTCTCCCTCTTAAAAGATGAGAGAGGCCTCCAATTTTCATCATAGGTATACCTCAACTATGAGAGACAAAATGAGGAAAAAAAATCCAGAAAATCACATTGTCTGATTTTTAAAGAATTTATTTGCAAGTCATGGTGGAAAATAAGTATTTGGTCACCTACAAACAAGCAAGATTTCTGGCTCTCACAGACCTGTAACTTCTTCTTTAAGAGGCTCCTCTGTCCTCCACTCGTTACCTGTATTAATGGCACCTGTTTGAACTCGTTATCAGTATAAAAGACACCTGTCCACAACCTCAAACAGTCAGACTCCAAACTCCACTATGGCCAAGACCAAAGAGCTGTCAAAGGACACCAGAAACAAAATTGTAGACCTGCACCAGGCTGGGAAGACTGAATCTGCAATAGGTAAGCAGCTTGGTGTGAAGAAATCAACTGTTGGAGCAATTATTAGAAAACGGAAGACATACAAGACCACTGATAATCTCCCTCGATCTGGGGCTCCACACAAGTTATCACCCCGTGGGGTCAAAATGATCACGAGAACGGTGAGCAAAAATCCCAGAACCACACGGGGGGACCTGGTGAATGACCTACAGAGAGCTGGGACCAAAGTAACAAAGGCTACCATCAGTAACACACTACGCCGCCAGGGACTCAAATCCTGCAGTGCCAGACGTGTCCCCCTGCTTAAGCCAATACATGTCCAGGCCCGTCTGAAGTTTGCTAGAGAGCATTTGGATGATCCAGAAGAGGACTGGGAGAATGTCATATGGTCAGATGAAACCAAAATAGAACTTTTTGGTAAAAACTCAACTTGTCGTGTTTGGAGGAGAAAGAATGCTGAGTTGCATCCAAAGAACACCATACCTACTGTGAAGTATGGGGGTGAAAACATTATACTTTGGGGCTGTTTTTCTGCAAAGGGACCAGGACGACTGATCCGTGTAAAGGAAAGAATGAATGGGGCCATGTATCGTGAGATTTTGAGTGAAAACCTCCTTCCATCAGCAAGGGCATTGAAGATGAAACGTGGTTGGGTCTTTCAGCATGACAATGATCCCACACACACCGCCCGGGCAACGAAGGAGTGGCTTCGTAAGAAGCATTTCAAGGTCCTGGAGTGGCCTAGCCAGTCTCCAGATCTCAACCCCATAGAAAATCTTTGGAGGGAGTTGAAAGTCCGTGTTGCCCAGCGACAGCCCCAAAACATCACTGCTCTAGAGGAGATCTGCATGGAGGAATGGGCCAAAATACCAGCAACAGTGTGTGAAAACCTTGTGAAGACTTACAGAAAACGTTTGACCTCTGTCTTTGCCAACAAAGGGTATATAACAAAGTATTGAGATGAACTTTTGTTATTGACCAAATACTTATTTTACCGAGGAATTTACCAATTAATTCATTAAAAATCCTTCAATGTGATTTTCTGGATTTTTTTTTTCTCATTTTGTCTCTCATAATTGAGGTATACCTATGATGAAAATTGGAGACCTCTCTCATCTTTTAAGTGGGAGAACTTGCACAATTGGTGGCTGACTAAATACTTTTTTTCCCCACTGTACATAGTAAAGCCAGATACAGTAATAATTTTGCAGTGGTTTCTTTAGTCTCCTAGAGCCGTATAAATAAACACTCATTACATTTTTGTCAATGGCTACTTATGCTACTTAGCTACTTTTATCATTTTAAAAACAATAATATTAATCATTATTATTACTGGGGCAGCATAGTGGTGTAGTGTTTAGCACTCCTGCCTCACAGTAAGAAGGCCATGGATCCAAATCCACCAGCTAGCAGGGCCTCTCTGTGTTGGCATGTTCTCCCTATGCTTATGTGGGTTTACTCTAGGTCCTCTGATTTCCTCCCACATTCCAAAAACATGCAAGTTAGGTAAAATGGAGACTCTAAAGTGACCCTAGGTGTGAATGGTGAAACGACTGATGCTGCACTGTGGCTGTCTCATCCAGGTGGATGCCCTTGAATTTCCCTCTGGGGTGAATGAAGTATTACAAACTATATTTGTATATTACTATTTTTAAGTCACTTGCTTTGGGCAAGAGTACCTTTTTTTTGTTGTTTGCAAAAGCTAGCAATTCTCGCCCTGCCAACCTTGAACTTCATGTTTGTTAGTGTCCACTAATCATACCAGAGAGAGGGGTGGCCTTTAGGAAAACAGCTTCTCTGAGAGGTTAATGAAAGTACTGGATAAGTAGCTGTAAAGACTATTCTGAACTGTGATGCAGCTCTAGTAGAATCAGAGAAGAGTTTAAAATTTACATATTATGCCATTTTAAATAAAACAGTGAATAACTAGTGTAGATATACAGGTTTAAATCTTACAGAAAAACTAATTTGGAAAAAAACCTATAAAGAATATAACAATTTCTGATCAAATGAAGTATAATAAATGAGGGGGAAAAAGGATACATGAAAGGATTTACCAGAAAGTAGTGCTGGGTGACATGGTCTTAAAATAAAATCCCAAGGTTTTTTATTTTATTTTTTTCATGCCACATTTAATTTTACTTTTTTTTTTTTTTTAAATGAAGACAAGGAAGTATTTCAAATAGAGGTCCTTTCCCCAAACAAACAGGATTTTCTTGTGTACCATTACTAGAAAAGGGCCTAAGGCTCCAGGAAATCCGTTTGACTCCCTGAAGGCTTGTATGATGAAACGTGTTGGAGTTTTCTTTTAGGTCAAATATGACCATGCCATGAAAATAAAGGCATTTTATCCACCCCGGACAGATCACCAGTCCATCACACAGACAGACAACCATTCTCTCTTACATTCACACCTAAGGACAACTTATACTGGCAAAACCCCAGGCAGACACAGGGAGAAAATGCAAACTCCACACAGAAAAGCCACCATTGGTGGGATCGAACCCACGACTACAGGTACATCTCAAAAAATTAGAATATCATGAAAAAGTTCAATATTTTTTGTCACTCATTTCAGAAAGTGAAATCCATATATTATACTGTATAGATTCATTACACAGAGTGATATATTTCAAGTGTTTATGTAATTTAATTTTGATGATTATGGCTTATAGCCCATGAAAACCCCAAATTCAGTTTCTCAAAAGATTAGAATATTACATAAAATTAATTAAAAAATAGTTTTTTACTAGAAATGTTGGCCGACTGAAAAGTATGTCCATGTACACACTCAATACTTGGTCGGGGCTCCTTTTGGATTACTTACTGTATCAATGTGGCATGGCATGGAGGTGATCAACCTGTGGCACTGCTGAGGTGTTATGAAGGAGAAGGTTGTTTTGATAGTGACCTTCAGCTCATCTGCATTGTTGGGTCTGGTGTCTCTCATCTTCCTCTTGACAATACTCCATAGATTCTCTATGGGGTTTAGGTCAGGAGAGTTTGCTGGGCAATCAAACACAGTGATGCCATGGTCATTAAACCAGGGTTTGATACTTTTGGCAGTGTGTGTGTGTGTGGGGGGGGGGTGCCAAGTCCTGCTGGAAAATGAAATCAGCTTCTCCATAAAGCTTGTCAGCAGAGGGAAGCATGAAGTGGTGTAAAATTTCCTGGTAGACGACTGAGCTGACTTTGGTCTTGATAAAACACAGTGGACAAACACCAGCAGATGACATGGTTCCTCAGATCATCACTGACCGTGGAAACTTCACACCAAACCTCAAGCAACTTAGATTCTGTGCCTCTCCACTCTATCTTCAGACTCTGGGACTTTGATTTCCAAATGAAATGCAAAATTTACTTTTATCTGAACAGAGGTCATCTGCTAGTGTTTGTCCACTGTGTTTTATCAAGACCAAAGTCAGCGCAGTCATCTACCAGGAAATTTTAGAGCAATTCATGCTTCCCTGTGCTGACAAGCTTTACGGAGAAGCTGATTTCATTTTCCAGCAGGACTTGGCACCCCCCCCCCCCCCCCCACAGTGCCAAAAGTATCAAACCCTGGTTTAATGACCATGGCATCACTGTGTTTGATTGGCCAGCAAACTCTCCTGACCTAAACCCCATGGAGAATCTATGGAGGATTGTCAAGAGGAAGATGAGAGACACCAGACCCAACAATGCAGACGAGCTGAAGGTCACTATCAAAGCAACCTGAGCCTTCATAACACCTCAGCAGTGCCACAGGCTGATCACCTCCATGCCACGCCACATTGATACAGTAATTAATCCACTGCACAGTGCCACAGTGGTTAGCACTGCGGCAGCACAGTTTACCCTTGGCCGGGGGATCGTGGGTTCGATCCCAGCCCCTGACCAACAGTGATCTGTGTGGAGTTTGCATGTTCTCCCCGTGTATGCGTGGGTTTACCCTGGGATTTCTCTGGTTTCCTCCCACATGCCAAAAACATGCAGGTTAGGTTAATTGGAGACTCTAAAGTGGCCCTTGGTGTGAATGTGTGTGTGTGTGAATGGTTAAAGGGATGGCGCCGTATTGTGGCTGCTTCATCCATCCAGGTGGTGGATGACCCTTAATTTCTGTAAAGCGTCTTTGAGTGTCTATGATAAAAGCGCTATATAAATCTGATGCATTGATTGATTGATTGAAAAGGAGCCCCGACCAAGTATTGAGTGTGTACATGGACATACTTTTCAGTTGGCCAACATTTCTATTAAAAAACTATTTTTTAAAAATTAATTTTATGTAATATTCTATTTTTTTTAAGAAACTGAATTTGGGGTTTTCATGGGCTATAAGCCATAATCATCAAAATTAAAATAAATAAACACTTGAAATATATCACTCTCTGTGCAATGAATTTATATAATATATGGGTTTCACTTTCTGAAATGAGTGACAAAAAATATTGAACTTTTTCATGATATTCTAATTTTTTGAGATGTACTGTACCTGCATCTTGCTGTGAAGGTGACAGTGCTAACCACTACACCCCCAAGCTGGCCAGCTCAAACATGATTTCCTATTGGGATTAAAGAGCAAACCTGGCTTTCACCAAACCAAACTTTTTTTTATTATTATAATAAAGATTTGATCAAACAAAGATGAATCCAGACATTTCTGATTAATAAAGTACCAAATTAAGCTTTATAAAATTAAATTTGTAAGGGTGGGGGAGAGGGGTTAAAGTTGAAGACTATAATAATTACTCTTGTGAATGGGAAAATAGATTTTCATGATACTTATTTTTGGACATTGCCAAAAGCAAAAAAAAAAAAAAAAGAACTTTGATTTAAAATTGATTTATTGCCCATCCTTAACAGAAAGCAGCTGCTAATTTCAGACTTGTAAATTAAGTGATGTCTTAAGAGGTGATCAAGCTATGAATCTCCTCCACCCAAAAATCTGCAAAACTTCTCATAAAAAGTCAAGGCGAAGATGTATGAGTCCTTTCCTGGGTCGACACAGGGTCAGGTGAGGGAGGTGCTGATCAGCCAGGATGAGCTCTGTATATCTATGCATGTGCCCTTTCCCCCAGCCTCAGACATACCATGTGATGAGCAGAGCTATGTCGAAATGAACACAGGTGCTCTGATTCGTCCTGCGTGTTCCAGCACAAATCCAGGCAGCCAGGGGAACACACTACCCTTCCTCAAAAGACCATCTACCCCAGGGGATCTAATGTCAACATGGAGGGGATGTTTTGGAGCTATGGTGTAATCTAAATTACTGAGTCAGAGGTATGAGCATGTAGGCAAAGGGGGCCACTGAAGGGGCACTATGAGTGAAAAATCACTATTTCATGCTCTGAAATGGTAAAAAAAAAAAAAAAAAACACTGTGCGGTGTTTTGGATACTGGAAGAGACCTCTGTTAGTCAGATAATTGTCATGTAGTATGAAGCTATAATGTGTTACATAGATCATACAGGAAAACGGTATAATGACTTTTAGAGACTACCAATCATATGTGTCAGTAAGTTGAGAAAGTGATAAATCCTTTGAAACCCAAACCCCGCTGCGCTGGGGCTCACAATAGCTCACTGTTTCCCTTCAAGGATACAAGCCTCAACAATCTCCCCTCATCGGGTCAAAGTGTTACATGGCAAAAGTCCAAATACGGGTCTACAGTAAATAGAGAATGTTTCAGAGTACTCAAAGCTCTGCTGTGGAGGGACGATATTTGGATAGGCCCTCCCTGTGTCATCCACATGAGCTGAAAGACTGAATTAATGCACTCACGTGCTGCATGGTAGATTTATGCATCTGACAGAGCTGCTCTCCCCAGCCACCTCACCCACATACAGTCCTTCACTGATAACTTTGAAGTATATATGCAACAGCAAAACAACCGCTGGTGCACTTGAAACTCGACTCCATGACAAGTGTAAACATTTATATGATGTTTCCTATTTTTGTCAGTTTTTCCTTCCTTGTTTACTGAGCTAGGAGGTAGGAAGCGAAGGCCTCAGGCTGTTGCTTGGAGTTTGTCCATTTTGAATGTATTAAGAGCTAATAGGATCAGCTGTGTGTCAGGGGTTTGCATCCAACTGTATATTTAAGCATTTTTAAAAACACACAAAAAAATAAGCAGTGACAATGGATACAGAAGAATACTAAGAACGGTGGCAGCCGGAGACTGAAAATACTGACTTAATTTAAGAATAAAAGAGTAGAAACAACACTGACAAAAATAATTTTCAAACTTTATTAGATAATTTTACAATTTTAAATATGTTTAGAAATAAACATTCCCAACTAGAAAGCATCCAGAGGGAGCAAACCTCTGCCAAGGTAGCTCATTTTCTGATATTGTAATTTCTCCTCAGAGCCTGTTAGCTAGATAGATCTTATCAGGATGGCTAATGTTCTGCTGTTTTGTTTTTTTTAATTGATTTGATTTAATTAGCTATTTGATGAGGTATGGCTGGGTGATATAGCTAAAAAAGTGATATGATTTGTAATTGCAGTATAATTTATCTGTATCGCAATACATAATATATCAATATGTATTTAAAATTTGTTTTACTTACATTTTTATTAGAAAAAAAAATTAAATCATATTCAATAAACACACACACACTAAAGGGACAGTTTCATTTCACTCATGTGCATACTAAAATAAAATGAAAACTCACCCTAGAGAAAGTTCTTCACAACATGTAACTGACGAAAGTGTCTTTTTTTTCCATTGCTTAACATAACTTGCTGTATCAAGCAATCAAGTGTATCCACATAAGTAGAAATATTTCAGTTTATCACACATACTGTAGTTAATACATAGCAGTCTAATAAGTGACAGAAGTACAATTTGGCCAGCCACTCACACTTAATTTTTGTGCCCTTTTCCACTAGCACCTACTCAGCCCGACTCGCCTCAACTCTACTCGGTTTGCAGGGTTTTCTGGTACCTGCTCCAGTTGGGTTCCAACAGTGCTGAGTCGAGCTGAAAATGTGACGTCAAGCAATTGCAGGCCACTGATTGGCCAGGGCGTAACGTCAGTGGATGAGAGCAACATCTTCACAAGATTCAAAACCACCATTTGTAAATTCGGCCCTGAGTTTTCATTATTTTTGTGATAATCAACGAGATAAATGGCTACACACAAATCAACAACGTGGTCCAATGACAAGGTGCGGACTCTTCTTTGCCGTTGGCTGATGACAAAATTCAGAGGAAGCTACAGGGTTGAAAAGTTCATAGGCTTAAAAGTTCATATAGTGTCAAATTTGACCAAATATGGCTATTTTTCAACAGTGTTCCCTTCGGTCCACACACTTCTTCCATCAGTGTTTCAGTGCTTGGATCCCTGCACTTGAAAAATAAACCACATCTGGTCAAATTTTACCACTATGAACTTTTCAGCCTATGAACTTTTCAGCAGCATCGCTGGCGGAGAGCCCTGAAATGAAATACCTGGAGGTCTCCGAGCTGGGAAGATGGTGAGTGTTTTGTGATTTTAAGGATCTTTTACGTTATTTATCCCATTGGTGGTAAGCTCACTTTGAACAAACAAGGATATCGACGTTGTCTCCTGTATGCAGACAATGAGCTAGCTAGCCATCAAAGCTAACTCTGTGCTTTGCTTGTATTTTGCACTTGCTGTAATAAGTATACGCTTCTGACAGCAAAACGTCAGCATGTCAGCAACATAACAGGATAATGGTCCGCCTTCCTGTAATGAACCCACCCACCTTGAGGTGGTACTCATTTGTAATGGAAAACAACCTAAACCGTGTCAGGCCGAGTAGAGTCGGGGCAAGTTGAGCTGAGTAGGTGCTAGTGGAAAAGTGACTTTTGAAGGTTCACGAGACCAGGTAGAAGGTCTTATTTTGAAAGTTAATTTGTGAAGACAGAATGATTTTCCTACATGCAGAGTGCAGACTGGAAATGTTTTTCTTCATCTGGCTCCCACATTTTGTGCGCTTAGAGATGAACCTGCTTTGATTCTGTTAGTTGAGCTTTTTATCTCGGCTAACTGCAGACATTCTTGTGAGCAGCCACATGTGGGGGGCAGAGGGAGGGAGCAATGGTGCTGAGGAGATGATTCTTCCATAGCAGCAGCTGCTGCTTGTTCACATTAATGTGACAATTTATATTTGATAGGTACAATATAGGTATTTTTGTATCCCAAGTATCCCAGCCCAACGAAGAGACAAAACAAGGTGAGGGTTCATTTCCATTTTGTCTCTCTCAGAACAGAGAGAAGGACTATTCTCCTCTGCTCCAATACACTAGCATTCTCTGAAGATGAAAAATTCAGTGCAGTGAAGCTGGATGCCAAAAAAAATAATAATAAAAAAAGTTTTATTTCAGTACCTGGAGTTGGAACTGATCTGTCCTTGGCATGGACCCCAGGCACTGACAGTGAATGTACAATCTCTAAAATGATCAGCCTGAAGAACAGAAGAGTAAATACAAGTCTATCATCACTCAACTAAGAGATTCATTACTCTAGGAGGACAGGAGGAAAGACGGAGGAGCCGGAGGATGGTGCAGGTTTGTTTGTATGAATGCGTGTGTTCAGGCAAAATGGGAGAAATTATGATCAAAAGCAAGAAGGAGGCAGGAAATGATGCAAATCTGTAAAAAGACAAACTCACAGTGATCTTTATTTCCACCCCACTCACAACTAAAAATGGATTGAAGTCTGAGGGCCTGGAAGGTTGGTGCAGATGCTTTGGAAGTGAGCCGACACTACAAATAGCGGCCCCCCTCCCCCGCCTGCCCCTATCCAAACGTCATTGTTTAAGTTCCTGCTGCACTGTGGATAGTTCCTACAGGGTCAGGATCCCAGGAGATGGATATTTCCCTCATGTCCATCTCTACTGAGGAAAGGAAATATTAAACAACTCTACTGTCTACTGAAGTTTCTACCCACTGGTGCTTTTTTCACACTGGAATTTTTCCGACTCAGGAAACAAATCTACCTGCAGAGCATGCTCTATCCAATGCTAAAATCTATATTTAAGTGAACAATTGGGAGAAATTGAAACTGAGGAGGAAAGAGGAAGAAAGTCAAAGTTAGATAAAATAAGAGAGATATGGTGTGGCTGCACTTTCAAACAGGAAGGAGAGGGGTAGCAGACATCAAACTGTCAGTGTCAGTCTATATGCAGCATCTCCATAAACTGCTGGATGCAGATCGGCCCAGCATGAAGCCAGGGCCCCCATTCAGCAGAGCGTTACACTAGAGTGAACCCAAAGGAGTCCTGGGCCAGGAAAAGTAGTATTCCAGACCCAGCCCTGTCTTCTGCGGCTGGAACAGCAGCCCATCTGACGAAGGAGACAGAGCACTTCCACAACTGTCTCTTGAAGTCATTAACAACCTTCACTCACCAAGATTTATAACTTCATGATAAATGCATGTGTGACTAAGCACAATAAATACACTTCCAAGAATAATAGTTAATGAATATTTTTTGTACTACTGTGGACGCACAGACACACACACTACTGTATTGTCTGGCTTGGTGAAAATTTTCATGGAAATACCATTCTTACATACATTTGTAAGAGAGTGCATACGAGCATTCATTTAACTATAATGCTTAAAACAGTTATTTACTACATTTATTTGTTACATACTTCCATTACGATATACAGTACACTACCGTTCAAAAGTTTGGGGTCACTTAGAAATTTCCTTATTTTTGAAAGAAAAGCACTTTTTTTCAATGAAGATAACTTTAAACTAATCAGAAATACACTCTATACATTGCTAATGTGGTAAATGACTATTGTAGCTGCAAATGTCTGGTTTTTGGTGCAATATCTACATAGGTGTATAGAGGCTCATTTCCAGCAACTATCACTCCAGTGTTCTAATGGTACAATGTGTTTGCTCATTGCGTCAGAAGGCTAATGGATGATTAGAAAACCCTTGTGCAATTATGTTAGGTCTGCAATGCTGTAATTGCTGCAAATGGAGGATTCTTTGACGAAAGCAAAGTTTGAAGGAAAAAATTATTATTTCAAATACAAATCATTATTTCTAACCTTGCCAATGTCTTGACTATATTTTCTATTCATTTTACAACTCATGGTGGTAAATAAGTGTGACTTTTCATGAAAAACACAAAATAATTGTCTGGGTGACCCCAAACTTTTGAACGGTAGTGTATATTTTTAAATGCTGCATTCCAAAAAATCCAGTAGAGAAACATTTTTATATTCATAAATGAACTGCATCTTAATCTACAGGTGTAAGTTGCACTTTTTTTATTTAAATAAAGTAACAATTCTTCCTTGAAACCTTCTGACTGCCTCTGTTGCTTGGCAATATTACAAAGAGTGTCACCGTGGAAGTGATTCGCTGGTACATTGTTTACTCAAGTTACTCAACATTTACCCATTCCCATACTGCATGGGTTCTAATGAACATGAGAATTACATCAAAATATATACAGTATCTTACACCTGACTGTCATGTGGCTTATTTAATTTTAAACTTATGTGTGTAGCATCCTGTGGCTATCGTCTGTTAGCCTGGTTAGCATTGCATAGTGTTATCATGTTTGATTACATGTCTTATTAAATATTTACCCATTCCAAATTAAAGCACCACAGGTGCTGATGCCTCGGTGCAGACAGACAGATACCAAGTAAGTCACCACCATATGCCTCTTGCACACTGAGGTGTAATAAACTAAGAAAAGAATATGTTAAACATAAACTTGAAAGTAGACCAGAACAAAAATCAGAACAACATTAAGTCCAAAATAATAAAGCAACTCAAAAGCAGGGGCATGAGCATTCAGTTCAGTTTTATTTGTATAGCACCTAATCCCCACAAAAGTCGTCTCAACATAAGACACAAATCATAAGTAATGCTTACAAAAGCCCAACAATACCCTATGAACAAGCACTAAGCAACAGCAGGAAGGAGCACGCAGCCTGATGAGTGTTGTGCTAGAAATAATTAATAAAACCTTATGGGAAGTCCTTTTTACCAAATCTATTGCAGTCTATTATCTTTGAATTGATAACTGAAGCCAAACAAACTGTGGTCATTCAAATAGTGATGGACATATTTTTTCTGCTGTAAGATAAATATAATGGGTTTTAATTATTTTCTATCATTCTCTTCTTCAATTTTTTAAAATTTGTAGTATATTTGTAGCATATTTTACACAGATTTTCCCCGTGAAAATGACTGTATTCAGTCCTGTAATTTTTATGTGCTAGTCTTTGAATTGTAGACATCAATAAAATAACTGATTTGTGTTCTTGGTAAACTGGATTTAGTTGAAGTATTTTTTTAATTAATCCATTTATCTGGATGGAAATAAAATCCAAGTAACTGTCAAAATGATCAATTTTTACCAGAGGGAGGAAAATAGCTTTTTGTAATCCTAAAGACTGTAGTGATATTAGGGGTCCTCATCAAAGGTAAGAAAGCTGTTTATTAACTGATGGATTGTTGCACATAAATGAGCAGCACAGTAAGATCACAATTACAGTTTAGTGCTGTGTGGTGATGGAAGATGTAATCCGCTAGTTGTTTAAACAAAATCTAAGTATTACTCTGTTATTATACGACAACTGACAACTTTAATTGTGTGGAAAATTATCATTTAAATTAACAAACATCATATGTCAAATCAAATCAAACTTTATTGTCATAGTGCTGTACATACAACTGTAGTGCAGGCAAGATGAAATTGCGTTTCTCTCGGCATCCATATAAGTAAAAGAACATGATTTAAGACACACTCACACATACCCTCACCCCCCACCCCACCACAGCCATTCACACTTCCCTGAGACATACTTGAAAACTAACCAGGACTATAATATACAAATAATATACACAGTGTCCGTAGGTGCAGTAGTATGTATGAGAGATTCCGGATCAACTGTTCAGCATCCTAACAGCTTGTGCAAGGAAGCTGTTAATCAGTCTGGTGGTTCTGCCTCTTATGCTCCGGAATCGTTTGCCAGATGGCAGAAGTTCAAAGTGTTTATTCAGAGGATGAGAATGGTCCTTGGCAATGTTCAGTGCCCTGCTCCTACAACGGTTCTGGAAAAGTTCTTGGACAGAGGGGAGGGAGACTCCAATTACCCTCTCAGCTCCCTTAACTATCCTCTGCAGGGCTTTTTTGTCTGACTTACTGCAGCTGGAGTACCATGTAGCAATGCAGTACGTCAGAACACTCTCCACCACACCTCTGTAGAAGGTCCTGAGGATGCAGATGGGGAGAGAGGCCTGTTTGAGTTTCCTCAAGAAGTGCCGTCTCTGCTGGGCCCGCTTCCTGATTCCCAAGGAATTCTTGCTCCAGGTCAGGTCCTGCGAGATCTGCACTCCGAGGAACTTGATGTTCTCCACTCTCTTCACTGAACGGCCACCGATGCAGAGAGGGATGTGTTTGGGCTGTGACCGCCAGAAGTCGATAATCATCTCCTTCGTTTTGTCCACATTGAGCACCAGATTGTTCTCCCTGCACCAGCTCTCCAGGTCTCTCACTTCTTCCCTGTACATTGATTTCTCATCCCTCTGAATAAGTCCCACCACCGTGGTGTCGTCTGCAAACTTAATAATCTGGTTCCCCTCGTGTCTGAATACACAGTCGTGTTAGAAGTGTAAACAACAGTGGACTGAGTACGCAGCCTTGAGGGGATCCGGTGCTCAGCGTGATAGAGTTGGAGATGATATTTCCAACCCGGACAGACTGAGGTCTCTCGGTCAGGAAATCTAGGATCCAGAGACATGTGGTGGTGTTCAGACCAAGAAGGAGTAATTTCTCCATCAGTCTCTGGGGAATAATGGTGTTAAATGCTGAACTGAAATCAATGTACAGGAGTCTGGCGTAGGTGTCTTTCTGATCCAGGTGGGTGATGACCGAGTGCAGGGTGGTGACTATAGCATTCTCCGTGGAGTGGTTTGAACGATATGCAAACTGGAGCGGGTCATGTGATGCAGGGAGGCAGGCTGTGATGTGTGGTTTGACAAGCCGTTCAAAACACTTCATCACAATTGGTGTCAGTGCAACAGGACAACAGTCATTCAGACAGGACACAACTGGTTTCTTTGCCACCGGTACTATGGTAGAGGTCTTAAATCATCTGAGCATGATGGCCTGACTCAGGGAGATGTTATAAATGTCAGTAAAATGTAATAAATGCCAATATAAATGTTATAAATGCCAACTCGCTCGTGCAGTCTCGGCGCACACGTCCCGGGATGTTGTCTGGACCTGCAGCTTTGCGTGGGTTGGCCCTGGTTAGGGTCCTCCGTGTGTCCACTGTGTTGATGGTGATAGCTGGCCCAACCGATGGTGGGGATGGGCCAGCCCTCCCTCTGATTGTCGGGTTTGATGCTTCAAAACGTGCAAAGAAGTCGTTGAGCCTGTCTGGAAGCGAAGCGTCGTCATCATCAACCCCCTGCCTAGACTTATAGCCCGTCAGTGTCCGAACTCCCTGCCACATCTGCTTGGTGTTCCTAGTGTCACAGAGGTGTCCCTGGATTTTCTCCGCATAGGCGCGCTTCGCTGTCTTAATACCCTTAGAGAGCACAGACCTGGCTGAGCGGAGGGCGATCCTGTCCTTCGCTCTGAAGGCTGCATCTCTGGCTGTGAGCAGCGAGCGCACCTCTCCAGTCATCCAGGGCTTATGGTTTCCCCGTACAGTGATGGTCTTCACTATAGTGATATCCTCTGTGCACTTTTGCGATGTACGTAGCTGGTGACCGTTTCAGCATACTCCTCCACATCCGTCTTGTCTTCCTGGGAGGCTGCTATTTTGAAGACCTCCCAGTCTGTGTACAGAAAACAGTCTTTCAGTGCAGAGGTTGCACTCTCTGGCCAAATCCTGATTTGTTTCACTACTGGCCTGCTGCGCTTCAGTAGAGGTTTGTAGGCAGGCACCAGCATCACGGATATGTGGTCAGAAAGGCCGAGGTGGGGGCGAGGTGTTGCCTTATATGCATCTGTGTTTGTGTACACCAAGTCCAACATATTCTCTCTTCTGGTCTTAAAGTCTACACGTTGTTTAAACTTGGGGAGCACAGTCTTTAAACAGCTATGGTTGAAATCCCCCGCAACCACCACAAAACTGTCCAGGTGTGAAGTTTGGATTTCACTAATAGCATCGTGCAGCTCTCCGAGTGCCGCTTTAGCATTAGTGCTCGGCACTAGCTACAAACACGTTGCTGAATTCCCTCGGCAGATAGTATGGCCGACAATTTACAATAAGGAACTCCGCCAAGGGAGAGCAGTGTTTAGATACTAACGTGGCGTTAACGCACCAGTTCTTGTTAACATAGATGCATAGCCCCCCCCCCCCCCCCCCCCAAGGCTCTTACTGGAGCTCGCAGTTTCTCTGTCTGCCCGGAACACCGTCGTACCTTCCAGTTGAATGGCCTCGTCAGGGATGTTGTCGTGGAGCCATGTCTCTGTGAACGCAAGCACACAGCAGTCCCTCCACTCTCTCCGGGTTTCTCTCAGCAGAGGCAGCTTGTTCAGCTTGTTGTCGAGGAAGCGGACATTAGAGAGAAGGAGCGACGGTACTGCTGGTCTGGAGGGGTTAGCCTTTAGCCTAGCATGAATCCCGGCCCTTTTTCCCCGCTTTTGCTTACGTTCGCCCTGCTTACGCTTCCTCCTCTCCAGGGTAGCCTTCAGCGGGAACTCCGCCAGAATTCCATGCTAGCGTAGAATGTCCAAGTCACAACCGAACGCCGCAATTCTTGCAGTGTGCAGTACCTTGATGTTTAATAAGGTCTCACCGTTGTAAGTTTTACAGAATGTACGTCTGGGAAGATCAAAACACTCAAAACTCTCACACTCGCTGATGCCAGGAGGGGCCGCTGCGTCTATGCGCACCGCCGCCATTACGAATAAATCAGATATGTGTAACTCCTGGCAAAATTTGATGGGGATCAAAAGACAATTTCACTTTTGCCATCCATTTCAATGTAAAGTTTTGTTTTTTGTTTTGTTTTTTTTTAATTTAAGGTCCCATATGCAGAAGTAGAGGGGGTGTGACTTAGGCTCTCTATTGTGGGTTCCAGTGGTTAGCACAGCAGCTAACTGCAAGCTAATGTTTTGGTCATATAGCTGCTACATCTGTTTGCCAGAGATGTGGGACTTTTTCCCATTGTGCTGCATCAGAGAGATAGTCCTCAAACCTTGTTGTAACTGGACGTAAGTAATGTTAACGCCATCTCTCTCTCCAATTATAAAATAGCAAATGCTGAATGATGATGCTAACTTGTTGCTAATAGAAAAAGAAGCCATCTCTATTACCATTCAATCCATACAGCCAATCATGTACAGTAGAACGAAATTACGTTTCTCCTATCTACAATGTTGATCACATGTAGAATCAGAGGGGTCGCTGCCATGCAAGGCGCCGCCACAAAGGAAACATTACAGTGTATCAGCTCATCGTTTCTTTGGTTTAAATTACTGCCGAGTTTCTTAATTTTGTCTGAAAAAAATAATACTAAAGCTGCAAAAGTGTGTGAGAGCAGCTGCATACACACTAAATAAATTAATTAATTAAAACGTGTCAAACAAAATGGCTCTTAATGTAACTTGATTTCTAATAATTTTTAATTAGTCAAGCAGTAATAATGAAAAGTTGAAATCATCTCAAATGCACGTAAAAAAAACAATTTTATAACAACACTGCAAAATTGAGAGGAGGAAAAAGGTGTATAAAATTAATAACAGATGTGTTATGTCCACAAACCTGGCAATGACGACCAACAAGGATGCTGCCGTTTACTGAACTTTATTACAGGTAAAAGGTAAAGTACAAAGCATGTGTTCAATGGTGCCGGCTGCCAACCGCCTCCCATGCCACTGTGTCTCTATACAACTGCCTCATGAGATGGCGGGCCGCCCAATATATATGATGTGGTGACATCATCCGCAGGATGCCACACCACTCCCAAAATACCCCATATTCATACGCCACATTTTCTCCCCTTGCAAAAATTGAAAAATCTATAACTAACTTCAGCAAATGTTCCCTCTCCAATTTAATAGCCAAAGTCCCACTACGCAAATGCTTATTATTATCATGCACATATTTCTTAAACATTAGTCTAATAAACACATTAAACAATACTATTCATGTATTATTAATTAGCATTACTGCTCAGGTATTAAATTTCAAAGAAATTAGTATTTCTATGGATATTAATTGTAAGAACACTTATTGTTATTCATGCTTAAAGAACACATTTTTTTATATAAAGAACACACACTTGTTTTATTAAAGAACACTCGTTTTTGTTTTTTTTAGAACACAATTAAAACCTAACGGCTAGGGTCCGCGGATAGACCACTGCGGGACCCAACACGGCTGGATGGGCTATTCTGCCACTGTGTCAGTGGCGCTCCTACCTGAATAGTCTTTTTCTTTTTACGGGCAGTCTTCCACGGGGAGAACACTTCTGCCTGAGGGGCTTTGTGGTGGGCCCGTGGCGGCCTCATCCGTGGAGCTGTCAGAACCCCGGGACCAGGGCCAATCTTCATAACCCTGGGGCCCGGGCCCCACACTGCGGTAGCTGACTCTTGCAAAGCCTCACCGTCTGGAGCAGCCACGTGGACACGCCGTAATTAATGTGCGTGCCGAACCGAACCATCTGTCAGCCAAAAGCACGCTGTTCCCAGCTTTGCCACGATCTTCAGTGGTGCCCATTGTTTTGCTGGCTGTAGCCCAGTCAGTTGCTGTCCCGGTCTCTCGCCAGCATGAACCCGAACCCAATCCATGACTTGGAGCGGCGCCTTACTTGGTTTAATGCATTGTTGTTGTGCTCCCGGTGGCTTTGTGTGCTGGTTTGGCTTGGGACATCTGTCGAGCTGCGGCGGTTCCGTAGTCACCATGTTCAGTGTGGACCCTTCACCCGTTGTCTCCATCATTGGTTGAGGCTCGTTGTGGGTATGGAAGGTGTCCGGTACCTCTCCGGTGTTGCTCGTTGAGGCGGACTCTTCACTCATCAGCTCAGTCGTAACCTCAGTAGCTTGTTGAGCGAGGGTATGGAAGCAGTCCTGTTCCTCCTCTCTTCCATCTGAAGAGCTCTGCTGTGCCACGTCGTGCATTGTGTTTGTGCCCGGTTGTTGCTGCTGTGCTTCAGTGCTCTCTGCATGCTTGGGCTCCCTCTCTCGTGGCTCCGGTTCTGGTTGAGCGAGGGACGGAGGTGAGTCCAGCTGCTCTCCCTCCGGGCGGCTCTCCTCCTGAGAGCGAGCGGTGGACGCTTTGGTGTCGGTGCCATTCTTAATTACCTTGTCCCACACCACGTCATCGTGGTCCGCTGTGCTTCAGCTGCTGCATCTGGATCATTCGAACCCAGCGGTGTCTCTGATAGTGAAGGCCAGTCTGTAGAAAAGGTCACATCCCATAATATTGTTACCTTGCGCTGTCACTTGGAACGTGAAGTCGTACACTATTTTGGACTTGTAATAAACCGTCTGTTCCACTGTTCCGACATTGCACAGTCTGTTACCACCGTATTCTAACAGTGGCATTTGGTTCTTTTTGATTTTGTGGTTGGGGAAAAACTTCTTCACCATTTCCCAGTTTAACATCGACCGCACTGCCGCCGTGTCGAGCAAGAGCGGCATGGCTATCCCATCTAGCTCTACCATGCTGTATGTATAACTGTTGTTGTTGGGGCTTACCGCATGAATGGTTGTTGTTGGTGGGCGGGCTGACTTACTTGGCGGGCCCCACGATGCCTGCGACCGGCACACTGGCGAAATGGTTCAGCCGCCCACACGATACATTGTTGGCCTCTTGCCAGGCAAAACCGTGCTCTGTCCTGGTGTGTTGGGGACCCACAGCTCCCGCAGACGGTGCCTCTTGGAGTGGACCTTCGGCTGTGTTCATCTCGTACTCTTCCACTGAGTCCTCTTCTCCCTCCATGCCCACTGGTGTTAGCATCTTAACTCGTAGCCTAGCGTTGCACGTGTGTTTGGCTAACTGGTCCCGCACCATTTCCTCTTCTAATAGTCCAAAATGACACATGCTAGCCAAACATCTCAAATCAGCAACAAATTGTTGGACTGACTCACCGACTCTCTGTCATCTCTGGCAAAAGTGAATTTGTCATACAATCACGTTGTCAGGAGTGGCAAAGTAGCTAGCAAGTAGCTTGACGGCATCCACATACGACTCAGTCAGTCCTAACGTGTAGAAAATTCGCTGGCCTTCTGTTCCGAGGTTGTGGACAAGAAGTGCTTGTTTCCTTACTTTGCCGAGTTTACCCAGGTCCAACGCTGAAATGTAGGTTTCGAAAGCATCCAGCCATCATGGCCACGGGACTGTTGGTTCACCCTGGGACTCGAGCAAGGGCCGTAGCGGTTGTAAGCACGCCTCCATGATTTAATCTCTTGTCGCTAAATGTTATGTCCACAAACCTGGCAATGATGACCGACGAGGATGCTGCCGTTTACTGAACTTTATTACAGGTAAAAGCTAAAGTACAAAGCACATGTACAATGGTGCTGGCTGCCAACCACCTCCCATGCCACTGTGTCTCCATACAACTGCCTCATGAGATGGCGGGCTGCCCAATATATATGATGTGGTGACGTCATCCGCAGGATGCCACACCACTCCCAAAATACCCCATATTCATACACCACAAGATGAATTTGTACAATTGATTTTTTTCAATATGTAATTTAAAATGTAGAAAAAGAGATGGTCCAAAATGAGGTGGTAAAGATAGGGCTCTGGACTTGCTAAAGACCTCCCCTAAGTCATGATAAACCTCGGGCACAGAGCTGAGATCCACTGGCTCAGCTGGATGGGAGGAGATTGGGAGCGAAGGTGAGCATGCGGCCGAATGGAGACACGAAGAGAGACAGAAAGAGCTCCAGGATGAAATGGAGCCCTGACTCCAATTAATGATGGGGTTGTGTATGCGGAACCACAGATACCGCAGGATCATGGTGGTGTTAGATTGGGGCAGGACATAAAACTGAATAACCTCACGGTGATTACTGGACAGAATGACCGAAAGGGGCTCAGTCTGCTTGGTAATCGCTGCAATGGTACTGCCCGAAACTGCCAAGACCGACAAAGGTGTCGGGACATTCCTGATGGGTATCTGTAATTTCCACACCATGGCCTGTTGGAAAACGTTTTGCTCTGCCCTTGAATCAACCAGGGCGGTGGTTTTGAACTCGGCTCCCGGTAACTGAATGAGGGCCGAGAGTTCAAAATGATTGAGAGGATTTTGCGAGGAAGCTTCCGCCAGACCCCCCACGGTTACTGACGGGCCGGGTCTTTTGGCCTCATGGGACATTTCGAAACAGCGTAACCTGGGACCCTGCAATAAAAACACACCCCCTCCTTTTCTCAACGCTGATGCTCCTCCTGAGCCAGATGGGACCTACCAAGTGCCATCGGCTCAGAGGGGGCCGGCACAGCGGCACCAAGGGGCAGGGTGGCCGGCCGGGAAGCGAGTGGAGAGACAGTTGCCTCCCACTCCTTCGCCCGCTCCCGGAACCGGCTGTCGAGGGCCACGGCCTGCGTGATGAGCTCATCCAGGGAGGAGGGAGACACATGGACAGCAAGCTCATCGTGGAGATGTGAATTCAGACCCCTGAGGAACGCGCTGCGCAGGGCAAAGTTGTTCCAGCCGGAGTCCGCTGCAACGACCCGGAACTCGGTAGAGAAATCGGCCACGGACCGATCCCCCTGCCGAAGCCCCATGAGCAGGCTAAAATATTCCCCTCACTCTCTGAATGGTCGAAAGCCCCTGAGAACTCTCGCACAAATCGCTCAAACGGATAAAGGGGTCCTTCCGGGCTGCTCAAGATGGACTGTGCCCACTTGAGCACCCGGCCCCTCAGCAACAAGGTCATGAAATGCATTTTGGACACATCATCCCTATACTCCCCCTCCACCTGCTGGAAATACAACCAGCAGTGGAGCAGGAACCCTCTGCAACCCCCCACCTCCCCCCCATAGGGGGCAGGTGTGGGAACAGTGATGTTCTTGCGGATGGCAACCGCTGCCGGGGCAGCAGGTGCAAGAGGAGGCGCCGCACCAGGAAGCCGACACAGGTGCTCGTTAACAGTCGCCAATTGCTGAGTGATGGTTTGAAGGTGCTCAGAAAGAAACACGACCTGGATTAATGATAGTAATCAATTAGCCAAGTTAGAAGCCTGTCTTAAGGAAATAAAAGCTTGCATGACTTGTAATTTCCTGCTATTAAATTCAGATAAGACTGAAGTCATTCTTGTTGGTCCAAAAAACCTTAGAAATACCTTTCCAAATCAAACTCTTAGTTTGGATGCGGTTACTCTTTCTCTGAATAGTTCTGTGAGGAACCTTGGAGTTATTTTTGATCAAGATCTGTTTTTCAATTCACATATTAAATTCGTTTCTAAGACTGCCTTCTATCATTTGCATAATATTGCCAAGATTAGGAGCATCTTGTCTCAGAATGATGCTGAGAAACTGATCCACGCTTTTGTTAGCTCTAGATTAGATTATTGTAACTCTTTATTATCAGGTTGTCCTAAAACATCTTTAAAAAGTCTTCAGTTGATCCAAAATGCTACAGCAAGAGTTTTAACAGGTACTAGAAAGAGAGATCATATTTCTCCGGTTCTGGCCTCCCTTCATTGGCTTCCCATAGAGGGAAGCCAATGAAGGGAGGGCCTGCCCATCCAGGGACAAGAGTTGCAAATTAGCTAATAGCTATACACTCTATGTGCAACACATCAGATTGATTGTCTTTGATTAATTGTCTATGTTTATTGCACTGTCCCTGTCAAATAAACTAATCTACTACTACTACTAGAGTTTAGGAGTCAGACTTGATCTCTGTTTTTAAGAATTGGGTTAAAACCTTCCTTTTTGATATAGCCTACAATTAGGGAGGGATCATGTGCCCCTGAATCCTCCCTTAGTTATGCTGCTAATAGGTTTAGACAGCCGGGGGACCTCCAATAATGCACTGGGCTTCACTTCTTTCTTCACTCTCAATGAAATATTTTTGCTGGTCATTAACATCTGTTTGTTCTCTCCCATAGATTGAATCCCCATCGTGCTGTTTGCTCTCTACATGTCTGTTCTTTTCATCTTCTCTATCCCCTCACCCCCCAGCCAGTCGCAGCAGATGACTGCCCCTCCCTGAGCCTGGTTCTGCTGGAGGTTTCCTCCTGTTAAAAGGGACTTTTTCCTCTCCACCTTCGCCAAGTGCTTGCTCACAGGGGATCACCTGATGGCTGGGGTCTTTCTGCAATTGTGGGGGTTTCCCCTACAGTTGAAAGTGCTATGAGATGACTGTTGTTGTGAAATGGCGCTATATAAATAAAGTTGAATTGAACTGAATTGGAGTTCCGTGGCACCCAAATGCTCGAGTGCTGACTGTTCGCCTTGCTGAGTGCTCGCTGAACCTTGATCCTGGCTAGATCATTCTGTCATGATTTAGATCAGGGTGATGTTCAAACACAGAGCCGCTAGAACGATCACTCAGACTCCAATGAAAAGTTTCACAATTTTATTAAAAAAAACTGACAGAAAATAAAAATGCAAAACTCAAGGAAAGCGGAACACAAAAACGCTAACTTAATTTTCACAAGACAGGTGCCCCCTGGAGCGCACGTAGCCAACGAGCGAGCAGACAGAGATTATAAGGGACAGATTCTCCAAAGGGAGAATAATGCGGGAAAGCGCACTTATGGCTTGAGCAGCGGAGTCCAGCAGGGACCAGGGGACAGGGGCAAGGCAGAGACCTGGGTGGACATCCTGATCTTCCTGGTCAGGCAAGCGTGATCAGCTCTGGAGACACACCTGCGGGTGGCAGCAACCTGAGGAGCAAGACACACTAGGTAAGTATACGATAACAATGATAACGAGATAAAGCTTGACATAAATTGCGGCTGCAAATCCAGATAATCCAGCGATGAGCTCTCCACACGCTGGATCTTAAATACGCTGGCTCATCAGACGCAGCAGGTGTGTAATCACGCAGATGTGTCCAATAATCCGGAGCGGGAAACTAGAAACAGGAGGGGAGGGGGAGCACCCTCATCTGATCATCACACTCAGGGCTCTTTGGATCACTGATATCAATCTTAGACACCTGTCATAATCAGTTTGCCAGGTGAACCCAATTACAGGAAAGCTACTTAAGAAGGATGTTCCACATTATTAAGCGTGCCACACGTTTCAAGCAATATAGGAAAGAAAAAGGATCTCTCTGCTGCCAAAATACATCAAATAGTGCAGTGCCTTGGACAAGGTATGAAAACATAAGATATTTCATGAAAACTTAAGTGTGATCATCGTACTGTGAAGAAATTTGTGGTTCATTCAGAGCACAGATGGATTCATGCAGATAAAAGCACAATGAGGAAGGTTTCTGCAAGACAAATTCATCAGATTAAGAGAGCAGCTACTAAAATGCTATTACAAAGCAACAAACAGGTATTTGAAGCTGCTGGTGCCTCTGGAGTCCCACAAACCTCAATGTGTAGGATCCTCCAGAGGCTTGCAGTTGTGCAAAAACCTACTATTCGGCCACCCCTAACCAGTGTTGGTCAAGTTACTTGGAAATAGTAATTAGTTACTGATTAATGATTACTTCTCCAAGAAAGTAATCCAGTTACTTTACTGATTACTTATTTTCAAAAGTAATTAGGTACTTTATTACTTTACTTTACTTTTCAAAAACATTATGCACAACCTGAATACACTATAAAGCAATAGAACTTTCAACCTAATTCTATTCTTTCTGCATATTCCATCATATAAAATTGAATCAAATGAAAGTGTCTTTTTTAAAACTTGTTTTATTAGTTTCAATCTTTTAACTTCTAGCAAGCATCAAGCAAAAATTAAATTAAATGCAACAGTCTGAGTTGAAGAAAACTGTTGAACATTTAAACCTATTTTCTGCACATTCCATCGTATATTAATAAAATAAAGCAAGTTTGTTAACTTATATTTCTGCATATTCCAGCATATAAAATAAAAATCTTTATTGTGTGTATACTCCTTCATTCAAATAGATGTAAATAAAATACAGCAATAAAATAATTAAAATCAAAGTCTCTCCTGACTGTATTCCAAATTATTAACATTTACATCTTTTAACATTTGGTAAAGTGCAGAGGAGTAATAATGAGTTTACCAAAACAAAAAATGCTGTTGCATGCCACATTTAGGCCGTTAGTCCAGTCTCATTTTATGGCTACCCTGACAAGGCCCTATGTTTTTTTGTTTTCTTTCGGAGTGAAACAGTGGTTATATCGCATCAGCAGAAGCTTCTCAAACCTCCTATCAGACAGTCTGTTCCTTTTCGGGGAAAGCACCAAGCCACCTAAACTAAACAGCTGTTCTACTGGTGCACTGGATGGAGTTGGAGTGTTGTATTTCATGTACATCTTTTTGAGGTATGGGAACTGATTCAGAACCTCAAGCTCATACCCAGACCTTAAATAGTCAGTTACTTCTTTTTCTGCTGAGAAGCTTTCTGTGGGCTGGTTCTCAAAATCAAAAAAGTCCATTTCAGCTGGGCTGGCTACCAGTTGGGACACATAAGCATTGCCAGCTGCAGGAGCAGCTTTACGACACGCTGTTGTCAGAAGCTCCTCCACATGCTCTCTCCTACACTCATCTGTCAGCCATCGAAGTTTGAACTTGGGACAAGTGGCCGCTGCAAGAAGTCCTTCTTGGCTATCCAGTACAGCATCAAAACGAATTTTGATGGCCTGTAAAATACAATATGATATAACTAAGAATATATTTATTTTGCTATATAATCGGCTATTTTAATTATTTTGTGGGCTTTACTGACCTAAACCATCTCATGTGCTATCAATACTGTATGAGATTTAATTTTGGTTGAGGCTATTTTGACCTCTTTATTTCAATCTTCTGTTAATGTTAGATTAATATTGTGATGTATGCAGGGTTCACACAAAGAAAATGGAGCAGATGGCTGTGATCAACCGGATTTATTTTTCACACACACTCTGAGCACAGGCAGGAGGGGAGGTCATTCTCCCAGACCTCTGTTTACATCACGGTTACACACACATAACGTTTTCAACTGGCAAAGCATGCTGGGAAATTCCTGCCCCACTTAACATGGCCCCAACGTTACACTGCCCCCCCCCCCCGGACTGGTTTCTGTCCCCAGAAAAATTAAAGTCCAATTTAAAAGTCCAATACAAACTCATCCAGGTGTCGGGGCGGTCTTCGGCGCCGGCGGCCAACACGTACAGGCCCCCTAGTGTCCATCTGGGTCTCGGTCGGGGTATCGGGCCGGGATGGAAGCTCCGGTTCGTCCACCAGCGGTGCAGATGGCCGATACGGGGCGAGACGGTCACGATGAAGGACCACAACCCGGTCCCTTTTTCTAAGCCTCACCCTGTACACCACATCTGACAGTCTCTCCAGGACCACGCATGGCCCCGACCACTGGCTCGCCAGCTTCGGTGATCGTCCTCTCTTCCTCTCAGGGCAGAAAACCCAGACTCGATCTCCCGGTGCAAAGTCCCTCCCCTGGCAGCGGGAGTCGTACGCTCGCTTTTGCCGGCCCCCTGCCGCTGCCAGGGCCTCTCGAGCCAGCTCGTGCACCGTGTGGAGACGTTCTTTCAAACAAAAAAAATAGTCCAATCCGGGTTTTCCCTCCACCTCCGGCTCAGGGGGGGCAACCGAATACCAAATCCACCGGTGTGCGCAGCTCGCGTCCAAACATGAGCGCCGCAGGGGTGCACCGGGTAGATTCCTGAGCTGCCGTCCGGTACGCCCACAAAACAAAAGGCAGGTGCAGGTCCCAGTCTCGCTGTCGCTGGTCCACTAGGATAGCGAGCTGGGTGGTGAGGGTCCGGTTGAATCGTTCGACCAGGCTGTCGCTCTGTGGATGCAGTGGGGTGGTCCGGGTCTTCCAGATGCCCAGACGTTTGCAGACCTCTCCGAAGACCTCCGCCTCGAAGTTCCGACCCTGATCGCTGTGCAGCTCCTCCGGTGCGCCAAACCGACAGAACATTTCATCCACCAGCTTTGATGGCGTCGTAGCGACGCTCTGATCCGGGACCACGTACACCTCTGGCCACTTAGTGAAATAATCCATCGCGACCAGCACGTAGCGGTTCCCCCGGTCCGTGGTCGGGAAAGGGCCCAGGATGTCCACTCCCACTCGCTCCATCGGTGCTCCCACCCGGTACTGCTGCAGGGGAGCATGGGATCGCTGAGTTGGTCCCTTCTGAGCTGTGCATGTGTCGCAGCGATGAACGTGGAGCTCCACGTCCTGATGACAACCGGGCCAGTAGAACCGGGCCCGAAGGCGCTGCAGCGTCTTTGTCACTCTGAAGTGGCCCGCTCCTACCGCCCCATGAACCAGCTGGAGTACCTTGGGCCGGAGTCGACGAGGAACCAGCAGCTGCCAGACGTGCCGTTGCCCAGCTGGAGTCTGCCACTGCCGATACACCACGCCCTCGTAGCAGCGGAGGTTGGCCCACTGGGAGTGCAGGGTCTTAGTCTCTGGGTCCAGCGGTGACACAACCTCCCAGGCGGGCCGCTGTCCTGCGTCCAGCCACTGCCGAACCCGCGAAATGACTGGGTCTCTGTCCTGCTCGCTCTGCAGCTGCTGCGTGCCAAGAACCTCTGTGATGTCATCGCTGGGGAGAACTGCCTGATCATCTGAGGAGGGGCTGTGCGTCGCTGCGTTATTCCTGCTCGCAGCGGCTCGGAGAGCGGCAGCCCGTGGGACGGTTTGGTCCCGATCTTCAGCCCGTTGGCAGTGACGACACTCCTCTGTCGCGCAGGGGCACCGAGACAGCGCGTCAGCGTTGGCATGGAGGCGGCCTGCCCGATGCACAATCTGGAAATTATAATCCTGCAGTGCCTCCAGCCACCTCGCCAACTGTCCATCCGGTTCTCTGAAGTTTAACAACCAGGTCAGGGAAGCGTGGTCCGTCCTGAGCTGGAACCTCCCCCCATACACGTACGGGCGGAAATGACGCAGTCCTTGAATGACAGCCAGCAGCTCTCTGCGAGTCACACAGTAATTTCTCTCGGCTCTGCTGAGAGTGCGGCTGAAAAAAGCGACTGCCTGCTCTCCATGTTCTCCCTCCTGGGATAGCACCGCCCCGATGCCCTGGTTGCTGGCGTCCGTGTCCACGATGAAAGGGCGGTTCGGGTCAGGATACCGCAGGACGGGGGCTCTGATGAGCGCTGCGCGAAGCTGGGAGAAAGCAGCAGCACAGCTGTCACTCCACTGGAACGTGCGTCCTTTCTGCGTCAGCTGATGCAGCGGGCTGGCGATGGTGGCGAAGTCTTTCACAAACCTCCTATAATAGGAGGCCAATCCAAGAAAACTCCTCAGTTCTCCAACGTTCCGCGGCACTGGCCAGTCTCTCACTGTTACCACTTTTTCCGGGTCGGTGGCGACCCCTGCTGCGCTGATGACGTGGCCCAAAAAGGTGGTCTCCCGCCGGAACAGGTGGCATTTCTTAGGGTGTAACCGTAGCCCTGCCTGCTGGATGGCTCCCAGCACCTCTCGGAGATTTGACAGGGCGCTGTCAAAATCAGCTGCATGCACCAGCAGGTCATCCAGGTAAACAACGCAGCGACTCCGGGGCACGTGAGCCAGCACTCGCTCCATCAAGCGCTCAAAGGTGGCCGGAGTGTTGCAGAGTCCAAACGGCATCACTTTAAACTGGTACAGTCCCTGCCCGATGGAGAAGGCTGTTTTTTGGCGGGCCTCGGGTGACAGCTCTACCTGCCAATAGCCGCTGCGTAGATCCAGCGAGCTGAACCAGCTGGAGCCGGCGATGTGGTCCAGTGCGTCATCGATGCGGGGCAGGGAGTAGGAATCTTTCCTGGTGGCGTCGTTCAGGCGTCGGTAATCCACACAGAACCGCCACGACCCGTCCTTCTTCTTGACCAGCACCACAGGCGCCGCCCAGGGGCTGCTGGAGGGCTCAATAACATCTGCCTCCAGCATTTCTCGCACTTTTTGTTCCACCACTGCCCACCTTGAAAAGGGCAGCCGGCGTGGGTGGAGTCGAATCGGCCTGGCCTCACCGGTGTCAATCTCGTGCTGCACCAACCCAGTCCGGCCGCATTCCTCATCCTTCGCGGCGAAAACACCCACGTAATAGTCCAATAGCTCCCGCAGCTGGCGTCTCTGTTCCGGGTCCAGCCCGCTGCAGCTCCGCTGAAATAATTCCTCCACCGCCTGCTGTGTCTCTGCTGACACGTTGACCCCTCCCCTTGCTGTCCCCGTGTGTGCTCGTGCGCCCTCTGTCCGCGCTGGTGACGTCATCGTGTCCAGTCCTCGCGGTGGCCTGCCTGGTCCGGTCTGTCTTGGCGATCCCTTGATTGTGCGTGCCCCCGTGTCCCTTCCCTGGGTTCTGCTGTGGAGCGTGATGGTCCGGTTTCCCAGCTGAAGGGAAGGTCCGGCGGTGTCGATCTTGGCACGCCAGGCTGTGAGCAGGTCTAGTCCAATAATGCAGGGGTCTTGGATGTCAGCCAGCCAGAACGGGTGTCTTATGTTCTGACCGGCCACCCCCACCACCAGCACTCTCCGCCCCTTCAGTCGGGCGCGCTCACCGGTAGCTGTGGTGACGCAGCGCTCGGTGGGTTCCCACCCCCGCGGAGCCGTCTTGCTCGTGCCCGGCAGCACACCGGGTCGAACCAAGGAGATTGTAGAGCCGGTGTCAATCAGGGCCCGGATCGACGTCTTCCCCAAGCTGCACTGTAGATAGATCCCTGGAGAGTGTCCAACTCGGCCCACGCGCGGTGCCAGCTCCTCGGGGGAAACATCTGCTGGAGGTGGCCTGTCCCCGTTCACGCCACCTCGCTCTAGTTTAACGCCGGCGAGGGGCCGGTTTGTCGTGGGGTTGGTGCGGGGCAGTATCGCGCGATGTGTCCCATCTCTCCGCAGCGGAAGCACCCTTCCTCGCGCCGCCGAGGCCATCTTCTCCGTGGACGCGCCGCTGTGGTCTGCCGTAATTCCTCCTCCTCCCCCTCGCTCTCCATCGTAGCCTGGTAGGTTCTTCGGCTGTGCGTTGCTGCTTCAGCGGTGCGATTTATTAGCGGCTCTGCCCGCTCTGCTTCTGCCACTGCAGTCCTCCAGTCACTCGCGGCGTGGAGCCGTACGTGGCTCTGGAGCTGGGCCGGGCGGAGACCTTGGATGAAACTCCGGAGGGCGAGCTTCTCTACTGCCTCCGGCGCGAAATCTGGGTAGCTGCGCCGGGTTAACAGCCATATGTCTGCAGCATAGGCTCCTAGTTTTTCCTGGTGGTTCCGGCGGCGGCGGGTCAGTTGTTCTTGGGCGTGCTCAGCATCCGCTATTCTCCCAAATCGTCTCTGGAGCGCCCCTTGTAGTGCTGGCCAGCTGTGGTGCTCCTCGGGCCGGAGATCAGAGAGCGTGCAGAGGGCTTTCCCTTCCAAGGCCAGCGCGACCTGTACGGCGGTTTCCTCTGGCAACCAGCCATTCAGCGCCGCGGTCAGCTCGACCTGTGTCAGGTAGTCATCCAATGTGGCTTCGCCGTTGAAACGGGGAATCTTGGCCCGCTGTCAAACAGGTGGGGTGGTCGTTTCCTGATCGATCGCCACCCTTGATCGCCGTGGGGTCGCCAGCCCATGCTGTCCTGAGAAGGGTGAAATGTTTGCTCTGCTCTGTCTTGAAAAAGACAGGAGGCGGGGTGCGCTGGCCCCATCAGGTCCGCCGCTTTGTTCGTCCCGGCTCCGGGCTCCCGGTGGTGGTGTCTCGGTCCCATCGTCCATCATCAGCTGAGCAATGGCCTGCTCCAGCTGCTGGATCTCCATTCTGATCCTAGCTTCCATTTGCTCCATGCCCACTTCTGACACCAGTGTGACGTATGCAGGGTTCACACAAAGAAAATGGAGCAGATGGCTGTGATCAACCGGATTTATTTTTCACACACACTCTGAGCACAGGCAGGAGGGGAGGTCATTCTCCCAGACCTCTGTTTACATCACGGTTACACACACATAACGTTTTCAACTGGCAAAGCATGCTGGGAAATTCCTGCCCCACTTAACATGGCCCCAACGTTACAATATTCATGATTGATGATGATCAATATCCCTGATATTGAACAGGGGACGAATAATTTATCTTTAATTATATTATATCATTTTAATAATTGTACTCACTGCTTAAAACAAACGAAGTGTAACATCTGCCCACCATGAATGGTATAATAAATTCAACAAATCCACCCAAATCAATTATCAAATAATAATCTTACCTTTACAATGACATCTGGAAGGCTGGCTACAGTGGAAATGGGCAACATCTCCTCGACAATATAGCCAGCGACGAGCTTATTCAGTTCAGCGGCACTAAGTCCTGTCGCTTTTAAATCTATTTTCACCTGTTTAGCAGGAGAGGGGCCCTCGGAGGTTCGCCCAGTGGAATTGGATGTGGTAGCCACAGCGGGCATGTCAGTGGGGGGATCCGGGGGTTTCTCAGTGAGTTTCACATTCCTGTGCCGGCTTGCTAGGTGCTTGCTCAGATTTGAGGTGGAATTTTTCGCTGTAGATAAAAAGTTTTCTTCCCACGCAGAGTGTACAGCAGACGCTAATGTTTTTGTCACCTTTTACCGAGTCAAACTCAAAGTAATGTCGGTACTTCCAAGCATTAAACGCTGCATGGCCCTGCTCTCCCCTGCGCTCCATGTTGTCTCTTGTTGATCACTACACGTGTCTGTTGTTTACCATTGACGTCGCGCCGCTCATACGTCATTGTCACGAGACAGTCTCACAAAACAACATCACGGTTTAGTAACGCAGTAATGCAGCCTGCTTGCGGGAAAGTAACAGTAATCTAACTACTGTTTTTGCAATTATAATCCCTTACTTTACTCGTTACTTGAAAAAGTAATCGGATTACAGTAACACGTTACTTCTAACGCGTTACTGCCCATCAGTGCCCCTAACTAATGCTCACAAACAGAAATGGTTGCAGTGGGCCCAGAAATACATGAAGACTAATTTTCAAACAGTCTTGTTTACTGATGAGTGTCGTGCAACCCTGGATGGTCCAGGTGGATGGAGTAGTGGATGGTTGGTGAATGGCCACCATGTCCCAACAAGGCTGCGACGTCAGCAAGGAGATGGCGGAGTCATGTTTTGGGCTGGAATCATGGGAAGAGAGCTGGTAGACCCCTTTAGGGTGAAAATGACCTTGACAAAGTATATAGAATTTCTGACTGACCACTTTCTTCCATGGTAGAAAAAGAAGAACTATGTCTTCCGTAGCAAAATTATCTTCATGCATGACAATGCACCATCTAATGTTGCAAAGAATACCTCTGTGTCATTGGCTGCTATGGGCATAAAAGGAGAGAAACTCATGGTGTGGCCCCCATTCTCCCCTGACCTCAACCCTATTGAGATCCTTTGGAGCATCCTCAAGCAAAAGATCTATGAGAGTGGGAGGCGGTTCACATCAAAACAGCAGCTGTGGGAGGCTATTCTGACATCTTGCAAAGAAATTCAAGCAGAAACTCTCCAAAAACTCACAAGTTCAATGGATGCAAGAATTGTAAAGGTTATATCAAAGAAGGGGTCCTATGTTAACATGTAACTTGGCCTGTTAAGATGTTTTTGATTGAAATAGCTTTTGATTTCAATAAATATGACCTCCTAATGCTGCAAATTCAACAAATGACAATTTTCAGTTCTTTACAACCAATAAAATATTTTGAAACTCTGTAATGCATAATTATTTGTAACCGTGCATTTTGAGTTTTTTTATTTTTGCAAAAAAAAAGTTATCATTGGGAGGTTTGTTCAATAAAATTTGAATTATGCTCTAACGGTTGATGACTTGAAAATTATACTGACTGCCATTTTGTCACGAGCTGAGCTCTGGAAGTTCTGCCAGGCTCAGTCTCGTGGCTTTTTCTTTGTATTTTTATATATTTGTTGTATTTTGTGCCCTTGGAGTTTTTGTACTGCTTCCTATTTTTCTGTTTAGGCTTCAGTTTTGTTACGCTCATGTTTAGTTTCATTCATATTTACCTATTAGTTTGCATTTAATTACGTTTATTCTCTATATTTGTTCTGTGATGTTCTTTCTCTGGGTTGACAGCTGTCAGGAGGCATTTCCAGATTTGTGCTCTGCATGGGCATCGCCTTGTCAGCTGTCAAGCTGTTCCTCCCTCCTCTTTTCCAGCTGATCCCAATCACCATTCATTGTTCCCTTTTTGCCCACTCATGTGAACCCACACCTGTCATCACTTGTGTTGTCTATTCTGTCCCTATTTAAGGACTGCATTTTCTTTTCTTATTTGCTGCTGTCTTTGGTTATATTCACCTTGTCTTCATCAGAGCCCTGCCTCGCTCTGGTGCGTCAAATCTGTAAGTGTTTTTTCCTCTCATTTGTATTTTGTGTTAAGAACACCGTGTTGTACTTTATGCTTGTTGTTTCTTTCAATAAATTGCACAAACTCACAGTCCAGCGCGTAGGTCTCACCTCTTTGCCCCGAAGGGCATTCATGACACATTTGCATCAACTATTTAGGAAAATCAGAGACAAATATCATTTGCATAGTAATTTCGAATGTGGTGTGTGTGTGTGTGTGTGTGTGCACGCGTGTGAGACGGACAGGGGCCTCAGCCAGATGTTCCCAGCACACCCTCACTATACGTTTGGGTCTACCAGGTCTGAATGGCGTCCTCCTCTGCCATCGGATCCAACTCACCACCAGGTGGTGATCAGTTGACAACTTCGCACCTCTCTTTACCCGAGTGTCCAAAACATACGACCGCAGGTCTGATGACACAATAACAAAATCGATCATCGACCTGTGACCTAGGGTGTCCTGGCACCAGGTGCACATGTGGACACCCTTATGCTTCAACATGGTGTTCGTTGTGGACAAACTGTGGTTAGCACAGAAGTACAATAACTGAACACCACTCGGGTTCAGATTGGGTAGGCCGTTCCTCCCAATCACCCCCTCCAGGTTTCACTGTCATTGCCCACGTGTACATTGAAGTCCCCCAGTAGCACAATGGCGTCTCCAAGAGGAGCATCCTCCAGCACCCCAGTTAGAGACTCCAAAAAGGGTGGGTGCTCTGAACCATCATTTGGTGCATAGGCACAAATGATGGTCAGGACCCGTTTCCCAACCTGAAGGTGCAGGGAAACAACCCTTTCGTCCACCGGAGAAAACTCCAATATAGAGGCCACAAGGTGGGGGGATACAAGAATACCCACCCCTGCTCCCCGCCTCTCGCCCGGGGCAACTCCAGAGTAGGCCAAGCTCCAGCTCCTCTCCAGGAGACTGGTTCCGGAACTGGAGCTGTGTGTTGATGTTGCAGCATTGCACCGAGACAAATTCCTAGTTTGTGTACTACATGAACAATGGCAATAAATCTCATTCTGAGTCTGATTCTGATTCTGAGGTGAAGCCAACTATATTTAGCCGGTATCGCTCAATCTCATGCACCAGCTCAGGCTCCTTTCCCACCAGAGAGGTGACATTCCACATCCCAAAAGCCAGTTTAGGAAGCCTGGGATCAGATCGCCAAGGTCTCCGCCTTCGACCACCACCTGATCCACATAGCACCGGACCCCCATGGTCCCTCCTGCAGGTGGTGAGTCCACTGGAGGCCTTTTACCCTTAATAATAAAGCACCTTCAATTAAAAACTGCATTTTGTGTTTACTTGTATTATCTTTGTCTAATATTTAAATTTGTTTGATGATCTGAAACATTTAAGTGTGACAAACACAAAAAAAATGAGAAATCAGGAAGGGGGCAAACACTTTTTCACACCACTGTATTATTAGTTACCGTCAAATAAGATATTGTGATATGAAATTTGGGTCATATCACTCAGCCCTAGTAGGAGCAGGCCTCTGCACCACCGAGAGGCCACTCTTTGAGGGCCTTCTGATGGGTGACTGTTCCACTACACTCATTGGAGGCTATAGAGGAACCACGGAAGGCTCACGGGCTGAAAAGAGAGCTCTTCAAAAGCACAAGGAGTCACCCCGCCATAGACTGAACCTATTTAGCTTATCCATCTTGCATCCCTGCTTGTGTTTACATTCACCTTGCCGGCTTCTTCTTGGCATTGTCTGACAACATAAAATGTCAGAAGCATGCACTACGCTGTGAGGCTTTATAACTGTACAACTCATTTTAAAGTACCAAAATGCAGCTAAGCGGTCTAAATCTTAGCATGAACCAAGGATAATAAAACAAGTAGCCACAACTAGGTTGCCAAACAGTTCCCCACTATGGGAAACAAGGTACAGTGCACAGTATAATCTCTAAACTATAACTGAATGATGTAATTAACAATTATTAGATTACCTTTGAAGTGAAGTAATACATATGTTAACACTCTTTCAGCACTCCTGAAATTCCTATTGTCAAATCAAATTGCTCAGATGGAATTAACTGGTGTATAAACTAAAATAACCATTTTCTGCACTAATAAAAACCTACAGAAACCATAATGCAAATCAAGTAATCTGATGAGGATATCAGTTACATCAGACCTCTAGCAAACTGATAGTGCAACCAGACAATCACACAGGCCAGACACACAGCACTATTTGGCAAAGGACATAGCAGGTAATCTGAAGCAGTTCCAGGACTTTGTGCTGCTTAGATGGCTCCATTCCTTGAGGGCTTGCTAAACACTACTCAATTGGCTAAAGCTCTGTCGAGGAAAAAAAGAGGAATCAGTGGCTGAGCTCATTCAGGCCTGAAGCACAGAGCTAATGGTAAAGAGAACCTTCACCTGTCCACAAAGGGTCCCATCTCCATGTGTGCAGTACCTGTGTATGTGTAGTGCATATAAGGGAATGGTGAGAATCCCTGTGCACACATGTATTTGCCAAGAAAGTCCTTGCCAAAAGCATATAGTCATATGGTAACGCCTGTCCCCATGTCATCTGACCTACCCCAGAAAATTAACAAGTCACTTTTCTTTTTTGTTTTTTTTTAATACACCCCTCACCTCCTTTGCTCTCACCTCCAATTACACAACATAACAAAAATAATTTTTTTGTAAGTTGTCTGTGTTTTTTCAACTGATTTAAGACAATTTTGCGTCGCTGAATCCAAAAATGACATCCGTTTCTCTCGATCAGGTCAGGTTTTTATGCTAAATTGTAAGCAGTTGTACAGCAGTTGCACAGTTGTACTGTAAATTGAATAGTAGACATTGATAAAGGTAAGTACATGTAAATTGAATGTTACATCATCATTGTTCAAAATTCAGAGAATTTCAAGAAATAAAAAAGAATTTTTCATCATATAAAGCGAAAATACCCATACATGTAAACAAAAACGTAAAAAAACGGGGCCATAGTTCAAAAAGTTGACCTGATTGAGCAAAACCAATGTGATTTTTGGATTCAGCACATCAAAATTGTCTTAAATCAGCTAAAAAAAACCTTAGACAATAAATTTGGTGTTGACCAGTGTTATCTTCTTTTTTAACTCCCTTTGCTATTTATCTCATAATTTCTTTCATTCATGCTGTTTGAATCTCCATTCCCCAGACTCACAGTGTAGGACACAACCTAAAGCCTCAGCCTTTCTCCTGGAATGCCATTAATCCCAACATTCCCATTTCTGTCCAAAGTTACATGATTACACTGCTCACTTGCTGCGGAATAAAGTTGTTCCTTTGATGAAAAGATCCTGCAGCCTGCGCCTCATTTCTCCACTTGCTATGCTGCTGTTGAAAGCCAAAGGTTGAGGAGAAGTGGAAAAGCAATAGGAGTCAACTAAAGAATATCATTGACTGAATTCATATCTACTGTACTCTTCAACTAATAAATGGGTCCTTGGGGTGGGTGCATAATGTGTAAATATAACACCAAATGTCTACAGTATTTGTAAGGCTGTCTACCTACTGACCTTTTAAAATCAATCAAATATCATCCATCCATCCATCCTCTACTGCTTATCCGGGGGTCTGGGTCACAGGAGCAGCAGTCCAGATAGGGTATCCCAGACTGCCACCCAATTCACATAGCACCATGATCCCTATGATCCCTCCTGCAGGTTGTGAGCCCACTGGAGGGTGGACCCATGTTGCTCCTTTGGGTACACTGGGTCCTTGATGTAACTTTTTTTCATGGGGATCAACTGGACCGCTCTTGGTCCAGCCTTTCATCCAGGACCAGTTTGTCTTGGGAGAACCTACCAGGGGCAAGCTGCCCCTGACAACATAGTTCCTGGAATCATCAGGACACACAAACCCTTCCACCATAATAAGGTGGCGATCGACAGAGGGGAATCAAATATCAATATATGTCAAATAATCTCCAATTGATTACAACATACTCACAATTGGTGGCTGGTCCCCCTTTTGCTGTCAAAACAGCCCTGACCCGTCCAGGCATGGACTCCACTCAACCCCTGAAGGTGCGCTGTAGAATCTGGCACCAAGATGGTAGCAGCAGATCCTTTAAGTCTTGTAATTTGTGAGGTGGGGCCTCCATTGATTTGTTTGTCCAGCACATCCCACAGATGCTTGGTTGGCTTGAGATCTGGAGAATTTGGAGGCCAATTCAACACCTCAAACTTGTTGCGCTCCTCAAACCATCCCTGAACCATTTTCACTTTGTGGCACAGTACATTATCATGCTGAAAGAGGCCACAGCCAACAGGGAATGCTGTTTCCATGAAAGGGTGTACAGTACACCCCTGCTAACATCTTGGTTCCAGATACCAAAGCACACCTTCAGGGGTCTAGTGGACTCCATGCCTCACTGGGTCAGGGCTATTTTGGCAGCAAAAGGGGGACTAACACAATATTAGACAGGTGGTCATAATGTCATGCCTGATCGGCATAAGACATGGTCTCAGATTGGCAGATATCATGTTGTTCATTTACCAGGGATTAATCTTAAATTTTGACATCCTTTGCCACATATACAGTATATGTAGGTCAAAAATAATTTTTGGTATACAATCAATGGTGCACACGTTGCCCATGGACATATTTTATGAACCCAGAAAAACACTATTTTGCACAATTCTGGCCCTTTTAAGAGCTGTTCAGAGTCCCTCCAAGGGGAAAACGTTTGCGTTCTGTAGACTACGTTTGTGTACACAGCGGTATTCAGAGTGGTTTTTGAGCCACTGCAGCTGCTGCTCAGCAGCTGCGTTTCATGCATCCAGTGAAAATAATCTGCAGTTCACATGCCTGTACTGTGGGCGGCAGCCAAGAGCCACCAAACTGATTTGAACAGTTTTAATCCAAACACAAAAGAAGAGCACAGTGGCAGACGTTTTAAATGGCGAAAGCGATCGAGGTATGTGAATGCAATGACAATCAAGACAAACAAGAGCTTTTGCTGTTTAGCGGCAGAGGAAGAAAACAGACGGGCAAAAAGACGGACATTTGTTCACCCAATATGGTGGATTGCTCAGTACTTCCCTCTGTTGGGAGTTTCTGGGCGCATGCACAGTTCACTGTGACCATTTGTGTACTTGTACATGCGTTCACTTTTGGGAGCTGCATGCACTCGGTCAGCACTCACCCTCTGCATAGGGTTTGTGCACGAATGCGTCCACTGCACTCATTCACATACCAATGCATTTTTGCTACCATGAATTGGGCTTAATTTACACCAAAACCCTCCAAATTCAATACTTTATTGCCATGTCAGCTTTCACTTGATTGCAATGCTTTGCTTTGTGTCCATCACAAAATTCAGCATATAACATATACATACAGTTTAGCAGTCAATGCAACCGCATCATTTCACAAATGCATCAGCCATTTGCACATACTACATAATACTAGTGCATACCCGTGCATGCCCGTAGAAACCAAGTATAAGCAAGTGCTTCTGCATGCCCGTAGAAAGCAAGTGTAACCAAGCATTTCTGCATGCCTGTAGAAAGTTACTGTTACCATGGCAACAGTAACCATGGTGATGCCTGCCTTTGATCTTTGACATGGTTACCATGGCAACAGTAACCATGGTGAAATCTGCCTTTGATCTTTGACGTCACCACTCATTCAGCGATGCCTGCTTTTGATCTTTGATGATGTGTCTGCCTGGCAACAGTAACCATGGCAACATCTGTGCATCTATGATGTCATAGCTATGAACGCCCATAGCTCCTCTACGGACGTTCATTAAAGATTTCCCCTCCTAAACTTCCACATATCCGGGGAGGCTGAAATTTGGGAATGCACACCCTCGTAGCCTCTACACGCGGAACACAGACACACAGACAGAGATTTCTTGCATTATAATATGATGTGTCTGCCTGGCAACAGTAACCATGGCAACATCTGTGCGTCTATGATATCATAGCTATGAACACCCATAGCGCCCCATGGACGTTCATTAAAGATTTCCCCTCCTAAACTTCCGCATACAGTATCTGGGGAGGCTGAGATTCAGGGATGCACACCCTCGTAACCTCAGCACAGCTCGTATAAAATCTGAGGCCAGTCCAACGAACGGTTCGGGAGATACGCGTGGAACAGACAGAAAGACAGAGACAGAAGCGATTCCTTGCATTACAATATGATATGTCAGATAAATTATCAAATATAACAGATAAAGAAATAATTCCTAAAGTGCAAAAAATGCAATTCATAATAATTCTTAAATGGTCACATTTAAAGACCATTAATTAGAGACAAAAATGGCAATGTCATTTTTTGTTATTTCTATAAGCAGAAAGAATGGGATAAATCTGATTACTGCCACTTCCACAGGAAGAGACAAGGGCAATACAGTACACCACACAGACCAGATAGATCAGACTTTGTGCTTATTGATGAGGGCATATAGAGCAAATGATCATGGAGGAGGGGAAGCTGGAGACCTAGAGAAAAACTGTGCCGATAGATTTTTATTTTGGTGGAAAGTCAAAGTTGTTTGTTTTTGTTTTTTTTTACTTTTTAACAGATGGCACAGTTCCAAAAAAGTCTAAAACTGATTAAATCTAGTCTTACATTTATGTATTTACACCCTGTACTTTAAAGTGACAGTCTGCCAGAAAATTTGTTTTTTCCTTGTTAATATGTCTGTAACATTTTTTTTTTACTTACAAGACACATCAAGAGCAAAGTTACTCAAATGTGTCATGTCTTTGTTTTTTTGCTTTAAACTTTCAGTTAAGCCCCGCCCCCTGAAAAAAGGTGAGTTTAGATGGAGTGTTTTTGGTGGTGTAATTATAGCAGGTCCATAGTGTTAAGCCAATCAGGACTCTCTGGCCTAACTGAAGTTAGCCTCCAGTACCGGTTATCATTTTTTGGGCTAGCTGCTTTAAAAACTTGACCCTTACCATTAAACTGGTTTTAAGGACTGATGCAGTTTTCAGTCATTATCCCAGGCCACATACAACTGGGCATGTCCTTCAACCGGTGAGTCTTTTTTTATTTACAAGAATTATTCTGTTTATTGTAGCACTAGCCACTATTAGCCTTGTGGGATATGGGTGGGAGTAGTCACAGATTTTTGAAGGAGGAGGAAAAGTGAAAAGATTTTGACATGAAACTGTAAGACAATGAAAGGTTTTTTTGTCGAAAAAAGGGCACAAGATACCATTTTAGACAATATAGATTTGTTTTAATAGGGGATTTATATCCATTGGAGTGTGTCTTAAATAAGAACTACATGTGCCTACATATGAAAAAAAAAATCAGCATTCAAAATTTATTTAAACTAGTGTTCATACTTTCTGACCAAATGCTATCATGCAATCTGATCCAAAGCAAATGAACAAATAAAAGCCTTTTACACAACACCGTGACTCAATTAGGCCTTTTAACTGAACCACAGCAAACAAATCACTTTGTTGATCAATGTCTTCAATAATTAAATGCTGGGCAATAGCTTTTCTGTTTGGCTGCTGTCAATACGACCAAAATTTATTTCTCCCTGCCTGTAAAGGAAGTCAATTTTTACAGCCTTTTCGATTTTGACTGTGAAAGCAAATAATTTGAATGCAGCAGAGAGAGGGGGGATTAAACAGTCTAATGTGTAACTGCAGACGATGATGTCTTCACAGGCTTTTTCTGCAGCAACATTAATCAATACCTGAATTTAGATATGCCCTTCAGTGCTAAATCCCGTGCACTATACTCGAGGAATGTTGGCGCACAGTGCCAAGGCATACAGGATATGAATATGATATAACTATCTAGTAGTGGTACTATCCACAGTAGTAATCTAACATGATGAAATACATCCTCTGAAAGCATTTCAGAAAGTTCTCTGCAAGGGTTTGATTGTGTCTCCTGCTGTAGTCTCCCCCTAGATGAGACTGTATATCATTATTTTCTCCTGACCTCAGGCTATTTACTACACTTTTCACTGACGAAATAACTTACTTTCAATCGGCAACCCCTGCCCTCTTTGTAAGGTAATTTCCCTGGCTGAGAATGGAGGAACCAGAGGAGGAAGCAAAGGGACAAATTATCCTCTGCGTCTAGACGGGTACATGGGCAACAACAAAAGCCAACCTCTACGGAGAGCAGATCTGAAGAAAAGACAGGCACACAGTCAAATCTCTGAGCTGCGACTCAGACTTTCGAGAGCGGCTACACAATGTACAGTATATGTAACTGCACTAAAGCAAATAATTACAACAAACACAAATAAATAATAAAGCTGTCAGTCGATGGAAGGAAGAGTACGCAGGGGAAACATAAATCAAACAAGTATCACAATGCAGCACCTCTGTCAACACAGTTCCCCTGGGGAGAGGGTCTGGGCCGACTTGGATCCCGGACCCTCTCAAGGCTATGTAAATCATACCTGCCGAATTAGACCTTCTGGTAGACCCCAATGGCTCCCTCCAGACACTAGTCTCAGCTCCCCCTGCTCAGTTGTTAATTCAACCCAGAAATCGGTACAGCCGCTGAGCCCAACGCTCCAACCTGAGTCTCAGAGGAAGTGCTCCTATCCCAGCCACAAAACTCCAGACCTCTAACCTGAGGCCCGACACTGTATCCCTAAGTGCTTAGCTCGAGTTCAGTTGCTGAAGAGGTTTTATTAGAATTGACCATGAGTCTTAAAACCATCCCACCGACCTCTTTTTAAGTTGCTTTCCAGGACTAACAGAACAGTATGATGAAGTTATGTGGTTAAAGTGAACGATTTAAAAAAAAAAAAATAACCATTGATGCTGAATGAAGAGAATGGTCAGCCATCAGGTGGGGAGAGCAAAAGAAGAGTTAAAAGTAATGCCTCAGAGGCCATACTTGATCCTTCCAGACACTTGGTTGGGAGCGCAGCAGGAAGAAAAAAGAGCCGTTGATGGAATGCAGCCATTTGTTTGACCCTGTGGCCGTCTCGGGGAGGAAGGCCGGAGACAGGTAGATATATGGCCAGTTTGTTATTGTGAATTCCCAGATCCTGTGATTATCTCTGACTCTCAACCTTCTGGAGTTTTTTAATCTGGAGATTCCTGTGACAGTTCACAAGAAAGCCTCTGACGTGGCGTCGCGTTCACCTTTTTGTGACCCCCCCATCTAGACTACCCTAATGTTGCACACATATAAGCTGCTCATATAAGATTCTCTGTTTAAGGAGGGAAAAAAGGAGGGAAAAAAAGGGGGGGGAACAGTACCTTACAGATTCCAGGGCCAGGGTCAGGTTTCGTTTTAATGTCCGTTTGCATGAAGATGGGGGGCTGTGGGAGCAAGGGCCTTGAAAAAAAAAATGGGGTTAGTGTGGAAGAGTGTGGGGTTAGCCGGAGTTCCCCGTGGCATCAGTCCATTCTGCACATAGACGCTTGCTGATGTCACAAAGTGCTATTTGCAAGCTAGATGAAGAGAGGCTGCATTTTACTACCACTTAAAATCCACCCCCCCAACTACCAACTGATAATTAAAAATACAGTTGGCTGTATAAGATGGTGATGGACAAGACAAACAGGAGACCCCTGACATCAGAGACTTCTAGACAAAAAGGAATCAAGTTTCTGTGCATTTCTCCAAAACGAGAGGTGGCTGATTGAAACCAGATAAGGTTCAAATGGAACTGTTAGGTCCAGTAATGAGATTCTCCGAGTGTATGTTTGGATTAGGTGATTACAGACCTTGCCTTCCTCCTTGCTGTCGCTCAGACATGCATGTTGACACGGTGTAAAAGTACAGACTCCTAGGCACACCAACAGGGAAGCACTGAAAGTACTCGGCTGTCACGAGGGTAAGAGTTCATGAAAACGGTGAAATACAACTCTGTCTTCCTGTCTGGGTACTTTTATAAGGAGGTGTAGCAGAACAAAAGGAAAATGGGTTATGAAAATAGACACAGCTGGCAGGGCCTAAACAATAGGCCAGCTGGTTCTTTTTGAAAATAATGATCCTCACGGCTTCTCTTAGATGTGACGCGGTCTGCACAGCTACCAATAAAAGTACAGCAGAAGATAAAAAGACAAGGCAACAGCGCCTGCTTATGTAAGGGGTAGACTTGGGTTCAGGAATATTGCAAACTGAAGTTAAAAAAAAATAATCTAAATTTACAGCACAATTAATGACTTATTTTTCCAAATTAAATTAATTTTCCACATTTCCTGCTGCTATTACTAATGCTTGTAGTACATTTGTATTCTGCAAAATGTATTGACATACGTTGAAAGTTTATGGGCTTAAGTATTCAGAGGAGAAAAAAAAAATGGAGTGTGCATAATTAGGTGATGTTTCCATTTTTTAACTGCTGGGACAACACTGTCAGAGAGGCTTGCAGCAGCTCGCTTCGATAACGGTGTGTGTGTGCATTGTTCTTTTGAAAAGTTTGTCACACTGACAGCGTCACCAGGGTTTTTGACATCGCCTGTCATGCAGAAGATCTCTGCTGCCTCTGTTGCTGTCACTCCTTATCAGCACTCATTTCTTAAGTTTATGCTTGCAAATATTCAAAAACCATATTACCATACCTACCGCTGCCGGGGGGCAGGAATGAAAGGAGGCAATAATCTCTCTCTTTCTTTATCTGTGAGCTATCCTTCAGCAAAGTATTCTGAGCTAAGAATTTTCAGCAGGCTTATATGAGTGAGGAGGATATTAATGTTTTGATTGTCATCTTTTTTTCTTTTTTTTTTCAAAAATGATCCAGCTTGTGTTCTCTATGGCAAACACTCTAAAGTTATTCTTTTCTAAATTATTCTATTTTACCTCCGGTTAAATGGCAGTGTCACAAAAGAGCGTATATAAAATTATTAAATACAGCACACAATAGTTTGGGGAGTGTGGGGGTGGCTTACATGCACATTTAATTGCATTACAAGACAAACACTTAGCGCCATAATGCAAAATCACAGCGGTACAATTTCACAGCACTTCCACACAAAAACGTACCGCCTGGCACGCATTTTGGCATATCCATCACAATGCTCCTATCTGCAAGGTGCAGGGTAACCTGATTTAAGGGCAACTTATTGGATTTGTGGGAGGGACTGAGAGGGGTGGAAGGGAGAAAAGGAAAAACAAAAGGGAAGGATTAATCACGATGCAGCGGCGTGACAGTGTCTACAAAGCAGGCCATGAAACAGTTGCTTGACGAGAGAATGATTGCAGGATCTGCAAGTAACCGCCTGCCACTGGCGATGTTCTTCCTCCAACTCAACTTGTCAGGTGTAATCATTTTGTTAAGCTTAATGTTTTATGCAAATGCACTTGGGGAGAGTTTTGTCAGGGGGGCTGATTGTTTTTTTTTTTTTTTTCCCCCTCTCCCCCCTTCCTCTCTGTTGTGTGATGTATGTGTGGGTACTTATTGTGGTTTAAAGAGCGTTAGTGTGTGTGCTGGGATGGGGAGAGGGGTGGAGGTGGTCCACATTTGGCAGTGTGTGCATGTGTGTGTGTGTGTGTGTGTGTGTGTGCGTGTATTGTTTTTTAAGCACTCTGAAAATATTTGCATTCCTGTGAACCCTGCCTGTGTTGCCCTGATTATTTCCTGTATGCATCAGGGTTTTCTCTGGCGGAGATCACACAGCTCAAGTCACATCACACACGCGACTGAAGAGGCGGGAGCCCGCGCTCGCCTGCGCCTGCCTCCTCTAGTCTGCACTTTATTTCAATGGCGAGGAAAGGATATGGGGATCAATGGGGAGAGGACTGATATGTTTATGTACCTCCTCGGCTGCAGATAGTGGCCGATTCCTCACAATCTATTGTTACGGCGTTCAATATATCGGCGCAGTTTCATTATGATACACGAACCATTTACGTGACCCAGAGTTTGGCTGGATCAAAACAGACCTTCAAGGTGACCGAGGAAACTCCCAACTGTCTCATTTGTCCTCATGATCAGTGTCGATATCAGTCAATTTTCCAGTTCTTCACACAGTAGGGGTTTTTTTTTTTGTTCCAGGGCCATTTATCCATAACAACAAAAGGGAAGCCACTGTATCAGCCTCGCCGGGTGCAGCAGATGCAAATATTCAGCCTTGGTAAATCTCTCAAATCAAAGAATGTTTCATCCATAAATATTCAAGGTAATCATCACTAAAAGCCAGCAGAGGGAGAAGAAATCCATTAACGCGGTCCAAACCTAACATGGCCCCCAGGTCCTCTTTATAAACTTGCACCTTTTTGTACTTTTATGGAGCTATATCATTTTTTATGGTTCATCATCATCATCATCAGAGGATCTCATGTGAGAATCAAAGTCTAATGTCACTGCTGAGAGAGAGTAGTATTCAGGTTGAATGCGATCGTAGCCCCGGGTTTCATTTTCAATCGTGCTTTTTTTTTGCTCCCCCCCACCACGTGCCTTAATTCGCTGCCAGATGCAATAAAACGGATGTAGCCTGTGGAAAGCGAGGTGGCTGTCCTATCTACAAGATGATATTCACTGCCGTGCCTTTTTCTCATCACCTTTAAAACCCCCTCATACTTTTACAGAGCTGCCAGAATCATATATAGCAGGTTCACTCCACTCCACGCTCTTCAGTCAGAAGAGGCAGATTGATATTCATTCTCACTTTTTAAACACTTCACTGCTTTGAATGAAATTTGACAAATTGCTCATTTTAATTCCCCATAGAGTATATGCCCCTAAGCTTTCACCCCACAAGTTTAGGTTACATCTTTTTTCATCACTGTCTTGAATTGAAATTGTTTTGAATGGGAAGTTGAATGTTGATGATTCGTGACTTTGAAAATTATTTTTGTGTCCAAAAAGGAGGGGGAAAGCAGTGTGGCTTTTAACCTCTGGTTCTGTAGTACATCTCCCATGTGCATACGAGTCAGAGGGAAAATATCTGAAGATCCTGTTTAAACAACTGACATGACCTACAAATGGGGAATAATAGAGCAGACAGGAAGTGGTACTCTGGATGTCAGCGAGAAATTACCATATCTGCTCATATTACTTTTTAAAAATAATCAAATAATAACTGAGTATTTTTGTGCTGTGAATGATCAAAATGTAAGTTATAAACATATAAAAAAGACCATTACATCAAACTGTGCCATATGTCTAAACATCATAGCCAGGGCTTGACATGTGTATTCTGGATCTTTTTTTTTTTCACATTTTTGAACAAACAAACACATTTTGTGAGATAAGGTTTCTTGAGATATTAGTGCTAATATTATAAAAAAAAACTAATAAAATAATAAAAATGACAGACAATTAACAATGCTCTAACTGACACATTTTAAACAGTGGACCAACAGTCTTAGTGGATGTACAGTTGAAACTAGAAGCTTACATACACTGTATAAAAGACACAGCCTTTTTTCTCACTGTCCGACATTAAATCAGACTAAACTTTTCCTGTTTAGGTCAGTTAGGATTACCACAATATTTTCTATCTGCTAAATAATTTTATGCGCCTTATGCCCCAGCCGGGGCGAAGAGGATTAAGTAAGTAAATAATTTTATATATTTTTTAGACATTTTTTTTTTATTACTTTCTTCAAAGTCAGAAGTTTACATACACTAAGATTATTGCCTTTTAATGCCTTTAAACAGTTGGGGAAAGCCAGGATGATGATGTCATGCCTTTGGAAGCTTCTGATAGGTTAATTGACAACATATGAGTTATTGGAAGCACACCTGTGGATGTATTCATCTGTTCAAATATGCAAGTATAAACACCATGAGAATGTCCAGTCAGCATACTGCTCAGGAAGGAGCTGGATTCTGTGTCCCAGGGATGACAAAATGTGCATATCAACCTCAGAACAAAAGCAAAAGACCTTGTGAAGATGTTGGCTGAAGCTGGTAAAAGAGTGTCATTAGCCACAGTGAAACAAGTCCTGTACCAACATGGGCTGAAAGGCCAATCAGTGAGGAAGAAGCCATTACTCCAAAAGCAACATAAAAAAGCCAGATTACAGTTTGCAAATGTACACAGGGACAAAGACCTTAATTTTTGGAGACATGCCGTGTGGTCTGATCAAAGTAAAATTGAACTTTTTGGCCATTATGAGCATCATTTCAGTTGGAGCAAAAGGGGGGAAGCTTGCAAGAATGAGAACGCCATCCCAACTGTGAAGTATGGGGGTGGCAGCATCATGTTGTGGGGGTGTTTTGCTGCAGGAGGGACTAGTGCACTTCACAAAATATATATAGCTTCATGAGGAAAAGAATTTTATGTGGAAATATTGAAGCAACATCTCAAGACATCAGCCAGGAAGTTGAAGTTTGGGAGCAAATGGGTCTTCCAAATGGACAATGACCCGAAGCATACCACCAAAATTAGTTACAAAGTGGCTTAAGGACAACAAAGTCAGCGTTTTGGAGTGGCCATCACTAAGCCCTGATCTCAATCCCATAGAAAATTTGTGGGCAGAGCTAAAAAGACGTGTGCAAGCAAGGTGGTCTACAAACCTGACTCAGTTACACCAGTTCTGTCAGGAGGAATGGGCCAAAATTCCAGCAAACAATATTGTGAGAAGCTTGTGGAAAGATACCCAAAATTGGTTGTTGGTTTTTGGGACAGACTTACAAACTTGATGCCACAAGTGAGAAATGAGAAACTGAGAACACTGCTGTCAATAAAGAAACAACTTGCATCATCCATTTATCATTTGGTCTCCGTTGGACCACAATTTTTAAAGTGGGCATTTTCCAATATTTCATAAGACAACTACCAAAAGAAAAAATCATGGGCTGTAGCTTCATTTATTTCAGCATTTTATTATAGTTTTGTTTTTTATTTATTCCCAAACAATTAAGTTATGCTTTGCTGGTTGATTGAAAGAATGCAGTTTTACAGAACGTTCACAATAACGTACATCAGTAGAATTTATACATTAAATTACAGTATTGCCTTAAGGGTTACGTGAATCACTGTGATGCAGATTGTCTGACTATATACAGTGGTGTGAAAAAGTGTTTGCCCCCTTCCTGATATCTAATTTTTTTGCATGTTTGTCACATTTAAGTGTTTCAGATCATCAAACAAATTTAAATATTAGACAAAGATAATACAAGTAAACACAAAATGCAGTTTTTAAATGAAGGTGTTTATTATTAAGGGTAAAAAAAATCCAAACCTACATGGCCCTGTGTGAAAAAGTGATTGCCCCCCCCCCCCCCCGTTAAAACATAAATTAACTGAGGTTTATCACATCTTTGGAAAGCTGAGTTCAATTTCTCTAGCCACACCCAGGCCTGATTACTGCCACACTGTTCTCAATCAAGAAATCACTTAAATGGGACCTGCCTGACAAAGTGAAGTAGACAAAAAGATCCTCAAAAGCTAGTCCTCATGCTGCGATTCAAAGAAATTCAAGAACAAATGAGAAGCAAAGTAATTGAGCTCAATCAATCTGGAAAAGGTTCTAATGCCATTTCTAAAGCTTTGGGACTCCAGTGAATCACAGTGAGAGCCATTATCCACAAATGGCAAAAACATAGAACAGTGGTGAACCTTCCCAGGAGTGGCCGTCCAACCAAAATTACCCCAAGAGCGCAGTAATGACTCATCCAAGAGGTCACAAAGAGGTCACAAAAGACCCCACAACAACATCCAAAGAACCACAGGCCTCACTTGCCTCAGTTAAGGTCAGTGTTCATGACTCCACCATAAGAAAGAGACTGGGCAAAAATGGCCTACATGGCAGAGTTCCAAGACAAAAAGCACTGCTGAGCAAAAAGAACATAAAGGCTTATCTCAGTTTTGCCAGAAAACATCTTGATGATCCCCAAGACTTTTGGGAAAATACTCTGTGGACTGATGAGACAAAAGCCAAACTTTTTGGAAGGTGTGTGTCCCATTACATCCGACATAAAAGTAACACAGCATTTCAGAAAAGGAACATCATACCAACAGTAAAATATGGTGGTGGTAGTGTGATGGTCTGAGGCTGTTTTGCTGCTTCAGGACCTGGAAGACTTGCTGTGGTAAATGGAACTGTGAATTCTGCTGTCTACCAAAAAGTCCTGAAGGAGAATGTCCGACCATCTGTTTGTGACCTCAAGCTGAAGCGCACCTGGGTTCTGCAGCAGGACAATGATCCAAAACACACCAGCAAGTCCACCTCTGAATGGCTTAAGAAAAACAAAATGAAAACTTTGGAGGGGCCTAGTCAAAGTCCTGACCTGAATCCAACTGAGATACTGTAGCATGACCTTAAAAAGGTGGTTCATGCTTGAAAACCCTCCAACGTGGCTGAATTACAACAATTCTGCAAAGATGAGTGGGCCAAAATTCCTCCACAGCGCTGTAAAAGACTCATTGCCACTTATCGCAAATGCCTGATTGCAGTTGTTGCTGCTAAGGATGGCCCAACCAGTTATTAGGTTTAGGGGACAATCACTTTTTCACACAGGGCCATGTAGGTTTGGATTTTTTTTTTTTAACCTTAATAATAAACACCTTCATTTAAAAACTGCATTTTGTGTTTACTTTTGTTATCTTTGTCTAATATTTAAATTTGTTTGATGATCTGAAACATTTAAGTGTGACAAACACACAAAAAAATGAGAAATCAGGAAGGGGGTGAACACTTTTTCACACCACTGCATATAAAAACAATACTTCTTAATACTGTAATTTTTTTAGGGCAGAAAATATTTCTGAATATTCATACCTTATTCATGAAAAATCCATATAAAAATAAATTAAAGAACTTTAGTGAGCATGCTCACATACACTACACATCTGCATATAAGTGGCCCCTAAAGAGAACCGTGATCAATATAGAATGGACTATAAAAAAAAAAAAAAGTCCCCCTCCCCCAAAATGAATCCCTCATTTCAGTCAAAGTTTCTGTATAAATAGGAAGTTTTAGAGGACCATAATGGCAGATATGTTATGGTCTTTTGCTCACTATATAACACACCTCTAACTCTTATTAATATTTATGCCCCTAATTGGGATGATGAAACATTCTTTAATAAGCTTTTCTTATCACTGCCCTACACTGAGGGACATCAATTAATAATAGGAGGGGATATGAACTGTGTTCTGAATCCTAATTTAGACCGCTCCTCAGCTCGGTCAGGGCAGGTCCAAAAATGTGCAGCATCTTTACACTCACACTTAGATACTCTCGTGACAGTAGATGTGTGGAGATTCCTCTACCCTTCAACCAGACAGTGTTCTTTTTTCACATGTACATCAATCATATTCTCGCATTGATTATTGTTTTTATTGATAAGCGCCTTTTACCAATGGTTAAAAATTGCTCATATAATGCAATAGTTATATCAGATCACTCTCCCATGCTTATGGAATTGTTTTTTAAAATTCAGGCCCCACCCGTACGATTTTGGATGTTTAACACCTATTTACTCTCGGATGAGACTTTTAAGAACCTTATTGCCTCTGAAATAGATTTCTTTTTCAAACTTAACAGTGGTTCAGGGGTAAGCTATGGTATATAATGGGAGAGTCTTAAAGCTTATATCAGAGGAAAAATAGTTTCTTATAGTTCTTTTAAAAATAAACAGAGAAGATTACGATTACAAGAATTGACAGACTTGATTTTACAGGTGGATCAACAACATTCTAACTCTCCTTCTTCAGAGTTAAACAAACGGAGATTATGTTTACAGACTAAATTTAATATTATCTCCACTAAGCAAAGTGAACAGATGATTTTGAAATCTAAAAGGTTGAATTATGAGTATGGTGAAAAAACCATCAAAGATTCTTGCCTATCAGGTGTGTCACTCAGAAAATTCATGGTTAATATCTCGTATTAAAGCTGAAACAGGCAACTTGACAAGTGACTTTAATGAAATTAATAAATTTTTTGTGGAATTTTACAAAAAACTTTATAAATCTGAGTCCTGTCAAGACGCACAACAGTTTAACCAATTTTTTGATGGAAATTCTGTCTGTGATGTGGGTGATGAGGCTAGGCAGTATCTTAAACATATTACAGAAAAGGAAATTGAGGAAGCAATTAAAGTAATGCAGTTTGGAAAGTCACCTGGACCAGATGGCTTTCCAAATGAATTTTATAAGATCTTTATTAAAAATCTTTCTTCCATTCTAAAAGAAATGTACAATCAGGCATTTATAGAAGGAATTCTCCCTCAAACTCTGAACAAAGCTACCATCTCTTTGGTACCAAAGCCAGATAAAGATATATCAGAGCCCTCATCCTATCGGCCAATCTCTTTATTAAATGTGGATTTCAAAATTTTATCAAAATGCATAGCTAGGTGGTTGGAAAAACTGCTACCCTCTATCATATCTCAGGATCAAACTGGGTTTATCACAGGAAGATATGGATTTTTTAATACACGTAAATTATTTGATATTTTGTATACGCCCTCTTCTCCCTCACCAGAGATCATTTTATCTCTTGATGCAGAGAAGGTTGACCGAATGGAGTGGGATTATTTATATTTTACCCTTACTAAATCTGGATTTGACAAAAGCTTTATATCGTGGATAAAATTATTATATTCATCTCCTATGGCACGAGTACAAACTAATAAAGATAGATCAAACTATTTCCCACTCCACAGCGGTGCAAGGCAGGGATGTCCATTATGCCCCCTCCTCTCTGCAATAATGATAGAACTGCTAGCAATTAAACTCCATTCAGTGACATATTTCAAAGGCATACTTAGAGGTGAGGAAGAACATAAATTGTCTTTGTATGCAGATGATCTTTTGCTTTATATTTCTGACCCTCTAACATCATTACCACATATTTTTAGTATACCTAATGATTTTGACATAATTCCAGGTTATAGATTAAATCTTGGTAAAAGTAGATGGCTTCCCATAAATAAAATCCAAAAATTATCATGGTTAGCTATGGAAGCTTATTTTTGTAAAACTTCCTCATTACGTGCGCTTCTTGCAGGACCTTTGCCTATGGAGTTAGTTGATTACAGACTTAATCCAACAGTGGAAAACTCTCTTAAAATCTGGTTGCACTTTAGGAAGAAATTTGACCTAACATCTATGACTGACTGCACCAATAGATCGGAATCCCTTTTTTCTGCCATCTATGCAGGACTCGGCCTTTAGAATTTGGAATATGAAAAATATTAATTCCTTTATTGATTTGTATATTGACGATGCTTTTGCCTCATTTACTCAGTTGATGTATGAATACAATCTTGGAAGTAACCCATTTTCTAGATATCTTCAAGTCAGGAATTTTGCTCAATCTAACCTGACAAATTTTCCATATTTACCATCAAAAACTTTGCTGGATAGTATTCTGGATATAAATCCATTTGGAAGAGCTGTGGTTACGCGAATATATGAGTTAATTTTTAATTATGAATGTCCCTCTTTATCTAAAATTAAAAGCCTTTGGGAAGAGGATCTTGGATTGCAACTGAGCGATGACACATGGGAATCAATTTTGGGGAGGCTCCACTCATCTTCCATATGTGCCTGGCATGGACTTTTACGATTTAAAGTCATTCACCACCTTCATTATACTAAAGAGAAATTGGCCAAGATTTTTCCAAATTTGAACCCGATGTGTGTTTGATGCAAAAATCAAACAGGAACACTTATTCACAGTTTTTGGACCTTCCCTCGACTTGGCAAATTTTGGAGGGGGATATTTAAAACCCTTTCAGATGTCTTTGATAGTTCTCAGGATTAATCCTCACTAACTGCAATATTTAGGATAGTTGAAGGATCATGCCTTCCAAAATATAAATTGGATGTTATGGCCTTTGCTACATTGATAGCGAGAAGATCAATTCTTATCAGATGGTAGGATGAGGCTCCACCCACCCACACCCACTGGATTAGGGACCAAATGCAGTTTTTACATTTAGAAAAATTGAGATCCACTTTGAAGGGATCCACCGACAAGTTTTATAAGACCTGGCAGCCATTTACCTCATATGTGAAGAATACAAACAGCATCAATATTTGATATAAGGGGAATCAAATTAAAATAATTTTTATTTATTATTATGGGTGCTCAATTATTTTATTTTTTTTTATTATTATTTATTTTTCCCTCTTCTGGCTTCTTCGGGGGGGGGGGGATTTGGGAAGTTTTTGTTTTTTTTTCTGGAGTGGCATGTATAAAATGTGGAATTGTTAATATATAAACTTGAATAAATAAAAGGTGTTAAATAGGAAGTCAGTCTGATCAGAAATATAGACACTATAGTGGTAACAACATAAAAGGATCCCTCCCCAAAATACATGGAAGCCATCATTACATGTGTCTAAAAATTGATTGAGTCCCACGTATTGATGAGATAAAGCTTCTGTATAAATCTGAAGTCAATCCAATCAAAAATGTAGATGCTAGAGTGGTGACAACATGTCAAACAAACAAATGATTCAACGAACAAACGGATGGATGGGTCAAAAACATTATATCCTACGCAATAATAATAATTTTGCAGTTGCATGCAACAGAATAAAATTCAGGAAAGAAACTGCCTCAGGTTTCAAGCTTACAGGTACATCTTAATAAATTAGAATGTCATGGAGAGACTTCCGGTCTGGACGCCATGGCGACTGCAGCTTAACACTGAAGTTCTCAGACCCAATTCAGGATAACACCTTGAAAATCAAACTTAACGGATTTTTGGAGGAGTGAAAATCAAAAGACAAAATCATCATGTCTAAAGGAAAACAGAAGAAACTGAAATTCTCCAGGCCAGGACACGTATCGGCCGGAGAATCCGAACTGGAAGATCTCCGTTCAGAAGACGAGGAACTGGTGATAGCTAACAAAAGGGTTAGCCTGAAATCACTATTTGAGGAGCTACGACGATTTCGCCGAGATGTTACGGCCGAATTTCGGGAATTCAGAGAAGAATTGAAAAGGGCAAACAGCAGAGTGGACCAGGCCGAGAACCGAATCTTGGAAACAGAGGATCGAATAAAAGTGCTCGAAGATTCTGTGCTAGACCTACGCAAAAGACAAGCAGCTATAGAGGCTAAGCTAACCGACCAAGAAGGAAAACAAAGAAGAGACAACATAAGAATTCATGGTCTGATAGAAGGAACCGAAAATGGTTTTAACTCAATGGCAGAATGCGTGGAATCCTTACTAAGAGAGAAATTGGATATTCCACAAACCACCGACTTGAAGATAGAAAAGGCACATCGTTCATTAGCCGCTAGGCCGGCGGCGGAAGCGCCCCCACGTTCGGTGTTGGTAAGATTTTCCAATTTCAAAATAAAACAAGAGGTTGTAAGACTGGCCTGGCAGAAAAAAGGATTTATGCACCAGGAGAGAAAAGTCTACGTGGAACACGATTACGCCCCGGAGGTCCTTAAAAAGCGCAGGGAATACAATGACACGAAAAAGGTGTTAAGAGAGAAGAAATTGCGCTTTCAGACACCATTTCCTGCGAAGTTAAGGGTCTTCTACGGCGATGAAACGTGTCTCTATAATTCGGCGGAAGAAGCAACAGCTGACATGGCGAAAAGAGGCCTCCCGGTAACGGTATTTAAACCCCCAGCAGACCCGAGTGCGAAGATCAGAGCTCAAACATGGACAACACAAAGACCTTCAAAATCCACGGACCAGCAGCGGGAAACCCAGCACCAGAGCGTCGCGGATAGACTATCTGTTTTCAGGTTGGAATAGCGACCTTTTTTTTTTTTTTTTCTCTTGAATCAATCCGCACATCCAACCCCCCTCATACAAGGTAACAAACTTTAAAGGAGATGCTTATTCAGCATGTGGTAAAACATTTCATGGAACAATCATATTATTTGAAACAAATAAGTCTTTGTAATAAAAAAAAAAAAAAAACTTGTTAAAATAGAAATGTGACAATAATCCACATGTTCTCCTCATACTAACAAATACTGTTTTTGCGTGAATGTTTGATGTGATGGGGGTGGGAGGGTGCACACAATTTCACAGGGTTTAGGCATAAAAGGAAAAAAAAAAAAAATCATTACAAGTTTGGATTGGGTTCTGAAACTCACGTTAAAAGCATGGGACTACTTTCAGTGGTAAGAGAGGGCCCTCAACACGTAACAGAGTTTGAGGAATTTCCCTCAGAGCCTTCACTCCATCAAGGCTCTTACAGGGTCTTTAAAAAGACCTCAGCTCAGGAAGTTCTTATGACAGCTTTTTGTTTTAAAGTTTTTTACACTATGTTCTTAATGTTTTTCTTGTTTTTAATGTTCTTTCAGTTTCTGAGTAGCACAAAAGAGGGCCACCACACAGTTATACTAAACAAAACAACACAATGGAGAAACAGGGTGTAACCAAAATAATTTCATATAATGTAAAAGGAATCCTGAATCCAGTTAAAAGATCCAAGATTCTAGGCAAAATGAAAAAAGACAAAGCAGGAATAATACTTTTACAAGAAACCCACCTAACAGACGTGGAACACAATAAACTCAGTAGACAAGGGTTTAAAATGATCTCTTCATCTTCATATAAATCAGGGAGGAGGAGGGGAGTAGCGACATTGATATCAACCAAAATTACATTTGAAAAAAAATCAGAACACAAAGATAAAGAAGGGAGATACAGTTTGGTAACTGGGCGGCTAGAGGGAGAAGATATCACCCTGCTGAATGTGTATGCTCCCCCAGGGGCTAACTGGAAATTTTATAAAAATGTATTCGACCTAATGATAACTAAAGCTCAAGGTTTAGTGATATGTGGTGGGGACTTCAATCTTAGACTGAATCCATACTGGGATGCTTCTGGTAATTCCCCACATCAAAATAACACCCAAAACAGGAAGACTCGGATGCTACTAAAAGAATTGGGAATCTGTGACGTGTGGAGGGAACTCAACCCCAGTGTAAAAGACTATACATTTTACTCAACTCCACATTCATCTTACTCAAGGATTGACTATTTTTTTTATGTTTAATAGAGACATTGGAAGAGTAAAAACATGTAAAATAGGACTGATGGATCTCTCCGACCACAGTCCGATCTACATGGACTTAAATATCCAAAAATACACAAATAATACATTTTCTTGGAGGTTAAATTCAAATGTCCTGAAAGGACCATTGAAAGATGAATTGGAATCAGATATTCTCAGATATTTGGAAGATAACGATAATGGAGAAGTATCCCCTTTAATACTGTGGGATGCATGTAAAGCTGTAATAAGAGGAAAGATTATTGCAAAACTGGCAACCCAAAAGAAACTAAGACAAGAAAAACTATCCACATTAGAGTCAGAACTTAGGAACCTAGAAAAAGAACACAAAGGCAACACTCATTCTACTGACTCGCTCAAGATTAAGGAAATTAAAAACCAAATAAATGAGATCTACACAATAGAAATCCAGAAGAAACTTACATTTCTGAAACAAAAATACTATGAAGCAGGCAGTAAATCGGCAAAATTGCTAGCCTATAAATTGAGGAAACATCAAACAGAAAGAGCAATCTACAAAATCAGAGACCCAGTATCAAAGGAAATAAAATTCAGAATTCAGGATATTCTTAAAAACTTCGGGAATTACTATAAGAACTTATACTCCCACAAAAAACATAAAAACGCATCCGAGGCATTCCTAAACACATTAAACCTTCCCCAACTTACGGAGTCACAAAATAAAACACTACTGTCAGAAATACATCCTAAAGAATTGGAAAAAGCAATTATGAAACTTAAAGCTAACAAATCCCCAGGAGCTGATGGCTATACAGCAGAGTGGTACAAAACCTTTAAACAGCAACTATCTCCTCTCCTCCTGAAAACATTTAATTATGTCCTCCACACAGGGGAAATCCCCCCCTCCTGGAGAGAAGGGGTCATTGCAGTTATACCTAAACCTGAAAAGGATAAACTAGAGTGCTCCAACTACAGACCAATCAGTGTACTAAATCAGGACTATAAGCTTTTTACCATTATCCTTGCCAAAAGGTTAGAAAATATACTGACAGACCTAATTCATTTAGACCAAACAGGTTTTATAAGACAAAGACAGACACAAGACAACATTCGACGCACTTTACACATAATTCATCATATAAAAAAATATAACTTAAATGCAGTCATATTGGGATTAGATGCTGAAAAAGCATTCGATTCGGTTGACTGGTCTTTTCTATATAGAATCTTATCCAGTTTCAATTTTCATAACAACTTCATTAGAACTATACAGGCATTATATAAAAAACCAACAGCTAAAATAAGGATTAACGGTAATTTATCATCATCTTTTGAACTGGAAAGAGGATGTCGTCAGGGCTGCCCCCTGTCTCCACTGCTCTTTGCAATCTTCATAGAACCTCTGAGCCAATGGATAAGACAAAACCAAAAAATTCAAGGTATTACACTTGGTCAGAAGGAACATAAAATAGCACTCTTTGCTGATGACATTTTAATATACCTAGGGCAGCCGGACACTTCTTTACCAGAACTAACCTCAGTTTTTTCAGAGTATGGAGATTTATCGGGGTACAAATTAAATATGCATAAAACCCAAGTTTTAACAGTCAACTATGACCCAAATCATTATTCACTAAGCAAACTCAAAACTAACTGGGAGTCGGAATCTATGAAATATCTGGGGGTCAATATCCCGAAACAACTCAACAAAATTATATCACTAAACTATGATCCACTGGTGACAAAAATAAAATCTGACCTAGCAAGATGGAATATGATACCATTCTTGGGTACTGCACAAAGAATTGAAGCAGTCAAAATGAATATACTTCCACGTCTTCTATACCTTTTCCAAACAATACCGGTAGAACCTCCCAAAAAAACATGGCAGGAGCTGGACAGAAGGATCTCAAGATTCATATGGCAGGGCAAGAGACCTAGAATCAGATATAGAACCCTACAGCTAAACAAAGACAAAGGTGGGCTCGCGCTGCCAAATATCAGGGACTACTTTAAAGCCGCACAAATTAAAACTTTAGTAGAGATATGTAACCCAGTCTACACTGCACAATGGAAGGAGATCGAATGCCAAATAACAAGTGACATCCCCCTACAGGCGATAATAGGGAACAATGTCTTACCTAAGCTTTTGAATAACACTAACCCGTGGATAGAGACCCCGCTAAAAATTTGGTTTAAGATAGTCAGAGAGAATCAAACTAAAGAGCCCTATCGACTTCTGCAATGGATCGCCTATGATCAGGACTTTACTCCTAATAAAACAGACACCAGATTTAAAAAGTGGAAGGAGAAAGGGCTGATAAAATATTACGATTTTTTTAAAGGGCAAATCTTAAGAAGTTTTGAAGATTTGAAAAAACAAGGCCTAATAAATCAAGACCTTTACAGGTTCTTCCAGCTTAGACACCACATAAACAATATACTTAAAAAGGAGGTTTTGGAAAGGGCCCAGTCAGGTGTTCTGAAGGTCTTCTTAATGGCATATAAAGGGATCCCAGGGATCAGATACATTTCTAAAATATACCAAGGTCTTCAAGACTTAAAAGGAGACAACACATCTTATATAAAAGAGAGATGGGAAAAAGAGGGGAATTTCACTTTACAACTGGAAATATGGGAAAAGCTAAATAAACAGCAATGGAAAAGTACCTCATCCCTGCAGTGGAGAGAATTTGGATGGAAAAACTTGGCAAGATTTTTCAGAACACCTGCACAAAACAAATTTACCCATAAGGGATTGAACTGTTGGCGCTTGTGTGGTGAAAAGACTGCAAATCATTTTCATGTGTTTTGGTCATGCCCAGTTATCCACCAATATTGGACCAAGGTACAGACAATATTGGGGAAAATATTCAAAATTACAGTTCCCTTTTCTTTTGTAACTTTGTATTTGGGTTTACTACCGGACTCACTGGAAAGACGAGGAGAAAAATACTTATTCAGTGTTTTAATATTGGCAAGCAAAAAAGCTCTAACTAAAAAATGGATGTTGAAGGACTGTCCTACACCTGAAGATTGGACTAACGTGATCCAAGACATTTACTCGATGGAAAAGTTGACATTCGCACTGAGACAGGACATGGATGTGTTCATGAACTTTTGGCAACCCTGGACCACATATGTGTCTTCCATTAGATCTAATCTTTGACAAATACCATTTCAATAATGGTTCCGCTCTTTGTTCCAAAGCTACTCAGATGCTCTTTTATCTTTATTTACTTACTTTTTCTTTTTGTTTGTTTTTTACTGGTTTGTTTGTTGTTGTTTTTTTTATTTGTTTCTTGTTTTTTTTTCTCTTTAATTTCACTTTTTCTTTCACTTTAAAAAAAAAAAAAAGGGGGTGTTGTAAGAATTAATCTTCCAATGTTGTCAGATATCAGAAAATAAGGGAACATGTGATGAAAATGTAAACACTGCATTGCTGTAACGACCTGTATACCCTTTACAAAAACTTAAATAAAAAAAAAAAAAAAAAAAAAAAGAATGTCATGGAAAGTTGATTTATTTCAGTAATTTAATACAAAAAGTGAAACTCATTATGTAGATTCATTACGCACAGTGACATATTTCAAGTGCTTATTTCTTTTAATTTTGATGGTTACGGCTTATAGCTCATGAAAACTCAACATTCAGTTTCTCAAAAAATTAGAATATTACATAAATTAAAAAAAAAGATTTTTAATAGAGATGTTGGCCAACTGAAAAGGATGTCCATGTAGGGGTGGGCAATATGGCCTAAAAATGATATCACAATATTTCTGTGAATTTTCACAATAACAATATTTTCACGATATTACAGAGTACAGTTTTTTTCTTTTAAATTTATGTAAAAACAACAGTTTCACAGGCCAGCATTATTTACTTTCAGCATATTCAGGAAAAACATAACAAAAACTCTGATTTCTCCATTTTATAAACAGCAGCTCAGATTTAGTTTAAAATATTTTTAGTTCTGTATCAAATATTACAAGAAAATAATATAAACTGTTACATCTTAACTGCAAACAGAGGTCGGGTTTTATGCTGAATCACTTGACCAGCATTACTCCCATTGCATAGACCTGTCCTGGGGCTTTTAGCTCTTGTTGCACTGAACAGATGTTTTTTTTGTCTCTCTCTTCAGGTGGTTGAATAAAATCAAAATGAAGCGGCCAAAATGGAAGTAAAAATCTACATCCACTTTGAGCTGAATGTTGTCTAATGTTAATACCGCTCCAGTGGTATTGTGCACGTGCGGAAAAAATGCAGGCAGATTATCCACACTGCTGCACTGTTTGTTTGTTTTTTTTAACATGACAGCAGTCTGAAACAGAAAGTTAAACTTATATATTTCCACTCAAGTGGAGAGGGTCTGACTTTGGAGCTGCTGCTTTCTGCCATGTTTGTTTTGCCATTCTATGCGGTGTGATGTCATCAAGCCAGAGACCCCAAAAATCACGATATTCATTTTTAAGATAAGTCTTTATTAGTCCCACAATGGGGAAATTCCAGGATTGCAGCAGCAAAGGGATAGCAGCACTCAGAGCAATAATTAATAAGATAATAAGAACAAATGAATATACATGTGTACACAGATACAGTTAGGCCCAGAAATATTTGGACAGTGACACAATCTTCATGATTTGGGCTCTGCATGCCACCACACTGGATATGAAATGAAACAACTACAACGGAATTGAAGTGCAGACTTTAAGGTTTAATTCAAGGGGTTGAACAAAAATATGTGATTAAACATGTAGGAATTGTAGCTATTTTTATACAAACGCTCATTTCAGGGGCTCAAAAGTAATTGGACAAATAAACATAACCCTAAGTAAAATGTTACTTTTCAATATTTTGTTGAGAATCCTTTGCAGGCAATGACTGCCTGAAGTCTGGAACCCATGGACATCACCAAACGCTGGGTTTCCTCCTTTGTGATGCTTTGCCAGGCCTTTACTGCAGCTGTCTTCAGTTGTTGCTTCTTTGTGGGTCTTTCTGCCTTAAAAGGAACTCTGATTAAATTGGCATGTTAGCTCTATTTGCTTTATTTTTATGTTACTAACATAACTATAATTTTTTTTGAAAATAATTCCCAGTTTTATATATTTTTAAAAAACTTTATTATGATGTAAATCGCCATTATTGTTTACGTCGCAATGCATTCTGGGTAGTGACGTAGAATGGTTGCAGCCGTTTTTTCTGTCTTATACAAGCCAAGAGGCGAAGCTCCTAACTACTGCCATTTGTCAGTGAAAATGCCACATTGCGCGGCTTTTGGATGTAATTTCCAATCAAAGGGAAATAAAGAGAGCGGGGTGAGCCTCCATAGCTTTCCTAGAGAGGGAAAGTGGAGGAAAAAGTGGGGCAGCAGCAGCTCAGCAGGTAGAGCAGGTCGTCTAATAACCCGATGGTTGGCGGTTCGCATCACGCTCTCCCCAGATATCCTGCCGTTGTGTCCCTGGGCAAGACACTTCACCCGCATTGCCTCCAGTGTCCATAACACTGGGCATGAATGTGTAAAAATGTTTAAATGCTCGGTGGTTGCCGGAGAGGCTGTTGGCGCGGATTGGCAGCCACATTTCGCTCACTCTGTCTGTGATCACGCGCTGTAACGCATGCCTGATAAAACTGACATATGTATTAATCACGCTGTGATAATAGCACAATATCGCTCAAAGCGCACGCATGAGACATGTCTGTGATCGCACGCTTGTGTTGACCGTTCCTGCCTTTCCTCTCCTAACTGTGGTTTTGGGACGCAGGGGAGATGCATCTTCCTCCACTATCTTACTCCCGAGTGGTACACAGAAGCACAGGCCGTTTTATTTCACCTTAAAATAATGTTCCTTGAGCGCACGCTTGAGACACTCGCGGAGCGGAGACACTCTCGCGGAGCGGAGTGAAACTTATATATTGTTGATTTACTTACAATAGAATGCTCAAACACAAAAAATTGTCTACAAGCATGATGGGCACTGAACTGATAAACATGGACTCTGAGCAACATAAAGCAATTTCTCTGTTGCTTTCTCAGAATGCGGGTTGAACGTCCATAAGCAGTGCTCCACTTTTTTTTTTTTTTCTTCTGACTGTTGCCAGCCAGATCTTCGACATGTCAAGCCAAGCGCGCGCTTTGAGCGATATCACAGCGTGATTAATACATATGCCAGCTGTATCAAGTGTTGTGGGATGTGTCTGGTGCGTGTGTTTGGATGGGGCAGCTTGGTGCGTGGACTTGAGTGGCAGCTGCGCAGCCGAGGCGCCCCCCCCCCTTCCCTTTGTGTGTGGAATGACCAGGAGAGCGAACGGTGTGTGATTTGGTGCGGATACGTAGAAAGAGCGAGGCGACCAGAGCAGGTAGAATTTGTTGCTGACAACAGTGCGGTATATAAATAAAGCCCCAACGCTTCAGCAAAACGGCCTGTGCTTCTGTGTACCACAAAAGTGAGATTTACTCGGGAATTGACCGCGGAGGAAGATACATCTCCCCTGCGTCCCAAAACCACAGTTAGGAGAGGAAAGGCAGGAACGGTCAACACAAGCGTGCGATCACAGACATGTCTCATGCGCGCGCTTTGAGCGATATTGTGCTGTTATCACAGCGTGATTAATACATATGTCAGCTTTATCAGGCATGCGTTACAGCGCGTGATCACAGACAGAGTGAGCGAAATGTGGCTGCCAATCCGCGCCAACAGCCTCTCCGGAAACCACCGAGCATTTAAACATTTTTACACATTCATACCCATTGTTATGGGCACTGGAGGCAATGCGGGTGAAGTGTCTTGCCCAGGGACACAACGGCAGGATATCTGGGGAGAGCGTGATGCGAACCGCCAACCATGGGGTTATTAGACGACCTGCTGAGCTGCTGCCGCCCCACTTTTTCCTCCACTTTCCCTCTTTAGGAAAGCTATGGAGGCTCACCCCGCTCTCTTTATTTCCCTTTGATTGGAAATTACATCCAAAAGCCACGCAATGTGGCATTTTCACTGACAAATGGCAGTAGTTCATAGCTTTGCTTCTTGGCTTGTATAAGACAGAAAAAACGGCTGCAACCATTCTACGTCACTACCCAGAATGCATTGCGACGTAAACAAAAATCGTAATAAAGTTTCTTAAAAATATATAAAACTGGGAACTATTTTCAAAAAAATTAAATTATAGTTATGTTACTAACATCAAAATAAAGCATATAGAGCTAACATGCCAATATAATCAGAGTTCCTTTTAAGTTTTGTCTTGAGCAAGTGAAATGCATGCTCGATTGGGTTGAGATCTGGTGATTGACTCGGCCATTGCAGAATATTCTACTTCTTTGCTTTAAAAAACTCCTGGGTTGCTTTTGCAGTATGTTTTGGATCATTGGTGAAGCGCCGTCCAATCAACTTTGCTGCATTTGGCTGAATCTGAGCAGAAAGTATATCCCTATACACTTCAGAATTCATCCGGCTGCTTCTGTCTTTTGTCACATCATCAATAAACACAAGTGACCCAGTGCCATTGGAAGCCATGCATGCCCATGCCATCACACTGCCTCCACCATGTTTTACAGAAGATGTAGTGCTTTGGATCATGAGCTGTTCCAATTCTTCTCCAAACTTTCTTCTTCCCATCATTCTGGTACAGGTTGATCTTAGTCTCATCTGTCCAAAGAATGCTGTTCCAGAACTGGGCTGGCTTCTTTAGGTGTTTTTTGGCAAAGTCAATTCTGGCCTTTCTATTTTTGAGGCTGATTAATGGTTTGCACCTTGTGGTGAATCCTTTGCATTTACTCTCATGAAGTCTTCTCTTTATGGTAGACTTAGATACTGATACACCTACTTCCTGGAGAGTATTCTTCACTTGAGTGGATGTTGTGAAGGGGTTGTGAAAGGATTCTGCGATCATCCACCACTGTTGTCTTCCGTGGACGTCCAGGCCTTTTTGAGTTCCCAAGCTCACCAGTGCACTCTTTTTTTTCTCAGAATGTACCAAACTGTTGATTTGGCCACTCCTAACATTTCTGCTATCTCTCTGATGGATTTCTTCTTTTTTTTTTCAGCCTCAGGATGGTCTGTTTCACCTCCATTGAGAGCTCCTTTGACCTCATGTGTGTTCACAGCAACAGCTTCCAAATGCAAACGCCACACCTGGAATCAACTCCAGACCTTTTAACTGCTTAATTGATGACAGGTTAACGAGGGAAGAGCCCATGCAGCCTTGTTATTTTTTTATTTTTTTTTGCAGCCTTCTGAGTCAATTGTCCAATTACTTTTGGTCCCTTGAAAAAGAGGCGGCTATGTATTAAAGAGCTGTAATTCCTAAACCCTTGCTCCAATTTGGATGTGAATACTCTCAAATTACAGCTGAGAGGCTGCACTTTAAGCCCATATTGATTACGAAAACATATTCAAGATACAATTATATAAACAGCTAAATTAACAAAATTTGTGTCACTGTCCGAATATTTTTGGGCCTAACTGTATATACATAGTGCAGGAGCATTGCAGCTAGATGGTATAAACAGCATTAAGGTCTGTTAAATTACCCCACAGAATATGAATATATACCCATACAGTATATTTCGTATTTGAATCAGCCGTGTTGTCACCCTCAGTAATGACTGATATTGTCCTAGTGCGGCGGCATGAAATAAAGCAACGTTGTTGGAGGTTTTAAGTAGAGTTTATTATATCATACCACCGTCACGGGCTCCGCTCCCGGCGCCGTGCATGAGCGCCAAGAGCGAGCCCACGGCTCTCAGAGGAGACACAGAGTGCGTGTCTGCAGCAGAGGTTGAAGTGTGAGTGAGAGAGAGAGCATGGATTTCAGTCAGCTTAAATACCAGTTACAAACAATGCATGAAAGGCATTCACAGCAGGGAGTATGGCATTTGCATTTGAGAGGCACACATCACAATAGGCAGATTTGCTAGACTGTGCTCTAGGTGCAGAACAAAGGGGTTAACAGGCACATCTACATATTGATCTGAGTCTCTAGGTCACAGTAAGGACAGGACGCATGAACACAATACATGAAAGGTGACATTATCACAGTAGTGTAGCGGAAAAAACCAGGAGTAGCGAGTTGTCTGTCCTTAGTCGGTTTGTGGGGGTTTTCCCAAACCGCCACAGCTCCCCCCCAGAGGGCTCGGCAGGTGGTCGAGACCTCGATAGTGCAGCTTGGGCAGCGAGCAGGGAAAAGCTCTGTGCAGGAGGGGGTGGAGGGGGGTGGGGGTAGTAAAAGCCGGCCGGAGACGATGAAAACGTCCAGGCCGCGCAAAAATTGCTTGTGGGTCCGCGATGTCGAAGGGCTGGTCCCGTTGAACGTGCAGAGGTCCACAAGAAGAAAAATTAGTCACTGGCTCCTCTCGCGATTAAGTCCTGCAAGGATTAATAGCGGCCATGAAGAAAAGACGAGGCTGCGTGGCGGCTGTGATGAGGGCAGAGGGACTGGCGTGTTGACTTAAGGTTCAGGCGTAACCCTAAAGCCTCGGGAACCGCAGACAGCTGAATTCCCCTTGTGTGCCGTGGCTAAGACCATAAAATCCAGTGAGCAAGCTGCGTGCCTCAGGTGAACGAGCAAGCCTGAAGGGCCAGTGTGCAGCGGAAGGAAGGCGGTCAGAAAAGCCGTATTTGTCCCGTGCGTGGTGTGCGCCGTCCTCGTAACTCCCCGGTGCGTGTGCCGGGGTCCCGTGCGTGGGTGGGCCGCTGGAGAGGAGAACCAGGGTCAGGGAGCTTGCTGGAGATCATCCCTGTTGTCTGTTGGAGCGGTGAAGGAAAGTAGACGCTCTGTCACTCGCTCGGTCATGGTGCGTTCAGGTCCACGTGTGCTCCGTCGGCCATGGGGATCGCCGTCGTGGAGAGGGGGACGAGGTGCATGCGCTCACGGTGTGGAGGAGCTGTGAGCGCGGCCGGTCCAGCGTGGATGTGCCGATCTAGGCGTGCAGATCTCACCATGAAGTTTGCTGCGGCTTTCCCGGTCGTGGGTGGTCTCCGGAGAGTTTCACCTGGAAACTCTGCGTCGAAATCTCCCTGAAGCAGAAGGGAGCTGTTGCGTTCGCTTGTTGTCGGAGAATCACCGCCGGGTGTTGCGTTCGCTGGCAGTGTGTTCGTTTCAGCGTCGGGTCACCAGTGCGGCGGCATGAAATAAAGCGACGTTGTTGGAGGTTTTAAGTAGAGTTTATTATATCATACCACCGTCACGGGCTCCGCTCCCGGCGCCGTGCATGAGCGCCAAGAGCGAGCCCACGGCTCTCAGAGGAGACACAGAGTGCGTGTCTGCAGCAGAGGTTGAAGTGTGAGTGAGAGAGAGAGCATGGATTTCAGTCAGCTTAAATACCAGTTACAAACAATGCATGAAAGGCATTCACAGCAGGGAGTATGGCATTTGCATTTGAGAGGCACACATCACAATAGGCAGATTTGCTAGACTGTGCTCTAGGTGCAGAACAAAGGGGTTAACAGGCACATCTACATATTGATCTGAGTCTCTAGGTCACAGTAAGGACAGGACGCATGAACACAATACATGAAAGGTGACATTATCACAGTAGTGTAGCGGAAAAAACCAGGAGTAGCGAGTTGTCTGTCCTTAGTCTGTTTGTGGGGGTTTTCCCAAACCGCCACACTAGTTGTATAATCTAGGGGACCATTTATTGTGCAAGGTTGTTATGTTTTGTACATTCAATACGACCTCTACGAGCAGCCCTGCTTAAGTTAAAAAGTCTGACAGCCATGGGTAGGAAGGACCCGCAGAACCTCTCGGTCACGCACCTAGGATGGTACAGCCTACTGCTAAATGAGCTCCTTAGTGCGTTCAGCGTGTCCTGCATGGGGTGGGACTTGGACTACAGCAGAGATGACAGCTTAGGCACCATCTCCCTCTCTCCTATTCCCTCTACTGGGTCGAGACGCCACCCCAGAACAGAGCTAGCTTTTTTGATCAGTCTCTTCAGTCTCTTCCTGTCGGCGGCCGTAATGCTGTTGCCCCAGCAGACCACTCCAAATGTGATGGCTGATGCCACCACCGAATCGTACAAGGTCTTCAGGAGTGTCCCTTGCACTCCAAAAGACCTGAGCCTCCTCAGGAAGAACAGCCTGCGCTGTCCCTTCTTGTAGAGGGCATTGGTGTTTTGTGACCAGTCCAGTTTATTGTTCAGGTGAAAATCCAGGTACTTGTAGGATGTCACCATCTCAATGTCTGTTCCCTGTATGTTTACTGGTGCTGTGGGGGGTTGTCCTCGCCTGCGGCAGTCCATCACCATTTCTTTAGTTTTCCTCACGTTGTTCTGGAGGCAGTTCCATTGGCACCAGTCCACAAAGTCCTGGATAGGTCCTCTGTACTCCACATCATCTCCATCAGAGATGAGGCCGACGATTGCAGAGCCGTCAGAGAACTTCTGTAGGTGACAGTGTGGTGTGTTGTGTGAAAAGTCCGCAGTATAAAGGGTGAACAGGAAGGGAGCCAGAACTGTTCCCTGGGGGGTCCCCGTACTGCAGATGATAGTGTCAGACACACAGTCCTGGGTTCTTACAAACTGTGATTGGTTTGTGAGATAGTCCAGGATCCACAATGACAGGTGCTGGTCCACCCCTGCGCACAGTAGCTTGTCCTTCAGGATCACCAGTTGGATGGTGTTGAAGGCACTGGAGAAATCAAAAACGTGATCCTCACAGTGCTCCCAGGCTTCTCCAGGTGGGACAGGGAACGGTGAAGGAGAAAGATCACTGCATCCTCCACCCCGACGCCATGCTGGTAGGCAAACTGGAGTGGATCCATCGCTGGTCTCACCAGGGGGTGGAGGTGGACATGGAGCAGCCTCTCCAGGGCCTTCATCAGATGTGATGTGATGGCCACTGGTCTGTAGCTGTTCAGGTCCTTGAGGTGAGGGGTCTTTGGTACGGGTAGCACACAGGATGTTTTCCACAGCTGTAGTACCCTCCCCAGCGTCAGGCTCAGGTTGAAGATGTGCTCCACAATCCCACACAGCTGGTCTGTGGAGGACTTGAGGAGCTTTGAGCTAATGCATTCCGGACCCGAGGCCTTCCTCGCCTTGATCTTCCTCAGTTCCGCCCTCACCTGGGTCTTAGTGACAGTCAGGTTGGAGCAGGGGGGCTGTGTGCTGGTAGTGGGGGGTGTTGGGGGAGGCCATGGACAGCAGGAATAGATGACGGTGGAGGCAGTAGTGGTTGGTGGGCAGGCAGAGAAGAGGGCAGTTGGTCAAACCTGTCACAAAACAGGTTCAGGTTGTTCACCCACTCCCTGCCCCCAGTAGTCTGGGACGAGGTATTCTGGCACCCAGAGATGGTTTTGAGGCTTCTCCAGACCCCGCTGATGTCACTCTGCTGCAGCTTGTCCTTCATCTTCTTCCTGTAGCTGTCCTTTCCCTCTCTGATTTTCCTCCTTAGCTCCCTCTGTACGGACTTCAGCTCCTCCTTGTTTCCCGACTTGAAGATCCTTTTCTTTTCTTTCAGTAGTGACTTTATCTCAGGGTTGATCCAGGGTTTGTTATTTGAGAAACACTGTATGGTCTTGGTGGGTATGGTGTTGTCCACACAGAAGTTGATGTAGTTTGTGATGGTGTGTGTGAGGCTGTCGATGTCCTCACCATGTGGATCACAAAGCTGCTCCCATACAGTGGATTCAAAACAGTCCTTCAGAGCATCCATCGCCTCCTCAGACCATACTTTCACTGTGCGGGTAACAGGAGGTTGTCTGTGTACTAGGGGTTTGTACACAGGCAGGAGGTGAACCAAGTTGTGATCCAATCTCCGGGGGTGGGGGGGGGGGGTAGTGGCGATGAGGTGTAAGCCTCCTTAGTGTTTGCGTAAAATAAGTCCAATGTTTTATTGTCTCTGGTGTGGCACGTGACATACTGGGTGAACGTGGGCACAATGGAGGACAGTGAAGTATGGTTTAAAATCACCTGAGATGAGGAGGAGAGCATTTGGGTGCTATGTTTGCAGCCTGCTAGTGACTGAGTGGATGACGTCACGCGCTGCCTCAGCGCTCACGGAGGGATTTACATAAATAACAATGCCGACGATATGTGAATATTCCCTTGGGAAGTAAGCCAGTACCATAAACCTTGTCAGCAGTGGGAAGCATGAAGTGCTCTAAAAATGTCCTGGTAAATGACTGCTGCATTGGACTAGATAACACACAGTGGGCCAACACCAGCGGATGACCTCTTTTCAGATGAAAGCAAATTTTGCATTTCATTTGGAAATCAAGGTCCCAGAGTCTGGAGGAGGAGTGGCGAGGCACAGAATCTAAGTTGCTTGAGGTCCAGTGTGAAGTTTCTACAGTCAGTGATGATTTGGGGAGCCATGTCATCTACTGGTGTTGATCCACTGTGTTTTATCAAGTTCAAAGTCAATGTAGTCATGTACCAGGAACTTTTAGAACACTTCCCACTTCTCTCTGCTGACAAGCTTTATAGAGATGCTGATTTCCTTTTCCAGCAGCACTTGGCACCTGCCCACACTGCCAAAAGTACCAATACCAAGTTTAATGACCATGGCATCACTGTGCTTGATTGGCCAGCAAACTCTCCTGACCTAAACCCCATAGAGAATCTATGGGGCATCGTCAAGAGGAAGTTGAGAGACACCAGACCCAACAATACAGACGAGCTGAAGACTGCTATCAAAGCAGTCACACGTCGACATGACGTATTTCCGCCTTTACAGCAGCTAGCAGAAAACATGGCGGGAGTAAAACAAAACTGGTCTGTATCGTCCTGCTGTCTCCCTCTGTTCATCATATGCAGAAGTATGTATTTGTAGCTTCATTACCGAGACCAACAGAAGCAAAAGTATAGTCTGAAAAACACAATATAGGTCCATTTGAAAAAGAGAAAGACACGAAGCGGGGTTTGTTTACATCGGAAGTTGCTTCTTCTTCTACTATTTCTGGAATGTCGGATAATTGTGCGCATGTCGAAATGATTTAGTCCGTTCAAATGTGTGACACATGAAAATGCACATCCTAATTGGATCAACTTTTTCAGGATCCATGTAAACAGTAAAGTTCTGATCTGAATTGTAATCAGATTGAAGAAATTTTGCACATGTAACCGTGGCTACTGACTGGTATTTGGAAATGTTCATAATTCCCTCCACCTTGACTAAGGCCCCAGTTGAAGAAAAACAGCCCCAAAGCATGATGCTACTACCACCATGCTTCACTGTACTTACGGTGTTCTTTTGGTGATGAGCAATGTTGTGTTTGCGCCAAATCCAGTCATGTGAAAAAAATTAGGATACCCCTTTAAATATTCAGTTCTTCATTGAGAAATGTTCACAAATCTATGACTACCCTTGTTTTTGTTTTTATTTGCAATTTTAACGTTTATTTTAGCCATTTTAAGTGGGAATGAATGTGGGGGTTTCCTAAAAAAGATGGGGGGTATCCTAACTTTTTCCTCACTATTTGTTTAGAATTATATTTTACAGAAAATCTGAAAAAAAGTCTTTAATTCATTTTTAATTGTTTAGTTGTATTACATGAATCTCCCAGTATTTTAAACACTGATATTAAATATCCATATGTCCTAATATGTTAAAACACACACACACACACACACACACACACAGAGAGACTTATACAGGGTATCCTAATTTTTTCACATGACTGAATACCTTTTGGAATTATGGCCAAAAAGTTCAACCTTAGTTGCATCGGACTATAACACATTTTCCCATATGTGTTTGGGAGATTTCAAATGGCTTGGATGTTTTTCTTCATAAGATAAGGCTTCCATCTTGCCACCCTACCCCATAGCCCAGACATATGAAGAAGACGGGAGATTGTTGTCACATGTACTAAACAGCCAGTACTTGCCAGAAATTCCTGCAGCTCCTTCAGTATTGCTGTTGGCCTCTTGGCAGCCTCCCTGACCAATTTTCTTCTGGTCTTTTCATCAATTTTGGAGGGACGTCCAGTTCTTGGTAATGTCACTGTTGTGCCATATTTCCTCCACTTGATGATGACTGTCTTCACTGTGTTCCATGGTATATTTAATGCCTTGGAAATTCTTTTGTACTCTTCTCCTGACTGATACCTTTGAACAATGAGATCCCTCAGATGCTTTGGAAGCTCTCTGCAGACCATGGCTTGTGCTGTAAAATGTGACTACAGAAATGTCAGGAAAAGCCTACTAGAACAGCTGGACTTTGTTTGGGGTTAATCAGAGACACTTTAAATGGTGGCAGGTGTGTGCTGACTCCCATTTAACATGAGTTTGAATGTGATTGGTTAATTCTGAACACAGCCACATCCCCAGTTAAGAGGATGTGCATATTTATGCAACCAGGTTATTCTAAGTTTTGGGTGTTTTTTTTTATTTTCCCCTTAAAAGATTTCAGTTTGTTTTTCAATTGGGTTGTACAGATAATAGGTCACATTAATGGTGGAAAAAGTTTTGAAATGATTTATCTTGGTCTTATTTTTTACATCACAAAAACCTGGCATTTAAACAGGGGTGTGTAGACTTTTTATATCCATTGTATAGAATATAGAAGTTTAATTTTTGATTTTTTTGTTTGTTTGTTTTAACTTTTAACTGACTCACTGAAGTAAATCAACTTGTCATAATCTGCCCTCTGGGCAGATGAGGGTTTGAAGGCAAGACTCATGGCACAGGCAGGAGTATGATGCAAAATGATCATTTATTAACAAAAAAACAGAACACAAATAAATGGTTGCATGGGGGCAGAAAACAACACAACTCAGGAGACCAACTAAACTCATGGGGATTAACTTGAGAACAGGCAGTCACGGGGAGAAATGACGGGGAATCACAACGGGGAAATGACGACGATGATGCCAGACAGAGTACATGCACACATTCACATAAATAGGGTAACTGATAATTAACTAAATGTCAGACAGCTGAGCAAACAATCAAGAGCAGCAGGTGAGGAAAACAGGACGGGCGGGGCTACACAGACACTCATAAACAGGGGATGCACAGGAGACATGACAATGAACATGCAGGACACCATACAGAGAGGGCAGTGGCAAAACATGACTGAACATAGTCATAAATAATCACAGAGAGAACAAAGAATGAACACAAGGCGTGGGCATGATCCTAAGATCCTGCCCAGATATGACACAACTTTTCAATGACATTCTCATTTATTGAGATCCACCTGTATTTTGGAAGCACATGCATACCTATGCAAACTCAAAGCTAACACACACCTGTGCTTAAAAATATCCCCTAGGTCAGGGGTGTCCAACCATGTGCCATGGAGAGCCAAGACCCTGCAGGTTTTACCTCCAACCAGTGTCTTCAACAGCAGATTTCTGTGAACTTCTTCCCACTGATTGCTGATAAGTGAAAACACCTGCTGAAGAGACTGGGTAGAAGAGAAAACCTGCAGGGTCTTGGCTCTCCATGGCACCTGGTTGGACACCCCTGCCCTAGGTCTTTCAAAATTAAAGTTTATCTGATACCTGGATGTTTGAAAATGAACTTACATAGATTTATCCCCTAGGTCCTTTCTTTTGTACACTAATGCACGCCGACTAAAAAAAACCTATTCCTTCCTAAGGTGGCTCTGATGTCTACTTAGTCCTAAGTAAGCAATGAATAAACTGTAGTTTCCAATAGAAACTGCATAGAGCATAAAATGGATGTGAAATATGATAGAGATTGTGTGAACATGCGTGCAGATTTTTGGTTGGACAGCCAAAACAGAGCAGAGAAGACGAGCGACGTTGCAAATGACAACAAAGGACTTCAATGCCTCTGCACGGGCAACAATAAAGCGGCATCCACGGGTGCAATTACAGAATTACCAGAGTGGTGTGTGCTGACTTGTTCTCATTAGAATATTACCTCTGGCTCCCCAAAAAACAAGTTGGACCCCATTAAGATGACCTTCAATGGAACAGCGCTCATTAAAGAATGCTGAAATGCTCTTTTTCATCTGTGGCCATAATGAGGGGACCAGTGTACATATCAATATTGAATTTTATCAAGAAGGACCCAGGCAGCAATTATAAGGACCTTTTTGAAAAGTTCACTTCTATTATGCCCCTCTACCACTGGTAATGACATTGCGGCCATAATCGCTCCCTCATGTAGTTAATATCAAATATGAAACCAGATATCACAGGCCCTGGAGACTGTGTGTGCGTGCGTGTGTAGTGTGCACATGTGTATGCCTTCATGTAAGGACTATCATAGTGTAAGCAGGTGCACCCTTCATTGCATTGTGTCTCTAATCTTTCGATATTACAAGCCATTCATCATTTCATCCTGACACCTTCATAAAATAAAACATACAGTAATTAATTTTGTTAGGTGCGGAGAGAGAGAGAGCAAGAGAGGCGAAAATAAGAATGAGAAAAGGATGACGGGAACATGAGGAGAGGGGTTATGGAAACCCCATTTCGGGGTCCAAAATTAAGATTAGATTTATCATATTTTACATGTCACATCCAGTACAAAGAGTACTTTCAAATCTCGGATGTATCAAATCAAAGGAAGAGCAATGAAACTAAAGGAGTTTATCATGAGTACAGCAGTGACTTTTTTCTTTTAGATTCATGGAATACAGGTGAGTCCTCATTTATAAGTACAAGCTCATGCAATTACAAGAATGAACTGATTTAACCACTAAAATGCCAGTTCAAAAAGACACCTTCATAATCACTGAATTACTGTACTACTCAATGGGCCTCATGCAAGAACATGTATTTTGTTAGTAAACAACGTTGGTACTAACAAGCCACTCCTGATTCAACAAACACTTGTATATTCTCCAAACGTGCGTAAACAGCATGTGTAAAAATGGTGGATTCCACCCATGTGTAAGTGAGTGGGTGTGCATGCTTGAAGATTTGCACAGACACCCTAAAACTACATTATAAGGTCACACTTTCCAGGTAAGGGTGGGGGTGTTGTATTGCTGTCATACCATCTATACTCATGGTGCAGACAAACTACAATGGTGCATAAAACTGATCAAAAACTTTGGTCATACTGTATGTGTAACAGGAACACACAACACACTTACACTCTGACTAAGGAGGAGATGCTCATTTTAAAACATTTAACATGTCCCATGATCAGCCTCAACAGCTGCTGGGAAATGGAAAGCCTGTTTTCTTTTTGGGCACCAAATTAATACACTAGGCGGCCCCAAAATGCAATCCTGCATAGAGCCCCTATAAAACAGAAAACAGCCCTGATGATACATATCAACAATTTGGGCTATTCTGCAGCTGATATAATTTGAACACTGATGGTAGGATACTACTTTTAATTATTTTTAACTATAATTTAATTTTAATTATAACTTGAATTAAAGTATAGAATCTTGTCGAGTAATTATTAGTTTATAGGTTTTACACTCGTACTTTATTCAGGCAAATAAAATATAGAGCCACTTACTGAAAACTAATAACAGCTCACTATTTACGCATAACTCTTATACCTGGTCTGGAACACTCGCAAATTCGCAAAGCATACAAATTCTGTTAGTAAACATACTAAGTTTCTAAATACTAACAGATTGGTGAATACCAAAAGTTCACTTAAATTGATCATACATTACATTTATGAATAAATCTGTCAGCACTAACAGTTCTTGCATGAGGTCCATTGTTTTAACTTTTAATGCAACTGGCACAAGTCCTCAAGCTAATACACTAATTGTCATCATAAGGTCCTTTTCTACTGATAAGACAAAAAAATATGCAATATGTGTCATGAACCCTCCTGTGTACCTCTCCATTGCGCACGGCGAGGGGAAAAAGGATGAGGATTTACGCGCTGGGTTAACACCACACACACATTTATTGAACAGATGAGTAAACTCAGATGCAGTTCAAAATAATATTTGCACTCAAGGTTACAGTGATGTCCTCCAGGACGCTCTACAGTCATAGGGAGAAACTGGGCAAAGTTCCAAAGTGTGCAGGCATGAGGGAAACGCCAACAGATTATACTCACGGGACTGGAGCGGTTCTAGGAGTCCAAGTAAGTCCAAGAGCATTACACCTCTCCCAGACACAAACAATAATCCAGCAATGCTTGACTGGTGAAGCCCTGCTTAAGTACAAGCATTGCTGGATACACAATTAGGAACACCTGGGCGCAGTGTGGGAAGATGGCATACAGGAGTGGGAACAGCTGACAGTGATTAGAGAGGGGGCGTGGTCGGACCGGTAGACAGTCAGACAGCGCTCACACCAGTGAGAGCCAAAGGAGCTGCCTCACTGCTGCCGGCCAGAAGGCAGTGGCTATGGGTAAGGAACAGCACTGAATACATAATATGCACATATACAGCAGCCCCTAAACCTACAGAGAGATCAGGACAGAGCTGGGGGTAACCAAGCCAGCTAGGCTCCTGACAGAGCCCCCCCTTAAGGAGTGGATGCCCAGACATCCAAAATTAACATCCCCCAACCCCAACAGGAACAAACAACACGAACCCGGGTGGGAGGTAGGGGGAACAGGAAAGAAGGGAACACCATACCCCACCCAGGGCCCACAATTAACTCCCCCAAGTCCACAGGCGTTGGGGCTCAGGAGGCCGCCCAGAGTCCCAGGCCCAGCAGAAGGTTCGGGTGGACGGAGTCCGGCGGCCTGCCAGACAACATGGGCCACGGTCGGCCAGTGCTGTTAAGGCACCAAGACCGGAGCAGTGGAGCAGAAGGCGGCTTACCCACCAGGAGGCTCCCTGGTGGATGTCCAGACCATAGGATGGAGACCCCCACAGCGTCAGACAGGGAAGAGGCCATGGCATTTTTGAGCTGACCCGCAGCACCCACGGTGGACCCCGACTGGGCCTTTGCTGCACCCGCGGTGGACCCCGGCTGGAGCTCCTCAGCACTCGCGGTGGCTCTTGGCTGAAGCTCTGCAGCACCCTCGGTGGTCCCGGCTTGGGACACAGCTGCAACTGCGGTGGCTCCCGATTGGAGCTCTGCTGCATCTGCGGTGGACCCCAAACTGGAGTGTGGCGTCCATAATGGGTCTGTGCTGGAGAGCAGCACCTACGTTGGGCTATCCCTGGGGCGCAGCCCCCACGAGGGTCCAAAGCCAGCACGCTGCACCCACGGTGACACAGCCTGCGGAGGGGACCACACAACAACCTCGGACATCAGGGGAGCTGGACCCGTGACGTCATCAGGTGAAGAGACCGGTTCCATGAGGACCCTTGGAGATGGTTGTTCCTCTCCAGCGACCCTAGAAAATAACTCAGGAGCGGGAGAAGAAACAGGGTTGCTAGGGTTGCCGGCAGCAGCGCAGCCCAGCGAAGGAAGTTCAGACGCAGCTGTGCCTGACTCTCCCCACCTAGAGCAAGACAAGATCTCTCTAACACTGTTATCAGAAAAACAAGAGAAAAAACTTGCCTGAGCTCGAGCTCCACCACTGTCCAGGACTCTGTCAATCCTGACAATGAACACTCGGGCCCGGCCTCAAGGAGGTCCAGCTCAGGCTCCCAATCTGCTGCGGACACCTCCGCAGCTGGCGAGATGGTGATAGCAGTCCCTTCGTTCCCCTGCAGCGGCTCCAACGCAGGGGACTCCACTGGCGTGGCCGCAGGGAAACACCTCTGTACTGGCTCCAGAGCGAGATCTTCCAAAACCACCAGCTCCTCCACCGTCCGACGGCTCTGATCCTGGACAGACAGACGCTCAGGAGAAAATGGAGGAGACACAGAGGTGGTAGGGAAAGAGTTATAAGCTGCAGCTGGAGGAGGGAGCCCAGCGGACTGCTGTAACTGGGTCCCTCTTCCGGGAGACAGACAAGGTTTAATTATTATCAAAATGAATTGAATGAGAAAACACTTGCCTGTCATCCCGGTCTTTGATGTCAACTGCTGCAGCTGGCAGGCTGTCATCCCTCTCTGTGTCCACAGTGATTTGGCCCTCTTCAACGGGTGGAGGAGGAGCCGTCTCCATGGCCACGGAGGTGGGCATTCCCGAGGCGGCCCCGTCAAACCTTGCAGCAGCTGGAAGGACAATGACAGCTGATGGAGAAGGCCTCTCCCGGCGCTTCCATGCAGGGCAACACTGTCCTTTATTTATTGGTGCCGACCGTGCTGGAGCAGGAGGAGGGTTGGGCGAAGCATCACGGAGGATGACGGTCTGCAGATTACTGGACCTCTGTCTTGGCGCCGTGGGCCATGCCAAGCCGGGAAAAGAGTGCTGAAGTGAGCAGAATGTGGAGAGCAGGTCGGCAAACTGTGGGTAGTTCCATAACCCAGGATGCGCCTCCAGGATCCCTACTGCTCCGTCCAGGCATTCCAGCATCTTCTTAGGTCCCCGGGTGGCAAGGACTTCATTCACAAAGCTCCGGATGAACTCGACGGCCCATCCCTCCTCCACCGTGGGAAACCCTGCTGACGTTCCTCCTCTACTTTGGCGAGACCGGGACATGATGCTCTCCAGAAACAGGTAAGTCCAGAAAAACAGTTCACAAAGGGGAAAAAGGTTTGTGTGGGTGTAACCTGCTAAATCCTTTTATGGCTGGATTATTCTGCCATGAACCCTCCCGTACACCTCTCCATTGTGCACGGCGAGGGGAGAAAGGATGAGGATTTACGCGCTGGGTTAACACCACACACACATTTACTGAACAAATGAGTAAACTCGCATGCAGTTCAAAATAACATTTGCACTCAAGGTTACAGTGACGTCCTCCAGGATGCGCTACAGTCATAGGGAGAAACTGGGCAAAGTTCCAAAGTGTGCAGACACGGGGGAAACGCCAACAGATTATACTCACAGGACTGGAGCGGTTCTAGGAGTCCAAGTAAGTCCAAGAGCATAACACCTCTCCCAGACACGAACAATAATCCAGCAATGCTTGACTGGTGAAGACCTGCTTAAGTACAAGCATTGCTAGATACACATTAGAAACACCTGGGCGCAACGTGGGAAGATGGCATACGGGAGTGGGAACAGCTAACAGTGATTAGAGAGGGGGCGTGGTCAGACCGGTAGACAGTCAGACCAGCGCTCACACCAGCTAGAGCCAAAGGAGCTGCCTCACCGCTGCCGGCCAGAAGGCAGTGGCTATGGGTAAGAAACAGCACTGAATACATAATATGCACATACACAGCAGCCCCTAAACCCACAGAGAGATCAGGACCGAGCTGGAGGTAACTAAGCCAGCTTGGCTCCTGACAATATGTGCTTCAAAAGCAGTGAAACCCACATAACAGAGGTAAAACAGTACTCCCACAAAGGTGACCGGGTTTCAACTCCAGCTGCAGACCCCAGTTAAAGCAACATATGTAAGATCCCTGAGAGTGCTCTGTAATTTTCCAGTTTGGGATCAATAAAGTACATCCATCCATCCATCCATCCATCTTCACCTTAAAATAATATTCCTAAAATTAATTATGATGGAACATCAATCTTTGACCAGGTGAATGTCACTTTCCCGATACCTTAAATGAGTCTGCATTGCCTGTAACAGCTCTGTTCTTGGTAGGAACACTGAAAAGACTACAAGAATGGCAACTATGACCTCAGTCCCAACAGCCAATCACAAGGCACAACTGTAGCCATCAACAACTAAGTACCCTGTGATTGGCTGTTGGGACTCAGGTCTGAGTTGCAATGTCTGTAGAGTTTTCAATGTTCCTACCCAAAACAAGAAAGTTACAGTTTATAATTTTGCTTTTAAGTTTCACTTTTGCTTTAGTTTGCTACTCACTTATGTTACTCATTCGTATGTTTCTACAAATACTTCAGAGTCATCAATGCTTAGGGTTTGCCACTAAAAACAATAAGTCACACTTATTGACATGACAGAGACATGACGGAGTAGCTCATTCCAGCCTGAATAAATCACCCTAAGAATGCTCAGATCTTCTCACTTTTGACCTTAAACACAGCCGAGATGCAGACCCAGATTGAGGATCATTGTGCATGAGTTTGCTGAAAAATGAAGCAACTGTGTAGCAGGAGTGATTTTTATGAAATCACATAAGTGCCTAGATACTTGATTTTTCACTGTGACCTTGCCCTTGACCACAACCTGGATGCAGGCCCACCCGATGATCCTTGTGAGTGAGTTTGTTGACCACTGGGGAAACTGCCTAGTAGGAGTAGCGATTTTCATGAAATTACCTAAGTGCACAGATATCCTGACCTTTGACTTGGACCTTGAGAACAACCTTGATGTACACCCACTTGAAGATCATTGTGAGTAAATTTGTTGAGTATCAAGGCAATTGTCTAGAAGAAGTAACGATTTTCATGAAATTGTAAATACCCAGATCTCCTGGCTTTTGATCTTGACCCTTGATCTTGAGCACAACTTGGATGCAGACCATCCCAAGGATCATTGCGAGTGAGTTTGGTGACCACTGGGGAAAACGCCTAGGAGGAGTAGTGATTCCTGTGAAACGTGGACATATAGATGGATGGATGAATGGATGGAATCCGTGTCATTGCATTAGCTCCTTTTGTCTTTGACGGAATTAGCTAAAAAGGGAAATGATTAGGGTATAGAAGAGTTTGAAGGGCTAAAGTCAAAGTCAAACTGCCTTTATTGTCATTCCATTGCTAATAAACAATGCAACGAAATTGAGATACTGCTCCCTAAAACAAACTATCACACTCACAGTTCACTCATGCATTTAACACTCTCATAATTACAACAATAAATAATGCTTAAAACAATAATACCTAAAAGTTGAATACAATATGTACATAGCAATAATAAAAACATACTGAGCGATAAATAAATAAGACCAGCTTATACACACAGGGTTATTGCCACAAAATAACCTAAAATAATATCAGCAGTCTGTATGTGTTACATAAATTCATTCAAAATACATACTGCTGCTGGGAAAAAACTATGACTAAACCTGGTAGTCCGGGTTTTATGGGATCTGTACCGCTTTCCTGAGGGGAGCAAGTGAAAGAAATCATGGTCTGGATGAGTGCAGTCTTTAATAATGGCAGTAGCTCTGTTGAGGTACCGAGACCTGGAAATCTCTTCCAGAGAAGGGAGAGAACAGCCAGTGATTTTTTGCGCAATCTCGATCACTCTCTGGAAGGCTTTGGGGTCTGCGGCTGAACAGCCCTCATACCAAACCGTGATGCCATATGACAAAATGCTCTCAATAGCAGAGCGATAAAATAAAACCAGCAACTGCGCATTCAGACCATTCCTCTTGAGGAGCCTCAGAAAGTGTAGACGTTGTTGAGCCTTTTTTATCGTAGCTATGGTGTTAACTGCCCAGGTAAGGTTGTGAGAAATATGAACACCCAGAAACTTAAAAGCCTCCACCCTCTCCACACACTCCTTGCCTATATATAGAGGAGGCGGCTCACTGCTATGCTTCCTAAAATCAATAATGAGTTCTTTTGGGGTTTTTTGTATTCAATAGCAGATTATTATCTGAGCACCATCTCACCAGTTTCTGGACCTCATCTCTGTATGCAGACTCATCTCCTCCTGATATGAGCCCCACTACTGTTGTGTCATCTGCAAACTTCACTATAATATTTGTGGGATGAACAGGTATGCAGACATACATGTATGTGTACAATGAATACAAAGTGGGGCTCAACACACAGCCCTGTGGCAAGCCTGTGTTAAGCATGACTGTAGGGGAGGAATGGGGTCCGAGTCTAAACCTCTCACACATTAAATCTTCCACCATCCACCTTTTCAATTTATGTAGTTATTTTTACATCAAGTAGAAGTCACTTTTGTCTAAAACATAAGACATAATTTCTGCTGGGAAAAACACTTTATATGGTAATTTTCTGTTGGAAGACAGTCTCAGCTGGTGTAAAAAGATGTCACAGAATATCACATATGAGCAGATTTTGTTAACACTGAATCTAAACTTCAAAATTTTACCTAACCCTGGGACCAAACACGGCACACATCAGTGCCGGATGCAGGATTCATTGCCAATAATGCCAAAATAGGGCGTGCACTCTAAGGGTTAATCTTGTAACCATTAATGAAAACCACACAAATTATTCAGATTCTGAAACACAATTTTTTTTACATAAATCTAAGAAACATCAGCAACAAACTACACAGCAAACAGTGCAGCATTTTTTCAGTAGATCATTAATACATTGCAACTTGTTTCTCCCTGTCAGTTTTGGTCTACACATCAGCCTATTTCACACACCGCTATGCTCCAAACCCTACAACACTGCTGCAGACAGTGAAGATGGATGCTTACACAGTGGAAAGTATGAAATTAAAAGGAAGAGCCTGATAAACTGACAGCAAGCACCTCAGGATAGAGAAGCATGAGATGGAATGATCGACCTGACTTGAGGGTGGAGCACTACAAGCCATCGAGGAGAGGTTGATGGATATACAGCACGGTGAGACGTTTGTAAAAATATTGCAGTACTGTGTGGTCTTTGTTTCATTTGAGAGTTGCATGTTTATACGTTTTTATGCCAATAAAATTGACACGACTGCACGGAAGGCCATTTTTTGTTGCTATGTCTCTAAAGGGTATTGCTAAAATAGACAGGCATTTTCAGCACACTTTGGCCTGAATCATAAAGTATAAGCCATTAGAGGAATGAGTGTATATTCACTGAAGATGTTTTTGTTCAGATTTTCTTTAATACTGAATGCCAAAAGCATTGCAGTTTTTCTTATAGGCTGTTGCCACCCAAGTGATGTACTGCCGATATGCAGAAGAGATGTGTAGTAACTAGTTACTAGTTACATTTTGTGTGCTATACTTCCACTGATGTACTCTTAGTACTTTCCTCAACATGGCAGCATGTGTGCCTCTGGTCTGGTACGGAGGAAGGACCAAGCTTCAATCATTTTGAAAATAAATGCAGTATCATTTTAAAATGCCATTTCATTCATCCATCCATCTTCTACTGCTTTTCCGGAGGTCTGGATCACGGAGGCGGCCCAAGGTGTTCCCAGACCAGCTGGGAGACATAGTCTCTCCACCGAGTCCTAGGTCTGCCCCGGGGTCTCTTCCCAGAGGGACGTGCCCGAAAAACCTCAAGTGGGAGGCATCCAGGAGGCATCCTGATCAGATGCCCATACCACCTCAACTGGCTCCTTCAATGTGGAGGAGCAGTGGTTCTACTCTGAGCCTCTCCTGGATGACTGAGCTTCTCACCCTATCTCTGAGGGTGAGTCCAGCAATCCTACGAAGAAAGCTCATTTCAGCCACTTGTATCCGCGATCTCATTCTTTCGGTCATTATTCAAAGCTCATGACCATAGGTGAGGGTAGGAACGTAGATTGACAGGTAAATCGACAGCTTTGCCTTAGAGCTTAACTCCCTCTTCACCACAACAGACCGGTACAATGTCCGCATCACTGCAGATGATGCTCCGATCTGTCTGTCAATCTCTCGCTCCATTCTCCCCTCACTTGTGAATAAGACCCCAAGATACTTTAACTCCTCCACTTGGGGCAGGAGCTTGTCTCCAAACTAGAGAGGGCAATCCACCTTTTTCCGGCTGAGGACCATGGACTTGGACTTGGAGGCACTGATTCTTATCCCAGCCACTTCACACTCAGCGGCAAACCGTCCCAGTAAGACCTGTAGGTCATTGCTGGATGAAGCCAGCAGGACAACATCATTTGCAAACAACAGAGATGCGATCCTGTGGTCACCAAGCATGACACCCTCTGTTACCTGGCTGCGCCTAGAAATCCTGTCCATAAAAATTATGAACAGGATTGGTGACAAAGGGCAGCCCTGGCAGAGTCCAACTCTCACTGGGAATGAGTCCAACCGTGTGTTAGCAATACGAACCAAACTCTCACAACAGTCGTACAGAGACCGACTAGCTCGCAACAAGCCTGATACCCCATACTCCCAAAGCACCTCCCACAAAAAACCACGAGGGACACAGCTGAACGCCTTCTCCAAGTCCACAAAACACATGTAAACTGGTTGGGCAAACTCCCATGAACCCTCAAGGATTCTCAAGAGGGTAAAGACCTGGTCCGATGTGCCACGGCGAGGACAAAAACCACATTGCTCCTCCTGAATCCGAGGTTCGACCAACGGCCAGACTCTCCTGTCCAGTACCCTGGCATAGACCTTCCCAGGGAGGCTGAGGAGGGTGATCCCTCTAAAGTTGGAGCACACCCTCTGGTCCCCTTTTTTGAAGAGAGGAACCACCACCCCCATTTGCCATGCCAAAGGCACTGTCCCCAGCCTCCATGCAGTGTTGCAGAGGCATGTCAACCATGACAGCCCTGCAACATCCAGGGCCTTGAGGTACTCAGAGCAAATCTCGTCCACCCGGGGCCCGGCCACCAAAGACATTTTTAACCACTTTGGTGAACTCAGCCCCTGTGATAGGCGAGTCGTCCCCCTCGTCCACAAGCCCTGCTTCCTCTGTGGAAGATGTGTCAGTGGGCTTGAGGAGATCCTCGATGTATTCCTTCCACCACCCGACAATATCCCCAGTCGAAGTCAGTGGTGCCCCAGCCGCACCATACACAGTGTGGACAGGGAGCTGCTTCCCCCTCCTGAGCAGCCGGACAGTTTGCCAGGATCTCTTTGAGGCCGACCGAAAGTCTTGTTCCATGGCCTCACCGAACTCCTCCCATACCCGGGTTTTTGCTTCACCAACCACCCGAGCTACACTCCGCTTGGCCTGCCGGTACACCTCAGCTGCTTCGGGAGTCCCACAAACCAACCAAGCTTGATAGGACTCCTTCTTCAGCTTAATGGCCCCCCTCACCACTGGTGTCCACCACTTGGTTTGGGGGCTGCCACTGTGAGATACCCCAACAACCTTGTGGCCGCAGCTCTGGACAAAGTTAAGATAATTCTTAAAATGCTATTTGTCAGGATTAAAAGTAAGTAACATTACTTAACAACAGAACAAGAAAATCTGACTTATCAGGAATTTTTAAAAGAAGTAAAATTATCTCGAAGCAAGCAAAATGCTTCTATAAAAATCAGGGGCGGACTTAGTCCATTTGGAGCCCAAGGCGAAGACAGAAATGGGGCACTACTTATTCTTTATTCTACACTTTCTTTTCAGGCCTGATTGAAATCCTACCTGAAACTTATTGTACTCAGATGTCTTCAAATGATATCGTTCAGGCAACAGGAATTACATCTGTAGAAAAACAAAGAAGTTGTCTATTATAAAAAAAAACAAAAACCAACAATTCACATGGACGACCTGTTGTTTGTTCACACTTACCAGTCCCTCCAGGATTTTGCGATATTGCGATCACACTAATTCATGCAAAATCAGTGATTGGTCGCATCTTTTGCATGGTCTTGCAACTTTGTCTAATCACTGCAACTTTCCCACAATTTTGACCAGTCCTCGTCAACTTCCACCAATTTCGCCAATCAAATTTGTCCCTGAGTGGCACTGAAATGCTCAGTCTAACCAATCAAATGCGTTGCTGCACCACGCTCACTTCTGTGTTTACAGTGAGTATTAACGGAATGCATCAGCAAAAAACAGAGTGTGTGATTTAAAAATAACACTCACCCGTCAGTTTTCCCTCACGTCACTCCCTCCATCTTCCCCGACCTGCCGGTGGACGTCTCCCCACATCTCTGTCTTGACCGCATGTACGAAGTGCCAGGTTTGTTTTGAAAAAAGTCCACCTGCCTGAAAAGCACCCTGTTGCAGAAGTGCACGTGAGGAGAGATGCCATAAAACCACAAACAAATGAGCAAATATAAAACTACAGTGTTTGAACATTTTATACATCTTTAGAGGTAAAATCATTATTACATCTTGTCTATGAACTTTAAAACTATGAATCTCTGGTATGAACACGGACCAAGATGCACCCCCGGCAAACACCCAAGGATAGCCCCTCCTCCCGATACGATTCCCATTAAAGGAAAGATGAGTATCTGATAAGACAGGTGTCTGTCAAGATGTGCAGCAGATAGACAGACAGGTAGGAGCCAGGCACGGAAAGAGAGAATATTTAGTCATTTCTTTCAGAGAAACCCAGACTTCGATAGACGATACAGAACAACAGAATAAATTATTTCTTTTTTCTCTGCGCTCAGTATCTTGTGGTTGGGGACCGCTGCGGTTAGGGAGTTTTCAAATAAAGGTGCTGCCATAATTTCCAAATCTATACTCTTTAATATGAGACTCCCTGTCACTTCACCGCACTGCCCTATATAGCGGGGTGGGCTGCCATAGGCACTTCCTCTTGTGCCAGATGATCCTGCTAGGTGCTTGCCACATACTGTTCCATCATCTCTTTAATAAAGCAGTGTTCGACACTACCACTCTCTCCGCCTCATTCATCACCAGTTTTGTGGACATAACACATTGGAGTGCAATTATCGTGGATTTTAGTAACTCCTGGAATCTCTATTGTCCAATCAAATTGCTCGATCGGAACTAACTGTTGTATAATTTTGCTTGAGTACAGTTTCTGGATACTCAACCATCTTTGATGCATTGCAATCAATCAATCAAACTTTATTTGTATAGCACTTTTCAAACAATAGATGCTGTGCAAAGTGTTTTACATATATAAAAGCAGTAGACACATTTAGTTACATATATTTATACGATACATCCCCAACCCCTTCCAACCCTCCCATAAACATACCCACAAAACACACACACACACACACACACACACACACACGCACACACACACACACACACACACACACACACACCACCCCCTACTTCTCTTACACACATGTAAAATAAAAGAGAAATTGCTCGGCACCGAGGCACCATGTGAAGGAGCAACCATTCTGTGGAGTCCCCCACGCCGGGAGACCACACAGCCCATAACCACAGGGTGTGCCACAGAGGCCACCCCAACCAGGACAGGCCAGGGCCCACACCACAGCTGTAGGCAGTGGCATAAAGCCCCCACCCACTCAAGCTAGAGCAACCCCTGAGACCAGCACCCCTGCAGATGGGCCAAGCAGCGTTTGGCATGAGGGTCTCCACTGAGGAAACATCCATCTTCTACCGCTTAATCCTTTCGGGTCGCGGGGGGGCTGGAGCCTATCCCAGCATCTTTGGGCGAGAGGCAGGGTACACCCTGGACAGATTGCCAGTCCATCGCAGGGCCAACACAGAGAGACAGACAACCATTCACTCTCACATCCATACCTAAGGACAATTTAGAATCCCCAGTTTTCATGCCAATTAACCTAACTTGCATGTTTTTGGCATGTGGGAGGAAACCGGAGTCCCCGGAGTAAACCCACGCAGACACGGGGAGAACATGCAAACTCCACACAGAAGGGTCATCGATGGTCTGGGGGTGGGATCGAACCCACGATGGTCAAGGGTGGAATCGATCCCATGACCTTCTTGCTGTGCTGCCACTGTGCTAACCACTGCACCACCGTGCTGCCCCACTGAGGAAACACTGGAGCTAAAACACATAAAATACAAGATACAACTAAGAACACATAAAACAAAGGGAACTAAAAACCCATACTTATAAACTGAGCTAAGAACACATCAAAATAAGAAATTACAAAAAGCAAATGGAGCTAAGAAGAATGTAAAACAATGGAACATAAATGACTACTTCAATAATAGTTCAACAGGTTTGTTAAAAGCCAAATTTAAAAAGGTACAGTAAGAAACTAAGAACACATAAAACAATCTATAATAATAGATCAATCATAAATTATAAATCAATCAAAATATATCCTTGAATTATCAAAGCATAATATAATGTCTTTACTCGGACAGAATAAAAAAAAAATTCTACAATTTAAAGTATGTATGAGGAACTTTTTTATGCCAGGGAAAAGGGTTAGGGTTCTCCAGCTGGCACGTGTGTTAGAGTTCAGTGGGTAACAACCAAGACATTACTGCTACCAATTTCCTCAGACCTCCTGTTCTCAGCAGCAAATGTTGAGGATGTAGTGGCCTTTCAAACTGGCTTTATACCTCCCTCTTGCCTTCCCTTCCTCTTTAACAGTGGTAACCCCCCACCACCACCATCACCCCATAACTGCCCGACTTCTCACCCCAGCACAGGTGTTTCCCATTGCCAGTCACAGTCTCACACCCCAACACCAACATTGTTTTAAGGCAGAGGACTCTGTGCTCCTTCTGCTCCTGACCGGACCCATGTTTATCTGCATGCATAAAACGCCATGCATCGCCGTGTCTACTTGCCAGCCTCTGGGGAGGACACATGGTTTTGACATTAGCTCTCTTGCCTCTGAATGGAGCTTCAGAAAATCCATGGAAGAGAGTTGAGACGTAGGAGAGAGGATGAGCACAGGTTCCATGGATGCTTTGAAGAACAAGTGTGCAATCAGGCTGTTACTGTACCTGTGTGAGTGGGGGCGGCGTGCATGCACTCATCTTGATAATTTAATTTGAGTGTGCCCTGAGGTGAACCAATCTTTATTTCATCAGCTCAAAGCAGTTTATTTCATTAAAATGTCTTCTTGTCCATCAGTAAGAACCTGTTCCTTTTGAGATAAGCTGGGGGAGTTCATCATAATTGCAAATGTTTGCCCGTAATGTAAAGACCTTGTGGGGTCTAGTATTCTTTGGGATGAGAAAGGTTGCCATGCATGTAAATCAGGACAAGTGACGGTAATTCCTGTCAACATTTTCGATTGGAGGCAATTCATAATGAAGCACCAGAGTTTCCATGACCTCCAGGGTTTTAAATCTGGGCTTTTAACCATATGGATTTCCTTCCAAAAAAGGTTGAAATAACAACAATTTGACTGAACTCAAAGCATCTAGACATGAAAATGAGTCTCCTCGCACAGTCATCTTCATTTAAGTTTCAGACTTCTACTTTTGCACCCCCCCCCCTTTCTCCCACACATTTACAATATGTGCATTAATGTACACGGAGGCACACACAAATGTGGAACACTCGCCTACATCCCTCCTACACACCTCTCATGGCATAGCGGCTGAGTACGGACTTACTGACAGAGAATGCTGGTAATTCAGCGTGATTGACTTTATGATCGCTTTAAAGTCCCAACTGGTGTTTATGCTTTCAAGAAATGCCAAAAGTTTCCAGCGCAAAAGTGGCAGGGAATCGGGCATGAGGGAAACGTGAGGTAGAGGAACCCTATGACTGCTTTCACTTAGGAGCCCACCTCCCCTCAGTCCTTCTTCCCCGTCTCTTTCCCCCCCTTGGCACTTTTAATGGCATGAAATTATGGGCCTGCGAAAGCGACAACTGTCTAGGTTTAAAGCATAATACGTTGACAGGAGTGACACGGCCATTTTCTCCTCCTCCATTAGCACTGAGACACGGCCACCTCCTTTTGCTCTTAAAGAACCAACCGCAGTGGCAGGCTATAGTTGTCAGACGTCACTTCCTATGTCATTAACCGCCGACACACTGACTGCCACTGCTTTCATACTGACAGAAAAAATATCTTTCTTAAAGCATTTTAAGAGTGGCCTCTGCTTATTGTTTCATTAACACATATTAATCACAAGGTGGAAGTGCAGACATGAAGAAATATGTCAGAAGGCTGCGGCGTATTTAATGTTAAGACAAGGAGATTTTTTTTTTTAAATTTTAATAAATGAAACTGTGAAAACCAGTGTTATCAGGTTTAATTTTTAGAACATCATTTTGAAAAATTAACCCACCATCCAAAGCACTTGTTCTTGTTCTATTGTGAACATAAGTTCTCTTAACGGTGTGATCAGATATATAATTTCTATATATGTATGTATGCTTTTAAACCTTCTTCAATGAGTCCCCAAGGTGAGATTGTATTTTTTTTTGTCTATTTTTAAATACTTTTATTTTAGTTATCTTCTGTTCTTTACCCTTTACTGCTGATACTCTTTATATGCTATATCATTCTTCCATATGGTTTTTTTTTGGTTGCTAACTACTTTGGTGCACTTGTAGAAACATGATTTTTAGGGATATTATGCTTGTATTTTTCTAATTTGTAATTTTTACAGTTTTTAAGATATTTAAGTTTTCACGCATTAAAAAATATAATGGAAGTCAATAGAAGGATGACATCATCGGAATGTTGGGCTATATGGCCTAAAAATGTAATTCCAGGTTTTTGCATACCGCATTCAATTTTCACTTTTAATCTTTTTTTTCCAAAACAAAAAAGACAAACAAATTAATTCAAATTCTGATTTAAAATTAATTCATTTCCCAGCCCTAGTTGAAAGAAGAAGCAAATCAGTGAATATTTTTTTCAGCTTTCATCATTCAAACAGCATTTTCTGTAGGAATGCAAATTCTGTTTTGCAATCTGGCATCTTTTTTATCCAAATTTCCAAAACCATGACTACTCAGAGTTGGGACCAGGAAGCAGAGTCTCAGTCTTACACGCCTCTCTGCAGCTCCTCTTCATCCGCCACCCCTCAGCTTAGCCCCTGTCTTCCCCATCAGAGAATCGTTGTCTGCTCCCTCCAAAGTAAATAAAAATATAATGTATAAGCATCCCAAAGTGATAAAGCAAAATATTGGTAAAACTCAAATTAAACATAAAGCCTCTAAATTGAATGATTTGGCCTCTGTTCCTCCTCATAATTTAAAAATTAAATGTGGTTTATTAAATATTAGGTCTCTAACTCCCAAGTCTCTGTTAGTCCATGATCTGTTAATTGATCATCAGATTGATTTAATTTCCCTTACAGAGACTTGGTTAGGACAAGAGGATTATGTTGGTTTAAATGAATCAACTCCCTCTGGTTATTTAAACTGTCAAAATCCCAGAAGTTCTGGTCGTGGAGGAGGAGTAGCATCAATTTACCATTCCAAATTACTAGTTAATGTAAAGCAAAAAACATGTTATAATTCCTTTGAGGGCCTGGTCCTCAGTGTTGGGCACTTTAGCAATTCCAGGTTAAACCCAATTTTATTTGCCATAGTTTATCGTCCCCCATCAACCTATTCAGAATTTTTATCCGAATTTCCTGATTTCTTAGCTGATTTAGTGCTGAAATCTGATAGAATAATTATAGTAGGGGACTTTAATATACATGTGGATGTAGATAGTGACTGCCTTAATGTGGCTTTTAATTCAATATTAGACTCGATTGGGTTTTCTCAGAAAGCAGGAAATTCTACTCATTACCTCCACCATACATTGGACCTTGTTCTGACATATGGCATAGAAATAGAAAATCTGGTAGTGTCTCCTCATAACCCTGTACTGTCAGACCATTGTCTGTTAACCTTTGATTTTACTATTTCTGACTATTTGGCGCCTAAAGAAAAATATTATCACAGTAGATGCCTCTCAGATGATGCTGTTTCCAAATTTATGCAGATTGTTTCCTCTATGCCATGTGTCAACACAACAGAAATAAGCTATAGACAGCTTGCTCCTTCTGTAATTGATAACATGGTGGATAGTGTTTCAGCTTCTCTGCATCAGGCTCTAGACTTGGTGGCCCCCTTAAAAAAGAAAAAGTCTAATCAGAGATTTTTAACTCCTTGGTTCAACACAGAAACTCGTAGCTTAAAACAGAAGACTCGTCAATTAGAAAGAAAATGGCGCTCTACTAATTTAGATGAAATCTATTTAGCTTGGAGAAATCATCTTTTAATTTATAAAAAATCTCTTAGAAAAGCTAGAACGAGTTATTACTCTGCATTAATAGAAGAGAACAAGAATAATCCCAGGTTTCTTTTCAGTACTGTAGCCAGGTTGACAAAGAGTCAGGACTCTGTCAATCCTAGCATCCCCTTAGAGCTTACTAGTCAGGACTTTATGAACTTTTTCAATAATAAAATTTCATCCATCAGAGATAAAATCAATCAGATTCTTCCCACAGTTAACTTAAATACTGTAACTACTACAACTCCTTCTATTGATGTCTGTCTTGATGAGTTTACTCCAATCGACCTTTGTGAGTTAGACAAAATAGTTTCCTCATCCAAACCTTCAACTTGTCTTTTAGACCCTATTCCTACCAGGTTATTTAAAGAAGTCTTCCCACTTATTGGTAGCTTTATTCTTCATATAATCAATTCTTCATTAACTTTAGGCCATGTACCGCAGGCTTTTAAAACGGCTGTAATTAAACCCTTACTCAAAAAGCCAACGCTAGATCCAGGAGCTTTAGCTAACTATAGACCAATCTCTAATCTCCCTTTCATTTCAAAAATCTTAGAAAGAGTTGTTGCTATGCAATTATTTGACCACCTGCAGGGAAATGGTTTATTTGAGGAGTTTCAATCTGGGTTTAGAATCCATCATAGCACTGAAACAGCCTTAGCGAAGGTCACTAACGACCTCCTCATTGCATCTGATAATGGACTAGTTTCTGTACTTGTCCTTTTAGATCTTAGTGCAGCTTTTGATACTATTGATCATAATATTCTACTTGATAGATTAGAACACTATGTTGGACTTAATGGAACTTCGTTGCAGTGGTTTAGATCTTATTTATCTGATAGGTTCCAGTTTGTTCATGTAAATGATGAGTTTTCTCTCAGCTCAAAGCTTAGTCATGGAGTTCCACAGGGATCTGTGCTTGGCCCTACTCTTTTTAGTTTATATATGCTTCCATTAGGCAACATTATTAGAAAGCACTGTATACATTTTCACTGTTATGCAGATGACACACAATTATACCTGTCAATGAAGCCAGATGATACTAATCAATTAGCCAAGTTAGAAGCCTGTCTTAAGGAAATCAAAGTTTGGATGACTTGTAATTTCCTGCTATTAAATTCAGATAAGACTGAAGTCATTCTTGTTGGTCCAAAAAACCTTAGAAATTCCTTTCCAAATCAAACTTTCAGTTTGGATGCAGTTACTCTTTCTCTTAATAGCTCTGTGAGGAACCTTGGAGTTATTTTTGATCAGGATTTGTCCTTCAATTCACATATTAAATTTGTTTCTAAGACTGCCTTCTATCATTTGCGTAATATTGCCAAGATTAGGAGCATCTTGTCTCAGAGTGATGCTGAGAAGCTGATCCACGCTTTTGTTAGCTCGAGATTAGATTATTGTAATTCTTTATTATCAGGTTGTCCTAAAACATCTTTAAAAAGTCTTCAGCTGATCCAAAATGCTGCAGCAAGAGTTTTAACAGGTACTAGAAAGAGAGATCATATCTCTCCGGTTCTGGCCTCCCTTCATTGGCTTCCCATAGAGTTTAGAATTAAGTTTAAAATCCTTCTTCTTACTTACAAAGCTCTAAACAATCAGGCTCCTTTTTATTTAAAAGATCTGATACTACCGTATCATCCTAACAGAGCACTACGCTCCCAAAATGCAGGTTTACTTGTAATACCTAGAATCTCCAAAAGTACAATGGGAGGCAGAGCCTTCAGTTATCAAGCTCCTCTCCTGTGGAATCAGCTGCCAATCTGGATTCGGGAGTCAGACTCGATCTCTGTTTTTAAGAATAGGGCTAAAACCTACCTTTTTGATATAGCCTACAATTAGGGAGGGATCATGTGTTTTCTGAACCCTCCCTTAGTTATGCTGCTAATAGGTTTAGTCAGCCGGGGGACCTCCAGTAATGCACTGGGCCTCACTCCTTTCCTCACTCTCTATGAAATATTTTTTTTTTGCTGGTCATTAACATTTGTTTGTTCTCTCCCATAGATTGAGTCCCCATCGTGCTGTTTGCTCTCTACATGTCTGTTCTTTTCTTCTTCTCTATCCCCTCACCCCCCAGCCAGTCGCAGCAGATGACTGCCCCTCCCTGAGCCTGGTTCTGCTGGAGGTTTCTTCCTGTTAAAAGGGAGTTTTTCCTCTCCACCGTCGCCAAGTGCTTGCTCACAGGGGATCGCCTGATTGCTGGGGTCTTTCTGCAACTGTGGGGGTCCTCCCTACAGTTGATAGTGCTATGAGATGACTGTTGTTGTGAAATGGCGCTATATAAATAAAGTTGAATTGAATTGAATTAGTTCCATCATGCACTTATAGTCAGACATACAAAACCTCTGTAAATATTTATACCCCAAAGCATTCTTCTGTAAATGTAACGATATTTCACCTATACATCTTTATTTTATCTGGCATTGCAAGTAAACTGTACCGTTACCTCTGCCAAGGAGGAACTGTTTTCATGTTGGTGTGTCTGTCTGTCTGTTAACAGGATTACATGAAAAACTACTGTATGAATTCTGATAAAAGCTTCACCAGAGGTGGCCCTTGGGCTATGCTGTCCTGAACCCAAGAGATTTTGTAGGTGATCCAAGATGTGCATTCTGGATCACTTTCTCTTTCTTGACATTGTGAGATAGGGCCTTGGTGAAGGTATGTGCTCTTTGAGTGCCCTCTAGTTTCAGAATAGTTTATTTATTTATTTATTTATTTATTTTTACATCGGCTAACTAAAAAATGTTTTCACACTTACTAGCTGTATTTAGCCATGACAACTGTTAAAGTACATTAGACATAAAATATTTTATTCTCCCAAGTGCAGCAGATACTGTAGATCAAAATAAACACTGAAACGGTCTTCTGTTCCTGTTTACCTGCTCAAAAAGTAATTAATTCATTGTCTGTGTCATTCCTAAATAGCAATAATTCTCACGTTCACTGTTGTGCTTGGTGGGATTAATTATAAATAAGATCTAAATTGAATGATCTCTCACCTCACCTTATATAATATGCTATCACTGTGCTAAAGATGTCCTCCCCTATCTGCTGTCCTGTCCCAGTACCACACTGCTCCACAGCCAAGGCCATCAACCGCCAATCAAATCTAAAAGAAGAAGAAGATATCCTATGGCGGCTTCTGATGGGCCTAAATAACCTATGACACCTCATTACCTTCTCAAGTCAGACACTCTGCATCCCATTATTAATAGTGACATTAAAAAGCAGAAGCCATATTAACCACCTCACACTTAATGTTGCTGGTTCTGATTAACATCACCCAAACTCCAGTGACTCTGAGGTTAATGGGGACTTTGACAAAGACCTTTAAAACACTCTTCAGATACACATGATTCATACGCAAACAAGTAAACAGATATTTATTAACATTTGTGGTCATATCTTTTGAGCATGGGAGTTAGGTGGTTATCATAGCTTATATATTGTAGCAAATAAGGCCGAGTGGCCCAGGAAGCCTCTACTGACTTGTCTACGCATGTGAGCCTCATTAGGGACATTGATGGATGGGCTATTGCCGCCACTGGGCTTGCCCAGAAAAGCTCTGGGTATTATTAGTGTTTGTGTGTTTCATAAACTGACACTTAATTACAGGTGCAAAATTAAACCACATACATTAATGAGCGTACGGCCTGTTGACTTTAATGCAGCTTGGATATACAGCACAAGAGAAAGATGGGATACAGCGCTGTGACAAAGAATTGGTGCATGATGGTTTATACTCACATGACTCCTTCTGTATCTATTTTACTTAGTTATACAGTAAGTGCAGTCCAATTTTGCCATGTCATGATAAAGAATCCCAAACAAATCCGTCATTAAAATATACTGAAAATGGTGTCAGAATGTTCTGCTCAAAAAAAAAGCTGATTTTTAATTTCCCAAGTCACTTCCCTTTCTCCTCACACACAGAACTGTTGCTGTGTGTCGGTTTTATGGCTCATAGTTTACTTTCATACCAGAAGAGGTCATACAATATGATATTTTCCCAAAATGGCTACAGCCGAGAGCCCAGAGACATAAAACACACTCCTGACAGCGATACATTTCATGTGATGACACTACTCTGAAACAATCTCGATATTGCCTTTCCTTGTCATAAACAAAACCTGACCACAGTTCTGCTCACTTGTGTCTCACTGATGCATGTGTGTGTGTCATCGACGCGGATGTGTGCGAGGAGGGGAGAGCAAGACGAGTGGAAGAATTGCAAAGGGACATGGACACGAAAGCTCTCTTATTCTCGGCGGCAGAGCGAGTGGATGGGTTCACTCCGTGGAGAGCGGCGGGATTGGTTGTAAGACGCGCAACTCCATGGTAACCGAAGTAGCTCTGGCTCTGCTGTGAAAAGAAACAAAGTGAAAGAGAAAGGGCGGGAGACAGGAACGAGCTAGCGAGGCCAAAAAAAAAAAAAAAGAGGGGAGGAAGTAACGGTGGAAGAAGAAGAAAGCAGGCAGGAGGAAGAAGGGAGGCGGGTAGACGGACAGAAAGGAATGGAACAGACATGGGGGGGGGGGGACTCTGGCAGGTGCTTCATCATCTGCTGAGGCATTGTCAGGCCGCCCGTAAACAGTCATTGGGCTTCTCAAGGGAGCAACCTTCTTCATAACTAGCACAGGTATAAATCTGCCTCTTAGCCACTAAATTAGACACATTCTTGAGGTAGTCTCACTCTGCAAGTGCGGCACAATTCTGAAGGGAAAACCCAAGACAGAAAATTAAGTTTGTCCATCGAGACTAGTAAACGAGGCGCACGTATAAGGCACAGCCTGTGTGAATAAAACCAGATGGCTACTTTGATCCATGTGTAAAACTGCTAATTCCCCCCCCCCCCAAGCAAAGCTGCTGTGAAGAGCTTCTCTACATCCAGTAAGAATTAATTTCCCACCATCCCAGAGAGCTGTCACTGCATCACACGCACGTATATGGGAGTGCCTGCTGCAGCCGAAAGCAGAGCACCAAGGCCAAAAAGCTCAGCACTCTGTCACCACCTCTGTTTATCCTTCATTAAAACGCAAACAGGACACACCTACGATTACATTCTCCTTTTGTGACCCATAATACTTTGCGGAAAAATGTGACACCTGGATGTCATTTTAACACTTCGAGCTGGTGATGGGAGGAAATGTTGGGCGAAAAATACCTAGAGCAGGAGGATGCATCTAATTTTGTTTTTATGAGACACTCTTAAATAACAATTCCATGCTAATCTAGATTCTTTGTAAAAACTAGCTCTATTGCATATCAATACATATTATTTAATCAAAATTTTAAAACTAGAACAAGTGTGGGCTATTATAGTGCCATAGCTGTACGAAATGCACTCTGCGCCGTTGAACAACTTCTCTGATGTCAGAGTGGAGGTTAAATTTGTCATTGGAAGGTCCCTGTAAACATTTGACTGCAGTGCGTTGCTATGTGTTGTAACAGCACGCTAATCTCCAAAACACTCCATGTGTATTTGCTGAAACGTTCCCTCAATCACATTATGTTTGCTTAAATAACACTTCACTGAGTCATGTTTTCAAAAGGGTAATCTGTGGGTCAAAGGAGGGAAAAAAGTAGGCCAGTGTTCAGATGGAAAGACTGATGTTCTGCTAAGAGAGACTGTCAAGGTTGTACTGACAATTATTTTTTTTTATCCAGGGACATACCGTGCTGTGAAAAAGTATTTGTCCCCTTCCTGATTTCTTATATTTTTGCAGATTTACCACACTTAAATGTTTCAGATCATCAAACAACTTTGAATATTACACAAAGATAACCTGAGTAAATAAAAAGCAGCTTCTAAATGATTACTTCATTTATCAAGGGGGAAAAAAACTATCTAAACCTACCTGCCCCCTACATCATGAATTAACTGAGTTCAATTTCACTAGCCACACCCAGGCCTGATTACTGTCAGACCTGTTGAATCAAGAAATCACTTAAATAGAACCTGTCTGACAAAGTGAAGTAGGCTAAAAGACCACAAACAGCACATCATGCCACGATCTAAAAAAAATCAAGAATTGGTGAGAACCCAGAACAACATCTGAAGAACTGCAAGCTTTTTTCCTTAAATGAAATCATCATCTTATCTTTTCTAATATTAAAATCTGTTTGATGATCTGCAACATTTAAGTGTGACAAATATGCAAAAATATAAGAAGTCACGAAGAGGGCAAATACTTGTTCACGGCACTGTAAATAAGAATAAGAATACTTTAAAATGGAAAAAAGAAAAAAACTTGTGATTTTTTTTAAAATAAAACTTCAAAATCTATGGTGGAATTTATACCTGGAAATCAATAAATTTACCCATGCTTGTAGATCCAGCCCCACCGTTGTCTGTCCACCAGTTTAACGCAACTATCTTAGTTCCCCTGTCATGGAGTTTCACTAAGAAATCCCCTCAGGGCTTTTTAACATTCTAATAAAAAGGTTTTACAGAGCGGTGTAAGTGTGATTTTTTTTGGGAGGGGGGCATACAATAAAAAAAAAAAAAAAGACGTGAGCACAAGATTGTTAGCAAGGGAGGGAAAACTAAAGAGAAGGTGTTGAGCACATTTTACTCATAAATGTACACACCAAACAGTAGGTCAAGTTTAGTTAAATCATACTGACCAACGAATAATATGACTGGACTTCCAGTATTTCTCCATACATTTTTGTGTTGTTTTTTTTTTAAATCAAATGTGGTCATTTTAACAAATCGTAGTACATCACCCAGACCATAATTAACCTTTGATACAATAAGCCTAGTGCTGACAGAAATAATCCAGTGGCCACTTTCTCAATGAATAATTGATGCCCATCTTAACAGACTAATGAATGAATGTGGTTTGGGCTTGAGTGATAGGCCTCTCATTGGAAAGCCATCCCAGGAGGGACGGGGCACTGGAGACGGAGGTGCCATCCTCCATAACCTGTATAATTGGTCCTTTGACATGACTGACTTGACTGTGTGTGTCCGTGCGCTGCCAGCGGAGACTGACCCTTTTAGCCTACTGTTTATAAGCACAGTTCCGGGTTATCACTCCAATTAGAGCTGCAATAACAGTGATCAGGAAAGGAGAAGAAAAAAGTTTAAAAATGCATACTGTTACTTCAGGGAATTGAGGATGAGTAGAACAGAGCAGTCTTTTTGACAGAGCTAAAAATAGTCAAAGCAAATAAATATTCAGAAAGTAATCTAAGGATCAAATAAAATAAGCCAACAAGATGATGAGAGGGTTTTGTTTCTCAGGGTTTTTTTCTTTCTTTAAAGAGCAGCATGCAGAGAGGTGACGGAGCTTCGAGGCTGCTCCCCCGTGTTCATACATGTGCCAGGACCGTCCAAACGATCATACTTACATTTTAGCAACCATCACTCACACCCGATTTCCACAGCTCTGATAACATTCTCACTGCCATGTTGGTGTGGCACTCTTGGCTAAACAATGCCTTATTGACACGGGCCCGGGCCTCACAATAGCCACAAAACACCAGGGTTCCTGTTTTTGTTGACACTGTCCGAGCCCCCCATTGAAGGCAAAGGCGACGCATAACTGGAGCGCCCCGTCACGGGGCGCAACCAATCAACCCCTCTAAACGTCTGAGCGTGATCAGGCGGGGGGAGGGCACGCGGAGAGGGTGGGCGAGCGGCACAAAGACAGGAGCAAGTCAGGTGCATGCAAGTGTCTGGAAAGTTAACAGAAATCCAGCACCGACGTGCCATGAAGCCTGGCACCACTAGGGGACAGTAGTAAGTCACGGACGGCGGCAGGAGTGTGCCGTGCGCGCGCGCGCGCGTGTGTGTTTGTGTGTGCATGTTAGTGTGTTTGTGTGTGTGCGGCAAACAGTGAACAAAAGACTTTCTTTGTTGCACTCTCAGATAATAAAAGAATTCAGAAATAGCTATTTGACTGCCTTAGAAAAGATCTTGACAATGCATTGGCCCATAATGCACAGGAACAGCTCCACCTTTACATAATCATGTGTAATGTAAACCACTACCAGGCTCCACAGCCAACAAACAAACCAACTGGGGGGGGGGGGGGGAGAGAGGGCGACACAGAGATCCACTTTCTTCTATGGACACATATACTGAGCAAAAGTACTCACAACAATAGCTCAGTGTTAGCAGATTTTCTGGACTCACGTGCTGATGTCAAATTGAATAAGCCTGAGCTTGTTGTTTTGGTTTTTTTTAATTTTCTTTCTTTATTTCAATTCATCTAATAATTTTATCCTAAAGAAAGGGGCACACATTTCACATCACACAAAAGGCATCTTCTTTGACGACAAATCAAAACAAATGGCCGAAGGATTTTTACGCTTTTACCTGGAGGCATTACGGCTAATATTTGCTCTTGTGCGTTAAAAAGGGGTCATTTGTTTGGCAGCCGGCTTGAACTGGAGAAGTTAACACCTCCAGTACCTCTGACATTAGATAAAACTGTCAGGAAGGAGCCTGTGTTTCTTTTTCTCTATGGTAACCAAAGACGTATATTCAAAACACTCCGCCATCGCCTCCTCCTTGTCCTCCGCCTCCTCTTCCTCTGGCAATTAAAAGCAGAACAATAACAATATTCACTGATGACAGTGGTGTCTGTACAGTAGTTATGCCCTTCGTTAGTTTCAAAATGCTCCTCATGAATTAGTTAAGTCTGTTAATTGCACATTTATTGCACTCAGGGCCAGAGAGAGATACACTAAATGGCTACAAAATAAAATAACACTTGAATAGATATATAGGAATCATGAAAAATAAATTAAGCATTTAGATTATGGCTTAGCTTTGTTAAAACATAAGTCCTGATGCATTTTATTAGCTTGCTTTGTTTGTCTTAGAGAAGTAAATTAATTCAATTTAAAATCTTTCCTCATTTATTATTCCCTTAAAATAGTAAACTGAAAAAAGAGAAGTAATATCTTTTTCACTTAATTTTGCAATAAAATTAATAAAACTGTTGGAATTATTTCAACACATGCACTCATTTGGCCTTTAAGTGCCTCCAAAACTTGGCAGGTGCCATCATATATTCTAGAAATAAGAAAATAAAGGGAATATCAGAATCATGCGGCGGCATAATCTCATTGTGTTTACACTTTACTGTCGCCTCTTCTGATCTCTGGCATGTTTCATTATGGAGTGACGTTTGAGTGACACCGCGCCGGCTGTCACCGCCATGTGCCGAGGTTCCCTCTCATTTCCAACACCAGCAATAATAATGACTATTCCAGTGCTAGCCCCACTATTTGTGTTATTGTTGTGAGGTGTCAGACACGGGCCCTGACGTTTGCTGTGCTATCAGCAGGAGTGCACAAATACAAACACATTTGCCTGAGTTATTGACCTTTATCTCCCCACTTTCTTGACAGCCTTCTCCAGTTATTGACAATACAAACACATGGGACTCCGCATAACCTTTCATTTAGAGAGCACTTTCTCTCTTTTCGTCTCCTTCTGTCTCCCGTCTCCGTTCTTTCGCCTCAGTCTGCGTCACTCTCTCTCCCTCTCTCTCTCTCTGCTCTTGCAATCTGTTTAAATAAAATGGGGGTAGACAATGGTTCTGCTCATTTCTCCCATTTTTCTTTCACTCCAAATTTCAGAATATCATTAGACTGATACAATAGCGGCTATTCAGTCTTAGATACACAGATATTTCAAGTATTCAATATAGCTTTGACATGCTGACATTAGGGGAGAGTGTCGTTTCCCTGTTTGTTTGCTTGCAATGTTGATTCCATCATGAATCTGAGATTCCTCAAGCAAGATGTTTGTTTTTATGATCTTCAGATTATCTCTGGGAAATATAATAAAGTAGAAAAACAAGCTACAAGCCAGGGATGGATGCAGAGAAAAAACATATATTAAAAAGCCAAGAATTTGGGGTATTAAAAATAAATATGTACATTTAAATAGAGAGAGTTTGTATGTGCAAGATGAGGATCAACATAATTATTCTGAAAACAGGACTAAATCCATAAACCCATAACAAACTGTATAATTTATTGCGTCTTAATACAGCATTGAATAACAATAGTCATAAAAACCACTAGCATTCCACTAATGATTCTCCTGCAGGATTTATTGTGTTTTTCAACGTGTGTCCTCTTGCATTTCGGTGTGAAAAATAGCATACATAAAATACGGGTGCCCCCCCCCCACCCCACCACCACCAGTCAGCCCCTCCGCAGGTACTTCAGAGTCCCAAAATTAAATTTTAAATAATCCAGACCGGTGTTTGGTGACCATGGTTAATCATCAAGAAACAAAGACATCAAACAATATTTGATAATGAGAAAAATGCCTCCAGGATATTAAGGGATGGGGGGGGGGGGCACAGCGTGAGCCTCATCAGCAGAGCTAGGTAGAGAGGCCGAAACAGACACACACACATGCACACACACACAAAAAAACCCCCAAAACACTCAAATACACAAGCACATCAACTTTCATCTCACAGAGTATCATGCATTTTTGAAGAAGAAGACGAAGAAGAAGAATTAAAAACTGCTCTTTTTAAAGTTCATGATGAGATAATTAGAATTCAGTGTAAGGAGCCAGTGGTGAGATTACCACATTGTGAAATTGGGCTTCATTTTGAACTTCACTGTATCACGCTTCAACCCAATTATCTGCAGTCAAAATGGCTTAGTGCAACTCCAAACTGAGACTGACACAAATATGGGCAAAGCCAAAAAAAAAAAGTTTTCTTCGTAGATAAAAGTCGTCACTCCCACCCCTCCACCAAAAAAGGCAACACCGGTCTATACTAATTTAGAAAATACACATTTTAAAATTAAATGTTAGTGCGTTAGTACGGTAGACAATTAAAATATTTAAACTATTTAAACAATTAAAAATGCATTCATTAATTTATAATAAAAATGTATATATTTAGTAATAAATACTTCATTAGTATAGAACAGCTTCATTTTTCATCCAGTCAATATAAATAGTCCAAAATAAAATAAAAAGTTGGGCAGACAGTGAGAGGAAAGGGAATGAGAAGATTTTTTTTAATCTGCCTTTCTCTCTTCCTCTGTCCTACTGCTGTTGGGTTATCCCTGAGTGACTCAACTTTAACGGCACAGTCAGATCCAGCAACCTGGTCTGATCGGCAGCATGTGCAGCCACCTCAGTCATGCAAATTGCACCCGGGCAGCCCGTTGACTATGATTAATGAGCTTGGGCTGCAGCCTTTGTTTCCACAAACAGCCGTTTAGAGTGAAATACAATCCCAAAATATTATCAATCCCATATTAATCCGGCAAATTTGCTCACATTGCACGTGTTGTTTTGTGCAGTTTACAACCAAATGGGTGCAGGTGTGAGTGTGTGTATGTTGGAGGATACAATTGATTTTAATTGCATGTTGGGTTTTTTTTGTAATTAAATTCATTAATTGATAATAAAATAAATAGAAGGACCAGCTCTGAAAGCTCAAGTGAAACACATGTGTCTTGTCTTCAGTAATGTAATGTATAGGCTGTTGGGTTTTCAGGAGTGGTCATGCTGTACAGGGAATGTATGAATGTGATACCTTGTTAATACTGCAGGCATTTCCTGGTTAAGGTTTGCCTCGTGTTCAAACTGTGATTTCTAGAGCCGAGATCCCACAGTCTCTTGGAAATGGGGAGCAATTCTGTGGTGCAGAGGAGTGAAGTCACTGACTTCCCAACCTGAAAAAAAAAAGAAAATTATGACAGTAATGGAGATGATCTAGAGTAACAAAATGCTCCCTTTGTACAGCGAGTAACGTCATTGGGTATGGTAAGGAGGGACTAATGTGCAAGACATGGGAGGGCTTGCAATTTCCTTAAACTGTGTGATGAGTAAAGGAAATTACACAGGCTCACAAATCTTAAAGTCATCATCTGAAGATACTGTTGATAAAAAAAAATTCTCATGTGCACGCACACACACACACGCACGCACACTCCCTCCTCTACAGCCTCCCACTTTCCCTCTGCTCCAAGCAAAATGTAAATGTTTTCCAGGCATTAAGGTATATAAGTGCCATTAGTGGCACAGTGCTTAGCACTACAATAGTGTGCCAAGAGCAGTGGAGCAGAGATCAGTGCAGCATCTCCTGGATATCAGAGGGAGACATCCTTTGTAAATGCATCTCCTACTGTGAGCAGGCTTTGCAGCTGGTTAACAGCACTGGGTGTACCACTGCCCTGTTTACACACAGCCTCCAAAGGGTTCGTCTTTTTACTCGTGCCCTCTTCATCGCTGCTCCTCGAGCTTCTCATCACAGCCCTATGTGGCTCTGATCACCGTCAAAAAACTGCACACAAATATCAACTTATTCAGATGAAGTTTGAGTAACGGGAGAAGAACAGAAAATACAAATGAGCTCCAAAGAGGACGCCTACACACCACCGAATCCCTAGTTTTTGGAGCCATTACTGTAAGCAGCCTTGCAATCCCTTGTCTGATGTTTATCTTTTTTTTTTATATATATATATATCATCACATTACACTAATCCTTTTATACCTATTACACACTCAGCTCCCCACCAAAACCCCCCTGATCGCCTGATACCTAGATGGGTAAACGGCTTCTCCTGCCCCTGACCCCAGCCCTTTGTAGCAATCAGAGCAGACTTCCTCAGTGGCCCTGATCTTATCAAGCCAAACCAATCCCACTACACAGCTCTCTTTTGTCGCAGCTACAGAGCGCAGAGCCCTTTCAGACCCAGGCACTGTGCCGGTGAACACACAGCCCGAGACCTCAGCTCATCTCAGACATCATACTACACTGCCCAACAACAATGAGTGCCATTTTCTGACACAGCACAGGTCAGCTAGAGCCTTTCTGATCACTGATGCATTGTTCACCCCCAACACACACACACACACACACACACACACACACACACACAAAGATTGAGTCAGAAAACACCCGTAATACTAGTGGTGATGATTTACTTGTAAAACAGAAATCAAACTTTTTGGGGGGCATATGTTAGCACTACATTTTCATGCATCTAAAGAGAATATTCAGATATAAAATCTATTAGTTATTGAGATTTAGCACCTTACCTCAGACACTAATTAGACCATACTGCCACTGTAAAATTATATTGATCTCTGGGGATGTATTTAACAAATGAGGTCTTAAAGAATTACATTTTAGTGTTTCCTAAAACCTATGCTGAAACACAACTCGCAGAGTAATAAACCCTCTTTCTACGGGAAGACACACTGTAGTTTGGAGTTATAAATTTTACAGTACAATAAGGGCAACACACGTGGATCATTAAACGTGCTAGTTTTAGCCAGTTGACTAATTATATCTGCAGTAGTGGTGGTGAAGGTGTTTTGAATATTAAAATGACTACTGTCGTCATCCATATGCTTTTGCTGGGGCCTTGAAGCGACATACCTGCACAGGTGAGGTGGGGATGATTTCTGGGGTCCATGAGCTGCAGAATTGAGGAGATTATTAAATTCTGCTGCAATTTCATATTGTCTCTTCACCAATTGCCTTATTACTATTATTATCAAGCCCAAAACATTTTTTTAAAATATCAAGCTAGCAGTAAGCTAGCATCGGTACATTATAAACTGCATAAAGTAGCAGGATAAGATGAAGAGCAGGGTAATGCTGTGTCACTCGTATCCAGAGAAATACTACATCTTAAGCACTTTTCCCTCTCGGAAAACTTTACATAAGGCTGTATGCCACACGCCACATAAATCATACGGCTGCTACACTGGAGGCTAATTCTCACACACAATGGCGGACAGGAGTCTCCCCCTCCTCTCTCCCTCTAACTGCTCATCAACAGCCTGCGCCCATTTCTTATTGATACTTGCTTTTTTCTGCATGAATCGCTGGGATCGGACGAGAACCAAAGCATCCTGCAGACAAGCTGCAGCCTGAAACGCGTCCCCCGTTGGACACCGCCTTCGTTTCCAACTCACCAATCACCTGCCGCCATACTCAGCGCCAGAGCGTAACAGCCAATCAGGACGCTCTTCACACTAAAGTGTACTCTTCAACTTCCTAGCGGGAAGCTACTATGGGAAGCTGTGCATTCTGCTGAAATTAAGGGTAAAGAAGCCGTTTTACATGCCATTTTGTGGTTTTAGTTAGATTTTACTTCCTTGTAATTCCACTGAGACAACCCAGAAGTGTTTCATTCCGTTCTTTGCCTGTCGTCTTATCAGAAACATACAGCTAAGGTAGGGCTAAAGTCTCACCTGTGGGCTTGTTTTGGCTCACAGCCGCGAGATCCGTTCGTAATCAAACCTTCCCTGCCCCTGTCTGTGCAGGTAGAAGGAGCAGTAGCTGAAAGATGAGGCTGTCCCGAGCCGAGTATAAAGAGATAGCGAGGTGGACCGAGCAAATGAGACCCACCCGTCAGTATGTGAAGATGCTGACCGACAGATTTCCGAGGTAAGCACCAACACCCTGAGCTGCGTTTAATTTATGAGCGTCTTTAACATGTTGTATTGATCGTGTCTCCTCCCTCTGCTGCGAGTCTCCCTTAATGTCTGGTGGAGGGAAAACTAAGGCTCCCCTGAATGTCGTTTTCAGACCTCCTAATAATCGCTTGTAATTAATAGCGAATATTCCTGTGGTGGGAGGGAGGGGGGGGCTCTTTTTGACAGGTGTCAGGCTTAATATCTCCCCTCTCACACTAATATGCATGTGTTAATGTGGGACTTACCCAGGAGTCTCTCATATAATAAAAAAAAAAAAATTAAGTTTTCTTCATTTCATTTTTAAAACGTTTATCTTTGAAGCAATAACACTGTGACAGAAGTTTGCTTCGGGTAGTGTGTATTATTTCTTAATTGCTTATGGTGTAAAATTTTACAAAATAGCCATTATTCCCTTCAAACTTAGCTTTTGTGACCTGCATAATGACATTTACAAATTAATCTACTCTGTGTAATAAAGGCAGCTGCACATTCTTATTTACATAAGGTCAGAATAAATAAAGTCCATCAAATTTGACCAGTATTTATTTGTATTTGGGAAATAACACTTTCCGACCAGAAACAACAACACCACAATTATTACAAAGTATTATTTAACACAGATCTGGTTGCAGCAAGTAAATTAGGCAGCTTTGCATTTATCGGTGTAAATTTACTTTATTTTTAGGCCTGTATGATTTGAGAAAATTGTGCAATTGCAAATATGGCACCAACTATCATGATTTGTGCTGAGGTTTTGACACACACACACACACACACACACACAGTGGATATAAAAAGTCTACACACCCCTGTTCAAATGCCAGGTTTTTGCGATGTAAAAAAAAAGAGAGACCAAGATAAATCACTTCAAAAAATTTTCCACCATTAATGTGACCTATAACCTGTACAACCTAATTGAAAAACAAAATGAAATCTTTTAAGGGGAAAAAATAAAGTACAATAACCTGTTTGCATAAATATGCACACCCTTAAACTAATACTTTGTTGCAGCACCTTTGGCTTTTATTATGGCACTCAGTCTTTTTGATTAGGTGTCTATCAGCGTGACACATCTTGATGTGGCAATATTTGCCCACTCTTCTTTGCAAAAAAATCTGTCAGATTGTGAGGGCATCTCCTGTGCACAGCGCTCTTCGGATCACTCCACAGATGTTCGATTGGATTCAGGTCTGGACTCTGACTGGGCCATTCTAAAACCTTAATCATCTTATGGTGAAGCCATTCTTTTGTTGATTTGGATGTGTACTTTGGGTCATTGTTATGCTGAAAGATGAAGTTCCTCTTCATCTTCAGCTTTCTAGCAGAAGCCTGAAGGTTTTGTGCCAACACTGAGTGGTATTTGGAACTGTTCATAGTTCCTCCACCTTGACTAAGGCCCCAGTTCCAGCTAAAGAAAAACAGCCCCAAAGCATGATGCTGCCACCACCATGCTTCACTGTAGGTATGGTGTTCTTTTGGTGATGAGCAGTGTTGTGTTTGCGGCAAATACTGTATTCCTTTTGGAATTATGTCCAAAAAGTTCAACCTTGCTTTCATCGGGCCATAACACATTTTTCCACATGCATTTGGAAGATTTCAAATGTGTTTTTGCAAAGTGTAGCTGGGCTTGGATGTATTTCTTCGTAAGATAAGGCTTCCGTCTTGCCACCCTAGACAGGAGATTGTTGTCACATGTACTTAACAGCCAGTACTTGCCAGAAATTCCTGCAGCTCCTTCAATGTTGCTGTGGGCCTCTTGGCAGCCTCCCTGACCAGTTTCCTTCTCGTCTTTTCATCAATTTTGGAGGGACGTCCAGTTCTTGGTAATGTCACTGTTGTTCCATATTTTCTCCACTTGATGATGACTGTCTTGACTGTGTCCCATGGTATATTTAATGCCTTGGAAATTCTTTTGTATTCTTCTCCAGACTGATACCTTTGAATAATGAGATCCCTCTGATGCTTTGGAAGCTCTCTGCAGACCATGGTTTGTGCTGTAAGATGTGACTCCAGAAATGTCAGGAAAAGCCTACTAGAACAGCTGAACTTTATTTGGGGTTAATCAGAGACACTTTAAATGGTGGCAGGTGTGTGCTGACTTCCGTTTAACATGAGTTTGGACTGGCGATCTGTCCAGGGTGTACCCTGCCTCTTGCTCAAAGATGCTGGGATAGGCTCCAGCCCCCCCCCCCCCCCCCCCCCCGCGACCTGAAAAGGATTAAGCTGAAGAAGATGGATGGATGGATGGTTAATTCTAAACACAGCCACATCCCCAGTTATAACAGGGTGTGCATATTTATGCAACCAGGTTATTGTAAATTTTTTATTTTTCCCCTTAAAAGATTTCAGTTTTTTTTTTCAATTGTGTTGTACAGGTTATAGGTCACATTAATGGTGGAAAAAGTTTTGAAAGGATTTATTTTGGTCTTTTTTTTTTTACATCACAAAAACCTGGCATTTGAACAGGGGTGTGGAGAATTTTTATATCCACTTTGTGTGTGTGTGTGTGTGTGTGTGTGTGTGTGTGTGTGTGTGTGTTACAGATGGTTTCATGAGTCTAGTTTTATAAGTTCGAATGTTTATTTCTGCTCAAAAAAATAAGTTGCAAAAAAAGTAAGTTTGTACACTACAAAATAACCTTTCTATTAAATCAAAATAGTATGTTATATAATAATTATTTAATTGCTGTTCAATTAATCGTGTAATCGTGCAGCTACTTATTTAGTGCTACAATTATTTTCTTATTTAACACCTATTACAATGAAGATTTGGTAAAAAGATATACAAGAATAAAAGTTTGACTCTGAAATGTGCATGCATGAAATCAGGTGTTATGTTATATTCTCTTGTATTTCTTGTTTATTGTTCACATACACCAAGATTAAAAATAAAATACATAACTCCATTAAGTCTCTGTCTGTCTAATAGGGTGTGAGGATCACCACTGAAATTTAGAATCTAAATTGTTGGATATTAGAGAACTTCTTTTGTTTATGGATATAAAACACTTCATTTTTGACAAAGAGAGACTTCATATTAAATGAAGTGATGACTTGATCTTCTGACTTCAGTGCCCCATACAGTATTTTTCATTCTTCTGTCTTGTTTCTTTTCATCTTTTTCTCCCATTAGAACATGCTTCATTCCATGTGCTTATGATCCCAAATTATACTTAAAATTTAAGCATTAGTCTTTCTCTATTCCCCACTGTTACATGATGAAAATAGGTATGTGGTGGGGTAGGAATGGATGGGAAGTAGATCTGAGACTGTTTCTGTATAGACATAATTAAGACACATTTCTGTACATTCTTGACCACATTTATTAAAGTACAGATGCCCTGCAAAATCTGTGGCACTATGCTATACAGTATGTTGAAACAACATATTTTAGACTTTTCTTTTACTGTGAGCAGCCCAAGGCACACCTGTGCAGCGGTCATATTGTTGAATCATCATCTTGCTCTATCACACCTATTAGGTGGATGGGTTGTCTTACTAAAGTAAGGATAAGTGGTCTCTAACAAAGAATTAAAAGAAATCTGATTGAAATATGCCTTTTTGCAGACAGAAAAAAATTGTAGACCTTTGACTTAAAAACAGAGCAAAAATAATAGTGTTGCACATATGTATATTTATTAAGTATAATTCCATACAGATTTCTGTATTGGCTTCCACTTAGTGCTGGCAGATTAACTGAAAATTAACCGAAACCAACATTCAGACCCTCAATTTGACTTAATGTTGCTCATGTTGGTTAGTTCAGTTTTAACCCCTTGTGCATGTGTGTTCATGCACCATCCCCTACAGACGTGGACAAAATTGTTCGTACCCCTCTGTTAATGAAAGAAAAACCCACAATGGTCACAGAAATAACTTGAATCTGACAATAATGGTAATAAATAAAAATTCTATGAAAATTAACCAGTGAAAATCAGACAATGCTTTTGAATTGTGGTTCAACAGAATTATTTAAAAAAACAAACTCATGAAACAGGCCTGGACAAAAATGATGGTACCCCTAGAAAAGATTGAAAATAATGTGACCATAGGGACATGTTCAGCCAAGACGTGTCCTCTAATTAACATCACGGGTGTCTACAAACTTGTAATCAGTCAGTCGGCCTATTTAAAGGGTGACAAGTAGTCACTGTGCTGTTTGGTGACATGGTGTGTACCACACTAAACATGGACCAGAGGAAGCAAAGGAGAGAGTTGTCTCAGGAGATTAGAAAGAAAATTATAGACAAGCATGTTAAAGGTAAAGGCTATAAGACCATCTCCAAGCAGCTTGATGTTCCTGTGACTACAGTTGCACATATTATTCAGAAATTTAAGATCCATGGGACTGTAGCCAACCTCCCTGGATGTGGCCACAGAAGGAAACTTGATGAAAAATGGAAGAGACGGATAATACGAATGGTAACAAAAGAGCCCAGAACAACCTCTAAACACATTCATGGTGAACTCCAAGATAAAGGTACATCAGTGTCAGATCGCACCATCCGTCATTGTTTGAGCCAAAGTGGACGTCATGGGAGACGACCAAGGAGGACACCACTGTTGAAAACAAATCATAAAAAAGCCAGAGTGGAATTTGCCAAACTGCATGCTGACAAGCCACAAAGCCTCTGGGAGAATGTCCTATGGACAGACGAGACAAAACTGGAACTTTTTGGCAAGGCACATCAGCTCTATGTTCACAGACGCAAAAATGAAGCATACCAAGAAAAGAACACTGTCCCTACTGTGAAACATGGAGGAGGTTCTGTTATGTTCTGGGGCTGCTTTGCTGCATCTGGCACAGGGTGTCTTGAATCTGTGCAGGGTACAATGAAATCTCAAGACTATCAAGGTATTCTATAGAGAAATGTGCTGTCCAGTGTCAGACAGCTTGGTCTCAGTCGCAGGTCATGGGTCTTGCAACAGGATAATGAGCCAAAACACACAATTAAAAACACCCAAGAATGGCTAAGAGCAAAACATTGGACTATTCTAAAGTGACCTTCTATGAGCCCTGATCTAAATCCTATTGAACATCTGTGGAAGGAGCTGAAACATGCCGTCTGGGGAAGACACCCTTCAAACCTGAGACAACTGCACGGTGGCGCAGTGGTTAGCACTGTGGCAGCACAGTTTTACCCTCGGCCGGGGGATCGCGGAGATCGTGGGTTCGATCCCTGCCCCCGGCCAACAGTGATCTGTGTGGAGTTTGCATGTTCTCCCCGTGTTTGCGTGGGTTTACTCCGGGATTTCTCCGGTTTCCTCCCACATGCCAAAAACATGCAGGTTAGGGAGTTAAGGGGCGCTTGCGCACGCAGCGACCGGCAGCTGGTGGCTTGTCACCAGACTGCAAAACAAATCTACCTACGGGTACAAAATAAGTTAAAAAAAAAACAAAAAAAAAAAACTGGAGCACTTTGCTCATGAGGAGTGGGCCAAAATACCTGCTGAGAGGTGAAGAAGTCTCATTGACAGTTACAGAAATCGTTTGATTGCAGTGATTGCCTCAAAAGGTTGTGCAACAAAATATTAAGTTAAGGGTACCATCATTTTTGTCCAGGCCTGTTTCATGAGTTTGTTCTTTAAAATAATTCTGTTGTACCACAATTCAAAAGCATTGTCTGATTTTCATTGGCTAATTTTCATAGAATTTTTATTTATTACCACTTTTGTCAGATTCAAGTTATTTGTGTGACCATTGTGGGTTTTTCTTTCACTAACAGAGGGGTACCAACAATTTTATCCACGTCTGTATGTATGTGGACCTTAAAAAAAATGCTCTGTTAAATTTGATATGAAATAATAATACTTAGTGATGGTAAATAATGGAGGAACAATCTCATGCATGTTGATATTTAATAAGTCTCTAAATGCAAAGAGCAGTGGCAGCAGCTCATTTAGCTCACCTCTTTTTTTCTTTAGATTTATCCTGTTAAAAACAAACACTTAATGCTATAGCAGAAGATCAGTTGAATCAGTATCAAGCTACATTGTCATCAGTAGTTGCTTCAGCTTCACATCATGGATAAAATATCATGATCCGAGGGCCACAGTTTAAAAATTAAACTAATCTTCCCCTGAAGCAGAAGGTTTCAAAATAAAAGCAGAGTCTTAACAATAACAGCGGGAAGCATTTCAGTTGAGCCCAATTTATGCCTCTGTGACAAAATGACACCATAGTGACCCATTGCAGTAGCTACTGTATGTTGTATACCCCTCTGTGGCTTGACGTGCACTTCTCCAGAAATTTAATGCGACACAGACTGCAAAATAGGGATGGGAATTGTGAGGGGGCCTCACAATACAGTGCATATCACAATACTTGGGTAACGATACAATACTATAACGATGCTACAATTCCTTAAGTATTGCGATACCATAACCCCCCCCCCCCACACACACACACACACACACACACACACAATTTCAACATCAAATTGTGGCTCCAAATTACAGTATCTGTTTCATATATGTTTTCACTCTTTTCAACTCACCACAGCCACTTTTGTTTTGGTGGCTGCAGGTTCTCAGGTCTCCGTGGGATGGTGTGCGGTTTTGGTCCTTTCTGCTGCCCACATTTTCATATTCCAGGAGTCTTCATTTTCCACAGCGACACATCTCTGCACACAGGGAGGGCGGTGGACTGTGTTGTTTATCTGGCTTACTCTGATTTTGGAGGTGGCTTTGTTGCGTGGGAGGTGTCCCAAGTTGGTTGTTCACCGGGGTTGGCAGCACTTGTGCTTGAGTGCTTTAAGCTTAACTGTTGCTACTGCTGCTGTTTCTGAGTGTGCCATATCAAGGTCTTTGTTATGAAATCCAAAGAAGACCCGACATTTGTGTCAACGTCAGCGCATCCAACTGCTTCCTAACTTGTACACCTGGCTGCAGATCTCACAAGACAAGCTATAACTTTGCCTGGCAATGTGCGCTTACTTTGCATTTAGGGATCATGCATCATCACGAGTGCCGAGTATCGCGATACATCGCCGAATCAGTCTTTTGTCCCACCCCTATCACAAGAGCTGTGATTGGTCCGCTTTGTCTCCTACACAATTCCTAGTTCTGGTCTCTGCTGATTCACCGCGGCTTCACTTTCAAAGTGATTCAGATAAGCAATGGTTCAAATTCAAAATGTTGAGAAAGTTAGCAGATACAGAACATTTGTGTGACTCATCATAACCCCATTAATTAATGATGGCAACTGCAGTAGTTGCACATACCGTTTTTTTCCAAGGTTTCCTCTCTCTTCTCTGTTGCAGCGATCATACAAAAGGTTGCTTTTTAACATTGAATATCTTTATCTACATCACAGTTTGCTTTTGTTTGTCGCTATTCAATCAGTCCCTCGAGGATTTCGCGATGTTGCGATTCTACCAATTCTCGCAACTTCAGCAGGTCCTGCATAATTTGAATTTTGTCCAATCACCGCAACTTTACTGCAGTTTTGGCTAATTGTCGTCAACTTCCGCCAATTTCGTCAATCAAATTTGTCCCAGAGTACTGCGCAAATGTGTGGGTCATCAGTCTGACCAGTCAAATGCGGCACTGCACTGCACTCACTTCCACATTTACAGTGAGTATATACCGAACACATCAGCAAAAAAACAGTATGTGATTTTAAAAAAAAAACACTCAACCTGCGAGTTTTCCCGCATCGTTCCTTCCGCCATCTCCCCAGGCCAGCCAGTGAGCGTGTCCTCGAGTCTCCATAATGACCACGTGTATGAAGTGCCGGGTTTGTGCTGAAAAACATCCGCCTGCCTGAAAGCACCCCTGTCTCGGGAGTGTGCGTGAGGAGAAACGACACAAAAAACGAGTGAATCCAATACTACAGCTAGTGTTGTAACAGTTTATATGTCTTTAGAGGTAAAAGTCACTACTACATCTTGTCAATGAGTTTTATAGCTGTGAATCTCCAGTCTGGACACGGGCCAATGTGCAATTCGGGTAATCCCCAAGGAGAAACCTGCAACTTACCGCAAAAAAAAGGAAAAAAAAATCCCTCGAAATCCTGGAGGGACTGTTCAATAAACAAAAACGCACAATGAGCACAAATCACACTATACATCGGCAGAAACCTGTTTTGACAATGCAATAACGCATTCAAACTAGTGCACAAGTAAAAATTGCTATTAATGGTGCATAGGCTGCAACATAGGGTTGATACAAAAGCATAGTTTGGTCTTAATACATTTAATCCCTTTTTATGCAATAGATGGCAAAAGAAAGTAAAAGTGCAGTATATAAGTAATTCATAAATATTTGAATAATCTAATGATAAGTTACTGGAAATACCTCCGTTTACCTCACTAGATAGATGGATCGATGGATCGATTGATTTTAAAAAATAAGAATAAAAATGAAAAAGTAAACTGTTCAGTTATTCATGATGTTGATTTGAGGTCACATTGCCCAGCCTCACGTCTACCACAGCTTTTGTCAGTGTTTTGCTGTATAGCACAACCAGAAATTGAAAAGAGAGGTTAATGGTTCCCTTTGCCTTTCTCCTTGACACACAGGGGCCCTCCTTTTATTGAATGTAACATGTGTAATCCCCCAAGGCCTCCAAGACAGCATGGCAGATTCTGTCGAGGTCACTTACAAAGTTGCATGTATTTGGAGCTTCCTGTGCCCTAATCACCAATCTAGAAGAAGGTATCAGGTCCCCAAAGGGGGGTCCAGCTTCCTTTCGTTCTCACTGTCAGCACTTTTCTGAATATGCCATGCATATAAACTGCATCCAGTATCCTACATGTTTGGGCACCACTCTTTAGAGTCCTTCTCATGTTTATTTCTTTTATTTCATTTGGGTTCCTTCTACAAACTTCTTTTAACAAGCGGTCTAAATGCCATTTTTGTACTGGTGGGTGTAATAAAGAAAAACATTGGACCATTTTCATTTCAGTCATTCTGCACAGTCTCTCTCTCTCTCTCTCTCTCTCTCTCTCTCTGTCTCTCACGTTCTCCCAGAGGTGCTTGCTCTTTTGTTTAGTCTTGCTGGTTATTGTTATTATTTCCTTCACCATAACCAATCTCGGGGAGGCGCTTGCTCTTTAAATCCCTGAGTCTCGTCACTGGGCCTGACAGACAGGCACGGCAGCAGTGTTTTCACAGCCTGCGAAATTATTCTGGTTGTCCAATCAGCTGAGCTGGGCTCTGGAGGGTTAGTGATTGGACTGGCAGGAAATCAGGCTCTTAAGACATAACATATCGACTAGGCCATCCATCATCTCTTAGCATGCGCTCAGGCACAGCAGTCAGCCACCCCCACCCCATACCCCTCCTGTCCCCTTGGACTGTGTGGGAGCCCTGCCACTGCGTAAACATTGGCCAGGCTGGGGCTGGCAAGGCGTGTGTGTGTGTGTGTGTGTGTGTGTGTGTGTGTGTGTGTGTGTGTGTGTGTGTGTGTGTGTGTGTGTGTGTGTGTGTGTGTGTGTGTGTGTGTGTGTTGGGGGGGTCGTGGACAAGCTTTCACTGAAAGAGTGGCGAAAAATTGGTTGTAATAGTCAAGTAGATAGAAGAGACATCCATCTGCCTATCAGCAATTTTGAGTTAATTTTGGTCCATGTTTTATCAGTTGTTTTTTTTTTTATGTGCTTTTTATGTAAAGTTGTTAAGTGATTATTTTGCTACATAAACGTACATGCAGTGCTCTTTAAATGCTAAATATGTAAAGTCAACATCTGCCCACTACATGAAATTGAAAATAAAGAAAATACTTAAAAAAAAAATTTGTCAATTCAAGATTTGTTTCTAGTTCGGTGAAAATCTGTTCTGAATTTTATAAATCCTGCAGAATTATTTACTGATAAAGTATTGCTTAAAGGAGTCAACTGTAAATTTGTTAATGTCTAATGCAAGTAGAACACGTCCATACAGTTGCACTGATAATTATTCGACCTCCAATACAAATTATTGTTTTCAAAATTTAATGTTTGTTTTATTTATTTATTGCAAATGGCTGAAAGTTTGTAAATTTTGAAAGTAAACATAATACGCAATGGAGGTTGAATAATTTCAAGTGCAAATGTATATCGTGTAGTTTTGATATTGTCTTATTTTGTATCGGTGAAGAATAATGTCTGGATTATATGGGTTTTGACTCCTGTTAATATTTTTGGAAACCGCTTTGGTGATTATTTCTATCATACTAATCTATATTTGAGCTTTAGACAATTTGAATAAAGAATCATTTTGAAAAGACACATAAAATATTTAAAATCTATTTATCAATTAAGTTCAATAAAATATTTGAAATGATACATTTTGTTTTCAGACAGCATTTAACAACTTTCTCCTGTATAAATGCTGTATTGAGATCAACCTAATTTTGTTTTCATTGGTTTTAATTGCTGATTCAAAGGGGAGAAAATTCCAACTTGGGACAAAGTGATTATTATAGTCCATTTCAAGGTTGATTTTTACGGACAGTCTGTCAGTGTTTTCATTGCACTTTGAAAAGGGTTTGTGGGAGGAGAGAAGGATGGTCCTATAGACAGACAGAGAGAGATTGCAATGTGGAGTCCCTCATCTGTAACGGCTGCATAACACAGATGTTGGGAGTCATCTGTCAGCCTGGCCTCTCTTGCCAGGCCTGAACTGCTCTTGGGGCGCGGGGGGGGGATTGGACACGGTGCTGTCACTTTTTACCCCCACTCACAATGGTGGGACATGCAAATATCAACCCCCATTCTTGCCCTATCTTCCTTGCCCTCCCGTTAGCCAGTCGCAGTGTCCTGTCTAGGATTTGGACTGTGGTTAGGCAAAAGGGTGGGGGGTGGGGGGGGGCGTCATCTCAAGCTGGCGCAGAGGAAAATGTGACATCAGCCCTATCAGGTCCTTCATTGCCATATATTAGAATTGGAAATGATGAGCTGCTCTCCGAGGCCTTTGCCTGGCTTCCCTTGGGTCCAGAGGGGACCCCAGTCCTTCCACCATTTGTCCCCAGAGAGAGTCAGTGCACGGAGGGCAGGATAAAGTGGGAGGGAAATTGAGAGTCCTCTGTGTCCTTCTGTGCTATATTATGAATGAATTGGGTTGTAATGATTACACCCCCCATCTTTAAAACTCCATTCAACTCACTCGTCATGTGGCTTTCACAGTCAAGAGAGTGAGCTAAAAAGGGCAGATGCCACTATTTTGGAAAAAGCTTCTGAGTTAAGTGTGAAGCATCCTGAAGCCATTGCCTCTCTCGCATACACATGCACACACAGCTCCCTGGTGAGAAGTCCCTGAATGTTTTTCGAATCGGGCCCTAATGTGCCGTTTTCATCAGCACTGAGGCGGGCTGCAATATGGTGCCGGCGCTCGCTCTGGGAATATGAATGTTGATTAAGCATGCGTTCAGCCTTTTGAAATTCTGAAGAAGTGTCAGAGTAATAGATGTTGAGCAAATGTCAAGCATTTGTTAATTTCTCTGTTATTTGGGGTTTATCTAGCATGATCTTTGGAAGGAAAGCGCACGGCAAGGTTGTTGTGGCATGTGCCATTGATATGGTGATTTCTTGGCTTCCGACACTTTTTGATAATAATATATGCTCAGCAGGAAGCTTAGAGACTTGCTTATTGGCTGTGTATTGAGGCTGTAGTGTTTACCTCTTACATAGGACTTAAACTTTGGGATTTACTCCAGACCCGAAAGTAACACATATGAGTGATCATATGCAGGAAAAAAAATAGTCAGTTTCCAATAAAAATGTTAGTTTGTGTCTTTTATTTTTCAGATTTCCTTAGCGAAATCAACTCGGTTTCTCCATTGCAGCTCTCATGAAGGTAAAACTCCACAACTATTTTGTAGGCTGGAAGTGGCACTGACATTACCCAGAGACTGATCAAGTGCAGAGCCTGTGGGGGCAGCCCCGACAGCTTCCAGTGCATGGTCTCACACTTCTGGCTGCCCATATTGAACAAAACACAAACTGGCAGTTAGGGCTTAGGGGCACAACCCTTGAAGGCTGAGAGGCTGGCAAACTAATTCCACAGCTTTATGTGGTTAGATGAGCATTGGAAGGGTGAAGGGATGAATAAAGTGTAAGCAGAGTGGAGAGATGGAGAAAGGAGAGAAGCTGAGTTTACAACTTCATGTCAGGCTAAGGAGTTCATGAATAATAGATGCAATCAATTACTTGATTAGGAAGCTAAGGAATGACTACTTCCCCCTCATATTGTAGGGAGGTTGTCCAAGCACATTCTTTAGATTGTAAAGGCTTTTTGGCTCATTGGGTTAAAAATACTGAGGTAAGCAGGTTGTTGTTCAAGTTAGGTGTTACTTATAGTGACCATGCAAGACACAATCGTCAGGGCTAGAACTGTCATTACATTGCCAGTCAGAATGAGACATTGAAGCAGAACGGTTCCACTCAGATCTATAGTTTTATTCTTGGACTCTAGTTGAGTAGTTTTAGCATGATTCACCGGCTAGATCAGACTTTGGTAATGACACTTAGTTCTTCTTGTATACTTTAAAAAAAGCCTTGTTAGCAGATCTTTCTTTAAAGTCACCCTTCCTTCTCATTAGCCTTTTTTTGGTGATTGGCTGCACCTTATACACAGAAAGTTGTGGGGGGGGGGGGTCTGCTTTAAGGATATCTACAGTGCATCCGGAAAGTATTCACAGCACTTCACTTTTTTCATATTTTGTTATGTTACAGCCTTATTCCAAAAGGAATTAAATTCATTGTTTCCCTCAAAATTCTACACACAATACCCCATAATGACAATGTGAAAAAAGTTCTGAGATTTTTACAAATTTATTAAAAATAAAAAATCCAAGAAATCATATGTACATAAGTATTCACAGCCTTTGCTCAATACTTTGTTGATGCACCTTTGGCAGCAATTACAGCCTCAAGTCTTTTTGAATATGATGCCACAAGCTTGGCACACCTACAGCCGTGGACAAAATTGTTGGTACCCCTCTGTTAATGAAAGAAAAACCCACAATGGTCACAGAAACAACTTGAATCTGACAAAAGTGGTAATCAATAAAAATTCTATGAAAATTAACCAATGAAAATCAGACAATGCTTTTGAATTGTGGTTCAACAGAGTTACTTTAAAAAACAAACTCATGAAACAGGCCTGGACAAAAATGATGGTACCCCTAGAAAAGATTGAAAATAATGGGACCATAGGGACATGTTCAATCAAGATGTGTCCTCTAATTAACATCACAGGTGTCTACAAACTTGTAATCAGTCAGTTGGCCTATTTAAAGGGTGACAAGTAGTCACTGTGCTGTTTGTTGACATGGTGTGTACCACACTAAACATGGACCAGAGGAAGCAAAGGAGAGAGTTGTCTCAGGAGATTAGAAAGAAAATTATAGACAAGCATGTTAAAGGTAAAGGCTATAAGAGCATCTCCAAGCAGTTTGATGTTCCTGTGACTACAGTTGCACATATTATTCAGAAATTTAAGATCCACGGGACTGTAGCCAACCTCCCTGGATGTGGCCGCAGGAGGAGACAGATAATACGAATGGTAACAAAAGAGCCCAGAACGACCTCTAAACACATTCACGGTGAACTCCAAGGTCAAGGTACATCAGTGTCAGATCGCACCATCCGTCATTGTTTGAGCCAAAATGGACTTCATGGGAGACGACCAAGGAGGACACCACTGTTGAAAACAAATCATCAAAAAGCCAGACTGGAATTTGCCAAACTGCATGTTGACAAGCTACAAAGCTTCTGGGAGAATGTCCTATGGACAGACGAGACAAAACTGGAACTTTTTGGCAAGGTACATCAGCTCTATGTTCACAGACGCAAAAATGAAGCAGATTCTGTTACAGTATGTTCTGGGGCTGCTTTGCTGCATCTGGCACAGGGCGTCTTGAATCTGTTCAGGGTACAATGATACCTCAAGACTATCAAGGTATTCTAGAGAGAAATGTGCTGCCCAGTGTCAGACAGCTTGGTCTCAGTCGCAGGTCATGGGTCTTGCAACAGGATAATGACCCAAAACACACAGCTAAAAACACCCAAGAATGGCTAAGAGCGAAACATTGGACTATTCTAAAGTGACCTTCTATGAGCTCTGATCTAAATCCTATTGAACATCTGTGGAAGGAGCTGAAACATACCGTCTGGAGAAGGCACTCTTCAAACCTGAGACAACTGGAGCAGTTTGCTCATGAGGAGTGGGCCAAAATACCTGCTGAGAGGTGCAGAAGTCTCATTGACGGTTACAGAAATTGTTTGATTGCAGTGATTGCCTCAAAAGGTTGTGCAACAAAATATTAAGTTAAGGGTACCGTCATTTTTGTCCAGGCCTGTTTCATGAGTTTGTTCTTTAAAATAATTCTGTTGAACCACAATTCAAAAGCATTGTCTGATTTTCATTGGTTAATTTTCATAGAATTTTTATTTATTAGCACTTTTGTCAGATTCAAGTTATTTGTGTGACCATTGTGGGTTTTTCTTTCATTAACAGAGGGGTACCAACAATTTTGTCCACGTCTGTATCTTTGGGCAGTTTTGCCCATTCCTTTTTGCAGTACCTCTCAAGCTCCATCAGGTTGGATGGGAAGTGTCGGTGCACAGCCATTTTCAGATCTCTCCAGAGATGTTCAATTGGATTCAAGTCTGGGCTCTGGCTGGGCCACTCAAGGACATTCACAGAGTTGTCCTGAAGCCACTCCTTTTATATCTTGGCTGTATGCTTCAGGTCGTTGTCCTGCTGAAAGATGAACTGTCGCCCCAGTCTGAGGTCAAGAGCGCTCTGGATCAGGTTTTCATCCAGGATGTCTCTGTACATTGCTGCATTCATCTTTCCCTCTATCCTGACTAGTCTCCCAGTTCTTGCCGCTGAAAAACATCCCCACAGCATGATGCTGCCACCACCATTGACAGGGTTATGACCGGTTCCAGGTTTCTTCCAAACATGTCGCCGGGCATTCATGCCAAAGAGTTCAATTATTGTCTCATCGGACCAGAGAATTTTGTTTCTCATGGTCTGGGAGTCCTTCAGGTTCCTTTTGGCAAATTCCAGGTGGGCTGCCATGTGCCTTTTATTAAGGAGTGGCTTCCGTCTCACCACTCTGTCATACAGGCCTGATTGATGGATTGCTGTAGAGATGGTTGTCCTTCTGGAAGGTTCTCCTTTCTCCACAGAGGAATGCTGGGGCTCTGACAGAGTGACCATCGGGTTCTTGGTCACCTCCCTGACTAAGGCCCTTCTTCCCCAGTCACTCAGTTTAGACGGCCGGCCAGCTCTAGGAAGAGTCCTGGTGGTTCTGAACTTCTTCCATTTACAGATGATGGAGGCCGCTGTGTTCATTGGGACCTTCAAAGCAGCAGAAATTTTTCTGTACCCTTCCCCAGATTTGTGCCTTCAGACAATCCTGTCTCAGAGGTCTACAGACAATTCCTTTGACTTCATGCAGGGTTTGTGCTCGGTCATGCACTGTCAACTCTGGGACCTTATATTGACAGGTGTGTGCCTTTCCAAATCATGTCCAATCAACTGAATTTACCATAGGTGGACTCCAATTAAGCTGTAGAAACGTCTCAAGGATGATCAGTGGAAACAGGATGCACCTGAGCTCAATTCTGAGCTTCATGGCAAAGGCTGTGAATACTTGCGTACATGTGATTTCTTTTAATAAATTTGCAAAAATCTTAAAAACTTTTTTCACATTGTCGTTATGGGTATTGTGTGTAAAATTTTGACAAAAAAATTAATTTAATCCCTTTTGGAATAAAGCCGTAACATAACAAAATGTGGAAAAATTGAAGTGCTGTGAATACTTTCCGGATGCACTGTACCCCTTTGGCATATGAAAATTCCAAGGGTTAAAAAAAAATAACCTGAAACCAAAGGGTTTTGCATATGGTAAAGATATTATAATTTTTTGGTTTTTGTCTATATATTTTATGTTAAAACTCATATGATGATCAAAAATTGCAAACCAGGGAAAGGTGAAATACTGTGGAAAAAATATGTGCCGTAAACATAATTTTTTATATCCATTTTCTTGCTTTGCCCCATGTTTGAGACAGATATGTTCTATAATATATCCCCAGATGGAGGTGGCTGGGTGTTCACCATTATTGGCAAAAATGGGCTCTTTGGCTGCATTCAGACCAGAATAGTCCGAGGGTCTTGGTTCGACTGGGCGGGGAATGCTGAGAATTTTCACACTTTGGTTTGGTTTGCATTCACACTGCAGCAGACCAGACTGCCTGGACAACGTCATGCAGTTACAACAACTGCTCGTTTGGGGCGCTGTAGCCGAAACCACCACTGACCAGGAAGAAAAAAGTCTTGCAAAGAAGAAAAAAATCAGGCTCATCGATTGGCCAGGACCGAAAGCGGCAATCCGTTCCCTTCAGCTGAGTTGTTTGTCCGCCACAAACAAGAATTTTTTAACTTTTCTCCTCGGCTTTCTCCGATGAAAGGATTTCTTGGATTTGCGCGGTTGTCTTTGTTTTTTTCTACCCAAAATGTACTACGGTAAATGCCACTTCCTCTTATCAGACTACGTGTTGCTATGGTTACACAAATGCCGAGGGGCACTTCCACCCTTTGGTCCGCTGGATCCTCCGTTTGGATTCACACTGCAAGCGGAGCGCACCAGACTTCGTTTGCAAGAGAACCGAGACCCTCGTTTTCAGGGGGACCAGACTTCACTTGTTTGGTGTGCACCAGAGTTCCTACGCGCATTCAGACGGCACCAAATAAACCGAACTATCCATGGAAGCCACTGTTTGGTCCTTTGGTCCGGACCAAACAGTGGCCATCTGAATGCGCCCTTACTTACCTTGTAATAAAGTTATAAACAGTCTTTAAATGTATTGCAGTAACTGTCCCTGCTATTCAGTTTGTGTTTTATGCGGTTTAATGCTAAACCATCATCTATGAGTTGCATGTTAAAGTGGTGTGTTGATTGAGGCCAAAGAAGAACAGACTCTTCATCTTTTCTTATCTGACCCGTAATTTTACAAGAGCTGATCCTCTCAGGCCTATTCTAGAGAAGCCCAGCTTACCATGAAATATGGGCTGAGTGTCATACTACAAAAAAAAAGTAGACCAAAGCATTTTTATTTGTATTTAATGGTCAAACATTGATTCTGCAGCTGTTCTTTTTTTAACCATAAAATGCATTTTCTTGTTAAATGTGTGTTTGTGGTAAATACTCTGTGTGAAATTAACAGTGCTGTTGTCGTTTTACCATAATACTGAACAAAGTTCTTCTGTATTTTTAGGGGGAAGCTCTAGTAACTTCAGCTACCTGTTTTTTGCTTTAAAATTTTCTTGTTTTGTATGTTTGTTGTTTTTGTTGGATTTCTAACTGAAAATCAGGAATAGCATAGGATATCTACTTTAATATTGCCAAGGATTTCTATACAATACTATAAGCAATTCTGAGTCAGCTTTATTTGATGTTTTCATAATAGTTTTGCATCTCAAACCCTCAAAGCCATCTCAAACTCTGAGGGAAATCTACAGTTGATTCAGACAGCTAGCAGACTCTCTAGCCCAGGGTTCTCTTTGCATACTGGAATCAATTGCAGAAGAAGAATGAAACAAATTGTTCAGAATGGTACAAGTTTCCCAGCTATGCTTGAAGGAGAAGGCAATTGGTCAGTGTAATGTGTTTCTTTGCCAGACCAGTGGACGCTCGCCATTTGACGGATAACATGGACCTCATTTTCAGTTTTGCCTGAGAGTTTGCAGAACCAGCGATGACAGTGATTACACTGTAACAAAAACAGTGTGCCCTATTTGTAATGTGTTTTGCACAAAGTTGTGAAGATCCCTTGCTTTCAAGAGGAATCACAATTAGGGTGGTGATTGCGGTGACTTTTCTCGCTCTTTTTGCCACCATTATATAACAGTTCTGACATCTCAGGGCACTGCAGTTGACAGAAATTTTAAAGATTGTAATAAAGTGAATGAGGCTTGGTAGGGGTCATATTTTTTGCCTATTAGGACAATAGTAGGCAGTGAGATACCCCGTTGTGCCTCTGTTAAACCCATTTCAGTCCATAGTCCCCTACGGGCTTGTAGGTTTGTATGGCCTTGTGCAGAAAAATGTTTGGAGGAGGTTGAGTTCACTTTCAGTAAATGCCAAGGATTGTACACTTGGCTCTTTCCTCAGTTATGAACAAAATAATAATTGTTGAAGGCAATTAAAATTGTTTTACAAAAACGATAATACAATGCATTTGTGCAAACACATTGAATATGAGCAATAGCAGTGATGGTGCTAGAAGAAAAGCTTAACAGTTCTTTTGCAGAATAAAAAGTAAAACTCATCTGAAGTGTAAACATGTGTACTCGTGCAAGTATTTGTTTGAAGCTTTATGACACACTGAGATTTGTTTTTGTTTGTATCACTTATCAAAATATATCACATTTATACATTAATGCATAAAGTTTTTTTTTCCACACATTTGTTTTAGTCTTGATGATGGTGGGCTTAGCTGGGAAACAGATGTTAGCATTTTGCCTATCAGCATGTGTAATTAGCATCATTTGCATATCCAGTGTTTTAGCCCACATTCAGCTGTTTTTCACTTGATAAAATATTGATCTATTGGAAAGACAGTGCTTGAACAATATCTTGAGATGTTAGACAAATTCCAAGCTCAGAAATAACTTTTGCAGGAATTACAGGTAAAACAGATGTGGATAGCAGTGTAACGTGTGACTTAAACTATTTTCTTACACTGTGTAGATCTTAAAAACATTAAATTCACATTGTTTTCTCAAAAATTGTTTTGTTGCCTTGAGTAAAAGTATGTGCTGTTTTTCCATTAGCCAGTTCCATGCCCTAAAGAGATGTACCATTCAACATTCCCTGCCTGCAGATTCACCAAATGCTAAATACTGTTGCAGCATATGATACCAATGCCATTAGCCAGGTGGCTTTCATTACCCAAATTACAGCTATTGTTTATAATTAATTATTTGTAAATAGGAAGATTCTAGATATAATTGATGTCTCAGATTCCCCCTGTCTCCTATTAATTAGGTTGATGAGATTTTCAAGGCTTTCCACAGTTTATTTCCCAGTGTGATTGACGCTGAATGCACAAAGAGAAAATTTAACTCTTGAATTTGTCAGATTCACAACTGGTGCACGACCTAGCTCAACAGAGCCTGAAGTGCTGAAGACCGGACAACCATACCAGCTCAGTGACAAAGTGAAAGTCACTAATTGTTTTTAATTTAACCTGCTGCTTTACTATTTTGGGTGCCAGTGCAAATTAATGTTCTGTCTTGTGCAGTAAGGAAGGGTAATTAGGTTGAGAGTGAATGATTCCATAACCACTCTTCTGTCTCCCAACCTTCTGTTTCCCTATGTTCTAAATTATATCCAAGAGGGAAGAGTTTTGTTTTCTTCTTGTTGTATAAAGAGTAGTATACGCATGCACCGCATATGCCACGGCCTTTTTATGAACTGCCTTTTTTCCCCCCAACATTTGTATTAGATTTTACAAAAGTTGAAGCACAGATATCAGTTAAGTGAAACTATTTTTTATTAGGGCAGGCTGATTTACCCTAAAAATAGCATTTTTGTAAATAAAAAATGTAATCTGCACCACCAATGGTCATTTTTATGTGACAATGTATAAATCTAGGCTTTTATTGTGAAGCGTCACAACAGAGCATGTCGTTATATGTTGCACTAAACATGGTTCTTTGGGTAGTATCTGACTGAGTGGCAAATGCTGACAAATGCAGCAATTTTTGGATTCGCCAACTTTTCTGATGAATATTGGCGAAATCACGCTAGTATCTCACGGAGTAGTGATTGCTAAAAAAATGTTCAAGAACATTGCACTTATGGGCTTTCATCAGGGTTTGTAAAAGGTTGCAAATCAGTTTGCACACAGTTTTTAAGGTCACAGTTTTGTCGTAAAGGTTCTTAAACACTGTTCACTACTTGGCGAACCAAAAAAGAACTTTAGCGACATGCGTTACAACCCTTTGCAAATGTGTTATTTACAGCTGCTTGTGGAAAAATGCCAAAAAAATTTGAACATTTTCACAAATTTTTGGTGACAAGAAAAACTGTTTGAAACCTAAAAAAGTGTTTACAAACTGTTTGACAACCTTTTATGAACTCTGACGAAACCCCAAAATTGTTACGTTTGTGGGAATTTGCTGCTCCGTGAGATACAGGGGTTAGGGGTTGGGGAGAAAATTGATACAGCGTAATGTCATGACACTTTGTGGTGGCAATACTGTATTGGTTCAAGAAATACCAGTATCATACTTTATTAATAAATGATGCAAATACAGTCTTACCTATTTAGGTACCAGAGTACCGAGGTACCAAAACAGATTACTTTTCTGTCCACTAGATGATGCTAAATGCTCACCGTCTGGTTAAGTCAGCACAACGCGGAAGTGACTGCTGAGTTTAACAAGGCAAAGATCAGGATGGGAAAATGTAATATATGAGATTGCAATGCTCAGAATATCGCAAGATCATGATGACACATTGCAGCCCAAGTATTGTGATAATATCATATCATGCAACTGCTTCGGATTCCCACCTCTAATTGTTCCCCAATTAGGATTATGGCACTCCAAGATCCACCTCAGTTTAAAAGAATATTTTCATTAAATAAACACCATCCTGGAAAAAAAAAATCAATCTAAAATGATTAATTGCTTAGCCCTGTATTTTATATATACAGGTGTGGTTTAGGTAGGGGTGGGAATCATGAGGGACCTTGCGATTTGATTTGGATCACGATACTTTGGTCACGATACAGTCCTGTCACGATTCAACGATAATCGCCATATCGAGTATCACGATACCATAGCTTTCAAACTTTTTTCACTTTATTCACCCTCATATCATTTCCCAAAGTAAAACTGTTGACCTCTCTTTCATATAATAAAGTATTCTCAGGGCTTCATCTTCCACAGAGACACATCTGCACACACAGAGGGTGGTGGACGGCATTGTTTGGAATAGATTCCCACTCCAGCTATGTTTATTTGACTCTGTGGACTCTTAAAAATCAGCTGAAAACTTTTTTGTTTAAGGAGGCTTTCTGTTGAGTTTCAGTTCAGCTGCTTATTAATGGTAAGTCTGATATTTTTAAATTATTTTAATCTTGTGCTTTAACTTTTTGTATTTTTAAAATTTTTATCTATCAAATTCCTTTTATTCTATTTTATTGTACAGTGCTTTGTGACTGTATGTCTCTGAAAAGCGCTTCATAAATAAGCATTACTTTTTCTCCAGGCGCTGCTTGCAAGCTTCATGCCGGTGTGGTTTTAGCTTAGCTATTGATAACACTGCTCCGAGACGTGTGCTGGCCTCCGTGTCATTTTTTTGTTGTTTTTTTTTGTGCAGCATTTCTTGTGGGTTGTGTGTCATGTCAAGGTTTTCCATCTTTGTTGTAAAATCCAAAAATGGCCCAACATTTGAGCTAACTTTGAGCTAGCTGCCTCCTAACTTTCAAAGCTGGCTGCAAATCTCGCGAGACAAAATATGACTTCACTTGACTGGGTGCTTGCTTTGCACCATCTAGTGGACTGTAAACGCAGTTGGTTGAATATCCAACAGAGTGTGCAACATTTATATGAATATACATAATTAAAGATCGATCCATGCGTTTAGGGATCAGTGGATCATTGTTAGTGTCAAGTATCACAATCTATCACTGAATCGATCTTTTGTCCCACCCCTAGGTTTAGGATCTCACTTCTCTTATCAAATAAACTGTTTTGAGAATTATTTTATAAGCAGATGTGTCTAAATAAATGTGTATAAATGTGTCTAAAATAGCAGAATATTTTAAGCAGATTGTATCATTTTGCAAGTACAATTCAGTTTTTAGTAATTAAAAAAAATAAAATATCAAATGGTTTTAAAAAATAATTCTCCCATAACTATCTTACATTCAATAGTCATATTTTAGCATGATTGCTTGTTGCGCACCAAAGATAAGTGGGCAGTGATTCTGGTTAGCAAAAGTGAACAAGCTGGATTTATTTTATATATTTAAGAGAGATTGAACAGAGCCCCCAAAATGCTCAACGTATGAGACAAGGGTAGGGATGAATTGCAGCAAAAATGCATTGCTCCTGTTCAATGGGCAGATCACTTCCTGTTGTAAGATTGCAATTGGCTACATATTTTAACGTGAAGTGAGCATACTGTCCCCCAGAGAGCACAGGCTGAATATACATTAATATAAATTCTGCAGTAACTTACTGTTAATGTCTTCTAAATGGAAAAAAATGGGATCATGGCTCTTGGTTTCATTCCATGCCTGTGCTCACCTCCTTTGTGTTGTCTGTCATGCTTTTGTCCATTTTTGATGTCAGAAAACTCTTACTGAGGTAAGGAAGGAAAACAGAAGTCCCAAAATGCTTAGTTTTAAAACAGATATGTTTTCTTAGATATTAAGAGCAGTTTATGTCCCTTTAAAGTTAACAGACTATAGATTTAGCAATTAAGCGGTAATCATGCTCATTATAGAGAGTAATCCATTTAAAACATAACAGATGTCTGTTCCAACAGGGAGATCCCTATGGTCCCATGCCAACAATAAGGCTGTAATGTTGTTGAAATGCTCAGGTCCAAGGTTGAAGTGTGGAAGATTTTTTTTTTTTTCTTTAAGTGTCCACATGTTGACAGTTGACTATTTAATGGCCCACTAAATTGCACGGCCTCCTTCATTCCCCAGCATCATTATGAATTAACGCTGAGGTGGCAATATGTTTTTTTTTGTTTTGTTTTTTTTGTTCTTTTCTGAGGCTTTTGCTATCTTCTTTATTATTTCAAACACTGCATCCCTCTTTTTATTTGTGCATGACGAGTCTCATCTGTGTGATTGGTCCAGCCTCAGGGATCTTTAACTTTAGCTGCTCTCCAGCCAAAAATTGCAAAAAAAAAAAAGATACAACTTGTCTGGACAGCAAAAGAACACATTTTTGGTGGCATAAGTTCTGAATCAACTACAGTGTTTGAGTGATTAAGATGTTTTTACTGCAAGACTCAAGGCTGAAGTCTGTGTGTGAAAATCTTTTGGCTTTGTCTACATGTCACATGGCTGTTTAACGGTTTCTGATGATCAATGCTAATGCCTCTGTTGGCTGAAAATTTTAATGCGCTTTGGAAATGTCAGCTTCTCATGTGTATTTGCATACCGTTCTCAGGTGACTTATAATGAAAAGTCCATTAAATTTAACAGTCGAGTACTGAGAGCAGTATATGGAGACATAAATCCTCTTGTGACCATCGCAGGGCATTTTGTGTTTGTCTATGAGTAGTTGTGCTTTTTTTTTCGTTTGACATGCAGGACAAAGTTATGTACCATCATATATCTCGTGTTTAAATGATGCAGAGGGGGTTAGGATGGAATACTGAAGACCATGTTGGAAGTGTCTGTTTTCCAGGTTTGCCTCTGTGCCAGGTGTTTGACATTGACTGGCGCTGGAGATGAATGTAGCTTATGGCAACCCATGGAATCGACTGACTCTTGGGATTCACGGCTTCACACAGCAAAAGTTTCCATTTTCAAAGCCCATCAGTTGCGGTGGGAAGGCTCCTGAATGGTCCATATGCTATTGTTGACAGCGAAGGAGGAAAAGTTTGTTGTTGTTTTTTTTTCTAAATCACGCAAACAAATACAATATGCAAAGGGAGCACAAAAATAAAGGGCATAAATCACGTTTTTGAGCAAGGACGTATTTTATTGTAGTTTTGCTTTTGGACACCAACATAATGGATTTGAAAAAAGAAACTGAAATGCGACTAAAATGGACAGGTGATTAACGTACTGCATATATTTTAGGGAACTTTTTTTGTACATGTTCTTAAATCATGGCCAACTTGGTCTTCTGATCACAAATCGGTTAACCCTAACTTTGATTACAAGTGTCAAGTCAAACATTTTGTATGGATGTCTTTAATTTCATCTGTTTGATCCTGGTAGAGAGTGAGTTGCTGAGTTTGTGCCATTCACAGTGACGGATGCTGCACCTGAATTTAAGAACAATTTTGCTCAAGACGAAAGATGGAAGAGGATGTATGAGAGAGAAAAAAGTCTATTTTTTTCTCACCTTTCATACCACACACAACCACCCTGCCCCCTTTCGTCATCCCCACACCAATGTGGCAGGAATCCTTTGTCAGAGGTGTTCATCTGGAACAACTTTGCCACACTTGTTTTCATGTTCTTTTAGATTACAGGGCAGCAGGGCCCAGCTTTGAAGCTCCCTTCTCCCTTTGTCTCTGTGCAATGCACTCTGGTAATTAACTTTGTCCTTCTTTTATTTGTTCCAGTCACTCGCAGTCCACTCTTCTGAGCATCTTCTCCCTGGAGTACCAGGTTAGAAGTTTTCTTCTTTTGTGAGGCCTGACAGGTGCCTAATTGAATGATGAATGTCCCTTTATTTCTTTGTAATTGAACTGCCAGCTTTCTGATTGGTTTGGAAGATCCCCCCCCCCCCGCCCCCCATCCACCATACCCCCTTTTATCTCCCCCACCACCTCTACACCCTCCTCCTCACGTTCACGTTGAGGGCCTTTGCCTGTCTGAGCCTCAGTGGATGTCTGCCAAGTCTTCCCATCCATCTGTCTAATAACATCTAGCCCCTGCTTATTTGGTGGACCTGTAATAAATTATGCTAAACCATTATTATTCTGACAATAATAATTTCCCCATGTAGTGCGGCTGCGTGTGCTAAATGTTTGCTGACTCGCACTGTCACTGCTGCTTTCCACGGCTGACAGCGGATGATGATAAATGGCTGCTGCCGCCAGTGGCAGAAGGCAGCACAAGCAGAAAATGGAGTCATTTATCATCCCACTGACAGGTGTCAGTCACACTGCCCGTCTCTGTGGAATTACAATTTTTTTTTTGCGTGTGTGTGTAGTAGTTTTTAAATAAGTTGTTTTTAACCAATGCTCTTCCTTTTTTATCCCTTGTCCTCCTCCTCCTCCTCACTTAGGTAGTGGTTGAATTGCATGGAAGTGTCAGCATGTGAAATGTGGAACAATGTCACTGTTGGATTAAAAAAGGGGGAAATGATTACAAGGTTTGAGTGAGGGGAGGTGTGGGGGTGCAGAGTTGCCTTGGCACACTTTGACCCCTACTGAAATCATTGAAATGAAATTACTGTGACCCACAATCTCTTGCACATGTTTATAAGAAATGGAGTGTGGGGGATGCAACCTGGGCAATTCTGAATTTTAGTCAGGTGGACTGGCCACGTGTATTACTTTGGTCCCCTCGTCTAGATTGAATGTTATGGAAATTATACAAGCATTTATTCAACTGTGTATCGTGGGTACTTTGATTTATATCTATTATGATTTCCTTTTGCCAATTTCTTACTATATGACTAATACTTAATTGTTACTTTTATGACAGAAACGGATTAAAAGGACAATCTCAAGACACCACGCTCCAGATGTTATTGAAAGCTACTATCAAAGGTACTGTGCTGGATTATTTTATTGCTTTTCTCTTTTATTTCAATCAGTCAAACTTTATTTACGGTATATAACAGTTTTCATACAATTATGTAGCACAAAGTGCTTAACAGAAAAGAATACACGCCAGAAAGCCCAAACAGACAAACACACGCATACACACGCACACACCGCTAATAATAATACAGAGTTAAACACTGGGTGAGAACTGAACTGAACTGAGGAAGTGCTATGATCACAGAAGAAAAACTGAAGACTAGGTAAAAACAATAAAACCAGACAATAATATAAATAAAACAGAATTAAAAAAAAACAATAAATAGATTAAACCGAATACAGAAGACAAGGATAAAATAAAATTGGATAAAAAAATGCACAAAATAAATGGTGCTAAATAGTACAAGGTTAGAAGTATGAGCAAAAGTTAAAAATAATAATGATAAACATCAACTTAATTAAAAGCCAGCTTAAAAAAAGTGGGTGTTTAATTTACTGTTAAAAGTATTAAGATTTACTTCTGCCCTCAGGTCATGAGGAAGGCTGTTCCATAGACGTGGACCATAATAACAAAAAGTTCTCAGTGTGGGATTTAGTTCTAGTTTTTGGAACGATTAAAAAACCACGACCAGAAGACCCGAGGGTTCTAGTAGCCTCATAATATAAAAGAAGTTTAGATAAACAGGCTGGACTAAGACCATTAAGAGCCTTAAAAACCAATAAAAGAATTTAAAATCTATTCTGAAGCTGACAGGAAGTCACTGCAGAGACTTTAAAACTGGTGTTATGTGTTCTCTCTTTCTGGTCTTAGTCAGAACCCATGCAGCCGACTTTTATAGTACACCGCGTTCCAAATTATTGTGCAAATGATATTTGCCTCTGATTTTCCTAAATAGTCAATGCAAATGACAGTATAATTTTCAAGTCATCAACTGTTAGAGCATAATTCAAATTTTATGGAACAAACCTCCCAATGATAACTACAGTATTATAATTTTTTTTTCAAAAATCAAAAAACTCATAATGCACCGTTCCAAATTATTATGCACAACAGAGTTACAAACATTCTATTCATCAGTAAACAAGACTGAAAATTAGTCTTCATGTATTTCTGGGCCCACTGCAACAGTTTCTGCTTGTGAGCATTGGTTAGGGGTGGCCGAATAGTAGGCTTATGCACAACTGCAAGCCTCTGGAGGATCCTACACCTTGAGGTTTGTGGGACTCTAGAGGCACCAGCAGCTTCAAATACCTGTTTGCTGCTTTGTAATGGCATTTTAGCAGCTGCTCTCTTAATCCGATGAATTTGTCTGGTAGAAACCTTCCTCATTGTGCCTTTATCTGCATGAACCCGTCTGTGCTCTGAATCAGCCACATTTTAGTTTTCCATTCCTTTATTAGTCCCACAATGGGGAAATTACAGAGCATCCACATGAATGGATGCGGCAGCCACTGGTGCAGCACCCAGCCCTTTCACCATTCCCACACACATTCACACCTGGGGCCACTTTAGAGTCTCCAATTAACCTAACTTGCATGTTTTTGGCATGTGGGAGGAAACCGGAGAAATCCCAGAGTAAACCCACGCAGACCCAGGGAGAACATGCAAACTCCACACAGATCACTGTTGGTCAGGGGCTGGGATTGAACCCAGGATCCCCTGGCCAAGGGTGAGTTGCTGTGCTTCCGCAGTGCTAACCACTCTTCCACCGCGCTGCCCCAAATTTCTTCACAGTACAATGATCACGCTCAAGTTTTCGGGAAATATCTAATGTTTTCATACCTTGTCCAAGGCATTGCACTATTTGATGTTTTTGGCAGCAGAGAGATCCTTTTTCTTTCCCATATTGCTTGAAACCTGTGGCATGCTTAATAATGTGGAACATCCTTCTTAAGTAGTTTTCCTTTAATTGGGCTCACCTGGCAAAATAGTTATGACAGGTGTGTGAGATTGATATCAGTGATTTAAAGAGCCCTGAGACACAACACCATCCATGACTTTAATTGAAAAACAAAAAAATTGAATGTTTGACACTAAAATCCTATTTGCATAATAATTTGGAACGTAGTGTAGCTGTCGGTGGGTTATGGTCTTTTTAGGGAGACTAGAAAGTAAAGCATTACAATAATCAATTCCAATAGACATAAAAGCATGACTTGGTGTCTCTGCATTGGCTTGAGAGAGAAGCGGACGCACTCTGGCAGTATTCCTGAGGTGATAAAAGCACATCTTAGTCACATTCCTAACATGTTGCTCAAAACTAAGATCTGGGTCAAAAATGACTTAGATTTTTAACTGTATTGGAGGGATTTAATGCCAGTGATTGTAATTTTGACGATGGTTTCTCACCTTGAGCTTCAGTACCAATAACTAAAACCTCAGTTTTGTCCTGGTTGAGCTGTAAAAACATTTCTGTCATCCATTGCTTGATGTGTAAAATACAGTTTAAAGGGGAATCAGTTGGTTTGGGGTTAATCCCCCACCACTCCAAGACCAGAAGAGGATTATGTTACGGCAATGTCATTCTGTCCACCTATCCATCTGTCGGTCTGTCCTACAAAAAAGACCTGTTTTGTGAAATCAGCTTCTCCTACAGTTGTGTTCCAAATGTTTTGAAACTTGGTACCAGGGTTTGGGGTACACTGATGGTGCACATATTCCAATTTGGCCCCAATCAGATGGTTTTTGCAGGAGTTATAGCCTCTGACTTATGATCTCATATTTCACCTCAGTTAATAGACAGTAACTGTGTTGTGAAATCAACTCCTCCTACAGTTTTGTTCCAAATGTTTCGAAACTTGGTGTCAGGGTTTGATATACACTGATGATGCACATATTGCAGTTTGGCTCCAATGGGATGATGCTTGCGGAGTTATAGAAATTACTTGTATCGACTAATGAAAGTCTCCTGCTTGATTCCAGATATTGTAAAGCTGTTTTGGTTGTATATTCATGGATGACAGGCTTACTATAGTTTGGTTCTCCAGTAATTATATGGATAAGTTGAAAACTGCTCATCAGTAAGATATTGGGATCTTCAAAGAAAACAGAGGTGGGGATATTGCACTTGCCTCAGGAATGCTCTTGTTTCTTCTGTCTAGCATTCTGTTTTCCTCTTTTGTTTACTTGGGGTTTTAAAATGACTCCCCTGATGTTCTTTTTGTCATGCCTTAACTCACCATCACACTTTAAAAAAAATCACATGATGGCCCACTGCAAGTATTATCCAAGCAAATCACCACCCTTGCTATTCAATCCAGACTTCCACTTGCACCTGCTAAGCAAAGCTCTGTTCTCCATGTCAAATCTAGACAAAAAAAAAAAAAAAAAAATCCAAATAAATAAGCCAGCCCTGGGACATTTGCTTTACACAGGCTTATGATGAGATGATTACCTTTAATTTAATAAATACGGCTGAATTAAAAAAATGAAAGGGGGAAAGCAGGTTACATGGGGAAAAGCCTCTTTGCATATTGCAATTAGCCTTTATCTAGCTGATTAGGCTTTTGTTCTGGAGAAAATAAAGCTGGATAATGCACTTCTAATCCACTTATACCGGCAAACCTCAGAGATGATCTGGGTATGATCTAAGGGGAGTTGCAGTTTTAGCTGGCGAGAGAAAAAAGGCTTTTTGGGCGGCAGGGGTTAACAAACCATCATATGCTTGTCTGGCTTCAAGGAAATTTGAAGCCCTTCAAGCAGTGCTGTTTTAACCACACAGAGCCTGCCATATGCCACCCAGGGCAAAGTCATCAGGGACATTAGCATGTCATGGCTGGCCTGATCAAGTCCCCTCTACCCTTCTGTCTGCTTTTGTGCATTTTTTTTTTTTCATTTTTTTCCTCCACTGCTGTTCTTTGTTATAATAAAGGTACCGGAGTGAAGCCAAGGCACATCCCACTGCTCCTGTCCTGCTGGAGTTGGCCAATGAGGTAATAGGCAAACTTCTGTTTTCTCAATTTCTTGCCATTGTGAAAATATTTTTTTAATAAATGGATAAATGGGAGTTGGCTGTGGCTTTTGATTTTCCTCCCCTGTCTGTTAGTCATTATCAGGATTGGTAAAATGGTTGCTCAATTACCAATTATTTGATGTAATTAGCTCTCAGCACCATTAAGCAGATGTGTTGTTTTTTTTTTTCTGTTTTAATATGCAATTTTCCAAATTGCAGTTCAGTTGCCACACACTGTGGACAGGTGAGGATGGGGTCATTAGTTAATACCTTAACATCATAAGGTCACTGGCAGATTGCACTCTTATTTTTCTGGTTTCACATGTATCTTACAGCGGGTAGTAGGTAGTAGATGTTATAGTTTCTTTAAGCACTTAAAATATTAGTACGATAAAGTTTGCTGTGAGCAAAATGTAGTTACTATACTTTTAATACACTTTGATACATTTTTTATTTTACCTTGCTGTCTGTTAAATTCTTGTATTTGTAAGCTGATAATATCCATATTTGTCAGTCTTTAATTTTATTCTTATTTAAATTATATTTTTAAACACATCGCTGTCAGCGTCTACAGTAAGCAGGAAGATTTCAGGGTGCTTTAATCTGTAATCAGAAGTTCTTATGCATCAGTGCTACCTCCCTGCTAACTGCCATTATTCATTCTCCATTAAATTGACGTGTGATCTTCTTTTTTCCCCCCCGTTAGGATTAAATTCAACAAAGAGATAACTGTCTATGAACCATTTAACTGTCATCTTAATGCACTTCTTAACATTTAAACATTGAACTCGTGCTATCCCAGAGTGCTAATTGATGCAGTTCTGCGTATTTATGAGCCAATATATCTCCACCAGAAGAAAATGATTAACAATGATGAAAAATATTCATAGATAATTTTTGCATCTAGAAAAAGATCATAACTGACCTGTCCAAAATCAATTCTGCCTTTTTTTTTCCCAATTTTTTTACACAATGCTACATGGAAAGGTTAGTACACTGCTATAGATCAGGAAATAAATGGCCTTCGGTGGCTAATAAAACTCAAGTTTTGCTTGGTAATAATTATTTTTAATATAAAGTCAGGGCTCTGTGAATCCTAGTTACATTTTAAATTCATGAAGTACAGCGGTGTTATTTGAGAATGAAGGTAGACACATGATTAATTTGAAAATTAGGGAGATGCAACTACCTGAACTAATCAGGTGGTCTTTATTCAGGCTGGGCCAGCATTAGTAATGTTGCCATTTTTCATGTGTCAGCCCAGATAGAGGTTACTGAGAGTCTGGTGCTCTCATGTTATCCAAAGATTTGAGTCTGGAGCAGGCAAGTCAGCACTAAGGGAAAGGATGAAGAAGAGGGAAAATCAGTAAATTAGAGAGGAAAGGAAAACTGCTGGAGCTGCAGGCTACAGATGCTAAGAGACTCTGTGTTATCGCAGCTTTTAATGAAGATACAAACTTTACACTCAACGCTTAATTATTATAGACATTTGGGGCCTTTTTTTTTTACAAGCCTCCTTTTTAGTGTGATATTATGGAAATGTTAAATACCACTGTGGGTAAAAAGGCATTGTTTAGACAGAAGCATGTCTGCTCTCAGCATTACCACAAAGCGTCGGAGAGAAGATGAAACACTCCATTCTCACTGCAAGCCAAGGGCATATTCACATTTGGGCCCCTATTATACTAACAAGAGAAAAAATGATCTTTAGTTGTAAGAAAAGACTTTGTTTCATAATGAGCTGGCTAGGAATGGCAAAGACTTCAAGCTTAATAGAATGACGTCTTGCATCTTATTTATGGCATGTACATATTGTTTATATCAAGGCCAAGCCTTTTACATGTGTTGGTACAGACATGTCTACATTTATACATACATGAGTTGTGATGCTTGTTTATTTCAATATTAAAACTAGGGATTCAAATTATCAATTAATTATTAATTGTTTGCTAATTCACCTTATTGATTAATGATTAATTGATAAGCTGCATTTTTTCTAAGAATCTGAATATATAATATATAGCTTATTCTGGCAAAGCCAAAAGGTGATGATGTGACATCCACTGCCTGTCCGTCCATCTGTCTGTCCATCCACATTTTGCGGGAATCGCTGCTCCTCCTAGGCATTTGCCCTGATGATCACCAAACTCACTCACAAGGATCCTCAGGTGGGTCTGCATACAGGTTGTGCTCAAGGTCAAAGGTCAGAACATCTGGGCAATTATGGTTTCACGAAAAGCCTTACTCCTTCTAGGCCCTTGACTTTGACTTTAAGCACATGTTAGATGGGTTGTATCTAAGCTGTACTTAGGGTGAAGGTGAATGGTTAGGAGATCTGAGCACTCCAGGGGTGATTTCATCTGACCTGCTCTGTCATTGACGGTCTGTTGTGGTTTTTTTTGTTTGTTTGTTGTTGTTTTTTTGCCGGGGGGTGGGGGTGGGGTTCTACATAGAGAGAGACACGGTTTGGTACATACCTCAGTTTTAGGGTCAGGGTTTGATATGGGTTCTACAACAGAAAAAAGAAAGAAATAGAAATGCTGGCTTTCTTTTCATTTATTTTGAGCAGAAGGTAGCCATGGATTGACTTATGTGCACATGGGATGGGACATTATAACAGGACTCAAGTACTTTTAATATATGAAACCTTGCTGTTCTGAGTATGGGCGCATAGTCGTTGAACTGTAAATGCCAGTTGCCTCGGTAATGACATGGGTCCAGTCTGCTTTCACATCTAGCGGCTGGTAAAAAGCACCGGGCATAAGTTTTTGTGCTCGTGTAGTCTTTCTTCTTGCTCCGGTCAGCGGTGCATCTGAGTGATGTTATCTGAGATGTGCTGGCATGATGTGTTAGCATGTTGGATGTATTTCAACTCTCATACCATGTAGCCATCTTGCAGTGCCAGTGTTCTCTGCTGCCACCTAGTTCATGGAGAGCCCAAGTCTTTTTTTTTTTGGCTCTTGTGCATCACCTGGGTTGCCCATTCTTGTTTGGACTCTCCCAATGTACCCCCGGAAAAATGAAGGGTTCTAATATGCTCAGAGTATGCTCTTTGTGGGTTGGTGTGTTCTTCTGCTCTTTTTCTGCTGTTACCTTTGGAAAACAGTAATGAATAACCACAAACCCGCCTGCCTGGACTGGCCCTCATTGGAAAGGACTGCAGAATTATCAATTAATGATAACTAATTTAATTTATTCAACTAAACTAAATTCTTATCAACAGTTAATCAAAAGTAAAATAACATCCCTAATTGTAACTAATAATTGTTTAATTGATCTGGACTTAAAATTACAGAAAATACAGTTATAGTATTATCAGTGTAAGAAAAAATATATCTATACAGTATGTTATTTGTAGGTATTTTGCTGATGTGAATGTGGCCAGACAGACACCTTCTGCATCAGTCATTAGTGCTCTCTCACCTGTCAGGGGTTCCCCCTACACTCAAACCAGAAATATTGCTCACCTTTGAAAGGCACCTCTGTGTTCAAAGAGTGCTTCAGCCATAGGTTCTGTGCTTCCTATTAGGTGCTGCATTCATATAGTCCCTCAGGTGTGTCCTCTTCATCCCTGCAGTTTTGCCTTGGTGATCATGCTATGATTAAAGCTTTCCACCTTCTCTTTCCTGGGCTTAGTTTGTGCAGCTTTCCCTTACAGGATGAGAGACTCGAGTTGACTGTTTGACAGAGAGAAAGGGAATTCAGCCAGGTAGCTTGGCTGCATAATAGGCAATCTGCTGTTCTTGTGAGAAAGGCTATTGCAATGCAAGAATTTAAAACGGCAATTTACACAAGAACTGTCGGCTCAATTCTTGGAACTGTAATAATATAATAATGATATAATGTAATGTAATAATAATATAATGTAGCGCTATTATGATCACTGCCTTTTTTGGCCAAAGATTGACCGACTGAATTAAAGTTGTAAAGCCTAGTATCTTTAAAACATGTTTGCATATCTAGGGGTACAGTATATGTAGGATTCACTCTAAAGGTTTATAAATACAGCAATATCAGATCCACTTTATGTGATTTAATCCTGTTTTTATTAAGGGGAATTCTCTGTGTGTGTGTGTGTGTGTGTGTGTGTGTGTGTGTGTGTGTGTGTGTGTGTGTGTGTGTTGTTCAATCTGTGTAAAGGTGGATCTGTCTCCTGCACTGATGGCTCGTATCATCCTAGACAAGTTCCTCCAGGGCCTGGATGGTAGAATGTGTGAGTAACAATTTTCCATTTCTCATTCTGTCCTTTCCATCATTCTTCCCATCAGTCTTAATTGTAGTACTTTGTCTTTTGAATTCCTTTCTGCTTGAATCCCAATTCCAGTCTGGCTGCTGTATTTTCTTCCTGTCAAACCCTAATGAGAGATAGACCACATTTAGTAGTAGCTGCATCCCAAGGCACATGACTGGCAATTAAGTACGAGTACCACCCACCTTTCAACTGCAGTGTGGATCAATGCTAGCTCGCCTCATCAGTGTTATTTATAACGCCCCGATTTCTTCCCTCAGCCTCCTTCATCCCCCAGTGCATCCATCTATCCTCCCTGTTCTCTACTTCCTTTTTCGTCCTCTCCCCCCCACCCCCAACCACCACTAAGGAAAGTGAGTTGAGAGAAACCTGTGGCAGAAAAAGCAAACCATTCCCAGGCAGTGCTGATGGACACACTGCAGGAAAACAAAATTCCAGACACAAATATTTTTGTTGAATATGTCAAAGAGATTTTCCAGAAATTGTTTAAATTATTGTCCATGTACATTCTGGTTAGTGTTTCCCTTTCTCCAGGTTAGAAATGTGTTACATCATTCTTTGCATTTTTTTTAATATCATGAAATTGTCTTTCTTCCTTCTCATATTCTCAACAGCTTAAACCAGTTTAAGTAACCCAGCTTTCAGTGAGTAAGAGGTGGTATACACCTTAGAGAGTTCACTAGTCTGTCACCTAGCCAACACAGAAAAGAACAGCCACACACTTGGAGAAGAACAGTAGATCCATAGTTCCATATTATTTCAAAAGGTCTGTCCTGAGGAATAGGTGTTCATGTCTGTGGCATAGTTGCCACTTTTCTTTGCATGGTGTCAAAAAGACATGCTTCCTATTTAATCAAGAAAGAGATTAAAGTGGATGTATTTTATTTTCAAGTTCGCCATCGCACAGCCATTTGTCAAAGTCAAAGATGCGATTGCTTTGGACCCACCGTCATACACTACTTGTCAAAATACTACTCTGAGCTGCTTGTCGAACAGGGCATTCATCCACAAGAAGCACACTGTCTTAGATAATCGCACACATTATTTGTTCATCCCCCAGTACAGTTAAAACATGCTTTATTATTGCTCAAAATAGATTTGCCATAGAAGGAACTTCATCTGACTTCCGGCAGTCACAGCCCGAACACGTCCCTCTCAGCATCGGCGGCCATTTAGTGGAGAGAATGAAGAACATCAAGTTCCTCAGAGTGCAGATCTCACAGATCTCGCAGGACCTGACCTGGAGCAAGAATTCCTTGGGGATCAGGAAGCGGGCCCAGCAGAGACTGCACTTCTTGAGGAAACTCAAACAGGCCTCTCTCCCCATCTGCATCCTCAGGACCTTCTACAGAGGTGTGGTGGAGAGTGTTCTGACGTACTGCATTGCTACATGGTACTCCAGCTGCAGTATGTCAGACGAAAAAGCCCTGCAGAGGATAGTTAAGGAAGCTGAGAGGGTAATTGGAGTCTCCCTCCCCTCTGTCCAAGAACTTTTTCAGAACCGTTGTAGGAGCAGGGCACTGAACGTTGTCAAGGACCGTTCTCACCCTCTGCATAAACACTTTGAACTTCTGCCATCTGGCAAACGATTCCGGAACATCAGAGGCAGAACCACCAGACTGATTAACAGTTCCTCCCGCAAGCTGTTAGGATGCTGAACAGTTGATCCGGAATCTCTCATACATACTACTGCACCTGTGGACATTATGTTTATTATTTGTATATTATAGTTCCGGTTAGTTTTCAGGTATGTCTCAGGGATGTATGAATGGCTGTGTTGGGGTGTGTGTGTGTGTGAGTGTCTTAAATTATGTTCTTTTTACTTATATGGATGCCGAGAGAAACGCAATTTCATCTTGCCTGCACTACAGTTGTATGTACAGCAATATGACAATAAAGATTGATTTGATTTGATCTGTCATCATAATTCAATTCCCTCAGTTATAGCTATACATTAGCCACGGTTACATGGGCAAAATTTCTTCAATCTGATTACAATTCAGATCAGAACTTTATTGTTTACATGGATCCTGAAAAAGTTGATCTGATTAGGACGTGCGTTTCCACATGTCACACGTTTGACCCGGACTAAATCATTTTGACATGCGCACAATTATTCAACATTCCGGAAATGGTAGAAGAAGAAGCAACTTCCGATGTAAACAAACCCCGCTTCATGTCTCTCTTTTTGAAATGGACCTGTATTGTGTTATTTAGATTGTACTTTTGCTTCTGCTGGTCTCCGTAATGAAGCTACAAGTACATACTTCTGCATATGACAAACAGAGGGAGACAGCAGGACAATACAGACCAGATTTGTTTTACTCAATCCATGTTTTCCTCTAGCTGCTGTAAAGACGGAAATACATCACGTCGACGTGTGGCTGACGTACAGACATGCGCAGTAAACATATTTTCTGCCCAAGCTTCGGAAGAAGTGTTTATATGCGCAACAATCGGATTAACAATCGGCATAACCCTCCCTCTCAATCGGAAGGAAATTTTGATCCGAATGACTGTGATCAGGTCAGAATATTCAGATTGGTGTGTTTACATGAAGCATTTTTATTCTGATCAGGCTTTTAATCCTGTTACTTGTGTCCATGTAAACATGGCTAGTGATTTGTATTTATCAGAGGTTTTAAAGCATTATAGGATAATCTTTGATTCATAATAGCCTTAGTTAGGGCATGCGTAGCTATAAAAACACAGTTTTAGGTTTAGGGGAATTTTCCCTTAAATGGCCCATATTGTGCAAAAATTATATTTTTTGTGGTTTTTAGCTCATTCTGGCAAAGCCGAAAGAAGCTTATGCAATTATGTGGCATCTGTCCGTCCATCTACATTTCGCGGGAACTGCTAATCCTCCTAGGCATTTTCCCCAATGGTCACCAAATTCACTCACAGTGATCCTCAGGTGGGTCTGCCTCCAGGTTGTGCTCAAGGTCAAAGGTCAGGAGATCTGTGCACTTATTAGGGGTGGGGGAAATAACCGTTGTTGGGGTTTTTTTGTTTTTTTTACATGTATCTAATTGTCATATGTGGAAGATTCTGAATTGATGCACAAATGTCAGAGAATCAATTTTTAAATGTCCAGAGTTCATCCAGACTTGAAAAGAACGTTACGATGTACTGTAGTATATGTGGTGGGTGAAATGAAGAATAAATGTAACATTCCAGCTGACTTGTCATAGCGCTCATCCGTTTGCTTTATTAACAAAAATATTGGAAGTGAATTCATTATAGGTTTGAAAAGTACCAAATGTGCTATGTAGTGAAAAAGAAAAAAATACTTAATGCAAAAAAAAAAAGATGCATCAAGAAATGCTTTTACAATCACATTACAGCCCTCTGGATCATAATTGAATCGTGAGGTGGTTAGAGATTCCCACCCCTAGCATTTATCTCAGAAAAATCACCACTCCAACTAGGCAATTGCGTCAATGCTCACCAAGCTCACTCACAATGATCCTCATGTGGGTCCGCATTCAGGTTGTGCTCAAGTTCAAGGGTCAAGAGATCTGGGCACTTAGATGATTTCAGAAACCTCATCACTCCTCCTAGGTGATTGCCCTAATTCTCAACAAACTCATGCACATTGATCCTCCAGTTTGTCGGCATTGAGGCTGAGCTCAGTGTCAAGGTTATTGTCAAAGGTCATGAGATCTGGGCCTTTTTGATTTCACGAAAATCATTACTCCTCCTAGGCAATTTCCCCAGTGTTTTGCAAACTCATGCACAATGAACCTCAGGTGGGTCTGCATATAAGCTGTGCTTAAGGTCAAGGTAAATGGTCAGGAGATTCAAAATTCAAAGGCTTTATTATCATGTGCACAGTTAAGAAATGCAACATTTCCTGAGCAATGAAATTCTTACTCTGCTCTCTGAACGAATGCCAAGGTAATAAATACACATCAATACTAATAAAAGTAATAAACACACCTTAATACTAAATACTAATACAAATAAATACACATTAAAAACAGGACCATTAAAGCAGTTAAAACTAGAAGAAACAAGAAGAATGAAAATTGGAAATTCACTGGATGACTGTAACATGACCCTGGGTAAATGAAAATTCACTGAATGAGTATGACTCGCCTCTGATAATACCCAATAGACTGTACAGTGGTAATCTTAATATTAGAGATGATATGAACCTGAGATGGCATGAGACAATGTACAATGTGCAAATGAGTAATATACAAATTAGCACCCAGTGTGAGAATTTCTCTGTGTAAGGCTGTGTGCCCTAATAATACCCAGTAGACTGTACAATGACAATTTAGCAGCAGAGATGATATGGACATGAGACGAGGTGAGACTATGTACAATGTGCAAATGAGCAATGTGCAAATTTAGCATCCAATCTCTTTTAGTGTGTGAATTCCTATTTGCAAAGCTGTGTCCGAAGTTTTGTTATTTATTTAGGAGTCTGATGACAGTGGGAAAGAAGGAGTTTTTTTTAGTCTGGATGTCTTGCATTTCACACTTCTGTATCTCCGGCCTGAGGGTAGAAGTGTGAACATTCTGTGCTGGGGGTGGGTGGGGTCCTGGAGGATGGAGGCAGCTCTCTTTTGGACTCTGCGGTGATAGATGCTCTGCAGAAAGGGGAGTGGAGTCCTGATGATCTTCTCTGCTGTCTTCACCACTCTCTGCAGGCGTTTGTGGTTCAGAGCAGTACTGCTGCTGTACCACGCAGTGATGCAGTTGGTCAAGATGCTCTCGATGATGCAGCTGTAGAAGTTGTTGAGGATCTTGGGGGACATGCCGAACTTCCTCAGCCTCCTCAGAATTTACAGCCGCTGTTGAGCTCTCTTAACCAGTTCTGTGGTGTTAAGTGCCCACATAAGGTGATGTGGATGCCCAGGTATTTAAACTTGCTCATCCTCTCCACCTCAAGCTTCCGGATGAACAGCAGCCGATGAGGTCTCCTCCCCTACCTTGTGTCCACTATCTTCTTCTTCGTCTTATCCGTGTTGAGGGTGAGGTTGCTGTCCTCACACCATGACACCAGGCTGGCCACCTCCCTCCTGTAGGATGCTTCATCACCACCAATGATGCGTTCTATCACTGCTGTGTCATCCGCGAACTTTAAGATGACATTGTCCTTTTGGGAGGCGACACAGTCATGGGTGAAGAGGCTGTAGAGGATGGGGCTGAGAACACAACCCTGTGGGACAGTTGTGTTTGTGATGATGCTGGCTGAGGTCCTGTTACCCATCCTGGCAGACTGAGGCCTGCCAGTCAGAAAGTCCAGTAGCTAATCACAGAGGGTTGGGTGCAGGCCAAGTGAAGACAGTTTGTCAGTGAGTTTGTGGGGGATGACCATGTTGAAGGTGGAGCTGTAGTCGACAAGCATCTTGATGTAGGAGTCTTTATCTTCCAGGTGGGAGAGAGAATAATGGAGTGCAGCAGCAATGGCATCTGAGGTGGACCGGGGGGTCCAGGGTATAGATAGATAGATGTACTTTATTGATCCCAAACTGGGAAATTACAGTATCCGGTATGCTGTCCTGAATGAAGGCCAGCACCACTCTCTCGAAGCACTTCATGATGATTGGAGTGAGTGCTACTGACCTGTAATCATTCAGGCAGGTCGGCGGGCTCTTTTTGGGAAGGGGGATGATGGTTGTCGTTTTGAAGCAGGAGGGGACTATGGTCTGTTTGAGGGAAAGGTTAAAGATGGATGTGAGAACATCAGTCAACTTGGCAGCACATGCTCTGAGAGCCCACTCAGGGATGTTGTCTGGTCCTGCTGCCTTGCGGGGGTTGATATTCCTCAGTGCTTTGTTTAACTGGCCTGATGAAACATTGGAGGGGGAGGGTGCATGTGTGTGTGTGTCTCCTCTCTGCACTGTAGCTGGTGGTCTCAAAGCAGGTGTAAAAAATGTTGAGATCATCTAGCAGGCTGTCTGTGGGGTTGGTGGTGTTGCTGGTGGTTCTCTTGCAATCTGTGATGTGTTGCAGGCCTTGCCACATGCGCCCAGGGTCAGGAGTGGAGTAGAGGCTGTCCAGCTTTTCTCTGTACTGCCTCTTGGCTGTTGCTATAGCCTTCCTCGGCCCATACTTTGCAGCTTTGTACTCGGCCTCATTGCCTGATTTAAATGCAGAGAGCGAACACGCAGCATCTGACGTACCTGACTGTTTATCCAGGGCTTCTGGTTGGGGAACTTCCTGACTTGTATGGTGGGTGCAATGGTATCAGCACAAGTACTAATGTACCCAGTCACATACTCAGCATAGTCCTGTATATTTACAAAAGAGTTCTCCCAGGTGGCTGCAGCTTTAAACACATCCAAGTCTGTCTGGGCAAAACAGTCTTGCAGGGTGCTCTCAGCCTCTGGAGTCCAGTGTTTAATTTGTTTAATAATGGGGTTTGTTTATTTCAGTCTTTGTCTGTAGGCCAGGTACAATAAACAGAGAGATGTGGTCTGATTGTCCAAAGTGGGGGCGGGGTGCCGCTCTGTTTGTGTAAACATGGTCCAGTGTGTTCTTATCACTGGTGGGAATGTCCACATGCTGGTAATATTTGGGAAGTACAGTCCGTAAATTGTCGTCTTACCCGTGGCTGATGTCCGGTCTGCCCGATGTACCGAATGGGTCTGTAGCTGAACGGCGCACTCGGGGACTTTGTCTGAGAGCCAAGTCTCACAGAAAATTAGAATGCAGCACTCTCTTATCTCCTGCTGGTCTTCAATCTTTACTCTTAGCTCATCCAGTTTGTTTTCCAGAGACTGTACGTTGGCTAGCAGGAGATGATGTAGCGGTGGGCGGCTAGCACAAGCTTTTAGCCAAGCATGGAGGCCCCCCCCCGCCTCGCTTGCGGCACCATTTCCTAAGTTCTTTCTTGGGGTCGGCATGCTCATGCGGGCTTGGGCCTTCCTGGGGGTGGTGATGAATGCTGTGGGAGCGGACAGTGCATTGTAGTTCAGGTGGTATAAAGCCAGTAAATTCTGTATGGCTGCTTGTCTTGGCAATGTCCAGCAATGCCTGTCGGTTGTATGTTAGCAGTGCATGACATGTATGCACTGCAGAAAGAGCAACAAACATGCAAAGAAGAAGCAAAAAGCCGGCATTCGAGAACAGAGCGAGCAAACACGTCTTCTTCGGGGGGCACCATGATGCTAACACAGGAGATCTGAACACTCTTGGAGTGATTTCATAAGGCCAGAATAGGGCTGGGCGATACACCAAATATATTTGTTATATCGATACGTTCTACGATGCGCGATACATACAGTGCCTTTCTTGTGAATATCAAGCATAAATTGTCACAGCAGTGAAAGCTGTCAGCATTTATTTGTCCGGTTGAAGCTTCTCTCTCCTCTCACACAGCCGCACTCACTCGCTCCCCCTCGCCCCTCCCTGCGCTGTGTTTCATATCAAGATCGTTGCCAGGTCTGTTTTTTCCTGCAGTTTTTCCAGAAAACAGGCTTCATTTGAGCCTGTTTTTGTGGAATAGATACGCTTGTTTTTTATGCACAATCTGGCAACATTGGAAGTGTGCAGGGAAAGGGGGGGAAATGAAACAACACACACACTGGATGCAATGGAAGCAGACTTGAGTGAAATAATTTCGCCTCCATTGTCTGGCAGTGGACTTAGGAAGGTAGAAACTGAACAAAATACAGTTTTGTGCAAATTGTTACAGAGCTATTGTCTTTAAAGGTAGTAGTAGCTCTAAATTGTTTCACCACTTGAGATGTCATCCACTATAATACGAAGAATGCATTAAAATCCGCTCTCAGCATCCCAAGTAGCCCTGACAAAAAAGTTAAAGGAATGAGCCCTAAGAAAATGACTATATGGCTTCTTCATTTGGATAATTTATCCCATACAACAAAAGTGCAAAATAGAAAAGGATCACAACTGCGGTCATAGATTATACTACCAAAGACAGGGCCCCTATTGTTAAAAACATGACCAAACAGGAAAAAGTAGACTTTAATTTATATGGTTTTAAAATATCTTTCTCTAGAATTCTTGCTTAATGCAGTTTTTTGTGTTGAGTCCTTTTTTTGTTTTGTTTTGGTTTTATTGGTTTTATTACAGGCCATAATAGGAAGGCCTACCATTATTTATTTTGATTTGTTGCAAATTTATGAGTGGGGTTGTCTAATTGGTTCAATAAAGTTTGCTAAATTTAATATGATTTTATCGCCCTCTTTTTGTATGCAATTTTAAAAAAAATGCAATACACGGGTCTGTTTCTGTTATCATGCCTGTGTCAATCTCTTAGAAAAGCTAGAACGAGTTATTACTCTGCATTAATAGAAGAGAACAAGAATAATCCCAGGTTTCTTTTCAGCACTGTAGCCAGGTTGACAAAGAGTCAGGACTCTGTCAATCCTAGCATCCCCTTAGAGCTTACTAGTCAGAACTTTATGAACTTTTTCAATAATAAAATTTCATCCATCAGAGATAAAATCAATCAGATTCTTCCCACAGTTAACTTAAATACTGTAACTACTACAACTCCTTCTATTGATGTCTGTCTTGATGAGTTTACTCCAATCGACCTTTGTGAGTTAGACAAAATAGTTTCCTCATCCAAACCTTCAACTTGTCTTTTAGACCCTATTCCTACCAGGTTATTTAAAGAAGTCTTCCCACTTATTGGTAGCTTTATTCTTCATATAATCAATTCTTCATTAACTTTAGGCCATGTACCGCAGGCTTTTAAAACGGCTGTAATTAAACCCTTACTCAAAAAGCCAACGCTAGATCCAGGAGCTTTAGCTAACTATAGACCAATCTCTAATCTCCCTTTCATTTCAAAAATCTTAGAAAGAGTTGTTGCTACGCAATTATTTGACCACCTGCAGGGAAATGGTTTACTTGAGGAGTTTCAATCTGGGTTTAGAATCCATCATAGTACTGAAACAGCCTTAGCGAAGGTCACTAACGACCTCCTCATTGCATCTGATAATGGACTAGTTTCTGTACTTGTCCTTTTAGATCTTAGTGCAGCTTTTGATACTATTGATCATAATATTCTACTTGATAGATTAGAACACTATGTTGGACTTAATGGAACTTCGTTGCAGTGGTTTAGATCTTATTTATCTGATAGGTTCCAGTTTGTTCATGTAAATGATGAGTTTTCTCTCAGCTCAAAGCTTAGTCATGGAGTTCCACAGGGATCTGTGCTTGGCCCTACTCTTTTTAGTTTATATATGCTTCCGTTAGGCAACATTATTAGAAAGCACTGTATACATTTTCACTGTTATGCAGATGACACACAATTATACCTGTCAATGAAGCCAGATGATACTAATCAATTAGCCAAGTTAGAAGCCTGTCTTAAGGAAATCAAAGCTTGGATGACTTGTAATTTCCTGCTATTAAATTCAGATAAGACTGAAGTCATTCTTGTTGGTCCAAAAAACCTTAGAAATTCCTTTCCAAATCAAACTTTCAGTTTGGATGCAGTTACTCTTTCTCTTAATAGCTCTGTGAGGAACCTTGGAGTTATTTTTGATCAGGATTTGTCCTTCAATTCACATATTAAATTTGTTTCTAAGACTGCCTTCTATCATTTGCGTAATATTGCCAAGATTAGGAGCATCTTGTCTCAGAGTGATGCTGAGAAGCTGATCCACGCTTTTGTTAGCTCGAGATTAGATTATTGTAATTCTTTATTATCAGGCTGTCCTAAAACATCTTTAAAAAGTCTTCAGCTGATCCAAAATGCTGCAGCAAGAGTTTTAACAGGTACTAGAAAGAGAGATCATATCTCTCCGGTTCTGGCCTCCCTTCATTGGCTTCCCATAGAGTTTAGAATTAAGTTTAAAATCCTTCTTCTTACTTACAAAGCTCTAAACAATCAGGCTCCTTTTTATTTAAAAGATCTGATACTACCGTATCGTCCTAACAGAGCACTACGCTCCCAAAATGCAGGTTTACTTGTAATACCTAGAATCTCCAAAAGTACAATGGGAGGCAGAGCCTTCAGTTATCAAGCTCCTCTCCTGTGGAATCAGCTGCCAATCTGGATTCGGGAGTCAGACTCGATCTCTGTTTTTAAGAATAGGGCTAAAACCTACCTTTTTGATATAGCCTACAATTAGGGAGGGATCATGGGTTTCTGAACCCTCCCTTAGTTATGCTGCTAATAGGTTTAGTCAGCCGGGGGACCTCCAGTAATGCACTGGGCCTCACTCCTTTCCTCACTCTCTATGAAATATTTTTTTTTTGCTGGTCATTAACATTTGTTTGTTCTCTCCCATAGATTGAGTCCCCATCGTGCTGTTTGCTCTCTACATGTCTGTTCTTTTCTTCTTCTCTGTCCCCTCACCCCCCAGCCAGTCGCAGCAGATGACTGCCCCTCCCTGAGCCTGGTTCTGCTGGAGGTTTCTTCCTGTTAAAAGGGAGTTTTTCCTCTCCACCGTCGCCAAGTGCTTGCTCACAGGGGATCGCCTGATTGCTGGGGTCTTTCTGCAACTGTGGGGGTCCTCCCTACAGTTGATAGTGCTATGAGATGACTGTTGTTGTGAAATGGCACTATATAAATAAAGTTGAATTGAATTGAATTTTATGCAAAGGTTTTACATCTGCCTTTATACAGTGGGTTGGAGAAGATTTCAAAATATCACACACATATATATCGTGTGTCGCGATACATGTTAAAAGCCATATCGCCTAGCCCTAGGCCAGAATGACCTACTCTGTCATTGTCAGGTTAGCCATATACAGTGCTATGAAAAAGTATTTGCCCCCTTCCTGATTTCTTATATTTTTGCGTATTTGTTACCCCTAAATGTTTCAGATCATCAAACAAATTTTAATATTAGATATTATTTAATATATTGGTTATCCAAACCTACCTGGCCCAATGTGGAAAAAGTAATTGCCCCCTAAACCTTATAACTGGTTGTGCCACCATTGGTGCCAACAACTGGCAATGAGTCTTTTACATTGCTGTTGAGGAATTTTGACCCACTCTTCTGTGCAGAATTGTTTTAAATTCAGTCACATTGGAGGGCTTCATGAACTGATGGCCGGACATTCTCCTTCAGGACTTTTTGGTAGAGAGCAGGATTCATGGTTCTGTCAATTAGGACAAGTTGTCCAGGTCCTGAAGCAGCAAAGCAGCCCCAGACCATGATACTACCACTGTTTGACTGTTGATACAGTGTTCTTTTTATGAAATTCTGTGTTAGTTTTATGCCAGATAAAATGGGACACGTCTTCCAAAAAGTTCACCTTTTTTCTCATCAGTCCCCAGAATATTTTCCCAAAAGTCTTGAGGATCATCTAGATGTTTCCTGGCAAATATGAAACGAGTCTTTGTGTTCTTTTTGTCCAGCAGCAGCTTTTGTCTTGGAACTCTCCCATGGATGCCATTTTTGCCCAGTCTCTTTCTTATTGTTCCATTGTGGACCAGTGTCCAAACTGAGACAAGTGAGGCCTGCAGCTCTTTAGATGTTGTTCTGGGTTTTTGTTTCTCATCTGTTCTTGAATTTCTTTAGATCACAGTGAGATGTGTTGCTTTTTGAGATCTTTTAGCCTACTTCAGGTTGTCATACAGGTTCTATTCAAGTGATTTCGTGATTCAACAAGTCTGGCAGTAATCAGGCTTGGATGTAGCTACTGAAACTGAACTCAGCTTTCCAAAAAATGTGGTTAATCACAGTTAATCCACGATGTAACAAGAGGGGGAATTACTTTTTCACATAGGGCCAGGTAGGTTTGGATAGTTTTTTCCCTTTAATAAATGAAATCATCATTTGAAAATGGCATTTTGTATTTATTCAGGTTGTCTTTGTCTGATACTAAAATTTGTTTGATGATCTGAAATATTGAAGTGTGACAAATATGCAAAAATATAAGAAATCAGGAAGGGGCAAATACTTTTTCACAGCACTGTACATGGGTCACATGCATAGTATACCATTAAAATACTAAAACATTCACATAATTTTAAAAAAAATGTGCACCGCCTTTATTTAGTTAAGCTCTTTGAGAAATAGAGGGATTCCACCTTCTGAGTTTCATGACTTCACTAATCTACTAGCCCTACCTTCAGTTCTAAGTTAATAAAACAAACACATTCTTACTGCATTGTTACTTGTGATTGGCCCATTTAAAGATCCTTTTGCCAATCAGACTGGTGACACATTAATAATAATGAGCAGGCTAAGAACTGACTACTTCATCACAGCTTTGCAGACAGCTTTTTTGATTGGCTGTAAAACAGTTTTAGTTCTTTAAAACTCCATACATGCATCCTTGAGGATGTCAGAATGTATCCCGGAAAAATGCACTATATGGGTCTTTGAGATACAGTGGTGTGAAAAAGTGTTTGCCCCGTTCCTGATGTCTCATTTTTTTTGTATGTTTGTCACACTTGAATGTTTAAGATCATCAAACAAATTTAAATATTAAACAAAGATAACACAAGTAAACACAAATTGCAGTTTTTAATTGAAGGTGTTTATTAATAAGGGTAAAAAAAAAATCCAAACGTACATGGCCCTGTGTGAAAAAGTGACACACACACACACACACACCCAGTTAAAACATAAATTAACTGTGGTTTATCACATCTTTGGAAAGCTGAGTTCAATTTTCTAGCCATTTCTAAAGCTTTGGGACTCCAGCAAACCACAGTGAAAGCCATTATCCATCAATGGCAAAAGCGTGGAACAGTGGTGAAGCTTCCCAGGAGTGGCCAACTGACCAAAATTACCCCAAGAGTGCAGTGACAACTCATCCAAGAGGTCACAAAAGTACCCCACAACAACATCCAAAGAACTGCAGGCCTCACTTGCCTCAGTTAAGGTCAGTGTTCATGACTCCACCATGAGAAAGAGACTGGGCAAAAATGGCCTGCATGGCAGAGTTCCAAGATGAAAACCACTGCTGAGCAAAAAGAACATAAAGGCTTGTCTCAGTTGTGCCAGAAAACATCTTGATGATCCCCAAGAACTTTGGGAAAATACTCTGTAGACTGACGACACAAAAGCTGAACATTTTTGGAAGGTGTGTGTCCCATTACATCTGGCATAAAAGTAACACAGCATTTCAGAAAAGGAACATCATACCAACAGTAAAATATGGTGGTGGTAGTGTGATGGTCTGGGGCTGTTTTGCTGCTTCAGGACCTGGAAGACTTGCTGTGGTAAATGGAACCATGTATTCTGCTGTCTACCAAAAAATCCTGAAGGATAATGTCTGGCCATCTGTTCGTGATGTCAAGCTGAAGCGCACTTGGGTTCTGCAGCAGGACAATGATCCAAAGCACACCAGCAAGTTCACTTTTGAATAGCTTAAGAAAAACAAAATGAAGACTTTGGAGTGGCTTAGTCAAAATCCTGAACTGAATCTGATTGAGATGCTGTGGCATGACCTTAAAAAGGCAGTTCATGCTCAAAAACCCTCCAATGTGGCTGAATTACAACAATTCTGCAAAGATGAGTGTGCCAAAATACCTCCACAGTGCTGTAAAAGACTCATTGCCAGTTATCGCAAACGCTTGATTGCAATTTTTGCTGCTAAGGGTGGCCCAACCAGTTATTAGGTTTTGGGGGCAATCACTTTTTCACACAGGGCCATGTAGGTTTGGATTTTTGTTTCCCTTAATAATAAACACCTTCATTTAAAAACTGCATTTTGTGTTTACTTGTGTTATCTTTGTCTTGTGGAGTGTGCAAAATAAGAGACATATTCACGACAGACAGTTTATTACACACTTCACATCTTTCAAGCACAGAACAGAATGGCACATTTCAGCAGACACTCTTCTTTTACCCAAATCTCTCTTCACAAGTTTCATGGCATTTCTCCACACACAACATGACAATTGTATTACACTGCATTCAACCCCCTACGTCCTTGACTCCTTCCTGCTACCTCGCCAGGAACCTCCTGAGCATTGTTCTCCCATGCTTATCCACTGTCTCTTGTCTGGGATGCTAAATAATCTGACTCCCCCAAGGTGCTACACCGCCCCCCCCCCCCCCAGCATCTTAGATAGAACAATAGAACATCAGTCTACACGCCGTTTGGGCTTCCGTCTCCTCCCATATCTGCTATAACTGGGGTTTACCGCCTCCGTGGTGCTGCTGTGCCGGTGGGGGGCTGCTGGGAGTGTGTCTGACTGCGGGTGGGCCGTGGCGGGGGGGGGGGGCACTTCGGTCTGTCCGTGTGGCTGCTCTGGTGAATCGTTTTCCTAGGGAGCTCTCCGTGGGGGTCTTCCACGCCGAGGGGCCCTAGCCAACAGCACTTGCTCGTCCGCCACAACGAAAGCGGGTTTGAGTCTGTCTATGCCAGTTTTCTCCCGCCTACCCCCCAAGTCTAGCAAAAAATGCTTATCCCCTGTTTCCAACACTCTGAATGGTCCCTCATAGGGTGGGCGCAATGGAGGGCGGTGGGCGTCGTGTCTGACGAACACAAAGTCCGCGCTCTTCAAAGTTTTAGGCACGAAAACACGCAGAAAATGGTGGGCAGGGCCCGGCAGCGTGCCTGTGTTTGCGCTACGCTGCAAAAGCTGAGACGGGCAGCTGTCCGGCGCGGGATTATCTGGCAGAAATTCCCCGGGAAGCCGTAGGGGCTGCGCAAAAACCAGCTCTGCGGGGGAAGCTTCCAAATCCTCTTTTGGCGCAACCCCAATAAAACCCACGGCAGCCTGTCTACCCAATTTGCATCCGTCAGTGAAGCCCTGAGTGCTGCTTTCAGTGATCTATGAAAACGCTCGCATAAACCATTGGCCTGTGGGTTGTACGTGGTTGTGCGGTGAATTGAAACACCCAGGCTGTGGGCCATCGCGGACCAGAGGTTCAGAAACAAATTGGACGTAATGTCCGACGGGACTCCAAAACGTGCCACCCATGCTGTTAAAAAAGCACGTGCTACGTCCGCGGACGTGGTTGCCACCAGCGGGACCGCTTCTGGCCAGCGCGTGGTGCTGTCCACCACTGTCAGGAGGTGCATGCACCCTTGTGATGGCGGGAGGGGGCCCACGAGGTCCACGTGAACATGGTCGAACCTCTTAGCAGGTACCCGAAATGGCTCCAAGGGAGCCTTCGTGTGTCTGTGTACCTTGGCTCGTTGGCACGCCACGCAGGCTGCAGCCCACTCTTTTACTTGTTTGCGTAGGCTCGGCCACACAAACTTCTCTCCCACCATTTTGACTGACGCGCGCACTCCTGGGTGTGCCAGAGTGTGAACGACTCAAACACACGGCGGCGCCACGCGACCGGAACCACCGGACGCGGGCGTCCTGTGGAGACATCGGAGATTGGGGGGGGGGCCGCCATCTTGCAGCACCCTGCTCTCCAGCCTTAACCCTGTTGGTCCAGACTGGAGCGCACGCACATCTGCATCGCTAATCTGCTCCGCGGCCATGGCTGCGTAATCTATCCCCACGCAGACCGGGGCCACCACGGCACGCGAGAGGCAGTCCGCCACCACATTCAGTTTACGTGACACATGCTGAATATCGGTAGTAAACTCTGAGATCGCGGCCAGCTGTCGCTGCTGCCGGCCCGACCACGGTTCTGAAATCTTGGCCATCGCGAATGTTAGCGGCTTGTGATCCACGAATGCGGTGAAGCTGCACCCTTCCAGCCAGAACTGGAAGTGGCGTATGGCCAGGTGGAGAGCCAGCAACTCTCTGTCAAACGCGCTGTATTTACGTTCGCTGTCGCGCAAAGTTCTGCTGAAAAAAGTGAGCGGCTGCCAAGCCCCGGCGACGTGCTGCTCTACGACAGCCCCTATGGCCACGTCTGAAGCGTCGGTGGTGAGTGCTATCCGGGCCGCCGGGTCTGGGTGCGCCAGCAGTGCGGCGTTTGGCAGGGCTGCTTTAACCTCTGAGAACGCCCGCTCTCCAGGGTCCATTCGACCCTATCTGTGGGTTTCTGTCTCTTGAGCGCGGCGTACAATGGTTGCATGAGCTGCGCCGCGCAGGGAAGGAAACGGTTATAAAAATTTACCATCCCCAAAAATTCCTGCAGCGCCCTGACCGTTTGAGGCCGGGGAAAATCCGCCACAGCGCGCACTTTGTCGGGCAGCGGGATCGCTCCTTCTGGAGAGACACGGTGCCCCAAAAAATCAATCTCCGTCACGCCGAACTGGCATTTCGCCGGGTTGATTATTAACCCGTGCGCCTCCAACCTCCGGAAAACCGTCATGAGGTGGGTTTCGTGTTCGTCTTCGGACGCACTGGCTACCAGGATATTGTCCAGGTAGACGAACACGAACGGGAGATCGCGCAGCACGGCATCCATCATGCGCTGGAATGTCTGTGCTGCGCCTTTTAACCCGAATGGCATGCGCAGGAACTCGAATAAACCGAACAGAGTTATTACCGCTGTTTTGGGTACGTCCTCAGCGCACACTGGGACTTGATGGTAACCGCGGACCAGGTCTATTTTGGAAAAAATGCACGCTCCGGCGAGGTGAACGGAAAAATCCTGTATGTGGGGAATTGGGTAGTGGTTGTGCGCTGTGGCGTTGTTCAACCTGCGGAAATCACCGCACGGTCGCCACGATCCCTCAGCCTTAGGGACCATGTGTAGCAGGGATGCCCATGGGCTGTTTGAACGCCTGATGATGCCCAACCTTTCCAGGTTGGCAAACTCCTCGCGCGCTATGGCCAGTTTAGCTGTGTCCAAGCGCCGAGGTCTTGCAAAAACGGGCGGCCCGGTGGTGGTGATAAAGTGCTCCACCCCGTGTTTAGCGATGGCCGCTGAAAACGCCGGGACCGTGAGTGCTGGGAACTGAGTGAGCAGTGCGTGGAACTTACCGCCTGGAGCTGTGACGTTGGCTTGTGCTGTTGGCCGGGTCACTCTAGCTATACAGGGGAGAGAATCAAAGGACAGTGCGTTAACCAGGCGCCTGTTAGCAACATCAACCAGTAAACCATGTGCACACAGAAAATCAGCCCCCAGGATATGGTAATTCAGTGCTGCTACAACAAAAGTCCACTCGTATGTATGGCCGTGTAGAGATAAGAGCAGAGTCCTCTCACCACAGGTCTTAATATCCGAGCCGTTTGCTGCCAACATCACGGGGCCGCTAGGTCCTGCCAGCCGGTCAGCGTAGGTCGGCAGGATGAAGCTCTTCTGGGCTCCGGTGTCCACGAGGAAACGCCTCCCTGAGCGCGCGTCCGTCATGTAGAGCAGCTTGTTCTCTTCACCGAGGGTCGCAGCTGCTACCGACCGTCGGCCTCGGCGTTTTCCCGAGCGCTTGAATTGGCACGGTGGCGCACATCTGCGTGCGATCTCTCCGAAGCGGCGGTGGTAGAAGCAGAGCATGTCTCTCTGTCGCTCCTTGGCCCCCGCTGCTGCTACCGTCGGTGGCTCCTCGCCTCCTCTGGTCGTCTCGCTGGGCTTCGCCGCCGCCGCGTTGACTGTGATCGCCCTGGTGGTGAGGATGATCCGGTCTGCCTCCTGGGCTAGGGCACGGTAGTCATGCGCGGCCAGCAATTGGCCAGAACCGCTCTCGCCACTGTTGGAAGGTTCCGGAGGAAAAGTTGGGCAAACAGAAAGTGCCCGTCGTCCGTGCCCATTAACGCCAACATCTTCTCCATCAGGTCAACGGCCGAACCATCTCCTAACTCGGTCCGCGCCAGGAGCCTCTCCGCTCTCTCACATTTCGAGAGCATGCAGCGCTTGATGAGCGCAGCTTTGAGCGCCTCATATTTGTTGCGGGCTGGTGGCTGATCAAGCAGGCTCGCTACCTGCTGAGCTGTGTGGGCGTCCAGCGCTGCGACCGCATGGTAGAATCTGGTGTCGTCTGCCGTTACTCCCCGGAGGGCGAACTGGGCCTCGGTGTGGTGGAACCAAGAGCGCGGGTTGTGCTGCCAGAAGTCCGGTAGGTTGACTGAAACCACACACGTGTGGCTGGGGATTCCAGTCTGGGCTGTCTCTGGGGTTCTTGCCTCGTGTTCCATAATACGTCTTGGGTCACCAGTGTGGAGTGTGTAAAATAAGAGACATATTCACGACAGACAGTTTATTACACACTTCACATCTTTCAAGCACAGAACAGAATGGCACATTTCAGCAGACACTCTTCTTTTACCCAAATCTCTCTTCACAAGTTTCATGGCATTTCTCCACACACAACATGACATTTGCATCACACTGCATTCAACCCCCTACGTCCTTGACTCCTTCCTGCTACCTCGCCAGGAACCTCCTGAGCATTGTTCTCCCATGTTTATCCATTGTCTCTTGTCTGAGATGCTAAATAATCTGACTCCCCCAAGGTGCTACAGTCTAACATTTAAATTTGTTTGATGATCTGAAACATTTAAGTGTGACAAATGTACAAAAAAAATGAGAAATCAGGAAGGGGGGAAAACACTTTTTCACACCACTGTATCCTCTGAAGTAATTTGATTGTTCCATTTTATATAGAATATTTTTAACGCTGGCCTCATTATACCACACTTCTTTACTGTTGGAACACGTTTTAAGGTCATGGCTGCGAGGGTGACTGTTTTTTTTTTTTTTTTTTTTGACAGTTTGTCTCCCGAGTCCACGTGCCCTGTTTGGCCTTTGCACATAAATTGTACCCACACTGGCTGCGCGGCCAAATAGTAGAATCTCCCTGTGTGTATATTAGACTGCAGTAATGTGTTTCCACTATGAAACAATGCAAGGATAATTGTCTTTTCTGGCAATTAGCTAACACATTGGTTCAGTGCTATTGGCAGGCATATCTTTCATGTCCCCTTCCAGCCCTCAGACTGTGCTCCACAGTGTGTGTGTGTGTGTGTGTGCGCGCGTGTGTGTGTGTGCGCGCGCGCGCGTGTGTGTGTGCGTATTTGTGCTTTAGTCAGACTCCAGAGGGCAGGCAGGCAGGCGCACTGCAAAAGATCAATAGACTTCTAAATAAGGGACATTACCCCCAACAGGGTGAGTGGCTTGCCTTTGCCTGGTATTGTCGTACATTTTATATATATATATATATATATATATCCCCCCTTTCTTTCCCCTTGCATTTAACAGGCACAGAAATGGGGCCTCTGGGACTATGGAATATATGTACAATCACTAGTGCTGGATCAATACAGAGTTTTAAATTGTTTTCTGTATCTTCCTTGTTTTGTTTTGCTCGCTTGTTGTTGCACCCACCTCCACCCCTCCACCCTTTTCCCTAGCCACACTCAGCACCACACCTCAGCATGATGACACCACCAGCAAGCCACCTCCCCTCGCCTTGCAGCAAAGGTATCAGAGAGTGCATCAGTCAAGCGGAGTGAAAGACTATTTGGTGGCTCTTGTAAATGAATCAATACATTCAAAGCAGTTTTAATGCATATCGAATACAATATAAGCATCCATAATGGTCTTGGTCTGGTGGACAGGGGAGTTGCATCAGAACCCAGATGTGGTCTTTTTGTACACGCCTGGATTTCTTTGTTTTTCTACAATCCCCAAATGTCTGGTCATAATTTCATATTATGTTTGGCTTGGTAAAATATAGTGGACAAAGTTGCATTCAAAGTAAAATATCTCTCATATACAATAAAAAGCTGATCTAAATAATGACACACTTGTTTTACAGTACTGTACATCTTAATGATGTTTGGTATACAGTATAGGCAGCTCTTATTGCACTTTATGTGTACAAAGCACATGTCTGAGCCAACTGAGAAGTTTTGTATATTATATTTCTACATTACAAACAACCGTATTTTTGTTCCTTCTCTGTTTTAGCAGACGCCTCTTCAAAGTCGCTATCAGACGTACTGGGGGAGCTCATGTTCTGTCTTTTGCCTCCCTGCTATCTCTTCATCTTTCTTTCTATTCCTTCTTTGACAGGACTTGATGTGCCTCTAGATTTAGACATACTTTTTTTTTTGAGGAGGCAATTTTGCTAGCTATTTGACCTTTTCCATTTTCCCAAGGCCCAGCTCCAGATTAGATTGCTACTCCATGTTTTGTAACTATGTGATTCGACCGCCTTTAAGATTTATTGTCACATTCCTTTACAGAAGCCTTGTACGCAGGGTTATAAATGGCCCGTGTTTGATGTTAACACCATGAGAATGTTGGCGTCTACTATGATCCTTAGGTTCTTTGACAGAATTCATCATAACTTTAGTGTTTTGCAGATAAAAGGTCTTGATAACTGAATATTGCATTATGTTCTACTGTGGTATAATCTCAATTTAGCATCCGCTATGATTGTTATGGTTCCTTTTGTCTAGCGTTCAAGTGCTCCTCTTTTCTCACTCACACCTCTCCTCCATGCCGAGCCGTTGAGTGGATATGCAGCTTTTTTTTTTTTTCTTCCCCAAATAATGAGAGCAAGGGCACTTCATTAGCAGGAGGGGAGGGAGTAAGGAGGCAAAGACAGCATGAGTGTTACTGTGTGCGCACGTGTGTATGAGAGGGAGGTAAGCAGCACTGTGGCACTTCACTTGACAAGTATACTAATTACTCCTTTTCAGCGAGGAGCTCCAGTCAGCCTCCGCCACACTCTAATGGCCTGACCTGGGAAGCCTTTCTCCATAGCGGAGCCTCCCCAGATCCACTATTACTGCATCTACACGCACACATTAACGGTGAAATGTGGAGTCTCATCTCACTGCTATCACCAAGAATCAGGTGGAAGCAGATCAGTTCTGCCCCAGTAACCTCTTCAGGGACTGGGCTTCCTCTTGCGCACAAGATACCACCTCATATCATCAACTCGCACCTACACACCACTACAGATACTTTAAAAAAAAAAAAAAAAAGCATTTTCTTCCCTCTTCACATCCCTTACTCTGTCCCACTTCCCCATCTTCTTCTTCTATTTTTTTTTTCCAATGCGGGGGGATAAATTTAAAAGGAGTAAATTGGAAAATCAAATGAGGGCTTTAGGCAGCCACAGAGATTTGCAGAGCTGTCGACCAGTGTTGGAGAGCCTCATCCATCATGTCCCACAAGTAGTCAATTCCTCTAGTATCTGTAAATGTTTTCAGATATTAGCCAATTTATATGCTCCGAGATTCATCATGGAAAATCAGCTTTAGCGGCGCACATTATCAGGACCTGTCTGTCCCTTGCTCCATGAAGTTTGATGAACGAGCGCCCCTCCACAGCTCAATGGCTTATGCATGGGGAGTATGCGGGGGTGTGCGCATAAAGGAAATGTGTAACTGCCCCCCCCCCCAAAACCCGTGAAAAAGTGTTTTTTTAATTAATAAACAAACTTACAGAGGAGCTCATCAGTGTCAGGGGTAATAACAATCGTCATCCGTTATTGTTTATTACAGTCCTCCCTCAACAAATGTTGCTATTTAATGAGGTTTCTCTGCCTTTTTTTGTGTTTGAGATAATGACTTTTTCACCCTAGTGGAGAAGAGAGGAGTACCGGTTGTTACAAACGACACAAGTAAGCAGGGAGAAAACGTGACAGTGTTTTGTTGCCGTTACCTTGCCTTATATAGTTGATCTTGTTTTGGAGTTGCATATGAAAACAGGCTTGTGATTTGTTTACACTGCTTGTTTTCTTTAGCAAATCCCAGTGGAGGCGTAGTGTTTCACATCTATTATTCTCCTCTTCTCTGTTCTTTTTGTTCAGATGTTGACGGTGTGATATGGTGCCTTAGTCACAATTTATACCAACATGGGACAATTACAGTAAATTTGGTGAATGTTTACAAGGTGCAAAGTTGTGCTGCAGGGCTTTGTTCTCTGTGTCTGGTGCTCCTCAGATTGTGCTTTTTATTTTCCTGTGCACGTTTTTATGTGTGCTCCTGTGTGTATATTTACAGATGACGGTGTGTGTGTGTGTGTGTGAGAGAGAGAGAGAGAGAAAGGAGCTGAAGGTGTCATAGAGGTGTGTTGCCGTGCAAAGCGGGGGCGTCTTTAATAAATGTATGCTGATGTTGGAGGCTGCAACGATGCGAAGGATGCAAGGGCCCTGTTGTTATTTACTGCTGTGTTTGTGCACAGCAGCGAATCCTCGGCCGGCAAATGGCATTACAGCCCGTGATGAATGAGCATTAGGGTAAACTCATTTTAAAAGCATCCTGATTTATTAGCAGCCTGGCCTTCCATTTTCATCAGGTCAATGCATGGCTGAAATTCTACAATGTCACCGCCAAGGTCACCTCTTTATGGCTATTTTTAACCCCATCGCTCAAAAAGAGCAGGAGAAAGGGATCCGGCCACTTTACTCTGGCCTTCTGCTTGAAATATCAAAGAGCTTCAGAGACAAGTGAGAAGAATTCTAGTCTTCAAGAGTGTGTGTGTTATGTGAGAGACCAAAATGTGGTGGTGGTCAACCTCCAATTATGAGTGCTAGTAAGACAAGAGCTTTAATGGCTAACGTTTGCCTTCGGGGAGGTTTATTACACACCACTGTTTTGCAGAAGCAGCGTCAAATCTATAAAAAGACCATTAGGAAGAGGGAAAAAATCAATCAAAATGCCATTAAAGTGGAATAAGTTGCCAATATTGCTGATGTGGTTGCGGGTCCTTTGATTTTCCTTCATATTATTAGGCACAGTCGAGTAGTGACTTTGTTAAGGGAAACCAGTGTTGTTGGGGAGTAATATGTCTCTCGGCTTCATAAAGTTTGCTGCCTCATATTTCCCACTTTATTGATTATCCATTATCATTTGTCATGAGGTGTCCTAACTCAAGGGGAAAATATAACCCTCTTTCTTTACTGCTGCCTGCACTGCACAGGAGCGTGGTATGGATCTGCGTGTGAAGGTACCAATCTCTGAGAAAAATGAGCAGAGAAATAAAGCACAGCCCTGTGCCTTGCAGCTCTAAGTGGGAGTGCGAGGTTATAGGGTGGGCTAGGGGAGCACCCGTGGCTTGGAGAGACTAAAAGAGAATGCTGGTCTGCAAAAAAAAGCTGTAGTAGAGAAAAGCAGAGACAAAGACACAGCAGAAACAGAAGAGAAAGGGATGCTGAATGGGCTTTGTTCGTCTTTTATCCTCCATACTTGTTTTTCCATCCTAAGCTAGATTGGGGATCACAGCAATGATTGTCCTTTCTGTAGCAGTTTTTCAAGGGGTCTCACCAATAAAAGAAGTGTATAGGGGAGGATTGGAAATGAAAGAAGAGCCTAAGTGTCTTTCTGTTAATGAAATTCGTTTAACATGGGATTAATGAACCAGTCAGTAATCAATTGATCCTTCTCATTTGGGTGTTCTAACTCTCTCTTTAATCCATTTTTATAAATCTTCAAATAAGCTGTTCTCTCCATAATACTGTGTACCTCTTTCTAGATGAGCTTAGGAATTTCCTGAGTGTTATTTCAGCCACCATCCATGCCTAAAATATGAATAAAAACATTCCTTGCATTGTCTCTAATGCCGCAAGTCTGTCAGGGAGCGCGTACATATATATCACCAAAATGGCGTGCCACGACTATTTCGTCACACAATGATACAATCCATTTAATCCAGATCTTTTTAAGAAATGATTTAAGGAATTTTTTTCTGTTGCAGTTACAGTGAGTCGATGCGGCAGGCTTCCTTTCCTGATTTATAATGTTGATAGAACTAGAATGGGGATGAGAGATGCAGAATAGTCAGCATTCATAACATAGATAAACTACATGAAGCGCCTGTGCTCTGGACTGAAACATTTATCTATAGAAAATCTGTATTGAGACCAACCAGACATCTAATGGACTAAAGTAGGGGGAAAAAAAACCACACTGAAACTGGGCATGGTGAATTATAGCTTGTCCACATGTTTCTAAATGCTCTATATTTGCACCTTTTGTTGTAATACCAAAAGCTTCAACAGTCACTTGCCCAAATGAAAACCTGTTTAATTTAGATAATACATTATGGTTTCTGTTGTTTGCATGATAGAATTTACAGTAATTGTTATATTTATTTGTTTATTTATTTGTCTGTCTCTTGCCTTTTTTATCTTCCAGCCTCCAAAACAGTCCTCAACAGCTTTCTCAAGGAGCCGTCATTAATCCCAGACCTAATTTTGGCCAACAATATCTATCAGGTAATGACATTTTATTATTTTTCATTTATTTAACTGTTATATTATAGAGAAACACTTTAAATAGAGCTGGGATAAATAATGCATTAACTTTTTGATTAATGTGGGGCAATTAATGCATTTAAAAAAATTGATGCTGTTAGACCACTCCCTGAGGTGGTGTCAGCACTGGTGACTGGTTTGTCTCAGCAGCTAGCTCAGCTTAAAAGAAGATCAGGTCTTGTTTTTTTCAGCATTTGAATTTATACCACACTAAACTGATCCTCCGGTACTCAGGGCGACCTCATCCTGCGCACACACCCCAGTTAAAGCACGCACAGAACACACACCTGACCTAGTGTCATTGATTGGGGCTGCTCGCTCAAAAGTATGAAAAGAGGAAGAGTTTCTGTCAGCGTGTGAGGGAGGGGAAAAAAACTCTCCAATATAAAGTGAATTAAAGCTTCTAAGTCACCATTAGGGTTAGGAGCTCTGGAAATCAATTAAGCCCATATCTCAATGAGCATCAGATGTTGAGAATCTTTCATGACATTTTTTGAACATGTTTAAAGTTTTTCTGCATCAAGTAAACTGCCACAGTAAAAACTGTAGGTGAACTGTTTGACAGCCTTTTATGAAGGAAAAGACAGGAAGACTGCAGTCGCCAGTCGAAACATGTAAAGGTAAAAACAGCTCCTTTTTGTTCTTGTCTGAAATAAGAAAAAACAAAAAACCTTTTAGGAACCCTGAATAAACCTCAACAATCGCAATGTTCCTGATTCCTCAGCAGTCTGTGAGTCACTACCCTTAAGAATTGCTTTGTTTGTACTTTTAAGGGTTGAGATAACAAAGAAAGTTACCTTAAGTAGAAGCACTGACTTCCTCTTTGGTGGTTTCAAAATCAAACAGGAAATGTGACAACAGTATTAAAAATGATAGTTTTGCAGAGAATTTGACTCACTCTTTATAATTAACTGAAAAATAATAACTTGTAAAATTGTAATTGTAATTTTTTTAATTGAATATACATTCATGATTATCTAGCATTTTAAGTTGCTCTAGCAGTATTTTTGTTGAATACGAGTCACAACTACAGTGGATATAAAAAGTCTACACACCCCTGTTCAAATACCAGGTTTTTGTGATGTAAAAAAAAAATGAGACCAGGATAAATTATTTCAAAAGTTTTTCCACTATTAATGTGACCTATAACCTGTACAACCCAATTGAAAAACAAACTGAAATCTTTTAAGGGGAAAAATAAAAAACTTACAATAACCTGTTTGCATAAATACAGTCTTGAAAAAATTAGGACACCCTGTATAAGCCTGTGTGGTTTTTTCACATATTTGGACATATGGATATTGAATATCATTGTTAAAAATACTGGGAGGTTTGTGTAACACAACTAAACAATTAAAAATGAATTAAAGACTTTCGTTAAAATTTTCTGTAAAATGTAATTCTAGACAAATAGTAAGGAATAAATTAGGACCCCCCCTCCATCTTTTTTAGGACACCCCCACATTCATTCCCACTTAAAATGGCTAAAATAAATGTTAAAAAATGCAAATAAAAACAAAAACAAGGTTAGACATAGATATGTGAACATTTTTTAATAAAGAACTGAATATTTAAAGGGGTGTCCAAATTTTTTCACATGAGTGTATGCACACCCTTAAACTAATACTTTGTTGCAGCACCTTTGGCTTTTATTACAGCACACAGTCTTTTTGGGTAGGAGTCTATCAGCGTGACACATCTTGATGTGGCAACATTTGCCTGCTCTTCTTTGCAAAAATGCTCCAAATCTGTCAGATTGCGAGGGCATCTCCTGGCAGCCCTCTTCAGATCACCCCACAGTTCGATCGGATTCAGGTCTGGACTCTGGCTGGGCCATTCCAAAATCTTAATCTTCTTCTGGTGAAGCCATTCTTTTGTTGATTTGGATGTGTGCTTTGGGTCATTGTTGTGCTGAAAGCTGAAGTTCCTCTTCATCTTCAACTGTCTAGCAGAAGCCCAAAGATTTTGTGCCAACACTGACTGGTATTTGGAACTGTTCATAATTCCCTCCACCTTGACTAAAGCTGGATTCATGCTGCACCTCCGCTGTCCGCATACATGCAACCGGAAACCTTGTGTGATGAAATTTACATCATCGTCTCCACTCCGCTAATGTACGCAGGGCTGTAGTGCAGATGACCGCATGCAGCTCAAATTTTATGACTGCGCGGCCTGCCCACGATTTGAACACGTTGACAGAGCATGAAAGTAGATGAGGAAGACAATGAGGAGGCGGAAGACGAGAATAAACATACATGAATCCTTTTGCAGCAGCTTGGAGCGGAGAAGAGCACTGGAAAACGGTAATTCCTCCATTTCCTTGAAACAATGCCATTGTTGTTGCTACAAAAAAAATGTGTGTCACTCTCGTGTTTTATAGCCGGTGAACAAACTGGTGTGTTGGTACATTTGCGCTACCCATAGGGCTGGGGTGAAACTACAAATAACAGTTGTGCGCATGTGTCAGTTGCTTGGCCTGGTAGAGGAAAAAAGTGAACATATACAATGCCGCATGCGCGTCAGGCGCATCCAAAGCACACGCGGACCAAAGCGGTCCAGAGGGGAAATGCAGCATGAATAAGGTAAAGTTAAAGGTAAAGCCAACTTTATTGTCATTCAATCCATACAGCTAATCATGTACAGTAGAACGAAATTACGATTCTCTTATCTACAATGTTAATCACATCTAGAATCAGAGAGGTCGCTGCCATGCAAGGCGCCGCCACAAATTTCCCTCCTCCGTTCCATTATTGCTGAGCACCAAGCTGAACGGCAGGAAGTTCCACTTTTATATGGTCTTTGACATGACCTGGGCCTCAGTTCCAGCTGAAGAAAAACGGCCCCAAAGCATGATGGTGCTACTACCATGCTTCACTGTAGGTATGGTGTTCTTTTGGTGATGAGCATTGTTGTGCTTACGCCAAATTTTGGAATTATGGCCAGAAAGTTCAACCTTGGTTTCATCAGACCATAACACATTTTCCCACATGCGTTTGGGAGATTTCAAATGTGTTTTTGCAAAATGTAGCCGGGCTTGGATGTTTTTCTTCGTAAGATAAGGCTTCCGTCTTGCCACCCTAGACGGGAGATTGTTGTCACATGTACTTAACAGCCAGTACTTGCCAGAAATTCCTGCAGCTCCTTTAGTGTTGCTGTGGGCCTCTTGGCAGCCTCCCTGACCAGTTTTCTTCTCGTCTTTTCATCAATTTTGGAGGGATGTCCAGTTTTTGGTAATGTCACTGTTGTTCCATATTTTCTCCACTTGATGACTGTCTTCACTGTGTCCCATGGTATATTTAATGCCTTGGAAATTCTTTTGTACTCTTCTTCTGACTGATACCTTTGAACAATGAGATCCCTCAGATGCTTTGGAAGCTCTCTTTCCGACCATGGCTTGTGCTGTAAGATGTGACTACAAAAATACAGATACAGAAAACTGTATTAATCTCCAAGGGGCAATTTCGTTTCTGCAGTTCACCGACTACTATTCACATACACATCCAAACTCTGACTTGGTCTCTGACAATCAAACTGTCAATACAAAATGTCAGGTAAAGCCTACTGGAACAGCTGAACTTTATTTGGGGTTAATCAGATGCACTTTAAATGGTGGCAGGTGTGTGCTGACTCCCATTTAACATGAGTTTGAATGTGATTGATTAATTCTGAACACAGCCACATCCCCAGTTATAACAGGGGGTGCATATTTATGCAAACAGGTTATTGTAAGTTTGTTTTTTTTTCCCTTAAAAGATTTCAGTTTGTTTTTCAATTGGGTTGTACAGGGTATAGGTCACATTAATGGTGGAAAAAGTTTTGAAATGATTTATCTTGGTCTCGTTTTTTTACATCACAAAAACCTGGCATTTGAACATGTGTAGACTTTTTATATCCACTGTATATTCAATGTAGGAAAATGCAATTGGAAGTTGCTAATGTATACTTCTCTTTTGTACATTCTTTTATGCAAGTTTAGCAATTAATTACAATTAATTATAAAAAATGTGCAATTAATTAGTTAAAAATGTAATGCACAGCCCTACAGTTAAACATTTTTTAATTGAATGTTTATATATTAATTAAAATTTTAGGTGCTTTCATATTTTTGTTGCACCATGATTTTCAGTGTAACTAATCCACTGCTCATGCTCAGTGAGGTTTTTATTAGACATTACCTTAACGCTTGACAGGGAGACTGCATGAGGCACTCATGATTGCTGATGAAGTCACGTGAGAGCCGGCGGTCATGCCTGCCAATCTGCCAGCTTCTCCTGTATTTTCTCCTTTTTCTTGTACCACATGGGCTTCCCTCACCTTCTTTTTCCACCCACCCACCCTTTTGGCACAGCATAATATTTCTCACCCCCCTCTCTTTTCAGTGCACAATAAATGACTGCTGTTATGGACCGCTGGTAGACTGCATCAAACAGTATCCTATCCCATAAAATTTTAAGCCTGAAATTGACGAGGAGCTGTTGAATGGGATGAGATGTGTCTGGCTTCAGCTGACATAAAAGTTCTGCTTCACAGAGGAAGTGTTTCATCCCGCCTGCCATCCCACTAACACCGAAACAGGAGCTGGAAGGTGATGGAGGGAAAAGGAGGTGGTGATCACTGGCTGATCTGAATGCACGTTGTGGATCAGACCAAATGTTCTGTGATACAAAAAAAAAAAAAAAAAAAAAAACATTCAAAGGCTTAATAGCTAAAAGACAAAAGCATATATTCTCACATGCTGGTTTCTTATTTAGCCATGGTCACTTTTCAGCCTGCTCATTAATATTAATGAGCCTCTAATCAATCGTATTTTGAATGGGCCAATTACAAGTAACAAGGAGGTCAGGGTGCATTTGTTGGCTTAGAGAACTGAAGGTGGGGCTTATTGACTTGTGACTTCATAAAACCCAGGAAGTGCAGTCTCCTCATTTCTGTACTAAATAAAGGCTGCGTGTACATTTCTCTGAAATGAGCATTTAATGTTTTAATGGTATACATGAGACCCATGACTGTATTCTTAAGGCCAAAACCCACAAAAAACCACATTTTTACACAATATGGACCCTTTAAGTTTTTGATCAAACTTTTTTTAGTTCACTTAATTTCTACTGTATTTATCCATAATTTATTTTATACATTCCCCTCTTCCCCTTTAGTCAGTCCCTCCAGGATTTTGTTGGATGTATTTATGATTGTTGCGGCCCCAAAAGCCTGAATTTGCGGGAGCGTTTTTAAAAAGTTGCAATTTTTGAGAGGTTTTTCTGCACTAAAAGTTGTGGGGAAGAATTACAAATTTTAAAGCAAATGGTTTTTTCCAGTTTAGTGCAGTGATATTCTATATAATAATACAAGAAAAGCACAGGATTGTCAAAAATTGCCTATTACAGTGATATTGTGTCAAAGTCTGTATTTGCTGTTGCACAAAAGTTTTTTTTTATATAGCAGAAGTTTCTGCTTAATTTACATATCTATTACAACAGCTAAATTGCACTGAATGCATGTTAGATTTAGATTTTTTTAGATTTAGTATACTTTATTGATCCCCAGAGGGGAAATTGAGGGTCATCCTCCACCTGGATAGATGAAGCAGCCACGATACGGCGCTATCCCTTAACCATTCACACACACATTCACACCTAGGGCCACTTTAGAGTCTCCAATTAACCTAACCTGCATGTTTTTGGCATGTGGGAGGAAACCGGAGAACTCCCGGGGTAAACCCACGCATACACGGGGAGAACATGCAAACTCCACACAGATCACTGTTGGTCAGGGGCTGGGATCGAACCCACGATCCCCACGATCCCCCGGTCAAGGGTAAACTGTGCTGCCGCAGTGCTAACCACTGCGCCACCGTGCAGCCCATGTTAGAGTATACATTTGGAAATTATTGGCAGCACCTTCATTTGAAAACTCCCTACGGTCCCCAACCACTCTGTACCGAGTGGCGAGGAAAAAATAATTTATTCTGTTGGTCTCTAAATGTCTATTGGAGTTTGTGTTTTTCTGGGGAAAAAAGTTGCAGACAATATTCTCTCTCTTTCCGTGCCTAACTCCTACCTGTCTGTCTGTTGCATGTCTTGACAAGTGTCTTGACACACACTTGTCTCTTCAGACACACATCTTTCATTTGCGGGGGGTGGGGGCGGGGTGTCCATGTCCAGACTGGAGAGTCACAGCTTTAAAGCTCCTTGACGAGATGTAGTAACAATTTTACCTCTAAAGATGTCTAAAATAATCAAACACTGGCTGTAGTGTTAGATTTGCTGGTTTTGTTTGTAGTTTTATGGCGTCTGTTCTCATGCGCACTCCCGCGATGGGGTGCTTTTGGGGCAGGCGGATGTTTTTCAACACAAACACAGCACTTTGTACACGCGGTCAGGACGGAGATGTGGCGAGACGTCCATCGGCAGGCTGAGGGAGATGGATGAAGGGACAGTGTTGGAAACCTCGCGGGTGACGTTTTTTTTTTTTTTTTTAATCACACACTGTTTCTGCTGATGTGTTCCGTTAATGCTCACTGTAAACACGGAAGTGAATGCAGTGCAGCGATGCACTTGATTGGTTAGACTGAGCGTTTGCACGCCAGTCAGAAACAAATTTGATTGGTGAAATTGGCGGAAGTTGACGAGGCTAGGCCAAAATTGCGGGAAAGTTGCAGTGATTGGACAAAGTTGCAAGGTTGTGCAGTAGTTGTGCTGATTGGCTGATTTTGCGTGAATTGATGCGATCACAACATCGCGAAATCCTGGAGGGACTGTTTAGTATGACACTGGAATGAAGTTCCAGAATCAAAAGTTTGCAATCCAGTCCTATCCCTCCTTCCCTATTTCCCTAACTCATTCTGTGGGAATCCTCTCAGTGTCAACTTAGTCAGCCACTCTGCCACAGAGTTTATGATAACTGCCCCACTATTATAAGCTTTCATATGTGTCAGTCAACTGAACCTGTTTTATGGACTGTTTATTATTTGTTTGTTGTAGATGATATATTCCGGTGCAATAATTACATTTCTCTCTCTCTCTCTCTTTTTTTTTTTTTTTCCAAAAAGACACAGACGTATATGTACATAATTCCTGTGTTTTCTGGCTCTTTGTGTATATACCCACCACAAAATGTATCTAATTTAAAAGCTTTTTTTTCTTTAATATCGTAGAGGAATGGGCGTAGAAACCTAGTTCATGCACTTTATTCATTTTGGCAAAGGGGCATTTATTTGATCTTCCTCATTTAGTTAATGTATTCTGGACATTTGTTGTAAAAGCAGATTTAAACTGAAAGTCTGGAGAGAAGCAGCTTTCTCTTTGCATAGTAAACCAATAATAGAGAAAAGCTAATTCTTAATTTCAACTGATGTCAAACGTATGCACACAGCTTAGCCTACATAGCCTTGCTTTTGTGTACTCTGAAAACTGTTGGTTTTCTGTTGATCCTCCTTAATTCATGTTACGTAACTGTAAAGCATTGTGGTGTTTTAATTAGTCATAAGAAATGCTGCTATTGCTGTGCTTATTTGCCGAAATCCTTGACTCTAGCCTCAGTGCGATAGGCCACGAGCACGAGGTATTGCTCCGTGATAAACTGAAGGAGAAGAACCTTTCCTTTTTGGGTAAGCCATCCCTTCACCTTTTCATCACGTTTTTGACCCACTTTACTTGGAATTGTAGCTTTGTAGCAAGTTTAGTAAAGAATTTATTAAAAGACTACCCTAATAAAGTATTTTTTGAAAAATTGTAAGAAGGTTGTTGTTTAATTTATAAATGTTTTATATTTATAAAATCATCATGAATGCTGTGTGGTAAGATCAAGAGACCTTATGGGTGGAAATGTGTATATAGTGCTTAAATGCTTGTAACTAATTGACAAATATATCAGTGAAAACCTACCTGTTGACATAATCTGAGGTTGGAGAACAGATTAGTATCAGACATTATGACACTAATTTGCTTATAAACAGTTTATAAATCCTTTATTAGGGTAGTCTTGTTGTAACGTGGTGCCATAAATTATGTTCGACATGATATGAGGTTCATCTTGTATTTATTTTTAAATTAAGAACTTTTATCATATATATTAGCATGTTTATGCACAAGTCTATTACAAATATTTAAAGGGGTAAAACTTCAGAGGGTCTTCTTTCACTGAATTTAATGTCCTTTTTTTAAGCTGATTTCTGACTGTGAAGACTAGGGTAATTCTAAATCTGTGTGCTCTCCCAGTAGTGTTTGCTTTTCTGATATCATCACATTGTTCTGACAAAATTAAATCAAGATGGAGTGTCCAGGTATGAACCCCTCCCCACCACCACCACCACCACCAATCCCATCATCATCTTCTGGGTCAGCGGAGTGATGAAGGATAGAAGTCATTCCCTCTGTCATTAAGACCGTATCATTTATTTGGACATGGAGCGCTGACCTTTCTTCGGGGCTGTACGGAGAACTGTTCTAAAACTGTCAGAGTTCGAGGGGCACGAGGGCCACCGAAGCAGCCTCACCCCATCTGATAAATGGATTGGAAATAAGCTACCCAACAGCAGGGATGGGCCATTAATTTTAATCAAAGCTGATGTAAAAAGGCGATCAGAGCCACAGGAGAATGTCAGCAGCCCAGTAGGTCTGAACAGCGGTCCCCGTCCCACCACACACACACACACACACACACACACCTGCATCGCTACGTCCTGGATGCCTGGATCTGTACCACGGGCCTCGGGCACCCTCACTGACCTCTCTCGTCTCCCTTCTCTCTTCATCCTTGGCTGATGCTACCTCCTCACCACCACTGACACCGCCACCCTCCATCTCGCCACAATTCCCCTCCATGCCCCATTAGTTGAGCTTGGCTGGAGACAAAGAGGCAAGCCCTTGGAACTGAATGACCTGGTCAGCCTGAGATTTAATGGAGAAATCAGGTGTTGGAGGGATAATGGCTGAAGCATGCCAGAAGTCAAGGACAATGGTTGCAGCCTGCGCAAGCTGGGGTCAGTCTTACGGCGGCTATAATGCCAACCTTGTCCTCTTGTTGTGTATTTTATAAAGTGCTGCCAAACTGGAGATCCTTTTCTATAACTGGCCTTTGAAGTTACAGACAGCATTAATAGCAGATATGTGGAAGATGTAGATAACAGTTTTACTACACTTGTTGTCTTCTCCTGCTGTTTATTTCTGTTTTACTAATTTTGAGGTTTGTAATACCTTGGTGAAGAGTTTGCATAGCAGCCTGTGATTGATATAACTTGCTTTTATTTAGTAAAGAGAAAGACCAACAACAAAAACAAATGACAAGTAACTGTTAAATGCTAACTCTGAAGTTTATCTTCTGTAGATGAGAACCAGCTGAGAACTATGGGCTATGACAAAACACCTGATATCATCCTGGAGGTTCCAATCGGTCAGTATTTACATTAGACATGTCAGTCCTTGTCTGTAATAACTTACATTTAACTATCTTTTAATAATGCCACAGCATTGGCTTTTATTATACGAAGAGAAGTCATTTGTCCCTTCTTGATTTTGTGTTGCAATTGTTATTCCTTTTTATCCCATAAAAAGCTGTTGAGGGTCACATTGTCCACTGGATTGAGAGCAAAGCTTCCTTCGGAGATGACCAAAGCCATCGTAACTACCTCAATGAACAGTTTTGGAGCTACTGGAACAGGTGAGAATTCTTGTTCAATTCTGTTGTTTTTTTTTGTTTTTTTTCCGCTCTGAATTAGCCATAATGTGGCTGCTGTAATTTTATCATTTTATCTTAACATATTCTTTACTTCTTTGTTTTGACCACAGTCTGCAGTCATATCTCTAGGTTTTATAACAGTAATCTGTATCTCTGTCTGACAACGCTCACCACTTCCTCCCTGGCATAGATTGTCAAACTACATAATTTTACATATTACCCCTGTATATTGCACTGCTTCCACATCAACCCATGAATGGTAATTTTGATTATTTTATTCTGTACAAGTGTTGGAAGGGAAACAAGGAAATCCTTTGCATCTGCAGTTGTTGGATGAATCCTACAAAACTTGCAACACAAAGACCATTATAGAAACTCTCTTGCCATGTATATTGTTTCAGTTTTACATCTTTCTGTTCTCTGAACGGAAAACATGACATGCACATTTCTGTCACAGTTTCTTTATTTATTTAGGAATTTTCAGTGCTTTCTTTGACTTTATTTTCAGTGGGCCTCTGAATCATTTTTTTCTTCAGTGCCAGCAAAGACATTGGCATTTTTTCTCAATTACTGTGGATGACACAAGTAACACAATACTTGATTAGCCTCTATAGGCCTCATTTCAAACACGAGACATTTGTGTTTGTAGAGACACAAGAAGAGTCACAGTTACTGATACAGGGTCTTTATGTCTCTGCCTCTCTGCACACAGTTGGTTCTATAAGTTGTATATACAGTAAGAGATAGTCATAGTTACAAGGATGTCTGCCAGATCTATTTTGCCTGGTTGAAATCTGCATGTGACTTGCAAAAGAGGGAGAATGATGGGAAACTACACGCTTACTGACTAGCGGCTTGACAAGTGGTGGTTAGGAGCCAATAAGAACCACCATGTTTTACTGTCCTAAAATGAGACCTGAATCATAAAAATGTCAAATATATAATTTGTTTTATGCAGTATGTAAAACTAGTGGTTAGAATAATAAATACATTGGAGACTATTGTGATGGCTGAAAGTAGCCCTTTTGCCACTCTTGAGCTTTGTGTATACTTGACGCAGGGGTCGTTGCCCGAGCAAATAGTTTGGTTTTTTTAGTCAAGAAAATTTACATTTAAATCTCAAAAGCTCACATTACAAGCCAGGGATTCATACAGGCAATGCAAAAACAGTAGCAGTATGAAAAAAGAAATAAAGGAAAAATAAATAAAATGAAACACAAAAAATGCTTCAAATAACATCTTACAGTGGAAATCTTCTTCTCCAATTTATAAAGAAACAAGTAAGTAAACATGTCAAATTCTTGCGAGATTTGACATGTTTTTATAGCTTTCTGGTTGCTCGAACCACTGATAGTTTTAACATAAGTTTTAAAATCTAGTGTAAACATTTTAAATATTTTTTATTGCTAAATTTACATTTATGAATAAAAATTTACTATTAAAAAGGAGTAAATTCAGAATATAGAAAAAAATCTCTGTGTACCATTATTAACTGTATAACCAAATAAGACATTTTCAAAACATATAAGTTCTATATAGTTATAATCTAAACTAATTTTGCTGTCTATATATTGGCACAGATCTAACCAGAAAGCTTTGACATAAACGCATATCCAAAACAAATGGCATAAGTTTTCTGGATATAGACCACGAAATGAACACCAACCATCCATCCATCTTCTTCCGCTTAATCCTTTTCGGGTTGCGGCGGGGCTGGAGTCTATATGTGACTATTCCAGAAATAAACTGCAGTGGGATTAGATGTAACCTCCCTTTGAAATAAGGCTTTAATATTTGTATTTGTTTTTAAAATGGAAGGGAAACAGACTTTTCCCACCACAGTATAAGAAGGGTCCAGACCGGGTTCTCTATTTGATAAATGTGATACAGTTCTAAAAAGTGTGATTACCCCATCAGGAATTGCATTCTTAACGAGATGAAATTCTCTAAACGAGCATGAAAAGTTGAAGGTAGACACAAATTCTTCATATGACACCAACGTACCATTTAAATTAAATAATTGTCTGTCAAGCTCTTATTATCAAGCCAAGTTTTAAGAATTTATTTTTATAAGTTATATTGTGGTTATTCCAACTAAAGTAGTTATGGGGAGAAAAGCTCTTTGTAGATGAGAGACCAGGGTAATAGCAGCTGTTTGTGAAATTGGGATAGTTTGAAAGGAAGGTTGTTGTTTTTTTCTGGTTTGTATGGACACAATAACAGGAATTTTAAACCACCCACTTGAGAAAAAATATATTCAGGGATATGATTCCAGATTGACGCAGTGTTCTGCAGGAACCGTTTCATCCAGTTAATTTTGAAGGTATTATTAAGAGACTCAAAATCTAAAAAGTTTAATCCACCCTCATCATAGCTATTTATTGTCACAGATTTTTTTAATGTAATGAGTTTTATTTTTCCACAAAAAATTAAATAGCATTGTGTCTGTTGATTTACTAATGTTCTTATTTACATGAATGGACAAAGTTATATAAATCAGTCTAGAAAGTAAATCTCTTTGAAGCCACTGGTTAAATCTTTTTGTTTTTGTTTTTTCAATGAGCGGCTGAAAATTAGCCTCACATCTTATGTCTTCATTTTTGATATTAACTCCCAGATAGGCGACAGAATCTTTCACTGGAATATTATTGTTTGAAGCAGAATTAGAGCCTTTTCGAGACAGCAGCTCACATTTGTGGACATTTAAAGTGAGTCCTGAAGCTTTAGAAAACAAAGAAATAGTATTTAGTGCCAGTGGAATTTCTGAAGCATCAACAACCTGGCTAATCAAAAAAATTATAATTTTAAAAAGGGATCCCTTTTAAAGGGCGAGATTTAATCGAGTTAGTAAGCAGCTGTGCACATAACAGGAAGAGGTAAGGGGAGACTGGACAACCTCGTCTCACTCCCCCTATTCACCTGAAATCTCGGTGAGGTCCCCGACTTCAGCTTGATAGAGCTGTTAGTGTTTTTATAAAGTGCTTTGATGGCATTACAGAAAAAAAGGTCCAAAACCAAATTTATCAAGAGCAGAAAAAAATAAAATGATGCCCAATAGTGTCAAAAGCTTTATAAAAATCTAAAAATAAGATATAACTGTCACTTATGATACAGTGAGAATAATCAATAAGATCTAGTACTAAACTGATATTGTCAGAAATATGTTGAGCCTTCATGAAGCCTGTCTGGGTTTCATCATTTATAAATGATAAAACTGTTCTCATTCTATCAGCAAATATTTTTTTTTTTTTTTTTTTTTTTTTTTTTTTTTTCCTCCTCTCGGCGCCACACCAGTCGGCTGCCTTTTGCAACAGCGGCTCGATTCCGAGTTTTTTTTTCCCTTCCTCTCTCTTTTGATCACTTTTTTTTTTTTTCACCCCACTTATATCACGGACACACAGATCGTCCTAAATGTCTCCTGAGCCGGTGGACGGAGCCACTGTCTATAGCAGGATACGATACAGCAGAGAACAGCTGCTAGCATTCAACCGCCACCCGGTCCCATTGGAAAAACTCGACATACCGAGTGAACTGAGGCGAAAACGCCGCGGCTGCCGGGCTGGAGTAAGGCGGAGGACAAAAAATATAAGGTACAGACCCTCCCTTCCATCTGTTGTCATGGGAAATGTACGGTCGATACTGGGAAAGTTAGATGAGCTAGCGGCTATCTCCCGTTATGATAGCACATACCGGGAGTGCTCTCTCCTTTTGTTTACTGAGACGTGGCTAACTGAACTAGCAGCAGATGCTAACATTGAGCTGGAGGGTTTTCACATGATACGAGCTGACCGAACACCAGACAGTGGCAAGGCTAGGGGCGGTGGAGTGATCATGTATGTTAACAACAACTGGTGCAGACCGGGACATATCACTGTTAAACAACGACACTGCAGCAAAGACATTGAGTTGCTAGCTGTTAGCATGAGGCCTACATATCTCCCGAGAGAACACTCACACGTGATCTGCATTGTTGTTTATGCAAATCCGACGGCGAACGCTGGGACAGCACGTGACGTCATCCATTCAGTAACCAGCAGGCTGCAGACAGAACACCCAGATGCTCTTCTCCTCATCTCAGGCGATTTCAACCATGTTTCACTGTCTCCCATTCTACCCACGTTCACCCAGTATGTCACATGCCACACTAGAGACAATAAAACACTGGATTTATTCTACGCAAACACTAAGGAGGCGTACACCTCATCACAACTACCCCCACTCGGGAGATCGGATCACAACTTGGTTCATCTCCGGCCGGTGTACAAACCCCTAGTGCACAGACAACCTCCGGCCATGCACACTGTGGAGTTATGGTCTGAGGAGACAATGGACACCCTAAAGGGCTGTTTTGAAGCCACCGCCTGGAAGCAGCTCTGCGATCCACATGGTGAGGACATCGATGGCCTCATTCACACCTTCACGGGCTACCTCAGCTTCTGTGTGGACAAATCCGTTCCCACCAAGACCATACGGCGTCACTCAAACAACAAACCCTGGATCAACCCTGAGATAAAAACACTTCTGAGAGAGAAGAAGAGGATCTTCAGGTCGGGGAACAGGGAGATGCTGAAGTCCGTACAGAGGGAGCTGAGGAGAAAGATCAGAGAAGGCAAGGACAGCTTCAGGAAGAAGATGGAGGACAAGCTGCAACAGAGCGACATCAGCGGGGTCTGGAGAAACCTCAAAACCATCTCGGGGCTCCAGAATACCTCCCCCCAGGCCACAGGGGGCAGGGAGTGGGCGAACAACCTGAATCTGTTTTTCAATAGATTTGACCAACCGCCCTCCCCCCTGACTGCACAACAACCACTGCTGCCTCTAAAGAAATCAAGTCCTGCTGCCCACTCCCCACTCTACCAACACCCCCCCACTCCCAACACACAGCCCCCCATCCTGACCCTGACCAGGACCCAGGTGAGGACGGAGCTGAGGAAGATCAAGGCGAGGAAGGCGCCGGGACCGGACGGCATCAGCGCAAAGCTCCTCAAGTCCTGTGCAGACCAGCTGTGTGGGATTGTGACGTATATCTTCAACATGAGCCTGAAACTGGGGAGGGTACCACAGCTGTGGAAAACATCTTGTGTGGTACCTGTACCAAAAACTTCCCACCCCAAAGACCTGAACAGCTACAGACCGGTGGCCTTGACGTCCCACTTGATGAAGACCCTGGAGAGACTGCTCCTTGCTCACCTCCGCCCCCTGGTGGAACCAGCGATGGATCCACTCCAGTTCGCCTACCAGCATGGCATTGGGGTGGAGGATGCGGTGATCTTCCTCCTTCACCGTTCTCTGTCCCACCTGGAGAAGCCCGGGAATATGGTGAGGATCATGTTCTTTGACTTCTCCAGTGCTTTCAACACCATCCAACCGATGATCCTGAAGGACAAGCTGCTGCGCGCAGGGGTGGACCAGCACCTGTCATCATGGATCCTGGACTACCTCACGAACCGGCCTCAGTTTGTGAGAACCCGGGACTGTGTGTCCGACACGATCATCAGTAGCACGGGGGCCCCCCAGGGAACGGTGCTGGCTCCCTTCCTGTTCACTCTTTATACTGCGGACTTCTCACACAACACAACACACTGCCATCTACAGAAGTTCTCTGATGACTCTGCGATCGTTGGCCTCATCTCCAATGGAGATGAAGCTGAGTACAGAGGGCTTATCCAGGACTTCGTGGACTGGTGCCATCGGAACTGCCTCCAGATCAACGCGAGGAAAACTAAGGAGCTGGTGGTGGACTGCCGCAGGCATGGGCAGCCCCTCACAGTACCAGTAAATATACAGGGAACAGACATCGAGATGGTGACATCCTATAAGTACCTGGGTATTCATCTGAACAATAAACTAGACTGGTCACACAATACTGATGCACTCTACAAGAAGGGACAGCGCAGGCTGTTCCTGCTGAGGAGACTCAGGTCTTTTGGTGTACAAGGGGCGCTGCTGAAGTCATTCTATGACACGGTGGTGGCATCAGCCATCACTTTTGGAGTGGTCTGCTGGGGCAGTGGCATTACTGCAGCCGATAGGAAGAGACTGAACAAACTGATTAAGAAAGCTAGCTCTGTCCTGGGGCAGCGCCTTGATCCGATGGAGGAGATAGGAGAGAGAAGGACGGTGGCTAAACTGTCATCTCTGCTGGAGTCCGAGTTCCACCCTATGCAGGACATACTGAATGCACTGAGGAGCTCATTTAGCAGCAGACTACATCATCCCAGGTGCACAACCGAGAGGTTTCGTAGGTCCTTCCTACCAACGGCTGTCAGACTGTACAACCTAAGCAGGGCTGCTCGCAGAGATAGCAAAAAGACGTAACAAACTAATAGTTTTTTGAATGCAAAAGATGCAATAGACTTACACAATGGTCCTCTCCGGCATACAACTAGGAACATACCGGTCGCTATGGAGGGTGAGAATATGTATGGGCACATAATCATACCATGTAGGATAACTAAGTAGACGGTTATGCTGTTTCATTCCATCTAGCAACAATGCTCTGCACTGTGTGTGTTTATATATTTGCATATTTATTCCATCTAGCTACAATGCTCCGTACTGTGGGTGTTTATATATTTATATATCTACATATTATTCCATCTAGCTACATTGCTCCGCACTGTGTGTGTTTATATACTTGCATATTTATTCCACCTAGCTGCAATGCTCCGTACTGTGGGTGTTTATATATTTACATATTTATTCCATCTAGCTACAATGCTCTGCACTGTGTGTTCATATATTCATATATTTATTCCATCCAGCTACAATGCTCTGCACTGTGTGTCTGTGTGTGTGTGTATATATATATATTTTATAGTAATACGTACATATGTTTATTAGCTGCTCTTGCTTGCTTGTTTTTTTTCTTGCCTTCTGATTGTTGCTCTGAGTGTTGCTATCCCTGTGCTGTTGCAATCCTGGAATTTCCCCGTTGTGGGACTAATAAAGGCTTATCTTATCTTATCTTATCTTATTTGAGCCAATATTTTATAATCTGTATTAAGAAGACAGATGGGACGCCAGTTATCAGTTTGCAGTTTAGATTTTTTTGCCCGAGCAAATAGTGGCATCACGAAACCCTTGCAACCGCTCACACAGGCGCATGGGGGGCCTTAAGTTTTCACGGTAAGGGATGATGATTTAATCTGTCATTTTGAGAGACCAAACCTAAAAGAACGGGGGAAGGAAAGTTGGTTACCTAGCCACTCTGGGAGCACAAGCCAATGCACTCCCTGTGCCAGTCCCAAGCCCGGATAAATGGGGAGGATTGTGTCAGGAAGGGCTTCCGGCGTAAAAATTATTGCCAAATCAACATGTGGATCATCGCGATATCAGGTGATGTTACGGTGTGGTGACCCCAAAAGGGAGCAGCCAAAAAGGAAAAAAAAAAAAAAATATATATATATATATATATACAGTATATATACAGTATATATGGTGGGGGGAAAAAAGTATTTAGTCAGCCACCAATTGTGCAAGTTCTTCCACTTAAAAGATGAGAGAGGTCTCCAATTTTCATCATAGGTGTACCTCAACTATGAGAGACAAAATGAGGAAAAAAAAAATCCAGAAAATCACATTGAAGGATTTTTAATGAATTAATTGGTAAATTCCTCGGTAAAATAAGTATTTGGTCAATAACAAAAGTTCATCTCAATACTTTGTTATATACACTTTGTTGGCAATGACAGAGGTCAAACGTTTTCTGTAAGTCTTCACAAGGTTTTCACACACTGTTGCTGGTATTTTGGCCCATTCCTCCATGCAGATCTCCTTTAGAGCAGTGATGTTTTGGGGCTGTCACTGGGCAACACGGACTTTCAACTCCCTCCAAAGATTTTCTATGGGGTTGAGATCTGGAGACTGGCTAGGCCACTCCAGGACCTTGAAATGCTTCTTACGAAGCCACTCCTTCGTTGCCCGGGCGGTGTGTTTGGGATCATTGTCATGCTGAAAGACCCAGCCACGTTTCATCTTCAATGCCCTTGCTGATGGAAGGAGGTTCATTCATTCATTCATTCATCTTCTTCCGCTTAATCTCACGATACATGGCCCCATTCATTCTTTCCTTTACACGGATCAGCCGTCCTGGTCCCTTTGCAGAAAAACAGCCCCAAAGTATGATGTTTTCACCCCCATGCTTCACAGTAGGTATGGTGTTCTTTCTCCTCCAAACGCGACAAGTGAGTTTTTACCAAAAAGTTCTATTTTGGTTTCATCTGACCATATGACATTCTCCCAATCCTCTTCTGGATCATCCAAATGCTCTCTAGCAAACTTCAGACGGGCCTGGACATGTACTGGCTTAAGCAGGGGGACACGTCTGGCACTGCAGGATTTGAGTCCCTGGCGGCGTAGTGTGTTTCTGATGTAGCCTTTGTTACTTTGGTCCCAGCTCTCTGCAGGTCATTCACTAGGCCCCCCGTGTGGTTCTGGGATTTTTGCTCACTGTTCTCGTGATCATTTTGACCTCGCGGGGTGAGATCTTGCGTGGAGCCCCAGATCGAGGGAGATTATCAGTGGTCTTGTATGTCTCCATTTTCTAATAATTGCTCCCACAGTTGATTTCTTCACACCAAGCTGCTTACCTAATGCAGATTCAGTCTTCCCAGCCTGGTGCAGGTCTACAATTTTGTTTCTGGTGTCCTTTGACAGCTCTTTGGTCTTGGCCATAGTGGAGTTTGGAGTCTGACTGTTTGAGGTTGTGGACAGGTGTCTTTTATACTGATAATGAGTTCAAACAGGTGCCATTAATACAGGTAACGAGTGGAGGACAGAGGAGCCTCTTAAAGAAGAAGTTACAGGTCTGTGAGAGCCAGAAATCTTGCTTGTTTGTCAGTGACCAAATACTTATTTTACCAAGGAATTTACCAATTAATTCATTAAAAATCCTTCAATGTGATTTTCTGGATTTTTTTTTTATTATTTTGTCTCTCATAGTTGAGGTATACCTATGATGAAAATTGGAGACCTCTCTCATCTTTTAAGTGGGAGACCTTGCACAATTGGTGGCTGACTAAATACTTTTTTGCCCCACTGTACATTGTAAGTTGTATAAAAAACAAACATCTGTGCCAGAATAAATGCATAAACATCAGACAGCCCTTGTATAACAATGAATCTGTGCACTAGATGTTAGAAAGAAAAAAAAAACCTTTCCCCCCAGTAGTTTTAATGAGCCGGCTGCGCTGCTTGGACCAAGTTAGAGATATCAGGAGTTGCACAACTTTCAGAAACGACACACAAGCAAACTGCACACCACCAGTCATGACATCATTTTTTTTTTCACGCACAGCCTTTCGTGAGGGCCAGCGCATCAAGTATACACAGGACTTTACATTTCTGCCTTTTGCTGACTTATTTGCCATTTCTCACATTCCATTTAAAATTGAATGCATGTTTTAATCACTTTCCCCTTTCTGTCATATCTGAAACAGAAAACTGCTCTTACACTGCCGTCCAGATACGTCAGTGTGAACTTGACTTGAAGGAAATCGGGTACTCTGATTTTCTTCCATAGTCCAAAGCCATGCATATTAGGTTAATTGGAGATTTTAAAGCATCACTCCGGCAAAAATCAAGTTTTTCTTTCTTGTTAACATGTCCGTGAGATGTTTTTTTTTTTTTTTTAAACTTACAAGACATATTAAGAGCAGAGAAATCATTCAAATGTGTCATGTCTGGTTTTTTTTTTTTGCTTTAAAGTTTCACTTAAGCCCCACCCCCTGCAAAAAGGTGAGTTTACACGGAGTGTTTTTGGTGACATAACTACGTATATACAGCGCTGGCATGTCAGTAGTGTTGAGCCAATCAGAACTCTCTGGCCTAACTGAAGTTAGCCTTCAGGCCATTTAACATTTTTGGACAGCTGCTTTGAAAAGTTGACTCAAATTAAGATGGGTTAAACAGCTGTTAAGGACCAATACAGTTTCAGTCATTATCCTGGGCCACCTTGCATATATCTGGGCATGTTCTTCAACTGGTAAGTCTTTTCATCACAGGATTTATTCTATGGACCTCTCGCACAATGTAACCAGAGTGGTGGCCTAGTTGGTAGAGCATCTGCCCCACAACCGGGAGGTCATGGGTTCATATCCCGGCCGGGTCATACCAAAGACCATATAAAAATGGTACTGTCCGCCTTCTAGCTTGGTGCTCAGCATAATAGAATGGGGAAAGGAAAGTTAACTCACAGAGCTACTAGACGACTGACACCCCCCCCCCCCCCCCCACACACACACACTGTAGATTTCACTACTCACAGTAGCTGTGAGGCCTAGGGTCAGTGAAACGGAGATAGGTACCGCCCCATATACCATATGGTGTCCCACATGCTGTGGGGGGGGGGGGTGGACTTGCACAATGTAGAGTGACGTACTTCCGCATTCTGGTCCTCCCGCAGCTCCAGTTCCGCTTCCATAATATTTGCCCATTTCCTGGTGCTTTCACATCACTAAATCAATTTATCACTTCACTTATCATTGTACATATCAGAAATAGTGTACAGGCAGATCGTTTTTTTTTTAATAAAGTTCGTGTTTCACATTTTGATGATAGTTTTTGTAACCATACTGAGCTATTTAATAGTTCGCACAGTTAGTTTAGCATAGTGTAGCTATTGTGTTGTTTATCTCTGCGCCATTCCAAAATACCACTGCATGGACTGTAATAGACCTGTGAAACTCACTGAAGCACATGTCCGACACCCAGTTGTTACCTGACTTTTAATATTACCTTGTGTATGTAGAATCCTTCAGTTATTGATGTTACCATTACTGTTCTTGATATTAGCTTAGCTTACAGTTGCGAGTGTGTTATTTATTCTTATCATAAGCTTTGTCTCACTCCTAATAACATTGCATGGACTCAAATGAACGTGATGAGCTTGTGTAAAGACTTTGCACGATGCATGTCCATTACACTGGTTCATTACAGCCCCATGCAGTGGTATTTGGAATGGAAGCAACATAAACAAGATGATACCTGTGCTAAGCTGGGAAACATGAACTTTATAAAGAAAAAATAATCTGCCCACACACTGTTTCCAGTATGTACAATGATAAGTAAAAGTGATCAAATTGATTTATTGATGAGAAAGCACCATGGAATGGGCAGATATAATGGAAGCCGAACCGGAGCTGCAGGAGGACAGGAATGCGGAAATATGTCACTCTACATTGTGCAAGAGGTCCATTTAATGTAGCACTAGCTGCTATTAGTCTTACAGTATGTGGGTTGGGCCTAGTCACTGATCCTGGTATTTGAAAGAGGAAAAGTGAAAAAGATTTTGACATGAAACTGTAAGACAATGAAAGGCTTTTTGTAGAAAAAAGGGCATAAGATACCATTTTAGACAATGCAGACTTGTTATAGGGGGTTTATATCCACCGGAGTGCATTTTTAAAGTGGTGAAGGGATTGGTGCTGCACAGTGGCTGCCTTTTCCAGCTGATTGGAAACAACATAGTTGAAAACAACATAGTGTGTGGTAATTTGCATGCAAAAACATCATATCAGCATGTTTAAATACAGAGATTGGGCAGTAAATAAGTGCTTAGAAAGTACATTTTACATTGCTGTTGATGTGTTATGAATGTACGCCACCATCTTTAAATTTAATGTCGGGGAATGGTGATGGCAGTCCAAGTTTCTAAATTAGATATCCGATTTCAGGAAGCAATTCGGTTGAAACTTCTGGTCAGAAACTCAGAAATTTTGACAAAAGACAAGTCCTGGAATGCAGCATTATATACAGTTTGTGGATGGGTCCAATATCTTCTTCTCACCCTGGTCGTAGTCCACTGAAATGAAGCTGTAGCAGGAGGAGGTTCCAGATCTTGATGCTGTCTCAAGAAGTCCTTAAATTGTGAAGCACAGGGTTATGGTTGCAGACACAACCAGTGGAGTGTTTGGAAAGTTGCTTAAATAAGAAAGATTTTTATACTATTGTTGAAGTCACAAATTGAAAAATAAAGGATTTGTACATTTATAAGAGATCACGACTTATATGAAAAGATTTTTGTTGTAGATGAATGATAAATTTTTCCTACACCATGAGTCAAGTTTATTTATAAGCACATTTAAAACAGAGTTGACAAAAGTGCTGTGCAAATTTTTGAAAACCTATACAGTATCTCACAAAAGTGCGTACACCCCTCACATTTTTGAAAATATTTTATTATATCTTTTCATGGGACAGCACTGAAGATATGACACTTTCATACAATGTAAAGTAGTCAGTGTACAGCTTGTATAACAGTGTAAATTTGCTGTCCCCTCAAAATAACTCAACACACAGCCATTAATGTCTAAACCGCTGGCAACAAACGTGAGTACACCCCTAAGTGAAAATGTCCAAATTGTACCCAATTAGCCATTTTCCCTCCCCAGTGTCCTGTGACTCGTTAGTGTTACAAGATCTCAGGTGTGAATGGGCAGCAGGTGTGTTATATTTGGTGCTATCACTCTCACACTCTCTCATACTAGTCACTGGAAATTCAACATGGCACCTCATGGCAAAGAACTCTGAGGATCTGAAAAAAAGAATTGTTGCTCTACACAAAGATGGCCTAGGCTATAAGAAGATTGCCAGCGCTCTGAAACTGAGCTGCAGCACGGTGGCCAAGACCATACAGCAGTTGAACAGGACAAGTTCCATTCAGAACAGGCCTTGCCATGGTCGACCATGGGGGCGGCTGTGGCGCAGGTGTAGTGTGACCGACTACTGATCGGAGGGTCATGGGTTCAATTCCCGCTCTGTCTGCAGTCTGCATGTCGAAGTGTCCTTCAGCAAGACACTGAACCCCCAGTTGCTCCTGGTGGCCAGGCTAGCGCCTGTGTGTGTATGGCAGCTCTGCCGCCATCAGTGTGTGAATGTGTGTGTGAATGGGTGGATAGCAGGATCTGTAAAGCGCTTTGGTCATCCAGAGATGACAAAAAGTGCTATATAAGTGAAAGCCATTTACCAAAGAAGTTGAGCACATGTGCTCAGCATCATATCCAGAGGTTGTCTTTTGAAAATAGACATATGAGTGCTGCCAGCATTGCTGCTGAGGTTGAAGGGGTGGGGGGTCAGCCTGTCAGTACTCAGACCATATGTCGCACACTGCGTCAAATTGGTCTAGATGGTTGTTGTCCCAGAAGGAAGCCCTTTTTAAAGATGATGCACAAGAAAGCTCACAAACAGTTTGCTGAAGACAAGCAGACTAAGGACATAGATTACTGGAACCATGTCCTGTGGTCTGATGAGACCAAGATAAACTTATTTGGTTCAGATGGTGTCAAGCCTGTGTGGCAGCAACCAGGTGTGGAGTACAAAGACAAGTGTGTCTTGCCTACAGTTAAGCATGGTGGTGGGACCGTCATGGTTTGGGGCTGCATGAGTGCTGCCGGCACTGGGGAGCTGCAGTTCATTGAATCCCAACATGTGCTGTGACATACTGAAGCAGAGCATGATCCCCTCCCTTTGGAAACTGGGTCGCAGGGGAGTATTCCAACATGATAACGACCCCAAACACACCTCCAAGACGATCACTGCCTTGCTCAAGAAACTGAGGGTAAAGGTGATGGACTGGCCAAGCATGTCTCCAGACCTAAACCCTATTGAGCATCTGTGGGGGCATCCTCAAATGGAAGGTGGAGGAGCGAAATGTCTCTAACATCCTCCAGCTCCATAATGTCATGATGGAGGAGTGGAAGAGGATTCCAGTGGCAACCTGTGAAGCTCTAGTGAACTCCATGCCCAAGAGAGTTAAGGCAGTACTGGAAAATAATGGTGGCCACACAAAATATTGACATATTTGGCACAATTTGGACATTTTCACTTAGGGGTGTACTCACTTTTGTTGCCAGCGGTTTAGACATTAATGGCTGTGTTGAATTATTTTGAGGGGACAGCAAATTTACACTGTTATACAAGCTGTACACTAACTACTTTACATTGTATCAAAGTGTCATATATTCAGTGTTGTTCCATGAAAGATAATGAAATATTTACAAAAATGTGAGGGGTGTACGCACTTTTGTGAGATACTGTACAGTTATAAACAAAATTATTCAATCACCACTGCAATTTAGATTTATTGGCAAAATGTGGAAACTAGCAGCTGTTTGCAATAAAGAAATCAAACAAGAACAGTTTAAATAGCTCAATAGAGCAAATATTACAAGTGGTTTCTCCAAATTGAACACAAAATACCACTTTTAATGACTACTGCAGTTTCAACATTATTCAGCCCCTTCATGATAAGCATCTTTAGTGCTTATTAGAGCATCCTTTTGCTGTTATGACCTGCTACAAACGTGATGCTTAACCAGACACCAGCTTCTGTCAGTGTTCTGAGGAGTCTTAGCCTTTTTCTCATGGACAAAGACCTCAGTCCACTAATATTATTGGGTTTGCATACTGCAACCACCTTTTTCAAATCCCACCAGAGATTTTCAATGGAGTTCAAGTCCAGTGACTGTGATGGCCACTGTAGTATCTTCCAGGACTTCTTCTGAAACCAAGCATTGGTGGGCTTTGAGGTATGCTTGGGATCATTGTCCTGTTGGAAGGTCCAATGATTCCCAAGCTTCACATTCCTCATCATGTTGGCCAACAGCAGAATCAGACAAACGTATGTCAAAAAATGTCACTCCATTCAGCCTTACCCTTTCCACTACCCTTGTAAATTTTAATTGACATTTTCTACTGACATTTCAAGATATGCCATGTCTTTCTTGCTTTTGTTAAATTTGAATGATTACACTGGTCAACACCAAATTTATTGTCCAAGTTTTTTTTAGCTGATTTAGGACAATTTTGATGTGCTGACTCCAAAAATCACATTGGTTTTGCTCAATCAGGTCAACTTTTTGAATCATGGCCACATGTTGTTTTATACGTTTTTGTTTACATGTACTGGTATTTTCGCTTTAAATGATGCAAAATTCTTTTTTATGTCTTGAAATTCTCTGAATTTTGAACAATGATGATGTAACATTCAATTTACATGTACTTACCTTTATATAAAGGCAAGTACATGCACAGTACTAAGTAAGTACTAAGTAAGTACAGGTTTTTACTTAGCACCTGATTGTGAGAAACAGATATCATTTTCAGATTCAGTGGTGTAAAATTGTCTTATATCAGTTGAAAAAACACCGACAACTTACAAAAAAAAAATATTTTTGTAACCCTGTGTTGTCTAATGTGCAGGTCTGTTTGTCCATGTGTTTTTGTCTGTTTGAAAATGACGTGAAGTTGGCATCAGTGAATTGTCACCATAAAATGTTAAAACTGTAACAGACTGAAACCAAGAAATTTACATCAAGTAGGCCAACAAAGTTTAATTGTCCAATTAACTAGTTGTCCACATACCCAAATCATGGATGGGACTTGAGATTGAAATAAAAATACAGTTTAAGGATGACCTTATTTCAGTCCACATGAACTAAGTAACATGTTCTATAAACAAGGGAGGCCTAAGGGTTATTAGTCTCGCCACTTAACACTTTGACCCAAGGTCTTTTTTAATTATTTATGCATGTCTAACTCCTCATATAAAGCGTCTTTTTTTCTGTTGAACCATATTTTTTTTTAAGTTGGCAATGGTCCAGTATGGTGCTGTGGCTGTTATTCTATTACAAGGTGGACTCCAGTCCTCCTTTCTCTTCTAATTAGTTAATTTCAGTTTGTATGACAAACCCTGAAGGGCGAATGTTTCTGACTTCATTTCTCCATCAGATTTCAGTGCTTGAGCCTAAAATCTTTTTTCCCCTCTCTTTTGACTGCCCTTGAAATCGGGCACCAGTGTAATTACTTCATTGCCCCGATTGACATTTCAAGTGATTTGCTTATTTTTCACGAATCCCCTCTTTGCTTTTACTGAGGTGGTTCACCCATTGCTTGTGTTAATTGTTCTTCATTTGCCCTCAAGTATTGCAGGGTAGGCACTTGTTTTTGTAGACTAAAAGGAAAAAAAAAAACCAAATTTTCCCTCCAAAGCCTTCACCAACTGCATTTATCATCCGAACAATAGTCTTGCCAACACACTAACCCCATAATGAACCCCTCTTCAGTGGAGTGAGGGGTAATGACGCTTCACCTACAAGGCTCCCATGAAAAAAGAGAGAGGATGGGGGAAAAACTGTGGAGAAAAACGGTCTTCTGCAGAATCAGACAGCGTGTTCAGGCCCAGTGCCTGGATGAGATGGTGAAGCAGCAGCTATCGGTGTCTTCCAGCCATCAATCTTAGCTGGTGGCGTTCCAGAGCCAGTGAGCCCTCTGCTCTGACGGATGTTCACATAATTGAGTGATCCATCTCGCCCAACTATCAGAGTTGCATAAAAATTATTCACCTGCTGGTGAATATTAAACACATAATGAGCCTCTTGTGTGTTTTTAGAAATGGGGATAAGGTTAAACACAGCATGTAATGAAATATGGACTCTTGTGTGGTACTACCTTAACTGCCCCTCCTTGATTATGGTGCACTTAAATCAATTACATTTGGCAGAGTTTCTTCCATAATAAAGTTAATGCTGGTAATTATTATTTGGTGACTTCCTGGTTATCTGAACTCCTTTAGAAAAAGTCGATGTTATCTAAATTATATTGAAATTGTAATATGACAAATAAGTGGTATGTATCTTGATTGTTTGTGCTTGCTAATTATAAATTATGACCATTCTTTAATGGTATCTAAAAAAAATTGATGACTTACAGTTATGTGTAATGGGCTAGGCTTTGAAGTTGTTTGGAAAGGCCGCTTATCTAAAATTGTGTAATAAAACAAAGAAGTTTTTATTCTTGGTTGATGACTCAATAAATCAATGGTTCCAAGGATTATTAATCTGCTATTTTTGGAAAATAATCATTGAAGCATGTTTGAAGTACAGTGCTGAGAAAAAAGTATCTGCCCCCTTCCTGATTTCTGATATTTTTGCATATTTGTCACACTTAAATGTTTCAGTTCATCAAAGAAATTTTAATGTTAGACAAAGATAACCCAAATAAATACAAAATGCAGTTTATGACTTTTGATTTAATTTATTAATCTCTTAAAATTCCGGTGTGTTCCACCTGTGTAACATTTCACATTAGCTGGAATGCTAAGAGGTTAAAGGAAAAAGGTATCCAAACCTACCCCCATTACATTATGAATTAACTGTGATTAACCACTTTTTTTTTTTTTTTGAAAGCGGAGTTAAATTTCACTAGCCACACCCAGGCCCAATTACTGCCACACCTGTTGAATCAAGAAATCAGTTAATAGAACCTGTCTGACAGAGTGAAGTAGAAAGATCTCAAAAAGCAACGCAGGATGTCACAATCTAAAGGCTCGGTCACACCTTGACAATTTAGGCAGTATAGGCCGACAGATCAAAATTGTTCCAAAACGCTGGCATACGGCCAAAATTTTGAATTTTGGGTGTATGCATCGCATATCCATAACGAGTTGGACGTATACATAATGTATTAGTAACTTGTATAGAACGTTTCGATAACTTATAGATAACGTATACCAACAAATACTTAGTGTGTTGCCAGCGTTCACAACTTATGCCCAACGATAGTCTAACTTATTCATAGCTTATCCTAACTTACAGTGGGGCAAAAAAGTATTCAGTCAGCCACCAATTGTGCAAGTTCTCCCACTTAAAAGATGAGAGAGGTCTCCAATTTTCATCATAGGTATACCTCAACTATGAGAGACAAAATAAGGGGAAAAAAATCCAGAAAATCACATTGAAGGATTTTTAATGAATTAATTGGTAAATTCCTTAGTAAAATAAGTATTTGGTCACCTACAAACAAGCAAGATTTCTGGCTCTCACAGACCTGTAACTTCTTCTTTAAGAGGCTCCTCTGTCCTCCACTCGTTACCTGTATTAATGGCACCTGTTTGAACTCATTATCAGTACTAGAAAAGCACTTGGAGAGGGCAGACCTCCGCCAAGCGCCACAGTTCCCCCCCATACAGTGTTTGTGTGTACGTTTTCAGATTCCTTGACCATGAAAACATATGACTAGCAATTGGATTCACAATGATAGGATTAGTGGTTCAGTAGTAAAAGCACTACCTCCTTGGCAGAGGTAATAAACTGAAGTGTTGCTGTTGTGTCCATCTCCATACTCCCAGGCTGCGGGCGTTGTAATTCATCGCACAACCGCGTACAACCCACAGGCCAATGGGTTATGCGAGCGTTTTCATAGATCACTGAAAGCAGCACTCAGGGGTTCACTGACGGATGCAAATTGGGTAGACAGGTTGCCTTGGGTTTTATATTGGGGTTGCGCTCCGCGGCAAAAGAGGATTTGGAAGCTTCCCCGGCAGAGAGCTTGTTTTTGTGCAGCCACTATGGCTGCCCGGGGAATTTCTGCCAAATAATCCCGCGCCGGACAGCTGCCCATCTCAGCTTTTGCAGCGTAGCGCAAACACAGGCACGCTGCCGGGCCCGGCCCACCACTGTTTTGCGCGTGCTTTTGTGGCTAAAACTTTGAAGAACGCGGAGTTCGTGTTTGTCAGACACGACGACCAGCGCCCTCCATTGCACCTGCACACATGTTGAAAATGGCCGTATCTCACAATGTTAAAGAATCCTTTAAAAAATTCCTGTATCCAGATGGTGATCCGGATCATCCCCAAAATTTAATCAGTTCTTCCTTGTACCATTTCCAACAACGCCTGAAAGTTTCATCGAAATCCATCCAAAACTTTTTGAGTTATCTTGCTAACCAACAGTCAAACAGACAGACAAACGCTGGCAAAAACACAACCTCCTCCTGGCCTGCGTCCTGGCGGAGGTAATAAAAGACACCTGTCCACAACCTCAAACAGTCAGACTCCAAACTCCACTATGGCCAAGACCAAAGAGCTGTCAAAGGACACCAGAAACAAAATTGTAGACCTGCACCAGGCTGGGAAGACTGAATCTGCATTAGGTAAGCAGCTTGGTGTGAAGAAATCAACTGTGGGAGCAATTATTAGAAAATGGAGACATACAAGACCACTGATAATCTCCCTCGATCTGGGGCTCCATGCAAGATCTCACCCTGTAAGGTCAAAATGATCACGAGAACGGTGAGCAGAAATCCCAGAACCACACGGGGGGACCTAGTGAATGACCTGCAGAGAGCTGGGACCAAAGTAACAAGGGCTACCATCAGTAACACACTACGCCGCCAGGGACTCAAATCCTGCAGTGCCAGACGTGTCCCCCTGCTTAAGCCAGTACACGTCCAGGCCCGTCTGAAGTTTGCTAGAGAGCATTTGGATGATCCAGAAGAGGATTGGGAGAATGTCATATGGTCAGATGAAACCAAAATAGAACTTTTTGGTAAAAACTCAACTTGTCGTGTTTGGAGGAGAAAGAACACCATACCTACTGTGAAGCATGGGGGTGGAAACATCATACTTTGGGGCTGTTTTTCTGCAAAGGGACCATGACGACTGATCCGTGTAAAGGAAAGAATGAATGGGGCCATGTATCGTGAGATTTTGAGTGAAAACCTCCTTCCATCAGCAAGGACATTGAAGATGAAACGTGGCTGGGTCTTTCAGCATGGCAACGATCCCAAACACACCGCCCGGGCAACGAAGGAGTGGCTTCGTAAGAAGCATTTCAAGGTCCTGGAGTAACCCCATAGAAAATCTTTGGAGGGAGTTGAAAGTCTGTGTTGCCCAGCGACAGCCCCAAAATATCACTGCTCTAGAGGAGATCTGCATGGAGGAATGGGCCAAAATACCAGCAACAGTGTGTGAAAACCTTGTGAAGACTTACAGAAAACGTTTGACCTCTGTCATTGCCAACAAAGTGTATATAACAAAGTATTGAGATGAACTTTTGTTATTGACCAAATACTTATTTTACCGAGGAATTTACCAATTAATTCATTAAAAATCCTTCAATATGATTTTCTGGATTTTTATTTTTTTTTTCTCATTTTGTCTCTTATACTTGCGGTGTACCTATGATGAAAATTGGAGACCTCTCTCATCTTTTAAGTGGGAGAACTTGCACAATTCGTGGCTGACTAAATACTTTTTTGCCCCACTGTATGCATAGCACAGTCATGCCAAATGGCCGTCACCTTCCGATCCATGAATTCTAGGTGTGCGAGAGCATGAAGGCTCCATCATCTTGGTTCATCCGAGATGATTGTCTCCTCCAAAGACCATCGCACACGGGGGGTGTGACCGACCTGACAGATCTGCCAGGTCGGTCATGCCTACAGAAAGGATAAAACAGCTGATGTGACACAGCACAAATATCAGATGATAGTCAAAACATGTCAAGATATGAAACCTCTCTTTACCTTGTCTGAATAGAAGAGCAAGACCAGTTTGACATGGACATCTACTCGCCATGGAGTCTTGATGGGTTTCTCCTGTGAACCAATACTGCCAATATGCCATTATACGGTAGCTGTAAGTTAGAAACACGTTCAGTAAGTTCAGAACAGGTTCAAAGCACGTTGCCCATACGTTAGAAATAAGTTTTGGCTACGCTAGACATTATCTCAACATATTTCGACTCATGAGTAACGTGTCGGCGATCGCATAACTTACCAGCTTATGGCCCACATATGCGGGGCATATGAGTCATACGCTGGATATGTTGAAAAAAACTTTCTATGCACAAAATTTTTCGATGACCTCACTGTACTACGATGTATACCAGCATGCTTCAGCGTGCTGTTAACTTATACAAAACTTATCCATAACTTATAGAATAGAATAGGCTTTATTGTCATTGTAAAGTTGTACAGCATAACGAAATTGTGGGTGCTCCACCAGGCTATTGTGCAGTAAAGTAAGAGAAGAATTTGAATTAAACAGTTACAGAACACACGATTAGCCATACGACTGAAATAAAAATAAAAATAGCTCATAGGTATATACACCGGTACGGTAGTGGCTTCACGGGTGGAACTATGTACATAAGAGTGTGGAGTGCAGAACACATAATTGAGTAAAATGGCCCAAGGATTATGGAAAGTATGTACAGTAGTGATTTCATGGATGGGTCAATATACATGAAAGTGAGGAGTGCAAAGACAGGTGAGTTATTGTGATAATTAAAAGGTCCTCAGTTCAGTGCATGTGAGCGTATGGAGGGAGAGGGGTGGGGCCTCTGACTGTTGGCAGTTTGGATGGCCCAGGGGAAAAAACTGTTTGTCAGTCTGGAGGTGTGGGACCTGATTGATCTGAACCTTCGTCCAGAGGGAAGCAGGTCAAACAGGTGGTGGGCGGGATGTGAGGGGTCTCCTGTGATGGCCTTGATCTTTCTGAGACAGGAGGATCTGGAGATGTCTTCCAGGGAGGGCAGAGGTCTGCTGATAATTTTTTTGGCCAGTGCTGATGACCCTCTGCACAGCCTTCCTGTTCTCAGCCTTGGAGCCGGCATACCACATACCCAGACAGTAGGTGGAGCACACTCTCCACTGAGCAGCGATAGAAGGCCAGCAGCAGCTTCTGGTCCAGATTGTGCTTCCTCAGGACACGGAGGAAGTGCACCCGCTGCTGGGCTTTCTTCACCAGGGCCTTGGTGTTGACAGTCCAGGAAAGGTCAGGAACCTGAAGGCGGGGACATTTTCCACGCAGTCGTCATTTATGAAGGGGGGCGGGGGTGGTCCTGTCTGTTCTTCCTGAAGTCCAGTATGAGTTCTTTAGGTTTTTTGACATTCAGTTTCAGGTTGTTTGCTTGACATCACAGCAGCAGATTCTCTATCTCCACTCTGTATGCCTTCTCATTGTCGTCGGTGATGAGCCATACCTGCCAACTACTCCGGTTTTGCCGTAATGGTTACGGTGTTCATGACCCCATTCCGGGTTACGGCTTTATTAATCAAAATTACGGTTTTTCACTAAAAATTCAGTCAAAAATTTTAAATCGTAAAAAAAACACGAAAGCAATTCCAAGCATGAGATCGCTAGGAATCGTATCTAAATTTACCTGAAGCGTTCGCTAAGCTAACGCTATCGCTATAGCTAACGTCATAGCTAGTCGTAGCACCTAACACCGATACAAAGAAGTGACTCCGTCCCCGGTGATTGGGGCTCGCCGGAGGAACCAACCGAGGCAACAGTTGGACGGGAGCCGGATCGGAGCTCAACTACAGCGGCGGTGGGCGGCGGGACTCGGTGGAGGAGCTGCCGGTACCCCGGCTGGACAGGAGCTCAATTGCAGCGGCAGTAAGCAGCGGGACTAGCAGCGGAGGGGGCTAGCTGAGGCCCAGCTGGATTTGAGGTCGGTCGGATCGGATACCGGCGACACCAGCAGGGATTGTTTTACTATCAACAGGTCAGTAAAAATGCCACCAAAGAAGGAGGAAATGGAAGAGATCAAAAAATTTCTGAACTAAGTTCAGAGATTTTATCTTCTTGGAACATAAGTCAATACTATACAGTAATTAGTGTCATTCAGCTGTTTGTTTTTTGTCATTTAAGTACAGTTCTGGTGCTTAAACAAAAATCACAAAAACCCAGAAGCTTCAGGGGGCTTCGCCCCCCTTGTCCCCCCACCGGGGCTCTGCCCCGGACCCCGCTGGGGGACTATGTCCCCCAGACCCCCTGCTAAATTTTCAGATAATTTCCCCAACCCCAAATCACATCCCTAGACTATGATAATCTATATCCACACGTATGTCAAGTCTTTTCGTGAGGAATACTCCAAAACGTTCCCAGGAATTATTACTGCGGACTGTGAGCGCATTTTCAGCCATGTGAACAAGAACAAAACTGAATTCAGGTCCAGTTTGTCAACTAAAGTTCTGGGCAACCTCATGACCAGGAAAATGATGATGACAGCTTCGGGTAACAAGTGCCACAGTGTGTTCCATTCAAAAGACCAACTGAAGAAAGCTAAGGGGTGCACCATGGAAAACAACAATGCTTGAGAGTTACCATAGAGTTTGTCCTTGATCTTTTCCATCAGCATATCTGCATTGACAATTTAAGGAAAATAGAAACATGATTGTTGAAGAAATATGAGGTTGTTAGCCACATTTTAACTTGATTTAATGCTATTATTTGTTTGACACTGTGGCCCCTGGACCCCGGCTAGCTACTAGGCTTTTCAGGTTTGAAAGATGAAGAAATATGAGGTTGTTAGCTACATTCTAACTTGATTTAATGCTAATATTTGTTTGGCGTTGGGGGGCTTCGCCGCCCTGAACCCCCCACCAGGACTTTGTCCTGGACCTACCGGGGCCTGCGGCCCCTGAACCCCGGCTAGCTACTAGGCTTTTCAGGTTTGAAAAGTTGGCAGGTATGATGAGCCCAACCAGGGTGGTGTCGTCAGCGTACTTCACGATGATGATGGTAGTTGGGTGGGCTGGAATACAGTCAAAGGTGTACAGAGAGTACAGTAGAGGGCTTAGCACGCCAGTGCTGAGAGACAGTGTGGAGGAGTGGTGGGGGCCAAGTCTCACTGTTTGTGGGTGGTGAGAAAGTTCTTTATCCAGGAGCAGGTAGGGGAGGGATCTGGAGGAGGTGCAGTTTGTTGATCAGGATGTCTGGGATGATGATGTTAAAAGCTGAGCTGTAGTCCACAAAGAGCATCCTCACATAGCTCTTTGTGTTCTCCAGGTGGCTCAGCGCTCTGTGGAGAGTGGTGGCGATGGCGTCTTCCATAGACCGGTTCTCCCTGTAGGTGAACTGATGGGGTCAAAGGAGGGGGGAAGACAGTCCCTGCTGTGCTGGGGCACCAGTCGCTCAAAACACTTCATGACTACAGACATGAGTGTTATGGGTCTGTAGTCATTCAGGCTGTTAGTTGCGGACTTCCTCTTTTCCTCCTGCGGGGCAACTCCATCTTCAACATCCTTTGTCCAACATATCCACTATCCCTCCTCTGCACATGTCCAAACCATCTCAGCCTTGCCTCTCTTACTTTGTCTCCAGACTGTTCAACCTGAGCTGTCCCTCTAATATACTCATTTCCTGTCTCTCCTAGTAACTCCCAATGAGAATCTTAGCATCTTCACCTCAGCCACCTCCAGCTCTGCCACCTGTCTTTTTGTCAGCACCACCATCTCCAAACCATACATCATAGCAGATCTCACTACCATCTTGTAAATCTTCCCTTTCACTCTAACTGCTATCTTTCTGTCACAAATCACCCCTGACACTCGTCTCCACCCACTCCACCCTGCCTGCACTCTCTTCACCTCTCTTGTGCATTTTCCATTGCTTTGGATGGTTGACCCCAGGTATTTAAACTCATCTACTTTCACTACTTCTACTCCTTCCATCTTCACCATTGCACCTGTTGTTAAAGTGGGTTAAACTAACCATTTCCTAAAAAGAGCTTCATACCAACAGTCAAACATGGTCGTGGTAGTGTGAAGGTCTGGGGCTGCTTTGCTGCTTCAGAACCTGAATGATTTGCCATAATTGATAGAACCATGAATTCTAATCCAGCCACAGGAGGTGCACAAGCCAGTGTACTCCTAGTGCTGGTCCCAAGCCCGGGTAAATGGGGAGGGTTGTGTGAGAAAGGGCATCTGACGTAAAACCTTTGCCAAATCAAACATGCGGATCATGAAGAATGAGACTTTCATACCTGATCAGTCAAGGCCTGGATTAACAATGACTGCCACTGGTGCTGTTAACCAACAGGGTGCCGGTGAAAATTGGGCTGCTGTTAGTCAAAGATCAAGGAAGAGGAGAGGGGGAAGGTGTGCTAGGAGGGAGAGAGAGAAACGGAAAGGTAGAAGTGTGGAGGTGAGAGTAGGGACATTAAATGTAAGGACTATGACTGGTAAAGGCAGAGTTGGCTGATAGAATGGAGAGAAGAAAGGTAGATATACTGTGTGTTCAAGAAACCAGATGGAAGGAAAGCAATGCTCAGAGCATTGGAAGTGGATTTAAACTATTCTACCATGCTGTAGATAGGAAGAGAAATGGAGTAGAAGTAATCTTGAAGGAAGAGTGTGTGAAGAGTGTTCAGGGGTAAAGAGGGGGGCAGACAGGATCATGAGTTTGAAGCTAGAAATCGAAGGTGTGATGTTGAATGTTGTCAGTGCAAATGCCCTACAAGTTGGATGTCAGGTAGAAGAGAGAGAGGAATTCTGGAGTAAGTTGGATGAAGTGGTAGGGAGTGTTCCCAGTGGGGAGAGAGTGGTGATTGGTGAAGGGAATAGAGGTGATGAGGAGGTGCTGGGTAGGTATGGTTTTAAGGAGAGAAATGTGGAAGAACAGATGGTTGTTGATTTTGCTAAAAGGATGGAAATGGCTGTGGGAAACATACTTCAAGAAGCGAGAGGAACATACAGTAGGGTGACTTTCAAGAGTGGAGGAAGGTGCACACAGGTGGATTTCATCTTATGCAGAAGGAGAAATCTGAAAGAGATAGGATACTGCAAGGTGGTGGCAGGGGAAAATGTAGCTAGACAGCATCGGATGGTAGTCTGTAGGATGGAGTATTTGGAATCAGACCTGTATGGTAGAGTGGCCAGATGGAAGCCACTCCTTAGTAAAAGGCACATGGCAGCCTACCTGGAGTTTGCCAGAAGGCACCTGAAGAACTCTGACCATGAGAAACAAAATTCTGTGGTCTGATGGGACAAAGATTGAACTCTTTGGCATGGATGTCAGGCGTCATGTTTGGAGGAAACCAGGCACCACTCACCACCAGGCCAATACCATTCCTACAGTGAAGCATGATGGTGGCAGCATCATGCTGTGGGGATGTTTTTCAGTGGCATTAACTGGGAGACTAACTCAGGATAAAGGGAAAGATGAATACAGCAATGTACAGAGACATCCTGGATGAAAACCTGCTCCAGAGCACTCTTGACTTCAGACTGGGCCGACGCTTCATCTTTCAGCAAGACAAAGACACTCAGCACACAGCCAAGATATCAAAGGAGTGGCTTCAGGACAACTCTGTGAATGTCCTTGAGTTGCCCAGCCAGAGCCCAAACTTGAATCCAATTGAACATCTCTGGAGAAATCTGAAAATGGCTGTGCACCGATGCTTCTCATCCAACCTGATGGAACTTGAGAGGTACTGCAAAGAGGAATGGGCAAAACTGCCCAAAGATAGGTGTGCCAAGCTTGTGGTGTCATATTCAAAAAGACTCAAGGCTGTAATTGCTGCCAAAGGTTCATCAACAAAGTGTTGAGCAAAGGCTGTGATTACTTATGTACACATGATTTCTTAGTTTTTTTTTTTACTTTTAATAAATTTTCAAAATCTCAAAACTTTTTTCATGTTGTCAGTATGGGGTATTGTGTGTAGAATTTTGAGGGAAAAAATGAATTTATTCCATTTTGGAATAAAGCTGTAACATGACAAAATATGGAAAAAGTGAAGTGCTGTGAATACTTTCCGGATGCACTGTAGGCGCATGGCAAAGAGAGGTGGCAAATGAAAAGGCATATAGTGAGTTGTATGAGAGGCTAAACACTAAGGAAGGAGAAAAGAACTTGTATGGATTGGCTAGACAGAGAGATCGAGCTGGAAAGTATGTACAGCAGGTTAGGTTGATTAATGACAGAAATGGTAATGTACTTACAAATGATGAGAGTATGTTGAGAAGGTGAAAGGAGGTTACTTTGAAGAGCTGATGAATAAAGAAAATGAGAGATAGGAGGATGGATGAAGGAAAGATGGTGGAACAAGGAAGTCCCGAGGATTAGCAAGGCGGAAGTGAGGGCAGCTTTGAAGAGGATGAAGAATGGAAAGGCGGTTGGTCCAGATGGCCCAACCTATGGAGGTATGGAGATGTTTAGGAGAGATGGCAGTGGACTTTTTAACCAGATTGTTTAACACAGTCTTGGAGAGTGAGAGAATGCCTGAAGAATGGAGAAGTGTTTTGGTACCAATTTTCAAGAACAAGGGTGATGCTTAGAGCTGTAGTAAGTACAGGGGCATAAAGTTGATCAGCCGCACTATGAAGATATGGGAAAGAGTTGTTGAAGCCAGGTTAAGAGGAGAAGTCACAATCAGTGAGCAGCAGTATGGTTTCATGCCAAGAAAGAGTACTATTGATGCAATGTTTGCTTTAAAGCCTACTTCATGCTACACCTCTGCTGTCCGTGTACGTGTAACTGGAAACCTCGTGTGACGAAATTTATGTCATTATCTCCACTCCGTTAGTGTCTGGAGTGCTCGACCACGGACGACCACTTGCAGCCCAAATTTTGTGACCACGTCGCCTGCCCATGACCTGAACGCGTTGAAAAGCGCGTGCGCAAGACTGAATGTCCCATTCACAAGGTGGCGATATCGACACAGCATACATCAGTAGGCGAAGAAGACAACGAGGAGGCAGAAAACAAGAATAAAAACATACATGAATCATAAATACATTTTTTCTTTCACAGCGGCAGCAGCATCTTCGTAGAAAAGGAGTGAAAACCGGGAAGTCAAACAGCAGAAATGGACTCTATATTTGAAGAGAATCTTTGTGAAGAAGTCCGCAGTTTCTTCGTCGGTGAAAATCCTGGTGCATCAGCGCCTTGGCGCTACCTATCGAGCGGGAGTGAAACTACAAATGATGGTTGTGCGCATGCGTCAACTGCTTGGCTTGGGTAGATGAAAAAAGTGAGCATGTACAGTGCCGTGTGCTTGCCGGACTCGTCCAAAGCGTACGCGGACTAGAGGGGAAATGCAGCATGAAGCAGACTTAAGAGTGTTGAGGGAGAAGTATAGAGAAGGTCAGAAGGAGTTGCACTGTGTCTTTGTGGATCTAGAGAAAGTATATGGTAGGGTACCAAGAGAGGTAGTGTGGTACTGTATGAGAAAGTCAGGAATGGCAGACAAGCATGTGAGGGTGGTGCAGGACATGTATGAGGACAGCAAGACCATGGTGAGAGGGGCTGTAGGAGTGACAGATGGATTCAAGGTGGGAGTGGGGTTATATTAGGGATCAGCTCTGGGTCCCTTCTTTGCTATGGTGATGGACACACTGACAGATGAGATCAGGCAGGAGTCTCCGTGGACTATGATGTTTGCAGATGACATTGCGATCTGTAGTGAGAGTAGGGAGCAGGTGAAAGAGAACCTGGAGAGGTGGAGGTATGCTCTGGAGAGAAGAGGAATGAAATTCAGTAGAAGCAAGACAATACATGTGTGAATGAGAGGGAGGCAGGTGCAACGGTGAAGATGGAAGTAGTAGAGGTAGGGAAGATAGATGAGTTTAAATACCTGGTGTCAACCAGGTATTTAAACACTTTGCACAAATGAACAAAACCAAAAACGCTCATGCGCTTTTGGTCCTTTGCGCAAAAGAGTCTTCGACTCCCATGACCTTACTACTTCTACAAAAATAAGCGTGTACAATCAGTGCTTAATCCCTTCCCTCATGTACGGCTGTGAAACATGGACTTTATACCGTTAGGAAGTCAAACAGCTTCATACGATACAGCAACATCATCTGCAGCTCATTCTTAAGATCAAATGGGATCATTTTGTTAGCAATGATGAGGTCTTACAGCGTGCTGGCACCGAAGATATAGAGGTTCAGATAGTGGAAAATCGCCTACGCTGGCTGGGTCACCTTTGCTGTACGGATGATAATAGAGCTCCAGAGAAACTCCTTTTTGAAGAACTGTCCCATGGTACAATGTCTGTTGGGTGACCAAAACTGCGTTTCAAGGATGCATGCAAATCCATGCTCAAATGTGGGAAGGTGCTTGACGTTTGGCAAACTGCTGTAAACAATAAAGAGGAGTGGCGCAAACTTACAAGTACTGTGTGCCAAAAACTTAATGAGAAACGCACAGCAGAATATGAGAGGAGTAGGGAGAGACGTAGAAAAAAAAAGGAAGAGAACTGTGTGACACGCACTAGCAGGCTCTAGGCGTACATATATTGTCAACCATCCAAAGTAATGGAAAATACACAAGAGGGATGAAGAAGAGTGCATGCAGGGTGGAGAGGGGGTGATTTGTGACAGAAAGATACTAGCTAGAGTGAAAGGGAAGATTTACAAGATGGTAGTGAGACCTGCTATGATGTATGGTTTGGAGATGGTGGCACTGACAAGGAGACAGGAGGCGGAGCTGGAGGTGGCAGAGGTGAAGATGCTAAGATTCTCATTGGGAGTTACTAGGAGAGACAGGAAATGAGTATATTAGAGGGACAGCTCAGGTTGAGCAGTTTAGAGACAAAGTAAGAGAGGCAAGGCTGAGATGGTTTGGACATGTGCAGAGGAGGGATAGTGGATATGTTGGACAAAGGATGTTGAAGATGGAGTTGCCACGCAGGAGGAAAAGAGGAAAACCACAGAGAAGATTCATGGATGTAGTGAAGGAGGACATGGAGAGGGTTGGTGTTACAGAGGAAGATGCAAGGGATAGGGTGAGATGGAGACAGATGATCCGCTGTGGCGACCCCTAAAGGGAGTAGCCAGAAGAAGAAGAAGCTGTTAGTTTAACACCAGATGTAGCAGGACCCACACCTTCCAAAAAGTTAAAATTTTGTCTCGTCAGTCAACAGAATATTTGCCCAAAAGTCTTGGGGATCATCAAGATGTCTTTTTGGCAAATGTGAGACGGCCCTTTGTGTTCTTTTTGGTCAGTAGTGGTTTTTGCCTTGGAACACTCTCATGGAAGGAAGCAGCCAAAAGAAGAAGATGGAACCATGAATTCTGCTCTCTATTAGAAAATCCTGAGAGATAATGTCCATCCATCAGTTTGTGACCTCAAGCTCAAGCCCTCCAATGTGACTGAATGATAACAGTTCTGCAAACAGTGGTCAAAAATTCCTCAACAGCGATGTGAAAGACTCATTGCCAGTTACTATGGCAAACACTTGATTGTAGTTGTTGCCGCCAGGGTGACCCAACCAGTTATTAGATTTAGGGAGCAATTACTTTTCACATAGGGCCAGATACGTTTGGATAGCTTTTTTTCCACCTTAATAAATGAAATTGTTTTTTAAAACTGCATTTGTATTTACTTTGGTTATCTTTGTCGAATATTAACCACTTGCACTCCGTTGTTCCGCGGGCGGGCAAGTCTCTGCGTCCTAGGGCGCACAAGGGTGCACGAGAGCGTACTCGTGCGCCCTCGTGCGCATGACGCATGATAAGGATATTGATGGTGATGGTGTAGGTGGTGTGGCCTCCAAGCGCCACTGAAAAAAAAATCTGCAAACACAGCCGCGAACAGATTAGTTCATCTGATTGACCTCTCATTCGACTAATAAGAGCCTTGAATTGGGTTTCTGAAACCTTGAAGAACCAATGAATGAAAACCTAGGAAGGAGGACCCGCCTCCCAACGCTTTGAATGCAGTGAGCCAATTGAAGCAGAGAAGTTCGTGAGCTGTTTTTTTTTTAAGGCTGGGTGAAGACTGGCTGCTGCAGCGGATCAAAAAAGGACACAGGAAGAGCCCCACAGACCCAGCAGCATGGAGACCATCCACAAATGCAACCTGTGTGACAGGGAGTGCCATTCGTGGATCGGCATGTTCGGCCACAGGCGGTGCTTATTTTGTATTGGTTCCAGCAGAGTAGACGTTATGATTTTCTTCCATGGTCATTATAGACCGACGGAGGCTGATGACGAAGGCTGAGTGACACACATGCCTTCGCCAGTCTTTTTTTAATTACTACTGTTATTTGTTTTGAAAAATCGTTCGCCAAAAACCGCAATCATGGAAGCACAAAACCGCAATAATGGAATTATGTTTTGATCGAGTCGCGAGACCAGAACCAGAGCGGACCAGCGTCGCGTTTGTCTGACAATGAGGAAGACAAGTTCGCCAAGACTCCGCTGTGAAGAGGTAAGGTGTTATAAGCTAAATTATTCTCTATCCCTGAAAATTGTAATCCAAAATGACTTTTGACCGATCAGTAAATTACAGCTGTGCGGTTCACGAAGTCTGAAGTTTGTGGCGACCCCCCCCCCCCCACACACACACACACACAGACACAGCCCTGAGTGTGACCTTTCCTTTGAGCCTAAAATGAAGCTTCTACATTGAATTATTCAAAAGTTACAGACGTTTTGCCAAACTGTGCCATTTGGCACAATTTGGCACAGTTCCAAAACGCCTGGGAACAGCCTGAGAACAAAGCTGTGTAAAATATTCATTTTTTGTGGTATTGTTACCAAATTTGGATCTCAGCTGGATAACACTTGGTTCTACATTTCTGTTGCATTTTCCAGCCGGATCGGACAGCTGTGTGTTATTTACAAGCATTTGTATCCAAAAAACACTGTGTCCAAATTTTTTTTCTTCAAGTTCAGTATGTTTAGATGACTGTAACTCAGTGGCCGAAGCACGTAGAGAGATTGTTTTTTTTTTGCCAAAAAATTCAAAGTGTTTTCTTTTAAATGAGACCAACCCCATGAAGATGCTGCAAAGGGTTGAAGAACAGCTTTCGATTTACTTTGGGCACGTTATTTTTTGGCATTTTTAGGAAAATTGCCCGGAGTGCAAGTGGTTAAAATTTGTTTGAGTTGAAACCTTTAAGTATGACAAATGTACAAAAATACAAGAAATCAGGAAGGAGGAAATATTTTTTCACAGCACTATATAATAAGTCAAAACATTGACTTTATAATCCTTTAATATTCCATCCCATTCACAGAAATCAATAAGGGCAAAAATGGCTGTAACAGTAGATTCTAAATTCATATAAAGCATTTTTAAGTATCAGATTTGTCCAGCTTTGCACTTTCTTTGTGAGAAAGTTCACTCATTAACCTGTCAAGTTATGGGAAATATGTATCAAGAAAGAATCTATAGGAAAAAAAAAATCTGAACATGTCTTAACATGGTCAACCACATGAACTGGTATCCTGGTAAAGATCAGAATTGCCTTTTTTTTTTCTCAATAAAGATTAAAATTTAGGCTCCATCTCCCCCAACACAACAAATGACAGCCTGGAAATGAGTGTGGATACCAGTCCCCCCCCCCCCCCCAAACTAAATCAGCTGTGCAATTTGCAAACTGGAAATATGTCAGAGTTGAAAATGTTAGCAATCTTAATGGAGGCTTGAAAAGGTTAGATCTGATAAAAAGCTGTCAGATGTCCACAAAAAAAAATGATTTATAGCGAAATAATGGGACCGTATGCCTCATTTCTTCGCTATATGAAATGAGGGTTAAGACTTTTGGGTTTGCCATTATACATCATCTGGCTTGTCTATTTAGATATTTGGTGAGACTTGAATGCACACACATATGTATTGTGTTTCATCTGGCTTACCCCCCCCCCCCCCGTAATTTTGACACTCTAGCCTTGTTAATTTGTCTTCACATGTGATTGTTAGCAGAAAATCCCACATTTCAAAAGCACATTGATAGGTACTCATTTTCCATGCTTGTTCTTTTGTCACATTTTTGATATACATGATGAGAGAAAGGTGGCTATTGAGGAAGTTATAATTCTGAAGATTCCCCAGACCCCAGACCTTTTCTCCATCAGTAATCTGCTCACTGACACATTAGCTCATAAAAAGACAGAAATAAAATTTTTGTGATGGTTTGTATTAGTTGACACAGCTGCAATTAGACAGTTTGAGTTCTTTGTGAACTTTTTCCAATTATATCTGGAGCCGTGTGCTGTTGGTTTTATGGATTAAATTGCATGGTAATTCTGTTATAGTCTTAGTGTCAATCTATTCGAGGCATTAAATTAATTTCTTGATATAAGATATTGTAAACTGTCATGGTTTTTTAATTGATATGTCCATCATTTTTGTTGAACTTTCAAAAGATGTGATGACAGGAATAATTTTTGCACTGTAATGATACAGTGTTTGCCTGTAAATTGATCAGATTGTGTTAAACTTAAAGGGCTGCTTGGCTTTTCTTCAATATCATTAGGTATCTAGATTGTTTGACTTCACTTGAATGAATTACGTACATATTTGTTTATATTCAGAAATGTTCTTATAAATGTGTACCTGCATACCTACATGTTTTCATGCAAATTTTAAAGTTACACAGACCCATTTAACACAGTCGAAGCATAAGATCATTTTAGCCTCAGCAACAAAGGCATCATAAAGCCAGAGTAGATGGGGGTTGTCACCTGAGAGGGGGCACCCACAGGCTTTGGCTACCGCTGATTCAATGAGGCTGGACATTACCGGGCCACCCCTGAGGACAGGTACTGCCACGTCTGGGGTGACATTGTGACACCTCCAAGACCTGTGCCATGCCATAGTCTACCTTGGGCTCCTAATGGAGATGTGCACAACACAGACGAGTAAGAAATTTCCATCACAATAGTGGTCTTTGTAAATGGCTCATATTCACAAGAATCATAATGACCCAGTGTTTGAGTGATAGTATTTCTGTATCTACTGTACCCATTTCTCCCATTCTGACAATTGTATGAAAAGATCTGATCATCTTAATGGGTGTACTGATTATCCTGTCAGATTTTCCAGTGTTGTGTGGTGTTTTTAAGAGTGACCCAGTCTGCTGGGAAAATCGATGAGGCTACACCGATCTTAAATCATAAATATCCAACATGTTGAAAATTTACAATCCAATATCCTGTTATTGCCTTGCCACCCCAAGTCAAGGTGTGGGTAGGGCAGTCACCTCCATCTGGCCATTTGTCCATTTGTCTGTCTGCACAGTCATTTGAGAAAGAATTAACCTAGGGTCACCAAACTTGGTATACGGGTGAACCTCAGACTTGACATGTGTCGCTATGATTTGGGGGATTATAAGATCAAAGGTCACGATCATAGGGTCACAAAAGGGCAAAATTGATTTTGACCAATAGCAACTTCATTATTAGATGTAAGGGCAAGAAATTTGTGCATATGGTGTTGTGGGCACATAACATGCCAAATAGATAGATAGATGTACTTTATTGATCCCAAACTGGGAAATGACAGTAGACAACCAAACAACAGAAACACACACATGACAGACAAAGGGATTACCCATGGAAAGTAAAACTAACATGACTATAAAACCTATATACATCATAGCTTAATATATGATGACCTGTATAAACACATATGACCTTGAACTTGTCTTTGACCTAGAAGATTGATAGGGTCTGAAGTTAGGTCACTAGCTCACAAAGTTTTAAATTTACATTCTAGCTTATAACCTTTAAACTTTCCTTGTGGTGCGTTTATTATCAGGTTTAGTGCTAGCAGAATTTGTAAGTTGTAATGTCAGATACCATCCAGCAAATATAAAATGACTATGACCCTTCCTTTGACCCTGAAGATTTGTATGGCCTCATTCTAGTTAATCTGGACTTTCTCATTACAGTAGGGAGTGAGATACTTAGAATTTACCCTTGACTTTGACTCAAAAGGTCAAACGTCAAAGTCACAGGGTCATCTCTGCTCTATCTCAAGAGGGCTACGACCTCCAAACTTGGTACATAGGTTGACCTTGAGACTAGCACCTATGGCTATACCTTTGGGATCAAAAGGTCAATAACTCAAGGTCACAGGGTCGTAAAAGATCAAAATTATTTTAGCCCATAGTGACTTCAGTTTAAAAAAAAAAAAAAACAGTATGTATGTGTGGTGGGGAACTAGGGCTGCAAAAGGCATGGCTACTCCTCTGTTGAGTGAAATCCTAGTTTATAGGGCTCTCTGAAGACAGACGAGTATGCATTCTGTGGATTGTCACGATAGTAAACAATAATCAGTCAGAAAGTGAGGACGAAATCACATTTGACCCAGCAAGATTTTTGCAAGATTTCCCAGATCTGAGTAGCGAGTTTCACTCATTTCTCATGGCTTTGAGCTTGTTTCTTGAAAAAGTTATTTGTATATATGAGCAGTTGCTTGTTGCCTTATGGTTAGATTGAAAGTGCATGTAAGTCAAATTTTGTGGGATTGGCTGATCGGTACTCTGTGAATTGAATCTGTTCGTATGTGGTGTGCTTTCTTCTTCACATTGCTGGACTCCATAAACCATAGGAACAAAATTTTTTAAAGCTGTGACTTTTTAATTGTCATATACTGGGGGGGGTGTCTCTCAAAATTTTAAAAATCTTTTGGTCTCAGCCAGCCTTTAATAAATCCTTTATTATAATATTAAGAAAGTACATAAATGTTCAGGCAGTGTTTCATTTTTGTGGAGCTGTGTGTTTTTATATTAATAGTGCAAAAGTTGAAGCATAGATGTTCCTCCTAAAGCAAAAGTGCCTGTGTCCTATTTATAGTCATGTATGCCCCATGCAGTGCAGGAACGTGGCCTCTCTTATTGTTTCCTTTGTTATAACATACTCTCACAGAGTATTCCATAGTTAGAAGAAATAGCAATAGAGGTTCCTTTAGGGCTTTGCAAGTGTTTGTTTTAAGGAGCATCAGCACACAGAAATGCAACACTGGCCCCCAAAGAACAAGCAATTTGGAATATTAATGATAGATGACAAGCTGACTCTGATGCTTCAAGGATTTCATGCTTTTAAGGATGCACATTTGGGTGTATTGTTTAAGGCGTCTGGGGTGTAATCCGCACTCCCAGGTCTCTAGCAGCCTCAGGATTTAGCTTTGGTTAAGCCGCTGTGTCTCCTATTTATGTTGGTAGGCTTGTATGTGTGCATTATCCAAATTTGTCATTTACCATTGAGTGTGAGAGCAGCTTTGACATGGCGGCTGCATGTATAAATGAGGAGCGGGACAGAAAGCGGCACCCCAGCGATACATACCCCTCCTCCTGTCTTTCTGCTTGCCTGTGACACTGTCGGATGGAGAGGAAAGCCTCGAGTGAAATAAGGTGCAAGCATGTCTGCTCTGTGAATTCCTCTTTTGGTATGGGACTGTAAAAAAAAAAAAAAAAAAAAAAAAAGCAAAGATGAACATACATGTTTTTTGTCAGCTATCACAATGTATGTCATCAGACTTTCAGGGACTCCCCCCCCCCCCCCAATTTTCTCAGTCTCACAGCTTTCCTACCCTTCTTTTTTGTCCTCTACATTGACCTTCTGGGTTTCATTCCAGGAAGAAGTCAGCAACATTTGTCAAAAGGAGCTAGAGTAAGTGGGCAAAGAATAAAAGGGCTTTTTTGTTAAAGTCAAGCTAACAAGAGAAATTTAATAGCTGTCTGACCTCTAAAAACATTCACATCTCCTTTGCCCTTTGTGACATTAAACTAAAGTAATGGTTTTTTTGACAGTGAGACAAATAGAAATTTACTCATCCCATTTTTTTTCTGTAGATCACACAAGGACCTGCACACTCCCTGATGTAGAAAGTTGCAGAGGTAAAAGAGACAAAGTTGTAGGTGTGGGCTGTGCACTTGCATTTTTACTAAAGACAGTGGCTATGTGTATACTGTATGCAGCTACAATGCTGTGAAAAAGTATTTGCCCCCTTCCTGATTCTTATATTTTTGCATGTCATACTTACTGTAGATGTTTCAGATCATCAAACAGATTTTAATGTTAGACAGAAACATCATCATCATCATAGCAGTCTGTCGGGGGCGATAATGACTGTTTCATTTAGGTCTGATCAGATTCCTCCGCATAGCTCTCTCCTTCGCCTTCCGCTGCCAGGAACTCCTGACCTTGTTAACCTGGGCGACGTCCGAGCCCGTATGAGTTGCTCTCTGACTGACCATTTCATGAAACTGCTTGCAAAGTATTTGAGTACCGCTAGCTTTTGCTGACTGACTCCAGTATATGTTGCAGTGACTGACCAGATGATAGGTTTGTTTATCTCTGCTCTTTGTGAAGTGTATGTCACGATGCACCGACTGGCAAAAGTCCACAACAGACCTGTGACATATGTGCTTTTCTGCCAGGATGTCCAGTCTCACCCCGTGTAACTGGGAGTGGTCCACCACAGACCTTTGACAGACACTGTTTTTAGTTCTACCAGGATGCCCAGTTTTTTTATATATTTATACATACACACATATATACACACACACAATAATTAATTAATTAATTGAGCTTAACCACTTTTTTTTTTTTTTTTTTTTTTTTTTTTTTTGGAAAGCCGAGTTCAATTTCACTATTCACAACCAGGCCTGATTACTGCCAGACCTGTTGAATCAAGAAATCACTTAATTTTTTTTTTTACTTCCGGCGCCACATGAGTTGGCTGCCTTTTGCAACAGCGGCTCAATTCTGAGTCTTTTTATCTTCCTTCTTCTTTCTGATCCGGTGATAACTTTCTGATCCGGCACACCTTTCACTCTATATACATCACGGACACACAGATCACCCCAAAGGTCTCCCGAGTCGGCGGACGGAGCCACTGTTTACAGCAGGAGACGATACAGCAGGGAAGAGCTAGCTAGCACTCAACCGCCACCCGGTGCTAACGGAGAAACTCGACATACCGGGGAACTGAAGCGAAAACGACGCGGGTGCCGGGCTGGAGTTTAAGCGGCGTGCAAGAAATATAAGACAGAATAATAAAGAGCGATGGCAAGAACCAAGCAGACCGCCCGTAAATCTACTGGAGGAAAAAGCCCCCAGGAAGCCGCTGGCCACCAAGGCTGCTCGGAAAAGCGCTCCGGCCACCGGCGGAGTGAAGAAGCCTCACCGTTACAGGCCCGGTACCGTGGCTCTGAGAGAGATCCGTCGCTACCAGAAATCCACGGAGCTGCTCATCCGTAAGCTGCCCTTCCAGCGCCTGGTGAGGGAGATCACTCAGGACTTGAAGACCGACCTGCGCTTCCAGAGCTCCGCCGTCATGGCTCTGCAGGAGGCCAGCGAGGCCTACCTGCTGGGTCTCCTCGAGGACACCAACCTGTGCGCCATCCACGCCAAGAGGATCACCATCATGCCCAAAGACATCCAGCTGGCCCGCCCCATCTGCGGAGAGAGAGCTTAGACTTTCTGCTGCACATCCACCAACCACAATGCTCCGCACTGTGTGTCTACATATATACATTTATATTAATATGTACATATGTATACTAGCTGCTCTTGTTTTTTCTTGCCTTCTGATTGTTGCTCTGAGTGTTGCTATCCCTGTGCTGTTGCAATCCTGGAATTTCCCCATTGTGGGACTAATAAAGGCTTATCTTATCTTATCTTAATTAACCCAACTCAAAAACCCAAAACATCTAAAGAACTGCAGGCCTCACTTACCTCAGTTTGGACACTGGTCCATGATTCAGCAATAAGGAAGAGACTGGGCAAAAATGGCATCCGTGGGAGACTTCCAAGGTGAAAACCGCTTCTGACCAAAAAGAACAGAAAGGCTTGTCTCACATTTGCCAGAAACATCTTGATGATCCCCAAGGCTTTCTGGAAAATGTTCTGTGGACTGACGAGACAAAAATTGAACTTTTTGGATGGCATGCGTCCTGTTGCATCTGGTGTAAAACTAATACAGCATTTCATAAAGAGAACATTGTACCAACAGTCAAACACGGTGGTGGTAGTGTGATGTTCTAAGGCTGCTTTGCTGCTTCAGGACCTGGATGACTTGATAGAATCATGACTTATTGAATTTAGACTATAGAATGAGTACAACTAGGGTCATCAAGCTTGGTACACATGTTCACCTTGAAACCATGATCTCTGACTATGGGTTTGGGGTCAAAGGTCAAGGTTAGTATTCCTTATGCCAGGGGTCTGCAACCTTTGCCAACCAAAAAGCCATTTTTTTGCCTGTCTCCAGCTAAAATAGAAGTGACTGAGGGCTGCAACGGCAATTTGACCTTTAAAATAAAGAATATGCTGCTGATAAAGTTTTTATATATACAGTGGTGTGAAAAAGTGTTTTCCCCCTTCCTGATTTCTCATTTTTTTGTATGTTTGTCACATTTAAATGTTTCAAATCATCAAACAAATTTAAATATTAGACAAAGATAACACAAGTAAACACAAAATGCAGTTTTTAAATGAAGGTGTTTATTATTAAGGGAAACAAAAATCCAAACCTACATGGCTCTGTGTGAAAAAGTGGTTGCCCCCTAAACCTAATAACTGGTTGGGCCACCCTTAGCAGCAACAACTGCAATCAAGCATCTGCGATAACTAGTAATGAGTCTTTTACAGCACTGTAGAGGAATTTTGGCCTACTCATCTTTGCAGAATTGTTATAATTCAGCCACACTGGAGGGTTTTCGAGCATGAACCACCTTTTTAAGGTCATGCCACAGTATCCCAATCGGATTCAGGTCAGGACTTTGACTAGGCAACTCCAAAGTCTTCATTTTGTTTTTCTTAAGCCCATTCAGAGGTGGACTTGCTGGGGTGTTTTGGATCATTGTCCTGCTGCAGAACACAAGTGCACTTCAGCTTGAGGTCACGAACAGATGGCCGGACATTCTCCTTCAGGATTTTTTGGTAGACAGAATTTATGGTTCCATTTACCACAGCAAGTCTTCCAGGTCCTGAAGCAGCAAAAGAGCCCCAGACCATCACACTACCGCCACCATATTTTACTGTTGATATGATGTTCCTTTTCTGAAGTGTTGTTACTTTTACGCTGGATGTAATGGGACACACACCTTCCACAAAGTTCAACTTTTGTCTCGTCAATCCACAGAGTATTTTCCCCAAAATCTTGGGGATCATCAAGATGTTTTATGTTCTTTTTGCTCAGCAGTGGTTTTTGTCTTGAAACTCTGCCATGCAGGCCATTTTTGCCTAGTCTCTTTCTTATGGTAGAGTCATGAACGCTGACCTTAACTGAAGCAAGTGAGGCCTGCAGTTGTTCGGATGTTGTTGTGGGGTCTTTTGTGATCTCTTGGATGAGTCGTTGCTGCGCTGTTGGGGTAATTTTGGCAGCCGGCCACTCCTGGAAAGGTTCACCACTGTTCCATGTTTTCGCCATTTGTGGATACTGGCTCTCACTGTGGTTCGCTGGAGTCTCAAAGTGTTAGAAATGGCTTTTTAACCTTTTCCAGACTGATAGATCTCAATTACTTTGTTTCTCATTTGTTCCTGAATTTCTTTGGATTGCAGCATGATGTCCAACTTTTGAGGATCTTTTGGTCAACTTGACTTTGTCAGGCAGGTCCTATTTAAGTGATTTCTTGATTGAGAAAAGGTGTGGGAGTAATCAGGCCTAGGTGTGGCTAGAGAAATTGAACTCAGCTTTCCAAAGATGTGATAAACTGTCACAGAATCTTCTCTCCTCCCTTATTTTCTTTTTTATTTACAAATTGTGACAGAAAACTGTCGGCTGTGATTTCAGACAAGTATATCCGGTTGACGGCGTTTCATAATAAAAGCACATAACAGACACAACCAATCTGTAAACTGAATCGCTGTAGATGGCTTTTATTTTTACATCACTCAGGAAGTATTGAGCTGTGAAGGTGAAAATAATTTTACACTAATTCAGACTTCAGTCATGTCTGATGAATCCAGCATTTATAGCGCAGGGAATAAGTATTGAACATGCTTGGTGAAATTCCTTTAATATTTAGTAGAAAAACCGTTGTTGATAATTACAGCTTCCAGACGCCTCCTGTATGGAGAAACTAGACACAGGCATTGCTCAGGAGGGATTTTAGCCCATTCTTCCACACAAACTGTCTTCAAATCTTGACTGTTCCATGGGTGTCTTCTATGAACTCTTATGTTCAGTTCGTTCAATAGATTTTCAATTGGATTCAGGTCAGGTGACTGACTGGCCCATTCTGGCAGCTTTTTTCTCCTTCTCTGGAACCAGCTGAGAGTTTAATTGGCTGTGTGTTTGGGATCATTTTCTTGCTGAAATGTCCACCCTTGTTTCATCTTCAGCATCTTGGCAAATGGCAACAGGTTCTAATCAAGGATGTCGCTGTACATTTGTCCATTCATCTTTCCTTCAATTATATAAAGTCTGCCTGTACCATGTACTGAAAAACACCCCCACACCATGATGGGATGTGCAGTGCCATTTCTTCTCCAAACATGCTGTGTGTTATGGCATCTAAAAAATTCAATTTTGGTCTCATCTGACCAGACTGTATTCTCCCAGTATTTTACTGGCTTGCCCAAATGTTGTGCAGCAAACTTTAAACAAGCTTCAACATGCTTTTTCTTCAGCAGTGGAGTCTTGCGAGGTAAGTGGGCATAGAGCCCATGTCGGTTGAGTGCATTACTTATTGTTTTCTTTGAAACAACAGCACCTGCTAACTCCAGGTCTTTCTGGAGCTCTCCACGAGTGGTCTTTGACTCTTGGATAACTCTTCTGATAATTCTTTTGACTCCTCTGTTAGAAATCTTGCGAGGAGCTCCTGATCGTCACCGGTTTATGGTAAAATGATGTTCTTTCCACTTTCAAATGATGGCTTCAATAGTGCTCACTGCAACATTGAGCAGTTTAGAAATGCACCTGTAACCAATGCCATCATTATGTTTTGCAACAATAAGGTTGTGAAGGTCTAGAGAGAGCTCTTTGCTTCTACCTATCATGAGTTCTTTGTGGTGTGACAATCTGATATTCACAGGGCATTTTAAAGGCTATCAGTCAGGACTTAACCAGCTGAAAGTAATTTGCACTGATTGGGGGGGGGCGGGGGGGTTTCCTAAATTCTAATGGATTTCAGCTGGTTTCTTGGCTTTCTATGCCTTTTTGCACCTCTTTTTTCTTCATTTGTTCAATACTTATTCCCTGTGTCATTCCATTTTATTAAATATAACTTGTTTTGTGAACACAGTTGACTTGATTTCTTTGTATGTACAGTATGGATTACTTGGGTTGTTACTGATATCCGGTGAAAATCTCATTTCAATGGCGCCATCAGGAATATGTTTAATGAGAAAAATGTTAACATGTTCAGTTCTTATTTTTCCAGCTGTAGACGTGCTTGATGGGGTGGCAGTGGCTCAGGAGGTAGAGCGGGTTGTCCATTAACCGGAGGGTTGGTGGTTCAAATCCCGCTCTCCCCAGCCATCCTGCCGTTATGTCCCTGAGCAAGACACTTTACCCAGCTTGCCTCCACTGTCCATGACACTGGGTATGAATGTGTATAAATGTTCGGTAGTGGCCGAAGAGGCCATTGGCGTGGATTGGCAGCCACGATTCCATCAATCTGCCCCAGGGCAGCAGTGGCTACAGCAGTAGCTTACCACTACCATTTTCTTTCTGTGGAGTGAATAAATAATGGCCTCATTGTAAAGCGCTTTGGGTGTCATGAAAGGCGCTACAGTATATAAATGTCATCCATTATTATTATTATTGATTGTTGCACAGAATCTGGCAACCCCACTACCAGTGGTTTATTTGGAACAGTGATTAACATAGCTTCCATAGTTCCTGCTCATATAAACGATCTTCAGAATGTGGTGTGCATTTAAGCAATATTACATGAGAGGATGTGCAGTATCAATATAGCACCACTAAAGACCAACAATGCAAAAACTAAACCTGTCCCACCCTGGTGGAATGAAGATATAAAACAGCAGAAAAGAAAATGCATAGCAGCAGAGAGAAGGTGGAGAAAAACAAAATTAACTGTTCACTACCAAACTCTATGTGAACAACTGAAAATATATAATAACATGGTCAAACAAACCAGAAACTCTCACTTCTAACTAACTAACTAACCTGCACTTATATAGCGCTTTTCCAAAATAATACTCACAAAAACAATCTCAAAATCCTTTTCGCCACCATAGATCACCTGATCCACCCTGATTTTAAGATAAGATAAGCCTTTATTAGTCCCACAACGGGGAAATTCCAGGATTGCAACAGCACAGGGATAGCAACGCTCAGAGCAACAATCAGAAGGCAAGAAAAAAAACAAGCAAGCAAGAGCAGCTAATATACATATGTACATATTACTATAAAATATATATATACACACACAGAGACACACAATGCAGAGCATTGTAGCTGGATGGAATAAATATATGAATATGTAAACACACAGTGCGGAGCAATGTAGCTAGATGGAATAATATGTAGATATATAAACACACAGTGCGGAGCATTGTAGCTAGATGGAATAAATATATAGATATATAAACATAAACACACCCAGTGCGGAGCATTGTAGCTAGATGGAATAAATATATAGATATATAAACATAAACACACCCAGTGCGGAGCATTGTAGCTAGATGGAATAAATATGTAAATATATAAACACACACAGTGCAGAGCATTGTTGCTAGATGGGATGAAACAGCACAACCGTCTACTTAGTTATCCTACATGGTATGATTATGTGCCCATACATATTCTCACTCTCCATAGCGACCGGTATTTTCCTAGTTGTATGCCGGAGGGGACCATTGTGTAAGTCTATTGCATCTTTTGCATTCAAAAAACTATTAGTTTGTTACGTCTTTTTGCTATCTCCGCGAGCAGCCCTGCTTAGGTTATACAGTCTGACAGCCGTTGGTAGGAAGGACCTGCGAAACCTCTCGGTTGTGCACCTGGGATGATGTAGTCTGCTGCTAAATGAGCTCCTCAGTGCATTCAGTATGTCCTGCATAGGGTGGAACTCGGACTCCAGCAGAGATGACAGTTTAGCCACCGTCCTTCTCTCTCCTATCTCCTCCACCGGATCAAGGCGCTGCCCCGGGACAGAGCTAGCTTTCTTGATCAGTTTGTTCAGTCTCTTCCTTTCGGCTGCAGTAATGCCACTGCCCCAGCAGACCACTCCAAAAGTGATGGCTGATGCCACCACCGTGTCATAGAATGTCTTCAGCAGCGCGCCTTGTACACCAAAAGACCTGAGTCTCCTCAGCAGGAACAGCCTGCGCTGTCCCTTCTTGTAGAGTGCATCAGTATTGTGTGACCAGTCTAGTTTATTGTTCAGATGAACACCCAGGTACTTATAGGCTGTCACCATCTCGATGTCTGTTCCCTGTATATTTACTGGTGCTGTGAGGGGTTGTCCTTGCCTGCGGCAGTCCACCACCAGCTCCTTAGTTTTTCTCGCGTTGATCTGGAGGCAGTTCCGATGGCACCAGTCCACGAAGTCCTGGATAAGCCCTCTGTACTCAGCTTCATCTCCATTGGAGATGAGGCCAACGATCGCAGAGTCATCAGAGAACTTCTGTGGATGGCAGTGTGTTGTGTTGTGTGAGAAGTCCGCAGTATAAAGAGTGAACAGGAAGGGAGCCAGCACCGTTCCCTGGGGGGCCCCCGTGCTACTGATGATCGTGTCGGACACACAGTCCCGGGTTCTCACAAACTGAGGCCGGTTCGTGAGGTAGTCCAGGATCCATGATGACAGGTGCTGGTCCACCCCTGCGCGCAGCAGCTTGTCCTTCAGGATCATCAGTTGGATGGTGTTGAAAGCACTGGAGAAGTCAAAGAACATGATCCTCACCATATTCCCGGGCTTCTCCGGGTGGGACAGAGAACGGTGAAGGAGGAAGATCACCGCATCCTCCACCCCAATGCCATGCTGGTAGGCGAACTGGAGTGGATCCATCGCTGGTTCCACCAGGGGGCGGAGGTGAGCAAGGAGCAGTCTCTCCAGGGTCTTCATCAAGTGGGACGTCAAGGCCACCAGTCTGTAGCTGTTCAGGTCTTTGGGGTGGGAAGTTTTTGGTACAGGTACCACACAAGATGTTTTCCACAGCTGTGGTACCTTCCCCAGTTTCAGGCTCAGGTTGAAGATATACGTCACAATCCCACACAGCTGGTCTGCACAGGACTTGAGGAGCTTTGCGCTGATGCCGTCCGGTCCCGACGCCTTCCTCGCCTTGATCTTCCTCAGCTCCATCCTCACCTGGGTCCTGGTCAGGGTCAGGATGGGGGGCTGTGTGTTGGGAGTGGGGGGGTGTTGGTGGAGTGGGGAGTGGGCAGCAGGACTTGATTTCTTTAGAGGCAGCAGTGGTTGTTGTGCAGACAGGGGGGAGGGCGGTTGGTCAAACCTATTGAAAAACAGATTCAGGTTGTTCGCCCACTCCCTGCCCCCCGTGGCCTGGGGGGAGGTATTCTGGAGCCCAGAGATGGTTTTGAGGTTTCTCCAGACCCCGCTGATGTCGCTCTGTTGCAGCTTGTCCTCCATCTTCTTCCTGAAGCTGTCCTTGCCTACTCTGATCTTTCTCCTCAGCTCCCTCTGTACGGACTTCAGCATCTCCCTATTCCCCGACCTGAAGATCCTCTTCTTCTCTCTCAGAAGTGTTTTTATCTCAGGGTTGATCCAGGGTTTGTTGTTTGAGTGACGCCATATGGTCTTGGTGGGAACGGATTTGTCCACACAGAAGCTGAGGTAGTCCGTGAAGGTGTGAGTGAGGCCATCGATGTCCTCACCATGTGGATCGCAGAGCTGCTTCCAGGCGGTGGCTTCAAAACAGCCCTTTAGAGTGTCCATTGTCTCCTCAGACCATAACTCCACAGTGTGCATGGCCGGAGGTTGTCTGTGCACTAGGGGTTTGTACACCGGCCGGAGATGAACCAAGTTGTGATCCGATCTCCCGAGTGGGGGGAGTTGTGATGAGGTGTACGCCTCCTTAGTGTTTGCGTAGAATAAGTCCAGTGTTCTATTGTCTCTAGTGTGGCATGTGACATACTGGGTGAACGTGGGGAGAATGGGAGATAGTGAAACATGGTTGAAATCGCCTGAGATGAGGAGAAGAGCATCTGGGTGTTCTGTCTGCTGCCTGCTGGTTACTGAATGGATGACGTCACGCGCTGTCCCAGCGTTCGCCGTCGGATTTGCATAAACAACAATGCAGATCACGTGTGAGTGTTCTCTCGGGAGATATGTAGGCCTCATGCTAACAGCTAGCAACTCAATGTCTTTGCTGCAGTGTCGTTATTTAACAGTGATATGTCCCGATCTGCACCAGTTGTTGTTAACATACATTATCACTCCACCGCCCCTTGCTTTGCCACTGTCTGGTGTTCGGTCTGCCCGTATCATGTGAAAACCCTCCAGCTCAATGTTAGCATTTGCTGCTAGTTCAGTTAGCCACGTCTCAGTAAACAAAAGGAGAGAGCACTCCCGGTAAGTGCTATCATAACGGGAGATAGCCGCTAGCTCATCTACCTTTCCCAGTATCGACCGTACATTTCCCATAACAATAGATGGAAGGGAGGGTCTGTACCTTATATTTTTTGTCCTCCGCCTTACTCCAGCCCGGCAGCCGCGGCGTTTTCGCCTCAGTTCTCTCGGTATGTCGAGTTTTTCCAATGGGACCGGGTGGCGGTTGAATGCTAGCAGCTCTTCCCTGCTGTATCGTATCCTGCTATAAACAGTGGCTCCGTCCTCCGGCTCAGGAGACATTTGGGACGATCTGTGTGTCCGTGATATAAGTGGAGTGAAAAAAGATGGATCAAAAAGAGAGAGGAGGGGAAAAAGACTCGGAATCGAGCCGCTGTTGCAAAGGGCAGCCTACTCGTGTGGCGCCGGGAGAGAAGAGGGGAAAAAAAAAAAAAAAGTAAGAATATAAGAAAAATAAGTCGTTCAGCATGATGTCAACAGACTCACTTTGTGAGGATTTTGCAGACCACTTCAGAAGTAAAATAGACGTTATTAGAGCTAATCTTTTATCACAAGGTACTGTTTTTAGTACTGTGGAACCTTTGCTTTTACCTGAGGAAACGCTGGAGAATTTTGCCCTGGTTGATGCTGAAACTCTTGGTCGAGTTTTCTTCCAAGTCAATCCGACAACCTGTCTTTTTGATCCATATCACTTTTAAAAACGTTTTGTGGATTTTTGTAGGAGGAACTTTTAAACATCATGAATTACGCTCTCCAGATGGGTGTTTTCCCTGCTGCCTTTAAAATGGCAGTGGTGACACCCCTCCCGAAGAAGAGTAATTTGGATCCTGAAAACCTTAATAACTATAGACCAGTATCTAATTTACTATTTTTAAGCAAAATTATAGAAAAACTTGTTTTTACTCAGTTAAATTATTTTTTAATATCAGATAACATATTTGATAAAAACCAGTCTTGTTTTAGGACAAACCACAGTACAGAGACAGTCCTGGTCAGGATTGTAAATGACTTAAGGCACAACATGTGCTGACGAGGACCAGAGAGCAGGCTCACATCACGCTGATTTTAAAATCACTGCATTAGCTCCCCATGTCCTTCAGGATCAATTTTAAGGTTCTTTTATTGGTTTATAAATGTCTGCATGGTCCTGTGCCTTCTTATTTATCAAAATTGCTTTTGGCATATGAGCCACCACGCTCCCTGAGGTCCTCCAGCACTGGCCTTTTAACTATTCTCACTGTCAGAACATGCACCTACGGTGAGGTGACTTTTTGTTACTAGAGCCCACGTCTGTGGAACAGTCTGCCGGAGAACATCAGGGCTGCCGAGAATGTCCATGTTTTTAAAAGCAGGCTCAAGACCTACTATTTTAACATTGCTTTTGATTTGCTATTTTAATTCTCTTAATTTCAGATTTTAAATCTATTTTATGTCACAGTCACTTATCTTACTTTGAATTATTAATATTTATGAATATATGTCTGTTTGACTGTATTTAGGTGTTATTTTATTTTTCTAGTCATCTTAACTGCCTAGTCTTTTTATCAGCAAGCCATCTTATTATTTATCAGTGACTTTTTATCACCCTGTCCAAGCTCCGGCGTTTCCTCATGGGGGGGCCCTCCCATGGGGGTTGTACCTATTTTCTGGCTGCAGGGCACTGGCCTGTGATTACCCTGGTCTGCCCAGCTGAGGGGGTTGTGAGCTGCGGCGCCGCGCCTGTGGTGTTGACCCCTCGGGTTGGACTTGGGCGGTCTCAGAGGTGGTGTTCTTGTAGCCGTGGACTTGGCACTTTCCCTCCTGGTGATGGTACTTCCACGCTTGGATCCTCGGTGCCCGCCATAAGCCTTTAGCAATAAGTTTTATACTGATGAAAGTTTCTTTGTGTGTTTGTGTATGTGTGTGTGGGAGGGGGGATAAATTGTTTTATTTCAATGTGTGAAACACTTTGCATTGCATCTTTTTGTATGAAAAGTGCTATATAAATAAAGCTTTGATTGATTGGATTGTGATTCAGTCACGTTGGGCTGAAGACATCACCTCAACCTTGAGTGTAATATTGCTTTTATACAACAGTTCTGCAAGCAGTTTATTAAATGGCAGCAATGCAGGACAAAATATGTTTTTTGTTTATTTTGCTCCACCAAGAAAATAGTTCCTTCCAAGTGTTCCCAGTTAACTGTTGCTAAGCACCTCAATGAGCATAATATAGAAACGAATAGGCCTGTTGTCATTTCACACTTATGTAACCAAATTAAATATTGTCAAGTGCAGAAGTCATTGTTTAAATTACATACCTGTCACCTGTTGAGTAGGATTGGGAGTCATGTTACTCACACCAGTGGCTAGTTGGCAATTTAGCTTTGGTGCATTTCCGTGTTAGTTTCTGCATACTTCACTCGCTTTTTCTTAGCATTTTCAGATGAAATACAGAGTCCATCAGCACAATGGTATTATGGTTGGCTATTGGAGTCAGTAAATCCAGCTATAGCTTGTCTGCTTTGTTGTAAACAGACATGAAATATCTAGCCAGATGATAACAAGGACAGGACTTCCAGGTCACTGACATCAGGATTTTTAGGATTGCCGTTTTTCAAACAGCCCCTCCCTGTGGAAGTTAAGGTATCCAACACAGTATTACAATTCTCATTATTAGCTATAATTTAAAGATTTTTAGAACACCATTGAAATGGAGTGATACATATTTGATGCAATTATCGGGGAATATAGTAACACCTGAAATCCCTATTGTCCAATCAGATTGCTCAGTCAGAACTAACTGTTATATAAGTGAACATAGTATCATCACAAAGATGACAACATTTACTCTCAATTAACAGCACATTCTTCTCCGAACCTTTTATTTGGCTTTAAAGTACATTATTAAATGCAGGTTCCTGGCTCTATCAAAAGCATCTTAATGATGTCTCAAAAAAGGTTTAAGTCCTAGTGTAATTGTTTTACATGGGATCGTAAAAGTCATCAGACAGTTCCACTGTTGTCCTTCACAGGTCTTGTCAAGGAGATGAATAGAACCGATGCTTTAATTTATTGTCTTCTTTCAAAAAAAAATAAACTAATAGTTGCAGAGTAATGTGCCAGATATTTGGTTTTAGACATGGCATTTGCAATCAAGTGCATTTACCGCTGTACACAAAAGAATACATATTTTAGTTTTGGATGAGCAATTTCATGACATGGCAACTGTTTAAGAGCTTTTTGAGGGATTGTCATTTTCTCTTTTTTCTGATTTATTTTTTGTTTTGTTTTGTCTGGTTGAGTAGAACCGGTACACATAAGGCTGAATGCTTGTATTTTCATTTGGGAAAGTATGCTTTACTTGTCATTTTTAAACTCTACTTTGCTTCATCTCAGAGTTATTTTACATGCCACTAATCAATGAGTCAGCTCAACCAATTCATCTTTAATACCTCTTTCATTTGTGTAATTCGTTTATCAAGGATGTCTTTTTATATGCTGTATTGCTGACACAAAAGTAAACACTCTTTCTAATGTAGAAATAGAATCAAGTGTATTTTTACCAAATGACAGTCGAGGAAACAATGCTTCATATTTCTGTCTTTGTATTTAAAGAGCAGCTCTGTGGGTACCAGATAATGTGCTGTTTCTTATGGTCTGTGGAGACCCATCAGTCACCGTGTGAAGCTGGTTGCCTGTGATAAGTGGTTCCTTATAGATAACCTAGACTGTAGCCTTCTTTTTATAGGCTCACTGTCCCTCACATAACCTTTCTGTTTTGTTTTGTTTTGTTCTTGCCTAGCACACTCTCATTTCCCTTTTCTTTCCATCAAATTCAAAAGGGTGTTTTCCTTTTCAACTTATCTTTGCATTATTTCCTAGTTGTGTGTGTTCTAACAGCTATTATGAACAGACATGCAATTCCATACAGTAGATAATTGTTTTATACTTGTTTTTTTTTTTAGTTCTGCAGTTTCAAAATCCAGTGTTATCCTGGTTTAGAGCAATTTGATGATTTTTTTTTAAATATTTTGGTAAAATTTCTATGAAACACAGATTATTCTGAAACGAGGGTGAAAAAAATCCTTCATTCTGTCCCATATTATTTCTTAGAATGATGAAACGTCACCTGTCAGCCTCTAAATTATCTCAAAAGTAATGCTGTTTTGGATTTACACCAGTTGTTTTACATTATATTTAAGAGCAAGTTTCTATTTTTTTTCCATTTACCATATGACCTCATCTCTCACCACAAATATTTTTGACATATTTTGAATTGTTTGTTTCACTATTGCCGACCTTTATCTGATCATGTTTAATGGAAGTCACTTTGATTGATGTACCATGTACCAGATGAAAAGGTATTTATTTTTGTGAACCTCGCCTCACATTTCAGTATTAATTCACCTCATTGCATTGTTGCCAAAAATGCTGTAAAAGATACAAGCACATCTGAGTCTCTCCTCACTGGCCTGGCATTTGTTATAAAGCTTCGTCAGAGCCCTCTTCCCCCATCTTTGTTCCCATGCAGCCCTCTCCCGTCTCTGGTTTGAGTTTCACGTCTCTCTGCGGTCTGATTGCCTGATAGCTTAAACATCTCTGCCTGCCTGTCCGTTCATCGGGAGTGTGTAATCAAAGACACATGAGGAGCCGGTGTCCAAGAGTTGACCTTTTGCTTTCCCTCATCAATTCTTGGGGTTAATGTACAAGATCTATCAGGTCAGCAGATTTGTCTGCACAAGCTGTCAGTTTGTTGAACGACTAGGAGAAGAAAATGCATCTGGACGTTGAGCCCTGTTAAAACTTTTTAGCGTATTTGTAGAATGACAGCATTTTGTTGTTGTTGTTTTTTTTTTGTTGTTGATTTTTTACATCCCTTGTTTTAATGTTATATTTTTTTGTTTTTGTTTCTTTTAATTATAGCAACCAAATTCCAAGTGTTCACTGTTGAAAGTTAAAATTGAACAACATGCAATCCTTTTTTTTTTGTATTGAGAGTACTGCAAGTTAAAGGAGCCATAGATTTCTTAACAGGTTAAACATGATCCCACACTCTTTTGAAGTTTGACTACCCTGTGGGTCCTGAAGAAGTCTTAACTGTGTTTATATAGAAAATTAAAGATTTAATTATTTTTCTGAAAAACTGCAATTTAATGATTAAATCTGCCTGTCAAAGATCTTAAAAATATCACATATATAATAAACATCAAAGCAATGTTTTCTTGTGTTTTGGGGTAAAATCCTCGTTTTCAGTTTGGTGAATTTGTTATTGGTATTTCCTGTTAGCTTTTTTGTTGTAATTTTTTCCCCATTTTTCTTGTACATACAAAAACCTTTTCTCAGGATTTCCTGAGTTTTCTCATGTATTGGTATTTTTTTTTCATGCAAAATTTGCAAATTTTCTCTTGTAAAATTTTAATCTTTTTTTAATTCCTTTTTTCTCATAAATTTGAGACTTTTCTCAAATTTGCAACTTTTATCCTTATAAAATTTTGACTTTGCACCCCCCCAAAAAAATGTCACTTTTTCCTCATAAATTTGAGATTTAGTTCCATGTTGTTCCATATTTTACATCAATTTTTTCAGAACACGCTATCAAATAGATGAAATCCTATTTAACTGACACATGGCAATGTGTAATGGTCAATATTGGCAAATCACCATATTTGAAATGTCAAATGGGTGTCCCACAAGGCTCCGTACTTAGACCAATATTATTCTCCTTATGTACACTACCGTTCAAAAGTTTGGGGTCACTTAGAAATATCCTTATTTTTGAAAGAAAAGCACTTTTTTTCAATGAAGATAACTTTAAACTAATCAGAAATACACTCTATACATTGCTAATGTGGTAAATGACTATTCTAGCTGCAAATGTCTGGTTTTTGGTGCAATATCTAGATAGGTGTATAGAGGCCCATTTCCAGCAACTATCACTCCAGTGTTCTAATGGTACAATGTGTTTGCTCATTGCATCAGAAGGCTAATGGATGATTAGAAAACCCTTGTGCAATCAAGTTAGGTCTGCAATGCTGTAATTGCTGCAAATGGAGGATTCTTTGACGAAAGCAAAGTTTGAAGGAAAAAATTATTATTTCAAATACAAATCATTATTTCTAACTTTGTCAATGTCTTGACTATATTTTCTATTCATTTTACAACTCATGGTGGTAAGTAAGTGTGACTTTTCATGGAAAACACAAAATAATTGTCTGGGTGACCCCAAACTTTTGAACGGTAGTGTAAATGATTTACCAAATGCATGCAGAAGCATTCCTATACAAATGTATGCAGATGACAAGGTAATATTCACACCTGTAAAAAAACACACAAGAAGCTGCCTGTATTCTTACAACAGCAATGACTCAAATCCATGACTGACTTAATAATTCATGCCTCCTACTAAACACTAAAAAAAAATGTTTGCATGATGTTTACCAAACAACCATCAAATATTACAAACTCAAACATTTTCTTAAGAGGGGAGGAGCTGCAATTAGTCAAATTTAAGTACCTCAAACATAACAAATCTCAAACATAATCAAATTCAATCTGAGAAATTATAAACAAATTAGACCGTCACTGACAGTCAGTGTGGCCAAAATGTTTCTGCATGCAATGATCTTCTCACACATCAATTACTGTTTTACAAACTGGTCTCTCACTGGTATAACCATAATCAAACCCATTGAATCTTTATACAAAAAAGCCATAAAAATCTTTGATAAGAAAGAGCCCACATATCATTGTTGTCACATCTGCAAGGTTCAATGAAAGGACAATTTTTTATCTTTTGAAAATTATAAAACTCTCAAATTTGCCTGTTCAGTTTATAAATATTAAATGGCTATGCACCCCCCCCCCTCCTGGGAGAAGAAGAAGCCATCTCTATTGTCATTCAGTCCATACAGCCAATCATGTACAGTAGAATGAAATTACTTTTCTCCTATCTACAATGTTAATCATATGTAGAATCAGAGGGGTCGCAGCCATGCAAGGCACCGCCGCAAACAACTTCTCCTTCCCCCATTCTATTATGCTGAGCACCAAAATTTAGTACCATTTTTATATGATCTTTGGTATGACCAGCCAGGACTTGAACCCCCAGCCTCCCGGCTGTGGGGCTGGTGCTTTATCACCTAGGCCACCACTCCGGTTACATGTTAACAGAATATGTTAAACTGAGGACCATCACCGGTACAACCACCAGAGCAATCACTAGAGGAGACTTTGAGGTCCCCCCACAGATGCACCACATTTGCTCAACCTGTGCTATCAGTGAGGGGCACCAAGATCTGGAATAATATGCCATCTGCTATCAGAGAACATACCACACTAAACACTTTCAAGACTCATTGTAAAAACTGGCTTTTAAACAGCCAAAATTGTACACATAACTAGTGGATGCTCTGCGGCATGCGCATATATATGTGCCTGTGTGTTACACACACATGCCCCGCCTCTTGCTCATTGCTGTTTGTTGTTGTTGTGAGGTGCTTGGGTGCATGTGTGTGTGTCTGCATACACAGCACTTCACTTGTGTGACATTTGAATGTTTTGTTTTGTAGCACCCTAACTCTTGCACTTTTGCATATCCACTTTGTACAGTTTATTGCAGATGTTCTTCTTGTGTATGATTATTTGTTTGTGTGGTTTTTTTTGACCCGCCTGGGGACTACAGATGCAAATTAGCAGTATTGCTAAATCTGGCATACTTACATTTGTATTAATGCTCATTATTATGTCATGCCCCTTCCAAATAAACATTAAAAACAAACATTAAACTAAACCAAATAATTATATAGTGGCAACATCAGTCCTGAGAAAGTGCACATTTAATTTGAGCTATATTGATGACTCCAGTTTTACTGAACAATTAGACAATGCTAATTGTAATGTGATCACCTACTTTTTTGTATATTTAAGGTAATATGATTAAGTGACCTTATAAAAGTCTTAAAGTCTTCATTTTAACTTCTGTATAGTGGCATATGCACTGCCTATCCATGAGCAGCTGCCACAGAGAGGTCAGAAGAATCCATTTTGATATTGCTACCATTTGGAAAGACTTGCACAATGAGTATTAATCTGTGATAAGGCCCCAAATATATCTCCTCAGTAGCAGTTTTGCCCATCTTAAATGGCCACCCTTATTTTTTTGTAGTGGGTATCTGCATGTCATGGAGGTTACGAGTGAACTGGCAGAATAGAGCTGTCTCCAGAAGGGCCTCTGATAGAAAGTGCCACTTCCATTTGAGCACAGCTGCAGTGAAAGTCTGGGCTAGCTCACTGTCCAGACCGACACTTCACATTCTCATCTCTTGTGCCTCGAATGGATGTGAAAACTATTAACATCAGACAGAGTTTTGGCTTGACCGTCTCTGACCTCTTCCTATTTTTCATCGCTTAACTTCCACTTGTTTTACTGTCCTAGACACTATTTAGTTTTTTGTTTTGTTTTGTTTTTTTGCTTAAATGTGCTGTATAATTTTTTATTACATATTGGATTGCAAACTAAAGTCAGTGCTTAAGTATACCCCTTCATTATTATCTATATAATAATATATATGCTGTCATGCTTCATTAAATTACATCAAACATTATATATTACTTTTCCATTGGACATGGCATTGGTCTACAGACTACACCTCTCCTAAATTGGTGATGAGGGGGTTTAACAGTTTGAGGAACTCTATCCTCAGAGCTGCTGACAGTCCTCACCCCTCGAGTCCCCACTTAGTATGGAGTTTGCGGTCTGAGAAAAGACTACTGGCTCTGTTTTAGATATCGGTTGTGGTTTGAATTAGAACGGGGGATAAATGCTCTGAATAATGATCAGAAAACATTTAGCTTCAGCTCCCCGGGTGAAACAAAACACACTTGAGTAAAACTTTGAACTGCTCCTTCCTCTTCTTTTTTTCCTCCAGTCATTTTGTTTTCAAATTGTTGCACCGGGTTCATGGGAAACTCACTCCGAGGTTACCTGCACCCCCTTCAAAGTGATTTTGGGGGGGAGAGTGCAAAAAGGATTACGTCTTCAAAAATGTTTTTGCAGATAGTTGAAATATTGGTAACCTTGTCAAGTGTCATTTCAAATGTGAGAGCAAACATATTAATCGTGATTTTTAAAGGCAGGACTTTTGGAACTGACTCGGGGAGGAAAGGGTCAGCTAATTGCAATGTTTGATGTCATATTTGGTCTCTCTCACCATTTTTGATGTAACTGCCTGGAAGCATGTTTTTGCTCTGCTCTGTCTATGTCGCACACACTTCATCATGAATAGTCAAAAGAGAAACTACAAAAAGGTCCTCAAGTTCTCTATGGTGTAATCTTCATAAAATCTTGGGACCTACTTCCTGTCAACCCTCCATTCGACTTTAACCCCTGACCTTTCCCAGAAGGTTCGGCCACTCCACACACACAGTGAGATCTTATTTGTGATTTTATAAGTTTTGTACTGTCTGTCTACACTTTCTCAGACCAAATTCTTTGTTGAGAAATCTGCAGATATATTCAAAGCTCTCTCAATATTCTTTAACAGGTTAATGGTCCAACCTTGTAGCCCCAATTCTCTTTGGTTGTTATAATTATTGTTCAACAGCAGCAGAGGGCTGATGGGGGGGGGGGGGGGATATAGATTGTAAATTATGTTTGACAAGGTGGGGTTAGTGGTTTTGTCGTAGCTTGTCTTTAGTTATTACTCATACTTCCTCTTGCTATAGATAAGGTCCGTTGGTGAACATACCAAGGTGAACACTGGTGCAGGGCCCTTATCGCCAGCATTGATTTAGGGCAAGAACTCAGTGACAGAGGTCATTGTGCAGTAAAGCTATCCATCATTCAGATTTGATTTCTGCTCAGACCTGTCTCCAAGTTGTCTGCACATGGGTTTGAAGCTCACAAGGACTTGAGGCCATGGGAGGGTTGGACATTTGAGGTAGGTAGCTCGTTAAGGAGGTCTGGCTAAACGATTGGAGAAATGTCAGCATTTTAAGAATGAGATTATTGCTATTGATAAGAACGTTTTGGCATAATATTAAGGTGATTGAAGATTCTAATTCAATTTGGTCCTTATTTTTGTTCAAATTTAGGTTTTTACTGTAACACATCACCAAAGTTCAGTGAAGTTTTTGCTACAGAGCTGGTGACTTCAGTGAAATAATCCCCTAGATTGAGGTTGTTTAAATGATTGTCAACATTTTTGGAAGGCAGTTCTGTTGCTTTCTGTTAAGCATGTAAAAACATAAAAATCTGAGTCATGTGATTCACTGCTTAAAAAATAATAGTCCTCACTTTCAACAAAATTGCTTTTTTTGCTTTTTATTTAAAAGCTGTTTGGTAAAATTGAGGTAAAATTAGTCTCAACTTTTAGAAAAAAAAAATGCTTAAATCGACAAATCTGTTGGTACCCTCCCACAAAAAACACAACTATCTCTGAAATAACTTGAATCTGACAAAAATTTAATGCCATCCCTTATTGCTTATATCATATTTGACTCAAAACAGACTTTACTTTTTATTATTTATTCAGTTGAATGATTTATATAACTAAACATATTTAAATGGCATGGACAGAAAAGATGGCAACCTGAAATTTAATATTTGTCTTTGTCTTTAATATTTGTCTTTGTCTTTGTGGTGATCATTTGTCACCACCTTTTGCAGCAGTCACTGTCAACAAGCGATCTCTGTACTTCACAGTGAGATGTCTGCATTTGCCAGTAGCCATTCAGCCTATTTATGGGGGAAACCATGCTGCTTTGTAGTTTGGTAATATTGTGTGCACCACCCTGAATATGGACCAGAGAAAACAAAGGAGAGAGCTGTCTGAGGAGCCCAGAAAGAAGATTATAGATAACCATATTAAAGGTAAAGGCTATAGGACCATCTGTAAGATCTTGAGTGGATTGAACATTTATGGGAAGATCTGAAAATTGCAGTGTGGAGACATCACCCTTCAAACCAGTTTGTGCAGGAAGAATGGGCCAAGCTACCTTTTGGCAAATACAGACTTCTCATTGTGAAATACGGAGATCACTTATTGACAGTGATTGCTGCAAAAGGTGGTACCGCAAATATTAATTTAAGAGTACTACCGTCTTTTTTTTGTCCATGTCATTTGAATTTAATTATATAAAATATTCACCTGACTCAATATTCAGAAGCAAAATCTGATTTGTGTTAAATATACGTAAACAATAAGGGATGCAATTAAACTTTTATGAGTTTCAAGTTATTTTAGAGATAATTGGGTTTTGTTTGTTTGTGTTTTTGGTTTTTGTTTCAGGGTACCAACAAATTTGTCAAGTCTGTACATCTAGCAGATGTATTCTTATGGCTTTTGTCTTTTCAGAACAGTCAACATTCATTATCTGTAAATTGTAGCAAAAAACAAAACACAATTTTTCACTGGTGTCTAATTCCTTTACATGCAACACTTACAATAATCCCATATGTTCTGTTTCCTGCGTCACAAAATAAATTTTCTTCAATTAAAATTCAAGGTTCTCAGCCTGTGATATATAAATTTACAGTCATAAACACAGGAGATGAGTGTTTCCCCTTGCAGGGGTATTTTTTCAGATGTCTGAAGATGGGTATTTAACACTGTTAATGTTTTTCGTGGCCTTCATTGCAAGACTTGTAACTTTTGGCTCAGCTGTTCTATTTATTCTGGCACTAAACTGAGGAGTTCATGCTTTCAGATATGCTGTGAGTCATATTATTGATTTGTCATGAAGATTATTTATTGCATTTTCTCTCTAACTTCTGCAAAAGTTGGAACGCAACAGAGATTCTTCTGGAGAGCTTGAATGTAAATGGATATAAACTGACTGTGCTGACTCCTGAGGGGAGCTCGTGTAGAATCTGAAGGTCTCTTTAGCTGTGCCGAAATGGCTAGCAAATATGATGGCGCTGCTTACCTTAACCTTCCAGAGGATGACTAAAGGAGCTAATTACACTTCAGTCTCTAATCAAATCCATGTCAGGTTGTCTGAGAACCTGGATTTATATGGTGGATCTCGGTTAAATACAGGAGCAGCTTAAATATTTTATGGTTCTCTCCTCAAATTAAAGTTTTTTTCTTCCCACAATCCCCTCTAAAATATGTCATATCCTATTACACAAATTTGGATATGGTAAATTAGTACGGTAAGTGCTTACGCTATGAATATGTTGACTTTTTTTGTGCTGCATGCAGAAGGTTAGCTTGCTGGGGGTTGGGGGTGTCTTTAACTCTAAAAAGTTGTCTTGAATTTCCCCCCCTCGGAAGATGATGTGTTTTTGCAATTCAAATATTTGCTCATTCTCTTCTCCATTGCAAAGCTCCCTTTGAAGCGGAAGAGTTCTATCACGACCAATGACAGCGTGAGTGTGCAGCGTGACAGCGCAAGAGGCAGTGCTGGACTATTTCTAACTGCATATTTAAATAGCAAGGAAATCCAAAATTAAAAATGTATGTAAATGACTACATGTTTTGCATGCTGATATTTTTGCGATTTGGGGCTTGCATATTCAGGTGGTGCTCAGAACGTGCCTAGTTTTAACAACATTAATCAGAATTACTTCACGTCCTCACAACGTCCTTGATCTGCTTACATACATGTACAGTATATCTGGGGGTGGAGGGCCTTCAGTTTGCTAGATTTACTTTAACGAAAGCTTTCCTTAAGGTTTTAAGTGCAAAAGCTTGCTGAAGGCCCCAGGCTTTTCTCAGAATCGTGTGCAACCCAGATTCCAATTGTCAATACTTTTTATGATGATTTCTTTCATTTTCTATATTATGGAAGGCCTAACAGTTTGACCTTGTTTATATGTAGCTGTGAGGAATGTAGTCACTCTTATGTATGAAGGAAAGCCTCTTATGTTAAAAATTTGCATACAGGATTGTAGGTGCTTTAAAAAAGCCCTCAATTGGGTCTGAGGCCTATCTGCATGTCTTAAGGTATAGAAAATACAGTATAAAATAACTAATTGAATTGTCATCTGTATGAAGAGTCGTTGCACCCTGCACCCTGTAATTCCAGCCTCTTACCTCCACCCCCCACTGCATTTTTCCCTCTTTTTTTCCCAAACAGCAATTAATCTCATTTTTAGTCCAATTTCCAGCCCTCTGCTAGTGTCAGAGCGAGTCCCCTGTTTTGTTCCTATTTGGCTTGGTTCCTCTGCATAGTCATTAAGGGCCCAATTAATGTCACCCTTTAGCTGAAGAGTGCTCATTTTTATTGGGGAGCTGACAGTCACCGCCATGAGTGCTGCAGTGTAATATGCATTAATTGCCCCGTAACACTGGTAATTACCAGTTCTTCAAGCCTCTCAGTAAACTGTCATGCCCAGACACGACTGCTTTGAAATAGATTACTCATTAGGAGACCTGCCCTGTTTTCCAATGGGGGCTCACTGGGCTGGCATAAAGACGAAAAAAATCTGGTGCTTGAACAAATAGTTGCCAAGAGCAATTTCCTATTACAACTTCCCGGTGAAGGCTTTTCTTTTTTTTTTTCAGTCAGATGGTTTTCCAGCCGTCACTTGAGGTAAGGATCAGAAGCAGAGTTGGAAGACCATCACAGATCTTGCTGATAGCAGTTGTGTTGTCTCGTCCCAGTTTGACTCCTTGAATAAAGATATGCCCCAGGATTTTATAATGCAGAATATTTCCCTAACTCTAACTTTTTCGCTGTGATTTTTTTTTTTCCTTGCACTTGTTCAAAACTGGCCCGAATGCCCTGAGAGTGGTGTTGCATTGAAAGCGTCAGAGTTGTTGCGTGATGGGGGCATTTCAAGGTCTCTGTACATAAGATCAAGGTGTGTTGCCGTGTGTTGATGTGAGGTTCTTGCACAGATATTGATGCTAACTTGGCTCGTCCTCTCATGTTTGCAAGATGGAGAATCTGTTATAAACATTAGCATGTGCAGGGTTCTCCAGCCCTGGAAATTTAAACGAGAGGTGATGCTGCATGCGAATATATAAGGGGGTGTTAGAGGGCAAAAGCTCAACATGTAGTATGAATGTCACCTTTGCTATTCTGAAAGAAAACTCAAATCAAACAGTTTTAGCTATCATGAAACCCATGCACTGAAAGGTGTTGGCCTGTTTAGTCAGACTTGGAATAACATTTAGATTTCGCCACAGCTTTGTAAATGCTCAACGAGTGCGCTCGATCAGTTCTCTTGTGCCTTTTTTTTTCTTTTGTCAATGGCACTTATGTGTCATTACCCATTTACCATAGCAAGGAAAAGAACTAAATGTGAAGACCAGAGAAAAACCCTCTCATGAACACACACGTATAGCAAAGACACACATCCATGCACACACAACGCTCCTCAAAGGTGCAGCTTTTGTTTTATCTCCCTTATAGCACCTGCTTCAGGCAATCTGCTCCTACTCGCCTTAAATGAATTTTGTCACGGCCTTTCAGATTCTCAGCCAGTGATGTGCTAATGAAAGGAGATGGTACAATTTGAACTGACCAGGTAGAAGCCAGCAGTGCACAGCTGAGAGCAAGGGACGCCGACACACCCCTCCTCGAAACAAAGACAAGTCGAGCGTCGACTGATATACCCATTACCCTTCTCATTAATACCCCACAGACCACGGCATGTGTGAGTGTGTGCTTTTTTTGCCTGTGGATGCGTTTATCTGTTTGCGTTGGCTGAACACTTATCGAATTGTTTATGACAGGTCTAATTGGGCTAATTGAAGACATTAAGATTACCTGTCAGCTGTGTGTATCCAGAATCCCTATCTGCCTGATAACTTGTGACAAGTGAGGGACCCCGTAGCATCCGTCATGATAGAGCATTCCCAGGCCATAATGGGAGCAAAAGGGGCCTCACTGATTTGGTGTGGGCAGCCTTAGCGGTGACTATCTACCTCCCTTTGTTTGTGTGTCCGTGTTTGGTTGTGTGTGAGGGTGTGTTAAGTACAAGTGAAAGTTAACCAGGCCAATGGAGTACCCTTTGGCAATGTGGCAAACCAATGAGGCAGTCTGAGGAAAAGAGTGAAGGGGGTCTTCGGGTGTTTAAGGACATGAGAGGGAAGGTGCTCTGGGTGATGGCCTGAGTGACAACAGAGGAGCACTGACATAAGTGTGTCCGAGTGGTTGTAAAGGGATACCAAAGCCGTTTTATCCGGCATAATCATACTCTTAACAAAACAGATTTCCCCAGATTTCATTTTGATTATTCAGTTCATTGATTCTAAACTAGGGTGGCTCGGTGGAGCAGTGGTTTGCACTGTGGCAGCACAGCAAGAAGGTCACGGGATCGATCCCACCCCTGACCATCAGTGACCCGTCTGTGTGGAGTCTGCATGTTCTCCCCGCGTCTGCGTGGGTTTTCTCCAGGTACTCCGGTTTCCTCCCACAGGCCAAAGACATGCAGGTTAGGTTAATCGGCATCAACTGGGGATTCTAAATTGTCCTCATGTATGAATGTGAGCGTGAATGGTTTTCTGTCGCTCTGTGTTGGCCCTGCAATGGACTGGCGATCTGTCCAGGGTGTACCCTGCATCTCGCCAAAAGATGATGGGATAGGCTCCAGCCCCCCTCAACCTCAAAAGGATTAAGTGGTAGAAGATGGATGGATGATTCTACCCTACACTAACAAGTGAATATTGCTTTCTGTCCTCATGAATATTGTGAGGTGAGCAGAGCACAGTTGTATCTTCTAAGGCTTAAGGAATGTGCCTGTGTATATCTGTATCAGGTCACCCTCCCACCTTCTTCCTCCGCTCTCGCCACTCCTGTGTGGGCATTCTGTTGGGCTTTGCAGTGTCATCGCTATGACAGATCAACACTGTCAGCCCAAGAGATCCCTCTGTTTGTTTGTTCTACTCCAAAAGGGGTTAAACTGTCAAGTTGACAACTCACAAGACCCTTAGACTCTGCCCCGCTGCCTCCCCCCGTCCCTCTCTTTTTACTCCCCATGGCTCCCTCCCATCCACCTTCATCCCCAAACGAGTGAAAATCAATACCAGATTGCCGGAGGACCACTGTTTGGTGTGGGCCTGACCCCTAGATGTCCCGCACTCTGCTTCTTTCATTACATGTAGCCTAGTATTTAACTTCCATCCTGATCTCTCGCCTAATTAGTTTCGATAAGCTCAGTCTCTTTTTTCCCTACCTCCTATTCTATCTCTGTATCTCTCCCTCTCCTTCTGTTACATGTACATTTCACACACACACACACACACACACACACACACACACACACACACACGGATGTTTTGCTGTCTTGTGCTTTGAAGGGACACTCTGGTCTGGGAGTAATAAAAAAGACAAACCCCTGCACGCCTGCAGAAGCCCTCAGCTATTCTTGAGCTAGGATTATTGTTTTGTTTGCTTTGCAAATTTTTAAAAACTACAAACTGAAATTGGATTTTCACCCCAGATCATCAGTAAAACCACGGGGGATATCCTGTGTTGTCCAAAACTAATGGTGTGGTCCTTAGTGAGCCTGATGGCAACATTATATTTCTGTGGTTCTTTATGAAACCTCCATACGAGCATTTCTCTCTTTAGTTGACCATTTGCAAACTTTACTACTACTCATGTTGTGTAGAGAATATGCTTCTTTCTCTTTAATTACAACAAATAACCTAGTTAATTGCAATCACATCGCCAATAAGTTCCAGTGGTTCCGTCACGAGGTCTTTCTCTGTGTGTGCACACGCGTATTTACGTACCACCCAGATGTTCAGGTGCCGCCACTGTGCCGGCTGGCCCGTCGAATACTGACAAGCCCCAAGACAAGTCAGCCCCCCTGCTCTGCTCCCCCCCGGGGGGGCTAAAATTACCCTCAGGAATGTAAACAGACTGCCGAGTAAGCACACAGATTTCTGTGGCCCTTCACTTGCATCCGACTCTAAACTCACCCCATAAACTGGGACAGTTCCATATTGGACACACAGGCCAAGGTTGATGGTGAAGATGCCGTAGCCTGGCATTAGCTATTTTGGCATTGCCCAGAGTCCCTTCAGCTATAAGACGAATATTGTGTCTCTGAATGTTAATAATATTACCAGATTTTGGATTTTCTTAGTAACAACTGAAAAGGAATTCTCCTTTTTCTTCCTATCTCCTTTTCCCATTTCATTTTAGCAACTACTGTATATAGGCATTCACACCATTTCATTAGGTGTGTGAGCGGGCTGTAAGCAGTGGAGCCTGGGTGAAGAAGTTCATTGGGCCTGGCGCTGACATGTTGATTTAGTGGTGGTAACACGACTGCACTTCCAAAGGTGCTGACTTGGACAAAAGCCAGGCCTCTTTCTCTCTTAGGGAGGCATTAGAGACCACACTCTAATTTTGGGGTAAGGTTGTGCTCCTAAATGCAGAAGCCAGGCCTACACAACAAACATTCACACCTGCCTTTTCCATGACATTTGATTCAGCTTTTGCTAAAGTGGTGAAACAATTTATGAAGATTCCGTTCTAAAATTGTTGGGGAGATGGGTGAAATAGATGGAACAAAAAAAGCAAAAATACATTCATTGATTGATTGGCATTTTGCCACTGGCTGTAGAATACTGATAAGGCAATAAATATTTGCTTATCCCTGCTTTTGCCTAAGCAATAAATACGCTGTCATATAAAATGTAGTTTATGCTAAAACTGGGAGATGTATGTGTCTCCCAAACTTGCTACGTGATGACTTCTCATGGTGTCTCTTATCAAATAAATAATGATAACATGAAGTGGATAAAGTTTAAATGAAGTAGAAGAAACCAGCAAAAACCACTGTGAGGAAAGGGACTCAGGAAAACTATTTATTTGGAATGGTACATTGCTAATTGTGATTAAAAAAAATCCATCCATTTGCAAAATTAAATGTGCAGTAAATGCTGTATCATGATACCAATTTATCATTCAGATGTTGTCCAGAATATAGTTAGAAAAGGAGCTCTGATTTTGAATACTTTTATATATATTTAATCTGAATATGTACATTTAGTATTAAAATGAACAAGTATGTGCATCTGGTTTATGTGGGAGCGCATGTACGTTTTGGATTCTAATTGCTCATTTTAGTGGTGTACGTGGATGGTAACCAGCCAGGTACGTGGCACACATCCTATGGCCTCACATAAACATGATATCCATACTTTTTTGCAGCACAGTTCCTCTGCACTCTGCAGGCGCCCGGTCAGGCTGACGCTGCCGTAGGAGGGGCATATAGGGTTACAGTACAAACTGTTGTTGATTAGGGCCGTGCCTGTTGTTGAGGATCATCCCAAATTGAAGACACGCTAGCCTCCAGGGTTAAGGGCAGGATTAGGACCAGGGCTGCAAGGGGCAAGGAGCAGGGGTAGACAAAATGGCCGTCTCTTTGCTTGTCTTTCAGTCCATTTCCCCAGAGACAGGTGGCAATTATCAGCTGGGGCTGCTGGGAGTTCACAATAACAGGTTAAAGGAGCATGTATCCCCATGACGATGTGGTCCTCCCTGCACAGCATCCCAGCCCCCAGTCTGCTCAGTGCAAGCGTTCAGTCTTCAAGCACAAGACACTCAATAGATAGATCTTCAAATTAGTACTTTGTTCAATGTTTATCTTAAGAAATGCTAAGATTTTTTTCCCCCAGTTTTACTTCCCTTCAGATGTAATTCAGGTCCCCTCAGTATGGCATAGTAATGCCAGGCCATAAAGTGTTTTTGCACACATACAAGTTCATAGACACTATTACAGCCTACTCAGCCTACTCTACTGTCATCACCTTAATAGAATTTAATAATATCAGCATCAACTGTTAATGAATACCCACTCAGTGGTGTCATAACCAAAGAGGTGGAGCCATTTTCATGATGTAGAGGGTCATTATAGAGGATGGGGAGTCGATATCTGAGGAAGGATCAGGTGAGCTCTGACTATCTGGATGTTAACCATTACACTGCCAGAGTATTGCAGAGACGGGGCACTGGAACGATTACTGGGTGACTGCGGGTCTTAAAAAGGCTGAGATTAGTTTAGCCAAAATTAAGGCCTAACAAACCGTAAAAATTACAACAAAACAGTACAGCAATCTTAAGAGCCCGAAAGACAGATTTAAGGATTGTTTGGTGAAATCTCTATTTTATTAATTTTGTGAATTTGTGCAGCTTTTTTGCATGTCAATAAAAAGAAAAAAATATGACATTTTTATACTTTGTATTATAGCTAGTAAAAACATTGATAATAGCGAAGTGTAAATTTCATTGAAATTTGCCTTACTCTGTTGTAATAAGTACTGTAATTATATTATTATAAAACTATCTATAATTTGGTCAAGCACTTTTTTCCCGTTTTGCTAATTTAGAGTCTTAAATCCAATCAAGTACCCTTAAACAGGGTGTCTGCAGATTTTTAAAAAGCCTTTTAAAAAGTATTAAGTTTAAGGCCTTAATTATCCTTGAAATGGCAATTATTCCTTAAACGTGCCTTTCAAAGGTCTTAAACAGAATACAGATATGATAAATGCTATGGCTGTATTTTCTTGTGGAATGAAATCCTTGTGTTCAATTTAGTTCATTTTTAGGGTGTTTTTTGTCATAAAATGTGCTTATGTTTCCTAAAGGAATTTGCAACATTTTCTCTTTAATTTGCTGATTCTGTTACATTATATTTGTGCCTTTTTCCTCAGTAATTTGCCTTTTTTTTTTTTTGTAAAATTGTGACCTTTTTTGTTAATTTGCATCTTCTTTCTTGTAATGTTTTCACTTTTTTCTTGTTAACATGACTTCATTCTCGTTATTTTTTTTTCTCATGAATTTGAGTTTTTTCTTCCCATCAAGTTGGGATTTTTGGATTGGACAAGGGTAACTGTAATGTGCTATCACATGTTTTGCCATTTTAGAAATGTAAGACATTAAATTTGATCAAGTGGCCTGAAAAAAGGTCTTAAACCAGCACTATATAACTTTCCTGTTTCTCGCAAGAACATTGAAAAGAGTACGATTAACATATATTACGGCCTGAGTCCTAATAGCCAATCACAAGCTGCTTTGATAGTTGGTGGCTCAAGTCATGCCCTATGATTGGCGAATGGGACTGAGACAGTAAAACGTGACAGTTGTAGTCTTCTCAGTGTTCCTACCAGAAGCGGGAAAGTTACGTCACGCTGCTGCAGGTGATGAAGGCTCATTTGGGCTATGGTGGAAGTGAAATGCATCCAGTCAAAAGTTGATGTACCATCAAAATGACTTTGAAAATATTATTTTAAGGTGAAAATCTTACATAGTGTTGCTTTAAAAGGTCTTAAATTTACATTTATTATATCTGCAGATACCTTGAAAAAAAGTCCTAAAAGGTCTTAAATTTAACTTCATTAAACATGTAGATACTCTGAATTATGTTTGCCAAAAATGATAAAACAAAATAAAAACAGAAGAAATGGCAATGCATTGATGTTTTCTGCCTCAAAAATAAGTTGTTCCATGATACTATGCTAATTTTTATGAGAATTGTTCGTGAGCTGTTACAGAGCTCTACTATAGTTTAGTTGTTCTGTATTATGTAGCCGGCATTTTGTTCCATGGACCAACTTCTGAACACTAAACAGACAAAATCAAATCTGGACCAAACCTTGTTTGGTCGCGCTCCTCATCCAAAGCAGACCAGAGTGTGTCACAGCGCGTTGGACCGTGACGGTGTAGATCTTAGAAGGGGACCAGCACACATTACACACACAACACACACTTGTTCCTGTGATATGTGTTGCTAATGTGGTAGGCGACATGCTCAGTTAAGGAACTTAACGAGTTCCAAACACTGATTAAGCCTCCTCCTTTCAGCTGTAAAATATTTGGGAAGCATGATATCGTACCAACTGTTTTCTAACCAGAACCAAATGGTGAATATTGAAAAAATATGCATATTGTTCTGTTAGTATAAAATAATGTTGACGCTTATGTGGTCTTTATCATTTGTTGGTCAAGTTGCCTATCAGCTGTCAAGATTGTATGTGTAAGGTGATAAGATTTTGGGGCATTGTGAGAAAGTGGTTATTGATAAGCACACTAGTGTAAGATTAAAACCCACCTAATACAGGAAGATTTTAGTAGTCAGCCCAGTGAACCTTTTTTCCTTTATTATAGTCTTTCTAAAATGACTCCTCCCATTATGTACTTCTGTTTTCATACAAAATTATATTTCAAAATTACCTACTTGAGTGCAAAATATTAGATTTTTTGCAGATAAATGATGTCCTGATCCATCTATAAATCCATCTTCTACCGCTTTTCCGGAGGTCCGGGTCGCGGAGGCAGCAGTTCAAGCAGAGAAGCCCAGACTTCCTTTCCCCAGCCACCTGCTCCAGCAATTTAGAGAGGATGCCAAGGTGTTCCCAGGCCAACTGGGAGACATGGTCTCTATAGCGTGTCCTGGGCATCCACCTCAGCTGGCTCCTTTCTATTTGGAGGAGCAGTAGCCCTACTCTGATCCTCTCCCAGATGACTGAGCTCCTCACCCTATCTCTAAGAGTGAGTCCAGCAAGATCATTTCAGCCACTTGTATCCACAATCTCATTCTTTCAGTCATTACCCAAAGCTCATGACCATAGGTGAGGGTAGGAACGTAGATTGGCCGGTAAATTGACAGCTTTGCCTTAGAACTCGGCTCCCTCTTTACCACAACAGACCGGTACAACATTCACATCACTGCAGATGCTGCTCCAATCCATCTGTCAATCTCCCGCTCTATTCTCCCGTCACTTGTGAATAAGATCCTGAGATACTTAAACTCCTCCACTTGGGGCAGGAGCTCGTCCCCGACCCAAAGAGGACAAGCCACCCTTTTTCGGCTGAGGATCATGGACTCAGACTTGGAGGTGCTGATTCTCATCCCAGCCGTTTCACACTCGATAGCAAACCATCTCAGTAAGACCTGTAGGTCATTTCTCAATGAAACCAACAGACCACATCCATCTGCAGAGATGAGATCATGTGATCACCAAACATGACACCCTCCATTCCCTGGCTGCGCCAAGAAATCCTGTCCATAAAAATTACGAACAGGATTGGTGACAAAGGGCACCCCTGGCGGAATCCAACTCTCAGTGGAAACGAGTTTGACTGAGTGTTGGCAATTACAAGCCAAACTCTCACAACGGTTGAATAGAGACCGGATAGCTTGTAGCAACAAGCCTCATATCCCATACTCCTGAAGCACCCCCCCACAAGAGACCATTTATTTAGCGAATGCAAAGTCCTTAAGCCAAGCAGTTGCCTCCTGGTTTGCTGTATGGAGGGTGTGTAATCCTCCTTCCAGTCTTTGGAGCGGGCAAGCCTCTATGATGTGTTCCATAGTTTGCTCCTCTCCACATGCGCGCAGTGGGCTAGGGCTACTGCCCCATCTGTGAAGGCTGGCCAAGCAGGGGCCATGTCCAGTCCTGAAGCGATTGAGTGTAGACCACTGTCTCCTTGGGAGGTTGGTGCCCGGGACCTGTTGGTTGGGGTTTATCACCAGCTGTTTGTTTGGGACCTCCTTGGTTTCCCATTCCTCTTGCCAAGCTGTCTGGATGGTAAAGTCAGCTGGGGGAGGGTTTTTCCAAATCGGCCGTCTGGATGAAAGTCGGGCAGTGGGTGGGGTGTAGATATCTGCATGGATTGGTAAGTGAGGAAAATCTTTAACTTTTTGGAGCATCCTTTGAGTTAATGCTGCTCGCCGGATGTGTGGAGGGGCTATGTTTGACAGTACAGAGAGCCAGGGGAGTGGTGTTGAGCGGATTGTTCCAGTTATAGTTCTCATGGTTGAGTTGAGCTGGGTGTCTACATGGTGTGTGTAAGATGACCTGGACCAGACAGGGGCACAATATTCTGCTACAGAGTATGAAAGGGCCAGTGCTGAGGTGCGCAGGGTGGAGACTGCCGCCCCCCATTTTGCACCAGCGAGCTTGCAGAGCAGGTTGTTTCGTACTTTCACCTTAGCAGCCGTCCCCTTTAGATGTTCCTTGAAGGATAAGGTCCTATCAAGGGTCACTCCAAGATAAGTTGGATTTGGGGCATGCTTAAGCTTGAGTCCGCTCAGGTGGATGTTTAGTTCTCTGGCAGCTTTTGCATTGTGGAGATGAAATACACTGGAGACGGTTTTTGCTGGGCTTGGTTTTAGGCGCCAGATTTTGCAGAACTGGTCCAGTTTAGCAAGATCTTCCGTGAGCACCCGTTCCAGTGGTTCAAAGTCTGGTGCTTGGAATGCCAAACAGATGTCGTCTGCATAGATGAATTTGCGGGATTTTGTAGTAGGCAGGTCGTTTATGTAGAGGTTGAACAGAGTTGGAGCTAGAACTGAGCCTTGTGGGAGTCCGTTTTTCTGCATTCTCCATGCACTTGTGTTCTGACTGAGGTGGACTCTGAACCTTCGGTTGGTCAGCAGGGTTTTTATAATTGCTGTTGCCCAAGCAGGGATCGCCTTTATAAGTTTCAGGAGGAGGCCTTTGTGCCAGACCATATCATAGGCGGCTGTAAGATCGAGAAACACAGCCCCTGTCTTCAGTCTGCTCTCGAAGCCATTTTCGATGAAGGTGGTTAGGGCCAGTACTTGTTCTCCTGTACTGCGGTCCTTGCGGAAACCTGCTTGATCCACACTTAGAATATCCTCTATTTCTGGGGAAATGCGTTGCAGTATTAGGCGCTCCATGATTTTGTAAGGAACGCTGAGTAGGGAGATTGGGCGGTAGCTTGCTGGTAGTTTGTGGTCTTTGCCAGGTTTTGGGATGGCAATGACCTTTGCTGTCCGCCATTTCTTTGGGATCGAGTTCGTTTGTGTGATCCTTGTGTAGAATTGTGTCAACCAGGTTAGGGCTCGGGGGCCAAGATTCTTCATGAATTCTGGGAAGATGTTATCGTATCCTGCTGCCTTTCCACATTTCAGGCCCTGTAGGACTTTCTCCAGTTCAGCAGCCTCGAAGGGTTCAGGGTTCGTTTCCTCTACAGGCATTTTTTGGTGTTTTTTTAGCTCAGTTGTAACTGCTCTTCTGGTGTCTTTGTCTTGGGGTGCTTTGGCGATAGTCAGTAGGTGGGATGCAACTTGGTTGGGTGTGACGGATGCTCGGCTTTGGCTAGGGGGCTTCTGTGCAGCTCCTAGGCGACGGATGAGGCTCCAACATTTCCTGCTAGAGTGGGTAAAGCTCCGGTCAGCAACTGTCTCCTCCCATTTCTTTCGCCGGGCTGTATTTAGCGATTCAATGAGATGGTCTGCTATCTCTGGGTCCCCTGATGTTTGATAGGATTGTAGGAGGGCAGCACTTTCTCCGTCCAAACATGGGACATAGAGGGGTCGGTAGCCTCGTGGGATTGCAGTATGGGCAGCCTTGAAGATTGCGCTGCAGAAGCGGTTGTATGCTTCATCTACAGTGATGGTGTGGAGTGGGATGGTAACAATGCTCCGGTCCAGAGTTTCACTGAATTTCTTCCAGTTGGCTTTGCGGAAGTTCCAGCGCATCTTCCTTGGGCTGTATATGACTGGAAGTTGTAGGCCAATGTGTACAAGCAGGGGCCGGTGTTGGCTGTGTGGAAAATCATCAAGAATGAGGATCTGTGTAGGATATGGCTCCCCATTCAAAGAGCTGACCCAACACAGGTCAGGAGAATAGTCCTTCTTCCACCTAGCAGAGTGGAAGGTTCCTCTTTGTTTGGGGTCGTATATCAAAGCGAGGTCATTTCTGGATGCCCAGTCTGAAAGTGCCTCCCCATCACTGTCCACTGCTGGGTACCCCCAGTCAGGGTGATGGCTGTTAAAGTCCCCCACATAGATGGCAGGGTGGGGTAGGGTGGGTAAGACCTGCAGATCCCACAAGAGACCATGAGGGATGCAGTTGAAGGCTTTCTCCAAGTCCACGAAATACATGTGGACTGGTTGGGTAAACTCCCACGAACCCTTGAGGATTCTCGAGAGGGTAAAGAGTTGATCCGATATGCCACAGCCAGGACGAAAACCACATTGCTTCTCCTGAATCCTTGGTTTGACCAAAGCCAGTACTTTCCTCTCCAGTACCCTAACTAACTAACTAACTAACCTGCACTTATATAGCGCTTTTCTAGTCACAAAGACCACTCAAAGCGCTTTCATTAATACTAACCCTCTATTCTAAGGGCCTATAGGAAACAGATATCTAGGGACAATTTAGAACAGCCAATTAACCTAACATGCATGTTTTTGGCATGTGGGAGGAAACCGGAGAAATCCCGGAGTAAACCCACGCAACACGGGGAGAACATGCAAACTCCACACAGATCACTGTTGGTCGGGGGCTGGGATCGAACCCACGATCCCACGATCCCACGATCCCCACAATCCCCCGGCCAAGGGTAAACTGTGCTGCCGCAGTGCTAACCACTGCGCCACCGTGCAGCCCATGGCATAGACTTTCCCAGGGAGGCTGAAAAGTGTGATCCCCCTAAAATTGAAATACACCCTCCAGTCCCCCTTCTTAAAGAGAACAACCATCACCCCGGTTTGCCATGCCAAGGGCACTGTCCCCAACCACCATGCAATCTTGCAGAGGTGTGTCAACAACAACGGCCCTATAACATCCAGAGCCTTGAGGTACTCGGGGCGAATCTCATCCACCCCTGGGGCCCAGACACCAAAGAGTTTTTTAACCACTTCAGCGACCTCAGCCCCTGTGATGGGCGAGTCATCCCCCTTGTCCTCAAGCTCTACTTTCTCTGTGGAAGGCGTGTCAGTGGGATTGAGGAGATCCTCGAAGTATTCTTCCACAGCCCGACGATATCCCCAGTCGATGTCAGCAACGCCCCATTAGCACCATACACAGTGTGGACAGGGAGCTGTTTCCCCCTCCTGAGTCGCCTGACAGTTTGCCAGAATCTCTTCGAGGCCCACCGAAAACCTTGTTCCTTGGCCTCACCAAACTCCTCCCACACCCAAGTTTTTGCTTCAGCAACCACCCGAGCTGCACTCCGCTTGGCCTGCCAGTACACCTCAGCTGCTTTGGGAGTCCCACAAGTCAACCAAGCTTTATGAGGTGCACCAACGACCTTGCAGCCACAGCTCTGGGCAGCTGCTTCAACAATGGAGGTGGAGAGCATGGCCCATTCAGACTCCATGTCTCCAGGCTCCCTCGGAATAGCCTGATATTTTGAAAATAGTTTTTTGCTGAAACCAATATGTGCTCATGTTAAAAGTATGAAAATACATATTATTCATTTTTATTAATATGTTCAAACAAAACTGTAAACTTCCTCCTTTTAACAGGCTTGGATGATACCATTACTTATTAATTTGATTGTTTTTGTATTGACTGAAACATATGCATTATAAAAAAAAAATGAACAGAAATACTTTAAAATAGTCCTGGATGTTTTCTGAATTTGCAGCTGTAGTCTACTGTTGTCTGTTTCAGGGCACAATCAATGCCACACAACTGGGACACATCAGAAAAATAATAATAATAAAATAAGTTATTGGGACTGCCACTATCTTATTTGTTGATAGCCAATGTCAGTCAATAAGGTAAATATCTGCTGATACATCAAGGCATCCCAACTATTTAGTTGTGAGATGTTTTTGCATTGTAAAAAATCTTTTTAGGCAACTTGGATTTCTTGGTGACTTTGTCCCACCTTTTGTTCAAAGACACTAACCATATTTTGCATTATTTCAGGTTTTGTCATCCTCAAGTACAAATATGTGTAGTTTTAAAGAGCAGAAACCATTTCTTTCCTCTGGTGGCTTTGTGTGTTAACTTTCTTTTTCCCCATTCTAATATGCTAAGCACCAAGCTAGAAGGCAGAAAGTAGCATTTTTATATAGTCCTCTGTAGGGGTGGGTTCAAAAGATCAATATATCGATATGGATCGATACATGTTTGACTGAGCCGATATCGATCCACAAAATCCGCGGATCGATCTTTTTAATATTAATATGTTTTAACATAATATTTTTACGTTTGTGAACGTCTGCTGAGTATAATCGGGTTGAAACTGGGTCAGTGAGCCAGTAACAATGGCCGAGAAGCATAAACAGCCGACGCGCTAACGGAGCTAGCAAGCTAACGGATATGCTAGTTCTTCTTCTGTGGTGTTAAAACGGTTCTCATCCAGCAAGAGTTTCCTGCCGCACGTGCTCTTTCGTGTTTACACGAGCGGAGATAATAACGTGCGTCTCTTAATTTAGCAGCAAAAGTCACCGTATAGACTGTCCTCAACAGCTTCTGAATATTTTTCATAAAGCGGGGATAAACGGACTTTTACTCCATGCAGCGCTGTGTTGGAACAAAGTTGACGACTGATAAAGGGAAAATGTGCGGAGACTGAAACCCGTGAAGCAGAGACTTGGAGCTGCTGAGACTGTAAGTATAATATTTGTTTCTTTTAACGTTTGTGTCGTCAATTAATAATTTATCTGGCATGATGATGGTTTCTTTTACAAACTATGGACACAAAGAGAACTGTTGGTTAAGCGCTGTGAATAAATGCAGAATTAAGGTATATTTTATGAGATTATGGACTTCTGCCACTTAAGCGATGTGAAGAGAATAAATCACAATAAAATTAATAAAGGCTGCAGTACAACAAGCTATTTTTACTCAGTAGAACTAAATTGAAATGAACAAACCTTCTCAGGAAATGAACTGAAACCCTTTTCCAACATTGAAAGTTAATTTGTAGTTAAAATATAAAAAAAAAAACCTAAATTATTAAACCCTACTGTGGTGTGGCGATCTAAAAATATGAATGTTAATTTTACTGTGAAATCTGTTCTTTTTATCTGCCTTCAGGTGTGTGAAGACTGGAAGCTTCATCCTCACGGAGACCTTCTGAAGGTCAGAGGTCGTCAGTGGAGGAGCATCCCTGCTTCATGTGGATTTCAGCACAGAAGAAGACCTTCAAATTCAAGATTCAAGGAGGTGCTGCCATCATTTTCTCCACACTAACATGCATTCAATGCAATTTAGTTGTTGTTATGACAAATTCTTTTATTTCTTTTTTAAAGTTCTCAGCAAGAACACAATATTGGTCTTTTTTTTTTTACAGTTTTACTGAGCATTTAATTCTAAATAAATCACTGTTTAACAAGAAATTTTTGGCAATCCTGTACTTTTCTTGTGGCGTTACATAGAATAGCATCACTGTAAACTATGGAAAAAGCAGCTGCTTTAAAATTTGTACTTCCTCACACAACTTTGAGTGCAAAAAAACTCTAAAAGTGCCATAACTTTTTGGAAAAGCTCCCACAAATCCAGGCTTTTTGGGCCACAACAATCACAAAAAGAGCTGACAAAATCCTGGAGGGACTGAAATACAGTGAAATTATGTCTGCATTTTTTTTTGTTGTTACTTATTTGTACCCGTAGGTAGATTTGGTTTGCAGTCTGGTGACAAGCCACCGGCTGCTGGTCGCTGCGTGCGCGAGCGCCCTAAACCTACATGTTTTTGGTGTGCGGGAGGAAACCGGAGAAACCCCGGAGTAAACCCGCGCAACATGGGGAGAACATGCAAACTCCACACAGCTCACTGTTGGTCGGGGGCTGGGATCGAACCCACGATCTCATGATCCCTGCGATCCCCCGGCCGAGGGTAAAACTGTGCTGTCACAGTGCTAAACCACTGCGCCACCGTGCAGCATTGAATTTGTTTACTTACTCTGGGTGGTGAACTTGACACGACACACCCTTTGCACTAAAGAAAGCACCTGTGAGCACTTTATGAAATGATAAGTTAAATAATAAAAAGTGCATTATTGTAACTGATTTTGGGTCAGTTCTATATGTGATAATTTATGTATTAACAAAGTTAGAAGATTCTTGGTACAATTTGCAGCATTAGGTCTCGAAGATTTTTGTTTCATGGGAAGTAAAATGGCTATTAAAATGGTAATTCCCCAGATCGAATCGGGATTGAATCGGAATCGAATCGAATCGATTCAGAATCTCAAGAATCGGAATCGAATCGATTCTGGAAATTAGGGATCGTTCCCAGCCCTAGTCCTCTGTATGACCGGCCAGGACATGAACCCACACCCTCCCTGCTCTAACCACCAGTCTGATAATTGTTCATATAAAGGTTTCATATTTAGCAAATAAATAAAGGAATTGAGTTATTTTTTTGTCTTAAAGCCAAGCAACTTTGCACAGATCACTCCCCAAATGCTGTTCCGTGAAAAACACAATGCCTAATAGAAAACTAATCATCACTATATTTGACTTTTTAGTTCCTGAACTAAAGCCCAGAAAACCGCTTATCTCTGCTTCAGTATTTACAGTACATCTTTTATTGGTGGATGTAATAAATTATGTTATACAGCATCATGTAATTCACAGTAATTTTCTGATTGCTGTGACCTTCCACACCTCTCATACTCACCTCTGTTTAAAACACTACACTACCAGTGACTCCATCTCTATTCCAGAGTAATTACAATGGCTGTGTTGGTTTAGGTGTGCTGTGATTACCTTTTGAGATTTTCCTTGTTTGTAGAGACAATGTAGGTTGGTGAAAAAGAGTTCTATTCTTAGTTCTGTTTATGACAGTAACTTGTTTGTGGCAGGCTAATTCTTCCGTTCGATTCCTCTCATTTATGGACTGTTGGATGTAGACTCTGTATCGAAGGGATTATTTACTCCCCTGTTTGAGGACACCCCTCAAGGCAGAGGCAGCCTTTACAGTGGAGATCAAAATTAGAGAACAATGTATTGATACTTTATTTATTTAAGCAATATTACATGAGAGGTAGTATGGTATCAATGAATATAGTAACTGCAGGTGTGATACATCTATAATGCCCAACACATAGCATCATCAGCTTGTCCAATGCAGATTTGTGATTCCTCACTGAACATCACTTTCATCTAATCGGCCACAGTCCATGATTGCTTTTCTTTAGCCCACTGTAACCTTGTTTTTTTCTGTTTAGGTATTAATGATGGCTTTCATTTGGCTTTTCTGTATGTAAATCCCATTTTCTTTAGGCAGTTTCTTACAGTTCTGTCACAGACATTGACTGCAGTTTCTGCCCATTTGTTCCTCATTTGTTGTGCATTTTCTGTTTTCAAGACATATTGCTTTAAGTTTTCTATCTTGATGCTTTGATGTCTTCTTTGTTCTACCAGTATGCTCCCTTTTACAATTTTCCCATTTTGCTTGTACTTGGTCCAGATTTTAGACACAGCTGAATGGGAACAACCAACATCTTTTGCTACATTCCTTGATTATTTACCTTTTTAAAGAAGTTTTATAGTTCTCTCTTTTTTTTTTCTCAGTTGACATTTCTCGTGTTGGAGCCATAATTCATGTTTATCAGCTTGGCGCAACAACTTTTTTTAAACTGCAGACTAATTAGCAGATTTAATTTGATACAGGTATTTGTTTTAGGATTGCAAATTACAGTGTGATTCCATAATATTTTCCTCAGAATGAGTGACTCCATATTTTTTCCTCTGCTTGATCTAATGAAAGCACCAAGGTGCTGATGCCTCGGTGTCTGTGGCATGGTAGCATGGGGGACTGTAAAAAAGTCACACTGCCACTTGTAGTGGCCCAGCATAGTTATTACAGTACCTTTTTACGCAGCTGCATTGATGGTAAAGGTGAGTTAAATTTGTGTTTATTTTGAAAACAGCCTTATCTGGAAATTGTGGCAAATTAAAAGTCGAGAAAATATAGCGATACAATGATACAAGCCTTTAGTTCCAGTTGATTTTGAGCGGGGAAGCTGAAAAGCTGGTAACAGATAGACAGACATACACAGACACATGGAGTGATTACCGTATGCCTACGTTGCTTTTGCACCAAGGTATAAAAATACAGAAGGTCAAGAATAAAATAAAATTAGGAGCACAAAGAAAAATGCTGGAGTAACAACAGATTTTATTAATCAATGCATGTATAGTTCAACGATGGCATGCAATAGCGGGTAAACATATCAAAATTTCCAAAAGTAAAAGCATAATTGTGAATATTAAATCAGAACGGATTGGAATGTTTCACACTTATGTGTAATGAATATTGAGTTACTTAGTTTTTTGCTAGATTATTTAAGAATGTCCAAACATTAATTTATTGAAATACAGTCGCAGTTTCTTGTATAAACAGTAAACATGTAATATTCTTATTTAGCTTCCAGCCTGTTATCTTCATAGCTGCTCTGACTGCTGACGCTCAGGTTCACCACCATGGACCTCAGAGAGACAAAGAGGAAAGAAAAACGGCATAAAAATATGATTATTGTTACAGATGTGATAGATATAAAAAAAAAACAGATGTCATGTTTCTCCTCAGCTTAATAAATTGCTTGGTTTAGTGAGTGAATCATTTTAGTGAGTGAATGTAGCATGTTACACTGTGGTGTTTTTATATTACTGACATTAGTATTAAAACTTTAAAAAATCAGCTGAAGTTTAGAGAAAACTGTTTAACAGGTTAAATGTATGTAACCAAGCAGTCCCCACATGTTAAAAAAGTCAGACATCAGAAAAAAAAAAATGTGGCTTAACATAAGCTTTAAGAATCAAATATTGCTGTTGTATGAGTTGTTGGTGTTTTAATAGTGAAATCACTGCATAATTTAAGCACAAAACTTACTCCGCGCAGGCGTCTGCTGCAGTGGTTTGCTGTGGTCCATCATGTTTTTGAGGCAAGGAATGTTGGGACATGTAGTTTTTACCGATGAATTGAAAGCTCCAGGAAGAAAATACCTTGTCCTTCCTCTGCAAAACTAAACAGGAAAACCAGGAAAAACAATCGATGTGATGAATAAATGGTTTAGTTGCTGAATGTGGGGTTTTTTTTCCCAGTAACCACCGTTTTATAACTGCTATTTATCTCAGCTCTAGAATCAACTGTGACAGGAAGTCATCCATGTGCTGTAAAAAAGTCACACTGCCGCCTCTAGTGGCCTGGCATAGTTATTGCAGTACCTTTTTTCCCCACACTGCCGCCTCTAGTGGCCTGGCATAGTTATTGCAGTACCTTTTTTCCCCAGCTTCATTGAAGGTAAAGGTGAGCTAAATTTGTGTTTATTTCGAAAACAAAGCCTTATCGTGAAATTCTGGCAAATTAAAAGTCAAGAAAATATGGCCGGCCATACGACACTGTGATACAATCCTTTAATTGCACTTAATTTTGACTGAGCGAGCTCTCTCTGATTGTCTCACGGGAGCCGAGGAAGACGATGTGTTGTGCCGTCACTGGTGGTTGTAGCATGTACGCAGTTCTTTTGTCCTCAGTGCAGTTTTTTTATTCCTCTGTACTTTTCCACAGTAATCCTCCATGCTGTACATGTCTTAAATGAAGTTGAGCAGGTTTCATACCGGTGTTTCAGAGAGTAGAGAAAAGACTGACTAAAGCTTATGTTTGGCAGTGCTTTAGTGGCCCTACCTTGTGACCTGATGTATGGATGCTGAAAACAAAGAAGTCTTTGTGGTGAGACCTCTTAGACATAGACTTCACCCTCAGGTAGAGGCTTGTGCTCTCTAAATCATTGCTGGGTGTTTGTTTAAAATGGAACTGTGTGGCATGTCGGATGAAATTTAAAGTCGAGTGTAAATTCTTCTTGATTTTATTGCTAATTCGTCATGTTGTTTAACATGTGTTGGGAGAAGTGCTCACCCCCCCAGTTTTTCTGTAACTTTTTCTCACCAAAGGTGCCAAATTAGATTTATCTTATTCTGTGGGTGTGTTGGTTGAAATGCTAAATTCATAAAGGTTCTTTGGTGGGTGTGTTGTCTGACCTCAAGCCACCCCAGACTTTCCAGAAAATGAGCCAAAAATAACATCAACCATGCTTTGGATTGTGTGGGGGTTTTTTTGTTTTTTTTTTATATTAATGGGGCTGAAAATTTGTTTTTGTAGATTTTAACCTTCTGGAATGTGTTGATTGGTTACGTGATTATTGAAAAAAATATCAGAACACTCACCTGTCTTAGAAAAAACACACAGCCTTGATATTGTTTTTCTCTCTGAGGAGCCATTTTGACTCTTCCGGGTTTGCCATGGGGCGTCATAAAATGGTAAACCCAGCCCAGTGTGGCCAAAGGGACGGGCGGTTAAGCCCAACTGGTGGTGTCCAACCGGGGATTTGAACTCACAGCCTCCTGCTCCGAAGTCCGGCACTCTACCTGTGTCAGCTACAACTAACAACTATTTTGGTAGACGACTAATCTAACGACAATTTTTTTCAATTAGTCGACTAATCACGATTATTTCTGTCATCTTCACTATCTCTGCTTCCTGTTGGCACAGCTCCTGTTCAGGGCTCCAGTGCATTTTTTACCTCATTTGTTTAAGTCTGCACACCTGAGAAAATCACCTTGTTCCCAGTCTCTAACATTTTATAAAAGGTCCCTATAGCTAAATAAAATAATGACCCATCAAACATGAGTTTGAAGCTTGAGCAGCACAATTGTCAGACATTACAAAACCATAATCTAGTTGACTCATAACGCTCAAACGAGAAAAGTGGCAATTTGTCATGTTTTAGGACCTGAAATATTAAAGAATTTAAAAAAAAAATTTCCTGGAAAAGGGTCCACAGGCGATTAATCGTCTATCAAAGTAGTTGTCGATTAATTCTCTGATGATCGACTAGTCGACTAATCGTTGCAGCACTAGTCACCAAGAGGGTCGACCCACTTGGCAAGCCAAGTAGAAATACTTTTATTGACTCTGTTACACCAGCACCATCCTTGATATCAGCCCGCTGCTCTATTATTGGCCAGCCTGTCTGTCATGTAGAGCAGTGATTCTCAACTGGTGGGTCGCAAGACTAATTTTGAGCGGGCCGCAGACAGCAGGTCAAAAAATAAATAATATTCTGAAGTTCAGTTACATCTGAAGTTGGACTTGTCTTATTTTGAAAAAGCTTTTATTTTGACAGGCATGCATCAGAGAGGTGCAGCTCTCTGGTGCCGCAGGCATGGTATCCATCATTTGATTGACGTTTACGTCAAGTTTGTGTTGCTATTCAGAGGTGAGATGGCGAAGCGCAAATATGACCTACACTTTTTGAAATGTGGATTTTCATACATTGAGGATAAAAAGGGGCAGAAGCCACAATGTGTAATTTGTAGTGAAGTGCTTGTGCATGAGAGCATGAAACCATCCAAACTTAATCGCCATTTAGAAACTAAACATCTTGCATGCAAAGACAAGCCGGTGGAGTTTTTTCAGAGATGACTCCAGGAGCTGAGGACATCAGAGAGATTTGGCGAGGTAAGCCTATCTCACTTTTGGTGCAGCAATGTGATGGCTGAGTATCCATCTCTCACCATTCATGCAGTCAAAATAATGCTACCATTCAGCACAACCTGTTTGTGTGAACGTGGCTTCTCTACTTTGGTCCAGAAACAGACTGGACACTGAGCATGATCTGAGAGTTGCTCTCTCCACCGTCACCCCAGACTCTGAAACTCTGATCAAGAGTAAAGCACAGGCCCAGTTGTCTCATTGACTTCCACAAATGACTGGTTTGGTAAAACCATCTCATTTTGTGGGCCTTTTTGATTCTGTGCAGTTTTAATATTCAATTTTATTTTATTCACTAAGGCAGTTGTCTTAGTCTGTAAGTCTGTCTTAGTCCTCAGTTTCTTAATAATGTGCTCTGAAATGCAGTTTGCACATATAAATAAATATGTGTATTAATGTTTAAAAAATGATGTACATGTTTTCAAAGGCTATCTTTGAAAAATACATTTGCATTCTTTGAATTCTATATAAGTGGGTCACAAGTTAATGACCATGGGAAAATGTGAGTCCCAGGACCAGTTGAGAACCCCTGATCTAGAGAACAGTGAGCTAACAGTGTTACTAGTTTGCCTACCAAGCACTGTTTATATTGTTCTTTAGATTTCAGTCACCCTAATAGACATCCTTGTTTCCACCTGGTTCACTAATGCACAGTCAATAATACAGTGCATCCGGAAAGTATTTACAGTGCTTCACTTTTCACACATTTTATGTTACAGCCTTATTCCAGAAAGGATTAAATTCATTTTTTTCTCAAAATTCTACACACAATACCCCATAATGACAACTTGAAAAAAAGTTTTTTAGATTTTTGCAAATTTATTAAAAATTTTAAAAAATCACATGTACATAAATATTCACAGCCTTTGCTCAATACTTTGTTGATGCACCTTTGGCAACAATTACAGCCTCAAGTCTTTCTGAATATGATGCCACAAGCTTGGCACACCTATCTTTGGGCAGTTTGGCCCATTCCTCTTTGCAGCACCTCTCAAGCTCCATCAGGTTGGATGGGAAGCGTCGGTGCACAGCCATTTTCAGATCTCTCCAGAGATGTTCAATTGGATTGAAGTCTGGGCTCTGGCTGGGCCACACAAGGACATTCACAGAGTTGTCCTGAAGCCACTGCTTTGATATCTCGGCTGTGTGCGTAGGGTCGTTGTCCTGCTGAAAGATAAACCTTCGCCCCAGTCTGAGGTCAAGAGCACTCTGGAGCAGGTTTTCATCCATTTTGGCTATAAAAATAATTCAAAATGAAATAAGTGGAACCCGCAGCAATTGTTTCTTGTAAATGTGGTGCTTTTTTCTTGTAAATTAGCATATTTGTTGTTGTAAATCAGCTATTTTTTCCTCTTATTTGGCAACACTTTTCTCAAATTTTCAAGCTTTTTCTCATCAATTTGTGACTTCTCGTAAATTTGCAACTTTTTACTCATTATTTTCAGCTTTTTTGTAGTGAGGTTGTGACATTTTCTTCTCAAAATTTAGATTGTTTTTACTAAGTGTATTTTTTTCTGATAAATTTGCAAATTTTTTCTCATTTGTGATTTTCTTTTCTAGTAAATTTGCAACTTTTTTTTTAATAAATCGGTAGCCTTTTTCCATTAAGTTCCAATATTTGGTTGTAGGGTTAGGATTAGTTTCAAGTATTTTTAAGTCATTTAATTATCTCTTGGCAACATCGTTCCTGGGGAAGTGCAGATTTAATGTAACATGTTGATTTGCAGCAATTGCGGTTCTGGTAAATAACTGAACAGCACTAAGTCTAGCGTGCTTGCATACCGTTTATGAATGTAAGGTCTTAAATTTGAATTGGTGGCTTCAGAAAAGGTCTTAAAAAGCCACTGCAAATTTAACTTCCAGCAGTATATAATATGTTATGCTCTGTGCCAGTTGTGTATATACCGTATATGTTGTGCATTTATGATAAGAAGCTTTTATCCTGTGTTTAACTCTGTGTAGCGCTTGGCTGCATGGTGTTCTGTGTGTGCACAGGCATACACTAATAGCACTCCCTTTTCTCTCTTTCCTCTTTTTTTTATTTATTCCTGACTGCCTTGCTCTCATTAAGCTGTTCCTGTTAGCTGCTTGGCACCTGTTTTAAAATGCGACCACCAGCAGCTTATTAACACTAACGAAAGCATGGCTGGCAGCCTGCAATCCACGCCCAGGCTCGTCAAGTGGCCCTCTCGCTGAAATTAGCTACATTTCACAAACAATTTCACCAAGTCGTTACGTAGTTAGGTGTTTATTGGAAGATGGCTGACTCGGAGGTGGTGTGTGTAATAAGCACATGCCAGGTTAAAATGAGCCAGCCCACATAATAAACCATAATTTGTCTACAAATTTACAGTGAACCTTTATTTGCTTCATCTGACGTTACTGTACACATTCTTTAGAGGATTGTAGCAGTAGTATATAAAGGCCAGTGTATTGTTTAGGACTGCTTTCTGGTGTCTGGATGTTATTTTTTTTGGAACTTTTGCTCAAGAATCTTATGGTGCAGGCTCAGTCTCGACCCCCTGACTGTTCCCTTCCCCCTCGCTGTTATTGTTTCTATTCTCAGTTTCAGATTTTTACCTCGAGGTCCCAATAGTATTGACTTATATTAATCCTGAGAAGGATTCAAAGTCCATTTATTTTCTTTACGGTATGGAAAGGCCTTGGTGACATGACTCCCCAGTGTTTATAATTTTGCTTGTTTCAATTTGTACTCGGCCTCCCCTGACAGACCTGGGACATGATGTATCGTGCGACGCTGCCTTATCTGTTGATGTACAGTTTTAACCTTTTCAGAAGGTTGCTACTCTCCAGTCTGTGCAGACCCACCCCCCCGCCCCAGCCACAACCCATCCTTGCCTCCCCATCCAGAGCACAGGAAGTGCATACGGCTTGGCTGCTGACTGAAAAAGAAGAGCATAACCCCATTTTCTGAAGACATCTAATGTAAATGTTTAGGTTTTGTTTCCATAACATTTCCATATTAAGAGTTGGCAGCCATGTGCAGCACTGAACCATGGAGACGATGAGGGTTTTGGTGCTTTGTGCAGCGCTGAGAGACTGAGCTGTGTGTGTGTGTGTGTGTGTGTGTGTGTGTGTGTGTGTGTGTGTGTGTGTGACATTGTGGTGAACTTGGAGTGTGCATCTGCAAGCTTTCTCCGGGGCTGTTAGCTTTGGCCTGTTTGCTCATAGATACAGCACCGTAAATCACACACTGTAAAATGTAGAATGCAGGGATGGGGTGCAGAAGCATGTACCGCTGTGAGGGCTTCTCGGAGGGAGGTGTGTGCATGTATAGCTGCATATTTTTTTTTTGTATGTGTCTGGCTACATACATGAACTCTTATGTAGAACATGCACTGCCTCAGGGTCCAGTCCCTGCACACGTGTAGCACAACAGTTGAGTCGTGCACTTGTTTTATATGGGTCCCAAAGCCTTTTCAGAGTTGTAAAGTTTGCCATCTAGATATTTGAAATAATATAATAATTGACAACCACTCCAACTACTAAAGATTCCCTTGAACATTATTAAAATGGAACTGTAATGGGGTTTAGTCTGAATTTTGATTTGAAGTGATGGATCACAGTTTCGAGGTTTTATGTACTTTGCCTTGGAACTGAATAGCTCTCAATGGCCGTTTGGCAAGCTTCCTGTTTAGGTCTCCAGAGGCTCCACAAAATTGTAAACTGTCTGAGGATCGAGTACCTGTGACTGCAGTATTGTCAGCCTACTGGATCTGATCTATTATTTGAGGGACTGAAATGCTCTTAATTCAGGCTTCAAATGTGACATATGAATATTGCTCATTAAAGATTTCCCCTGACCCACTTTATTGTAGGAGGCTGAAGTTGCACATGTGTAATAATGCATATCTCTATAGGTCATGTGGTAATTTGCAGTTCTGGACTCCTAAGAGTTTCTCTTTTACAGGTGCTAAGGTGTGATAATGGAGTCAGTTGAATGCAGAGCGGTCATCATGTTTCTGTATTTGAGAAGCCACATATCACCTGAGACATTTGATGAGATGAAAGAGACTTACGGGGAGGATGACCCATCATAAGATAAGATAAGCCTTTATTAGTCCCACAACAGGGAAATTCCAGGATTGCAACAGCACAGGGATAGCAACACTCAGAGCAACAATCAGAAGGCAAGAAAAAAAACAAGAGCAGCGAGTATACATATGTACATATAAACATAAATATATAGACACACAATGCGGAGCATTGCAGCTAGATGGAATAAATATATAGATATATAAACACACAGTGCGGAGCATTGTGGCTAGATGGACTAAATATATGAACATATAAACACACACAGTGCGGAGCATTGTAGCTAGATGGAATAAATATGTGAATATACTGTATAAACACACACAGTGTGGAGCGTTGTAGCAAGATGGAATAAATATATGAATATATAAACGCAGTGCGGAGCATTGCAGCTAGATGGAACAAACATGCAAATATATAAACACACACAGTGTGGAGCATTGTAGCTAGATGGAACAAATATGCAAACACATAAACACACAGTGCCGAGCACCGTAGCTAGATGGAATAAATATGTAAATATATAAACACACACAGTGCGGAGCACTGTAGCTAGATGGAATAAATATGTAAATATATAAACACACAGTGTGGAGCATTGTCGCTAGATGGAATAAATATATAAATATACAAACAAACACACACAGTGCGGAGCATTGCAGCTAGATGGAATGAAACAGCATAACTGTCTACTTAGTTATCCTACATGGTATGATTATGTACCCATACATATTGTCACCCTCCGTAGCTACCGGTATTTTCCTAGTTGTATACCGGAGGGGACCATTATGTAAGTCTGTTGCGTCTTTTGCATTCAATACTATTAGGTTGTCACGTCTTTTTGCTATCTCTGCGAGCAGCCCTGCTTAGGTTATACAGTCTGACAGCCGTTGGTAGGAAGGACCTACGAAACCTCTCGGTTGTGCACCTAGGATGATGTAGTCTGCTGCTAAATGAGCACCAATGCATTCAGTGTGTCCTGCATAGGGTGGAACTCGGACTCCAGCAGAGATGACAGTTTAGCCACCGTCCTTCTGTCTCCCATCTCCTCCACTGGGTCAAGGCGCTGCCCCAGGACAGAGCTAGCTTTCTTGATCAGTTTGTTCAGTCTCTTCCTATCGGCTGCTGTAACGCCACTGCCCCAGCAGACCACTCCAAAAGTGATGGCTGATGCCACCACCGTGTCATAGAATGTCTTCAGCAGCGCCCCTTGTACACCAAAAGACCTGAGTCTCCTCAGTAGGAACAGCCTGCGCTATCCCTTCTTGTAGAGTGCGTCAGTATTGTGTGACCAGTCTAGTTTATTGTTCAGATGAACACCCAGGTACTTGTAGGATGTCACCATCTCAATGTCTGTTCCCTGGATGTTTACTGGTGCTATGAGGGGTTGTCCTTGCCTGCGGCAGTCCACCACCAGCTCCTTAGTTTTCCTCGCGTTGATCTGGAGGCAGTTTTGATGGCACCAGTCCACAAAGTCCTGGATAAGCCCTCTGTACTCAGCTTCATCTCCGTTGGAGATGAGGCCAACGATTGCAGAGTCGTCAGAGAACTTCTGTAGATGGCAGTGTGTTGTGTTGTGTTGTGTGAGAAGTCCGCAGTATAAAGGGTGAACAGGAAGGGAGCCAAAACCGTTCCCTGTGGGGCCCCCGTGCTACCGATGATCGTGTGGGACACACAGTCCCGGGTTCTCACAAACTGTGGCCGGTTTGTGAGGTAGTCCAGGATCCATGATGACAGGTGCTGGTCCACCCCTGTGCACAGCAGCTTGTCCTTCAGGATCATCGGTTGGATGGTGTTGAAAGCACTGGAGAAGTCAAAGAACATGATCCTCACTGTATTCCCGGGCTTCTCCAGGTGGAACAGAGAACGATGAAGGAGGAAGATGACCGCATCCTCCACCCCAATACCATGCTGGTAGGCAAACTGGAGTGGATCCATCGCTGGACCCACCAGGGGGCGGAGGTGAGCAAGGAGCAGTCTCTCCAGGGTCTTCACCATGTGGGACGTCAGGGCCACTGGTCTGTAGCTGTTCAGATCTTTGGGGTGGGAAGTCTTTGGTACAGGTACCACACAAGATGTTTTCCACAACTGTGGTACCCTCCCCAGCTTTAGGCTCAGGTTGAAGATGTGATCATATGACGTAGTCGAGCACTGGCATCAGCAGTTCAAGTGTGGTTGGATATCGGTGGAAACGGCACCCGTTCCCGGGTGACCACAGTGCACCGTTGGTAAAGACACGGCAAGTGGAGGCCACCATTTTGGAGGACCGTCGTGTAACTGTTTGCCTACTAGCCAAAGATGTCAAGATCAGTGTAGGGTGTGAGGGGAAAAAAAAAAATCATCCATGACCATTTGCACATGTGAAAGTTGTCTGCACAATGGATTCATCAGTTGCTCACACCTGTCCAGGAGCAGGAACAAGTCACCTGCTGTCAGGTTCTTTTGGTCATGTGCCAAGAAAACCAGGAGGACTTCTTCAACAAACTAATCACACAGGAAAAAAACATGGGTTCATCACTGTGATCCAAAGACTAAGTCCACTTGAAGCAATGGAAGCATTATTACTCACCACTTCCTAAGAAGGCTCATGTCCAGTCCTCAGCAAGCAAGGTCATGTTCACGGTCTTTTGGGACCAACATGAAGTATTGACTAGCAAAGGGTACCACAATTACCGGGATTTACTACATTTCACTGCTGCAGAAATTGCAGAAAGCCATCAAACCAGAGAGGCATGGCATGCTGACCAAAGGTTGTCTCCTTCAAGACAACGCCCCAGTTCACAATTTGCATGTTGCCCAGATTGAAGCATGGTGCAGGGCTATGAAATCCTTCCTCACACCATCTGACTTCCGTCTCTTTTCAACCAGGAAGTCATTTTTGAAGGGCAAGCACTTCCAAGACGATGAAATGCAGATTTCCGAGGTCAAGTCATGGCTTCTGATGCATCCCACAGACTTCTACAGGTGAGGTCTCCACAGCTGCATAACACGGTGGGAGAAGTGTTGTGAACCTTGGTGGTACCTATGTAGTGAAAGACTAATAAGGGATAAGGAGGAGGACCTGTACTTATATAGCGCTTTTCTAGTCTCAAAGACCACTCAAAGTGCTTCACTAGTACTAACCCTCTATTCTAAGGGCCTATAGGAGACAGATATCTAGGGACAATTTAGCCAAGTTTGGTTCCTCTCAGTCCATGGGAAATGAGTCGAGGGAAATCTTTAATGAACAGCCCTCATAATGTGCTTGGTAGCTTTAGTTCAAAATTAAACATGATCCATACGGAGTAGGGTGGAGAGGCCTTAGTGCCTCCTTGGGCTTCAATGAAAAGCTGGAAATATGATTTTTCTTTGTCCATATTCACCCTGAGAAATTCCTGTGCTTTAATTGCTGCTGCATCTTTCAAGAAGACCTTCAGCTACAGTAGCAACGGGTTCAACTGCACAAAGACATCGACAGAAGAAATAAAACAAAAACGTCTTGTGCGTATAAGCAGTTTCAGTTTGACCTGTCACTGGCTTGGTGAGTCAACGGTGGTGCTTGCCAGCTAAGGCAAAAGTTGCCTTTGCTTTCTAACTGTAAATGAAGCAGCTGGACACTGTTGGACTGGCTAACATTAACCACCAGATGCAGCATGCTTCAGTCTCGGACTCCTTGCTGAACTCTGTGTGCTCTGTGCTGTGTGCCAAAGACTTCTGATGACACGATTCAGAGGCCTCGGTTCAGTGCTTTGTTATTTCATAGATTATTGTTATTTCGCTGTCGTTGTAATGTGATTGAGTGACTATCACTCTGTCAGTATGATCTTTATCTCTCTGACAGTGTTTGTGTTTGATTCAGCACAGGGTTCCTGGATGGTGATCAAAGGAAAATATTTAAGCTTAAGCCCTACCTCTAATGGATCCATCATGCACATGTTCCATCTTATTGTCTCTTTACTTTGTTTTTTTTCTGTTTTTTTATTATGACTTGCACATCCAAAGTCAACAGCTATAAGTATTTTGTGATGATGAAGTTAAAGCAGCTGTTTTACCTCATTGTCACAGCTACTATAGCTGGTGGAGGTCAAAGCCAGGGGTTAACATTCACATTTGTGTTCACCAACCACTGTTTCTATTAGCTTTCCAGAGTTGCTGGACATTCAGCATTTTCACTAGCCAAAGAACTGGACCCTTTCCACTGGAAAGAGCCATTTTGAGCATTTTTTTTTTTGGCCTTGCAGAATCTTCACATATCCACAAAACTTATTTGGCATTAAAATGAATGTAAAACAGTTCTACATTTCATTGTGCTCTGTACAGAAGCAATAATGGGTATTATAACAATAAACTTGCCTCTCAGCATTAGTAATAAGCAAGATTTTGACATTGCAGCTATTTGCTGTAAATTTGCTACTTTTTTCCATATACTTTTGTAACTTTTCTTGCAAATTTGTACTTCTTTTTTTCTATTAGGTGTCTACATTTTTATTTTAAATTTGCAGCTTTTATGACATATTTGCATCTTTTAAATCACAAATTAAATCTCACAAATTTCCATAGTTTTGTTTCTCACAAACTTGCTACTTATTTCTTGTAAATTTGTGACTCTTTTATGGTAAATTTCTATATTTTCAAGTATAAGTTTGCAGTTTTATTTTTTCCCCCCCATCTTAAGTTTGCATCTTGTGTATGGTAATTTTTTTTGGCTGCTTTTGGTTGCCACAGTGTGTCATCGTATCCTGATGATTTGGTTGTCAATTTGGCAAGGATTTTTACGCTGGATGCCCTTCCTGACGCAACCCTGCCCATTTATCCGGGCTTGGGAGTACGGACACAGGGAGTACACTGGCTTGTGCTCCCGTTGTGGCTGGGTAACCACCTTTCCTCCCCCCGTTCCATTTTGCTGAGCACCAAGCTCGAAGGCGGGAAGTACCATTTTTATATGGTCTTTGGTATGACCCAGCCAGGGCTTGAACCCACAACCTCCCAGTTGTGGGGTGGATGCACTACCTCTAAGCCACCACTGCAGTATCTTGTGTATAGTAAATATGTGGTAATTTTCCAATAAATTGGTGAATTTATCATAAATATTTTTCTTTTTAGTCATAAATGATTGAGTTTATTTCCTCAGGTGACTTTTGCGGAGTCTGCAGTAGAAGTGACTGAGCTCCAGGCATTTTGGCTCTTGGCCCTGTGCTAATGTCAGTCCCTGGTGACAGTGATAATTGCACTAACACAAGACTTTTTGTGCTGTAGGTTTGGTCCCGGTCTTGTGATCTACTGGTACGGTTTCATAGGAGAGCTGGACTGTCAGAGAGACCGAGGCATTCTACTGAAAGACTGCTTCCCCACAGACATCGTCACCCTGTGCCACGCCGCCGCGCAGGACCAACTGTTGGAGAGCCAGAATAAGGACAAAGAGTGAGAAAAGATTGGAAGTGATCCATGAAAAAAACAAAAAAGAAAAAACTAAAACATAGTTGGATGAATGGGAGGAAAGAGGGAGAACAAGAAGACCACGAACGCTGAACTGTGCGGGGTGGACACCTAGATCCGGAAGCAATTTGCCTTTCCTGCAGCACGAGGCTTCCAGCAAAAAAAAAAAAAAAAATCTGCCCTGAACTTCTCCTGACCTCCCATCTCTGAAAGTCTCTCGCTTTCTCCCTTTTATTTACTGCGCCACAGTGACGGCATCGAAATGCACCCCAGCTTTCTGTAAATCTGACAGCACGAGGTTAGAGTCCTGTCTGTGCGTGGAAACACTGCTGCCAAAGCTTTTTTTTCTGCCCGTTACACCTGACCCTTGGATGGCCTCTTACAGTGGACAGCCACGCCACAAGCCAAGCCTAACAGCAGGACACGAGGCCCTTCCTTATCGCACCCTAGACCCTGGCCTTTGTCACCCCTTCCTCCTCCGTTCCATAGGCAGATAAGCGGTGCGGTGTGGGGGCTGGTTGACGCCTGTCTCTCACCTGCATCACTCTGTGCCCTCTCAAGTCACTCTCCGGGGGATTTAGACGGCATCACTTGTGATTACAGATGGCCTTACAGTGACCCTTTTCACACAAGAACAATAATTTTGTGAAACTGCCTACTGTATGCTGCATCTTACCTTTTAATAGTGTTTAATAATTGAAAAAAAAAGAGATTTGTATATCTGAACATCTTAATATTTTGGGTACAGCTATTCACTTACTCTATATGCCATAATTTTTATTAAGTAGCAAGATGTCTTTATTGTTTTGTCTGTCATGTTGAATATGTTTTCAGTTGTATCCGTCTTTAAATTTAAAAAAAAAAAGAAAGAAAGAAAGAAACAGCGCTATAACCAAACTTTTACCCTTTCCCTGGTGCCAAAACTGTTTTTGCATGATGTGAGACATATAGAATATCTGCATTTGTAAAGTACTTTTTTTTTTTGCTTGGCAACAGTGTTAAATAACCAGTAGAACAGCAAAACAAATTGAAGCATTTTCTGTCACTCCCTAAATTGCTCCTCTTTATTTGTTTTGGCACTAATTGTAGTTTTATGGTTATTTGTAAGACTTGGCTCTGGAGTATTCTTGGCCATTTTTGCTGCATGTGGATTATTGGGGCTATTAAGACTCATGAGGTCAAAATCAAAAGAAATGAATTGTGCCTAAAGCGTTTGCTTTATTGCTTCGAGAAATCAGAGAAAAGTAGGAGACTCTCTTTCGCTCTTGCCCGCAATAAACATGTAATAACATATTGTCTGTGCCTTGAATAGCAGCACCATGTTTACTTGGCTGTATTCAAGTCTACAGATAGGCCAACATGAACACTACGGAAAGGTGTTTAACTATCTAGTAGTAGTTGTTTTTTTTCCACATCCTTTGAGCCGTAGTACATTTTATGAGCAGATACTAATGGAAGAAACACAGGCAGGCTAGGGAAACCAGGAGTGGACATAAATTTGAGTGATGTTTTTAGAGGCAGATATGCACTGCCTGTAGGGGGTCCCTGTCCTGTCCCCTTCTTTATGGCACACAAAACGATAAGAGGAAAGAAAGTGAAAGGGTCAGAAACCTGCAGTCACCTCAGAGAGCATTCCTTAAAAGAGGGGAATCATTCATTCTGTGCGTCCTGATTGTGGCACTAAATGAATAAATGAGAGTTTTTGTTTCTCGGTTCTGTCATGGAGGCACATCACCTGTTGGAACGAATCGGAGCGGACCGCAGGTGAAACGTAGACACTGATGCACTTTTTTGTAACCGTATCATTACTTCTAAAGTATGAAAATAAAAGTTTCTATTTGTTCAGCAGACGTGCACTGTTCACACTGAGAAATCTGTAATGTGGGGTCTAAATGCCACTGAAGTGTTGCTTGATTTGTTACCCTTAACCCTCGCCCGGCTCCCTTCTCTAGGCCTTGATCCCTCCATGAGGAGGCCACTGGGTCACCAGGCGGCCACAGCTTCCTCTGTCGGCCCCCCGCTACTCCATGTGGTACAAAACAACTGTCCCCATGTGTCCAGTTAAACTCAGCCCTATTGCCTGGTCATGGTATGCTTAGACATCATTTTATGGCTCCTGTTGGACACAAAAACAGAGCTATTTTACACAGAGAGGGAACATTCTCCATTGAATTAGAAGCAGAAAAAATGGAAAACCGCAGATTCAGTTCCTCTCAAGTTTCAAGCCTTCCTGCCATTGTTTTCCAAGGTGGCTGTTGCACAAAAGACGAGCCAGGGTCAGCTCCTATAAATTAGGTTCTGCACACAGTGTGCACAAAATGCTGCTTTTTTTAAACCCAACTTCAAAGGAGGGGGCTTGTATCGGTGTCAGCTGACTAGATTTCCATGATGTGTGTGCAAATATAGGGGAAAAAAAAAAAGCCTCCATGTGGTGATTTTTGACAGCCAGACGTCTCTATTTTCTGTTTTCCTCACCCTCGTCTCTCACCTCTTTTAGATTCATTGTTGAAGTCGCAACAATGGGCGACTCGAGTGGTTTCCAAATAAGGTCACCTCACTGAGGTCACTTCTTGGGGCGGGAAGAACCCCCGTTTTGGATGGGCGGGGAACTGTGAAAATCTGGAGGTTTTCTTTTCCACCTAAACTGTCTGATTTTGGTAAAGATTTTGAAAAATTTGCCCCCCCCCCAAAAAAAACAAAACAAAATTCTGTGCAAATTTGAGAAAATTCACAAATAACCCAAGAAAAAAAAGTAGCAACTTGATGATGGTCACCCCCCCCCCAAAAAAAAGAAGTCTAAATTTTCCATTAATAAATTTGCAAATATAAACAAAAAAAAGATTCAAATTTATGTTAAAAATTGGAAATGAATGGGGGGAAAGTTCTAAACTTATGAGAAAAGGTGCAGATTTGGGAGGGGGGGGTAATGAAGAAAAAAATGCATATTTATAGAAAAACTAGTAAATCTGTAAGGAAACAATGTCTCAAACTTTCAAGAAAAGTTACATATTTATGAGGGAAAGTTCCAAATTTATAAGAAATCTACATTTCTAATGACGTTGATGCTGACGCAGTCTGCAGGAGGGTTAGGTTACCGTCCAGAATAGTTGGGTATTCACTCTGGATTGCTGCCAAATATTCACAAACACAAATCCAATAACCCAGACAGCCCTAAATATTATTGGGAAAGGAAAAAAATCCCAATAGTCGTGGTATCACTGCTTATATCACAAGTCATTTTATTGTTTTTAAATAAATTCACTGAACATAATTATGAGCAATTTTATTCTTATATTTCAAAACGCAGAGTTTTCTTGTCCTCACGTTAGTCCCACAAAGTCACAGAGTCTGGGTGTTATTGGATTTGGCAGAAATTTTTACGCCAGATGCCCTTCCTGATGCAACCCTCTCCATTTACCCAGGCTTGGGACTGCCGCAAGGAGTACGCTGGGTTGCCCCGCATGGCTGACTAACCAAGTATCCTTTTCCAATTCTGTTATGCCGAGCACCAAGCTGGAAGGCAGAATGTGACATTTTTTATGGTCGTCGGTATGACCTGGCTGGTGCATGAAACCACAACCTCCAGCTTATGGGGCGGCTGCTCGACCACTAGGCCACCACTCCAGTTCAAAACACACTTAGTAAATAATTGAATCTGTATCTGTATTAAAATCAATCAAAAACTATGAAATGTGTTTTAAAAATGTGAAATGTGTCTCAGTCCTTTTGGAATACATTGTGACGATTTCCATGTGAGAGCAAAGTTGGGTCATGTTAATCATTTTTTTCCTTTTGGAATTTTACCAAGAATAATACCCAGTGCATTTCAGAAAGACATTACTTTCTTTATTGAGATAATGGATAACAACTCTTAAATCTGTTTCTCCCGTGTGTCAGCTTAGTGCGATGCAGTTCACAGCATCCTCTCTGCCTGCCCTCCAGCCTGCAGGCTGTTGGAAGTCCACTATCCACTCAGATATGCAGTGCATCTTGGTCGACTCTTTTCCAAATCCTGCTGTTTTATGCCTCTTTGGCCAAGCTGAAGTTAGACTGCCGATACGCTGAGAATGAAAAAGGGCAGAACCAGAGACGGAAGGTTTTGTTCTATCCCTCCAGCAGACCACAAAACGGACTTCCTCCACGCTCCTGTGTTATTTATGTGGAGAGAGTTCTGGTCTGTTTCTGCCTCGGGCATCGAAGCGCTTTTAGTAAGGATCTTCTCAGCCTCTCTCAGCCAGCAAGACATCACGGTGTGGAAATAAATAAAGGTTCCCCAGGAAGAGTCAGAGCAGCCAGTTTGAATTTTTTTTTTTAAGTGTTTTAGTGGACTTCAGAAAAAGCACTGGGGAAAAAAAGAGGCCTCTCCGCTTGGAGACTTTTTTTTCTTTATTATTCTTAGAAAGCTCTACCCACTAATCAGGCTGTTATTTAAAAACGATTCATGAGAAAAAAATAGTTTGAACGTTTGATTGACAAGAAGGGGGGCAGACGCTATATTGGAGGGAAAGTGAACAACTGTGACGTAAATACAATCGTGAAAAAATTAGGACATCCCATTAAATATTCAGTTCTTTATTAATAAATGTATCTATGTCTAACCTTGTTTTTGTTTTTATTAGCATTTTTTAACATTTATTTTAGCCATTTTAAGTGGGAATGAATGTGGGGGTGTCCTAAAAAAGATGGGGGGGGGGGTGACCTAATTTATTCCTCACTGTTTGTTTAGAATTACATTTTACAGAAAATTTAAAAAAAAAGTCTTTAATTCATTTTTAATTGTTGAGTTGTATTACATGAACCTCCCAGTATTTTTAACATTAATATTAAATATCCATATGTCCAAATATGTTAAAAAAAAACAACACACACACAGGCTTATACAGGGTGTCCTAATTTTTTCATATGACTGTACATCTACAGGGGTGGTGCGGATGTGTAGTACACCTGAATTTCCTGTGACGCAGTGGCAGTGTTGGAGCTCTGAACAGTCATCAAAAGTCAGATGTGACACTGTTGGGACAGTAGAACACGTACAGCGGCAGCTGGCTACTGGAGTATCCCATTTGCGTAACGCTTTAATTGAGCAAGTCAAAGTTGCTTTCCATTGAAATGAACAGCTTGGTACTAGATCCTGAAGGCATGCTCCAACGTGTTAAAGAGAAAGGTGTTGACTTGGGTCTCGCTAATTGAGGTATTCAATTTAGAGCCAAGCTCCCATTTGTAAAAACAGTGGCACTTACTGCATAGCCGACACCTTCAAATGAATCCATGAAGCGTATTTGGAGTTCTTTCCAGCGACACCTGATACACCCTGAGCCTGTGCCCATCACCAGGGTCAGTCCTAAGTTTACTTCGGGGGTCCTATATCAACTACATTATATAGCTGTGGGTTAATTTTATCCTAAACATTGTATTGTGTATTGTCATGAATAAAAGAAGTAGGGGAATGTGGCTGAAACAGCAGGGGTGACAACCTGCAAGAGGGCTGCCCGCTCTAGCATCAGCCACCAGAAAGGTCAGCCCGCCCTGAGTGGTATTTGGTGTGTGACAGAAGTGACCCAGAAACTGCCTTCTCCTGTTCACAGCGAGGGTCCAGAGGAGGACCAGTAGCATCCACAAAATCGGGTTCAGGCCACCACTGATGGGCAGGGCAGAGCACACCAAGAGGGTAGGGGAGAGGTAGTGTTAAAATCAGTTTTGCAGTAAGACCCAGAATTGCAATCATTTTATTGCCAAACTGGTTGGGATGACGAAACTCTCATTGCAATTACCTGCCAACCAGTTTTGCAGTAACATTATTGTAATTCTAAACTAAATTCCTGATAGTCCATACTTTGTTACAGTTAGTTAAATTTGGTCATTTCTCAGATTTCTAATGTGAGAAACACAAAATTAGTCATTTTCCTTGCTAATCGCCCCATTTAGGCTTACAGCGGATATAAAAAGTCTCCACACCCCTGTTCAAATGGCAGGCTTTTGTGATGTAAAAAAAAACGAGACCAAGATAAATCATTTCAAAACTTTTCCCACCATTAATGTGACCTATAACCTGTACAACCCAATTGAAAAACAAACTGAAGTCTTTTAAGGGGAAAAATAAAAAACTTACAATAACTTGGTTGCATAAATATGTACACCCTGTTATAACTGGGGATGTGGCTGTGTTCAGAATTAACCAATCACATTCAAACTCCTGTTAAATGGGAGTCAGCACAGACCTGCCACCATTTAAAGTGCCTCTGATTAACCCCAAATAAAGTTCAGCTGTTCTAGTAGGCTTTTCCTGACATTTCTGTAGTCACATCTTACAGCACAAGCCATGGTCCGCAGAGAGCTTCCAAAGCATCAGAGGGATCTCATTGTTCAAAGGTATCATTCAGGAAAAGGGTACAAAAGAATTTCCAAGGCATTAAATATACCATGGAACACAGTGAAGACAGTCATCGTCAAGTGGAGAAAATATGGCACAACAGTGACATTACCAAGAACTGGACATCCCTCCAAAATTGACGAAAAGATGAGAAGAAAACTGGTCAGGGAGGCTGCCAAAAGGCTGACAGCAACATTGAAGGAGCTGCAGGAATTTCTGGCAAGTACTGGCTGTTTACTACATGTGACAACAATCTCCTGTCTAGGGTGGCAAGACGGAAGCCTTATCTTACAAAGAAAAACATCCAAGCCCAGCTCCATTTTGCAAAAACACATTTGAAATCTCTTAAACGCATGTGGGAGAATGTGTTATGGTCTGATGAAACCAAGGTTGAACTTTTTGGCCATAATTCCAAAAGGTATATTTGGCATAAACACAACACTGCTCATCACCAAAAGAACATCATACCTACAGTGAAGCATGGTGGTGGCAGCATCATGCTTTGGGGCTGTTTTTCTTCAGCACAGCACAGGACAGAAGAGGGTGGCAGTCTCTGGTGGATGACCTATGTTCCTTAAGGAACTCAAAGGTTTAAGTCAAGTTCTTCAGCTGGAACTGGGGCCTTAGTCAAGGTGGAGGGAATTATGAACAGTTCCAAATACCAGTCAGTGTTGGCACAAAACCTTCAGGCTTCTGCTAGAAAGCTGAAGATGAAGAGGAACTTCATCTTACGCACACAACCAAATCAACAGAAGAATGGCTTCAACAGAAGAAGATTAAGGTTTTGGAATGGCCCAGCCAGAGTCCAGACCTGAATCCAATCGAACATCTGTGGGGTGATCTGAAGAGGGCTGTGCACAGGAGATGCCCTCGCAATCTGACAGATTTGGAGCATTTTTGCAAAGAAGAGTGGACAAATATTGCCACATCAAGATGTGCTACGCTGATACTCCTACCCAAAAAGACTGAGTGCTGTAATAAAAGCCAAAGGTGCAGCAACAAAGTATTAGCTTAAGGGTGTGCATATTTATGCAAACAGGTTATTGTAAGTTTTTTATTTTTTATGTTTCCCCTTAAAAGATTTCAGTTTGTTTTTCAATTAGGTTGTACAGGTTATAGGTCACATTAATGGTGGAAAAAGTTTTGAAATGATTTATCTTGGCCTCGTTTTTTTACATCACAAAAACCTGACATTTCAACAGGGGTGTGTAGACTTTTTATATCCACTGTATATATCATCTTGGTGAAGTGTAGAAACATATTTGGAATGATTTAGAACACAGACAAATGCACAAATAGATGTTCTTCTTTAAAAAGTTTATTGTAATTCTGTTTTTCAGCTGCAAAACTGGTTGGCAGCTAACTGCAATAAGAGTTTTGTCATCCCAACCTGTTTTGTAATAAAATTATTGCAGGTTTGGGTTTTATCGTAAAACTGGTCGTGACAGAGGTAGAGGAGGCAGCTATCATGAGGGGCATGCTAAAAGATTAGAACTGTGTGGCTGGAAAATATGACTGGAAGAAGTCAAGGGGGAAAAGGTTAGTTTTAAAAGGCTGGAGACAAAATTTGACTCAGCCAAAACAAACGCCGGCTCACTTTCCCTCATCTTCATTTTGCAAGCATGGTGAACTAATGAGAACTGTCAAACTTGTTATTATGAAATAAGTGCACTTACGGGAGGAAGTGGGGTGACTGTACACCGGTGGCAGCAGTTGAGGAGATTACTATTATGGGATGCATGGAGCAGAGGGTTTGATTGGTGCTGAGAGCAAAAGGTTTGAGGGCATAATCGGAGCCACTAATCCAACTGATAACAGTGAGTCTGGCCCTGCACACTGTGCCAGTTCTCACTCATCTGCAGGTACGGCTGAATTTGTCAAAACAAGCCAGGCTGCAATAAATCCTGGCTTGAAATCCTAATGCACAGAAAAGACAACTTCTTCATTATGTAGACTCGGCTTAATTTTGGAAATATTTGAAAGGCCACATGCGATTGGGTATTTTATTGAATTGTTGCCATGGGCAACATAATATTTTTGCACTGGGAAATTGTGAGGCATAGAGGCGACTGCAGTCATTTGCCTGGTGGAAAGACGAGAAGAGAGAAAAGCAGAGATGCAGCCAAGGAAGTTTTCGGTGATGCTTTATGAGTATTTTGTCAGGCCTTCACCGTGATGAGCAATCAACTGTTTGGCTGGGAGCAGAGTGCCAGCTCCAGAGCTCCTTTAGCAGGAGGACTGCGGCCCATTCGTCATTTTTACAACTCATTTTCACCCCAGAATACTCAGCTATGTGGCTGGATACAACCTTGCCGGTGCCATGTCCTTGAGTTCCAAATGACAGGTAAATATACACTTCCATCCAAGCACATGTCCCACATTGTCTACTGTTGACTTATGGGAGGTCAGACCGGGGAGGGATCCATGTTGCAGTTCGTTTTTAGAAGCCCGATGATGTCATGTTGCAGTGCGCCGTGGGTTATGGGCCTGCGAACCTGTTGCTGCAAGGGAGGAACAATCCCCACAACCGTCCTGACATGCAGCGGTTGAGGAATGGATGAGGCAAGGCGTGAGACGCAGCGAGCTTTTCCACACACTCTGAGAGACACTTGAATGAGACGAGGCATGCACGCTCTCCACTGTAACTTCAGCGCGTCACTCCACTGACAACATCCCCAATCCCACAGGGATCATCACCAGGTCACACAAGAGGGAAGAATGAATGGAGCGATGTGATGTTGTCATTCAAATGCAATGGATCACTTGAACTCCATTGCCCTGTTGTAATGACCCTGTGTAAGGACCTGTAATGCGGTTTTCCCCACTGGATTTGAGAGAAACCCTACGCCCGGCCATTCAGGTGCTGCAATAAAGTGCTTTTCACTTTCTGAGGACTTCCTGTCTCCAGTGGCGTTCTCCATTAACTCCTCACAGACAGACAAGAGGCTTCCTATTGGCCCAGACGCTCTTTATCGCAGTAGTTATTCCCCTCAGGTATGGCGCTACCTGGCCCGCAGATAAGATAGAAAGCCGGCTGCCTGTCATTATTGGTAGATGAAGGCTATCTGAATATTGACAACACTTTACACTCCTTGTTGAGAAACAAAGTTGGACTTGTGAGGCAGCTGCACACAAGGCTGTCATTGTGCGGGGGAGATATGAAAGCACAGGTTCCCTTTGGTCCCACACCCAAATAGCCTTATGTCACAGCTCGCACCCCGCCTCCTCCTCCTCATCCTCCACCTCTTAGGTTCACTACTATTTATTCCCACCAGCTGTAGTGATGTGCTAAAAAAAGTTCTTGACACCAGCTATTACTTTTCATCACTGAAGCTTCCGACTGCTAACAGGGACCAAGCCTGCTTTTCCTTTTGTATCTATATTCTGTGTGCAGTGAATTCTCCGCCTCTGTGTTTATAGAGAAATACCGGAAATGCCAAAAAAAAAAAAAGATATTTTGTGCGCTGTTGGACTGCTTTTTTTTTTTTTTTAATGGTGCTGCTTCAGGTTTTATATTGTTTCATACCTGCATCTCCCCCTTTTTTTTTAAGGACACCAATTTTTAGTATTTACATTTTTTTTACGTTTTCATAAACTTTTAAGTTTGTTTATGAAAAAAACATTTGTATCCTTAAAATTGCACGTCTCAATGAAACAATAGAAATCCAATAATAATAAGGGCAAATGTAATTAAAGTCGTTGAGAGCTGTTTATTATATTGCTATTATGCAGCTTCTCTGTTTGTCCAAAGTAGGTGTCAGTCATCTTAAATTTATGATAAACTGATGATTTGTATCCAAACATAAATTCCGTTTTATTTTTTACTAGTCATATAACATTTGGATAATGACTCGTTTTTCTAGCTCTATTTTTATACATCGTATAAAACAGACATAGGCTATAATATGTTCTAAAGCATCATTATTATTTGATTTTAATCTTTTTGTTTTTGTTGTTTCTGCTGCTATTTGAAATAAAAGCGCTTTGGTTTATTCACTGCGCTTTTTTCGCGTATTATTATTATCATTATTTTCAGTTTTAATTATTAAATGGTGCAGAGAACAGTGCTGTCTCTGCGTGAAACGTTAGTTACAGCCTCTATTTTCTTGCCTCTTTGCTTGGATCCTCTTTCTTTTTTTTTTTTTTTTAAACAAAGCTCCATTATGGTTTTCCCCCCTTTCTTTCCTTCTCTCTGTTTTAAGGAGAAGGGTAGCCGCCATCTGAGACGGTAATGGTTACCGATTCTAGACTCTGTCATAATCTTCAAGTGGGCCGTGATTAATGGAGTCAGAGCTGGCCGGGTCCTGCAGGTCCCTGCAGGATGACTTCAGTCCTGCCGTCCTGCTCCTCAAACCCTCTCCTTTTTTTTCTTTTTTTTTTAAATCCCCCCACCACCACCACCTTTAAACATACAGTCTCGGGCGTGCACAGCGCTCGCAGAGATGTTGCGGTCGCCCTGTTATGAATTGCTCATTTTTCTCCCTCTGTCACGCAGTCTGAGGAAGGGGAGCCAAGGCAACAAGTCCCCAGGTGCAGAGCACGATATTGACCCCGGCAATCCATCTTTATCGATTTTACCATCAGCGTGGCCTCCTAATACATGCATAAGGAGCTTTTTACCTGTGAGTAAATATGAGATGAGAGTCTCTGGAGGTCACATTTACTGCAGCAGGTCAGGGTTGAGGTTTTTCTTTTTTTTTTTTTTTTTTTTTTTAGGGTGAAGCGAATTCTCGCGGTATTTACAGGGGGGCGACTGAACGACATCAGAGCACCAGACTCAGAAATGATTGCTCTTCTCCATATCAAAACCAGAAACGACCCCGAAAGCTCCTCCTGAGCTGGCGTCACACAAGTAAGACGCAAAGTGTTTTTTTTCTCCTTTTCTCCCCCCCCCCCACTTCCGTTTCTCGTGAACACGCGCGCCGGCTTCCAGAAGGGGTCGCCATCACGTAATAACAGCGGCGGGGAGAGGCGCGCCGACGTCTCCACGTTGAAGCGCTGCAGTTGCTCGGTGGACGTGAACGTGCGTGGTGCTTTAAAAGAAGACGTGCGCACATTAATCAATAACCATGAAAGATTTAATATTTTAGTGACATCTCAGCCCTCAGCTCCTGTGGAATGTCCCTGCTGCCCTCGACCACCCGCAATTTATTTTAACTTTTTTTTCTTCCTTTTTTTTGAAGCTCTAAAAATAACAAGGAAATTGTTAATAAAAATACAATAAATACTGGGATATAAATGAGTCGATATTTACATCGCGTACCAAGCTACAGAAATCCGGTTTCTTAATAGAATAGTGTCATTAATTTGCGATTTTTTTTATTGGTTCTCATGGCATAAAGTGTGATTATTTGTCGATCAGATGTTGACAGTGGGGCGAGAGTGGCGCAGTGCTGGAAACGGTGCACTATAATGAGAGAAGAGCAGCCAGAGGCCCGCCTAATTAAATCCTAAATGATTGAAATAAAGGTTTGAGCAGCTCAAGGCTGGACTAAACTCGGGCTGTTTTCGCTGCTTTTCTTCCTTTTTTAATTGCGCTCTCACTCGCCCGCCTTTCTGCACAACCGGCCACTGCGGTTTTTAAACATTCTGCTCATCCCGGCCCGGCAGCCAGTTATTTGGCTATTTATAACTTTCACATCATTAGGATTTCTGGGTTGTTTTTTATTTATTTATTTATTTATTTTTGCGACGTGTGCGTCCGAGCGTGGGGAGTGAGGGAGGAGGAAGGAAAAGGCTGATAGTCACTATTTTTTTTTTAATACAAGTACCACTGAAGTGTAAAACACATCACTTCTTATTCACGTAGTAGCAACCAAGCGCAAACACCCACTTAGAATTTATTTAGTTTATTAATTATATATCTATTTATTTATTTACATTTTTTCTTTTGCGCATTTCTCTTAAAAATTGTCCCTTTAAGAAAAAAAGCCTAATTATGGCCATTCTATGTTTATTACCCACCTTGTATTTCAAGACACATCTACCAATCTTCCCATTTTTCAAAAAACAACAACAACAACAAAAAAAAACCCACCATCGAAATAAATAAGCAGTGGTTAAAGGGCAGTGAGGAGTCATCGGTGTGTGCGTGTGCAGTGCGTGCGTGCGTGTGGGCGCGTTTCCTTGCCCGTTGTCTGAGGAAATCCCATCATAAATGATAAATAGATAATGGAGCTGTCTCCTGCAGACACGTTCATCAGCGGTAAATGGGAGCTGGCGCGCAACACCGCGGAGAATTAAGGCGAAAGAGTTTGCAAGATTCCTGCAGGGGATAAAGTTGACAATTAAAGAACGCGCGCGCACACACGCGCTCGCGCGCGCGGAGGTGTAGGGGGGGGAGAGGTCAGGGATGCGTTTACGATCCGTTATTTGTGGCGCATTTGGTTTATTTACGACTGATGTTTGCTGTTAATTTGAAGGCCCGGATGATATTTTTTTTCCCAAGTTCAGGTAATTTATTATTTATTTATTTAAATGCAAAGTATAAGTGCATAAAGAACATCCAGAACTGCAGTTTTTATCCTTTAGGTCCTTTAGCCCTTTAAAAAAAAATGGGACAATTCCAATAGAGTTAAGCTTTCTTTTGGCACTGTATAAAAAACAGATATTTTGATAAAAAGTAAAAATAAAATGAGTGGGTGAAACTAAAAGAAGACCAATAATATTAAAAAAAATACAACATAAGAAAGAGAATAGGTTTAATCAAATGTTCCCTTTCACATCAAACCATATTTAAAAAAAGAAAGAAAGAAAGAAGAAGGGGAAAAGAAAAGAAAAAAAACCCAGCCAACTCTTCCTGAAAGCCTTTTCTGCGGTGCTATAATAAACCATTTTCCCTGGGCTTTATTGATCAGTCACTCTGAGCTAATGTAATTATCCTCATCAATAGGGGGACTGCAGGGAGAATCATTATGCGGCTGACAGTGATAAATGATCAGCCAAATGCGGCCCTTTTTCTCCCAGGGACCCCCGCCTCTGACCCGCTCCACACGGGCCCTGCGTAACGTCGTCATAGAAACACCTTATGGCAAGGGGAGAGAAAACTGCTGATTTTTTTTTTTTTTTTAAAGGAGGCCAACACACACACACGCACGCACACGCGCGCACAAGCACAAGCAAACCTAAAAAAGTGTCCCCCAGAGCAAGCCATTTTGGGGAGAGCCAGCTGCACAGCGAAGGACGCTCGGCCCCTGCGTGAGCGCTCATTTTTATGAGCGCTCTGCACATCAGCAGTTTAGATGAAGAGCAAAGGAGAGGCAAAAGTTTGTGCAACCAGATGCACTTGTGTGCGCGCCGTCTAAAAATACTGTTTGCAGTCCTCACTTAAGATGCTCTGCGTGCGGGAGGAGAAGGAGGAGGAGGAGGAGGAGGAGGAGGCAATAAGAGCCGTGTTATTATTAACGCGCTGCCCCAGTCTGCGCCGCGCAGACGGGCTGAACTGTGTGCGGACTTTTAATATTGTTGCGTGCAGGGGAAGAAAGCCGTTTTGCACGGGAGCGGGGCGGCATTGTGCGTCGGTGCAGGGGGAATATATTCCTTATTTTATTCGTGCAGCAGCAGCCCGGACTGGCTTTGACAGGGAGGAGATGAAGGGGAGGAGTTGTTTAGCTCGGCTGGATCATCCATCATCCCTGTCACAGCGAATCGGCAAAAGGAAAGCAGGAGAGGCAATCTACCTTCTGTCTCATCGGGGGGAGACGGGGGGGGGGGGGGAGGAGGAGGAGGAGGGGGGGGAGAAAAGAAAAGGGGAAAAAAAAACTATTAATATTAAAATCCTCTCCATCCACAGTAATCCTCACGTTTTCTCTCTTTTTCATCTGATAATCTCCGCACAAAACGGAGGGCTTCTTCCTTCCGTTTTATCCACAGAATAATAGAGCACTAAAAAAGTGTTAGATTTATAAAGAGTTGAGCGAGGAGGACGCATAATTCCGATGTAAAACTAATAAAAGAAAAAACAAATGCGGCGTGGCAAAGGCCTATTCCATATAATAGCCTGTTTTTGTACAAAAAGTTGAAGACTATTTGCGTTGCTTATTTGAGCGCAACTTGTTGGAAAACAATCGTTATCAGTGGCAGAGAATAAATACACGACTGCACAACGCGGCGCAGACTTATCAAGCTTAAATGAATTACTTATATACTGTAAAAGGGTTTAAATGTTTTTTTTTAAATAGCCAGCCGTGCCTGCGGAGGTTTTACATGGGAACACCCGGCCTGCAAAAGTGATTAAAACACGCAAAGAATAAAAGAAAGAGCGCAAAGGCCAACGACATATATTATTAGGCCTCGACTATATCCACTAAGACGCATGTGCAGAAAGAAAAAAAAAAAGATTGCTTATTTTACACACTGGAAGCTCTAAATTATTTATTATAAGTCCCCGCGTTATTTAAACAACATAATAAAGTTAGCTCCAACAAAATAGTAAAAAGAAATCGAAGAGACCAATTACATTAAAATAATAAAAACCATTTTAAAAAAAACTTGGAGAAAAAGAAAATGTAGTTGAAATCAATTTAGTTTTGCTGATTTAGTACACTACAAGAAATTGATAATAGCCTATTAAATTATTATTATTATTATTATTATATTAGCCTATGTGTTTAACGTGAGAACATTGTGTTTTTGTTTTTAATTTAAAAATAATAGAGAGAAAACGCCTTTAACTAAACATTTGCGCTAAAACATGAGAGAAAAAAAAGTCACCTTTTTTGCTGTCAAGGGCAGAAAATATTCACGCTAAAGTTATGCTGTCATTACTGGTATGACTGGGATGGCCGCGGGCGAGCACGGCCTCAGAGGGGGAGCAGAGAGGAGCAGGCAGGAGATCGCCTCTCACAGCCCGGGAGCGCGCCCCACCGACTGCGCTGCCAGATGTGGCCGACAGGCGGCGCTGCGCAACGGCAGAAGTCGAGCACAGCAAGGCCAGGCGGGCTTCTGACTGAAGAACAATTACAACAGGGACAAATCATGCCTCAGCTGTTTGATGTTAACTATGATTTTTATGGACGCATTCTTTAGTTATTATTAATATGGGTTTTAAAAGTGTTATCTGTGCCATTAAAAATAAGCCTGCTGATCTGGGATCTTCTGCAAAAACTGAATTGCCTGAAATACTTCATTGTCATCTGTTTAGTCATGTCTGCATTTGATTGTGAACTCTCTGTCACCTTTGGCTGCATTTGTTTATCTCCCTGCATATAGTTCATCTCTAGGCCTAAAACTACAGAAGGGCTGGTGTGAATTTGCTGCGTAATTTGCACACTTAATTTGCATTTGACAGTAATTTATCACCTGAAGGGTTTATTTGTGTGCCCAAATAAATTGCCACGGTGAGATGTATTTCAACCATAATTTGTTATTGTCATTTTAAGAGGGCACTCAAATGGGCAGCCTATTTAAAACGAGCTCCTGCACAATGGGGCTGCTGAGAGAACGTAGAAAGCCGGGGCCTGTGTGTTTTGGTGGCCATTTGCAAAAATACATTCCAACATGGAGCAACACATACAAAGCAGATGATAGTTCTGGTAAAAAAAAAAAAGGAGACAGTGGATTAGGCATGTTAACACAGATAATCACGCAAAAATCTAACAAAAATCAAAAATGAAATATTTATTACAGCATTTGTGACTGAACACCTTTTAAACATTACGTCACAGTCCTCATACAAGTATTTAATGTATTTTTGACAAAGCTTAAGGGAGACGGCATCTTATCTAGTGAGGAACACGTGCTGAAAAAGGAAGGAATTCATGGACATACAATATCAATGCCACAGCAGATCTGAAACTAGCAAAAACATTCTTTTTCAATTGAGGTAAACACATAGAATATCTAACATGAAACAATTAATAGACTGAACTCTGTACGAAGTTTGTTACAATATTATCTCAGCTTTTTTTTCTCCCAAAAGCATTGAGTTCATAATTTAATTTTTTTTTCTTTTTCTTTTTTTTAATGTTTTGGGTTTTTTGGTGCACCAACCATCAAATGCTTCTCCAGTGCCACAGAATCAACATTTGTGTCAGTATCGTCCTTATGGCAACAATGTCGATCCGGAGATAAAGAAGCGCAGCAGGATGTTGCTTTCCCATCACTTGGCTTCCTTCAGTTGGCTCTGACCAACGAGAGTCCGTGGTACAAAAGAAAAAAAAAAAAATCAATAATATTAAAATAAAAATGTATAAAACCAACACAATCCAGTGCTTGGGCAAGTCAAACTTTAAAACATACGGGGCAACATTCATTCATGAACAAAAAAAAAAAAAAAAAAAAAGAGAGAGATTGGGATGACAAATGTTCAAAGTGAATCTTTTGGAGAGATCCGATGTCATTTAGCAGCCTTTTCCCATCACGCCCTGCCCGTATGGGGGACAGGACCTGATTGCCCTCTGTGGTTTGAAGCGTATTTTTTTGAGATGTTCCATCTTCTTCTTTCATTGTTTTTGTTTTCTTTTTTAAATAGTGCTGTGCTGCGAGACAGTTTCTCCTCCGGGAAGGAGCACACACAGTGTGAGAGAGAACCTTTTAATTCTAAAACTAGCTCAGGAAACATAAACCGTGTGATTAAAAAAAAAAAAAAAAAAAAAAAGATGCACAAGTTTTAACTTATTTACGTATACTTTTTATACTACAGTAGTTATAACTCTTGGAGTGTTTTTGCTGTTTCTTTTAAAATCTTCCAGAGTGATTTTTATTTCCAGGAGGCGTTGGGGTGCGTCACATGAAAAGTGTTACTGAACATGTTGATGACGGAGTGAGCGGGTGGGAGTGGGGGGGGGAAAGTGTGTTGTTGTTTTTTTTTTTTTTTGGGTGCGTGCGTCTGTCCATTCGCTGCACACGTGTACGTCAAAAACATCCTCTGTTAAGCTTCACCAAAAGCCCAAGACATTACAAAGTGTTCTTGACAGCTTGGTCCTCCGCTTGGATGAAAGTAACAAAATTGACAAGTTAGAAAAAAAAAAAAAAAAATCATCACAGCTCATCTGGAATTCTGTTTCTTTCGTGTCAAATTCTGGTCAAAAGGGTTTGTTTTTATCTTTAAAAATAGTCTCAAAATAGGATTTATTGTGAGTTGCTGCTTTTTTTTCTTTTTTTTTTTTCTTAAATCGTTTTCTTGTAAGTAGCTGCTGTTGTCATGGTAGCAAAGTTCCCTTATACTATTGGGCATGGATGTCCAGGCCTTGTCCTCCAGTACTGGGGTCAATGGGAGTGAGCAAAGGGGGTCTCTGCACAGACATGGTCATCCCTGGGTGCGACGAGGGTCCTCCGTGCATCAGCATGGCGTGGTGAGGGTGGTGGGCGTGGGGATGGTCGGAAAGGTACGTGTGGAGAGGGGGCCCGTGTCGGAGCTGGGAAGGGTGAGGCGTCATTGGGTGGGGGTGGGCGAAGGAGGCCATGCTTATGCCCATAGGACCGCTCTGAGGTACGTACTCCCCCGGCATGCCCGGCAGACCTGAGGGGAAAACAGAAAGAGAGAAATGTCTTTACGCAGTCGATAAAAACTAGCTTCTCACCGCTCCGTCTCCATTAACGGGCCTTGATTCAATTTAAACTGAACTCCACCAACAAAGAGCTTAGCCGATTTTATGACACCACGTCTGTGACTACAGAGCTTTTAGCTTCGGCGAGTAAAGAGAGACGTTATTGCGCAGCGCTATTTTAGGCCATGGTGAGTGGTTTACAATGCCCAATAGCGTTGTGGTCAAGTCTCAGGTTGGAAAATGATCCCCAGTCATCCACAGACACTGTACTCCTCCAGGATGTGTGGGGAAAACCAAGCAGGCATATTGATGTAGAAAAGTGCTAATACTTTTACAAGTGGAGGAGTCAATCCCCCAAGCTGAATTTAGTGACAAACTGAACAGGAATTCTCTCATGGGGGCATGCCTCTGTGAAGAAGTTCTTAAACAACTGAAGGACTTGGGAGGTTATATATACACAAGTAGAATATCAGCAATTTTAGCCAAAGATCAGAGATGCACATGATGAGGGTTTTTGGAGGCTGTAAAGAGGAGGAAACAGCAGCAAGACAGGAGACCAAAGAGGGGAGAAAGGAAGAGGAGGTGGCTTCTGTTTCTCCCTCAAAAGAACCCCGCTTCATATGTATAGAGACTTCAGCATGCTGGCGTCTCTCACACTGTGACAGGACCCAGGACCTGAGCCCGACTCAGCAGTGCCACTGTTTGGCTTTTCATATAGATGTTTGTTGTAATCAGAAAAAAAAGGACGGGGGGGGGGGGGTGTTCCTGGAGCCAGGTACTGGAGTATGGGAACAGCGCCGGTCCAGAGGCCTGGACCTTGGGGAGTGACAAGTAAGCAGGAGGTCCCGCTGGAGCCAGGGGGCCTGGGTCTAGGATTGGGTCTGGGTTGGCCTGCTTTGTAATGTGAACCCCTGGGGGATTAGAAGCTGTAATAGGAGGGGAGAGGTCATTGCAAGGTCACTAGGCATGTTCGCTCTCTGCATTCCTCCACCTTAGAACACTGCAATTAAGAAATTACACTGGAGGGCCCCGGCGAGGGGAAGAGGAGGACAGAAAAGGAGAGAGGGACAGCAAAAGCCAAGATTAATGACCAAGTGTGTTTGAAAGCTGTGCCATTTTCTAACCCCCCCCCCCCCCCCCAACTTTCCATGTCAGTTCATTTGAAATGCAAGTGTTTGTCAGAACAGGTCTCTTAAAACCTCACTACTGGGGTCATAAAATAAATAAATCATTCAAGGTGTTAGCAGGGTATGATGGGCGCCCTCACCTCCATATAACCCAGAACAGCTCCCGTTAAAAGGCCCAGCAGATGTTTTTGACACTGTAAGCTGGTAATCTCCACTCTAGTAAGCTGCAGTCATTCTGTTAAGTAGATCGGAGACCCTCCCCCACACCCACCCACCCACCTTTTTATTAACAGGAGTGGTAAAACCATCTGAAGACGATGGCTGAGGACGGACCGGGCCTCTCTTGCCATCTCTGCATGCCTGCCTCCCTCCCTATGGCTGCCTGCACACTTCTGTTATGGCACAGCAGCTCTGCTCAATGGCTGGCCATAATTAAGTACCAAATATACCATATTGTGTGACTGTGTAATCAAATCAAGAGAGGATAATATTCCTCCATATTAAGCTATTAATGTAATTGGTCATGAAGCATAAAGTATGTTACGTAATTAAATAGTCTCAAAATTATATAGCCCTATATTAAGAATTAGCCAACCTGAGCAAATGTTGTCTCTGTGTGGCTGTTTTAGGGAACATTGCTTCCTGATTTTCCCTTTTTTTTCCCTCCCCCTCCCCGCTGCCATTAGCAAAGACAGAAGGGGATGAGTCAAAATGAGCGAAAGAAACACAGGGAGGGAGAGCGAGAGAGAGAGAGAGGAAGCAAAGAACTGGGGGGGTGAAATGATCTCTGTCGGCAGAATTGCCACTGTGACCCTTTGGAAAATCCAGTAGCCATTTACATATAAAGGGTTCTTTTAATCAAGGTAAGTGTTATTATATTGTGGCTCATTGGGCAAGGGAGTTAAGGTGTTAAATAAAATCTCGTCTGCCCCGCTGCCTTTGGGTTGTTATACGTCTTGATTTTTCAAATGTCAGCACTGTGGCAGAATGGCCGGCTTAATCAGACGGGCCGCCATTTAGCCACGCAGGGGAAGCATATGGGTGTTTGCGCGTGACATGGGAAAAAAGTGACACACACAGAGAGAGGGAGAGGGAGAGAGAGAGAGAGGGGCTGTATCAGTATGTGAGAAAGACATCCCCTCCTTTTACACTCAGCATGCCTTCATCCTTATAAATTTATCCCGGTGTCTCCCTGCTCTTGTCTGTATGTCTCAGGTCAGGCTCGTGACTGGCCTCCACACACACCCCCCTTAAATTGTCTCCCTCCAGTAAAAAATAATCAAAACACCCACACACACACACACACCCACACACACAGAGTCATCCCTCCCTTTACACAGCTCAAACCAAACCCCCAGTGAAGGATCGGCCGTGTCACCCACGGCCTGTATATCTTGCTCAGGGACCGTAATGTACTGCGGTGTTCCCGTCTTTGCATATAAGATAATTTGGGCATCAATCCTTCCCCAGACAGATTTATGTCACTCGGAGGACAGTTTCACTTCTCCTTCTTTATCGCTTCACTGGAGCCTGCTTAATTTCTCCCTGTCAGCCCCCTTCCCCAGGAGATGTTATTTTTTCCCTAAATGTCCAACATTTGCATTGGCTGTCCAAGATGGGGAGAGCGATGGCGCTGTTGTGATAAATAAATTTGTGCGGGCCATGCCAGGTTGTCCCCCACCATTCCTTCTGTTGTTGTTGCTGGCGCCACAAGATGGGTCCTCGGCGTCTCGGGATGATACCCCTCTTTTCTCAAGTCCTCAATTCATCCTTGGGTGCCCCCTTCCTCCAACTTGCTAAAACAGCCCCGCTGGCTCCCTAATAGATGTTGCTGGGGAGTAGGTGGTCCAAGTTTTTGTAAAATTATGGCCAGGGTTTAAAAAAAAAAAGCATTGTGATGGTGAAGCAAAAGGAATTGTGGGTGAAATAAATAAGAATAAAACCTCCAAAAGTGTAGGAAAAAAAACAAAAAAAAACAAGGAAGATCCCAGTACTTACTTCCCCCTTTTCTTTGCTTTTTGAGTTACAAGATGGAGGTTACATGTAGTGCCATTGCCCATCCATGCCCATATTCATCCCCATTCCACTCATAGGCCCTAGAAAGAGGAGATAAATGCCAGAAAAAGGGGTCAGCAGGAGTCAGAATCACAGAAAGGTCAAGAAAGACTGATTGATAGAAGGGATGAGCTGGAAAATGAGGGCTGAGAGAGAAGTGGCTCAAGAGGTTTAGAGTGCATTGCATCCCACAGAACCCATTTTGTAATTATTTGTGAAGGATTTTCCAGGTTGTGTTAAAATACAAAACAAATACAAGCCAGACAATAGACGAGACAAGTGAAGGAAGTGTTACTGTGCTAGTGGTGCACATTTAGTGTTAGGACTTTGCGAGTGACTCCGAACTGTTTTCATGCCGAACTGACTACATCTCATGCCACACACAAGAGCATCAACCTTGATCAGCTCTTTGATAACCAGACGTGAAACTGGTGTCTAAGTAAAGCAGGCATGAGGGATGGAGGGCGAGAGACGTCCAATGCACTCACCAGCCGGTCGGATCCCCATGTGTTGCTGACCGTCCAGCACGAAGCTGCCCATTGGCTGGCCCTCCGGACTGTACGCTGCTCCTTGGCTCACTGAAGGATCAAGAAGAAAACCTGATTGTAGTCAAAATGTGGACACGAAAAAGGGAGGGGAAGGGGTGGAAGAAGAAGAGAAAACACACCAGACAATCAGCAATTGTCCCAGCTCCAGCCCAAACATACTGTAAGACATTGTGCTCATGTTTGTGGACAGCAGTGACTGACGCGTGGCATGCAAACACGCATACAGTAGGTCCTTATGCATGCAAGCACACGCACACACACACATGCACGCACACTGGCGCGTACACACTGCCAGTGTCATTCAAAACCACGCTCACAGGAGTCACATTGTTCACTAACTGAGAGAAGAAAGCATGCAGTTTGACAGGATGAGAAGAATTTCTGCCATGATGGCCAATGCAGCTGAAGTCAGTACTTACAGTGGATATAAAAAGTCTACACACCCCTGTTCAAATGCCAAGTTTTTGTAATGTAAAAAAATGAGATCAAGATAAATCATTTCAAAACTTCTTCCACCATTAATGGGACCTATAATCTCCATCCATCCATCTTCTACCGCTTTTCCAGAGGTCTGGGTCGCAGAGGCGGCAGTTCAAGCAGAGAAGCCCAGACTTCCCTCTCCCCAGCCACCTGCTCCAGTTCTTCACAGATACCAAGGTGTTCCCAGACCAGCTGGGCGACATAGTCTCTCCAGCAAGTCCTGGGTCTACCCCGGGGTCTCCTCCCAGTGGGACGTGCCCAAAACACCTCAAGAGGGAGGCGTCCAGGAGGCATCCTTATCAGATGCCCATACCACCTCAACTGGCTCCTTTCAATGTGGAGGAGCAGCGGTTCTACTCTGAGCCTCTCCCGGATGACTGAGCTCCTCACCCCGTCTCTAAGGGTGAGTCCAGCAATCCAATGAAGAAAGCTCATTTTAGCCGCTTGTATCCGCAATCTCATTCTTTCGGTCATTACCCAAAGTTCGTGACCATAGGTGAGGGTAAGAACGTAGATTGAACAGTAAATCGACAGCTTTGCCTTAGAGCTTAGCTCCCTCTTCACCACAACAGACCGGTACAATGTCCGCATCACTGCAGATGCTGCTCCGATCCATCTGTCAATCTCTCGCTCCATTCTCCCCTCACTCGTGAATAAGACCCCGAGATACTTAAACTCCTCTACTTGGGGCAGGAGCTTGTCCCCAACCTGAAGAGGACAATCCACCTTTTTCCGGTTGAGGACCATGGACTCGGACTTGGAGGTGCCGATTCTCATCCCAGCCACTTCACACTCAGCGGCAAACCATCCCAGTAAGACCTGTAAGTCATTGTTGGATGAAGCCAACAGGACAACATCCTCTGCAAACAACAGAGATGAGATCCTGTGGTCACCAAGCATGACACCCTCCATTCCCTGGCTGCACCTAGAAATCCTGTCCATAAAAATTGTGAACAGGATCGGTGACAAAGGGCAGCCCTGGTGGAGTCCAACTCTCACTGGGAATGAGTCTGTCCGAGTGCTGGCAATACGAACCAAACTCTCACAACAGTCATACAGAGACGGAATAGCTCGTAATAACAAGCCTGATACCCCATACTCCTGAAGCAGCCCCCACAAAAAACCACGAGGGACACAGTCAAATACCTTCTTCAAGTCCACAAAACACATGTAAACTGGTTGAGCAAACTCCCACGAACCCTCAAGGATTCTCGAGAGGGTAAAGAGTTGGTCCGTTGTGCCATGGCCAGGACAAAAACCAAAATGGTCCTCCTGAATCCAATTTTCGACCAACGGCCGGACTCTCCTCTCCAGTACTTTGGCATAGACCTTCCCAGGGAGGCTGAGGAGTGTGATCCCTCTAAAGTTGGAGCACACCCTCCGGTCCCCCTTTTTAAAGAGAGGAACCACCACCCCCGTTTGCCATGCCAAAGGCACTGTCCGCGATTTCCACACAATGTTGCAGAGGCGTGTCAACTATGACAGCCCTACAACATCCAGGGCTTTGAGGTACTCAGGGCAAATCCCGTCCACCCCTGAGGCCCAGCCACCAAAGAGATTTTTAGCCACTTTGGCGACCTCAGCCCCTGTGATGGGCAAGTCGTCCCCCTTGTCCACAAGCCCTGCTTCCTCTGTGAAAGGTGTGTCAGTGGGATTGAGGAGATCCTCGAAGTATTCCTTCCACTGGCCGATGATATCCCCAGTCAAAGTCAGCAGCGCCCCATCCGCACTATACACAGTGTGGACAGGGAGCTGCTTCCCCCTCCTGAGCTGCCGAACAGTTTGCCAGAATCTCTTCGACGTCGACTGAAAGTTTTGTTCCATGGCCTAACGGAACTCCTCCCACACCCGAGTTTTTGCTTCAGCAACCACCCGAGCCACACTCTGCTTGGCCTGCCGGTACACCTCAGCTGCTTCGGAAGTCCCACAAGCCAACCAAGCTTGATAGGACTCCTTCTTCAGCTTAACAGCTCCCTCACCATTGATGTCCATCACTTGGTTTGGGGGTTGCCACCACGAGATGCACCGACCACCTTACGGCCGCAGCCCTGGGCAGCCGCTTCAACAATGGAGGTGGAGAACATGGCTCATTCAGACTCCATGTCTCCAGACGCCGTCAGAATGTGGTCGAAGTTCTTCCGGAGGTGGGAGTTGAAAACCTCCCGGACAGGGGCCTCAGCCAGACATTCCCAGCACACCCTCACTATACGTTTGGGTCTACCAGGTCTGAATGGCGTCCTCCCCTGCCATCGGCTCCAACTCACCACCAGGTGGTGATCAGTTGACAGCTCTGCACCTCTCTTTACCCGAGTGTCCAAGACATACGGTCGCAGGTCTGATGACACGATAACAAAATCGATCATCGACTTGTGACCTAGGGTGTCCAGGTGCCAGGTGCACATATAGAGACCCTTATGCTTGAACATGGTGTTTGTTATGGACAAACTGTGGTTATCACATCAGTCCAATAACTAAACACCACTCGGGTTCAGATCGGGCAGGCCGTTCCTCCCAATCACCCCCTCCAGGTTTCACTGTCACTGCCCACGAGCGCATTGAAGTCCCCCAGTAGGACAATGGAGTCTCCAAGAGGAGCACCCTCCAGCAACCCAGTCAGAGACTCCAAAAAGAGTGGGTACTCTGAACCATCATTTGGTGCATAGACACAAATGATGGTCAGGACCCGTTTCCCAACCTGAAGGCGCAGGGAAACAACCCTTTTGTCCACCGGGGAAAACTCCAATATAAAGGCCGCAAGGTGGGGGGATACAAGAATACCCACCCCTGCTCACCGCCTCTCACTTGGGGCAACTCCAGAGGAGGCAAAGCTCCAGCCCCTCTCCAGTAGACTGGTTCTGGAACCGTAGCTGTGTGTTGAGGTGAGGCTGACTATATCTAGCCGGTACACCTCAACCTCATGCACCAGCTCAGGCTCCTTCCCCACCAGAGAGGTGACACTCCATGTCCCAAAAGCCAGTTTAGGAAGCCTGGGATCAGACTGCCAAGGTCTCCGCCTTTGACCGCCACCTGATCCACATAGCACCGGACCTCCATGGTCCCTCCTGCAGGTGGTGAGCCCACTGGAGGGCGGACCCATGTAACTCCTTCGGGCTGAGCCCGGCTGGGTCCTATGGGTGGAAACCCGGCCACCAGGCACTAGCCATCGAGCCCCTCCCCCAGGCCTGGCACCAGGGTGGGGCCCCGGTAACCCCATACCGGGTGGGGCACACTGAATCCTTGTTTTAGCATTCATCATGAAAGTCTGTTGGATCATTCTTAGTCTGGCCCTTCACCCAGGACCAGTTTATCTTGGGTGACCCTACCAGAGGCAAATTGCCCCGGACAACATAGCTCCTGGGATCACTAGGGCATGCAAACCCCCCACCACAATAAGGTGACAATCCATGACAATCTATACCTGTACAACCCAACTGAAAATTTTTTTTTAAATCTTTTAAGGGGAAATACCAGAAATAAAAAACATACAATAACCTGTTTGCATAAATATGCACACCCTTAAACTAATACTTTGTTGCAGCACATTTGGTTTTTATTACAGCACTCAGTCATTTTGGGTAGGAGTCTATCAGTGTGGCGCATCTTGATGTGGCAATATCTACCCACTCTGCAAAAATGCTCCACATCTGTCAGATTGCGAGGGCATCTCCTGTGCGCAGCCCTCTTCAGATCACCCCACAGATGTTCGATCAGATTCAGGTCTGGATTCTGGCTGGGCCATTCCAAAACCTTAATCTCCTTCTAGTGAAGCCATTCTTTCATTGATTTGGATGTGTGCTTTGGGTCACTGTCGTGCTGAAAGATGAAGTTCCTCTTCATCTTCAGCTTCCGAGCAGAAGTCTGAAGGTTTTGTGCCAACACTGATTGGTATTTGGAACTGTTCATAATACCCTCCACCTTGACTAAGGCTCCAGTTCCTGCTGAAGAAAAATGGCCCCAAAGGATGATGCTGCCACCACCATGCTTCACTGTAGGTATGGTGTGCTTTTGGTGATGTGTTTGCACCAAATACACCTTTTTGAATTATGGCCAAAAAGTTCAACCTTGGCTTCATCGGACAATAACACATTTTCCCACATGCATTTGGGAGATTTCAAATGTGTTTTTGCAAAATGTAGCCGGGCTTGGATGTTTTTCTTTGTAAGATAAGGCTTCCGTCTTGCCACCCTACCCCGTAGCCCAGACTTATGAAGAAGACGGGAGATTGTTGTCACATGTACTAAACAGCTAGTACTTGCTAGAAATTCCTGCAGCTCCTTCAATGTTGCTGATGGCCTCTTGGCAGCCTCCCTGACCAGTTTTCTTCTCGTCTTTTCATCAATTTTGGAGGGACATCCAGTTCTTTATTTCCTTCACTTAATGATGACTGTCTTCACTGTGTTCCGTGGCATACTTAATGCCTTGAAAATTCTTTTGTACCCTTCTCCTGACTGATACCTTTGAACAATGAGATCTCTCTGATGCTTTGGAAGTTCTCTGTGGACCATGGCTTGTGCTGTAAGATGTGACTACAAAAAAGTCAGGAAAAGCCTACTAGAACAGCTGAACTTTATTTGGGGTTAATCAGAGACACTTTAAATGGTGGCAGGTGTGTGCTGACTCCCATTTAACATGAGTGTGAATGTGATTGGTTAATTCTCAGCACAGCCACATCCCCAGTTATAACAGGGTGTGCATATTTATGCAACCAGGTTATTGTAAGTTTTTTTTTAATTTTTCCCCTTAAAAGATTTCAGTTTGTTTTTCATTTGGGTTGTACATGTTATAGGTCACATTAATGGTGGAAAAAGTTTTGAAATGATTTATCTTGATCTCATTTTTTTACATCACAAAAACCTGGCATTTGAACAGGGTGTGTAGACTTTTTATATCCACTGTATAGTATGCTGTACAAGGCATATACATGAGTTTCATCTCTTATACAACTGTAAAGATGTAGCTAGTCCCTCACAAATCATATCAGTGATTTTCCTGATTATGTTTCATGATACAGAGGACACAGCAAAAATCTATTTTTGCAGCTGTATCTTGTTTCGTTTATTATTGACCCTAATAAACTAACGTTCTTAAGAACAGTGCCTTCTGGGACTATAACAGAATTATCTTGGATAATCTGGAAATCTTAAGATTCGGGTGAGATGTTAGTCATGCTGTTTTTCCGGAGATTGCTGATTGGCACACTTTGGCTGCGCTGCTGTCAAATATTCCACACAAAAGAGCAATAACAGCAGAGGGAGAGAGAGAGTCGCCCACATTTGTAAGTGCATCTCATTTTTAATCGTCTCTCGTGTTTGTTTGAACAATCTCCATCCCGGCTCGCAGGGATCTTTGAGATTCCTAATCAACAAAAACAGCTTTTCCCTCCCCGTGACAAATTACTTGGCCGCTTTTTGGTAATGCCATAGTCAATGAAGCTTAGGGCAGCTGAATCATTCTGCAGGATCATGTTGGAGAGTATTCACTACTCAGGTTCTTGTAATCTGACCACAATGGATACTGAAAATTAGTTTGTTATCAGTTAATACATAAAGCTCTCCATAATCTTTTTTTAACAGATGTAAATCTTTCATGGATGTTAAATCTAAAGACCTGATTTAATCAAGAAATCAAACTTTTTATTCCTTCCAAGGGCTGTCTCCATGACTAATTTGATCCCTTCCTGATTTCTTAAATTTTTGCATATTTGTCACACTTAAATGTTTCAGCTCATCAACCAAATTTTTAGACAAAGATAACCCGAGTAAATATAAAATGCAGTTTTAAATTATTTCATTTATAAAGGGAAAAAGCTATCCAAACCTACCTGGCCCTATGTGAAAAAGTAATTGCCCCCTAAACATAATAACTGGTTGTGCCACCCTTGGCAGCAATGACGTCCATCGAGTGTTTGTGATTACTGGCAATGAGTTTTTTATATTGCTGTTGTTTAATTTTGGCCCACTCTTCTTTGGAGAATTATTTTAATTCAGCCACATTGGAGGTCTTGAGTCTGAGGCGACAAACTGATGGCTGAACATTCTCCTTCAGGATTTTCTGATAGCGAGCAGAATTCATGGTTCCATCCATCGTGGCAGGTCCTGAAGCAACAAAGCAGCTCCAGACCATCACACTACCACCACCACATATGAATGTTGGTATGTCCTTTTTATGAAATGTTGTGTTAGTTTTACGCCAGATGTAATGGGACGCACGCCTTCCAAAAAGTTCAACTTTTGTCTCGTCAAGTCTACAGAAAATTTCCAAAAAGTCTTAGGGATCATCAAGATGTTTTTTGGCAAATGTAAGATGAGCCTTTGTGTTATTTTTGTCCAGTAGTGGTTTTCGCCTTAGAAGTCTCCCATGGATGGCATTTTTGCCCAGACTCTTTCATATTGTTGAATCATGGACAAGTGTCCAAACTGAGACAAGTGAGATCTGCAGTTCTTTAGATGTTGTTGTGGGTTTTTGTTTGTCATCTATTCTTGAATTTCTTTAGATCGTGGCATGATGTGTGGCTTTTTGAGATCTTTTAGCCTACTTCCCTTTGTCAGACAGGTTCTATTTAAGTGATTTCTTGATTCAACAGGTCTGTCAGTAATCAGCCTTTAGTGTGGCTAGTGGAATTGAGCTCAGTTTTCAAAAAAAGGAGGTTAATCACAGTTAGTTCAGGATTTAAAAAGGGAGGGGGGGGATTACTTTTTCAACTGGCCCAGGTAGGTTTGGATAGCTTTTTTCTCTTAATAAATGAAATTATTTAAAAACTGAATTTTATATTTACTTTAGTTATCACTGTCTAATATTAAAATGTTTGATTATCTGAAGCATTTAAGTGTGACAAATATGCAAAGATATAAGAAAACAGGAAGGGGCAAATACTTTTTCCCAGCATTATACAAATTCAGGGGACCGCCACCACCCATAAATGGGAAACTAGGAACAAATAGATAAAAAAGGAAAAATGCTAATAAATTGCTGCCAGCATTTCTAGCACTCCTCTTGTGTCCAATTAGTAATTCACAGGGAGAGTGCTAATATACCTCTCTCTACACTTAAACTGGGAAATCTCCAATTAGAGTCAATCAGCAAACGGCCCGCACCACTGCTGAACACATCTCATTGAGAAAATGGAAAAGGGAATGAACGGAAGGCGAGGAAGAAGAAGAGGGAGTCGAATGGATTTTTTTTTTTTTTTTGAGGGGGGGAGAGATAAGTGTTGGACACCTTTAAAAAAAAAAAAAAAAAAAAAAATCTAGGCTCCAGGCACAATATGCCTGCCAGTGAAGGATTTCAAGAGGATGTTGGCATGCAAAAGAAGGGAATAGTACTGTACTGTATTGGCTGTTTTCTTTAAATAATTTCATTTGCTAGTTAAATAATTTATTTTACCTGCTCGATTTGACTGGTCAATCATGGGCTGTACTATTCTTCTTCTTGCATTAATAAACCTGCCGGAGAAGGAAAAAAAAAAGACAAAAAAGGGAGAAAAACAAATGTTAAATCACCCAGCAGTCACACACACAGACAGATTCATCACAAGCCACCACAAAGACAAAACAGTTTTGCATGACTTAATGGTAACATTAGGAATCGGGTCCTTGAGAGAGGCGCTCGCGACAAAAACGACAACAAACAAAAGGGCGATTGTGCGCTGACTTGGGAACCCAGTGAGAGATACTTTTAATGTTCCTTATGATCTATTCCCCTCTCTGTTAATAAAGCTTTTGATTACGTTTGGTTGCTATGGGCACCGGGGAGACATTCTTCAAGTATTAAGTGCAACTTGGGCACAGAAGAACCCTCATCGTGGCACAATCGCTCCTTCCTCTCTTCTTTCTTTCTCTCTTTCTTTCTCCAGAAACCAGTTTCATGCAGAACACATCAGCTACATATATGTATAACATACAGTGTCCCGTCTATAGATCCTTCTCCAAAACATTAGCACTCATAGGTTCTAACCTTCCAGTACAAAGTATAAAGTTAGCAAAATTTGGGATATAAATGGTTCCCTTCATTGCACCCCACCACTTTCACCACCCTCCCTCCATCCCTGCCCCCATCCCACCTCGCCCCTCTGTGGGACCCCCACTCTTGCCGCATTGTAGGGGGTTCTGCGCCCCTTCCAGCTGTCCAGAAATGAGGACCAGGCATGGGCCACTCCGTGCTTTCACAAGGTATTGTTATGTCAGTGAGCCCATCAATTAAGCTGTCTGAAGTTTTATCACTGCCACAGCAGCCGAATAAGTGCAACTCCACAAAGCCGCCCCAGCCGGCCTTGCTCCTGTGGCTTTTCCAGCATGGAGCCGGAGGTCATCTGGAGGTTACTGCCAGCCAGGGGCAACCTTTTTAACTCCGAATGGGATGCCTTGGGCTGTGTCGAACCCAGGCCAAGCAAGTTCCCCACCTTTCTCTTCATCCTTTTTCCCCCAGTTTTAACCCCTTTTCTCTCATTCTGTGTTCCTCTAATTCCCTTTCATATACTGGCGTGGACAACGGGCACCACCATATGGTTAATATTAAAGACAGGTTTCAAATCACGCTGGAGCTGTCCAGCATGGAGTCCTTTGCTGGTTCTAAAAATGACAAGAGGGGGTTGGAAAGGGGTTTACCTCTCTCCGAACATATAGGCCAGAGCACCATCAATGCAGCTAAAGAACTGGTCATTAGAAGGAAGGGAGAGCTGGAACCAATTTGGGCTCCTAATCCCCCATGAAGCCCTGATACCTGCCCTTACCTTCTCCAATGAACTTAAACGCCTGTAATCTGCCCAGCTCAAAGTGACGTGGTCAAACGTACAAAATGCACAACTGGGAAAAGAGAGACACGGTACTCATTTGCCAGGGGGCATCCAGAGTGCAGGTACGCAAGTGGTGTTATGGGCCCCAGAGAGAAAAAAGATGAAACAGATCACTACTAGAATAGGCTAAAATGAAAGAGAAGGCAGGAGGTGGAACAAGTGAATGATGGGATCAGATCAGAAACTATGTGATTAAGATGCATGATTTGTGATTTAAAGGAGGAATGAGGGTAAAGTTTTGTTAAATGTAAAAGTATTTTTTGACAGAACAAAGGGGACAAAGCATTTATGCTGTCAGAAATGCCTCAAGTGCTTTAAAAAGAAAGAAAGACGCTTCCAGCATCCAAACCAGCTGAGCAAGTAAACAGAAAAAACACATTCCTGCTACCACACTACCCTCTTTACGCCCTGGACTTAAGAGTACAAAGCTTGACAAAATAGATGTCCTGCTCTCTCCTTTTCTAAAAACACCAAGGGGCTCAAAATCACAACCATGTGCATTTTACCTACAGTATCCTGGGTCAGAGCCATAAACACGTAATATTAGGAATGTTCTTCCCAGGTGCTAAATTTGACCGTACAGTTTCCAGGAACAGCAGAAGAAACACTCAGTGTACGCTGCAGGATCACGGTTTTAAAGACAGTGCTGTTCATCTTACATTGTGCCACTTCTTACAAGTCTCAATTTATTCAGAAAAGCTTGTGGAAAAAATATACAGCTCACAAAAAAGGGTTCCTCCTACATACATTCACAAAGGCTTTGTTTTTGATCATTCAGCAAGTTGCTACAATACAGACGTGGACAAAATTGTTGGTACCCCTCTGTTAACGAAAGAAAAGCCCACAATAGTCACAGAAATAACTTGAATCTGACAAAAGTGGTAACATATAAAAATTAACCAATGAAAATCAGACAATGCTTTTGAATTGTGGTTCAACAGAATTATTTTAAAAAACAAACTCATGAAACAGGCCTGGACAAAAATGATGGTACCCTTAACTTAATATTTTGTTGCACAACCTTTTGAGGCAATCACTGCAATCAAACGATTTCTGTAACTGTCAATGAGACTTCTGCACCTCTCAGCAGGTATTTTGGCCCACTCCTCATGAGCAAACTGCTCCAGTTGTCTCAGGATTGAAGGGTGCCTTCTCCAGATGGCATGTTTCAGCTCCTTCCACAGATGTTCAATAGGATTTAGATCAGGGCTCATAGAAGGCCACTTTAGAATAGTCCAATGTTTCGCTCTTAGCCATTCTTGGGTGTTTTTAGCTGTGTGTTTTGGCTCATTATCCTGTTGCAAGACCCATGACCTGCGACTGAGACCAAGCTGTCTGACACTGGACAGCACATTTCTCTCTAGAATACCTTGATAGTCTTGAGATTTCATTGTACCCTGCACAGATTCAAGACACTCTGTGCCAGATGCAGCAAAGCAGCCCCAGAACATAACAGAACCTCCTCCATGTTTCACAGTAGGGACAGTGTTCTTTTCTTGGTATGCTTCGTTTTTGCGTCTGTGAACATAGAGCTGATGTGCCTTGCCAAAAAGTTCCAGTTTTGTCTCGTCTGTCTATAGGACATTCTCCCAGAAGCTTTGTGGCTTGTCAACATGCAGTTTGGCAAATTCCAGTCTGGCTTTTTTATGATTTGTTTTCAACAGTGGTGTCCTCCTTGGTCGTCTCCCATGAAGTCCACTTCGGCTCAAACAACGACGGATGGTGCGATCTGACACTGATGTACCTTGACCTTGGAGTTCACCGTGAATGTGTTTAGAGATTGTTCTGGGCTCTTTTTTTACCATTCGTATTATCCGTCTCCTCCTGCAGCCATGTCCAGGGAGGTTGGCTACAGTCCTGTGGATCTTAAATTTCTGAATAATATGTGCAACTGTAGTCACAGGAACATCAAGCTGCTTGGAGATGGTCTTATAGCCTTTACCTTTAACATGCTTGTCTATAATTTTCTTTCTAATCTCCTGAGACAACTCTCTCCTTTGCTTCCTCTGGTCCATGTTTAGTGTGGTACACACCATGTCACCAAACAGCACAGTGACTACTTGTCACCCTTTAAATAGGCCGACTGACTGATTACGAGTTTGTAGACACCTGTGATGTTAATTAGAGGACACATCTTGGTTGAACATGTCCCTATGGTCATATTATTTTCAATCTTTTCTAGGGGTACCATCATTTTTGTCCAGGCCTGTTTCATGAGTTTGTTTTTTAAAATAATTCTGTTGAACCACAATTCAAAAGCATTGTCTGATTTTCATTGGTTAATTTTCATAGAATTTTTATTTATTACCACTTTTGTCAGATTCAAGTTATTTCTGTGACCACTGTGGGTTTTTCTTTCATTAACAGAGGGGTACCAACAATTTTGTCCATGTCTGTAACTAGTAGGCAACGAGGTGTACAGTGGTGTGAAAAAGTGTTTGCCTCCTTCCTGATTTCTCATGTTTTTGCATGTTTGTCACACTTAAATGTTTCAGATCATCAAACAAATTTAAATATTAGGCAAAGATAACACAAGTAAACACAAAATGCAGTTTTTAAATGAAGGTGTTTATTATTAAGGGGAAAAAAATCCAAACCTACATGGCCCTGTGTGAAAAAGTGATTGCCCCCTAAACCTAATACAGTAACTGGTTGGGCCACCCTTAGCAGCAACAACTGCAATTAAGCATTTGCGATAACTGGCAATGAGTCTTTTACAGTGCTGTGGAGGAATTTTGGCCCACTGATCTTTGCAGAATTGTTGTAATTCAGCCACATTGGAGGGTTTTCGAGTATGAACTGCATTTTTAAGGTCGTGCCACAGCATCTCAATCGGATTCAGGTCAGGACTTTGACTAGGTCACTCCAAAGTCTTCATTTTGTTGTTCTTAAACTGCTCAGAGGTGGACTTGACTGGCGCCTAGCGGCTGCCCCGGCCTTGGATGCGCTCTGCAGAGCGTGCCCAAATGCCAAGTCACGTTTCGTTACCTTGTATTCATACATGTGTAATGACAATAAAGTTGAATCTCATCTCATCTCATCTCACTTGCTCATGTGTTTTAGATCATTGTCCTGCTGCAGAACCCAAGTGCGCTTCAGCTTGAGGTCACGAACAGATGGCTGGACATTCTCCTTCAGGACTTTTTGGTAGACAGCAGAATTCATGGTTCCATTTACTACAGCAAGTCTTCCAGGTTCTGAAGCAGCAAAACAGCCCCAGACCATCACACTACCACCATCATATTTTATTGTTGGTATGATGTTCCTTTTCTGAAATGCTGTGTTACTTTTACGCCGGATGTAATGGGACACACACCTTCCAAAAAGTTCAATTTTTGTCTCGTCAGTCCACAAAGTATTTTCCCAAAAGTCTTGGGGATCATCAAGATGTTTTCAGGCAAAACTGAGACAAGCCTTTATGTTCTTTTTGCTCAGCAGTGGTTTTTGTCTTGGAACTCTGCCATGCAGGCCATTTTTGCCCAGTCTCTTTCTTATGGTGGAGTCATGAACACTGACCTTAACTGAGGCAAGTGAGGCCTGCAGTTCTTTAGATGTTGTTGTGGGATCTTTTGTGACCTCTTGGATGAGTCGTTGCTGTGCCCTTGAGGTAATTTTGGTCAGCCGGCCACTCCTGGGAAGGTTCACCACTGTTCCATGTTTTCGCCATTTGAGGATAATGGCTCTCACTGTGGTTCGCTGGAGTCCCAAGGCTTTAGAAATGGCTTTATTGTGGCGGGTTGGTGTAACCCCCACAACAGACTGGACAGACACAGCGCTCGGCTAGAGCAATTAACAGAACAGTGAAATGTGTGTATTAATGTCTACAGGCAGCCCCGCTTCTTCTGGCTCACTACTGTGATGTTAATGTGCCTTTCATGCATTGCGTTCATGCGTCCTGTCCTTACTGTGACCTAGAGACTGAGATCAATATGTAGATGTGCCTTGTAACCTCTTTGTCTTGCAGCTGGAGCAGAGGCCAGCAATCTGCCTATTGTGATGTATGTCTCTCAAATGCAAATGTCTCATGCCTGTTCTGCAATCTCTTTGATCATACCAACTGCTGGGGAATGCTCTTTTATGTATTGTTGTAGTTGGGTATATATACTGCACGGTAATCCATGCTCATCCTCTCATTCACTCACTCTTCAGCTGCTGCTGCAGACACACACTTTGTGTCTCCTCCTCTGAGAGCCTGAGGATCCCGCTCCGGTCTGCTCACACTTGCACCGGAGCGGGGATCCTGTGAAGGTGGTACGATTTAATAAACCTGCTTAAAACCTTCACCAACGCTGCTTTATTTCATGCCGCTTCATTATAACCTTTTCCAAACTGATAGATCTCAATTACTTTGTTTCTCTTTTGTTCCTGAATTTCTCTGGATTGCAGCATGATGTCTAACTTTTGAGGATCTTTTGGTCCACTTCCCTTTGTCAGGCAGGTCCTATTTAAGTGATTTCTTAATTGAGAACAGGTGTGGCAGTAATCAGGACTAGGTGTGGCTAGAGAAATTGAACTCAGCTTCCCAAAGATGTGATAAACCACAGTTAATTTATGTTTTAACAGGGGGGCACTTACTTTTTCACACAGGACCATGTAGGTTTGGGATTTATTTTTTTTTACCCTTAATAATAAACACCTTCATTTAAAAACTGCATTTTGTGTTTACTTGTGTTATCTTTGTCTAATATTTAAATTTGTTTGACGATCTGAAACATTTAAGTGTGACAAACATGCAAAAAAATGAGAAATCAGGAAGGGGGCAAACACTTTTTCACACCACTGTACTGAAGGTAGTGTGTGTGTGTGTGTGTGTGTGTGTGTGTGTGTGTGTATGGGGGGGGGGTTGACTAGTGGCCCCTCTGGTGGCCTTAAAGCACCTTTTATCAGCCTGAGTAAAGTCAATTGAGATTATCAGAGCCATGCCTGATAACACTGTTTTCCCTGGACCCGTGAGCTGCTAATGGAGTGTGCTTAGAACAACACAACCAGGAATCCTCCAGAGATGAGGGCCGGTCGGCTTGGATGGACATCCAGACGGATGGATCTGAGCACCCGAAGCCCCGGGAGAGAGACACAGAGGTTGACCACAGGGACTCTGAATTCCTAAAAACCACTTGCTAAAACATGTGTGTGTGCGCTGTAAATCCACACATCAACACCATGGACATGACCACAGCCCACCGCCAGCATGTCCGTAGGCTAACCAGAACACGGTAAGCTCACAGGGGACACTAGCTTAAAAAAACCCCTCCAAACCAAAGCCCGTGTTTTATTATCTACATCTGGTGGTCTAGCTTATTATGGCCTGCCTCTGCTCAGTGTTAGAACAAACAAACACACACACACACACACACACACACACACACACACACACAGAGAGTATCTCTCAGCATGGGCACTCCATGCTGTCTTCAAACAAATAATTAAAGGCAGGGTTAGGAGGCCATATAGAGGTCAGAATATACATCCCCAGAATGTGTGCAATAATACAGGAGAAAGTGGGATGGTGGTGTGTGTGTTTGTGTTTGTGTGTGTGTGTGTGTGTGTGAGGGGGTCCACTGCTACTTAATGTGAGCAGCTGTGTTCATCCTGCCGATAAGCCTTAAACACATTTTCAAGTTGCCTGTCAAAAACTGCACATGCGGTGTTAAGTACATTTTCCGAGCATTCATGTCTGTATGTGTGCATGTGCCAGTCAATATGAGCGCGTTTTCTACACGTCAGCACATTCTTCGCACATTCCCGCCAACTGGCAACGCAGTAGCAGCTTCTGCTAGCGTGTTCCGAAACAGCGTGAGGGATGCGTGTCTACCGAGGATGTGACAGGGTGTGTATTTCCACCCAGCTCCTTGATGATACACTGTAAAGTGGCAGGTTTACTGGGTAGCAGAGGAAAACCACATGCAGGCATGAGTAATGGAGCCAGGGCAGCAGGAGTCCACTCCACAGAGATAGACTAGGCTCGAGTGCTCACTGCTAGCCACCAGGCTAGTTTTAGGTGGCCAAGCGTGGACGCCATGTTGGTGCTGATATGAAACACACACAAGCCATTAAGCTACATAGGTATGTATTGTATTTTCTTCATTTTGGCTGAAGAAGTTGAATATTATGTGAAATAAATAGCATAACCCCATAACATTTTAACAATGTTATTAATTGATTTAAACACAGATGTGAATGTTTTTGGCACCCAAGTATCACATTTGTCTCCTGTGTATGCAAGTGGTTTTTTATATGTTTTTCTTTCTTCTTGTGTGGATTGTGTGGTTGCAGCACGGGAGTCAAGCCCAAGACAAATTTCCCCTTGAGGGACAATAAAGTTTATCTTATCTTATCTTATCTTATGCTCATTCATAGAATTGTACTTGAGAGGATGGCAAGTCCAAACGCATATGGTAGGTAATTTTAGACCTTCTTTTTAATAATAATAATAATAACAAAAATTAATGCCACTGCTACTACTACTAATAACAATAATAATAAATACTACCACTACTTGTACTACTACTATAATAATAGTTAATAACACTACAACTAGTATTAATAATACTAAATAATTAATAATACTAATACTAATGAGTAGATAATAACAACTACTACTAGTAATGATGATTTTTTAATAATACTAACATTAATAATATAACAATGAATACTACTACTAATAATAATAATAACAAATACTACTAATAATGCAAATATTAATAATAACTAATACTACTACTAATTATAATAATAGTCAATAATACTTAATTCCAGATAATTAATTAATTAATTAATTAATCGATTAATTAATTGCAGGTCTTTGGGTGAGAGGCAGGATGCACCCTGGACAGATCGCCAGTCCATCACAGAGCCACCACAGAGAGACACATTCATTCCTAATAATACTAATAATAACAAATACTACTACTAACAATAATAATAATAATAATAATAATAATAATACTGGTGGCGATGATGATAATAATAACAAATAATATAGCCACTTTTCACAACTGTCTCCTGTACATGTAACTAATTCTTTTGTTTTTCTATTGTCTTCTCATTCTTTGCCAACAGAAAAAGACAAAGAATATTGAATATTGACACTTGTAGTGTTTGAAACAATAACAGATATTGAAAATCTCGATATGCAGTAACCGTCTTGCTTGCTGAAAGTACCAATATAAACAACTACGTTACACTGAAATATTTGAGAACTTGATGGTAAGCTTAAAAAATATTTTCAGTTCATATGCTTTTTTATTGTACATTATTTTACAGTAACCAGTGATTCAGCTCCATGAAGATACCAGATTTTTATGCCACATATGGCTGTTGTAACGAACGGACAAATAAAACTAAAGAACAAGGCATAGTGTGTATATATATATTTTATAGTAATATGTACATATGTATATTAGCTGCTCTTGCTTGCTTGTTTTTTTTTTTTGTTTTTTTTTTTTTCCTTGCCTTCTGATTGTTGCTCTGAGTGTTGCTATCCCTGTGCTGTTGCAATCCTGGAATTTCCACGTTGTGGGACTAATAAAGGCTTATCTTATCTTATCTTATCTTATAATATTTGTGTTGTGGTTCAGCGGGTCTGGATTCGGGGGTCAGACTCAATCTCTGTTTTTAAGAGTTGTTTTGCGCTCGCTGTGAGAATTGGACTTTTGGGACTGCTCTCATTCGTGAGTGAACTGATTGGAATTTCTCTTCGTGGTTCGCTGCTATGCTTTACCCGAGGCATTTGCTAGGCTAACACTATAGCTAACGCCATAGCTAGTCGTAGCACCTAGCACCGACATGGAGAAGCGACTCTGCCCCCGATGATTGAGGCTCGCTGGAGGAACAAGCCGAGGCAGCAGTTGGACGGGAGCTGGATCGGAGCTCAAGTGCAGCGGTGGTGGGAGACGGGGACCAGTGGAGGACCACCGGGGCCCCAGCCGGAGTCGGAGCCCAGTTGCAGCGGCGGGGCTTGGCGGAGGAACTACAGAGGCAGACGGCGGTAGGTGGTGGGGCTCAGCGGAGGATCTACCGGGACCCCAGCCGGACAGAAGCAGGATCGGAGCTCAGCTACAGTGGCGGTGGGCGGTGGGACTCGGTGGAGGAGTTGCTGGTACCCTGGCTGGACAGGAGCTCGGTTACGGCGGCGGTAAGCAGCGGGACTAGCTGCGGAGGGGGCTAGCTGAGGCCCAGCTGGATTCGAGGTTGGTCGGATCGGATACCGGCGACACCAGCAGAGATTGTTTTACTATCCACAGGTCAGTAAAAATGCCACCAAAGGAGGAAATGGAAGAGATAAAAAAATCTCTGAACTTCTTGTCAGAAGAAGTGACCAAAATGGTTAGCCAGCAGGCCAAAATATTAGGGCTAATGGAAGAAGTCCGAGAATTAAAATTAACAATTCAGGAAAAAGACAAAAAAATTACGGACTTGGAGCGACGCGTCGAGGATCTTGAACAATGTTCTCGTATGGATGATCTAATTATAAGTGGACTAGACATCAAATATCAATCATATGCTCATGCTACAACAGGATTGAGAGGTGAGGAGGCTCCCACAAGTGAATCAGTCTCCCTGGAAAACCAGGTGCTTCAGTTCCTTGATAGTAGAAATATAAAGGTCGAAGCAAATGCAATTTCAGCCTGTTATGCTTTACCCAGAAAGGATAATAAAATAAAGAAATCAATTGTGATGCGCTTTGTGAACAGAAGGGTAAAGAATGACATACTGAGGCAGGCCAGAAAGCTCCGGGGAACAGAAGTTTACCTAAATGAACACCTAACAAAAACTAATGCTGAAATAGCACGGCAAGCACGGATGCTGAAAAGACAAAATAAGATACAGGCAACATGGACAAGAAATTGTAGAGTTTGGATCAAACTAAATGGAACACCTGAGGAAGCAAAGAGTATAATGATCAGAGATGTTACTGACTTAAATAAATACAGATGAACACTGATTAAGAAAATTAAGAGACAATGATAATCCATATCCACACACGGCAAGAATAGTTCTTTTGACATACCATGTCAATGTACTTTTAAAAAAAAATAAACAAAACAAACAAAAAAAACTTATGACTGACTTGAGTAGACATCAATTATCCCCAGTTGGAGGAAGTCATTTGACAAAGAGTGAGGATATTCAAACTCTGAAAATATGCCATTATGCTGAACATAAACTACAAGAGATGGAGAATGATATTGATCCTGATAACCACTTTTTCAATAATATTCATAACCATTGTGAATATTACACTGAAAAGCAATTCAAAAGTCAAGTGCAACTAGATGGTAAACTATCAATAATACACTTCAACAGCAGAAGTCTAAACAAAAACTTTCCACAGATTCAGGACTATTTAAAACAGCTAGACAGAAAATTTACAGCTATCGCAGTCTCTGAAACTTGGCTTAATGAAGAGCAGGCTCCCCTGATGGCAATAGAGGGATATCAGATGTTTCATATTAACAGATCTCAAAAAAAGGGTGGTGGTGTTGCACTGTATATTGATGACCTGTATAGGTGTAAGCTTGTAAATGGAATGTCCTTTGCACTACCAGGGATTTTGGAATGTGTTACTGTTGAGATTGACCAAGATAAAACAAAAAATCTAATTATAAGTTGTATATATAGAACGCTGGGAACTTGCATTGAGACATTCAGAGATAAATTAGTCGAGCTGTACAATAATATTACTAGTAAGAAAATGGTAGTAATTTGTGGAGATTTCAATATTGATCTACTAAATCCATATCAACAAAATGTAATTACAGAGTTCATGAATTCTATGTACAGCATGAGTCTATATCCCACAATAACACATCCCAGTAGAATCACAGTTCACACTGCTACACCTATTGACAACCTGTTTGTTAATATTATTGATAAGAAAATAGAAAGTGGATTATTGATAAATGATATCAGTGACCACTTGCCAACCTTTGCACTTATCCATGGCCACACGGGGGCCAATACAGAAAAAATTTTAAAATCGTTCAGATACAAATCACAAAATGCAATCAGTTCTTTTAAAGAAGACTTGCTGAAGCAAGACTGGACAGAAGTCTATGTATCAGATGTAAATGAAGCCTATGACACATTTATAAACATTGTAACCACTCTTTATGAAAAAAATTGTCCATTAGTAAAGAAAAAGCTTAAACATAAATTTGCCGATAAGCCATGGTTAACCAAAGGATTAAAAAAGGTGTGTAAAAAGAAAAATTTATTATATAAAGCTTTCCTAAAGAAAAGGACAAAAGAAGCAGAGCAGCGGTATAAAACATACAAAAATAAGTTAACATATATAATAAGATGTAGTAAAAGAGACTATTACAGTAAAGAACTGGAGAAAAACAGAGACAATATTGAAAATACATGGACAATACTTAACAATATTCTTGGAAATAAAAACAGAAATACAAGCTACCCAACCGATTTTTCACAAAATAATAAAACGACTCAGAGTGTGGATGGAGCTTCACCTGCAGATGAATTTAATAACTTTTTTGTTAACATTGGTCCTAATTTGGCTCGAGAAATACCCATTACGGCGCCTACAGGTGATACAATAAGCAAAAACACTGCTATAAAAGACTCCATTTTCATAAAGAACACAGACGAGAGAGAGGTCATTGAAATTGTTAAATCGTTTAAAAGTAAAACATCCACGGACTGTGATGGTATTGACATGCTCTTAGTCAAAACTATTATTGAATGCTTAGTGAAACCACTGACGTATATCTGTAACCTGTCTCTCCAAACAGGTATATTTCCCAATGCAATGAAAATAGCTAAAGTAATTCCGATATACAAGACGGGTGACGGAGGGGAATTCTCAAACTATAGACCAATTTCACTATTGCCGCAATTTTCCAAGATACTTGAAAAAATATTCTATGAGAGAACTGACAACTTCATACTGAAGAATAATTTATTGTGTGAGCAGCAATATGGGTTCAGACACAAGAGGACAACTGCATTTGCTCTAATGGAATTTATAGAAAAAATATCAACTGCCATTGAAAATAGAGTATTCAGTTGGGGTATTCCTGGATCTTAAAAAAGCATTTGATACAGTGGATCATAATTTATTATTAAAGAAACTACAAAATTGTGGTATTAGGGGGGGTAGCACTGTCCTGGTTATGTAGTTACTTAAAGAATAGATGTCAGTATGTATGTGTTGGTAACAAAAACTCACAGTTACTGAAGGTTACTTGTGGAGTCCCACAGGGTTCAGTTTTGGGGCCATTGTTATTCAATATGTATATAAATGATATATGTAAAGTTTCGGAAAAAATGGATTTAATATTGTTTGCCGATGACACTAATTTATTATGCAGTAGAAGCAATTTGGAACAACTTTTGGATACACTCGGAAAGGAATTAGGAAAGCTTAAACTGTGGTTTGATTCAAACAAATTAACGCTCAATTTAAGTAAGACAAAATTTATAGTTTTTAACAACCATCACAACAACTTAGTATCTAAACTCAGTGTAAATGGTGTAGAGATTGAAATGGTATCCGAAACTAAATTTCTTGGAGTAATAATTGATAATAAACTGTGTTGGAAGTCATATATTAATTATATTAAAGGTAAAATATCCAAATCAATTGCAATACTACACAGAGTGAAATATTTGCTGAATCAACCCACACTGTATACCTTGTATCATTCATTAATACTCCCATACATGACATATTGTACTGAAGTATGGGGAAATGCATATAAAACAAACATATATCCAGTCTTTATGCTTCAGAAGAGAGCTATTAGAATAATAAACAAAGCAGCTTACAGGGAACCAACAAACCCACTTTTTCTTAAATTAAAAGCTCTCAAGCTGAAAGATCTGGTTGACTTTAAAACTGCAGTAATAATGTTTAAAGTGAAGAATCTATCACTGCCCGCAAATATCCAAAAGTTGTTCCAAATAAGGGAGAAACAATATCATTTCAGAGGAACATGTATATTTCAAAAACCTTCAGTGAGAACTACCATCAAGCAACACTGTGTTTCAGTGCAAGGAGTCAGATTATGGAACGATGTTGGACCTGAATTAAAATCATGTACAACGCTTGGACAATTTAAACAAAAACTAAAGGAAGAAATACTCCAAACATATATACAAAATGACATGTAAAATCACATAAGGATTGTCATATCCAGTCTGCGTTGTGTTGTAGCTTAGTTTTTTGTCACATTTTGTCTTAGCTATGTTCTGAATTGTAATCGCTCTTGTTTTGTTTTTCTTTTGAATTCTTGGATGGAATATGGGTGGGCAATATAAGCTGCGGCTTCAGCCATCACCCATTTCGGATAATTTATGTTGAACTGTATAATCAGAGGAGTTATTGTCTAATTTGACCTTGCTGGATTTTCTTTCCCCCTTTGTTATATTATTCTGTTTCTTTTAATCTGTACTTTTAATCTATCCGAAATAAATAAAAGATTCATTCATTTATTGTGATGTTTTCATTCAGCACAGTCATACAGCACAATATGGTACAGTTCTGGTAATGTTCAGCAGAAACCAGTCCGCTACTTCATATGTGTAACTTCACATGCATTATTAAGCATCTACTACAACACAATATATTCTTACTGAAATGTCCCCAAACACAATCAATCAATATTTACCTATATAGCACTTTTCAAACATTAAATGCTGTGCAAACTGCTTTACATAGATAAAAGCAGAAGACAAATTTAAATACATATATTTGCACGATACATATATTTGCACGATACTCCCCACTTCTCTCACACACATATAAAATAAAAGAGACATAGCTCAGCACCGAGGCACCATGTGAAGGAACACCATCCTGTGGAGCCCCCCACCCCAGGAGACTACACAACTCATGACCACAGAGTGTGCCACAGAGGCCATCCTAACCAGGACAGACCGGGGCCCACACCACAGCTGTAAGGCAATGGCACAGAGCCCCCACCCACCCAAGCCAGAGCGACCCGCGAGACCAACACCCCTGCAGATGGGCCAAGCAGCATCCAGCATGAGGGGCTCCACTGAGGAAAACACTGGAGCTAAAACACAGAAAATACAAAATGAAACTAAGAACACATAAAACAAAGGGAACTAAAAACCCATACTTATAAACTAAGCTAAAAACACATCAAAATTAAAAAAACACATCAAAATAAAAGAGATAAGAAAATCTGAAAACAAATGGAGCTAAGAAGGACTAAAACAACAGCACATAAATGACTACTTCAATAATAGTTAAACAGGTTTGTTAAAAGCCAAATTAAAAAGGTGGATCTTGAACCTGTTCTTAAAAACATCTATTGACTCTGCAGCCCTGAGGCTCTCTGGCAGGCTGTTCCACAGATGAGAACAATAACAATGAAAGGAGGCTTCACCATAGGGTTTGGTCTTGACTTTCGGAACCATTAAAAGGCCAGTACCAGAGGACCTCAGGGTCCGCGAGGGCTCATGAGGTAACAGCAGCTCAGATAGATAAGAAGGACCAAGACCATTTAGGCATTTAAAAACTATTAAGAGAACCTTAGGGAACAATGAGGGAAGTTAATCATATCTGCATGTTATGCACTTAACACATAGTAATCAGGACGGCATTCTGATCAGGAAGCTTTCTGCAGCTGGACACAACAAAGAATAAAATAAACTTTAAATCGGAACATATTCTCATTAAAATTTGTGTTCATGACGTTCTACAGTTAATATAAAAAGTCTACAAACCCCTGTTCAAATGCCAGGTTTTTGTGATGTAAAAAAATGAGACCAAGATAAATCATTTCAAAACTTTTTCCACCATTAATGTGACCTATAACATGTACAACCCAATTGAAAAACAAACTGAAATCTTTTAAGGGAAAAAATAAAAATAAAAAACTTAGAATAACCTGGTTGCATAAATATGTGCACCCTTTTATAACTGGGGATGTGACTGTGTTCAGAATTAACCAGTCACATTCAAACTCATGTTAAATGGGAGTCAGTACACACCTGCCACCATTTAAAGTGCCTCTGATTAACCCCAAATAAAGTTCAGCTGTTCTAGTAGGCTTTTCCTGACATTTTTGTAGTCACATCTTACAGCCCACGCCATGGTGCGCAGAGAGCTTCCAAAGCATCGGAAGGATCTCACTATTTAAAAGGTATCAGTCAAGAGAAGGGTAAAAAAAGAATTTCCAAGGCATGAAATATACCATGGAACACAGTGAAGACAGTCATCATCAAATGGAGAAAATATGGCACAACAGTAAAATTACCAAGAACTGGACATCCCTCCAAAATTGATGAAAAGACGAGAAGAAAACTGGTCAGGGAGCCTGCCAAGAGGCCGACAGTAACATTGAAGAAGCTGCAGGAATTTCTGTACTGGCTGTTTAGTACATGTGACAACAAGCTCCCATCTTCTTCATATGTTTGGGCTATGGGGTCGGGTGGCAAGACAGAAGCCTTATCTTATGAAGAAAAACATCCAAGCCCGGCTACATTTTGCAAAAACACATTTGAAATCTCCCAAACGCATGTGGGAAAATGTGTTATGGTCCAATGAAAGCAAGGTTGAACTTTTTGGCCATAAATCAAAAAGGTATATTTGGCGCAAACACAACACTGCTCATCACCAAAAGAACACCATACCTACAGTGACGCATGGTGGTGGCAGTGTCATGCTTTGGGATTATTTTTCTTCAGCTGGAACTGGGGCCTTAGTCAAGGTGGAGGGAATTATGAACAGTTCCAAATACCAGTCAGTGTTGGCACAAAATTTTCAGGCTTCTGCTAGAAAGCTGAAGATGAAGAAGAACTTCATCTTTCAGCAAGACAATGACCCAAAGCACACATCCAAATCAACAAAAGAATGGCTTCAACAGAAGAAGATTAAGGTTTTGGAATGGTCCAGCCACAGTCCAGATCTGAAGCCGATCGAACATCTATGGGGTGATCTGAAGAGGGCTGCGCACAGGAGATGCCCTCGCAATCTGACAGATTTGGAGTGTTTCTGCAAAGAAGAGTGTGTAAATATTGCCACATCAAGATGTGTCAAACTGATAAACTCCTACCCAAAAAGACTGAGTACTGTAAAAAAAAGCCAAAGGTGCTGCAACAAAGTATTAGTTTAAGTGTGTGCATATTTATGCAACCAGGTTATTGTAAGTTTTTTTATTTTTTATTTTTCCTCTTAAAAGATTTCAGTTTGTTTTTCAATTGGGTTGTACAGGTTATAGGTCACATTAATGGTGGAAAAAGTTTTGAAATGATTTATCTTGGTCTCATTTTTTTACATCACAAAAACCTGACATTTGAACAGGGGTGTGTAGACTTTTATATCCACTGTAAATGCATAGCATCTATCTATAAATGCACGGAATCTGTGTGTGTGTGTGTGTGTGTGTGTGTGTGTGTGTGTGTGTGTGTGTGTCTGTCTGTCTGTCTGTCTGTCTGTTCCACACATATCTCTTGAATTGGTCATCAGACTGACCAAAGATTTTATACGTGTTTTGCTGAGGTTACAAGGGTGTGCATCCTCAAGGATGGAGTTGTTCAGTCAAAATATGTAATTTTTATCAATAAAAGTTTAGTCATTGCTCTCTCATGCACTGGCCTCTAGAAGTGTGGGCGGGGTTTTGCATTGACTGTACTAGAGATGGGTGATAACAGCATTTTTCCTTTTGATAGGATACCATTAATTTATAGGACTTTTTCTTCTATACCTATACTTTTGCCCTTTAAAGGAAAATCACATGATTGCAGTTTCATTAACAACTTTATTGCAAGGGCAATATGAAATGTGAATAAAACTCATCAACATAAATACTTGAAAGAAATGCTTATAAAATGATAATAAAATAGAACAATGAGTAAAGCAAATAAAAATCAAATGAAAAATAATTCAATTATAATAAAAATAATTAAGACTTAAACCAACGAATGCTTAGCATGTCACCAACATTCACAACTTATGCGCAACAATAGTCTAACATGCATAACTTATGCATATCTTATCTGAACTTCTGCATAGCGCAGTCATGCCAAACTGCCATTGCCTCCCAATCCATGAATCCTAGGTGTGCGAGAGATCATCTCTGTTCAACCCAGATGATTCTCCCCTCCAAAGACCACGGCAGGGGGCATGACCGACCTGGCAGAGCTGTCAAATCTGTCAGGTCGGTCACGTCTAAAACAGCTGATGTGACACGTCAGGAACATTAGATGACAGTTTTCAAAACCTGGCTCAAAGGCACGCAAACTGATAGCCGGAATGACTTAATGACCAACAAACATGGCCAAATAATGAAATAAATTATTTTTAGTTAAATATTTACTGACAGACAGACTGATGCAATAGTTGCAGTCAAACGGGTCCTTCTGCTGTGTATAATAATGTTGGGTGTTTTGTAGTTAATTCAGTTGATTACGATTTAAAAAAAAACAAACAAAACTTTTAATAACAAAATATTGCTAAAATATAAAATGATGCACTACAATGGGACTCAAATATTTGTAAACATGTCCTGTTATAGCACTGCATGAGTTTATTGGCGATACACAGAAGAAATTCAATATTACACTGAACTCCATCACTGAACAGTGATATAAACTAAAATAATCATAATGATGACTGAACAACTCCCATTCCCCAAAGTGCAAGATACACTATTATCTTGAATATAAGTGATAAAAGATCACACAAATAAGTGATGTGACAAACAAATAAACAAGGGATCTGAAACAGTTGCTAATATTGGATGTCCCATTCATTTTCAATATTTAGGTATTCTGTAATTAATATTCACACAATCAGATAAATCTTAGTGCCATTTAGTCCCTTTTACACGTATTTGTCAAAGTCTAACATGTGATTGCCTATATATAGGCTACACCTCTTTGTACTCCACTTTCAAACACAGCCTACATTTGAGCCTGTAAAGCCTGATTGGGATACCTGTTTCAGACAGGAATACTTGCAGTCTACGGGCAATGCACTAGTACTTATATGATAACAAATACATAATAAATACAGTGAACCATTATTTGAATATCCCTTTATCACAATGCTGCGAGAGCTGTTAACAAGACTATATCCAGTACCAATATGGCGCCTAAATTTGCCGTCAAAATGTTAACAGTGAGCACTCTAGCCTATTACTGTAGCCTATTACTGTGATCCACTCAACACTGGGCTCCTCAAGGCACACGCCACAGCATCCCTGGTCAGTAAAATCTGCGCCCACACAAAGGGGGAGCTTCAGAGAGCGCAGTGGGTGTTTAACAGAGGTGGGTGGAGTATGCAGAAACTATACTCAAATAAAAACAGTTACCTTATTATGTTAATCACTCAAATATAAGTACAAGTAGTTACCAGAAAATTAGTTGAGTAAAAGTAACAAAGTATCAATTAAAAAAAAACTCAAATACTGAGTAATGACTTCACTTGTTCTCTGCAATTTTTCTGACTTTTCTCAAATATTTGTGAGTTTTTCTGACAATTTACCACTTTTGGCTGCTTAATGTGATTTTTTGTGTAAATTTTCAATTTTTACATATTTCAAACTTTTCTAATTATAAATTTACAAAAAAAAAAATCTCATTTTTAAATTTGTGATATTTTTCTTGGATATTTGAGACTTTATGCTCATAATTTTGAGGGTTTTTCTCAAAAATTAGAGAGATTTTGCGTGCAAACTGACAGCTTTTTCCTTTTTAATGTGCCGCTTTTTTGCAATAAATTTGACTTTTTTATGTAAATTTGCAACTTTTTTATTTGATAAATGTGTAGCCGTTTCTTGTAAATTTGAAACTTTACTCTTGCCAACTTGGGAGACCTCTCTTGTAAATGTGCTAGCCTGCCAACTCTAGTACAATACAAATCACATAAACAGACAATAATAAGTGGATATTTGTTGAACCAAAATAGAAGAACAACACTGATTTAAAAGAAATGAAATTATAAAGTCATAAAAAATGACTAAAGAGTCATTTCTGGTAAGAACAAGTTGTTATAAACAAGCATATTTCTAACCAGTTTTTAAATCAGTGAAATCAAAAATAACTTAGATTACAATAAAATATACTCAAGTAAAAGTACAGGGGTTTTTATATAGTTCTAATCAAGTACAAGTAAAAGTATTCTAAATAAAACTACTCACAAAAGTACAATCTTGTACAGCTTGAGTACCTGTACTTGAGTAAATGTCAGTTATTACTACCCATCTGTGGTGTGTGTTGGAGCATTCAGAGTAAGAGATGGAACACAGAATACTCCATAGAAGGAGACTTTGAATTAATAGGGAGCTTACACAATGCTAAAACGTACCAAGTGCTTCTTCAACCTTACGCCTCTTTTCCTTTGCTCAAACAAGCCAACGACACAATTATCATAAAAGACTGAGGCTTACATGTTGACAAATTCTTCGGACTTTTACTGGATGTTTGAAGATATGCTTATTGCAAACAACTACAATGATTCTTCCTCTTCTTTTATTTTTACACTTCCGCATCTCAATCTGTCAGAAAGGCCTTGTTTCTGCTTAACTGACTTGCAGCCACACCTGGTAACTCACTCCTGTTGTCAGCATTCCTTCCCTGAGAAATCGTCATGCCAAACCACCCTACCCTGGAGCAAAGCCAAGAGACAGAGAGTGTGAGGGAGGGAGAGGAGACGGAGAGCGAGAGCCTCACTGCTTGGCTGGCCAATTGCTGCGGAGTTTGGCGGAAACCGAGCCAATCAGGAGTGGGGTCACTAGTTTGATGAGTTTGAGATGGGAAAGGGGGGTAGCCGAAGTTGGAGAGAAGGCAGAAACTGGGAACATGGTTTTATTCAAAGAAATGAGCATCAGACTGTGCCAGACGTAGTCAGGTGGAGTGTGTGAAGTGGGGAGATGGCTTTGTGTGCGCCCAAATTCCTGGGTTCCTACCCGACTTCATAGGGGGATTCGATGCGATGCAATTTGAACACAAACATGCTCAACTCTATCCATGATCACCGCTTGCAAACACGACTGTCCTCTGGTTCCTATTATAGCTCATTGCTTCCATACTTCCACTTCAGATGGAAATAAAGACTCCAAACCCTCAGTGATTGAGTCACAACTCACAGGAATGAAAGGAGGAAGGCTTTAGTTTGATCCTCTTCCCCTCAAAAGAAAGACAGAGACAGGAGTAAAAAAAAAAAAAAGTCCTTTGACCAGGAAGTGCATGCAAATTAACCCCATCAGGAGGGTGTGTTTAGTATAAGCAAACACTAATTACGGCCAAGTCAGACAGAAGGGCAGTCTGGGGCTACTGAACCTGCAACACTTATCTACTGTAGTGTCAACAACAGTGATTCAATCAGCTCACATGGTCCAGGCAGCCCCTAAGTTAGAGTTTATACATATGTTGCCACCAGATTGAACCTACAGTATCTGAGGATTTATCATAAACTATCACAAAGGAGCTTTTCACTGGCTCATCTCTTTCAAGATGGAGATAAAGAACAATGACTTAGGCAAAGAATGAGGAAGCTTCTTCCTCAAGTTCATCCTATCAGAGACAGTTTTGCTTCTCTATCCCCTTCTTCCCTTCTTTGAATGAATGAATGAATTTATTTATTCATAAAGAACAATGACTTAGGCAAAGAATGAGGAAGCTTCTTCCTCAAGTTCATCCTATCAGAGACAGTTTTGCTTCTCTATCCCCTTCTTCCCTTCTTTAAGTTAAAACAGGAGTCAGGAGACGAGCATTACCTCACCCCACGTTTGATTTAGTGCAGATGTGAAGCAGAGCAAGGCAGGACCGTTCTTAGGACCGACAGAGAGGGCCCACGGTTAGGGCAGCCACTGTGTTTACATAGTTTTACCTCTGTGTATCTCCCCCCTTTTTCTCTCATCCACAGTGCCTCCGTACTCACCCCCCACCCACCCACCCACCCACACACTCTTTTGTCTGCTTCTGAAAGGGGGACTGTTTCACCTCTCCACCATGGACTTTCACTGACCTGTTTTTCTTTCCCATTTTATTACTCCACTCATTGCCCATTTGTGGCATCGCCCCCCGCCCCAGCCCTATATGACTAACATTTGCATTGCTCTGTCAGTCTAGCGGCAGAAGTCATTTCTCTCCGAAACCCGCCGCGTACGAGTCATTAAGACTCCAGTGGAAAATCAGACAAAGAATTATATATTTGTGTTGCAAACTGACAAGATTTAACGAGGAGCTAATTAAAATAAATCAATAGCACTGCGGCATGCTCACACTCTCTGTCTCTCCTTTCTCACTCTCACTCTCTTGTCAGCCCCAAAGAGGTGGAATACTGCAGCGTGGAGTGCAATGTTAGGCGAGTGATGGTTCAGCCTTGCAATCAGGCTTCAAGTACCACCTATGCATTATGATGAATAGGCAGGAACTCATTCACACAAGAAGAAATGCATGGTAGAAATACAGAAAAAAAAGATTCAGCTTTCTGAAACAAAACCGCCAAACAAAGCAAACAACAAAAGAAACAAACACAGACATCTCTCCCTCTATTTACCCTCCTTTCTACCACCTCTTCCCCTGTCCAGTAAGGGCATGTCACCTCTGGGCTTCATAGTCCAGCAGCCTGACCCCTACAGGGCGGGCTGGGCGGCCCCAGCTGCTGACTGTCCGTCAAACACCTCCAGAGCAATGTCGGGCCAGGAAGACCACGCTTGTTGCCCCTTTGATCCGGCAAGCAGCAGCTGCTGCTCCACACAGTAGCACTTTGTTCCTCTGTCTCCTCACCACACTCTGTCCTACGGCACAAAAATACTGAATCCAGTACAAAAGTGAAGGGAGAGGAGGGTGAGGAGGATGAGGAAAAAAATGTTGGGGGTGATGGGGGGAGGGGGGGATCTTTTTTCCTCCCTAAAACATCAACAAGCTCTGACAACAGCAGCTGGGGTTTTTCTCGGTGCTAACACAGCTCTTAGACATCTCCTTCTTGACGATTCACCCACCCTTCCCTTTTAAAAGGTATGATAGTTATTGTTCAAATCAGCCAGGGTGAATGGAATGGACTGAGGCCAAGCCTGCCCCAGGCGTCAACACACCTGTATGAAAGAGGCCTTATTGTAGCAACCCATCCAACCATCCATCCATCTTCTTCCGCTTAATCCTTTTCGGGTCACGGGGGGGGGGGGGGGGGGGGGCTGGAGCCTATCCCAGCATCTTTGGGTGTGAGGCAGGGTACACCCTGGACAGATCGCCAGTCCATCGCAGGGCCAACACAGAGAGACAGACAGACATTCACTCTCGCAGTCATACCTAAGGACAATTTAGAATCCCCAGTTTGATGCCAATTAACCTAACTTGCATATTTTTGGCATGTGGGAGGAAACCGGAGAAATCCCAGAGTAAACCCACGCAGACACGGGGAGAACATGCAAACTCCACACAAATCACTGTTTATGTATGGAGTGGTCTGCTAGAGCAGCAGCATCACAGCAGCTGACAGGAAGAGACTGAAAAGGCTGATTAAGCCCGAGTTACAACAGGACGTACGAATTTAGATATCGTACATCAGCTGCAGTTTTTTGGGGCTGTGGAAGACGTGGATGTCGTAGGGGTTTTGGACAGCCTGCAAGGAGTTCTTTGACACAGTCCTCAGTGTGTTTTGCACCTTACAGGGCCCATGTGACATAGGCTATATACACTACTCACAAAAAGTTAAGGATATTTGGCTTTCAGGTGAAATTTATGGAAAATATAAAAAGTTCATGCTACAGTGATATTATATCATGAAAGTAGGGCATTTAAATAGAAGCATGCAATGGTGAATTCCTCATCTCAAAGAATTTATTAAAACAAAAGCCAACAACAGGGGTGGGTATACCAAAACAAAAAATGTCAATGTCTCAATAACTTGTCATGTGAACTTGAGCATCAATTACAGCTTGACAACGACGTCTCATGCTGTTCACAAGCCGACTTGTTGTCTGCTGAGGCATGGCATTCCACTCTTCTTGAAGGGCGGCCCTCAGGCCATTGAGGTTGTGAGGTGCAGAGTTACAAGCCTCTACACAGCGACTCAGCTGATCCCATAGGTTTTCTATGGGATTCAGGTCTAGAGAAAGTTCGGGCCACTCCATTTGGGGTACCCCAGCCTCCAGCAGCCGTTCCCAAATGGTGTGATCTCGATGAGCTGGAGCATTGTTGGCCATGAAGACGAAATTAGGCCTGTGTTGTTCATGCAGGGGCACAATGACTGGATTAATGATGTTATTCAGGTAGTATCGGCTTGTCACTGTACCATTCACAAGGTGTAGGGAAGTTCTGTATTGACTAGACACACCTGCCCAGACTGTAACATCACCACCACCACCACCAAAGGCTCGTCTGCTGACAACAGTGGCTGATGCATAGTGCTCTCCTTGATGTCTCTAACATCATTGGCAGTCATCTTTTCTACTCAACGTGAATCGACTTTCATCAGAGAACAGCACTGAGGCCCACTGGTCCCTTGTCCAGCGTAACTCTCCCTGGCCCATGCAAGATGATGACGCCTGTGCCTGGTGGTGTGGTCAGGTACCCTTGCAGGTCGTCTAGAACACAGACCACACTGATGTAGATGGTTTCGAATGGTCTGATGTGACACTTGGGTGCCTCTCACCTCCCTTAAATTTGCCTGGAGTTGAGTGGCATTTATCATCATCATCACTGTTCACAATGAAGTGGTCATCAGCGTGGGATGTGGCCAAAGGACGTCCGCTTCTATGCCTTTCTGTGACTCGTCCAGTCTGTCTGTAACACTGTTGCATCCTGCTGATGACACTCTGTGACACTTTAAGCTCAGTGGCCACTCCCCTCTGAGAACATCCTGTTTGAAGTCTCGCAATGGCAGCGCACTGTTGATCAACTGTTTGGTGTCGTCTTGGTCTCATGATGTCAAAATGTGAACAGCATGATGAAGAGGACTGTTTAAGCACCAATTCTAATTGAACCAGAAAATTTATTGGTCAATTCATGGATCAAACACCTGTTGTAAATTTTGCCCTTAAGCACCTTGTTAGAGAACAGCAAGTTATGCAAAAAGTATTGCAACATTGAACAATTGGACATGTGTATTCAAAAGGTTAGAGAAGGTCAAATTAAGTTCATCTGTAAAGGTTATAGTGCATTTTAGGTGCATCCTGAAATTTCATCCAAAAGCCGAATATCCCTAACTTTTACTGAGTAGTGTATATAGATATACACACACACACAGCGGGGAAAATAAGTGTTGAACACATCAACATTTTTCTCATTAAACATATTTCTGATGAAGCCACTGACCTGAGATTTTCACCAGATATCAGTAACAACCCAAGTAATCCATACATACAAAGAAATCAAGGCAACTGTATTGACAGAACAAGTTATATTGAATAAAGTGAAATGACACAGGGAATACCTGGGGTCAACCACCCAAAGCAATGGAAAATGCACAAGCTAGGTCATGAAGAGAGTGTAGGCAGGGTGGAGTGGGTGGACACGAGTGTCAGGGGTAATTTATGACAGAAGGGTAGCAACAAGAGTGAAAGGGATTTACAAGACGGTAGTGAGACCTTCTATGATGTATGGTTTGGAGACGGTGTCGCTGAAAAAAGACAGGAGGTGGAGCTGGAGGTGGCAGAGTTGAAGATGCTAAGATTCTCACTGGGAGTGATTCGGCGGGACAGGATTAGAAATGTGTGTATCAGAGGGACAAATCAGGTTGTGCAGCTTGGAGACAAAGTAAGAGAGGCAAGGCTGAGATGATTTGGACATGTGCAGAGGAGGGAAAGTGGATATATTGGACAAAGGATGTTGAAGATGGAGCTGCCAGGCAGAAGGAAAAGAGGTAGACCACAGAGAAGATTCATGGATGTAGTGAAGGAGGACATGGAGAGGGTTGGTGTTACAGAGGAAGATGCAAGGGATAGGGTGAGATGGAGACAGATGATCCATTGTGGCGACCCCTAAAGGGAGCAGTCGAAAGAAGAATATGACACATGGAATAAGTATTGAACACATGAAGAAAAAGGGGTGCATAAAAAACAGAAAACCAAAAAAAAGCTGAAAGCCATCAGAATTTAGGAAGCCATCCCATCCCCCATCAGTGCAAAATTGATTTCAGCTGGTTAAGTCCTGACTGATTCACAGACCTTTAAAAAGGTCTGTGAATATCAGATTGTCACACTACAAAGAACTCATGATGGGTAAAAGCAAAGAGCTCTCTCTAGACCTTCGTAACCTTATTGTTGCAAAATATAATGATGGCATTGGTAACAGGTGTAAACACCTAAACACCTTTCCTGTGTTCCTCTTCCTGTGGTCACGTATCGTCACTTTCTGTGTTGCTGGCTGTTGGTGTGGTTTGCTCTAAGCTTAGCTCTCCTCCCTCTCCTGAGGATTATTGCCTTTAATTGCATTTTAATTGCTTTTTTTTCTTCTACTGTCACCTCTCACTGCTGTTTAACAAGCCTCTTGCACCTGTGTGCGCACTCAGTGTCATCTAATTACTGTACCCTCTTTAGCCTTCTGTTCACCTTTCATTGGGGTTTGTGTAAGCTTTGGGGTAGCCACTAGCTATGGCTACATGTCAGGTCAGGCATTGGTTTGCTTGCTACTGGATAACCATGAAAACCGGTACTACCTGTCTCGTGGGTCAGGCCATTGGCGACTAACCAGCAACTTGCCCTTCCGAGGGCATGGAGAGTGAAACTGGGCATCCTGGCAGAACTAAAAACAATATCTGTCACACGTCTATGGTGGACCACTCCCAGTTACACGGGGTGAGACTGGACATCCTGGCAGATAAGCACATCTTTTGCAAGGTCTGTGGTGGACTTTTGCCAGTCGGTGCATCGTAACATGCACTACACAAAGAACAGAGATAAACAAACCTGCCATCTGGTCAGTCACTGCAACAGATACTGAAGTCAGTTTGTCTTGGCCTGTCCTTGCCACTGATAATACCTCTATCTGCCAAGAATGTGCCACTAGTCCAGCAAAAGCTAGCGGTACTCAAATACTTTGCAAGCAGTTTCATGAAATGGTCAATTAGAAAGCAACTTATACCGGCTCAGATGTCACCCGGGTTAACAAGGTCAGGAGTTCCTGGCAGCGGAATAGAAAGGACAGAGCTGCGTGGAGGAATCTGATCAGACCTAAATGAAACAGTCATTGTCGCCCCCAACAGACTGCTATGATGATGATGATGGCTACTAGCTATCCTTCCCCTTTTCCTCTGGTGTGCGCTTTGTGTCAGATGTTTAGCTACACCGCTGCCTCTTTTAGTGTTTTAGTTAAATGTTGTCTTTTTGAGGCTCTTGAGGCAAGGTTGTGTGATTTGGAATCCCAGCTCCTTTGCACTGAAACACCATCAGCACCAGTTAATATTGACGGATTCCCATTAGCTGCCGTGGAGTGTCGTACCATATGGCCTGCTAGCCGTCTCCCGGCAACCACTTCTCCTGAGCAGCCAGGAGAGGACGGGTGGGTGACAGTGAGAAGGAAGCAAGCCCCTGGTTCACCACCAACCTGTTCATGTTTCTAAATTGATATTCCCTGCACAGCGACACACCCGCTGAGGAAAAAACTCTGACCATTGGTGACTCTGTAGTCAGAAACGTAAACCTAGAGACTCCAGCGGACACAATCAAATGCATTCCCTGGACCAGAGCAGGCGACATCGAGTCAAATTTGAGAACGCTGACTACAAAAAACTGTAAATATTCCACAATTCTTATCCATGCTGGCATTAATGACATCCCACTCCGGCAGTTGGAAGTCACAAAACCCAGTGTGGAATCGGTGTGTAAATTTGCCAAAATGATGCTGGCCTCTTTAGTATTCTCTGGGCCCCTCCCCAACCTGACCAGTGATGACATGTTTAGCGGCATGTCACCCTTCAACCGTTGGCTGTCTGTGTGGTGTCCTGCAAACAATATGGGCTACGTAGACAACTGGAACTCATTTTGGGGAAAACCTGGTCTTGTTAGGCGAGACGGCATCCATCCCACTTTGGATGGTGCGTCTCATTTATCTAACAATCTGGTATCATTTTTATCCAAAGTTCCAAAGCCTTGACTACTCAGAGTTGGGACCAGGAAGCAGAGTCGCAGTCTTGCACGCCATTCTGCAGCTTCTCTCCATCCACCACCCCTCAACTTAGCCCCTGTCTCCCCCATCAGAGAATCACTGTCTGCTCCCTCTAAAGTAAATAAAAATATAATGTATAAGCATCCTAAAGTGATTAAACAAAAAATTGATAAAACTCAAATTAAATATGTAGCCTCTAAATCTAATGACTTGGCCTCTGTTCCTCCTCATAATTTAAAAATTAAATGTGGTTTGTTAAACATTAGGTCTCTAACTCCCAAGTCTCTGCTAGTCCATGATCTGTTAATTGATCATCAGATTGATTTAATATCCCTTACAGAGACTTGGTTATGACAAGAGGATTATGTTGGTTTAAATGAATCAACTCTCTCTGGTTATTTAAACTGTCAAAATCCCATAAGTTCTGTTCATGGAGGAGGAGTAGCAACAATTTACCATTCCAACGTACTAGTTAATGTAAAGCAAAAAACATGTTATAATTCCTTTGAGGGCCTGTTCCTCAGTATTGGGCATGTTAGCAATTTTAGGTTAAACCCAAATTTATTTATGTTTATTTAATTTTTTTTGGTATTGATTCCTTGTTTTTAATTTTTTTTTTGTCTTGATGTTCAAATCAATCAACCAATAAATAAATAAATAAATAAATTTGCCATGTGAGAGTGAACTTTAATATACATGTAGATGTAGATAGTGATTGCCTTAATATGGCATTTATTTCAATATTAGACTTGATGGGGTTTTCTCAGAAAGTAGGAACTTCTACCCATTATCTCCACCACACGTTGGACCTTGTTCTGACATATGGCATAGAAATAGAAAATCTGGTAGCGTCTCCTCATAACTCTGTACTGTCAGACCATTATCTGTTAACTTTTGATTTTACTACTTCTAACTATTTGGCCCCTAAAGAACAATATTACTAGAGTAGATGCCTCTCAGATGATGCTATTACCAAATTTAAGCAGGTTGTTTCCTCAATGCCATGTGCCAACACAACAGAGATAAGTTATGGAGATTTTACTCCTTCTGTAGTTGATAGCATGGTAGATAGTGTTACAGTATCTCCACATCAGACTCTAGACATGGTGGGTCCTTGAAAAAAGAAAAAGTCTTATCAGAGATTTCTGACTCCTTGGTTCAACACAGAAACTCATAGCTTAAAACAGAAGACTCGTCAATTAGAAAGAAAATGGCACTCCCCCAAATTAGATTAAATCTATCTAGCTTGGAGAAATCAACTTCTAATTGATAAAAAATCTCTTAGGAAAGCTAGAACAACTTATTGTTCTGCATTAATAGAACACAACAAGAATAATCCCAGGTTTCATTACAGCACTGTAGCCAGGCTGACAAAGAGTCAGGACTCTGTCAAATCTAGCATTCCCTTAGAGCTTACTAGTCAGGACTTTGTGAACTTCTTCAATAATAAAATGTCATCTATCGATGATAAAATCAGTCAGATCCTTTCCACCGTTAACTTAAATACAGTAACAACTACAGCTCCTTCAACTGATATCTGTTTGGATGAGTTTACTCCAATTAACCTTTGAGAGTTAGATAAAATAATTTCCTTTCCTCATCCAAGCCTGCAACTTGTCTACTATACCCTATTTCTACCCAGGTTATTTCAAGAAGTCTTCCCATTTATTGGTAGCTCTGTTCTTCAAATAATCAGTCCTTCATTAACATTAGACAATGTACTGCAGGCTTTTAAAACTGCTGTAATTAAACCCTTATTTATAAAGCCAACGCTGGATCCAGGAGTTTTATCTAACTATAGACCAATCTCTAATCTGCCTTTCATTTCAAAAATCTTAGAAAGAGTTGCTGTTCCACAATTACTTGACCACTTGCAGGGAAATGGTTTATTTGAAGAGTTTCAATCTGGGTTTAGAATTAATCATAGCAGTGAAACAGCTTTAGTGAAGGTCACTAATGACCTTATCGCATCTGATAATGGACTTGTTTCTGTACTTGTCCTTTTGGACCTTAGTGTAGCTTTTGATACTATTGGTCATAATATTTTACTTGATCGACTAGAACACCTTGTTGGACTTCATGGAACTTTGTTGCAGTGGTTTAAATCTTATTTATCTGATAGGTTCCAGTTTGTTCATGTCAATAATGAGTTTTCTTTCAACACAAAGCTCAGTCATGGAGTTCCACAGGAATTTGTGCTAGGCCCTATTCTTTTTAGTTTACACAGTATATGCTTTTGCTAGGCAATATTATTAGAAAGCACTGCATACATTTTCATTGTTATGCAGATGACACACGATTATACTTGTTGATGAACCCAAATGACAGTAATCAATCAGTCAAATCTGAGGCTTGTCTTAAGGAAATCAAAGCTTGGATGACTTGTAATTTCTTGCTATTAAATTCAGATAAGACTGAAGTCATCCCAGTTGGTCCAAGAAACCTAGAAATACCTTTCCAAATCAAACTCTTTAGTTTGGATGCAGTTACTCTTTCTCTTAATAGTTCTGTGAGGAACCTTGGAGTTATTTCTGATCAAGAGCTGTTCTTTAATTCACATATTAAACTTATTTCTAAGACTGCCTTCTATCATTTGTGTAATATTTCCAAGATGAGACACTAATCCACGCTTTTGTTAGCTCTAGATTAGATTATTTTAACTCTTTATTATCAGGCTGTCCTAAAACATCTTTAAAAATTCTTCAGCTGATCCAAAATGCTGCAGCAAGAGTTTTAACAGGTACTAGAAAGAGAGATCACAACTCTCCGGTTCTGGCCTCCCTTCACTGGCTTCCCATAGAATTTAGAATTAAGTTTAAAATCCTTCTTCTTACTTAAAAAGCTCTAAATAATCAGACCCCTTTTTATTTAAAAGATATGATCTGATAGTACCTTTTCATCCTAACAGAGCACTACGCTCCCAAAATGCAGGATTACTTGTAAAACCTAGAATCTCCAAAAGTAGAATGGGAGGCAGAGCTTTCAGTTATCAGGGTCCTCTCCTTTGGAACCAGCTGCCAATCTGGATTTGGGAGTCAGACTCGATCTCTGTTTTTAAGAATAGGGTTAAAACCTTCCTTTTTGACATAGCCAAAAGTTCGAGTGGGATCAGGTGACCCTGAACACTCCCTTAGTTATGCTGCTAATAGGTTTAGATAGCCAGGGACCTCCAACAATGCACTGGGCTTCACTCCTTTCTTCACTCTCAATGAAATATTTTTGCTGGTCATTGACATCCGTTTGTTCTCTCCCATAGATTGAGTACCCATCGTGCTGTTTGCTCTCTACATGTCTGTTCTTTCTTCTTCTTCTCTATCCCCTCAACCCCCAGCCAGTCACAGCAGATGACTGCCCGTCCCTGAGCCTGGTTCTGCTGGAGGTTTCTTCCTGCTAAAATTGAATTGAATCATTTTAAAATTGAATTGAATCATTTTATCATAAACTGGCCACAACCAGGAGTTCCTCGCAAGATTTCTGACAGAGAAGTCAAAAAAATTATCAGAAGGGTTATCCAAGAGCCAAAGACCACTTGTGGAGCGCTCCAGAAAGACCTGGAGTTAGCAGGTACTGCTGTTTCAAAAAAAAGAATAAGTAATGCACTCAGCCAGCATGGGCTCTATGCCCGCTCACCTTGCAAGACTCCATTGTTTTGCAAGGAAAGATTAATGAACAGATGTACAGAGACATCCTTGATAAGAACCAGTTGCCATCTACCAAGATGCTGAAGATGAAATGAGGGTGGACATTTCAGCAAGACAATGATCCCAAACACACAACCAAGGACACTCTCAACTGGCTCCAGAGAAGGAAAATAAAGCTGCTAGAACGGCCCAGTCAGCCCAGGTTCAGGTTCAGGTTCAGGTTACTTTATTTGTACCCGTAGGTAGATTTGTTTTGCAGTTGGTGACATCCATATTTACAAGCCACTAATTACATTCAACATAGACACAAACACAGGCACACATCTTACAAAATAGGTAAATATAAAATATGTACAATATAATTTTTATAGCTTGTTCAACTCTTTGACAGCAGCAGGGACAAAGCTGTTTTTGTAGCGCTGGGTTCTACTTTTTGGGACAGCAAACCTCCGTCTGGAGGGAAGAAGCTGAAAGTTGCAGTGCAAAGGGTGGGAGTCATCATTTAAAATCGAGTCGGCCATCCTCTGTACTTGTCTGGTGTACAGGGATGTCAGGCTCAGCTGAGACTCACCCAATGTTTCTTACCTTTAATATTATGGATTTAATCCAAAGTGCAGTGATCCAAAGAAAATGTCCATTATCCACAGTCCAAATGTCTGCTGTGACAGACACATGATCCAGTCCCTGAAATTCCTTTTGGACATCAAGTCCATTTTTGAATAATCTTTATCCAGGTAGCAAGTAAATGTGTTTTAACTTCAGTGGATCACAGTCTCAGCTGTTTGATGGAAAATGACTGTTATCAGATCTTCATTCTGTAACAACGTATCTGGCAATCAGTCGGTTTAATTCTTGCTGGGTCACAAACTGTCCAGATGCATACCTGTGCTTGAAATCCAGCCGTGGGTATTTAGATAAGAGTACAGTGATCCCTCGCTACTTCGCGCTTCACCTTTCGCGCCCTCAGTGCATCGCGGATTTTTCAAAAATATTCATCAAAAATTCAAAATTGAGAAATAACGGGCGGGCGCTAGCAGAAGGCAGGGAGACGACATTAGAACATCAGGAATCAACACGGAGAGCCCGCACAACTCAAAATCCACCTCTGTTCGCTGTTCTCGTGTTGGCTCGGCTCGGGAATCTCGCAAGCTGATTGGCCGAGACGTTTCACCCCGCAAGCTGATTGGCCGAGACGTTTTACCCAGCTTCTCTCCCTGTCGAGTGCCCACCCAGCGAAGGAAGACCGCATTCATTGCTCTTTATCGCTCGTGTTGCCTAGTCTCGCCGCGTGGAACTTTTTGCTGTTCTCTTGTGCCATTTTGTGCAAAATAGTCTTCCCGTCGAGCCACTACGCCGCCTCCTGCAGCTTCTCCAGCTCTATCGGAAGCTGCCCTCGACGATGCTGCGCCTCTAGTACCTGACGATGAGGCGTCACCTGAGGAGCAGTAAAGCTCTCATTAACCTGTGCAGTAAATCATCTTCATCTTGAGTTACGTATCTTGTTATAAGAATAAAAGAGTTCTAAAAACATATTTATGTACACTTTATTTGCATCTACATATGTATGTACACTTACACACACACACACACGTATCATATGAGAGAGAGAGTGAGAGAATGAACGTACGTATTATTTATGGGTGATGTCATTAGGGGTGACGCTACTTCGTGGTTTTTCACTTTTCGCGGTCGGTTCTGGAACCCATTAACCGCGATAAGTGAGGGCTCACTGTATATCCACTTTACATCCAGCCGTGGCTGTTCAGATTGCGTAAATCCACTAACACGGTGTTGTTAGCATAGCATAGCACTAGCTTTGTAGGACCTTGTTGCTGTTCTTTGGCACTTCTGAAGATTGCAGTCAGTCTCAACTGCACTTTAGCTTGCAACCCACCAATATGCTTTTGTCCTTAACTGTGATAAAGGAAAAATAATCTGTCTATTTCCACAAAAACAAAGTAGCTTCATTTTTTCCTCCACTCAGTAGCGAATAGGCTCTTTGCAAGAGGTTACGTTGACTTATGGCTGCGTCAGCTACGTAGGGTCAGTTTGCATTTATTTGCGCTAAAAATATCTATCCATATTAATAAAACAAGAAACGTGAGTAATGCATCTGATCAAATTTCAGTAACTGTAATGCATTACTGAATTTTTAAACAGTAATTTCATTACACAGCACGTTACTGCAAAAGTAGTGGCGTTACAGTAACACATTACTTTGTAACGCGTTACTCCCAACACTGCTCCTGAGCAATGCCTGCACCTAGTTTCTCCATACAGGAGGCGTCTGGGAGCTGTTATTACCAACAAAGGCTTTTCTACTACACGTTAAATGAATTTCACCAAGCGTGTTCAATACTTATTCCCTGTGTCATTCCACTTTATTAAATATAACTTGTTTTGTGAACACAGTTGTCTTGATTTCTCTATATGTATGAATTACTTGGGTTGTTACTGATATCTGGTGAAAATCTCAGGTCAATGGCGCCATCAGAAATATATTTAATGAGAAAAATGTTGACATGTTCAATATTATTTTTCCAGCTCTGTGTGTGTGTGTGTACACACACATGTACATGCATACAGTGTGTGTGTGTGTGTGTGTGTGTGTGTGTGTGTGTGTGTGTGTGTGTGTGTGTGTGTGTGTCAGACTGAGGTTGTGTTAACCGAGAATTGTCCGTCATTGACTGGTAGTTTTTAGCAATCAAGGAAAATTTACAGAGTGTTGTTTTGATGGATTGCACTGATAGTATTTAACTGTAATTCTCACCCCATTTGTGCGCACAGGGTGGAAGATTTGAATTCAGGCCCACAGACAACATAAAAGTCGACTGAGGTCAGGTTGTGCTAATTTTTATACATTTAATAATTTTATTTTAACTTTATCTTATAATATTCTGCTGTTTATCTGTGTAATCAGAAACAAGTGTTTAATCTGTATTCTTGTTGTTAAAGTCAAGATTAAAAATCAAAATGTGAATGAAAACATTCAGTGTCTTTTTATATCATATTGATATGGTCTCTCTACTATTAAATAGAACTGGCAGACCAGTTTAATTGAAATTTAATGCTTTCTAATTAATCAGCCAACTAGTCAAACAATACTGTCATGAGGGTTTATTACCTCCACCAAGGAGGTAATGTAATTGGGGTGGTTGGTCTGTCTGTTTTTTGTCCGTCTGTTTGTTTGTTAGCAGGATTACAAAAAACTACTTGGTGGATTTTGATGAAAATTTTCACCAGCAGTAGCCATTGGGCCAAGGATGAACCCATTAAATTTTGGTGATGATCTAAGGACCTTGTTTGTATTCGGGCAGCAGGATTACACAAAAACTGCTGAATGGATTTGGATGAAATTTTCACCAGAGGTGGTCCTTGGCCTAGAGAGGAACCCATAACATTTTGGTGATGATCCAAGAACGCATACCTCCACCAAGGCTCTTATCTTCTCACAGTGTGTTCGAAAGAATCCTCCAAAATTATAGGATAGACTTTGAAGCAATTTTCATCAGAACTGGCTCGTGGCCTACACACGAACTCATTACATTTCGGAGGTGATCCATGAGGGACAAAAGGAGCTTTGGTGGAGGTATGCGCTCTCTGAGTGCTTTTCTAGTTAATCTTGTGCATTTTAACAAACTTGCCTGAGAAGCTGCAAGTAGGAAAAGGACAACAGGATAATTTAGTATTTTCTCACAAATTCTGGCCAAACCAATGAAGGGAGATGAGAGAAAAAAACAGCCATGTCCACAGCTGTGGATAAAATTGTTGGTACCCCTCTGTTAATGAAAGAAAAACCCACAATGGTCACAGAAATAACTTGAATCTGACAAAAGTGCTAATAAATAAAAATTCTATGAAAGTTAACCAATGAAAATCAGTCAATGCTTTTGAATTGTGGTTCAACAGAATTATTTTAAAAAACAAACTCATGAAACAGGCCTGGACAAAAATGATGGTACCCCTAGAAAAGATTGAAAATAATGTGACCATAGGGACATGTTCAACCAAGATATGTCCTCTAATTAACATCACAGGTGTCTACAAACTTGTAACCAGTCAGTCGGCCTATTTAAAGGGTGACAAGTAGTCACTGTGCTGTTTGGTGACATGGTGTGTACCACACTAAACATGGACCAGAGGAAGCAAAGGACAGAGTTGTCTCAGGAGATTAGAAAGAAAATTTTAGACAAGCATGTTAAAGGTAAAGGTTATAAGACCATCTCCAAGCAGCTTGATGTTCTTGTGACTACAAGTGCACATATTATTCAGAAATTTAAGATCCACGGGACTGTAGCCAACCTCCCTGGACGTGGCCGCAGGAGGAGACGGATAATACGAATAGTAACAAAAGAGCCCAGAACAACCTCTAAACACATTCAAGGTGAACTCCAAGGTCAAGGTACATCAGTGTAAGATCGCACCATCCGTCGTTGTTTGAGCCAAAGTGGACTTCATGGGAGACGACCAAGGAGGACACCATTGTTGAAAACAAATCATAAAAAAGCCAGACTGGAATTTGCCAAACTGCATGTTGACAAGCCACAAAGCTTCTGGGAGAATGTCCTACGGACAAACGAGACAAAACTGGAACTTTTTGGCAAGGCACATCAGCACTATGTACACAGATGCAAAAATGAAGCTTACCAAGAAAAGAGCACTGTCCCTACTGTGAAACATGGAGGAGGTTCTGTTATGTTCTGGGGCTGCTTTGCTGCATCTGGCACAGGGTGTCTTGAATCTGTGCAGGGTACAATGAAATCTCAAGACTATCAAGGTATTCTAGAGAGAAATGTGCTGCCCAGTGTCAGACAGCTTGGTCTCAGTCGCAGGTCATGGGTCTTGCAACAGGATAATGAGCCAAAACACACAGCTAAAAACACCCAAGAATGGCTAAGAGCAAAACATTGGACTATTCTAAAGTGGCCTTCTGTGAGCCCAGATCTAAATCCTATTGAACATCTGTGGAAGGAGCTGAAACATGCCGTCTGGAGAAGGCACCCTTCAATCCTGAGATAACTGGAGCAGTTTGCTCATGAGGAGTGGGCCAAAATACCTGCTGAGAGGTGAAGAAGTCTCATTGACAGTTACAGAAATCGTTTGATTGCAGTGATTGCCTCAAAAGATTTTGCAACAAAATATTAAGTTAAGGGTACCATCATTTTTGTCCAGGCCTGTTTCATGAGTTTGTTTTTTAAAATAATTCTGTTGAACCACAATTCAAAAGCATTGTCTTATTTTCACTGGTTAATTTTCATAGAATTTTTATTTATTAGCACTTTTGTCAGATTCAAGTTATTTCTGTGACCATTGTGGGTTTTTCTTTCATTAACAGAGGGGTACCAACAATTTTGTCCACGTGTGTATGTTGCCTGTCTCTGTGGCAAATGGGTGGTTTAAATAGTTAGGTCTACCCTTTTGTGATGGGAATTATATTAATATTTTGTGATTGAGAAGTATTTGTTATGAGCTGAGCACTGGAGGTTTCTGCTTTGCTCAGTCTCACGGCTTTTTTTCTACATTGATCTATTTGTTGTATTTTATGCTTTTTGGGTTTCTGTAATTCTTGTACTGTTTGCTATTTTCCTGTTTATGCTTGTTTTGTTACACTTTTTTGCTTTAATTTGCATTTGTGTTTCAGCCATATTTTATTCTTTACATCTTTACGGTTGTGTTCTTCCTCTGGGTTGACAGCTGTCAGTGGCATTTCCAGGTTTGTGCTCCGTGTGGGCATCGCCCCTGTCAGCTGTCAGTTCCAGTCGCTCCTCTCTTATTACTCCCAGCTGATCCAGATTATTAATCATTGTTTTCTCCTGCCTGCTCTGATATCCACACCTGTGTCATATTGTGTTGTGCCTTATTTAAAAACGCTGCGCCTTCCATTCCTTGCTGTGGTCTTGGCTTCTGTTTATGACTCCCAAACGTAAGTTTGATGTTCTCTGTTCGCTTTGTTACTGGGTGTATCTCTTTGTGACTTGGAGTTGTTTCGTGCACTTTATGTTTTTCAATAAATCTCACAAACTCACAGTTCAGCGTGTGGGTCTTCCTTTCTGCCCCGAGGGGCAATTCTTGACAGAAGACCACAGCCAGAAAGAGACTCAGCTGCTGTGAGTTTGTGGATTTTTGGCCTGTTTTGTTTCACTCACCTGTTTCTTCGGAGTAATCATCATGTCCCCAGCACACCGTCCTCCGACAATCAAAGGGAGATCGGCAGCGGGATCCTCAAGTGTTGAGGAGGAATGGGCCGCCAAATTCATACAGGGCTTTGTGGATGAAGCCCTTGCCTCCCGCAGCCCAAAGAAAATCTGGGAGAAAGTGGATTCAGTGACCACCATTGTTGAGGCGCACCTGGGGTTGTGGAAGCATGCCCAGTTCGTGGACTTGTTGGCTACGCTCTCAGTCCTCCAACAATCTTTCCCCGGGCTGAGGTGGGGGCCACCTCCAGCGAGCCTGAAGCCTACGCAAAAGCGTGCTCTGTGGCAGATGCCCTGCTCCACCTCCAATTCGCCCATTCCTGCTCCAGCAATATCGTCTTCATGACGCCGCCCTCCAGCTCCGGACCGCTGGAGGAATACTCCCGCCGCCTCTCAGGCAGCAACACGCCTTTCGCTGAGGCAGAAGACTTCCACAGCAGTGCTCTCTCAGTGTTTTTCTTCTCCGGCTGAATCATCAGCTTCTTCCTGCTCCGCAGCTGCTGTTTCCTGCTTCTCCTTGACGCTCTCTCCCGCTGCTGAGAGGCTGACTGTTTCCTCTCCAGCTCCACCCGTCTCTGTGTCCGCAGGGGCGGCTCCTCCATGATCCTCTGAGGGGCCCATGTCCACCGTAGGCACGGAGAGGGATGACTCTAATTTGGCTGCAGCAGGAAACATCATACTCCGGGAAAACAGGCAAGTGTCTTTTCATTTTCCAACATTTTATGATAATATGCCTTGCCTGATTCCCAGTGGTGAGGCTCAGGGTTTGCAGTCCTCTGAGCTCTCACCTCCTGCTGCAGCCATTCATTTCTCACCTGCCCCCTCCGTGTCTCCCCCATTCTCCCCGAGGGTCCGCCGACTACTGAGTTGAGCTGTCAGAAGATGAAGGAGCCTGCGGCCCTGGAAAACCTGGTTCCAGCCCCACAGTCATGGTTCGGAGGGAGGGAGAGTGCTGCCTGTGATCCGGAGCCTGTGCCAACAAGTGAGCGTCTCCGGGCTTCAGCCATGCCAGATCCAGTGCCTACAGGGAACGGACCTCCTGTTGCCATGCTGAGTGAGTGAGCCACCTGCGTAGGTCACATCGCTGGGGGGTCCCGGGACTGCATCGACCACCATGCCTGCTGCTGGGGCTGCCACAGCAGAGTTCGAGCTGAACCTCCAGAGGGACTGGCCCGAGACGTCATCGCCTGGATCAATGGAGTCCTGGACGGCGGTGGAGCTCGAGCTCAGGCAAGTGCTCTCCTTTGTTTTCATTGTTTCAATTTTGGAGAGATCTTGTCGGGCTCTTGGTGGGGAGAGTTGAGTGCAGCCGTCAGCTGCACCTGTGCTCACCTCGCCAGGCTCCACTGCCACCGGTGACCCTGACCCTATTTCTTTGCCTCTCTTGCCTAAGCTTTCCCCCAGGGTCACCGAGGATTGTCCAGCTCTGCCAGAAGTCTCTGTGGGTCCCAGCTCACTGCCCGAGATCCCCATGGGTCCAGCTCCTCCTGCTGAGGTCGTCGCGGGCACTCCGTCCCAGCCCGGGACGTCCGTGGGTGCTGCTTCCCCTCCGGCTGAGGTTGTCATGGGTGCTCCTTCCCAGCCCAGGACCTCCGTGGGTGCGCCTCCCCCTCCGGATGAGGTCTTTGCGGGCGCTCCATCCCAGCCCTGGACCTCTGTAGGTGCAGCTCCTCCTCAGTCCAGGTCTCCGTGGGTGCTGTGTCCTAGTCGGGGACTGTCGTGGGTGCTGTGCCCCAGCCTGAAACCAACTTGGGTGCTGTGCTCCAGTGTGGGCCCACCGTGAGCGTTATGCTCCAGCCCGGGGGCCACTGTGGGTGCAGCTCTGGTCCAGTTTGGGTCCACCGAGGGTGCAGCTTTGGCCCAGTCCGGGCCCACCGTGGGTGCAGCTATGGCCCAGTCCGTGCCCACCATGAGTGCAGCTCCGCTCCAGCCCGGAGCCACCGCAGGTGCAGCTCCACTTCAGCCCGGAGCCACTGCGGGTGCAGCTCCGCTCTCCCAGTCCGGGACCATGAGGGTGCTACAGGCCAGTCCAAAGGCGTCGTGGTTCCCTCTCCTCTGCCTAACGCCGTCGTGGTTCCCCCTCCTCTGCCAGATGCCGTCGTGGTTCCCCCTCCTCTGCCTGACGCCGTCGTGGTTCCCCTTCCTCTGCCTGACACTGTCGTGGTTCCCCCTCCTCTGCCAGATGCTGTCGTGGTTCCCCTTCCTCTGCCCGAGGTCGTCGTGGTTCCCTCTCCTCCACCTGACATTGTCTTGGTTCCCCCAACTCCTCTATTGTGCCCACAATTAATTCTTCCCGTTGGGCAGCCGCCTCCTGGACCACCCTTTCTGTTCAGGTGGCTAAAAAACTCTGGCAGACCACCCAACAGACTGTGTCACAGGGTTGGGTGGCCCATGTTCTCTGGTAGGCTCCCCAACTCTTTCCATCATGCCATCTGCCGGACCTGGGACTTTGGCCGCCCACCTGAACTGTCCAACTCTTTGGTCCAGGGGGCTTAGGTGGTTGGGTGTTGCCTGGTGTGGGTCCTGAGTGGGGTTTTGTTTTTGTTCCCTCCTAGCCTGTCCACCCACCCGGGGTGGGTTATTATTGTGCTCCTATTGGGGGGGGGGGTCTTTTTCTTTTGATGTTACTCTGGGGTGTCTGATATCCACCCCTTGGGGGGGGGGGGCTCTGTCATGAGCTGAGCACTGGAGGTTTCCACCTTGCTCAGTCTCACGGCTTTTTCTCTACATTTATATATTTGTTGTATTTTGTGCTTTTTGGGTTTCTGTAATTCTTGTACTGTTTGCTATTTCCCTGTTTATGCTTTAGATTTGTTACACTTTTATTTTGTATTAATTTGCATTTGTTTTTCCACCTGCATTTGTTGACATTTTATTCTTTATATATTTACTGTTGTGTTCTTTCTCTGGGTTGACAGCTGTCAGTGGCAGTTCCAGGTTTGTGCTCCGTGTGGGTGTCACCCCTGTCAGCTGTCAGTTCCAGTCACTCCTCTCTCATTACTCCCAGCTGATCCAGATTATTTATCATTGTTTTCTTCTGCCTGCTCTGATATCCACACCTGTGTCACATTGTGTTATGCCTTATTTAAGACCACTGTACCTTGCATTCCTCGCTGCAGTCTTGGCTTCAGTTTATGACTCCCAAATGTAAGTTTGACATTCTCTGTTCACTTTGTTACCGGGTGTATCTCTTTGTGACTGAGTTGTTTTGTGCACTTTACAGTGATCTGTGTGGAGTTTGCATGTTCTCCCCGTGTCTGCGTGGGTTTACTCCGGGATTTCTCCGGTTTCCTCCCACATGCCAAAAACATGCAAGTTAGGTTAATTGGCATCAAAACTGGGGATTCTAAAATTGTCCTTATGTATGACTGTGAGAGTGAATGGTTGTCTGTCTCTCTGTGTTGGCCCTGCGATGGACTGGCGATCTGTCCAGGGTGTACCCTGCCTCTCGCCCAAAGATGCTGGGATAGGCTCCAGCCCCCCTGCAACCCGAAAAGGATTAAGCGGAAGAAGATGAGTTAATGTTTTTCAATAAATCTCACAAACTCACAGTTCAGCGCGTGGGTCTTCCTCTCTGCCCCGAGGGGCAATTCGTGACAGTATTTTCGTTAGAAAGTAATTTTTTCTTTACAAACAAATATATTAAAACGAAAAAAAAAATAGCTTGTATCAGATAATATCATATTGCAACCACTGCCCCTTTTTTTTCTCCCCACTACCGATCGGCAACCTCAGTGGTGGCCTGCCATGGAAGTGCCGCTGCAGCGGCTTTCAATGTGGCCAGTAAGCCATCCATCCATCTTCTTCCGCTTAATCCTTTTCAAGTCGCGGGGGGGCTGGAGCCTATCCCAGCATCTTTGGGTGAGAGGCAGGGTACACCCTGGACAGATCGCCAGTCCATCGCAGGGCCAACACAGAGAGACAGACAACCATTCACTCTCACAGTCGTACCTAAGGACAATTTAGAATCCCCAGTTTGATGCCAGTTAACCTAACTTGCATGTTTTTGACATGTGGGAGGAAACCGGAGAAATCCCGGAGTAAACCCACGCAGACACGGGGAGAACATGCAAACTCCACACTGATCACTGTAAAGTGCACAAAACAACTCAGTCACAAAGAGATACACCCGGTAACAAAGTGAACAGAGAATGTCAAACTTACATTTGGGAGTCATAAACTGAAGCCAAGACTGCAGCGAGGAATGCAAGGTACAGTGGTCTTAAATAAGGCATAACACAATATGACACAGGTGTGGATATCAGAAGTATATATCAGAAATCCCGGACTAAACCCACGCAGACACGGGGAGAACAAGCAAACTCCACACAGTTCACTGTTGGTCAGGGGCTGGGATCGAACCCAGGATCCCCCGGCCAAGGGTGAGTTGCTGTGCTGCCGCAGTGCTAACCACTCCGCCACCGTGCTGCCCCCAACAGTAAGCCTTATAGATAAAAATAATCATCAAATTTATAACCAAGGAGGTTTTTACAGACTCAAATACATCCCTAAAATGGCCTTTACATTAACTGAATGATGAAAAAATATCCCTGTGGAACAGCTCAAATAAAAACATTTTAAATCCAGTTTTGTGCTGCTCCAACCCTGTGTAACATCACGTCACCTTTGTTCTTAGCTATAGGCTAATCCTTTTCTAAATGATTTGACTGAAGACTCTTTATGAAATATACTAACCAGCTGTCAGTGTCTGATTTTTTTATTACCTGTAATGTACACAGGTTATTTATTTATGACTCGCTCATTCTTTCAATTAAAAAAAAAAAAAACAGCAGTTGTTTGGCCAGTACTTGACACTATTCCATGAGCTGGACAGAGAATGTCAAGGACACTACATGGCCTTCATCCGGATGAACCACAACCTCTTTGCTGAACTGCTGCAGTGAGTCTCACCCAACATAATTAAAATAAACGTTGCACTAATCAGTGTCATGTTTATTTTAATTTGATTTAGGTGTTTCATTTTTAGAATTTAGACCATGACGTACTGTAAACTCATAGTATTATGTATTAGAGTATTATAACACTTTATAACGCATTAGTTTTATTGTGTTATATCACAATGTATATTCCCAGGGGCCTTAAAAATCATATGTCTAACATGCAGATGCCTTGCAGGTGAAGCACATCACACTTCTGACCTCTTGCTTGCAGAAAATTTGTGGAGTTTGTTCGACATGTCCATCATCCTCCATACTGTGTGTACTTACGTGCTCTAAAAATCTCTAAAAATTTGCAAGAAACACTTCCATGGCATGTGACATTTGGCCCAAAATGTGCATGCAGACAGGTACGGCCGGTTGTGACTCAAGGCTTTAAGAAGGCCAGCTTTCTTCTGGGGTTTCACCTCGACCTAGTTATGACAGGAGAGAGGAGGATGGTGGATAAGCTATCATCTCTGCTGAAGTTTGAGTCCCACCCCATGCGGGACACTGAAGACCTTGTTTAGTGGCAGGCTGATCCATCCAAAGTGCATGAGGTAGATGTTTTGCATGTCCTTCCTACCTGACTTTACAATCTGCACTGCTCATAGAGATCATACATAACACTACTACTTTGCACAAATAAGGAATGTTCCTTTCCAATACACTGTTAATATTATTGAAGGTTGCAATAACACTGTACTCATTCAACTGTGAAATATACTGCTAATATATACATCGGATATAAAAAGTCTACACACCCCTGTTCAAATGCCAGGTTTTTGTGATGTAAAAAATGAGACCAAGATAAATCATTTCAAAACTTTTCCACCATTAATGTCACCTAAAAACCTGTACAACCCAATTAAAAAACAAACTGAAATCTTTTAAGGGGAAAAACAAAAAACAAAAAACTTACAATAACCTGGTTGCATAAATATGCACACCCTGTTATAACTGGGGATGTGGCTGTGTTCAGAATTAACCAATCACATTCAAACTTATGTTAAATGGGAGTCAGCACACACCTGCCACCATTTAAAGTGCCTCTGATTAACCCCAAATAAGGTTCAGCTGTTCTAGTAGGCTTTTCCTGACATTTCTGTAGTCACATTTTACAGCACAAACCATGGTCCGCAGAGAGCTTCCAAAGCATCAGAGGGATCTCATTATTCAAAGGTATCAGTCAGAAGAAGGGTACAAAAGAATTTCCAAGGCATTAAATATACCATGGAACACAGTGAAGACAGTCATCATCAAGTGGAGAAAACATGGTACAACAGTGACATTACCAAGAACTGGACGTGCCTCCAAAATTGATGAAAAAAAGAGAAGAAAACTGGTCAGGGAGGTTGCCAAGAGGCCGACAGCAACATTGAAGGAGCTGCAGGAATTTCTGGTAAGTGCTGGGTAGTTATCTAACTGGCTAGTTACTAGTACATGTGACAACAATCTCTCATCTAGGGTGGCAAGACAGAAGCTTTATCTTATGAAGAAAAACATCCAAACCCAGCTACAGTTTGCAAAAACACATTTGAAATCTCCCATGCACATGTGGGAAAATGTGTTATCCTCCGATGAAACCAAGGTTGAACTTTTTGGCCATAATTCAAAAAGGTGCATTTGGCACAAACACAACACTGCTCATCACCAAAAGAACACCATACCTACAGTGAAGCATGGTGGTGGGAGCATCATGCTTTGGGACTGTTTTTCTTCAACTCAAACTGGGGCCTTAGTCAAGGTGGAGGGAATTATGAACAGTTCCAAATACCAGTCAGTGTTGGCACAAAACTTTCAGACTTCTGCTAGAAAGCTGAAGATGAAGAGGAACTTCATCTTTCAGCACGACAATGACCCAAAGCACACATCCAAATCAACAAAAGAATGGCTTCAACAGAAGAAGATTAAAGGGCCTATATCATGCTATTTTAAGCCTTTCAGAGTAAACTATATGCATGTATGTGATAGTATATTACCTTTGGTACACTGGAGAATGAATTTCTTATGAAATATGAGTTATTTTCACGAGCTACTTTTCCAACCCGGAAGTAAGATACCTTGATTTCTGAGGCTCCACCTCTCCTTCTTGTGGCTGCCGCCCATTTCATGACGATAATAAACTCCAACCATTTCTGACGAGTAGGCTCTTCTTTAGGAAGGCTGAACAAACTCCTAAATCTCTCACAGCCAGAGACACATTTACGCCACTTAGAAGACATTGTCTTATGTAAAAAAGCAAACAGTTGTTGTCACTGAGCAGATTAGGTGCAAGAGGAACTACTTCTTCACAGCGTCAATGCTAAAGTGAAAGAGTTTTACCAATCACCGCTCCGTTAGCTGCGCGGAGAAAGTGGGTGTGTGCGTTAGCCTGGGAGCGGTGCTGGCAGCACAGGCACTTCCTGGAGTGGGCGGCTCACCCACGTTCATACGTATTAACATGGGGACCCAATCATTATCAGGGACAGGGCGGAGCAGCAGCTCAGAGAGCAGGGTTGAGGAGGAATACTCAGAGATGTGTGAATGGAGCAAAATACCACTTTGGGGGTGTTTTTGGTGAGGAATTAACATTATAACATGCTTAAAAGCTCAAAAAAGTCGATTTTGCATTATATAGGCCCTTTAAGGTTTTGGAATGGCCCAGCCAGAGTCCAGACCTGATTCTGATCGAATATCTGTGGGGTGATCTGAAGAGGGCTGTGCACAGGAGATACCCTCACAATCTGACAGATTTGGAGCATTTTTGCAAAGAAGAGTGGACAAATATTGCCACATCAAGATGTGCTACGCTGATAGCCTCCTGCCCAAAATGACTAAGTGCTGTAATAAAAGTCAAAGGTGCTGCAACAAAGTATTAGTTTAAGTGTGTGCATATTTATGCAACCAGGTTATTTTAAGTTTTTTATTTTTTTGTTTTTCCCCTTAAAAGATTTCAGTTTGTTTTTCAATTGGGTTGTACAGGTTTTTAGGTCACATTAATGGTGGAAGAAGTTTTGAAATGATTTATCTTGGTCTCATTTTTTTACATCACAGAAACCTGGCATTTGAACAGGGGTGTGTAGACTTTTTATATCCCCTGTATATATTTTGCTGAATAATTTTTATTTTACACTTTATTAACTTCTTGCACTGTACTGTATATATACCTTTTTTGCCATATTTTATTAATTATTATTGCTCTGAGCACTGCTATGCCTTTGCTGATGCAATACCATAAATTTCCCCATTGTGGGACTAATAAAAGTTTATCTTATCTCTTATCTTATATTAATCCCCTTCATTAACCTAATTTTCCTATGACACTGCCATTAATATATTAATGTATTATTTTAAATATATAGTCACAGAAAGAGCTGATTCATATCTCCCTTGTTGCTCTTGGATCCACTCCTTTAAGATAACATCTTATTAAAGTGCACAGGTGTAGGGGGAAAAAAAGAGCAGTTTCTGCCTGGACAGGAGCTGAGGGACCAGCAGCTGCACTTTCCCGCTGTCTGAAGAGCACCCAAAAAACAATCGGCAAACGCAGGTCAATATTTGCCCCCGTCAAAGGCTTCAACACATGACGCATGACAGAAGCCGTCAGTGCTGGAAGGTAGCGCTCAATCCTCATAAGCCGGCTTCTCACCTTATGGGTGGGTGAGGGCTTCCTGCTTTCATGTAGGGCCAGCAAGAAATAGAAGTGAGACGCACAGGCAGGCACCCAGATACTCGGGAAGAGAGAGGGGGAGAATAGAAAGAGAGAACGACTCCAACACTATCATTACCTCAGCCTACCTATCAGCCCTCCCGAGATGAGTGGGTGTGCTTATGAGATCACCCCAATTTCACAGTTGTGAGGAGTTCCACCCCTATTGTCCATATTTGCTTTTTTACCCACAAGATCATGCCTATTGGGCTGCTCTGTGTGTCTCTGCAGCGAGGGCAGGTATAATCTCAAATTCCTTCCATTTCTCACAGCTAACATACAAACGAGTGGCTCCTTAGCCTCTCTGTCTTCTCCCCTGCATCATTTTTCCATCCCTTTGTCTGTTGTTCTGTCGTCTTCTGCTCCCCTTTCACTCTCAACCCCTTTTTTCCCCTCTCTCTGCTGGTAATCGAGTAAGAGATTCTGTGACTCCATGACTCCCCCTTATTGTCAGATATCAAACAGGGTGGCTTTGTGGATTACCAGGAGGAGCTGATAATGACATGATAGAGGCGTGATTTTTTTTTTTTCAAACAAAATTGAGTGTCAATTGCTTGCATCGTCTAGGCAACACAAGTCTCTGCACAGTAGCAGCCAGACAGGAAATAAGGCCAATCCATTTCCTTTGCTTCATATCAAATGTCTCTCCTCTCCTTTCTTTATGAGACTGTAATGGGTTCGGCTCAAAAAGATGATGGGGAGTGCCAAGAGCACCCGTCACATCCTGACACACAACACACACATGTTCTACATGTGCACACAATCCTGACTCAGATGCATTAGCGTAAGTCACAAAACAGAGACAATGGGAGGTTGTATGGAAAATGCTCCCATTTTACCAATCTGCCCCCAAACTTACACATCCATAGACATCTTTTCCCGGCTTCTTCCAAGTCATTTTTCCCTTGACTCTAATAGCCGTGAATTTAGGGCAGGGAAAATGCAATGCAGCATGTACAATTAAAAAGTGACACCTAAACCTAGAGGATAGACTATTGAGATACTCTAATGCCTGGTTTTAGGTGCAGCTGCACTTAAGAGACTTTACGAACCAGACTACTGGGGAGAGCGGGATTCAGTCTGTGTGTGTATGTTTGGATAGGGATTCCCCTCCCAGCGGAGTGTCATCATCTTCTTATCCTCGTCTCTCTGCCGTATGAGTGAGTGTTTCCATCAAGCGCTTCTCTGTGATGTGACTGAATGAGCGAGTTTGGGTCTCGGCGCATATTAGTGATCATGAGAGTCATTGGTTAAATGTTGTCAGCTTGCCTCTGACTTCCCTTTTGAATAATTAATCAGAGTTTCAATTGCACATAATCTCTTTGAAATATGCCGTGTATGAGTGAACGCACACAGGCAGGGACGATGAGAGACAGAGTTTAGGGCTAAAAGCCCAGCAGCAGGCTGATGATATAAATAGCAGTTGTTTGTGGAGGCGACTGCTGGCAGAAGCAGCTCTGACACTGTGGAGCGGACCACGGGGACTCTGATGTGCTTGGTGGCCTGAAGCAAGCCCTCTGCCTCTCAGATCAGCTCGACCACTGACTGTGCTCAGCTTTGACTGGCCTCCTTCATATGTGACAGCCTTAAACAAACACAACAAAGCTGCATTCAATTCAGCTTACGCTGCAGAACGTCCTGCAGTCCTTGAATTCAAGTCTCTGAGCTGTCAAGGCACAAGCAGACCCAAAGGATTAAAAACAATTTTGTTTATATAAAAGAACAGATCAATCTTAGGTAAATACTGGATTTTATATGTGATGCATAAATATTTTATGTTGCTTTGGATTTTTTTTTTTTTATTTTCTTCATGTTGCACTTTTTTTATTGGTGCAAAAGAAGGTCTCATACAATTTAACAAGAAGATGATAAAGCAGATATTTCTTGGGGGTCTGACACCCCCTCAGTCACACTAGGAAAAAACCAATTCTGCCTCCCTCCCTTCCTTCTCACAGAGACTCCCAATTGAAACATCATCGCCAGTAATGGGAGGGATAAATATTCATAAGGCAGGGGATAGAGAAAAACCTAGATTAGTGTAATATACTCCTCATTGTTCTTCCCTCTTCCTTTCTCTGGCTCTTCTTCACTACCTTTGCATCTTGTTATGCGTGTTATGGTGTTCTAATCACGGTTAATTCCTCCCGCTACCTCTGATAACTTCATCAAAGTGAGTGTGTGTGCGTGCGCGCGCGTCTCCTTTTGCATGCTGGGATCGTGGCAGAAGGCTATGCCATTTATTTCTCACCTCTCCCAAATTGCAAATTATGGGGTTTGATATGTGCAGGAGTTTGGGCTATGCTCCAATTAAGGTTGGATTGTTGGTTTTTTGTTTGTTTTTTTTTGCAGAGAGGGCATGTGACTGCCTCCCTCCCCTTTTCTACTTGGCACCGACTCTCCTGATATCTCATCCATAACAGGTCTGAACTGGGGCAGAGCATGGCTTAAACCAACAAAGGACTATATTGATTTATAGGGTCTTCCATGATGGGCTTATTGGCCTACACCTCAAAGCCACAGAGGGCACAGGGCCATGAATCACGGCTTCAGAAAACACACACAACAGGTAAGAATAACACCCTGCAGTGCTTTTACAGATGTGATTATGATTATCTCCTATTTATTTCAGTGGAGGGAGAGGTCATTTTAAAAGTGACAGACAGAGATGCATGCATTTTTTTTTATTTTTTTTTGTATTGTGCTGCTCTATTATCCAAACGAGGGGACAAAGGGAATGCAAAGTGTGTTGGAGGAAAACGGAGAGTTACAGAAAGAGAATGAGCATGCCTGGACAGACAGAAAATACCTCATGGAGGTTCACGGAGTTTAAAGTGCTCAGCCAAAGAAGGAGCTTGTGTCCTTTCTGGCTGCAAAAACACACAAGCACACAGACATGCCCTCACACCCCCAAGGCCATTCTGTTACACCTGGTCACCTTTATCCCTTTTTTTAGCCCTCGCCCTCCTCCACAAAACACATTCGCAACGTCCAGTCACCCACCGAAACACACATAGCAGCATCCCTTCTCTAATGCACAGCTCCTCTGGCTATCTCCCTCAGCAGATAAAGCTAATTATTCCAAATCTACTCTGTCAGGTTGTCTGGTCCTCTGGGGGCTCACTTTAATTCTCTCCTTGCCTCCTTCTCCCTCTCGCTTCTCCATGCTGCCATCCCCTCTATCTGACTCATAACCTGCAAAAAGAGTGAATCTAGAGTCAGAATAATCTGTGCCAACTGACCTCTGAAGTAAAAACAAGCACAGCAGCAAGCAACTAAACATATAGCACCACAGCAGTTGACATCCACTGTAAATCCAGCTGCATTTAGGGAAAAGTTCACACCAAGATCTCGCACTCAATCCAAATAATCTCTGCACCTATTCAGATGTTCAGCCCCTGTGTTGGCAGATACTGTTGGCACTCGTGTTAGGTTCGAGAGCAAAATAAGAGGCCAGTTTGCCAGAGCACACCCCCCAAAACGCCTGCGACGCAACCATTTGTCCCAATGAGCTCCAAAGGCAAATGGAAGCTCATAAACAGAGACTTGACTGTATAGACTTTGCATTTTATCTTTCAGCAGTTCCCCCCCTTTTATGAGCCGGGGATCTCTATAACAAGGGGGAGGAAGGGAGGGATGAGCACGATGGGAGGACGGCGGAGAGCGAGCAAGGATGACAGTAAGGATGTTAAGAAAGAAGATGATGGCAGAAAGAGCCGAAGAATAAGAATGAGGTGGAGGTTGGGGAGAATGAGATAGAGGAGTGCCGGGGTCACAAATCTTGCTGCTATTCTAGTACGTGACATCTTCGCTCGTTTGTGGCTGCTCATTAACAAACAATACTGCTGTGAAATTGGTTTAATGACAAAGTAATAAAATTGCTATTCTGCTCACAGATGGCCTCAGGCACAGGGAGATTCTAGCAGGCTTACTGTGGCTGCCCGTGTGCATTAAGCTGCTTGTTCGTGAAAACAGCATCCTCACACTTTCTTTTCTCACTATCATCAACCTCTTTTCTTCTTTTTAAGTTCTCTCTCTTCTTACAAATGAAATAAATTAACCTACTTTCCTGCCTTGTTTTCCCCTTGAATTCTCCCTCTCCCACACTCTCACCCTTTTGCTCGCTCTCCAGTGTATTCTCTTTCTCAATCTCTCTCCAGTTCTCACCCCTAGTACAGAAATTACCATCTTAAAATTAAAAAAAAAAAAAAGGAGGCCGTCCCACGCAAACGCAGCTCAACTTCATTTCAAACACGGAGTCCTTGTTATTAAACAACCCACCAATAAAAACCAAGCCGTTGAGGAATAAAAGAGCCAAAAGGAGCAGAGAAGTACAAAGACCTCCCTCCTCCCATCGCTCACTAATGCTTTCTCTGTAATGCCTCTTTCAGCTCTTTGCCGCTCTATCTCGGCCGGTCTGGCTTCGTTCTTCTTGCATGCCGTCTTTGCTGGGAGAATTCCACAGCCTTGGAGAGTCTTGAGCATGTAATGGGAAAACAAGTAGAAAAGGAATTCTTCTTTTCTGGTGCATGATCGCCTGACAACGCCAGTTTTATTAACAGCACCACCTGTTTTTCATAACTCTGAACTCATACAGAGGTGGGCACTGCAGCGCTCTGCGCCCTCAGTGGGTGTCCGTGCAACGCTATGACCCAGTGTCCGATAAAATGGAAGTGGGGCCCTATTAATCACGTTGAGCATTTCAACGGGGCTCATGTACTCACAACATACAGTGGCACACATTAGTATCAGCTGTTAAGGACTCCCGTGACTTACCCTGAGAGTAATGCATGCATCTAGATTGTGCAGCGAACGGAGATTTGGCTCTGTAACAAAATGAGAAGCTAAACGCAACCTGCTACAAAAGGCACTCTGTTCCTTTCTACTCCACTAATAATGAGAATATGTTTTTCCAAATGTGTTTCTCTTTCCAAAAACAGATGAAATGGGATTATTATTATTACAACATCAAGAAAGCAGCCAGATCAAATGAACTTAGCGGGTAGAGGGGTGTTGGTGGGGGGCTAAGGCACTGGGGATCTGACAACAGAGTCAATTCTGCTAATTAACTGCCAATTAGCGGTCCCTAAATGAGAGGGATCATGATGCCTGTGTTGGCAGTGCCCCCATAGTTTCTCTTTTTCAGTTCCACGCAAACATACGCGCTGCTCTCACACGCACATGGAAACTCACACAGAGCCACAACCTCTCCACACTCCAGCTGTATATTTAGAAAGCCAGGGGCATGAGATGGCCACTACTGGGAGTCCCAGGTTGCAGCCAAAAAAAGGCATGACATTTCCATCTGGGTCAAAGTTAGACAGATAACCGGCAACTTCAGTCAACTAGCACACAACATTGCCACAGAAAGGGAGAGAAAGTCATGCAAGGAATCGGCAGGGAGCAGAGTACAGAGAGAGCGGAAAAAGAACCTCAAAGCCTCTGTTAGAGATTCATGAGACTTAAAACGTGGAGAAAAAAAAAACTGGTGCCTAAGCCAGTTTCATAACTTTATGCTACATTTGGAAAATATTAGTTATTATTTTGCATTTCATAATGGGCCAGTCTGCCAAAGCCGTGAATCATAAAAAAATCATAAAAAAAATCATAAAACGCAGTGTTTCTTAAGTGTCTCATTGGACTAAGGAGGAGGGATGGAAAATGCTTTGCTAAGTGCAGGAACAAATAGGACTTTGATTATTCTCCTTCTTGTTCTCAGACACTACAAACAAATGAGCACAGTTCAGTTTTTGCATGTGAACTGGCAGCTAACCTCTGCACCTCTTGTTTTTATAGTTAATTACACTCAGAGAAATCTGGACACCCGTGGAAGTAGATACGAGGGCAAAGGGAGGATCAGACCGAAACTGTGGGACCCGCTAATAATGGCGTGGCAATCTAAACGTAACGTTTATTTCCCTCCCATACTAGCCACTTGTCATACTCGTTAAAATATCTTTAAAATATTCAAACGAAGCATAGTAATCTGAACATAAAACATGCAGTAGAACTACAAAAAGTTACACGATGACTGGTCTGTGATGTAGGATTTCCCCACCTGGTGAGGAAAAAAACAAAAAACAAAAAAACAATCAGTGCACCATGCCCCGAATTGACACAGATATTGAGGCTATTTCATCTCCTCAATGGGCACAGGCTGCTTGGCGCCGTCGTCTGGCGGATATCCTTCCTTATCATGTGACCCGTGCTCCAACAGGGGGCAAAGGTTGGCCGCGATCCGCCCCTGTGTCTTAATAACTCACTCATTGTATTCCTTTCTGCCGCTAATTAGAGCCTCTCCCCAGTGTGTGTGTGTGTGTGTGTGTGTGTGTGTGTGTGTGTGTGTGTGTGTGTGTGTGTGTGTGTGTGTGTAGTCCCCCTTGGGCTGTAGCGAAGAGGCAGAGAAGTATAAATAGAGTGTGGCTTAGTGCCCTCTTTATTGTTATTAGTGCTCCAGTGGCACAGCAGTCAGTCATCATAGATGCCAACTGACATGTTCGTTCTTCAGCTTGTTCTGCCCTCCCTCTCTCTCCCTCTCTCTCCCTGTCTGCCGTGGAAATGACCAGCTGCCTGCGAGATGAGGGAATAATGACGGGACGATTTCCTTCCTTTTTTTAGATGCAGTTTCTTTCAGTCATCTGTCATCATCGTCATCTCTCAGGCCCATGTAATAATCCTGTGTGTGTGTGTGTGTGTGTGTGTGTGTGTGTGTGGGTGGGTGGGTGGTTGCATGCATGCACTGGTGTGCGTGAGCGTGTTTCTGCAGCTTTTAAATAACAGCGGGATTGTTGGTGTGTGTGTGTGTGTGTGTGTGTGTGTGTGTGTGTGTGTGTGTGTGTGTGTGTGTTTATGGCACCGAGTGAGGGCGCATCGTGCTGGGGCTGACGCTGAGACATGAAAGGATTCGGTCAGGCTCCATTTAGCCCAGACTGATAGCGGAGACACCGGGAGCTGCTGAGGAAGGCAAATCTGCCGCCAGATACTGTAAACTGTAAATGATTCTTTAACGTATGGACACCTGTCCGCCGCTTTATTCGCTCCGCCGTCCCAGAATGCCATGTGCGACACAGCCCTCACCTTTCGCTGCAATCTTAAAACAGATGCGGTTACATGTCGGACCACTCCCTGATTTGGTTAGCACGACGCCTCGAGTCGCAAATGTAAGCAGAGCAAACAAAACGCTACACTACCTAATGAACAACCTGCCACACTCTACGCACACACAAAAAATAACCATTAGCAATAATATGCATTGCACACACCTTGGAACACAGAGAATTCAATTAAAGGGGTAATTAAGCCATTCTTCTCATCTGTACAGTGTGATTGTGGACTTTTAACATTTTCCTCTGCTCCTCATTAACATCAAAAGGTGATGGTGGCGTGGGCTACAAACAGTTGGGACTGTTCACTAATAATATAGGCAAACTATAGAACCAGGTGGAGCATGTGGTAAAGAGACACAAATGTTTCAAACCAGCTGTTGTCACTGTGTACAGGTGAGCTGCAGGTAAACGTGAAGGGAGGTGTCAGTTGGAGGGTAAGGTTAGAGGAGGTTTGATGGTGCAGGAGGGGAGTGAGCGAGATGCACTGTCTATTGACTGTCAGACAGAGCACCGTTGTGCCCTCGCAGGCCTGCGATTGTGCCGGAGGACAAAGCCCTGATTCAGCACATCCTTTCCCCAACGGAGAACTCTGGAAACCGAAGACGGCGGCTGTCCCCTCCCAATACCCCCACAACCCCCCTCACTCATCCTCGGCTTCTGTCTCTGCCTCTGTCTGTCTCTATCTGCCTCTCCTTCTATTTGGCCAGTAACATGACAGAAACCATGCATCAAAGGGAACTGCAGAACAATGCAAGGGGCCAGTCAGGAATCTGAAGAGCTTTTTTTTTTTTAACAGGAATTTCATACAGGTAGAAGTGCAGTCATATCTAGGGTGGAAGATGTCAGCAGCCATTGGAACCAGCAATCAAATAAATGTATTTTTAAAAAAACAGCTAAGTATATCTTACTGTCTTGCATGAAAAGTCTCTCATAGCATTTTTCTCACTCTAGCATATCCAATAACATGCAAGCATCCTCCAGGCATCACCAGTCCAAGCCTCTTCAGCGACTTGATTTGTAAAAATTGATTTTTGGCATGCTTTTGTTGATGCGGCTGGTGCAATGTTAGCACGGCTCCACAACATCTGTATTTACAGTATCTCACAAAAGTGAGTACACCCCTCACATTTTTGTAAATATTTTATTATATCTTTTCATGGGACAACACTGAAGATATGACACTTTGACACAATGTAGTCAGTGTACAGTTTGCATCCATCCATCCATCTTCTTCTGCTTATTCCTTTTTGGGTCGCGGGGGGGCTGGAGCCTATCCCAGCATCTTTGGGCGAGAGGCAGGGTACACCCTGGACAGATCGCCAGTCCATCGCAGGGCCAACACAGAGAGACAGACAACCATTCACTCTCACATTCATACCTAAGGACAATTTAGAATCCCCAGTTTGATGCCAATTAACCTAACTTGCATGTTTTTGGCATGTGGGAGGAAACCGGAGAAATCCCGGAGTAAACCCACGCAGACACAGGGAGAATATGCAAACTCCACACAGATCACTGTTGGTTTGGGGCTGGGATCGAACCCAGGATCCCCCGGCCAAGGGTGAGTTACTGTGCTGCCGCAGTGCTAACCACTCCACCACCATGCTGCCCTACAGCTTGTATAACACTGTAAATTTGCTGTCCCCTCAAAATAACTCAACACACAGCCATTAATGTCTAAACCACTGGCAAAAAAGTTGCGCTCCTCCACCTTCCGTTTGAGCATGCCCCACAGATGCTCAGTAGGGTTTAGGTCTGGAGACATGCTTGGCCAGTCCATCACCTTTACCCTCAGCTTCTTTAGCAAGGCAGTGGTCGTCTTGGAGGTGTGTTTGGGGTCGGTATCATGTTTGAATACTGCCCAGTTTCCGATCATGCGCTGCTTCAGTATGTCACAGTACATGTTGGCATTCATGGTTCCCTCAATGGACTGTAGCTTCCCAGTGCTGGTAGCACTCATGCAGCCCCAAACCAAGAGACTCCCACCACCATTTTTGACTGTAGGCAAGACACACTTGTCTTTGTACTCCTCACCTGGTTGCCACCACACACACTTGACACCATTTGAACCAAATAAGTTTATCTTGGTCTCATCAGAGCACAAGACATGGTTCCAGTAACCCATGTCCTTAGTCTGCTTGTCTTCAGCAAACTGTTTGCGGGCATTTTTGTGCATCATCTTTAAAAGGGGCTTCCTTCTGGGACAGCAGCCATGCAGACCAATTTGATGCAGTGTGTGGCATATGGTCTGAGCACTGACAGGCTGATCCCCCACCACCACCCCTTCAACCTCTGCAGCAATGCTGGCAGCACTTCGTACGTCTATTTTCAAAAGACAACCTCTGGATATGACGCTGAGCACATGCACTCAACTTCTTTGGTCGACCATGGCGAGGCCTGTTCTGAGTGGAACTTGTCCTGTTAAACCGCTGTATGGTCTTGGCCACTGTGCTGCAGCTCAGTTTCAGGGTGTTGGCAACCTTCTTATAGCCTAGGCCATCTTTATGTAGAGCAACAATTCTTTTTTTCAGATCCTCAGAGTTCTTTGCAATGAGGTGCCATGTTGAACTTCCAGTGACCAGTATGAGAGAGTGTGAGAGCGATAACACCAAATTTAACACACCTGCTCCCCATTCACACCTGAGACCTTGTAACACTAACGAGTCACATGACACCGGGAAGGGAAAATGGCTAATTGGGCACAATTTGGACATTTTCACCAGGGGTGTACTCACTTTTGTTGCCAGTGGTTTAGACATTAATGGCTGTGTGATGAGTTATTTTGAGGGGACAGCAAATTTACACTGTTATACAAGCTATACACTGACTACTTTACATTGCATCAAAGTGTCATAGCTTAAGTGTTGTCCCATGAAAAGATATAATAAAATATTTACAAAAATGTGAGGGGTGTACTCACTTTTGTGAGATTCTGTATGTGCATGTATGTGCATGTGGGGGAAGGATGCCAAGCACTGCAAGATTCTTTCAGACCAACTGGATTGGAGACATTTCAGTGCTTGGCTTAAAATTTCATGGCCCACCAGAAGACGGTGACTCTACTTATATCTATCTCTGTCTGCGTCTACATCTATTTCTCACAGTCTCCCTTTCCTCTCAGGTTTAGCGGCGTATTTCTGCATTAATCACCATGACACAGGCAAGGCAACTCAATTTTCTGCTCCTGTAGGTAAGGTGCATGGCGTCCTGAAATGGTGGCACGAGGCATAAAACAGGCAAGCGGGGGCTAATCTTTGGTTACTGGTGTAATTGAAATGCTATCCACACTGTAGGGTGCATTAAAGTCTGATAACAGTGGTTCCTGTGGCCAATTTAAGTAGCTTGACTTCCCCTGGCTAGAAAGGAATCAAGCAAAGGGGGGAGAGAGAGAGAGAGAGAGAGAGAGAGAGAGAGAGAGAGAGAGAGAGAGAGAGAGAGAGAGAGAGAGAGAGAGAGAGAGCGAGAGCAAGTCAGGTTGGAGGGGGAAGAATGAGGGAGAGGGGGCTGATAGATAAGGCCGACAAACCAGGCTAATTCTCCAGGCATGTTTCTCATTGTGATCCAGGAAAAATGAGAAAAAAAATGAATCACAGAACCAAAAAATCAATTGACCCTCGGGTGGCTTGTCGGGCTGCGAGTCTGATAAACCTAAAAGCTTCGTTAATGTCAGCCTGCCTGTACCCAACAGATAGAGCACTTTGTAAATGAACCCGCTTTGATAAATATATTAAGGAAAGCTGTGAATAAAAGGCACAGACTTGTCATTTGTAAATAGAACCCCCGCTACATGGAATTAGAATGATAAAATGGGGTTCCATATAATTAAGTTTGTGTAAGACCTGAAATCCGTGCAAATACCTTCCCGGAATTGTGAAAGGAAGCTGTCAGTTCAATTAATCTGAACATCACCCTGAGAATGTACTGAACAAAATTAAGCCGCAGATAAAACCTGGGCTAGTATTTTGATAAGTAATTCCTGTATCATTTCTTTGCTTCTGTGATCATTTTATTTAATCCACCACCCCCAGTTATGTGCTTAAGCCATCTACAAAGGCCTGCTGGCCAGGCCACCAAAACCTTAATCCACCATATAGGTTGTGTAAAACAGGGAAGGGGGTGGAAGGCAGTTTTGCCTTTTTTTGTGGGGGCACCAGTGGCAGAGCTAGCTAGGTATGGTTTTTGGATGAAGGGGTGGGGTGGGTGTGGGGGCTGCAGGGGTAGCTTATGATCTCTGCCTGTCTCCCTTAAATATATCCCACTGAATGCATGTGCATCAAACCACAAAGACCACTGACTTAACACTTTACCGATAGCACCGGAACATCCTGGTAGCTTACATATAATAACGCTGAAAAGGTTGCCTGGGTGTACGGCTTAGCGTGCCGATCCCCATGTGTCTATGTGCGACGGGGAGGGATGTACATAAACGGTTTTCACCCTTTAGGAGCATTAGCCGTCTTGGCTGGTGGTGAGAGGGAGGCGAAGGGTTTTGAGAATAAAAGGCAGAGCAATGCTGGTGGCGGAGATAGGGCGAGCGGAATTCTTGACTCACCAGTTGTTTACTTGTAGGATAGTGAGGCCCGTGTCTTGGGCTAGCTGCTTCTTCTGCTCTTCAGAGGGATATGGGTGCTGCAGGAACAAACACAGAAGAAAAACACACACACACAGATGAGTGTCTCTGGCATGTAAATTAGCATAAACATCACTGCACGTGTAGAACTCATGAAAGGAACAGACGAGCTCCTGAGTCAAGTTCATGCCGCTGCATTAAACACGGTGCTGTGCCTGTTGCATTGTGTAACTCAAGACTGGGCCTACTCATGACCGCCACCCAACCCTGCCCCTCCCTTGTACAGTATAGAGTAGACATTTACACCATACACATTTCCATCCACCTATACACACACACACACACACACACATATAGAAAGGCAATTCAGCCTTAAGCGCATCATAGCTGGCCAAACAAGTTTGTCAAAACTGTCAACGGTGATAACCCCCTTTGCTACCCCCCCCCCCACACACACACACACACAGGCATGCACACACAATCAATAGTGCGCCTACACAACAAATGTAACACATAAAAAACCACTGACAAACAGGACTTTCCAAAAGGGCTAACACCAACACTGTGGTGTCTGAGAATCCCTTTATAATACTCGGCAACGAAATGAGTGGGTGAAGATTTACAGCGAATACGTTTATCTTTCCTTGAACGTCTGACATGCACGCCGGTGGTGGCTCTTTCACAGAGAGCAGCTGAATGCAGACTGACGCCGAAAAGAAAGAGCAGAATACTGCGAAATCTCCTCCGTGCCTTTGCCAAGATTTTTACCTGAAAATGTAATTCTCCGACAAGGTCTACAATGATACTATTTGTGTCAGGTCCAATCTAGAGAACATTGGCTGATATAAATGGCAGACCTTGGGCTGCCTTGCTCCCCCTCTGGGCCTGCTATGAAGCATGACAAAACAACAGTGATCGCTGGTGACAGATGTCTTTAAGGGCCAGATTAGGAGTCGGGGTGCACGCAAACGAAACAAATGAGACACTATGCGTTTCAATCAGCCACTGTAAACAGAAAGCACGCATGCACACATGAGTTACGCATGCACACGGACACATACGAATATTCATCGACCTGACACCTACAAATCAAAACATACAAAGAATGCTTTTTTAAAGGTGACATTCAAATCTTCCTCTTTCCCCCCCAGATGGTTTAGAGCAGCATTCACACACATTCAACCCTTCAAAGGAAATTCCATCAGTGCCAAAACTTTAACTTGGTCATTACAGTTTTTTTCTCCCTCTATAACTCATTAAACATTACTCATAATCTGCACCTGTCACACATTAATTGAACTAACTCAGTTCTAACTTGAGATGATAGCAGTTGCTCAAGAAACATGCTCTCATTTAAGTATGGAAATTATTGATATGAGAATTCATGTCAGCGGAGAGGACGATTCCTCCATTTGGGTAGTCCAACCTGTTTAAATGGAGCCTGTTTTAATTATAGGAGAGATTAAAAAAAGGTTTGAGGAATGTACGCAATTAATAACAAACAAGACTAAGACTGGACAAATAATGAGCCCCGGCTGTAGCGAGGGATTAATCTGATTTGTACTTGTGTACTTAGTCCCTTTTAATATGCTGAAATCATTAACAAAGGCAAGATGATAATGCTTCCATAGAAATACATTTTTTAATTGCCAGGTGCTGACATTTCCTTGGCTGGTGGTCACAGAATTGCAGAGTTACTGTGTGTGCGTAGATGTGTGTGCATGCGCGTAACACACACTCAAAAGAGGGCACAGTGTGTTCGATGATCAAACAATAGCATATTATAATCTAGCTCCATCCTCATGTGTAATAGGAGAGCAGCCTTGCGTTCCCTTCCTCTTACACTTCTAGGTTTCCTTTGTATGCTCATATGAAATCACCTAGAAAACAGGCGCTCCACAGTACACTGCACAAACCCACAGCATTCTTGCGTGGACAGACAAAGGATGCTAAAGATGATGTGATGGCCATGGAAGTATCGGGATAGGAGCAGCCCAGATTGGAAACGGGAGTGGGTCATTTACATTGTATTAAAGCTTCCTCAGCCTCTCAGGCCTAGACCTGGTCATCAATCCCCCACTGTCAGCCAGAGCGCGCTCTCGCCTGGTGATAAATACGCCGGCCAGCGGCAAAGCTCGTCCAACGGCCACCACGTAATGAATGGTTTGAGCAAACAAGAAAGATGTCTCATCAAGGAGAGTGGGAACGTTAAAGCCCCCTCTTGCACACAAAACCCCTGAGTAAGGAGATTTAGTCTGACCAGATAGACATGACATTAAAAAGAAAAACCCTATTTTGTTGAGCTCATACTCCTTCCCTTCTCTATCACGTGGCCACCCTCTTGCAACCTCAAGACTTGCATACATTTGCCCATACGCACGGCAAAACAAATTTATAATCCCATGCAGTTAAACGTACACACAATGCGCCTGGTTATGACCTCATCCTCTCTTCATAACTCCTAAACTTTCTCGTGCTGAACCTGCCTGTCATACGCAGACGTTTTTTATGGATTAGGCAACAGCCCATTAAGACTTTATGTTGTGGCTGCTTTCCCTAAAGCATAGCGAGAAAATTATGTGCGGTAGCAATGGTAACACACACAGAGACATGAGAAGCAAGCTGACATGGTGGGCCCTTTACTTGCAAAGCTGCAGCTGCCGTGAAATTGGAGAATGGTTACTCAGACCTCTGAGTAACCTCTTAATGTTAATTGTCACAGGAGAAAAAAAATTGTTGGTAAATCACTCAATAAGCAAGGGGAAAAAAAGAGGGAGCAAAAAAAGATATTAAGTCCAACTTCCCCTTTATAGAGATGCCTTTCTCTACTATCAGGGGACATATGACATGCTTATCCAATGAATGAAACACAAACATGGTGGAAGATCAAAGATGCCATTGATATTCTTCCCTTTTGGTCTGGATCCACTCAATATGTTCAGTTACAAGCACCAAAACCAATATCCTTAAAAGAGGATTGACCACAAAACGTAAAGAAGTCTATAAATAATTAGAGACAGAAAAGGACACCACTATCTAGTTCCTACAATCTGAGCTAAAAAAAAATCTCCAAATATCAGCACAAGCACAGGTGGATTTCTACAGCATCACCACTGCTCTAGAATCTAGCTGAGTGCGTATACGTGTGTGTGAGACTGACTGCTGGCTAAATTACGGGGTTTGATGTGCTCCGTGCACTCTGATAGTGTTGGATGTAATGGCCCCTGTGGCTGCAGAACATTACAGGCTGAGGAAGCTCTAGCATCTGCTCTGCATGGTCCTTAACCCCTCTGAGCCCCTGCTTGGCATTTCACCATACGCAGTAACCACATCCACGGCTGGGCCATTCTCGACTTCACGCCACACCTTTTTTTTTTTTTTTTTGCCGACCCTGACTCCTGTCTGCTCATTCAACATCCAGTTTGCCATACATCACTCCTGCGCTCTCCTGACACCTATTCGCAGGCGTCATCAAATCCCGCAGCCCGATCATTATCCCGGCTGCTCAGTGCATCCCCCCACCACTTTTCCCGCTCCGCCGCCTCATCTCCACCCACTGAACCTGCAGCCCCTTTTGCTTGGGCCGCCGGTGGACCCCATTGATGAATTACATCATCAGCGTGTGACATGAGTTATGGAGGCAGGTCACAAGGTTGCAGTGGCTTGCAAACCAATTCCATGCTAATGACTCTAAGGAAATCACAGGCCACTGGCTGTTTACCCCCAGTGCTCGGGCAACACAGAGGATATGGTCACAATGACTGGTGTGGTTTGACCTAGCTTGATAGCATCCTTAATTTTTCACTGAACTGAAGCTTGCATTCATAGCAAACTCAATGTCTTTCACACTGATGCTGGCAGCATTGGACTTTAGTGTTGTGTTCTCTTTAGCCTAATTTTGAAGAAAAACTTTGAATACCGCTTATTTTCTTTCATATATTCCTTCCACACATTGGAATCATATTTGTTTTTAATCAAAGTGACTGAAGTTGATAATAATATTCACTGTCAGAAAATAAATGCAATCAAATATAGCGATGACACTTTAATATGGATTCTCCATTGAGCTGGAGTAAGATTGGCACATTTTAAATATCAAGTTGCCGCTGTTAACGTTACAACTGGCTTCTTTGACAAATGACAATGAGATTGAATGCATATCGGCATTACTGAGAGATCAAACAGATATGACAAATAAATGCAGTTGGTATTCTTGGATCCATCGTGACGGTGTTTACTATGCACAGAGTCTTTCGAATACTTGGCTTTTTAGCTCCAGATTTCTGACAGGTTTTATGATTTATATTGAAGAACACAGTTAATTAGTTTCTCCAGTAAATATGAAATGATCTGACACTTGACAATGAAAAATAAGAGTTTCCTGCTGTATTTCTGACAAGGGAACAATCGATTTTATTGGTTAGGATAGACTGCAGAACTGTTTTGTGTATTAATAGAACGATGATACTTGTTTTAATATTGGTATTAATATAATGGTGATGACTTGTTGGCTATGGCGATGGACAGGCTGACAGATGAGTCAGGCAGGATTCTCTGTGGACTATGTTGCTAGCAGATGACACTGTGATCTGTAGTGAGAGTAGGGAGCAGGTGGAAGAGAATCTGGAAAGGTGGAGGTATGCTCTGGAGAAAAGAGGAATGAAAATCAGCAGAAGTAAGACAGAATTGAACTTGCAATACAGGTATTACAGTATTACTGTACATAGGATTGCTGTGTTTTATCTTTATTTGCACTATGGGTAGCATTACTGTATATAGACTGCTGTTGTTGTTTTCATCCTTATTCCTTCTTTCTCATATATGACACACACCAATACGAGGGAGAGAAACGGCATTTCATTACTCCTGTATGTCCTGTACATATTGAAGTATTGACAAATAAAATCTTTGAATCTTTGAATATATGTGTGTAAATGAGAGGGATGCAGGTGTAACACTGAAGATGCAAGGAGTAGAAGAAAGAAAGGCAGATGACTTTAAATACCTGGGGTCAACCATCCAAAGAAATAAGGGATAAGGACCTGTACTTATATGTCACTTTTTCTAGTCACAAGACCACTCAAAGCACTTCACTAGTACTAACCCTCTATTCTAAGGGCCTATAGGAGACAGATACCTAGGGACAATTTAGAATAACCAATTGACCTAACATGCATGTATTTGGATTGTGGGAGGAAACCGGAGCTCCCAGAGTAAACCCACGCAGCACAGGGAAAACATGCAAGCTCCACACAGAAAGGTTCTTACCCCTACCAGCCTTGGGATTCAACCCTGGAACCTTCTAGCTCAGGGGTCACCAACTAAAACTGCAAAAGGTCCGAAAAGTTGGTCTTCCTCCCCAGCCGAGGTCTGAACTAGGTGTGGAAATCTTTAGGCATGTCATGATTCGATTAGAATTCAGAACTCTGATTTAATTCTAAAACCATTCTCAATGCATCTTGACACATTTTTTTTCTATTCAAGATTTTTCCCTCCCACTGTGTGACAACTTGGCCCTTTTAAAGCAAAGTATTTGCAGTGGCCCATGAATTTACTTCCAACATCTTTTATCAAAACAAATGGAAGAGAAATCTGGAACATGGAAAAATGTATCTGAGAATGTGCTTTTATAGCTGCCATCGTTTCATTGACATTTTTTCAGAAGACCATAGCTGTCTACAGACTGGGGTGGTGGCCTAAGGATACAGCATCCGCCCCACAACCAGGAGACTGGGGTTCAAGGACCGGCCGGGTCATGCCAAAGACCATATAAAAGTGGAACTTCCTGCTGTCCAGCTTAGTGCTCAGCAAAAATGGAACAGAGGAGGAAAATGTGGGTGGCAGTGGCGCAGGAGGTAGAGCAGGTCATTTAATAACCAAAGGGTTGGCAATTCGAATCCCGCTCTCCTCAGCCATCCTGCCGTTGTGTCCCAGGCAAGACACTTCACCCACCTTGCCTCCAGTGTCCATGACACTGGGTATGAATGTGAATAAATAAATGTTCGGTAGTAGTTGGAGAGGCCGCTGGCACGGATTGGCAGCTACGTTTCCGTCAGTCTGCCCCAGGGCAGCTGTGGCTACAGTAGTAGCTTACTGCTTCCATTATCTGTCTGTGGAGTGAATGAATAATGGATTTTCATTGTAAAGCACTTTGGGTTTCTTGAAAGGCGCTATATAAATGCAAATCATTATTATTATTACAGACAAGCCAATATTGTCACAATCTGAGCACAGAAGGATTTCGCCGTGCTCAAGTCTCCTTGAATTTTTTCACATTTGTATAGTGTTATTGTTTTCAGTTGTAATTCCTGTTATTTTATCTTTGGTTGGTTTTCACTTATTCTGTATTGTTTCTTAGTATGATTTATTTTCCTGTTTATGTTCATTGTAGTTTTTGTATTTACATATTTGGGGTTACTCTTCTTTATTTGTCAGCTCATTATATTCATATTCTGTTGTGTTTTCTCTCCCCCCGGGACTGCAGCTGTCAGTGGCACTTCCAGGTTTTTTGCTCTGTTGCGGGGGGTGCTCCTCTCAGCTGTCAGTCCTGTCTTCTCCCTCTCATTGCTCCCAGCTGACCCGAGTTTATAATCATTACTTCCTCCTGCTCACTCATGGTATCCACACCTGCCATCATTTGTGTTCATTTGTTTCTTGCTCTATTTAAGGATTGTTATTTTCTTCCCTCATTGCCGGAGTCTCTTCCATCATCTCCACCGTAACCCTGCCCTTGTTCTGGTGTGTTTAGTCCATAAGTTTGCTTTGTATATCAGTTTGGATTTTGTGTTGGTGCACTGTTTGGACTTTGTGTTTTGTTGTTTCAATAAATTTCACAAACTGCAGTTCAGCATCTGGGTCTTCTTCTCTGCCCCAAGGGGCATTCCATGACAAATATCATTTAACTTGCTTTCACACATTATTTTATTAAGCTCATGTTTTAGCTGCTTTCAGCTCTATATGAATTTTTAAACAAAAAAATAAAAATAATTCTTTGTTCAATTTCAAACAAAACGTAATATAATTTTTTTTTAATAGAGGAGAACATTAAATGTGTTGGTTGACTCCAAGTAAATAGGTCTAAAATTCTAAAACCTACAACTAAAATCCTAAAAATGTTTTACAGGAGAACACAAACTAAATTATATTGCATTTGAAAAAAGATTAATATCTAAAAAACTAAATTTCACAAAAAAGTCCACCTCTATACAATATTTTCAGTGTAGAAAAAAAAACTATTTCAAACTGTAAGACAAAAAAAAAAGTGGATACTATATAATTTCACCCAGGTAAGCGGTAGAAGATGGATGGATGGATGGATGGATGGACTACGGAATTCCTCCGGCATTTTTAAAAAAAATCTCAACAGTAAACTCTGTTACAGCATGGATGGAGCTGTAACTCCATGGTTACAGGGAGAGGGAAGGTGGAACTTTTCATGTTCAGTAACACACTGAGCTTTTACTGAGTTTTTACGTGATATCAGAGGCTACGAAAAGGGCCTCCATACCAGCTACCTCACCTCTGCATCCCAGCACAGACTACTGTCAGCACTAAAGAGGAAGATGTACCCCGGTAAATGAATTCAGTTTCACAACAGTGCTTCATTTTATGGGTACAGACCTGATAGCAAAGAGGGGAGTCTGCAGCAGCAGGAGAGCACCCAAGGGCCTGTGCCATAATCTGTCTGGGCGGTTGCCAATGCACCAGTTCAGTTCCCCTTTCTTCTGCTTTTTTCCCCACCAAAATAAAACAGTCTCCCTTTCTCCCAAATTGCATTAAAAGGCTTCGGGGTCCGGACGGAGGACTCTTGGGGTCCGGATCCGGACCGGAGTCCGTCAGTTGGTGACCCCTGTTCTAGTTGTTAGGCAACAATGCTAACCAATGTACCACTGTGCTGCCCAAATGGACAGTGAGACACAAGAGAGGTGAGGAAAAGAGTGCAGGCGTGGGTGGAGATGAGTGTTAGGGGTGATCAGTGACAGAAGGGCAGCACTAGATTGAAAGGGTAAGTTTACAAGACAGTAGTGAGACTTGCTATGATGCATGGTTTGGAGATGGAGGCACTGGCAAAAAGGCAGAAACTAGAGCTGGAGATGGCAGAGTTGAAGATGCTAAGATTCTCACTGGGAGTGACTAGGAGGGATGGGATTAGACATGAGTATATACCAGAGGGACAGCTCAGGTTGAATGGTTTGGAGACAAAGTAAGAGAGGCAAGGCTGAGATGGTTTGGACATGTGCAGAGGAGGGACAGTGGATACATTGGACAAAGAATGTTGAAGATGGAGCTACCAGACAGGAGGAAAAGATCCAAAAGAAGAATCATGGATGTAGTGAAGGAGGACATGGAGAGGTTTGGTGTGTGAGAAGAGAATACAAGGGACAGAGTGAGGTGGAGGCAGATGATCTGCTGTGGCAATCCCAAAAGGGAACAGCCGAAAGAAGGAGAAGAAGAAGAATGTGATGATGGCTAAGTCGTAAGTGATCCATCTTTGTAATTTGGAGGGGAATACTGACTTGTTTCATTGATTATTATTACATTAGTGCTTGGTTTTCAACTGAGCCTAAACTAAGGATGGAAAACAGCATTTGCTGAGATGGTGTTGCATAACAGTGCAATTACACTACTCACAAAAAGTTAGGGATATTCGGCTTTCGGGAGAAACATCAGGCTGCACCTAAAATGCACTATAACCTTTCCAGGTGAACTTAATTTGACCTTCTCTAACCTTTTGAATGCACATGCCCAACTGTTCAGTGTTTCAGTCCTTTTTGCATAACTTGCCATTCTCTAACAAGGGGCTTAATGGCAAAATTCACAGCAAGTGTTTGATCCATGAATCGACCAATAAATTTTCTGATTCAATTAGAATTGGTGCTTAAACAGTCCTCTTCATCATGCTGTTCACATTTTGACATCATGAGACCAAGACAACACCAAACAATTGATCAACAGTACGTTGCCATTGCAAGGCTTCAAACAGGATGTTCTCAGAGGGAAGTGGCCACTGAGCATAAAGTGTCACAGAGTGTCATCAGCAGAATGCAACAGAGATACAGAGAGACTGGACGAGTCACAGAAAGGCATAGAAGCGGACGTCCTTTGGCCCCATCACACGCTGATGACCGCTTCATTGTGAACAGTGCCCTGCGGAACCAGATGATGAATGCCACTCAATTCCAGGCACATTTCAAGGAGGTGAGAGACACCCAAGTGTCACGTCAGACCATTCGAAACGTTTACATCAGCGTGATCTGTGTGCTAGGTGACCTGCAAGGGTACCTGATCACACCACCAGGCACAGGCGTCACCGTTTGCATGGCCCAGGGAGCATTTATGCTAAACAAGGGACCAGTGGGTTTCAGTGCTGTTCTCTGATGAAAGTCGATTCATGCTGAGCAGAAATGATGGCTGTAAACGATGTTGGAGACGTCGAGGAAAGCGCTATGCATCAGCCACTGTTGTCACCATGTTACAGTCTGGGCAGGTGTGTCTAATCAATAAAGAACTTCCCTACACCTTGTGAATGGTACAGTGACAAGCCAATACTACCTGAATAACATCATTAAGGCTGTGTGTCCACCAAATGCGTTTTTTCCGCTCTGGGCGGCTATTTTCCATTCATTCTCTATGTAGTCCAGCGTTTACAGCGCTGAGCGCCCTTGGTGCTGAAACACTCTTGGTAGTAGCCGTTTTTTGTCGTGGCGCTCAGGGTGCTCAGTGCTGAAAAAAGTTCAACTTTTCAGACTGCAGCTGAGCTCGCCAATGTCAGACCTTAAGCTACCAATCAAAACTGCTGCATGGGTGGGACATAGGATGCCGGTAATAGTCTGTACTCAGACTCCTGCTTTCCGTGTCATCATATTTTACATCCAGAGCTGCTAGAATATGGTTCCTGTCCATTGTTATTTAGAGACTGCTATTAAAAAATCAGTAGAAAGTCTGACCATAGGAAAAGCGGAAGTGCTCAGCTGAGAGTGACAAGCTGTTGTTGGGATACAGGGCACAGCCTTTTTTTTTCCAGAGCACAGCACACAAACACTGTAAAAAAAAAAAAAAAGCTCAGGGCAGTCGGGCGACAAAAAACGTGTTTGGTGGACACGCAGCCTAATGCAGTCATTGTGCCCCTGCATGAACAACACAGGCCCAATTTCATCTTCATGGCTCATCGAGGTCGCACCATTTGGGAATGGCTGCTGGAGGCTGGGGTACCTCAAATGGAGTGGCTGCACTTTCTCCAGACCTGAATCCCATAGAAAACCTATGGGATCAGCTGAGTCACCATGTAGAGGCTCATAGCCCTGTACCCTACAACCTCGATGACCTGAGGGCTGCCCTTCAAGAAGAGTGGAATGCCATGCCTCAGCAGACAATAAGTCGACTTGTGAACAGTACGACACGTCGTTGTCAAGCTGCAATTGACGCTCAAGGGCACATGACAAGTTATTGAGACATTGACATCTTTGGTTGTGGTATACCCACCACTGTTGTTGACGTTTGTTTCAGTAAATTATTTGAGATGAGGAAATCACCATTGCATGCTTCTACTTAGATGCCCTACTTTCATGATATTATATCACTGTAGTGTCAGCTTTTTACATTTTCCATAAATTTCACCCAAAAGCCAAATATCCCTAACTTTTTGTGAGTAGTGTATATTTCCTTTACTATCTTTATATCCGTACCCATTTGTATTTAATTGCTCTTTCTTCTTGGTGTTTATAGACCAGTGAAACTTGGAGGTATGGGGGGTTACTTGTTTTCTGTGTTTGCCTTTCTTTCACTGTGAGCTACACTTCTTCCTGACAACAGCCAGAAAACAGACAAGAATGCCACATGACTCAATGACTCAACCCTGCCACTTTCCCTTTCTCTCTTTCTTTTTCTTACTCTTGACTGCGTGTGAGTCCACACACACATGCACACACAGATGCAGCCAACTTATAAACAGAACTCACATGATGCCAAACAACAAACCACCCGCACTGCATGCCAACCTCTGATAACGGCAAATGAAAGTACATCCATATCTACACCTCATAAGATCCGCATTCAGAACATACCCCTACACTTCTGTCTCTCACTTGTAACTCCAAAGCTTCCACGCTAAGTATAAGGGCTCTCAGCGGACAGCCCTCTGACGGTAAAAAAAAAAAGTGATGATTGCAAAAACAAGGCAGACTGGTGAGGCCCGCGGCATCTATTATGAAGCAAAAAGGGCACCCAGTCTGTCTGCCCCTCTGACTGGCTGGCTGGCTGGCTAGTTGGCAGTGCATCAGTACTTCTATTGCTGTTGCTGCCACGGCCCCCCACAACAATCGCTGGCTGGGCTCCTCAAGCCAGCTCCTGGACCCCTGCCAGCAGCCTGTTTGCTCTACACCATTAATTTATGTTCACTGTGCACTGGAGACAGTGCAAGGTTGTGGAGAAGCTCTATGGCACAACTTGCCCTGCCTACCTGCCAAGCTACAGCAAAAGTGAAGCGGAGAGTTGGGAGGCGGGAGGAAGGAATGGGAGGAGAGAGGGTGAGAAAATCGCCCCGGAGGATGTGAAAGATATAGGCATCCGATTGTACCGAGCTCTATGAGGCTAAATAGCAATCACTCCCACACAATCCCAATGCACCCCCAGACTAAGAGATCGACTAACAAATAGAAAGAGATATTTCAGGGGAACATTTACAAATGCTATCATATGTAATAAAATGATAAGTTCTCCTTTTATCTAAACATAATGGTTTAAAAAAAATCCCATTTAGCATACTTAGAAAATTAAAAGCGTATCTTCCATAAACCAGAGATCTATTGGAGTTTGCAAATTGTGTGTGGTGTGGCCTGCAGATATACTGTAAAGAAGTACTTTTAATCATCAGATCAGGTTCATGGCTTCTCATTCCAACACACAGCCCCAAACCCCTACTATCCTTACACCAGGGGCCTGGTCTCCTCTCTCATTTCTGGGAATCTCTTCTTCTCTGATCATGTTCTATAGCTCCAAACAGCCATCCTTCTCTCACTATGCACCAGCTCTTCTGCACCCATCTCATATCCTCTTCACTATACCTCTTCCCTTTTCCCCTCTAGTCCCCCTTTTTCAAAGTTTCCGCTCGAGGTTTAAGCCAGGTCCTAGAGGGCAGGAATTTGGCCTGGTTTTTCAGACCAGACTGTTGGCTTTGTTGTGGTAGCTGCCTGCTCAGGGGCACCCAGCTCTGCTCTGTTCTGCTCTGCTCTCCCTTCTAGTTTCCCTCATGTCAACACATAGCCACTCAAGAAAGCTTTAAAACATCGTGCTGCAGTGATTACAGTCGAGCTGAAATATCGTCCTCTTCCAAAGGATTTTGTTATTGTAAAATTTTAATAAGTTTAAAGTTTCCAGTCTTTAATAGATTTTTTTTCTTTAGAGCTCTCTTGGTATTTTGTGCTTTATACTGATAAATTTGTGCATAAACTGGTGTCTCGTCTCTCTGACGTCTTTCAAAAACAAAAGAGCAGAGGATTTGAGATCTTGAGGCCCATCAAAGAGATGAGCCATATCAAACTTTGTATTGTTAGCGGTCATAAAGTTAATTCAAACACATGCTATAACTAATGCATGGTGAACAAACTGGGTTGTTTAATGCGGTCTTTTTCAACCAGTGGTCCTAGAACCCCAGCCGGTCTCCTTTAAAGAACTTTCTGGGGTCCCCAGGAAATTGTCTAAGTTCATGTTTTAATTGGTCCAAAAAACTGCAAATAATTTGCCATTGGTGTACATGGGTGCCTGTAGTGGCTCTTCCATGTCAGTAGGTGACAGTATGAATGCAATCATGGCTACCGTCTTCTTCTTCATATGTTTTATGGAGGTTAATGACCTTGTTAAGACGTGCTAGAGTTGTGGTGACTAGATGAAAAACAGTGATGGATAAATATTTGAAAAGGAAAGATTCAGACACTGAACTGGGCCTGGGACAGAATTCTAACTCAGGTGAAGGGCCAAATGGTGGTCAAAAGAAAGCTACAGCAGTGAAAACGAGGTAGTACAGTGAAAACTACTGCCACATTCCGGTCCACAGTGTACTTCAACTGTATTCCCTACTCCCTGCTCCGTTCTCAGGGAATATCAGTTAAGTTAACTGCCCTTCACCAAATTTCTCCATTTGAAACACCATGTAACCGTCGGCCCCCTCCTCTGTGCGTTACCACGGTAACCATGGGCATGGACTGTTATTGTGGTGGATAATTACCATCCATCCATCCATCCATCCATCTTCTTCCGCTTAATCGTTTTCGGGTCGCGGGGGGGCTGGAACCTATCCCAGCATCTTTTGGGCGAAAGGCAGGGTACACCCTGGACAGATCGCCAGTCCATCACAGGGCCAACACAGAAAGACAGACAACCATTCATTCTCACAGTCATACCTAAGGACAATTTAGAATCCCCAGTTTGATGCCAATTAACCTAACTTGCATGTTTTTGGCATGTGGGAGGAAACCGGAGAAATCCCGGAGTAAACCCACGCAGACACAGGGAGAACATGCAAACTCCACATAGATCACTGTTGGTTGGGGGCTGGGATCGAACCCAGAATCCCCCGGCCAAGGGTGAGTTACTGTGCTGCCGCAGTGCTAACCACTCCGCCACCGCGCCGCCCGGTGGATAATTTATACTTCATTCATTCATTCATTCATTCATCTTCTTCCGCTTAATCCTTTTTGGGTCGCGGGGGGGCTGGAGCCTATCCCAGCATCTTTGGGCGGGAGGCAGGGTACACCCTGGACAGATCGCCAGTCCATTGCAGGACCAACACAGAGAGACAGACAACCATTCACTCTCACAGTCATAATATTAATACAAATACATTTTTATTACTATCAGTTGACATAGACAATAACCAATATCAGTTTAACTTGTTAATAACGTTAGCAACAATAGTTTGTTTTACTCGTATTTGATGCACAATGGCTTATGGGTAATCTTCCTGTCAACTTGCAGTGAAGTGATGTACCGTTGTTCACTTCTTCTCTGCTCAGTTTTCAGTTCACTTTGAACTGAAGACCGTTCACTCCCTTCGGTTTGGAATTTCACTTAATATGACGGGTTACCCTGTGCAGTCCACTTCAGAGTATGCTATTGGGCGATTGGAATGCAGCTAATCTTTCTTTTGGATTTACTTTCACTGGGGATCCACCTGCACTGAATCTGTTATGCTTGGTGTGCAGGGGAAAGCTATCCAACAGTGTTACATGCAAGCTTAAATGTCATTTCAAAACAAAGCCCTTGTCTGCCTTTCTTCAGTTCCTGCCAGAATATCAGCTTTGAATTCATCTAAAAAAATTTTTAAATTTTGTATACTTTATTGATCCCCAGAGGTGAAATTTGAGGGCATCCACCTGGATGGATGAAGCAGCCACGGTACGGCGCTATCCCTTAACCATTCACACACACATTCACACCTAGGGCCACTTTAGAGTCTCCAATTAACTTAACCTGCATGTTTTTGGCCTGTGGGAGGAAACCGGAGAAATCCCGGGGTAAACCGACGCAGATACGGGGAGAAACATGCAAACTCCACACAGATCACTGTTGGTCAGGGGCTGGAATTGAACCAGGGATCCCATGGCCAAGGGTGAGTTGCTGTGCTGGCGCAGTGCTAACCACTGCACCACCGCACCACCAACAAGTCCAAGTTTCACACTAAGTGAGTATAAACTAATTACAAGACCAAATTGTCATCACATATGCTAGAATAGCTGCAATGTGTCATTTTGTAACATTTTTGGTTGGTAGCGTTCCCTGAGATTTTTTCAATGTAAAAAGGGTTCCTTAGATCAAAAAAGGTTGACAAAACACTGGTTTATTGGCATTCAGCATTCAGATATTGAAAAACAAGAATAAAACTAATTAGTTATTATTCCTAGTTTATAAGTTCTTTTATTTACACTTCCCGACAAGTGCATACATGCTGTAATGATTTTTAAAAAATGTTGTATCAAATAAAGTATTAAGAGTTTACTCAGGCATACAGAAGCTTATAAGCCACTCTACAGGAAAGCTGGGAGACTGCAATGCAATTATAAGAAAGAGCCTGTTGATAACGTCTGTTGGAAAAAGTACTTAATATTAACATACAGTGTCTCTCTAAGTTTATCCTCTTACTCCATTGTATTCTGCAGACTTTGTTTAACTTCCTAAGTCAAAGTAAAGTGGGCCTGATCTTCAAGTGAAATAGAAACAGATTCATTTGTGGTGAGATGGACAGACTGAGCTGAAAAAAGGGGGGTGTTCACTCTTCAAATAGAAGCTTCTGAGAGTTTCCACTTGACAGTTCTCCCTTTCATTGCACGCTAACTTAATGAGAATAAGTATTCAAATACACAACCAGCACCTCTTTAAGCTCTTGCTGCCTCTCTTTCCATCTGTCTCTTTAAGGCGCTGCATTCTCAGGAGAAAGGCCAGTGCGTTCTAATAGCGAGCCTCAGGACATGACAACAAGAGCACAACCACTTACAGAGGACAAACAAGAAACCCCCAGGGCCCACTGTGGAATGTCAAGCCAATTTGGGAGATATCATAGGACGCTTGTAATGTCAATTTTTGTTTTCAGGTCAAGAATCAAAGGCAAATACAGTGGATAACATTTGTCCATTACATTGTAGGCAGGAACACCCCCTCCATGCCAAAAAAACAGCTGCAGGGGACACTTCCTGTTTGCTAATGATGCTAAATGTGTTCAAGTCAACCATGTCAAATGTTTGCCCCTCTGAATGAACAGCTGGGGTGGAAAGAAACATGTTATCTCCTCTCTTCTTCTGCCCCCCCACCTTTTTTTCCTAACCTCTGCCAGTGAGAGAAGGTCCGCTGTAGACAGACACCTCAGATCATGTGCCTGTCAGTGAGACAGCGTTGATGGTAACCATAGGTGCATTCATCTGAGATCACAAGCACTTCCATGGAACAAAGCCAACCGAGCCCTGATCAGTCACCACCCTGTCCCTACCTGTTGTGTCTGTTTTCCTTTACCAAGTATACTTTTTGCCTTTCAAAAACGCAAGTCCGCCAAGCTCTGCTTTCATCTTGGAGTGTATGATTCAAGGAATTATGCCCCGTCAATGCTCAACACCCAGGGGTGGCTGGTTGCACGGGGCTGTGTGGACTGACAAATGCCCTCAGGATCTTTCACTTTCTTAACGTCATGCAAAGGAGATTCGGCATGTGATGAGAGTTGAAATGCCCTTTTTGAAGAGAAGAGAAGAGAAGCGAAGCGAAGAGAAGAGACGAGAAGAGAAGAGAAGAGAAGAGAAGCGAAGAGAGGGCCTTTTAGGCCAGGTTAATGCCAGCCAATCTTTAAGTGCATTCTCCCATCCTTTCTTTTTCTCTGCTTGTAGTGCTCTTAGGCTCAATCCTGCCCGCGGGCCAAGCTGACCTTTGCCCTCGCTGGCCTGCCTAGCTACAGCCCTCTCGTTTGTTCGGCGCTTTATCCACTGACAAAGCAAGCAGGAAGTTGGCAGCCACCCAGCAGCCCCATGGGAGGATGACCATCAGCTAGCTCAGCTTACCGCTTATTACAGGATGGTGGGGAGCCTGTGTGTTTGTGTGCGTCTGTCTACGGACTGTTTGTGGCCTCACGCCTTATGTATCAGCTGTACGTTTGGATGGATGCATGTTTTAAATGTATTTGCATATGTGCATAATCAAGACAAGTTCAGTCATGTCTGCACACTATAATCTTTTTTTTTTTTTAGACATATCAGGTATGTGACTGATGTTTTTCTACTAGCACATTTTACTTAGTAGCAAATGACAGCCAGACATTAAGAGCCTGAAAGTTACAGTATTGCTTCCAAGCTAACCAGATCAGCTATGCATGTTTGTAACAATACGGCAACCTTCCAGCCACTGGACTCATGGGACCCCAGCACACTTCAGTCTTTCTCTCTCCCTTTACTCTTTCTCCTCCTCCTCTCTGCAGCCTGCTCATCAGAGCGCTCAGAACAGCTCACTAAAACATTATATCATAAGACACTCCAGTTTCACTCTCGCCACTCCATAAAAGTCAGGTAATTCATACTTCATTTATATACCTTCCCATTAATAAAGCTGATGAACTTTTACTCCTTAAATCTAATGGGCCATTTTAGCTCGACTGCCAGCACTCGCCGTTTTCTGTTTCTCTCTCGTTCCCTCGCTCTCGCTCAGACTCTTTTCTGCCTTCTACTCTACTAGTGTGTTGGAGAAAGTTAATCCAGTGATATTCAGCCTCTGCTCTCATACAGCGCTTAACGGTGAAACAAAAAAAAAAAAGAAAAGGCTTTTTAGACTTCTGACTGACCTCTGCCACAGACGCGCAGTGACACGTACCGTATGGTGGATTTGTTTGTTGTTTCTGGTTCGCTCCCTCACTCTTTCCCTCTACCTCTCTCAATCTGGGTACAACAGAAGGTCATTGACCTACGGGCCTAACGCAATGCATGATGACTCTCTGGCTCTGAGGCTGTTGACAAGCGTCTGTGTTCTTTTCAACAACTCGTTGAACCACCCCCCCTCCAACCCCTTCCCTTCGCAGGAATGTAACACAACCGCTCACTGAGGTAACCCAAGCCCCTCCCCTCTTCCATCCTTCATTTACAGAGAAAGACAGAGAGAGAGATAGTGCAAAACTAACTGAGAGTGTTAGACAGCTGTCCCCCATCTCCCCATCTAACTCTTGCTCCCTCTCTACTTCTCTTCCTCTCTTTACATTTGCTTCTAGCCCACTGCCTGCGGAATAATTAATGATGCAATTGAGCCAAGGAGAGGAGTCTGACCAGCAGGGGCCATTCCTGAATGCCTGGGCAGCCGTTTTATGGAGGACTGGAAACTAGAAACAGAGAGAGACATGGGAGACAGATAGGCAGAATAGGAGGGCATAAAACAGTCAGACAGTGAGAGGAAGAGACTGTTAATAGTTTGCTCCCCAACAGTCTTCTTCTATGTTTTTGCCCCCTCTAGTCTAATCCTCCATCCCCATCCCCCCCCTTCTCCTCTCTTCCATACTTATGGCGGGATCGGGGGGCCTGACCTGTCTGGTGATTGATGGTAATGTCTCAGGAAGTCATTTTCCCTGACAGCACCCTGCCGCCTTTCAACAGGCCTGGTGCAGAGGTGAGCCCATCAGATGGGTGCTTTAACTCTTTCCTCGGTCAGCATTTAGGTCTCCCCCACAGATCAATCTGAAACACCTCCTCTGCCATGGCACCTTCTTCCTCAACGCCGCAATACCAACACACGACCCTGACCCCGCTACCTCCAGCACCATGGGAAGACTGAGAAAGTCCTCATGAAAAACAGTGCAAGTCTGACCGTAACGACAAAACTAGAAAAAGGCTGGCAGTCATCAAAACAAGTTGCCTCGACTGAAAAACACGGCCCATCTTAAAATGTGTCCAACAAGCGGCCCCTAATTCAGGTTGCTGGGGATGGAACCCCACAATTCCATTACTGTCAGTGCTTACCACCTCCATTATGGCAATTAGGTACATGGTTCCAACACTAGGAATGCTTTAGTTTGCTCTGCAATTGCTAACATCTGCCATGTCTCCGCTCCATGTGTAGGAGCAGAGCTGTCGTTTCTTAAACACACATCTTCTTACAGTCACAGTCTCTCCTCGTTTTTTTTTTTTCCTCCCGTTTCTTCAACACTGCTCTCCACATTTATTTTCTTAATTCGACTCAAACTGTGCCTTAAAGAGATCCTTCTCTGTTTGAGTCCAAATAGCCTAAAATGATCCGTGAAGATACTTGCGGTTCCCGTTTTCAATAGGCTTCATTAGTTTTTAATATCTAGCCAAGGAAAGGAGGGGAAAATGGCATGGAGATAATCAATGGAAAGGGGCTGGTATGCTATTAATCTCCCCCAAAGGATTGTGGGTTACTACACGCTCTTGCATAGGCAAACATAACTGTGTGGTGAACACATCTGTCTGCCTGGATGGGCTACTTAATGAAACAGCCAGCGTTTGGCTGCTGAGATGGATGTCATTCCCTCAGTGAAAAATGAGTTCCCTCTCCCACTATGCTGAGGCAGAGCCACACTTGATAGGGCTCCATTCAATTCACTAGAGACCTGACTGTGCCCCTGTGTGAGAGCAGCTCGCTGGGTAGGACAGGCAACGCTTGGCCACTAGAGCAAGTCTTCATGGAGATCATATCAGGGAATCCTAATGTGAACAAGACTCAGGCTGATCTGGGAATGAGAGAGGACATAGAAAGGCTTGATGAGCGGCGGAACGGTGGGCAGATAACGGAGAGCAAGAGAGAGATGGCGCCTGAGCCACCTGGGATAGATAAGCAGGCTCAGTGTGTTTGTGTTTGAAAACCAGAATGCATGTAGTATGCCTGTGTTTATATGCATTATTGCCTATCTAACCAGGACATGTGTACATGCCACTGTGAGTGTGTATTCTGACAGTGTCAGAGGTGACCCTTGGTCAGGGAGTCCTGTAACAGGAGCTCACCTCCGGTTCTGTGAGCTCTCTTCTCAGTGTGCTAAACAGCCACCTGAAGAAAGGATAAGCCATTGTGACCCAGCCCCAGAGGTAACCAAGATACACCTCCAGGGACAGACATGAAACGCACACTGTCACGTGTTACAGAGACACAGCCAGGTGGACTGAGACTGACACGGAGGAAGATAAAGGTTTAACAAAAAGCTGTAAAATGGAGACAGGTGGTGGCAGGGATTGGAGGCGCAAGCAGGACCCTTATAAGAGGATGAATGCAAGCAGGATACAGTATAATGTTCAGCAAGCCCGGGTGAAGGTGTCAGCCGTGTTGTCTGGTGAAAACAACACATCACAGCATAAGAGGATTGGGCGCCCTAACACAGTGCCTTGGGGTAGCTGAGATTTGTGCCTGTATGGAAATTGATGCCTGTCAGCCTGCCTATGACTCAACTCTGACAATATGCATGCATGTGTGTTTGTGTGTGCATGCTGTTCTATGACAAATGAGCGGTGCCTAATTTCTGACTGATTATGCGGGCTGCGGGTGCCCTAAACCCCTTTGAACTTGTAATTGCTCCTGGTTTCAGTAATGAACATTAAGGAGGATTCAGAAATGTGTGGCTAATTACACATTTTAACCCCCCACCCTTTTACATTTCTTCATCTTAATACTGGATGAGAAAGAGGAAAAGGAGGAGCGCAAGTGGTAGTAGGAGGATAAGAGCCAAAGAGGAGATTCTGGGTTGGAAGGCATGCAACGCTGTTGTCGCCCGCTTTATCTAAATAATTGTGCAAGCTGGTTTATGGGGTTTAGAGAGGTGCTTTGTGTGTCAGTAGCTGCAGCCTTGGGGATATAGGGGACTAGCTTTCCTCACGATCAATATTGACAGAGATTCACATCTGGAGCCAAGGCCTGCTCTGCGAAGCTTTTAATTTATATTTATACATAGATTCCTCTTTGATTTTTCATTGTTTTCTTATTCCTTTACCATTTCCATTTCTGGGTAAATATCTGTGGTACAGGGAGGGTCCACTGTGGCTGGTGGAGGGGGAAAAGTTGGGGGAAAGCAGCAACAAATTGACCCGCTTTGATGTGGACTGAGCTCTCTCTCTAAGAAAAAAAAAAAAAAAGTCCATATGTTCAGAGAGGGAATAGAGAGAGGATATCAAGAGGGGGAAAAAGAAAAGGTGAGGAAGTGGGGAGAAGAGGTGAGAACAAGAGACATGGCTCCCAGTTATAAGGACCCCACTGTGCAGGAATCCCACTGCCTGCTCCCGGACTCAGCCCTGGGCAAAACAAAAGCATGCATTTGAGAAGCGCTGGAAGGGAGGGGAGAAAAATCACACAAAATGGCAGGAGTGGGATTTGGTGCAGCAAGGCTCCCATGACAAACCAAACAGTGAAACGCGTAGTCTGTTTTTGATTTATACTCGCTGCCTCCATCCCTCAACATTTCCTCTCTCCTTGCCTCTCTCCCCTTTAGCCTGGTTTGCTGTTTCCACAGTTGTGCTGCTCCTTTTTCCCCCCTTTTGCATTTTTTCTTCTCTTGGTGTGAGATGAATATCAAAGCAACGCTGGGGCAGCTTGGAGGCCTGCAGCAGAATCTCATTGGCCTCCATGGTCCCCAGAAAGCAGCAGCCACCGCTCTAACGGCTCTTGCCACAACCCTGCAATCAACCGTGGGGGCAATGAGACTAGCCTGCCAGGCCGGAACCCCTGGAAGGGTAAGGAGTAATTTAAGGAACCTAGCTCTAAGATGAGAAACCAAAATCCTCTTATACATTTTGTTATGAGTAAGATAACCCCCAAAGTGTAGAAAGGGGGAAATGGCACAGAATCTGCTGCAACCATCTTAATAACCCTGTTTTTTTCCACCAGGGGCACGCTATCTCAGAGTATCACACGGGCTCCCTTATTACAAATGACGTCACTCTATATCATTTCCCATAAAGGCAGCTTAGCCAGGTCCTAGGCTGAACTGGTGTTATGACTACAGAGGCAGTGGACAGAGCCGCAGGCGGGGAAATGTTCCTGAGCTGGGGTCTATTCTCAGTGGAGCGTAGCGCCTTAAAGGTTTGTGCATGCGAGTTCTTGGAAGTCCCTCAGTGTTGAGAGCTGTGAGTTTATGAATCTGTCTGCCCTCCACAGACCCAGCTCTGTTTGGAGTCCGCTGTGGTCGGTGGGCATGTGCGGTCAGGGGCCAGCCAAACTCATGCTGTGCTCTCACTCTTCCACAAGGACATCCTCAATATGAAGCCATGATAAAAAAAAAAGAAAAAGAAATGCAGATTGTGTCATATTTCAGGAAGCACTTAGCTTTTTTGTTGTTTTCTTACTGGGGGATAATTTCCAAGGCTCTTTCTTTTCTTTTACAAACAGAACGTGGAGTTTTACACAACTTAATCGCCTCCTTGCAGTGGGAATGTGCCGTTAACAGTCCCCCAGTGAAGGCACTCATTTCTGCTACTTCATTAACCAACCTGCATTAAGATGCAAACAGCAGGAGTGAAAATTAACTGGAAGAGATGCAAAGGAGAGCAAACACAATGGAGGAGAAGTAGGAGGGTTTGTGCAGGTATTCCAGCATTTACTAATTAAAAAAATAATGCCATGCTTATTTTGAAAAAAAACAATCAAACCTATTGGATTATAAGGGGAAGAAAAAAGGGGGCAAACATGCCAGCAGTTTTCTCACACGTACTGAGAAATATATACAAGGTTAATGTGCCATGTTTTCTATGTCAGTGGATTCCACGTGGGGTTGGTTGGCTTTGAAGTGGAACTGTGACAGATCTGGATTAGGGGGCAAAGTGTAAAGGTCTGACGTTGGTGCATGAAACGAATTAGGGCTTATTACATTCTAATGCAGCACTAAATCTCTGGAACAGCTATCATCTACGCCAAAGCATACTGTACAAGGCTTTCTGTCAATTACAGAGTTGCGCCGCTTGGAAATTACAGCAGCTTGTAAAGATGGGGGAAAAGTAATTCCTTTATAAAAACATGACTTCTGCCAAATAAAGAGCTGTGTTGACTGTCCTTCTCCTGTGAGTGTCTTGTCATTGCTATGGAAGGCCTTTGGTGGTGGGCTGGCTGGGGATGAACAGATGGCAGACTTAGGTGGCTTACGCCTCTGTTTTCCAGGGTCGCTGAGCAGCCAACATCAGAACACGGTGATTAGACAATAGCTAGGCTCCAAACCTCACCCCACCACCACCCCAAGGTCTCTTCCACACTCATTATCAGTGCCTTTCAATGACTTCCGTGCTAAACATCAGCAAACTCTCCTGTCACATTGTCGCTAACATCTGTTTTGTAAACACACACAAAGCAGTGGGTCTTGTCACCAAAGTCAGGGTGTGATGGCTCTTTTCCCCACAGCTCCCACTGATGGCCGCACATTTGGGCAGCAGCGGTGAGCCAAATTGTCGCTCGAGTTGCTACGGGTGACTGGAGAACTGACTTTTGGGCTCCCGAGGCAAACAAGCACATGACAGATTAGTGTGTGGGCCTCCTCCAGGCGTCCACCTCGGTGACCCTTAGGAGTCCCCTCTCTTTACCCCCTCCTCACCCCTTAACCCACCCCCTGCCTCTCCTTTGTCTCCACCTTCTCTTCAGCCAACCAACCTAAGGAGCTGAACAGTCAAGCTGATTTTAAATAACTTCTGTAACTTTCATGAATGATATTTTCTTAGCATGAATCTTTTTTTTTTTTAAACACCACATTTTATCATAAAAATCAACGACAGCAAATCAAAGATGCAGTTACACCAGAATTCATGTAACTTAACTACCGATTTATACTGAAAAATGAAGCTCAGTGCCAAGCGTACTGGAAAGCAGACAACAAGAAATATGAAATAAACAGCTTTTGGCAGTTCAATGTAAATGAGGAAGGGCTTGGGTATTTCAAACTGTTTGCAGATGTGTGTCTGCAGCAGTTAAATGCTGCTTGTCCTGGAACAACACACAAGGATTAGAAGGGCTAGAAGAGCTTAAACAAAACTGGGGATACCACGGGGCTGACTGTTTAGTCTACTTAAACAACATGCCCTCTCTTTTCTCGAGATGGACTCGTACACTTGTTTATCGTATGGGACAAACATCCGTTGCCAGGGTTCGGCCGTGCCTGTGCCCATGTCTTGTGAATGACCCCAACTGGGCTGTTTTATGTGCTTCTATAAAGGGCGCTAGAGAGAGCAGCTCCCACAGGAGGGCCCGACCTTACGATGACACCCTGTTGTCATGGAGACTAATGCTATGTTGGGCTTGGATTGGGATTGGGTGTGTGCGTGGGGTGGGGCGGGTGGGTTTGGGCACTGTCACTAGTGTATCTAATGATGTTTGCAACACAATGCGCTCAGCTCCTCAAAGCTCTCACTCTTATGGATGCCTGTTAACAGTCCCACTGGCAACTGTTTGTCCAGGTCATTTTCATAACAAATAATAAAAAAAAACAGTTTACGAACCAATAAATAAACACATTGTAATACTGATACATACGGGGGGGGGGGGGGGGCTGAAAAGTTCATAGGCTGAAAAGTTCATAGTGGTCAAATTTGACCACATGTGGTTTATTTTTCAACATAGTCTCCCCCTTCGGTTCACACACTTCTTCCACCGGTGTTGCAGCGCTTGGATCCCTGCGGTTGCAAAATAAACCACATTTGGTCAAATTTGGCCACTATGAACTTTTCAGCGCCCCCCCCCCCCCCCCAAATATACAGTGCTGTGAAAAAAAAATTGCCCCCTTCCTGATTTGTTATATTTTTGCATATTTGTCAAATATGTTTCAGGTCATCAATAAAATTTCTATACTAGACAAAGATAACCCAAGTAAATACAGAATGCAGTTTTTAAATGATGATTTCACTTATTAAAGGAAAAAAACTATCCAAATTTACCTGGCCCTATGTGAAAAAGTAACTGCCTCCTTGTTACATCATGAATTAACTGTGATTAACCACATTTTTAAAGCTGAGTTCAATTTCAGTAGCCACACCCAGGCCTGATTACTGCCAGACCTGCTGAATCAAAAAATCACTTAAATTGATCCTATCTGACAAAATGAAGTAGGCTAAAAGGTCTCAAAAAGCAAGACATTATGCTGTGATCTAAAGAAATTCAAGAACAGATGAGAAACAAAAACCCAGAACAACATCTAAAGAACTGCAGGTCTCACTTGTCTCAGTTTGGACACTGGTCCATGATTAAGCAATAAGAAAGCAACTGGGCAAAAATGTCATCCGTGGGAGACCCACCAAGGCAAAAACCGCTGCTGACCAAAAAGAACACAAAGGTTCCTCTCACATTCACCAAAAAAACGTCTTGATGACCCCCAAGACTTTTGGGGAAATATTCTGTGGACAGATGAGACAAGAGTTGAACTTTCTGGAAGGTGTGCGTCCTGTTACATCTGGCTAACACAGCATTTCATAAAAATACCAACAGAAAACGTGGTGGTGGTGGTGGTAGTGTGATGGTCTGGGGCTGCTTTGCTGCTCCAGGACCTGGACGACTTGCCATAATTGATGGAACCATGAATTCTGCTATACCAGAAAATCCTGAAGGAGAATGTCCAGCCATCAGTTTGTGACCTTAAACGTAAACCCTCAAATGTGGCTGAATTAAAACAATTCCGCAAAGAAGAGTGGGCCAAAATTCCTCACCAGCGATGTGAAAGACTCACTGCCAGTTATCACAAACAAATGCAGTTGTTTCCGCCAATGGTGGCACAACCAGTCATTAGGTTTAGGGGGCAATTACTTTTTCACATAGGGCCAGGTAGGTTCGGATTGCTTTTTTCCCCCTTAATAAATGAAATCATCATTTAAAAACTGTATCTTTAACATTAAAATTTTTTGATGAGCTCAAGCATTTAAGTGACAAATATGCAAAAATACAAGAAATCAGGAAGGGGGGAATACTTTTTCTCGGTATTTTTCACAGTATAATAACAGCCATTTGTGGACTACAGTAAGAAGAATATTTCATTGCCATCTAATTATTTGTAAACATATCTCACCTGAACATTTAGTTCTGCTTCACACTCCAAGAACTCTCCAAATGACCAAAAGGATATATCACTTCCCTTTCAAGGAGCCCAGGGGACCAATACACCTGGCTTAGCAGCTTAACAGCATTTCCCAAAACACCCAGGCCAAAGGGTGGCCCAGCACAGAACCTGAGAAGCTTGATGCTTGTGTCGGCTACTTACTTACTCATCTGACTGACCACTCTCCCTCTCTCTCTCTTACAACCCGCCTCTCCTTCTCGTCTAGCCAACACATACTCACTTCGGCAAAACTTCCCAGCTTGCCCGTTTTTCTCCCGAGGCTTGTTATTTATTTTCCTGGGTGTTTGAGGGTTTACACTAGTTTAAAAGACAAGTTCAGACCTCGGAGTGGTATCTTTGTATCTGAGTGCTTCCTGTTTTCATTGCGAGGCTGACCCTTGTCTTTACAGGGGTGAGTAAGGGCTAGCAGGGGGTTAGCAGGGGGTGAGAGGGAAGGAAGGCCAGGGGCGCCAAGGGGCTAATTGTAAATTTTAGAGTTTGTTTCTTGCCAAGCACAAAAGGGCATTGCGTTCAAAACAATAACTAAAACTACTAATAAGGTGAAATTCCCTGCACCACCTCTTCTTCTGTCTTGCACTTCTGCATCCACCCAGTCAACTTTTTCCTCCCACGCTGGATTGTACACTCCATGCTTTTGAAGTGCAGCAGAACATTTTACCCCTAACAGTGAAGTTTACCTTTCTGATAACATAATCTCCCTGTAGTATTGAAAAGCTTATACCAACAGTCTGGGATTTCCCTTCCCCTAATGTGGCTGGAAGACTTCCAGAAAGTCATGGCAAGGGAGGGCGGGGCGGGTGTGTGTGTGTGTGTGTGTGGGGGGGGTTATTAGAGGGAGAACAAGAGGGAGGGAAGACAGAGGAAGGGAGTGGAGAGACAGTCTGACCCTCTTCTGCCAGCTAACACCAGCTGATCTGTTCAGCCGTTTGCCAGTTACATATGGAGCATCAAAGGCTGCCAGCTCACGTGCTCTCTAGTGCATGTGCATATGGCCTCCATGTGGAAAGAGGTCGGGGTTATAGCATCTTTTCCATTGTGGCTTTTTATATTTTGGGAGACCGATATGATGCAAAAAACACATTTTCATCTTTGCTTTAAGTGTCTGAATTAGTGGTACTGTACATACTATATTTTTTTTATGTGCAACTCTCATGAAAGAAACTTGTGCTTCCTCTCAAAAGAGTGTGAGGTCAGCGTTAAGCGAAGGGAGGGTGGGAGGGAAAAGCGAGAGGGCAATTTTGTTATACTGAATCTAAAGCCAACAGTTGTTACCATTGGCCTGTGTTGTTTTTCTGTGTGTGTGAAGGGGGTCCTGTCCTTTTGAGCCTTTCAGAAGATGTGACAATGGCTGGATGTTGAGAACATATGTAGAGAGACCCCCGCGGCTCATCGAAGAGGAGCTCCATGCTGGCCCCCTCGGTTTGAGAAAATACAAGGCCGCTCCTTTCACTCCTCACCCCCTCAGTTAATGAATGCGTGAATGGCAGAATGCCGCTATGGGCCATTCAGGGGCCAAAGTCCCCAAGAATTCACCCCTGCACAAACGCATCCAGCTATGGCAAATACATTTGCTTAACAAATTAAAAGAAAGGAGAATGGTTAATGGGGGTGTGTGCGTGTGTGTGTGTGTGTGTGTGTGTGTGTGTGTGTGTGTGTGTGTGTGTGTGTGTGTGTGTGTGTGTGTGTGTGTGAGTGAGAGAGAGAGCTAGAGAGAGCGAGAGAGACTTTATGGGTGGGAGAACTGGATGGTGAGAAGAGAAGGGGGATAATTCAATTAGTCCTCTTCCTCGGCAGAGAAATGAAGGCAGGTTAAATGGGAGGGATTATTATTTGTACAAGACCAGCCAGAGCTTTGCACAAAAGAAACAAATAAAGATTGGATAACATCTACAAGCGGGGGGGGGACGTGATAAAGGAGAGAGAGGGACACAGAAAAAGAGGACCTTGTAAGCTCTGCTGCTCCCTCTGAATTAACCAGCTCTCTGAAAAATTGCCCAATATCAGGCTCTGTTCAATTTATTTAATACAATTGTTGCTGGTAATTTTTTTTTTCAAAAGATTTGACAAGAAGGAAGTGCTTAAACTGTGGCTAGTAAAATAAATAAAAAAAGCCAAGTGATGTGTCTGAAAAGGTGCGCTCATATATAGACACATTTTTGAGTTTATCCCTTCAATCACATACATTTTTTATGATATCGCAATTAAAATAGCAATAATACAAAGTTTAGCCTCCTGCCAGCCTTAAGCCTGAATGAAGCTGCATCTGTGCGGTTTGTTGAGACATTCCCAGTCAGAGGGCGATGGAGCTGTGAACAGCTGTGAAGTCATTTTGATAATGATGAGAATAATAAGCGTGCAGACTGGCGTGGTGGAGCTGCTAAGGCCTGCAAGGCTCAGGGCTTTGCTGTTGCAGCTTCACTGCTCCTGAATAGATAAAAGTGATTAAAGCACTCCTGATTATCCCTGACCAATATGTAATGGATTTACAGCCCTTTCAATTAGGCTGTATTTGCTGGCTGCTTATTACTTGGGCTTTTGGTTAGGTAATCAGGGTACAGGGGCTTGGAGTGGAGAGCGGGCACTACGGTGGGGGCTTCAGGGGTGCACAGAGGGCACGTGACCCTCTTAAAGACATGGATGATCTATGTTACTGGAGCTCTAAACTAAGTTTCTTCAACTTTCCCCGTTTGCATCTTTGACTTCACCCCCACCCCCATTGTCAATCCGATTCTGAAACAGAGAGCCATGAGCACAGACAGCTTATGTGTCCCAGTGTGGCCACCACCTCCTGAAATCTGACCTGCTTTGCAAAATCAATACAGCCTGATGTTCTGATAATGTTCTGACATTATGGAAGGGTACGGAGGGGGGCACGGAGGGGAAGTGTGGGGGGGGACCCCTTTTTACAAGGACATCGAAAGCAGGGAGTGTTTTGTTATTCTATAAAAATCTGTTTAAAAATGACTTACAAATGACTGACTGTTGCCATATCTATTGTATTTAAGCATCTAAACTAATCATGGATGGATAGATTAAATGGTCATTCTTGTGCTTGAATCACATAAAAAAAACGTGTTTTACATCTTTGCAGACAATAGCTACCACTCTTCCTGCCTGCAAAAAAAAAACAAAACTGCAGGACAAATGATGCATCTCACACTGTAGTAAATCTCATGGCTTGTTGGACCATTTTCCGGTTACGCAGTGTGCTGAGCAGAGCCAACAGTCCAGACTGGTTAGACTGACCTCGTCACTGTGTCCCTCTGACAGGTGGCTGACAGGTGAGCATCACAGCAGCGCTCTGTCTCACTCACTTTCTCCTCCGCCGTGCACTTTTCTGTCCTGATTGTGTGCATGCGTGTGTAAGTCCAAAATATAATGCCCTTGCTTACCGTGAGATGCTGGAAGAGCCACGCCCTCATGATGTTAGTGGCCACTTTAGGGAAAATGCCCCGCTTTTTCTGCCTCCGTTTATCCTTGTCTGGGTCGTCGTCGTCCCCCGTGCCCGGCGATGCAACACTGTTGTCTAAGCCCTCTCCTGGACGGAAACCAAACCGGGGGTTAAATAGCATCCCAGACCACACCACTGGCTCAGAATACAGTAGATGAAAAATCCATCTATATATATATATATATATATATATATATATATATATAAAACTCTAAAAGCTGAAACAGAAGCACAGAGTCAAAGCTGCATTTAAGGCTGAAGGAAAGATGGATAGATGGACAAATACCGCAGATATGAAGGAATTCAAAAGTGCTGCTCTTTGGGTGAGAGCAGAGCCGGGTTTGTGTAGTGAAGACTTGGAGGTGGGGGGGGGGGGGGGATTTAGCTGGCCTTAGACCAAGGCCTGCACATAGTGAGGGGTTTACACACAGTAATAGCAGAGCTATACCCCAGAGCATGAGAGAGGGGAATAGAGGTCAATGACTCAAATGTTATAGTTGGACGCTAAAACAGTAGGGTCCTCATTCCATTTGTACTGTACCAGGAGGAGGAGGGAAGAAAAAATCGGCACAGAGACTTCAAGTACAGCACAGCAAAGCCTCGGACTCATGTCATTAATTCAATGAAATTTGCATGCTTGACATAATGTGGAACACTTTTTCATCTTTTGAAAAAAGCCATAGGGGACAGAATGGAGTTATGCAGATATGTATAATAATAATAATAATAATAATAATAATAATGATACACAGTCATTTATGTATTCATAACGTCCACTGGAGGTGCATGAAAGTTGTATGTTGTGTGAGGTGGGTTCATTGTTGCACTTCATTGTACATAATGGACTCATTGTCTGCTTTCCAAAACCCTAAATACCCCCCCCCCAACACACACACTCACATGCACACACTAGACCACAAGATTAGCATGACAGGCCAGCGGCAGCTTTGCCTGCATTAATGTCCATCAGCGTTTGATTTCGTGAGGAAAACATGCACATTCGCCAACCTCCGTTACATTGAAGTTTCCATGTTTGTCCCTTGCCTTTTTTTTCTTGTTCTGCTTCCCCCGGCATTAATTGTGCATTAGCAAAAATGATTTACTTTTAACAGTCATAGTTATTTTTTCTTGCCCCCGGGCACAAATGCCTTGAAAGCCTTCCTTGAGGGCATCTAAATTATGTATCTGAAAAACTCCTCCACTAAGGAAGAGAAGGACCCTGACATTCTCAAAATTCAGACTTGCATGTCCTCCCGTTTTTGGAGAGGCGTCAATCACAACCACCTATACAAGCCTTAATCTCGCATAAATATTTGAACTAATAACATTAAAAAGAAGGAAAGAAAAAGGATCCGACTGGCGGCTTAATCCAATGCAAAATAAATGAACACGAGGACAGCAGGGGCCTGCACTTCCATCTACTTCTTGCACTTTTTTCCTGTTCTCCCTCTTGTTTTCCCTTTTCTTTTTTCTTCCCTCTCTTGCTTTTCGGTCTGTGCACAATGTTTTCCTTCCACATCATTAGTGCAGAGGCACACGAAGGAGGAAAACAGACAAGTGGCGGCTTTGCACTCCCTGCGTGAAGTTAAAGAAGCAACAGTCCTTCTGAAGGACATGTGGGAATAGGGACATATGCGAGGGATATTGTAATTGTAGAATGGGCATTCATTAGTGGCAAATGCCATAAATCCCAGACTAAGTACGAATCCTTGTTCAGGAAAGCCTAAAACAATAAACCTTGGTCTGGCCAGAGCCTTAGCCTGACTGTGAGGGGCTTCCTGAGAAATGCGACCCAGACGGAAGCTAAGCCTTACTCCCTCACTTTGCTTCCAAACTTCAATAAAAAACACTACTAGTGAGCTGTGAATTTTAACCACCTCCCTTTTGTTTCTCTGCTTTTGAGCTCCACTGAATAACGTTGATACACAGTTTGCTGTTTGTTAGTACGCCGCTGGGTTTTGTGTTGATTTTCGAGTTACTCTCCAAATCCCTCTCCTGCTGTGAGCAGTCAGCCTCATCCAATTGAACCACACAGTGGCCAAAAGGCTGGCAGATTAATTTTATTGACGTTTCCATTTTCACTGCAATGTGATAGCCCCCCCCCCCCCTCCTCGGCCAGGGCCAGAGCGACCTGTGCGTATTTACAGACTGACCTGTCACTTCATTACCCAGCATGCTTGCTGCCTCCTGTCCTCGCCCGCAAGGATGAAACCAGACTCCGGTGCTTTGCAGCTCAACTCTCTCTCACATGCACATGGATGCAGACATGTGTCCACACATACAACATGTGGAATTCAGGCGTAAACTCTGTGCACACTCCAGACAGCTGTTTTTGAATTACATTCAATATGCTGAAACATCCCAAACTATGAATGGTGGGGAAAAAAAAAAAAACATCTGTGGACAGAACATGAACAGAGAGAAGCAAAGAAAGGGGAGAAACATAATGAAACGAGAGCTATAAAGGAGGAGTGAAAATAGAATAAAGAAGATCCAACTTGCACAACCTCATTAGATCTAAAGGAGAGCTGGTGCTTTGCATCCACCCCCACTCCTTTCTTATGAGCGAGAGAAGGAACGCTGCAGGGCAAATTGTCCCAAACACTAATGGCTTCTGACTGTTCCCTGGCAACTCTGCTGTTCTAACCTGTGTGGATGTGCACTCTGGAAAAAAAAAATGGGGAAAAAGTGCAGGGCAGAGCAGGGGGAAGCGTCCCATCATCTGGCCATGTGACACAGATGGGGTTTGGCTATTAGGAGCCAGTCGAAAGGCCTAGGGGATCCGAGGTGCTGGAGTGTAGCCCCGGGCACTTTTGGAAAAGCAGCACCCTTGGAAACAGAAAAAAAAAAAAGACCCCCCCCCCACCCCAGGACTCGCTCCCTGTCTTCTCTCAGCATTTCCTCCTCCCTCACTTCTCCCCTCACTCTATCAAGATCTTGACTTAAAGTGCCCGCAACAAAAGTTTCGCTGCACATATTCATATGCACAGAAATGAAGAAGGTGAGATCAAGTGAGATGGAAGACGATGACCAGACATGATGGGGCTACGAGAGTCAATGAGCGCATGAGCAAACAAACAAGCAGAAGTCAATGAGCGCATTACTCTCTCTCTCTCTCTCTCTCTCACACACACACACACACACACACTCCCTCTCTCATCACCAGTGGGTGGTTATTAAAAATGCATTCAGATATATCTCCCTGTGAGTAAATTGGTCTCAGGGCTGAGCTCATTAACGGGTTGGGATGGGACTGTAAACACATTGCATCTCTGCTTATCTAATGTTGGCTCATTCAGGGTCACTTCAGGATTTCTTCCATTAAAACATAAAAAAAAACAACCCCTACCCCACAGTCTCTGCTGAGAATAACGGGGGATTTCAGGGGAGTCCTAATGACTCCAGAGCTGGCGCTTCATGCCTTGTAGGTGCTTTGTCCCCGTGGGGAGCAGCTAAGGTTCAGTCAACCCTGGAATTATTGTGGATGTGATCATGAGAAGCACATACTGCGGGCATCTGCTGCTCCGCCAGTCTCATACCTCACATGCGTGTGGATAAATAATCACTTGTCAATAGCTGGAGAACACATTCAGATGCAACCACGGCAAGTTGGGCTAGTTACACACAAGGGTGGTCTCTATATGCCATCACAAACATGGAGGAGTCTCTAGACGAGCTTCAGATAGTGTGCGTGCGTGCGTGCGCGCGCGCGTGTGTGTGTTATTCTAAAAGCTGTGCAGTGATTTTGCACTGGGAAGCCTGGGCATTTGTTTCAGGGTAATGAAGCAAGAGTGTAGAAGCAGTGGCTTATGGAAGCTATGGTTAAAGTGACTAATTACAAGAGACCCCCCCACACCCCCCTGTCAGCCCAAACTAGTCAGGCGTGTTCACCCGAGCTCACCCAAATCAAGGATGGAGAGGGGGGGGGGGGGGAACTCACGAGGGGAGCAGATGAAGGGTGAAGCTGAGGGGGTTTGTTACTGCAGGAACTTCTTTGGCCTTCGCCACCCCAGCACGCCATAGTGACTGAGAACCTCCACCTCTCCCTCCACACCCCCCCCCCCCCCCGTTACACCACCTCTATCCCTGGAGGCTCGGTGGCACAGAATGATGAGAAAAGAAGGGGGGGATTTAGAGCCTCCTTTTCCCCTCTTTTTCTCCTCAACTTTTCAGCCAGCATAAGCGGCGTTTAGCACATTCAGTCCCCCCCCCCCCCCAAAAAAAAAAAATGGCAGCGAATGAGAAGCAGTGGGGGCTCCTCTTTTGTCCGTCTGGTTACCCCTTTTATTTACTCTGGATTTACGAAGGGGTCTCTGCCGGCTCTGGGACCACATGCTCCTCACACACACACACACACACACACACACACACACACACACACACACACACACACACACACACACACACACAGGGTAAAGCTCTATTCACTAGTGGACCGACTAGTCCTCTGTTGCTCTGTGCTGACTAGGGATTACAGGTCTTCTTGCAATAACCACACGGTAGCACTATGCTTTGCACTTATATAACACACAGTATAGACAAGTGCTACTAAGTAGAACATAACTGAAACACATACAAAAAAAAAATATCACAGCTTCTAACAGCGAGTATAAGGCATCTGTGTAATTTTTTTGTCTTTATATGACCACATAATATGGTCTACTACACTTATTCAGAGCCATACAGTAGATGGGGGCTTGAAACGGAACTGCTTTAGTGTGGCTGCACCGCTGCAGCCAGCTTTTTTTTTTCTTAACGCTGATTATTTCCTGATCTGTGCTTAAACAAGCAGCAGCGCCTTGCACTGGACCATAAAACAACAGCTTAGTAAACAGCAAGCATGCTGACAAATTGGTAGCGCTCAGGCCGGAGTCATTAACAGCCTTAAAACCTGTCAGAGCAATTACAACAAACTCTCGCCTTCAGCAAGTCCCCCTGCCAAACCTAGATGTCACCAGCCGCCCCCTCTTTACCAACGCCACCCCCTTACTGCCAGGACACTGGCTAAAGGTGAATGAGGAACCACTACCGTTTTTTTTTTTCCCCCTCGCCTCCAAAAGCCATGACACCCCAGAGAAATGAGGACAAACCTCCATCTCCAACACAGCTGTATCTGCATCCTGGGGGCTACAACTGACTAGTTTCTTTTGCATGAGAAATAATGTGTAGTTGTCTCCCCCGAAAAACACATCATTAAGTGTTCCCTTAAATGAAGTGGAATAAGAGCTTCTAATTAGATGTTTTTTTTTTTTCTATGTGTGGGGAAGCGAGGCAGTCAGGCAGTAAGAAAGGCATGGAGGGAAGGAAGGAGGGCGGTGTGGGAGGGAGGGCAGTTGCTCAATAACTCCTGTACCTCCTCTCCACCCTCCCATCTCTGCCCCTTCTCTAAGCCCCCTAACCCTGCCATCAGGCAGATATCTCTCTGTCATCCCTGGAATGCCAGAGATAACTATCGCCTCTCCACTGATACAAGGCCTCTCTCCTCTCTCAAGCACAGTGTTGACCCCACTGTGCACATCTCTACCATAGAGGGTGAGGTTGAAGAGGAGGCAGCAGAGGAAAAAAAAAAAGAGGGGAGGGTTTAGGGTTGGAGGTAAAATGTATTTCTGACAGCCAGTTAGACTGTTGTACCTTTTAACCCAAAACATGGGCTGGAACAAAGCCATCCTCCCCTCTTGGTTCCTCTCTTGGAGCAAAAGAAGCAAGTTCGTCCAGAAGCAAAAGGGAGGAAAGAGGGCAAGCTGCATGGTGAGTGCATTTTAAACAGTTACTCTCTACAACTCTCCTGATCCTGTCATACAATTATAAACCCAAAATACAAATGTGATTAACCTGTTATATTCAACAACTCCCCTATGGTGCTCAGGATATAAACTTTTTAAATATTTCCTTCAAGCTCTGTACATATGTGTATAAAAGCACAATAAGAAAATGTGCAGCTTTTGCACAGATGTGGATTAAATCTAAGAGTGCATGTCAGCTGCAACAGGGCTCTGCCATCTAAAGGGGTCTTTATTTTGAGGAAGAAAGATCCAAAGAAAAGCAATGGAATAAAGATGTATAAAAGAAAGGAGGCAGGCTTTTGCAGATGTCAGGACCCAATTTGCATGAATGGCAAAGGGCTAAATTGCAGGGGATGGGGGAGCTACCCTCCACCCCCACTCCACCCCTTTTTTGGGGGGGGGGGGGTTCCAACCTAAAAAGGGAGTTGTGATGCCCATGACTGCCCCTCACTCAGCAGACAGGGATCAGTGGCTAATGAAGGGCTTTGGGTCTCCACCAGACATTTCACACTCTCTGCCTCCTTGACAACTCCACCCTGCTCCCCCTACACTCTTAACACTGCAGTAGAAACCGGTGCTGCTCTTCCTTTACATTCATTAATTGGTCTCACAGGTAATCTTGGTTCATTGCTTGTTTCCTCATAAACAAACTTGCAGCCCTGCCACTGTGGCAGTCCAAGCCTTACAGTTCTGCCTGTTCAAATTTTGCCGCACTTTCTTTCCACAATATTGCACAGTGACACTGCTCTTAGTTGTTAAGTGTTAGATATTATCTCAGTAATCAATAAATGTTACAATTATTGTAAAGAAGTAATTCTGAACTCACCAAGAGAAACATACCTCATCATTTAAAATCAGACTGAAAGCACACGGCCACATCATATGGGTCCGTTGGGTAGAAACAAAATGGCTTTATAATTCCTGCTAAGAACTATTGAATATCAAAGGCTTCCACCTAAACCACCACAAAGACCAGCTCCACGCTATGCTGACTGCCAATTTTAACTGAGAGTGTTTCTTGAGTTGGGCCCGCTTGCACAGTTTGAGGCGATGTACAATAACAGCACAAGCAGCGATCCTCTACGCTCAATTTCATTTTGAAACCAAACAAACAAACTTGGCAGTTCTACACTGACAACTTGGACTTATTAGAGACATCTTTGGAACACCTGAAGGACATTCGCCTCAAGGACGAGCTTGAGAGAGATGGGGACATCTATAAGGAGCTTAGGGGTTTGTCGAGTAAATGAATTAAAAGGTTTATAAATCAACAAGTCAACCATCAGATTGTAGCCTCTGCTCAGCAGCCCTCTCATCAGCCAAATGCCATGAAGTTTTTTTTCCCTTTTTCTCCACGCTCTCTTTTTTCACACAAATGTCCTGGAGGCAGGGAACAAAGCGAGCAGAACTGATTACTGCACTGTTGCTCCGCTCCGACAGTCTAAACTCTGTTTGGCTTCCTAATGAGCTCACTAAAAACCCAATTCATCACCCATAACTCCTTCTCAACCTGCCTTGAAATCCCCCATTATGGGGAGTCAAGGACAGTCCGTTTACGGGCTTTGGGCTTGGGTCAAGGGCTGTGAAGGGGTGGATGTCAGCGGCTGTGACAACACTGAGGGGTTCTTCTGAAATATCATCACCATCTGTCACTCATTTCATGCTAGCCAATCTTTTCTTCTGATCGTCCCACTCCATTTATTTTATACACATAAAAATTGTATTTATACCTTCAGCATAGTAAGCCTTACACAAGCCTCCCCCATCACTTATGCCCCCCCCCACCCCCAAATCAGTTTGCAATGCCAGCAGTGTCCCACCCTGAGCGGAGGAATGTCCGGCTTGATGGCTGCAGCAGCGGGAACGTCCCGTTCCAGTCCGCTTTCGCACCAGAGATTTCAAGTTTAATACCCTTTCGTCCCATCCCTGCAAAGACAGGAATTTGGTGGGAAGGGAATGTAGGGGGTGGGGTGGGGGTGGGGGCATGAAAGAGCGCCATACAGTCAGTCTATTAAGAACGGAAGGAAGGAGGGAGTTGTGGAGAGGAATATTGTAGGTACATGACGAACAGCTGAGATGGTAGGGAATGAGATAAAAAAGAAAGCATTTTGGTTGGAAGGAGGGGGTCAGAAGCAGAGAGGTGGAGGAGAAGAGCAGCAGAGGGTTGGGGTAAACTCCCACAGTTCCTCATTACATGGAGCTGAAATGATCCTCCTGACACCTGAGCTGTAACCAAGAGATTACAGAATTGATGAATCCTTGGTTTAAAATGCAGCTGTTTTATTCTGCTTTAGTAATTAATTCTTTTTCCAATAGTGTATTGATTAAGCGTAGCCCCTGATAAAGTTCAAACTGAGAGAGATTCCTCCGGGGCTTTGGGTTGGCCCGCTCTAAAGAGCCAGTGAAAACTTCCTCCCTTCACCTGCATCGCTCCCTCCCGCTCTCTCTCTTTTGGAGCAGTTTACCCTCATAAATTAGTCAGCTATCTGAGGAGTGAGGATCTCGCTAAGTTGATACTTGTTTTGTCTGGCCTCCTGCTTAAATCTTTAGTTGGAATATTTATACAATTAGACCTACACAAATGCAGATGCCTCTATAGACAAGTCTTTCATGACTAACGAACACCTTAAAAGATCCCATTTAACTGCAAAATGGTGCTTTCTTGTGTTCCAGCCTTCTAAAATGTGTGCATGGGTTAGATATTTATCACAAAAGCATCAACATGGTCACCTCACTCAGGAATACTTTCCCCCCCAACATTCTCTTACATGAACAAGGGCAGCTTTTCTGGAGTCATTCACAGTATTTGGCTGATAGCAATCCATTTCATGCCCACAAACTCCATGTTTTCCAAAACGGTGAGCACATCACCGACTCTCCTTCAAGGAGCACTCAGCCACAAAGCTCCACTCAGAGCCGAGGATCCAAGCAGTCTGTTGGCATCACAGCTAACATTAGCGCCAGCGGCTTGACAAAAACAAAAGTTCGGGTTTTTCTGGGAAGCTGCTTCTTAGGGATGCTGCTGTTTCTACACTGTTGCGCTGGGCTTCAGGTCCACTACTCGTACAGTAAGTAAATGATTTCAATATTTTAACGGCAGGGCCAAATAACCCAATGTCAGGGCTGCTAACCATTGCTGTTAGCATAGCACTGTTGTTAGCATAGCACTGACATGTTCAAAGAAGAGAAGTCATGTCTGGTTTGCCGTCTACAACTGCACTGGTGACAATATTCTTGGTTTCCTGGTGATTGCTGTTATCCTGGTTTTTGTCCAAATGTCAGCTCAAGTGAGACAGAGAATTAAAGCAGTTTAGCATTAGCCTAGCAGTTTAATTGTGGCTAGCCTTACTGCAGCTCACCCAGAAAAACTTTGCCTAATAAGGGGCTCATGGACATTAATGAGCAGGTAGAAAATGCTGTTTGAGACTAAGGAACAAAGGTGTGTCATTTTTACTGAGCTGTAAATAACACAGGAATTATTTTTAACTTTTAAAACTGTATGTCCATGAGGGTTCCAAAACCTAAAATTAATACCTTGAAATGGCATAAAACAGTGTTGCTAACCCTCACTCTTTTGGAGTGAGTCTCACTCTTTTGCCCTCTCTCTCTCACGCAACACAAACATTATTTCTCACTCCAAAATGATGAAATTACTGCCAATATCATGTCGACTTTCTTCAGATTTTCCCCCCATTAAGAGCAGACTGAACATTTTCTAAGACTTATTCGGAGGTAAAAAAGTGTATTTGTTGGGAAAAACAAACAACTGTTTATGGAGGTGGGCGGTGGGGGTCAAAAAGTTCATAGGCTGACCATAATGCAGTGGTCAAATTTGATCAAATGTGGTTTCTTTTTCAACATATTTTTCAACATTTCGACATCGGTGTTGCAGCACTTGAATCCCGGTGGTATAGAAGCTCTGTTCTTGATCCTCAAAGGCATAAGGCCTTAGTCAGCCTATCAACTTTTCAGCCCCCCGTTATATATGAATTCTGCGCCTGCACGCTCACTCCAGCACTACCCCTCAGTCTCCGCCATGCATGCACAATTCCCTCTAAAACTCACTCCAAGCTTTTCTGAAAAGTTGCCAACTCTGCATAAAATGAGTTTTATTCTTGCTCAGTAAAACACTTTAATTTTTTACTCAACCAGGATCCAAGCCATACAGAACATGAGCTTTTTTAACTGCTCCAAAAAAAAAAAAAAATCCCTTTTCTTATTTTCATCTATGCATTTTTCTATAGGGAAATGGGCACGTGATATCACCCAATGGAAAAACCGCAAGGAATTGTGGGAAATGAGGTCTGCCTGTCTTTGTTCAGTAGTGAGCGATGAAAGCGGTTAAGCTGAAGTTTTTGAGAGGGTTGCTTCAGTGTGTTATTATTATTCATCCGAATACCAAGCAACGTTAGAATAGTGAAGTTTTGCTGCATTATCAAATGCCACAGCCGCTCTCACGATTGCCGTGGGGAAAAGATTCATAACAGTGTACGCGTTTTATAACATCCCAACTTGGAAGAAAAGTGGAGAGAATCGGGTCTCCAAGCTAACAAAGAAGCGCTGGATGGAATGGATTGCAGCGGTCAGAAGGAAAGACATCAGCTTCAACAATATTTCTGCACATATGGTTATGTGTTCTTGGCATTTTCATGAAGGTAAGTTGTGATTTAAACACATATAAAGATTCCTTGTATGCGTGTGGAGTTGTTGCTAACTTTTAATAAGCTGGCTGGGAATTCCCAGAGCGCACATTGTTGCCTTCATTGCGCATGGATTTAAAATCAGCTTAGGACTGAAGTGGTTCCAAGGTTGTCATAGCCAGGAGCGGCACTGGGGTTAAGCTCCCAGTGCTCATAAAATGCTCCTTACGGCATGCGTCTCGAAAAGCCTCTGACAACTAAGTCCAACTCCTAGCCTGCCCGTGTGGTTTAGTCTCTAAGCCCGGCGGAACTGCTTTTACTAATAGGAGAAGGGGCGAAGGCGGATCTCTGGTGCCTTAAAACCAGATGCTTCGGGTAGATGGTGGCTCGTCAACCTGGGAAGGTAGCCCATCTAGGGGAAGGTAAACCCTGATTTCAAACCTCCGCTGCCTTGCGGCACACCCGGTCACGGCAAGGGCTTCGGGAGTCAACCCTGAGGAAAAATCCGGAGTCGGAGCCCCTAAGGCAGTTCTCTGTTGTGCTCAGCATCGTTCTGGCAGCTCCTGCGACGGCGCTGGTGCCAAACTATAGCAGCCCTGCTATTCCTTTGGATTCATCAGTGACGTGGAGAGGGGGGACATGCTGTATGGGTAACATCTTGTCCTCCATATCTTCCTGCCCAGGCTTGAATCCTACCAACGCTGGAAGGTAGAACACCGGTGCGCATCAGCCTGTTCAGCCACAGGCGGTGCTGTTCCAGCAGAGTAGATGTTTAGGATTCTCTTCCATGGTCATCATAGACCGACGGAGGCCGACGACAACGAGGACTGAAGTCCATAGAATGTTTGGTATCGTTAGATTCAGCAGCTTCTTCTCTCTCAGGTGACTATAAAAACATCTCTGTCCTGATTTAGCATGTTTTTACAGCGGCTAATTATACCGGTAATTTTTTCGGTGCACCAGCATGAGCGTCGGACTTATCACATTATTTGGTTAATATTTCATATCCAGTTGTGAAATAATGTGTATATACAGTGGCATGAAAAAGTGTTTGCCCCCTTCCTGATTTCTCATTTTTATGTATTGTTTGTCATACTTAAATGTTTCAGATCATCAAACAAATTTAAATATGAGACAAAGATAACAACACAAAATGCAGTTTTTAAATGGAAGGGTTTATTATTAAGGGTAAAAAAAAAATCCAAACCTACATGGCCCTGTGTGAAAAAGTGATTGCCTCCCCTGTTAAAACATAAATTAACTGCATTTTATCACATCTTTGGGAAGCTATATATATTATAAAGTCATTTCTAAAGCTTTGGGATTCCAGCGAACCACAGTGAGAGCCATTATCCACAAATGGTGAAAACAGGGAACAGTGGTGAACCTTCCCAGGAGTAGCTGACTGACCAAAATTACCCCCAAGAGCGCAGTGACGACTCATTTAAGAGGTCACAAAAGACCCCACAACAACATCCAAAGAACTGCAGGCCTCACTTGCCTTAGTTAAGATCAGTGTTCATGACTCCACCATAAGAAAGAGACTGGGAAAAAATGGCCTGCATGGCAGAGTTCCAAGACGAAAACCACTGCTCAGCAAAAAGAACAAAGGCTCATCTCAGTTTTGCCAGGAAACATCTTGATGTTCCCAAAGACTTTTGGGAAAATACTCTGTGGACTGGATAAAAGTTGAACTTTTTGGAAGATGTACGTCCCATTACATCTGGCGTAAAAGTAACACAGCATTTCAGAAAAGGAACATCATACCAACAGTAAAATATGGTGGTGGTAGTGTGACGGTCTGGGGCTGTTTTACTGCTTCAGGACCTGTAAGACTTGCTGTGGTAAATGGAACCATGAATTCTGCTGTCTACCAAAAAATCCTGAAGGACAATATCCGGCCATCTGTTTATGACCTCAAGCTGAAGCGGACTTGGGTTCTGCAGCAGGACAATAAGCCAAAACACACCAGCAAGTCCATCTCTGAATGGCTTAAGAAAAACAAAATGAAGATTTTGGAGTGGCCTAGTCAAGTCCTGACCTGAATCCCACTGAGATGCTATGGCATGACCTTAAAAAGGCGGTTCATGCTCGAAAACCCTCCAATGTGGCTAAGTTATAACAATTCTGCAAAGATGAGTGGGCCAGAATTCCTCCACAGGTCTGTAAAAGACTCAATGCCAGTTATCGTAAATGCTTGATTGTAGTTGTTGCTGCTAAGGGTGGCCCAACCAGTTATTAGGTTTAGGGAGCAATCCCTTTTTCACACAGGGCCATGTAGGTTTGGATTTTTTCCCCTTAATAATAAACACCTTCATTTAAAAACTGCATTTTGTGTTTACTTGTGTTGCCTTTGTCTAATATTTAAAGGGCCTATATCATGCTATTTTAAGCCTTTCAGAGTAAACTATATGCATGTATGTGATAGTATATTACCTTTGGTAGACTGGAGAATGAATTTCTTATGAAATATGAGTTATTTTCAGGAGCTACTTTTCCAACCCGGAAGTAAGATGCCTCGATCTCTGAGGCTCCGCCTCTCCTTCTTGTGGCTGCCGCCCATTTCATGATGATAATAAACTCCAACCATTTCTGACGAGTAGGCACTTCTTTAGGAAGGCTGAACAAACTCCTAAATCTCTCACAGCCAAAGACACATTTACGCCACTTAGAAGACATTGTCTTACGTAAAAAAGCAAACAGTTGTTGTCACTGAGCAGATTAGGTGCGAGAGGAACCACAGCGTCAGTGCTAAAGTGAAAGAGTTTTGCCGATCACCGCTCTGTTAGCTGCGCAGAGAAAGTGGGTGTGTGCGTTAGCCTGGGGGCGGTGCTGGCAGCACAGGCACTTCCTGGAGTGGGCGGCTCACCCACGTTCATATGTATGAATGTGGGGACCCAATCATTATCAGGGACAGGGCGGAGCAGCAGCTTAGAGAGCAGGGTTGAGGAGGAATACTCAGAGATGCGTGAATTGAGCAAAATACCACTTTGGGGGTGTTTTTGGTGAGGAATTAACATTATAACATGCTTAAAAGCTCAAAAAGTCAATTTTGCTTGATATAGGCCCTTTAAATTTGTTTGATGAGCTGAAACATTTAAGTGCGACACACATACAAAAAAATGAGAAATCAGGAAGGGGGCAAACACTTTTTCACACCACCATACTTATCAAGCATCATATGACAAATTTGAACATAAATCCAACATTTCACCACTGGGACTTAGAAACGCCTGTAACTGCAGAGACACATGCTAGTGCAGAAAACCGTGTAGAAACAATGATTGCTTACCTTTGTGCAAACGACGGTTTTCTGGTCATTCACCCGGAAGATTTGAGGCGGCTGGACCCATCCATTGGTGAACTGAACATAAGCCTCTAATGATTTATAGTTCTTAAATTGCTCATGGGTGTATGCGCTCATCCCACAAACCAGGTAGGCAAACACATCTGACAGCGTGAGGCAGGTGGTTGAGATCTGTGGTCCATTTCTTGTGCTCATATTGATCAATCCGCTTATTTCTTTAATTTTTGGAGGTAGCGCTCCTTTGCTTTTAATTCAGCTTCTCTGAATAAGGAATTTTCATTTTCTGTTTGCTGCATTCCATCGCACGTATGTCTGTCCCCATTAGCAGTTGCAGTAGACTAAAAGTACAAGTAAACAAAGAAGCCAGACCACGACAATGGTGACGACGGCCCAGAATGCAGTGCAGCATGACGTCAGTGCCCACTCTCTATACAGTAGCGAATGAGAGACTGATCAACAGAGGAGCACAGTGTCTCTCCAAGGAGCCAGCTAGCAGAGAAATCAGAAACAGCCTGACAACAGTCTCAGCCACTTATGTCTTGTCAAGATCCCTCACCTACCGGTTCTTTTACAAGTCAATAACCAGGGCCCACTGTCCTCCATGGGGCCTTGGCATACATTCATTTCCCCCTCTGTAGGACAAAGAGGCCAGGAACCAAAGTGTAACCCTTAACGCTAAATCATTCTGCATGTTGTAGCAGGAATAATGCTGGATTTCTGATATAAAAGTCCCATACATACAGAGATACTGAACACTTCCTGTATTTTATCTGTACCGTGGTGCTAAATTTACAGCTAATATAAAGCATGGCCTTCTCTGACACTCCTATAATACATGGTGACAAATAACTAAAGACAAGCGATGGTTAAAATCCTGTTTTAATATTAAGAACTAATGAAATAGTGAATGAATTATGAGGGGAGGGGGAAGATATAATTAGAAGGTGGAAGTAGTGCTTAATGCATTTACTGGAGACTATTTCCTTTTGTTAATGGGAGCACAGTATGCACAGAGAGGGTTTTGACGAGGCAAGTATTGACTGTCCGCCATGCTCCTTAAGGTAAAATGCAGCAGGTCATTTCATTAAGGCCCAATTCCATGGCACTAATTTTGATTTTAGGGGCTTGACAGCTGTTGGCAGTGGAAATTGAAGTGGCAGAAAGGAGCCTATTACTGCTGTGAAAAAAAATACAAATTGCAAAGCCTTGGTTCAAATTACTGCCAATCTGCCCTTCTGACACAAAAGTGCTATTACATCACAGCTCTTTGGCCTTACCCCTTGATTAGTTACATGAGAAGAGATCAGAAATATCAATATCATAATATCTTGGAAAAGATAATTTAAAAAAAAACAACAACAAACAACAAATTCAGAAAAAAGAAAGCGCTCAAAGAGCTCCACCTCCTATATATGTCCATCTATCCATCCATCTTCTACCGCTTTTCCGGAGGTCCAGGTCACGGAGGCAGCAGTTCAAGCAGAGAAGCCCAGACTTCCCTCTCCCCAGCCACCTACTCCAGCTCTTCAGAGAGGATACCAAGGCGTTCCCAAACCAGCTGGGAGACATAGTCTCTCCAGTGAGTGCTGGGTCTGCCCTGGGGTCCCCTCCCAGTGGGATGTGGCCGAAACACCTCAAGTGGGAGGTGTCCAGGAGGCATCCTGATAAGATGACCATACCACCTCAAATGGCTCCATTCAATGTGGAGGAGCAGCGGTTCTACTCTGAGCCTCTCCCGGATGACTGAGCTCCTCATCCTACCTCTGAGGGTGAGTCCAGCAATCCTACGAAGAAAGCTCATTTCAGCCGCTTGTATCCGCAATCTCGTTCTTTCGGTCATTACCCAAAGCTCATGACCATAGGTGAGAGTAGAAACATAGATTGACTGGTAAATCGACAGCTTTGCCTTATAACTCAGCTCCCTCTTCACCACAACAGACCGGTACAACATCCGCATCACTGCAGATGCTGCTCCGATCCATCTGTCAATCTCTCGCTCCATTTTCCCCTCACTCGTGAATAAGACCCCAAGATACTTAAACTCCTCTACTTGGGGCAGGAGCCTGTCCCCAACCCGGAGAGGACAATCCACCTTTTTCTGGCTGAGAACCATGGACTCAGACTTGGAGGTGCTGATTCTCATCCCAGCCACTTCACACTCAGCGGCAAACCGTCCCAGCAAGAACTGTAGGTCATTGCTGGATGAAGCCAACAGGACAACATCATCTGCAAACAACAGAGATGAGATCCTGTGGTCACCAAGCGTGACACCCTCCGTTCCCTGGCTGCGCCTAGAAATCCTGTCCATAAAAATTATGAACAGGATCGATGACAAAGAGCAGCCTTGGCGGAGTCCAACTCTCACTGGGAATCAGTCCGATCGAGTGTTGGCAATACGAACCAAACTCTCACAATGGTCGTACAGAGACCGAATAGCTCGTAACAACAAGTTCGATACCCCATACTCCCAAAGCACCCCCCACAAAAAACCACGAGGGATGTGGTCGAATGCCTTCTCCAAGTCCACAAAACACATGTAAACTGGTTGGGCAAACTCCCACGAACCCACAAGAATTCTCGAAAGGGTAAAGAGCTGGTCCAATGTACCACGGCCAGGACGAAAACCACACTGCTCCTCCTGAATCCGTGGTTCGACCAACAGCTGGACTCTCCTCTCCAATACCTTGGCATAGACCTTCCCAGGGAGGCTGAGGAGTGTGATCCCTCTAAAGTTGGAGCACACCCTCCGGTCCCCTTTTTTGAAGAGAGGAACCACCACCCCGGTTTGCCATGCCAAAGGCACTGCCCCCGACCTCCACGCAATGTTGCAGAGGTGTGTCAACCATGACAGCCCTACAGCATCCAGGGCCTTGAGGTACTCAGGGCGAATCTCCTCCACCCCCGGGGCCTGGCCACCAAAGAGATTTTTAACCACCTTGGCGACCTCAGCTCCTGTGATAGGCGAGTCATCCCCCTCGTCCACAAGCCCTGCTTCCTCCTGTGGAAGGCGTATCAGTGAGATTGAGGAGATCCTCAAAGTATTCCTTTTCACCACCCGACGATATCCCCAGTCGAAGTCAACAGCACCCCATCCGCACCATACACAGTGTGGACAGGGAGCTGCTTCCCCCTCCTGAGCCGCCGGACAGTTTGCCAGAATCTCTTCGAGGCCGACGGAAAGTCTTGTTCCATGGCCTCACCGAACTCCTCCCATACCCGAGTTTCTGCTACAGCAACCACCCAAGCTACACTCTGCTTGGCCTGCCGGTACACCTCAGCTGCTTTGGGAGTCCCACAAGCCAACCAAGCCTGATAGGACTCCTTCTTCAGCTTAATGGCCCCCCTCACCACTGGTGTCCACAACTTGGTTCGGGGGTTGCTACCTTGAGATGCCCCGACGTCCTATATATGTCTGAATTTTTTAATCAAGTTTTGTGCATAATTCTGAGAAATTAATAAAAATGTCAAAAGCACTCTAATGTGCAATGTAAAAGAAAGGAGAAAAATTTCCTAGCTCTGCCTCTGATTCTGATCTACTCTAAGATCTAATGGCTTCATTCCTGGCCTAAGCTCCACCCTAATCCTGCAAACAGCCAAAGCCACCAAAAACAGGTTCCTTGGTGAGAGTTACCTATATGAAGAAAAAAACAGCATACAGCATGTAATATGTCTCACATTTAAATGGTCTTGTTTGTAATTAGGGATGTTAACAATTCACTGACTTTTGATTAACTGTCGATAACAATTTAGTCAACTAAATTAGATTAGCTGTCACTTTATATTCCACAGTCCTTTTCAATGGGATTTTATTCTATGAAATGTAGTGCCATCGCCAGTCCAGGTGGGGGCCTGTGTGGTCATTTATTGCTGTTTTCCAACTGTAACAACATTTAAAAAAAAGAGTAAAAGAAGACACCAACCCCCAAGGTGTAAACATGATTTCTCCCATGTGCTGTTGAGCACTGGAATAAAACTACCTTTTCCATTGTAAAATGAGGCATTGGTCACGCAGATACTGTATGTTGGTGCATTAACAGGAAGTGACATGAGGATGTTTTTACATTTTTTTTGCTAATTTTTAAAAATTCATTAATAGACAGCCTAAGTCATGCCCCCTGTACGTCTGCATATGGGACCTTACACCGGAAAAACTCTTCATTGAAACGAATGGCAAGAGAGAAATTATCTTGCGACCATAACTGAATTTTGCCACAAATTACACATACGTATGATGTTTGTCAATTTAAAAGATAATTTTCCACATAATTAAAATTGTAGGTTGTCGCCTAATAAAAGAGTAATATTTAGTTTTTTGAAACCGCTTGATAGACGACATCTTCTTGTCTTGGACTATACACGTCAAACACTATTATGGTGGTTCCCTTCTCAAAGCTCACCTCCTGTTTTCTGACCAACGAAAGAAGCATGCAAAAAGGAGAAAAACAACACAAATGTATTATACTGTATTTTAAGAGCTGCAGCTAATCCAAAGGACTGTTAGTTACTTCCCCCTGAGCACTCTTTGAAAACGATGATGTAACTTGCGTGACTCTGTGTTAGTCATGTTTCCATTTACCTATTTTCACAACCTTATACTTTAACAGTTAGCCAACAACCTACAATGTTAATTACATGGAAAACTATATTTAAAATTGACACATCATATGTGTAACTCGTGGAAAAATTCGATTAGGATTGAAAGATAATTTCTCTCTTGCCATTCACGTCAATGGAGAGTTTTTTGGAAGTAAGCTCCCATATGTGGAAGTAGAGGCAGGGCTGTATAGTGTGACATACAGTGGGGCAAAAAAGTATTTAGTCAGCCACCAATTGTGCACATTCTCCCACTTAAAAGATGAGCGAGGTCTCCAATTTTCATTATAGGTATACCTCAGCTAAGAGAGACAAAATGAGAAAAAAAAAATCCAGAAAATCACATTGAAGGATTTTTAATGAATTACTTGGTAAATTCCTCAGTAAAATAAGTATTTGGTCACCTACAGACAAGCAAGATTTCTGGCTCTCACAGACCTGTAACTTCTTCTTTAAGAGTCTCCTCTGTCCTCCACTCGTTACCTGTATTAATGGCACCTGTTTGAACTCGTTATCAGTATAAAAGACACCTGTCCACAACCTCAAACAGTCAGACTCCAAACTCCACTATGGCCAGGACCAAAGAGCTGTCAAAGGACACCAGAAACAAAATTGTAGACCTGCACCAGGCTGGGAAGACTGAATCTGCAATAGGTAAGCAGCTTGGAGTGAAGAAATCAACTGTGGGAGCAATTATTAGAAAATGAAAGACATATAAGACCACTGATAATCTCCCTCGATCTGGGGCTCCACGCAAGATCTCACCCCGTGGGTCAAAATTATCACGAGAACGGTGAGCAAAAATCCCAGAACCACATGGGGGGACCTACTGAATGACCTGCAGAGAGCTGGGACCAAAGTAACAAAGGCTACATCAGAAACACACTACGCCGCCAGGGACTCAAATCCTGCAGTGCCAGACGTGTCCCCCTGCTTAAGCCAGTACATGTCCAGGCCCGTCTGAAGTTTGCTAGAGAGCATTTGGATGATCCAGAAGAGGATTGGGAGAATGTCATATGGTCAGATGAAACCAAAATAGAACTTTTTGGTAAAAACTCAACTTGTCGTGTTTGGAGGACAAAGAACACCATACCTACTGTGAAGCATGGGGATGGAAACATTATACTTTGGGGCTGTTTTTCTGCAAAGGGACCAGGACGACTGATCCGTGTAAAGGAAAGAATGAATGGGGCCATGTATCGTGAGATTTTGAGTGAAAACCTCCTTCCACCAGCAAGGGCATTGAAGATGAAACGTGGCTGGGTCTTTCAGCATGACAATGATCCCAAACACACCGCCCGGGCAACGAAGGAGTGGCTTTATAAGAAGCATTTCAAGGTCCTGGAGTGGCCTAGCCAGTCTCCAGATCTCAACCCCATAGAAAATCTTTGGAGGGAGTTGAAAGTCCATGTTGCCCAGCGACAGCCCCAAAACATCACTGCTCTAGAGGAGATCTGCATGGAGGAATGGGCCAAAATACCAGCAACAGTGTGTGAAAACCTTGCGAAAACTTACAGAAAACGTTTGACCTCTGTTATTGCCAACAAAGGGTATATAACAAAGTATTGAGATGAACTTTTGTTATTGACCAAATACTTATTTTACCGAGGAATTTACCAATTAATTAATTAAAAATCCTTCAATGTGATTTTCTCGATTTTTTTTTTCTTATTTTGTCTCTCATAGTTGAGGTATACCTATGATGAAAATTGGAGACCTCTCTCATCTTTTAAGTGGGAGAACTTGCACAATTGGTGGCTGACTAAATACTTTTTTACCCCACTGTATATGTCGCACATGTGGCATGAAAATTGGTCGGTGCAAAGGATGAATGAACTGACGTAGCACCGGTGCGATGAGAAACTTGAGAGTCACCGGCATTTCTGTAAGTCTTTTAATTCTGTCACCCCGTGTCAAACTCCATGCAGATCAGTGGTGGAATACACCAATATATATAGTTCAGTGTTTGCTGCTCTTTGTCCTCCGTTACAACGGACAGAACTGCAAAATGCACCCAACATTCTTTTTCATATCGCCACTGAACAGCTTTCACATTTACAAGCAAGAGACACTGTGCATGTGTGTGCAGGCTGCACTTTTAAGTGTCACATTTAGGGCTACACAAAGCGGGATGTTTTATTTCAGAGGGGACTGTCAGGGGAAAAAGCAGATGCGAGGTGAACCGGGATGCACAGACTGCTCCTCGCCAACAGAACAGACTGCTCTCTTCTCCACTGCTCCAGGCTTTGGGAGTGACTGAAAAAATGCTCTTATAAAAGAAACACTTTTTCCATTTCATCCAGCTTCTCATGGGCCAACAGCGGGTTCATTTTGCGAGGGTCTCTGGAGGAGGAGTGCGACAGAGAAAGAGGAAGCTCAATGGGGCGACTAGGCTGTTTTTTTACAGTCTAGACTAGGGGTGTCAAACATAGGACTTGCAGGCCAAAAGTGGCCCGTTAGTTTGTATGGCATGGTGAATCTGTTTAGGTTGTTAGGATTGATGACTGATATGGAAATATGTGTAAAATAATAAAATAATTAAAACAATAAAATAATTTCTAGATGTTGTCAAGGTGTTTTTAATCATAAAGTGAATTGATTAAACTGCACTACTTGCACAGTGGTACAGTGGTTAGCACTGTTGCCTAACAGCTAGAAGGTTCCAGGTTTGAATCCCCAGGGTGGCAGGGGTGAGAACCTTTCTGTGTGGAGTTTGCATGTCCTCCCTGTGCTGTGTGGGTTTACTCCAGATGTTCTGGCTTCCTCCCACAATCCAAAGACATTCATGTTAGGCTAATTGGTGATATTAATGGTCCCCAAGTGTCTGTCTCCAACAGGCTCTTAGAATAGAAGGTTAGTACTAGTGAAGCACTTTGAGTGGTCTTTGAGACTAGAAAAGCGCTATATAAGAGCAGGACCCTATCCTTGCAGTCAGTTTTAGAGAAGTGACGGATGTTTTTATTGTGCACCAAGGTTTTGTCTTGTGCTACATGACCATGAACCTCTGTAGCACCAGTGCTATGAGCAAAAAAAGTTAATGTACAGCCCTGAGAGGGGGTGTGGCTTAGGCTGTCTGTTGGACTACTATAATTAATTATGTTAACATATTAATTCAAGATTTAACTTTATTGTTCTCTCCAGCCCCCGACCAACAGTGATCTGTGTGGAGTTTGCATGTTCTCCCCATGTCTGCGTGGGTTTACTCCGGGATTTCTCCGGCTTCCTCCCACATGCCAAAAACATGCAAGTTAGGTTAATTGGCATCAAAACTAGGGATTCTAAATTATCCTTAGGTATGATTGTGAGAGTGAATGGTTGTCTGTCTCTCTGTGTTGGCCCTGCGATGGACTGGCGATCTGTCCAGGGTGTACCCTGCCTCTCGCCCAAAGATGCTGGGACAGGCTCCAGCACCCCCCGCGACCCGAAAAGGATTAAGTGGAAGAAGATGAATGAATGAATGAATGTTCCCTTCCCCGGTTAATATTCCCAGCCCTAATATGTGTTCAGATTCTAAGGAAAATTAAAGTGAATAAGCTAACAATTAAAGAATTAGGGTGTAGCAGCGCAGGCTGTTCCTGCTGAGGAGACTCAGGTCTTTTGGTGTACAAGGGGCGCTGCTGAAGTCATTCTATGACACGGTGGTGGCATCAGCCATCATTTTTGGAGTGGTCTGCTGGGGCAGTGGCATTACTGCAGCCGATAGGAAGAGACTGAACAAACTGATTAAGAAAGCTAGCTCTGTCCTGGGGCAGCGCCTTGATCCAATGGAGGAGATAGGAGAGAGAAGGACGGTGGCTAAACTGTCATCTCTGCTGGAGTCCGAGTTCCACCCTATGCAGGACATACTGGATGCACTGAGGAGCTCATTTAGCAGCAGACTACATCATCCCAGGTGCACAACCGAGAGGTTTCGTAGGTCCTTCCTACCAACGGCTGTCAGACTGTACAACCTAAGCAGGGCTGCTCGCAGAGATAGCAAAAAGACGTAACAAACTAATAGTTTTTTTTGAATGCAAAAGATGCAATAGACTTACACAATGGTCCTCTCCGGCATACAACTAGGAACATACCGGTCGCTATGGAGGGTGAGAATATGTATGGGCACATAATCATACCATGTAGGATAACTAAATAGACGGTTATGCTGTTTCATCCCACCTAGCAACAATGCTCTGCACTGTGTGTGTTTATATATTTACATATTTATTCCATCTAGCTACAATGCTCAGCACTGGGTGTGTTTATATTTATATATCTATATATTTATTCCATCTAGCTACAATGCTCCGCACTGTGTTTTTATATATCTACATATTATTCCATCTAGCTACATTGCTCCGCACTGTGTGTGTTTATATACTTGCATATTTATTCCACCTAGCTGCAATGCTCCGTACTGTGGGTGTTTATATATTTACATATTTATTCCATCTAGCTACAATGCTCTGCACTGTGTTCATATATTCATATATTTATTCCATCCAGCTACAATGCTCTGCACTGTGTGTCTGTGTGTGTGTGTGTATATATATTTTATAGTAATATGTACATATGTATATTAGCTGCTCTTGCTTTCTTGTTTTTTTTCTTGCCTTCTGATTGTTGCTCTGAGTGTTGCTATCCCTGTGCTGTTGCAATCCTGGAATTTCCCCGTTGTGGGACTAATAAAGGCTTATCTTATCTTATCTTATCTTGTATTCAGATGGCCACTGTTTGGTCGTTTGGTCCAGACCAAACAGTGGCTTCTGTGAATATTTCAATTCATTTGGTGCAGCCTGAACACACGTTGGAACTCTGGTGTGCACCAAACAAGCAAAGTCTGGTCCCCCTGAAAACGGTGGTCTCAGTTCTCTTGCAAATGAAGTCTGGTGCGCTCCGCTTGCAGTGAATGAATCGTACTTATATAGTGCCTACCCCATTACAATTTTAAAATCAATAACATAAAAGTTTAAGTCATACCCAAAATAAACAAAGAAAATCAAATAGAACAAGTAGACAAAAAAAACCAAACAAAAACCTTTAAGTTATTACAAATTTATCTCCCAGCATTTACAGTGAGATACTGGGAGATTTTCTCATCTTTGTACAATTTTTTGAATTGCTTCAGAGTTGAACATGTTTTAATATTTTCAGAGCAACAGTTCAACAGTTTAACTCCAGTGACAGACATACAATGATACTTTGTATTTGTTCTAACCATTGGCTTATTAAAAACTGAGTTACCGCTTAGCTCATATTTGCTTTCCCTTTATTTAAACAGTCTCTGAATTTTAACAGGTAATTGGTTATTATTTGCTTTGTACATGATTTGAATGACATTATAATCTACTAGATCTCTAAATTTAAGAGTATGTAATTGAATGAATATTGGATTTGTTGGTTGACAGTAAGGTTTCTTTGATATTATGCGTACGGCTTTTTTCTGTAGTAAAACGATTAAATTTGTGTTTGTTTTGTATGTGCTTCCCTAGATCTCCACACAGTATGTCATATAAGGAACTATCAGTGAATTATATAAAATGCAAAGACATTTCTGACACAGGAGATCCTTAACTTTATACAGTACGGCAATGGATTTAGACATTTTAGTTTTGACATAATTTATGTGTGATTTCCAGTTTAGTTTGTTATCATCAATGACCCCTAGGAACTTGGTTTCGAAAACTGTGTCAGTTTCAACACTGTTTATTTTAATTTTTCTGTGATTATATAATTTGCCGTTTCCAAATATTATACATTTTGTTTTTCCAAGGTGAATAGATAATTTAATGGCAATGAACCATTGACTGATTTGTTTAAGTTCATTTTCTACTGAATCCAGAAGCTGCTTAAGATTTTCTCCATTACAAAAAAAGGTTGTGTCATCTGCAAATAAAATACACTTGAACAATTTAGGGTGAATCCAAATGGACTATCCAGCAGACCAAAGGGCGGAAGTGCCCCTCGCCGTTTGTGTAACCATAGCAACACATAATCTGAAAAGAGGAAGTGGCATTTACCGTCATACATTTTGGGTAGAAAATAATAATAAAGACAACCGCGCAAATCCGAGAAATCCTTTTACTGGAGAAAGCCGAGGGGAAAAGTTAAAAAATGTCTCATCTGTGGCAGACAAACAATCTGGCTGAAGGGACGGATTTTTGTTTTCGGTCTTGGCTAATTGACGAGCCTGATTTTTCTTCTTCGCTGAGATTTTTTCTACCTGGTCAGTGGTGGTTTCGGCTACAGCACCCCAAACAAGCAGTTGTTGTAACTGCATGACATTGTCCAGGCAGTTTGGTCCGCTGCAGTATGAATGCAAACCAAACCAAACGAAGGTGTGAAAATTCTTAGCATTCCCCGCCCAGTCGAACCGAGACCCTGGACTATCCTGGTCTGAATGCAGCCTTAGTTGATAATTTGCATTCCTATTTGTAATAAAGTTCAATAAATTTGTTCATCTTACCTGACATGGAGGAGCGAAATAATCAGAAACACTTGAAAATAGGTCTTCCATGTAAAATTCGCTACAAACTACTGGTTCAGAAATTCTAAAATACCAGAATTGACATATCTCTGCAATATTCCCTATAAATGTAATAATTGTTTTCACATTCATCTTTGGTGGCTATTACACTTTGGTCTGGCAGTGGGATGTGGGTCTGACCCATGTAGTCTTGCAACTTAATATTCACCATTCAAGTTCCAAAAGATTGAAAAAAAAAGCCCTTCTTCTGATCCCATTAATTAGCAGAGCTCTATAGCTCTCAGCTTTTTGAAGGTCTCCATCTTCTTTTGTTTCTCCCTCACTTTTTCTTCCTTTTCTTTCTCTCAGGTTTTTTTTCTTTTCTTCACTATTGACTTTTCAATTTTCCCCTCTCATCCACCCCCTGCAATAGCGTTAGCACCAGTGATTCTTCAGCGGCCCAACAATACCCCCAAGCCCACTCTCCGAGACGCTGGCTGGGGAGCCCTGAGAGCTGGGCCAACCCTAGAGCTCCCACCAGCCCACCACTCACTCCCCACGAGACCAAAATCAAAGAGAGAGGCCCTTAAAATATAACCATGGGTATAATGAGGGTGCTGTAAAGAACAATAAGCATATACACCAAAGGAGAAAGGCGAGTAGGAGTACAAAAGAACGGGAGAGAAAACTATAGGAATGTTGTGTCCTGCAGAAGCGAACAACAGAGGGTTGATGAGAGAAAACTGTGCTGTGGGAGAGAGGCCAAAGGGCCACAGCTAGTGGTGATGGTAGCCAGGGCCACGCATCCATCCAACCACGTATCTGAACCCAAAACAACAAGGGGGTCCGCCGCATGCCTCTGGAGCCGAAGGGAGCCAAAGGAAGCACGACTAATTTCTGCACAACAATGGGGCTGGATGGGCGCCCACACAATGGCAGGTGCTTTGAATAGCAGTAGGGCCCTTGCAGCAGGGATCTTCTGCTCTCTCACTCCGAGGACTTGGGCTCTGGCTTGTGTAACCTTTCATTTTCGACCGGGCTTCCTTCTGACTCATAAAGGATGAAAATGATCTCATGGGTGGGGAGGTGGTGGTGGTGGTGGTGGGGGGGGGGGGGGGGGGGGGTGCAAAAGAGTAAGAGACAGCCAGGCCTGTGAGGCAGAATTCAGAACAAGTCCATCTGCAATTTCTCTTACATGGTACGTTCCCCCTCCCCCCCACACACACTTTATTAATCGCCTGCATTCTAACCCCCAGATTTTGCCTCTCCAATCATTTATCTGTTCCTTGGCTGTTTGCTTGTTTCATTCTCATTTTTTTGTAGCTCATTGAAAGTCTGCCGTCTTATTTTCTTGCAGCAGTTATGTTTGTTGTGTTCCTGCCGCTGGGCTGTCCTGTAGGCCATGTTGCAGTGGAAAAGGCAGTTTCCCCCCCTCCACCTTAAGAGCATTTTTTTTTCCCAGGTCACAAGGTCACGCTTCACAGATGTCTCCTGCAGACACTCCGTTGTCTAAGGGCTGCATCCTTGGAAGAAAGCAGCCCTCACATTGGAAATTCTGATTTTTTTCTAGATATTTCCTATACTTTTTTCATTGTTTCATTCTTAAATAAAGCAGTGGGAGTGAGCACAGTTTTTCCTAGGTGGAGTTTTTTTGAGTTGCGATAATAAAAGAAAGCACTGGTTATCATAAGATAGTGGTGTTTTCTTGCTGCTTTCATTCCTTTAAACACTCCCTGTCTCCCTAAGTTTCCTCCAATTGTTCTAATGGGGCTTAGTCATCGATGCCTGGTGGCACAGGGAAAAGATGCTTTTAAAGGTCTTTTTTCTCCTCTTATTATGTGTTGCCAGGAAAGAAAAATGAAAACATGTAGTAACTGTCCTCAAATCAACACTAAGAGACAGACAGAAAAAAAAAAAAAAACTTGAGTAAGTAGGGTTGAAGCTGAACAAAGAGCAACCCTAAATGAACAGAAAGACAATATTTGAACTAAAACATCTCCATGTAGCCTCACCCTTTAAAAAAAAGGGGAAAAAAATGTAGAGACAAGAATTCCACAGCCAAACAGCTTTCATTAAAGGGAAATCATCTTCTGCTGTTTTTAGGGGGGGTGGAGCGTGACACGGGTAAAAGAGAAGAGATTGTACCATTTAGTGTGCAAGTTCTGCCTTAGAACACTGGAAACGTGTGTAATTGGAACAAGATTTTAAAAATACAGGCACTGAGCTACACTTGAATATCTTAGTCCTTTTCATCTCGCCTTCCCCTTGTTCCTTTTTCTGTTCTTTCGTTTGATATGGTGTTCTAGCATCCCCCTCCAAACATCCTCTCTGTATTCTGCAAATTGATAACCCTCTAAATGAATTATGGTAAATGCATAATGAAGGTTTTCTCAGCTTTAGCCCTGCAGCCAGCCAGGATGGAGCATCTCGTTTGGCATGTTTGATTCGTTTTGTTGCGCATTTAGCCCCAGTGTTCCTTCCGAGTGTTCACTGCTCGGGGCATGTAAATAAGAAATTATCCTTGCTGACTAACATGGCTAATACCTCCTCTGGGGTAATCAAAAATTATTAGACGCTTGCTTCCAATAAACATTAGAGCTCATGGCACTAACCACTAAAATTGCTCACCTCCGTCTGCTCCCCAATAGCCATAAAATGGGTGAACAAAAGTGATCAGGTGTGGAAAAAGCACCCTGGCTACGTGGAAACTGAGAGACCCCGGGACTGCTATTATGCCTAAAAAAGCAGCCCTTGGCTTTAAGAGTCATTAAAGCATGTACTAGAGTGGGAATCAGACTAGAAAATGAGCTTATCTTGCATAATGCCCTCAAAAGCTTTGCATAAACGTGAAAGATGTGTGCGTGAAAATCAGCAGCAGAGAGGAAGAACTCGGATTGTAACACACTTCCTTTATCATCCTCCCACTCTCTTGGATGGTGGCGGCATGGTTAAAGCACTACCTGTAGGGTACAGCTGCTTTGCTCAGTTCTAAATATGCTTGAATCTGTAAACCCTGGTTTGCACAAGAGGGGAAAAAAACACACAGCAAGTCGAGCAAGCTGGAGAGAGCCTTGCTAAGCCACTCTACCCAGCTGCGTGCCTGTCTTTTGGAGGGAACTTTGCTGTGATGTGCAGTCTGGACATAAGGGGGAGGAGAACTGGGAGGGCGAGGGTAGCTGAAGAGATTAAAGAGCCAAAGGAGGGAGAAGAAAGAAAAGAAAAGCAAAAGAGCACAAGGCCCATTGGTCAGACACAAAAGGGAAGAGAGGGAAAGGACATTTGAAGTCGAGGTTAAACTCCAAATAAGCACACCTTAAATGCACCAGTGTAAGCTAGCAGTCAGGGTTTTTTGGAGTTTCCCTGCAGGTGTGCCTTTGACAGACTTGGCCTCCATAACCTCTCTCTAATCTAGAATGAAGCCTGGGGTTGGACACAGAAACCAGTGGCATCTCCCCCCCCCCCCCCCCCATTCACTGGCTAGCACATGCACACACATGCTTACCCTCCCTATAAACACACACACACACACAAAACACACAAAACACACTGCTAGCAAAGAGGAAAACAAATCTGATGAGGACTAGAGCAATTGGATTATCACCTCTTAAGGGTGACTTTCTAGCTGACCCCCTTCAGGCTACCCCGCTGAAACAAGACAGAAAATTTCCTGGGAAAACTGCTCTCTCTCTTTAAAGAACCGAACCACTGTCGCCCTCGTGAAAATGCAGCAGCGGCAGCATTAATGGACATGGAGATGCCCTTTGGGGCATGTGCTGAAATCCCTTTTAGCCATATTACATCAGACCTCGGTGCACTTCTCATCATCACCACATGCACTGGTGTAAGCAGCAACGGAACAAGGGTGTGTAAACTCACTGTATAATGAACTGACACAACAACACTGCACTTTATCTCTGTTTTTGGCCAGAGCCTTTGGGTAAAAGAAAAAGCCACTCCCCTTCATTTACTGTAGTTCAAGCCTGATTATTTCCCTGCAACACTGTTTCCTCTGTTCTTTTTACCTATGCTCAGCTCACTACAAAATTAGCAGGTCTTGATCTACTTGTCAGAGGAAGAGAGAAAAAAAGAAAAGAAAGAAAATTGTTTCCATTAAGGTTTTCCTTAATGTTGCAAAATAGAAATTATGTTCCTTCAACTGCTGTCAGAATAATCTAGGTAATTTCTTCCCTATGTTCACTAAACATTAGTTTGCACATTAGCCTGACCCAGTTAATGTGCCTTTCCTGTTTCAAAGGACCCAGTACCTGACCAAGCAAGGCCAGGCTGCTTTGGGCCAGGCTGCACCAGATGCCTGTTCATGATTATGGGCCTGGGGGAGCAGGCCTGATCTACCACTCAGGCATAGGGTAGATGGGGAAAGACAGAATGAGTGAAAAGGAGACAATAAGAGGAAGAACACAGGGAGGGTTGCCAAGATTAGGAGCATCTTGTCTCAGAGTGATGCTGAGAAACTGATCCACGCTTTTGTTAGCTCGAGATTAGATTATTGTAATTCTTTATTATCAGGCTGTCCTAAAACATCTTTAAAAAGTCTTCAGCTGATCCGAAATGCTGCAGCAAGAGTTTTAACAGGTACTAGAAAGAGAGATCATATCTCTCCGGTTCTGGCCTCCCTTCACTGGCTTCCCATAGAGTTTAGAATTAAGTTTAAAATCCTTCTTCTTACTTACAAAGCTCTAAACAATCAGGCTCCTTTTTATCTAAAAGATCTGATACTACCGTATTATCCTAACAGAGCACTACGCTCCCAAAATGTAGGATTACTTGTAATACCTAGAATCTCCAAAAGTACAATGGGAGGCAGAGCCTTCAGTTATCAAGCTCCTCTCCTGTGGAACCAGCTGCCAATCTGGATTCGGGAGTCAGACTCGATCTCTGTTTTTAAGAATAGGGCTAAAACCTTCCTTTTTGATATAGCCTACAATTAGGGAGGGATCATGTGTTTCTGAACCCTCCCTTAGTTATGCTGCTAATAGGTTTAGTCAGCCGGGGGACCTCCAGTAATGCACTGGGCCTCTCTCTTTTCCTCACTCTCAATGAAATATTTTTTTTGCTGGTCATTAACATTTGCTTGTTCTCTCCCATAGATTGAGTCCCCATCGTGCTGTTTGCTCTCTACATGTCTGTTCTTTTCATCTTCTCTATCCCCTCACCCCCCAGCCAGTCGCAGCAGATGACTGCCCCTCCCTGAGCCTGGTTCTGCTGGAGGTTTCTTCCTGTTAAAAGGGAGTTTTTCCTCTCTACCGTCGCCAAGTGCTTGCTCACAGCGGATCGCCTGATTGCTGGGGTCTTTCTGTAACTGTGGGGGTCCTCCCTACAGTTGATAGTGCTATGAGATGACTGTTGTTGTGAAATGGCGCTATATAAATAAAGTTGAATTGAATTGAATTGAATTGAAATTGAATTGAATTGAATTGAGGGCTTGAGCAGCAGTGTGGATTGAAGGGCAAGGGTTGGTGGTCATGTTGTGGGAATGTTGCATTACTGGGAGAGGAGTCAAGCAGACCGGTACTCCACACACTTAAGAGTGCAATTATTTTTGCTGTTTTTTGGCTGCGCAGGGTCAAAAAACACAGAGAGCCCAAATAAAATGGAAGAGGGAGCGGAAGGGAGGAAGGAAAGAAGGAGCTGAGGGAGCTGATCATTCTCTTTAATCACATTTTGGATGAGGGCCAGGTAGTCTGCAGAACTGAGAGTGAGACAGAGAGGGGTGAGGGAGGAGAGAAGTGTGGTGGGGAAGGGTTGGGAGGAGAAGAAGAGAGAGATGGAGTAATAAATGGAGAGAGAGGATGCAAAGGGGACTTATAGAGAGAGAGAGAGAGAGAGAGAGAGAGAGAGAGGGGATGATCCTGAGAGCAGAGACCCTTGAAACGGCTTGAAGTGCAGCAGTGCTTAGGCGACTGTGCACATATGCCCACACTTATTGTGTCTATGCATGTGCATGCGAGCGAGAGTGACAGCCGTTCCCGTAAATGCCCGCGAATGCTGAATCCAGCAAGAATCTGGTGTTAGGGCAGAGGCTGGGAGAGATCCATTTTAAAACTATGTGCATTAACTATACTTTTCCCCATAGATTAAGCACTCCACATGAATAATTTAGCCTCTTTTATGCTAATGGGATCATGAAAGTATCCCCTCTGTACCATGTTTTCCCCCCTCCACGGCAACTCTTCTCAGCTTTCAACAATGGCCCTGCCCCTTCCCAACAAACCATCAAGACAGACATACTGCGCTGTTTCCATAACAGACACATGACTAACATGAGGCTGACATGTAGCAACAAGGCAAAGGTTGCACACAGCAGCGTCCTGAGAAGCACTGTGAGCATCAGTTATTAAGCAGGTAAAGCTCTGGATTTTTTTAAGTTTTGCTACTCTTGAGTACTATATCAAGATCCACAGTGAAGGCACATCATGGTTAGTTGAATGTTTGTTGATTTCCTTCTCTCTTGAACTGATTACAGAAGCCACTGACACATTCTGGTGGCTTTGCAGCTGTTCTTTTGGGAAGGAAGTGGGCATATCCTCTGTGTTTATCTTTGTTTTTTTGTGTCCATTTTGTTCAACTTTGGCCATCACAGACTAAAACACACCACGCACACATTTACAGCACGTACAAACCTTGCTCCTTTAGCACTGTGCTGCCATGAGGTGGGGGCAATGTGTAAAAATTATCAGTGCTCCAACAGCTGGGAGTGAGAGCCATGAAACAGCAGGGCCTGGGCCTGCTTTATTGTTTATCTGTTGTTTATGGGCCAGTGTTCAGCTTTAATTACTACACTAAATTAAACTCTAACAGGCACTTAGAGGGAACCAGCTAACACATGCACATGCGTGCCCACACACGCAAACACAAATTGTATATTTTATATAGACAGACACACCTCACCCATCGCTACAGAGCTAGCATGTGGGACACTAAAATGAAACAAGGCTTCCATCTTGTGTTTAGCAGAGACTGTGTCATTCTTCTTTTTTTTTGGGGGGGGGGCATCTTGAGGAAACTACATTGCTGCAGATGTAAATATGAAAAAAAAGCAATGTCAGAGCTCAGCAAAATGCAGGATTCAACAGGCCTTGTTTATGCTGGGACTCAAGGAGTTGTGTCCCCAGCAGGACTAACCCCCCCTGTTCTGAGCTCAACCCCAAAGACCTTGCTGATTGGGGCTCCAATCCGGGGCCAAGGGAACCCCCCCCCCCCCCAACACACACACACACACACACACACACACATGTACCACAACACCATAAAGCACAGCATGCTCCCTTGGAGCTGAACACTCAAGCTCTTCCTCCCCTTTTCTCCATCTCTGCCTCCCTCAGTCTCTCTGGGGAGTCTGTCTATCCATAGACTACGGGGATTGTTCAATTGCTGAGAAAATGTACAAAATGCTTTCTCCTCTCTTCTGCTGAGCCTTGTCCGTCTACAGTAGACTTTGTGAATAGTGCAGAAAGCCCCTTTGCTCGGCACTCAAGATGTCAGTGTGGATTTGGTCTTCATGCACAGCTAATAATTACAAGTGTGGACTGGAGCTGAGGCATGCACATACGTGCACGCGCGCACACACACACACACACACACAGCGCAAAGGGTAAAAGCATTGCCTACCATTCTGAATCAGTGTTGGGGATTTACAGTTCATGACTGAGTGCATTTGACTTGATTGTGTTTGGTGTGGGCAAATGTGCAGAATATTCCATCACACTGGTCCATCACACTTTGGGTATTTAACATACTACTACAGACACCTACTCGGAAATGAGCGCTATCTAAAGGCACACACATTCATCAAGTTTAACTCACTGCAACTGATGTCTGTGATGTTTCAAGATAAGCTTGGAGGAGCTCCAAAAGGCTGTTAATCAAAATGATGTGAATGCAGAGCCAGCGAAGTTATTGTGTGTTACCTTCTGAACCATCTCCCTTTAGCCGCTGATATATGTTTATCTTAGCCGGAACATAGGGAGTCACTCTCTAGGAGTCAGAAGTTGAAGTTGCCCTGAGGGCTGTAATTCATATCTTCATTTTAGAGGGAAATTCTGAGAGCCCCACCAAAACAGTCTGTTATGAGCAGGGCTTAGGGAAAGGTTGCACATTTGCATGTTGTTACTGAAAACTTTTTTTTAATACATGTCAGAACCTTAACTGGCCGTCTTTACTGAAAACTGTGAATATGCTTCACCTTGGTTTAACACATGACAATAAATGATTCCACAAGAGGGATAATACACTTTTGTGCACTTGTTAAATTGTTTTTTGGCACAGGTTCAGAACTAGGCTCTGCACTGATTTTTACGCCAAAACGGTATTATAAAATCTGCTCAGAGCAGCCCTCTTGAGTCCTGTATGACTCTACATGTACACCCTCTATGAGAACAAGGAGGGTTCTGGATCGGTATTTCAGGTAAACACAGAGTCACTCTTTTTTCTTGGCATCTTAAGCTAAAAATCACTTTGCATCTCAGGGATTTTTGCAAGATATTCATTCTCTCCTCTCTCACCTCCATTCTCTCTAACTCAACTGATCCACGCTGTCACCCCTTTTAACAGGGGCCAAGCTGTTAAAGACCCCATTACTGAAGTGAAGCACACATTTCATATTTTCCTCTGTGGACTTGAGAGCGCGGACTACAAATTTTATGTCGAAATGCACCGAGACGGGAGGCGAGTTCATGCGTGGACTGGAAGCGGAGGGGGGGGAGGAGGGGAAAGGTGGAGAGGTTGGGGAGGGAAGGCTCTGTCAGAATGGAAGGGCCAAAGTCGGGAGTCAGTGAGCGCTTCAAGCGTTAACGTAATTGCAAGAATGTAAAAAATGAGGCGGCGGGGCTCCCGAGCGAAGCGAAAGGTCAGAGCACGCCTCACACAAAACAACTGGCTAGAGGACGGCCTCATTAGGCCATTAAATCAGCTGCCCTTGGTGTTTTTGCCTCTTTCTTCCTTCCTTCCCTCATTGTGCCTTCTTTTTCACCTTCTCTACTCTTTCACCTCCTCACTCCAGTGGCTCTTTGGCTTCATTCAGATTTTTGCCTTTATTCAAAGGTTATTTGCTTTTACCGCAAAATATCTGGAGCTTATGGCTCTTGCATTTAACACCTTTCAGCGTAGGTCAGGCTCTGGCCCAGGTCTAGTCCAGGTCTGCCCTGGCCCAGTGCACAGTGCTGTACCGTAACTGTCTTTGGCCCGTATTGATCTGCTGTTACTGGATACGGTGGGAAAAGGAGTCGATAAGCGCTCTGTGGATTACAGGTCACTTGTACTTATGTGTGTAAGATAATCAATACGCATTTCTTCTCTCATCCTCCTCCTCTTTTGGTTGCTCTTCATCACCCATGCTTCATCTCAGACTGAGGACCAAAAAAGAAAAGGAAACAAGAAACCCCCTGTCCTCTGATCTGTCATTGTGCGCTTTTGACTGTTACTTATTAAAAGTAGGGGAAAAAAACGTAACACTGAAATTTCTCAGTTTATTCCATTTTAAAAGTCTTTCATTGTGTGGGTTTAATGGATGATTATCACAGATATACTGCTATGAATTCCTTTTTTGGCAAGGAAAACTGCAGAAAAAGATGAGTGGGGGTAAGTGAAAAGCTGTTACAGTATAGTTTGTTTAAAAAATTGCAGCAATCTTAGGAAAGAAACACAATGAGAATAATTAAAATGTTGATTCTAGATATAACTCTAACACCCTAAAGGCATGCCTTTTTATATATAGCACACTAGATTTTTACTCCCTAAAAAAAAAACATCAGTATCAACACAAAAACACCACAAAAATCTACTCTACTTTTAGGACTTTTTTAATGTCCACACTTCTATTTAAAACACCCTGTTTATACTTATGTGAGAGTGAAGCATCATTGCAGGGCTCTACTGAATATCACACCATTATTAACAATTCCTCTCTTAGTCTCCCAACATTACACAGTCACACCCTGCTACTTAACCAAGTCTGAGTTGTCATTGGCCTCCTCTCTCCAACCAGCTTGTGATCCAACTACTCCTGACATTGCTGGCCACAGAGGTCTGCTGCGGCCCTCGGTCTGTGGTCAGCCTTGCAACGCTCCCAAAGCTGCGACTGCTGCTTCTGTCTAAGATGCAGAGGATGAGTTGAACAGCCCCGCCGCAGAGCACACATCCCATCAATACATTCGATTGCCTTTTGGCAAAACGACAGCCATGAACGGGCACAGAATGTGGCTTCAGCCCGCTCTCTGTGCTGGTTGAGAGTGCATATCTGAAAGAATTTGGATTGAAATTTCAGAAAGAGACCCACAATAACAAGATGAAGATGGGAGGGCAGTAGCTCACCAAAGGCTCTCTTTGCTCAAAGCTTTATCAACAAGTTTTGATTCATAAGATGTTAACTCTTGGTCTTAACTCCAAACTTACCAAGTACCATGTCCATTGGACAATTTATGTGTCAGAACTGACAAAAATACAAGGCGGATATCTGTGACTCAAACACACTATCTGTAATAAATTTAAATACATCAGTTTTGAAATGCATTATAACTGTTTGGCAGGTCGTGTGCAAGATAACACAAGACTGAGTGCAGCATAATTAGGGTCTGTTGTGCGGGCAAAGTTAATATGGTTTAAATTCAAGCAAGAACTGGCAGAAATATGCCATTAATCACCATCTTTTGTTCGGCTCTTTAAATAGCAACACTTTGGAAAGCCTTTTACTGGGCTGGCGTGTTGCATTGACTGTTGCCTGAGTGTGAGAGTGGATAAGCGTGTTCATTTTTAGGTGTGACTGTGTTTACATGGATGCCAGTCAAAAAACAGGATAATCCAAAGTGCAAAAGGAAGGACTAGGACATGCGTAAAGAAAACTGTGCCACCTATTCACTATGGATCTTGCATTAGGCAAAGGGGAGTGCTGGCAACTCTATCCCTGAACGATGATTAATATGTCCTGCATGGAATTTATCTGTGTTTGTGTGTTTGTGTGGTTTTGCTCGAGTGCACAAGCGTACTCGTTTCTGTGCCGGCTCACCTTGTTCGCTGCTGTTGTCGCCGCTCTGTGAAGCATGTCCCCCGCTGGAGGGCCCCGGTGTGCCGGCTGAGTGTGTGGAGGTGGCGTCATCGTGGTCTCTCCAGGAAGCTGGGTTCTGAGGTTTGAGAAGGGAGAAAGCAAGCATGGGATCCATCCATCCATCCGTGCGTCCAAACCACAAACCAGGAGCAGAGAGAGCAGGACGGGGGAGAGGGAAGAGAGGCAGAAGCAAAGAGAGAGAGAGAGAGAGAGAGAGAGAGAGAGAGACCATATGAGAATTTTGGAAATGCAAAAGTGACATCTGTAAGAGTCTACAGGCACCGTGAGAGTCCTTGGCCTGCTTACATTCTCCAGGCAAAACAAAGAGCCCTACTGCTTATTTCCCAGCAAGCACACAATCGGAGATTACTACAGTAATTGAATAGAAAGAAACAAATGCACTGACGTAGTTGGCGATAAGTCAAAACACTGTAATCAAAGTGTTTCATTAATGCATGAGAGCAAAACACATCGCTGCTAATGTGCCATTTGATTTTGAACACAGCAAGAAGAGCACTCGTGAGTGATCGCCTAAACACACACGGCGGAGTTCATTTGTACCACAGCCGATTGAGATTTCCGCGTCGGGCGAGGAATACAGAGGTAAAAAGTCCAAACACACCACAGACGCCATTAATCATTACCACTGTCAGAAATGAAAATGACATACGACAGTGATTCTCCCGCTAATCTGCCAAAAATGCGTACACGCCCCCACTGACATGCACACACACCCACAGAGGCTCGCAGAGATACACTTGTGCGCACATGCTAATGACATAATAGAGCAAGAAGTATAAACACACATGCACGCACACTCACTTTCATATACACAAACCCGTGTTGGGGGGAGGAAAAAAAAGTGTTAAATCCCCACTGGCTAACTTCAAAAGAAAAATCCATAAACAAATTCATAGCTTTTAAGTTGATTTTAGTTTTGCCGGCCCATCCTGCACTCTCCCCCCCCCCACCCCCACTCCTCCTCCTCCTCTCTTTCCTAGTCATTCCCACTCCCCTGTCAGTGCACACGGGGAAACAGGATTTTCTACTGTACAGGAAAAGCTTTATCAGTGCCACATGACGGCAGACTAGAGGTGGAATTTCCTCTGCCATTCAGGCAACGATCACGTCATCTACTACACTTGGGCCCGCAAACACAACACCTCGGTCCCAGCGGCTTCACCCGCAGAAATGATACAGCTTCTTAGCTTGCACCCTCCATAGCTAGTCTTTCCCAGTTTAACATGTCACCTGAGCACGATGACAAAAAGTTGGCACATGCGAGCTGTGAGCGTTGTCTGGGGCCCGGGAGAAGCAGCCCCTTGAGCAGAGCCCAAGCCAAACAAACACAGGCCTGCACTCAGGCTTCCCACAAACCTCAGCCCACTTCTCGGTCCCCGCCATGTGTTCCTTTTCTCTATCAGTACACAGAAACACATATACATACATGGGGAAAGTAGACGGCGAATGTACATGCCACAGAGTATTCCTAGAAACAGACCATTTTGTCCAACTTGAGCCGAGATGGTGATGAACTTGGCTTCCCTCCGCTCCTGCCACAGAGGAGCCTGCCTGCTTGCTTTGGAGCCCCAGTCAGAGTGAGTTGTACTCGAGCAGGAAAGACAGGATAGAGCCTGGAGACTAATCGAGATTTGCAGGGAAACAGAGGCTATAAGACAAGCCGCTGCCGAGCTCCCCTGGGCACACAGTCCTGATGTGCTGCTGCTTGTTCTGCTGCGGAGGCGAGGCTGCTGCTATGGCTGTAAGCGAGGCCCTTTTATCTGCTAAGTTTTTGGGGGAAGGCGGGCTGCTTTCTCAAACAGCTCGGAGCTGAAAACAGCAGACAGAAACACACAAGACCCTTCAGACCCTGCGCTCCACTCAAGGCCCTCTCAGCGTCAGCTGTTCTCCGGATGGCAATCAGATAAAGAGCTCAGAGAATTACTCAGAAGAGGGGTAAGAAGACAAGGTGAACAATAGCCCATGCGTGGGTTTTGGCCCTCCAGAGTGAGTGGAGGGGAAAGTGTCCCTGCTCTGAGACCAACGGTTATTTGTAATGTGCTCACTCGGAGGGACACGGATCAACACATGGAACACTTCAGGGGAGCAAGCTTTGTTGTTATAATAATTCTCTGTTTTCCCTACACAGCAACATTAAAGTGAGAAAAGTCCATCAAGCCCCTAAAAACAGTCTATTTTAGACTCTGTGTTACGCAACAGAAACTGAAGGAAGAGGTAAAAATCCAAGACTCCCAGAGTGTATCGTGTGTTTAAGCGGAGCTCTCAGAATGGCTTGTTGTTGTTCCAAGAGAAGAAAATGACTGGGTTCCACTTCCTCACAATGAGACACCCACTGCTGGCGAGACGTAAGACAGAAATGAAAAACTATGGTCGCTGCTCTCACACATGGTCACTCTTTTCCTTTCTCTTTGCCTCTCTTTAACACTTGCCAGTTATGGCTGTGGCATGGTTTTAATGCAACGGTGGAATCGATAGGGCTTAATTTAGCCATCATTGCAGAGTAATGTGTCATTTTTAATGGGCCTAGCACTAAATTAAATTCAAAGACACCTCAGATAATGGCGTTAAAGGGAATGATATTTTGCTGTGATTTGCTACCCTGTGGATTTAATGGCACTATATGCAGGGATATAGATAAAGCTTTGTTAGTTTGGCTCCTGTAGGGAAAAGGAAGACTGCGGCACTTTATATGACCTAATAATAATAATGGATAGTAGACACTGGAACCAGTGTATATGCAACAGAGCACCCCCCCCCTTTTAATACCTGCAAGTCAGCGCTCATTCATAACTGCGTCTGCAAAACAAGACGATGAATATCAAAACAACAGTGTTAACTTTCCACACTCTACAAGGCGACAAAAGCAACAGCCTTTCCTCCCCATGAATTATTTAGCGGCCCTCCCTGAGCTATGGAGGGTGCATCATCAGACACTGCACCGCACAGCACAAACACACACAACCATTTTGTCACAGCCCCTGTGGGCCTGATAAAGTTCAAACAAGTTGTATAAAAAAAAAAAAATTATGTCACCCAAACAGTCTTCAACCTACACAAGAAGTCCTTGGAAAAAAAAAACAACAAAAAAAACAAAAACAAAGGAAGAAGCAAAAGAAGAAAAAAAGGCCTGTAGCTTATGTGGTTATTCCCTAAAGCTGGGCATAATTAGGAGTCAAACATGGTTCACTCTGTGCTCTTCACTAATTGTGTTAAAAACCAGCCTTACCAGGAGGAGGAGGAAGAGACTGCAAGCAAGTAAATACACATACATGTGCATGTGGGAACGCACACACACACACACACACACACACACACACACACACACACACACACACACACACACACTCACAAACCAACACAATAGGACTAGATAGAGGAAAAAGATACAAAAGAAGTGTGGTCTCTGGGGGGCAGCCTTTTTCTATTTGCTGGGGCTAGCAACTGGCGGCTGATAATACAAGTTGTAATTAATATAAAAGCAGGAGACAATATGGGAAGGAAGGCTTGTAGTGCAGCCAGGCCACAGGAGAGCGGGGGAATGCTGCCGTCTCCACCGCCGCCGTCCCCTGTTTCTCATTTACAAACACCTGCCTGGCTCAATCTCACTTCCCTCGCTGCACTCTGCCTACATCCCTAGGAATTTCAAATAAAATTGATTTAGCGGCATCATTGAATTTCCCTCAAAAATTCCCCTGGAACCTGGAGGGAAGGGAAAGAAATCTGGTGTAGCGGCGGTGTCGCGGCAGGCCGGGAACAACGGGGATTCTGCGCTGAACGCGCACAGAAATGCTGACGACGCCAGAAACACACGGGGCCATAAATCAAAGGGAAAAGTGACACTCCAAGACACGTCTTGCCACATGACATAAACAGAGAGTGGGGGGGGGGGGGGGGGGAAATAACTCCTCACACACTTCTGTTGGGTTGAGCTCGTAATTACACACACAGGCACTCCAGAAAAGTGTAGGTGCACCTCTGTTGAACAGCTGAACATTTACAACACCCTCAATTATACAGAATATAAAGAGACCTTAATTTAGCCTCTAATACTTCACCACAGTGTGTTTTAACAGACAAGAGGGTTTGTCTGATTGTGTTTACGCCTGAAAACTTTCTCTCAGGCAAAAACTGTTTTACTCACTTGTAAAGCCACATTATACGTGCAAAGAAAGATGAGATTAAATTAAAAAAAAATGTGATTGCTATTGTGATTCATGGGTTTGGCATGCATCAAGATGACATATCAAAAAAAAAAAAACAGAAATATACAACTGACAGTTCAATTCAGAGATCCTTCCTTTTAATTAGCTCCCCGTGACAAACAGCTAAAATATGACAGTTTTACGCCTCTGCTATCATGAATGATACAGGTTATATTTCATTAATCTGCACTTTAAAACTTTTACATTAGAAGCAACGGACGTGTGGAAGATGCAACAAGTGGGCAAAGCCTTTCCTAAGCGGCGGTAGTGATGATTAGATGTGCCTTCCCTTGAACTCCCATCAAATAGGAAACGTAAGTCCAGACATCCCACCATCGCAAAACAATTGTGTGGAGCAGCCAGGGCGGCCCAGATCAACAATGCACCGCTTTCCTGATTCCTGATATCCAAACCTAGTCTGTGCCCGAGGAGAACAAAGCGGGCAGAATTAGAACACCTCCAAAACTCAGAAATTGCATGGTTCAGCAGGCCAGCTCAGCCCAAGGGAGCTGCACACGTACACACACACTGCACTGTGCATGGTGACGTACAGAAATAGGACAGGACATTACTGGGCACCCCTCCCAGCTGATGCACGCACAGCCGCTGTATAGGCTAAAGATAAACAACTGGATTCCTTGAATGAACTTGTGACATCACCAGGCCTGATCAATGGTCCGCAGCACCTGGAGTCGGTACAAAGAATCTTCTCTGCCTTTTTTTTTTTTTCTTCCCTTGTTCCCACTTTCCAGTCATGCAGAATCAAGATAAGCAATGCCATAACTGTAAGAGCTGCTACCACTCCCTGAGGAGAGCTCACAAAAACAAAGCACTGGGACCAACAAATCCTCCAGAATTTGCTTCTATAGCAAGTCTGGAACTACGGGGAAATTCACAAACCCTTTCAGCGGTACAATAGATATGCATAAGGAAAATGAAAAATGCCGTTTGCTAATTGCTCGACGGAGAAAGCGGTACAATGGCACGAGAAGACACAAAGGCTAATTCATTAGAACAGATAATACACAGACACTGTTAATTCTATTTGTCTCCTTAATTGGATGTAGCGCAGAAGAGACAGAAATTTTATTCATTAATTAAAAGACAAGAGAGCAAATCACTGACAAGTACACACACGTACCCCCATCACCCTTCATGTGCAAAGCAGCTTTTTTTTAAAAAAAAAAAATTCTATAGGCTGAAGTGAATCAGGGGACGGGCAGTAGTTGGGAACCAGCAGGTGAGATTCATGGTTGAGTCAACCCAGTCAAATAAGTGAAATCAACAGGGTCTCATCCCAATCTCACTACTATAATCCAATCATCTCTGGGGCAACACTGCATTCAAGTGTAAATAAAACCATGCCTATTATGCTCAAGAGGCAGGTATGAGGAGGGGAAAGAGAAGGAGGGAGAAACGCAGACGTACATGCATAAAAACAAGCTGGACGGAGCTGCCTCCCTCTCAGTGAAGAGCCTCCTCATCTCCAGAAAAACCAACTTTCACCAGATGAGATGTAGCCCTAGGCTATATATTAAAAATGCATATCAAAGCAAAGAAAAATGGACGTGAGAGAATCTAACTAAATAAATTAGCATACCTAACTATCAGCCGCCTTCCTTTTCTCAATGAGATGCAAGGACAAAAATGAATAATGAAACCGAGCCAAATAATATGGAACAGATAGAATAAATAAGAGAAGAAGAGGAAGAGAATTTGCCTTCTATCCACTTTTGGAGCCCCAGTGCATTTTTGTGCCTTGTGTCTATGATTCAAAACAGATCTAATCTTGTGAAGCTGGACTCTTTTCAATTAGACATGGAAACTGATGCTGAATGAGTAAAGTATTTATTACAAAGGCTTTTAGAGCAGGATGGCACTATGCACATTTTCACTGTCTGCAAATGTTGTTCCCACTCAAGCATCATGTGGCACACATGGTCTCATACACTGCACTGATTTATTAAAAATAATAAGCTTCGGTATATATGTTCCCACAAGGTGTAGCTATTATGAAAATCCAGCCTAGGCTCAGAGGCAGCTCTGAAAGCAAACAAGAAAAAAAAAAAAAACTTACAGTAAAAAAAAGTGAAATAAATCTTTCAAAATTTAAATATCTAAAAAGGTGGTCACTTCAAATGACTCAGAGACAAATGGAGTGTCAGGCATATTTTTCCTGTTTTGTTTATTGCTGCAGTTGATTTGTTTGATTGGCATATTTAATCTTATTATTATCAAAATATTTCTCACAAGTGGACTGGAAAGCTGGTGTCTGAGCACGGGGAGGCATGATTGGAAATTGGCTTGAGTAGCAGCCATCTGCCATGAAACTAAACAGGCCAGTTTATCTAATCTCTGCAATATAAACAACAGCATGCCTCATTTCTGCACTTGTGTTGCAGGACCAAAATACAGCCGTTCTGACCTATTTTAAAACCCACACCAGCTTCTCAGGTCCAGTGGCGCTGCAGTTCACCTTGCAAGGGGCAAAAACAAAAGCGTGGCCCTGGTGAAGGCGACGGGGCTTTCAGAGGGGAATCCACCAGGCCTACAGCCAGACCCAACAGATGCAGCGCAGAGACTTTGCACAGCACTTAAATCTGCTTTAATTCCTAATAGGCTTGGCCTTGTGCTGCACAGATATTAACTAGTCACTTTGTTGCACTATCCACTCATTTTCCCCCCCTTCTCCTTCTCTCCAATAAAACATTAGTTTTATCACAGGCATGCAAGACTCGGTAATTCACACATATCAATTCTACACCGCCACAGTCAGCTCAGTACGATTTATTAACCGAAAATGCTGCAATTTAACCCAAATAATCAATCCTCAAATTTAAAGCTACTGTACTTCAGGTGCATTTAATTGAATTTAGCATCTCGGAGCCTCCAGCCATGGGGTGGGGTGGGGGTGGGGATGGGGGGGGGTGGAAGGTTAGTGGTGGGGGCGAGCAACAGCACAGCAAACCGCATGGCAATCAATACGGAACAATTAAACACATTAACATCAACAGCAATGGAGGGCTTCCAGACAAACCATCATAATGCCTTGTGAACTTGACATTGATGGGAAGCCTTTAGCTCGGAGATCTCTTCCAACAGGCCACATTCTCCACCTCTGCAGCAAAAATAATAAAAAAAAAATCCACAGCTTTTGCGCATGGGCCACATTCAGCTCCCACAGCCCCAAAATATAAAGCTCTTTTCTTTTTAAATATTGGCCCAAAGCTAAAGCTTATACCGCTGATACGCTGCTATAACATTAAACCTGGGTAACAGATAACTGCCCCCCCACCACCACCTTTTTTTTCAGCGCGCAACTCTCTGGGCGGCGATTTTACGCACACCCTTTTACGCACGCATAAACACCCACTCAGACCCAAGCACACACGTCACGCACGGTGGCATTAGGCACACATGACTGCTCCTAATCAAAAGACTAAAACAATAACTCGGTCTATTGTACCAAGTGTAGCTTTTGACCTCAGAACATCGATCGGCAGATCCCCCCTTGCAGAACGGAGCATGCTCCATTTACAGATGGCACGGCATGGGTCAGGCGCCGAGCACAAGCCAAGGAGCCCAAAAGTTCCCTTTACGGCGGGGTCAGTAAGCCATCTGATGGTTTAGAAACTGCTGTTCATCCATATAGACTGTTTATCAAACCGTGACAGGGCAGATTCTTCATCAGCAAAACTATGACCAATAATTAAGCGCCATTTACTTACGTGATCTGCGAGATTCGTCGACGATCCCGAGAGTTCTTCGTGATCTGATTTGGAGCTGCCATCCCGCTCGTCAATAACTAGATCTATTGGCATTTTTCCTTTCAAACAACTGATGTACCGATGGCAAAAATTGTCGCAGAGCTCGTGCACCTACAACAAAAAGGAGGGAAGAAAAAGGCTTTTTTTCAAGACGGGGAAACGCTTCAAGCAGGTCCAAGAATAACTCTAATTAAGAGGCAGCAAGGAAACAATAGTGAAACTGTTGCAGCAGCTTATTATTCTCCCGAGACCACAGCAACAAGTTGAACGACAAAAAATACATAGAATGCCTGCATGAGAAACCAAACCAAATCTGCGGATCAATAACAATGAGCAAAGGCAAAAATAGCAGTAATAAAAAATTAAATCAAGTTATTGCATAAATAAAAGAGAGGACCTAATTTTAAAAGAAAAAATCTCAATATTTTTCTACACATTCTGGTTTAAAATACTTTCAGCACGCCACAATACTCAATATTAAATATACAAGATTTAGCACAGTTTCTATAATCCCAAAATACAAAAAAATAAAAATACCTTTTCTAATTCCAAGAGGTGAAACCGTAATACTTGTATGGCTTGTATCATCTGAAAAAAAGAGGAAAAATAAACACATGAGGGAAATGACAGGATTTATATTTCTTATATTCTTGTGCTGTTGAAATCAAAATCCAGCCTATACCTACAACATCTCTAAATTAAAGCAGCCCACGAACAGGTGAGCAGCTTCAGCTTAAAACTGATCTGACATCTATCTGTGCACAACTTCAACTTATATGCGGCCATATTTGCCGCGTGACGCTGTGGACACTGCGGAGCATCAGCGGGAAGTAAGGCAGCCAAGAGGGGATTTTTTTTCTCTTTTTTTTCTTTTTAAGAGACAAAGAAATGTGCTTACCAAATTGTCCAACTCTGGATTTGATGAAAATAAAGGTTTTTCTGCTCGGACCTAAAATAACAGCCCAAAATGCCAAAGTTAGTGTGGAATGCGTGTCCATTTACAACTGCAAATGTTATCAATAAAAACCACAGTTTGTCAGCGTGGAAATTCCTCCACCACATCAACAATGAATTAAGAACAAAACAATTAAACAAGTGGAAAACTCTGTGGGGTGACGCAGCCACTGCAGAAATATATTTAGTAGTGCAAAGTTGACCTGTTTGGCAAAGACTGCAATGTCCTCGTTGAAGGAGTCTGAGGAGCAGACGTCGCCGCCTGCTACGCCGGGTTCCCTCGGAGTACACGTCGCCAACTCGCACTTCTCAAAAACCAGTGCGAGCAGTGGGAATAATGGGTGACTGCAAGAGGGGAGACAAGAGCCTGAGTACAGCAGCACACCAATGCCCACTGCAAAGAACCAAAAAAAACACACCCATCCAGTCGGATCCCTGCTCCTAAAAATCCTCACCCGTCTTATTGCTAGTAAAAAAAAAAACTAAATAAAATAAAATAAAATACAGTGACACTAGGAGTGCTTCACGTTTGTCTGTTTTATGGCATAAAATAGGAGGCACCACAATGAGAACCATAACCGATCCACCACATATTTGCTGCCGTTTTGAGCCCTAAGAACATGGCATATAAAATTATCCTTTGGTAAATGTGCACTTTTTATACTTTGATGTAATATTAAATGACCTGGAGAGAAAAACACTTTTTTTGCAATGCAAATTTAAAAAAGAGAGAAGTGAAGCAAACTGGTGAAATAATTAAAAAATATTCTAAATGCTGCAATAACAAGTGAGAACTTTAGTATTTCCTCCTTAATAAAAGCCCGTATAGTTGTAACACTGACGAAGAGTTGGATTAAAAAAAAAAAAGTGTGAATCCAAACTTCCACTCATGCGCGAGATAATTATCCAAAATATAATTACAAGAAAATGATCAACATTTCCCACAATAAGCAACAACTGCATAGTCCCGACAGTAGCTTGATAATTATTATTTAAATGTGTGTCAGTGTTACAGAGATCTTACGTTGACTCCCCATGTGGAAACATAAGAAAAACGACGAGCAGGATTTGCTGTAAACTCCATCCCAGATTATATGTGGATTATAACACTTTCTGTGTGGGCATTAGTGAGGAACATCTGTAATCTTATTTGTTTGTTTCACAGCACTAAGCGGCTGCCGCGCGTTTCCCCCCCATTATTTGTAACCGTAATTGTGAAGACACACAGCTTTTAAAAAATATCTGTCACTATTATTTTTAAAAGGAGAAAGAAAGGACTGTTTCACGACGCAAATAATAGCTGCCCGTTATAATGAGCAACACCGTAACACTGACTGAAATTAGCTGAGCTTTTATATCTCCCTGCTCTGTAACTTTTCCCACAATAATCGTGGCTCTATAACACAAGTGAAGCTTATATTTCAAAGCCCGAGCTTTTACTTACAGCAGCCTCGACAATCCCCCGTACAAAGAGTGTAAAATTACACATCAACAAAACTCCCCGAACCAACAATAGAACCCCAAAAAACTGCGGTCAAATACCATTTAAATTCAGTGGTGGAAGAGAAACTCCTGTGAAACCAGACTTGAGGAACAAAAAAAAATAAAATAAAATAAAATAAATAAAGATGAAAAGTCAGCAAAACTAAGTTGGACGCGTGTAAACCTTACCCATAAATCTGATCTTTATCCCTCTTTAAAGCGTCGTTGACAGCAGAGCCCATGCTGGTGGGCATTACGTTGGGGTGAGGAGCGTGGGCTCCGTAGTGCTGGCTGGCGTGCAGCGGCGGTCCGTGGTTCAGGTGGTGGACCTGGGGAAGCGGCCGAGGAGCGTGCGGGTCCCCGTACATCGACGCCGGGACTCCGTCCATCCCACCGTAATGGGCCAGCTCATCGTACTGGGAATAAAATTACAGCAAAAAATTAATTTAAAAAAAAAAAAGTCAGCGGATTTTCCCGGTTATTGGCTACTTTTTTTTTTTTGGATCAAATGACAAAAGTGAAAAGCATGCAGTCTCATTCTGGGGAGGGGGGGAGAAAAAAGCGCAAAGGAGAAACTAAAAAGCGGTTGCTGGGAAAACACGCAGACGTGCCACGTTAAATGTGCTACAAGGCTGTCATTACCAAAAACATCGTAACTCGGGTGCTCCACGGTGAGGAGTTCGGTGGCTGCAAAGGGCGAATTGGTTGGGGCTCGTGCTGCAGGAGTGCTCCGCGGCTGTGCGCGCGCTGGAGGCTGTCACTCTGCACGAGCGGCGAGAGCGCTTGCAAAAATGTCAAATCTAAGCGCTTTGATAGCGATACTTGGTAAATTTGCCACCGCCCGACAAGAGGTTAGTGGTGCGACGGCCTGCCTACAGTGGATTTGAACAGGTAAGAGCAGCAGATTTAAAACCTACCCTTTGCGCCATCAGGCTGCGCTCCAATAAACTCCTGAATCTGTCGTATGTTTAATATCCCAGTCCCGGTTAGAAAGTGATTTAGAGGCAGGGTTCCTTTTTTCAACCAACTTTGCGAATTCTCCTATTCGCCAGTGTGGTTCAGCTGAAATCGTGGCATCGGGGAGTTTTGCAATTTTTCTTGTTTAGCCTTCTTTCCTGGAGAAAAAAAAAAAATAAAAATGCGCCAAAGTGAAGGTTACAATCGGCCCATCAACAACCTGCATGTAACTAAACTGTCGTGTCTCATGGCTTTTTGCCACTCCAGCTGTCAATCAAAGCCAGAGGTTGTCAAGGTAATGAATGAATGACGGTTGGTGATGATGTTCAAGAGAAGGACGAATCTTTTTAGTCCGTTTTCATCCCGCAAGTCCGCGTCTCCTTTAATGCTTCCAGATCGCTATCTTGTTTTATTATCGCTGCAAAGAAGGGGGGGAGAAAAAAAAAAGCTGTAGAAATTAAGAGATTGCGATTCGGATCTTTCCTTTCTTTCCCCTGTAGGTATTTCGTCTATCTGGCGAGACTGAGATGAGTGAGTGTCAGCGAGTGTTGGCAGGTTGGCTGCTAGCTTGCTTATAGAAACAGAGTCAGTTGACTGCGCTGAGCGGTGGGCGAATGAAATGACGGATCCCGGAAGTAGTGGTGGCCATAGCCAGTCCTACAGCAGCTCCAGAAAAGAGAGAGGAGAGACCAAATCTTGTGATATGCAGAGTATATGCGAGGCACGGGGACGGCTTCAGCTGCGCGCTGGGGGTAAAAAGCCAAAGTAAAACAGCTCCAACTCCCACCCCGCGTCCTTCTGCGCCGAGGAGAGTCCTGAAGAAAAAGCAGAGAGGCTTGAATGAGAGGGGGCTCACCGCAGCCGAGACTTTCGCTGCACACGCCAAACACAACACAGGCTGAGCTGAACTGCGTGAATCACAAGTCTGAGTTTAAAAAAAAAAAAAAAAGATAAGTTTTGGATCTTTTACGCACACAAGAATCTTTTAAAAAATTAACGTTATGAAATGTTTTGACTCAATTTTTTTTGAATATTCCGAGAGACAGAGAAGCATTGGCAAGACACGTCATGGATGATGAGTTTAATATATGAGCATGACACTTACTTGTTATCTGTTTTGTGGTTATAAGCCGGTGTGCATACTTAATATCTCCCTAATACCCCCTAATCTCACTGCTAATGATCTCTCTGGTCTTTTTAGCAAATTAAACGGCACGCAGCACCCCTCTAAGCTCGGAATGAACTTTTCCGAGAGGGGAAAAAAAAAAAAGCATTTGTGAAGAAAGTAATTTTGTACGTTTCTTTCGGCCAATCCCGTCTCTTGATAGAAACCCGTGCTTTACCTCAGAGTAGTCAATTATCAAAGCTCCCCGAGCTCATCAATTATGTGGGGAGATTGAAGTTTAGAGGAGGAGCAACGGTCTGGACATCGATTGCAGTGAAGCCCCCTTTTTGGAGCCTGAACACTTTTACGCACAAAACAGACGCAGGCCATCTATCCCCTTTAATATTTAGCTCCATCAGTACTAATATGGCATCACGGCTGTATTGATAGGGTCTCACATAAGGCTCCACTTATTGCTCCGTGACACTATTTTTTGATGGTGGGAAATTAATTATTCACAGGTTAGGATTAAGACAGGCACGCGCTCGGGGATACGGAGGGTCAATAAACTCTCCCAACAAACAACAACAACAACAAAATAGGTCTTCAGGGTCGATTATGGAAAAAGCAGAGGTTTTGGGGGGGGGGGATGAAAAAAGATTTCATAAATGAAACCGTGACAACACTTATGTTTGTTGGCATAAATGGGGGGGTGGGAAGTGTGGGGCTGACTGCAAGGGTTTGACAAACGGCCGTGTGGACATTTCGACGCGCAATAGCCCGGGAAGGAGCTGCAGAGCGCTGCGCAGAGAGCCGAGGCGCTGGCCGTCTCCAAGCCCGCCCTGCGCTCCGTGAGCACAGCCAGCCCGGCACACCGCTGCTGAAGACCGGTGCTTCCACAAGCTCAACGCTGTCGCTGCCTCTGATTTGCGCCCGACTTCTTTTTTCCCTCCTCTGGACAGCCACGGTAAGTAGAAGAAACCTTATATTGTGCCTTTTGTTGTGAACGCGCAGTCTCTTCTCGCGGCGCAGTTAATGGAGTTTTGATCTGGATTATTATTTCATAGACGCATGGTTGATATCCAGTTAAAACAGCAACTCGCGCTGATTTTTTTTTTCTTTTAAATGCACATATTTTCACGTCTTATGACTGCGTCGCCGTTACTCCACATTTCTTGTGGAAATATACGATTTGCCCCGGAGGAGAGTGATGCAGACACCCGAAGAGCGTGTGAACATAGGAGAGGCTAATTATGCGTGTCCAACAGAAACACATCCTTCCCTATAAAACTTCCAGCAACGACTCCCAGCCACGGGAATTTTAACCATCCACCCCCCTTAAAAAAAAAAAAAAGTATTCATTTGAGTAATTAATGGAGGCTATAAACGCGAGATTTCACAATTGATCATATTAAGTTTTCTAAGCAGGTCAGATCAACTTTTTTTTTATGTGACATTAAACAGGTCGTTGTTTAATTTTCTAATTTCATTTTAATCACGATACACTCAGTGGTTAATTAAAATTAATTTTCCCCATAAATAAGACACGCGCCAATTTAAACTCCCCTGTTTCTAATGGCAGCGGCGTTACGGGGGGGCTCAGTGCACGAGGACGCCCATCACACACAATTACTTTTCCTTCAAGTAGTTTTAGATTTCTCCTCGTCGCGGCTCTTTTTCAGGTGCACAACTCCTGGGCGTTTGAATGAAAAAAAAAAACCAAAAAAAAGGAAAATCAGTAGATGGCATTAACAGGCGGTAAAATTTCATCTGGTGGTGTCAAATTGAGGTCAGTTTAGGGTTAAAGCTCTCGGTGTCCGTGCGGGGACACGGCCAGCTGCGTTTGGATTCACTGGAGGGGGGTGGGTGGTGGGGGGGAGAGGATCCGTTTCAAGGAAAACACGACTGGGACAGTGACCGGGCTGAGGATCCACTCCCCATGTCACATCCTAAAGGTGCACCAGGACTCCCACTCCTCTGTTTACTCTTCAGCAGGACTTCCAGTCCCCCTCTTCTCCTCTCTGCCCCTGCAGGGCTACACACACACACACACACACACACACACACACACACACACACACACACAAGCCTGTTGCTAAATATGGAGAGAAAACCGCATTGTCGATTTTTTAATTCCTTCAAAAAGATCGCCGATATGAGACGGGCTTCAAATCCTCTTAGTGACCTTAAACACTCCCGGCGAAACAACTGTGGCTCAGCCGCGGCAAACAAACACAAATCGCCCTAATCTTGTTTGTAACTTTGTTCTTCTTTGCCCCACTTCAAGTATTTGAGATTATGCAAATGAGGGAACGCGAACGGTGTGTACAGAGGGGGGAGACGAGGCTGTGGATCGTGGACTCGCCGCGGAGGGGAGAGTGGAATACGGAGCAGTTTTATTCCCATACATCACCTCGAAAATGCAAACACAGATGGCGACGTCGGGTTAATTTTGCGCAAATTAAAAGGAATGCATTGTGTTTTCCCGTGATTGGCAGCTGTTTAAAAAAAGTCGTATGTGTCATATGAGCAACATTTAAACAATGTCTAAAATCCAGCTTTTGTTCTGCGTTAGGCCTACAATTGATTAATAGTTTTTCGGCTGCTCTGCGTCCAGAAAACATTACCTCGCCCTCTGCATCTGAACTTTTTTTGACCCCCGGAGTGAAATGTGACTATAGGGTTTCAGAAAGTAGAGTGAGCAACTCAAATACTTGTAAAAGTTTCGCGACTAACTGTAAATTCTTCAGCTCCAAAGCCTCATTTTCCCCTCCACCGATTCTCAGAGCCCAGTGTCAGAGGGTTAGTAAAGGGTGGACGGGGAGAGAGATAGGAGGAGAGGAAAAGGGGAAGGCCGGCTCGGAGTGGAGCCTGGCTTTTCCCCCATAGTAGGATGCACAGCCTTCTAGCGACACCTGGCGGCCACAACGCGAACTGCGCGGTGGAAAGCTTTGCCGCAGCCGGGAGAAGGCCCCGAACAACGCTGAGATTAACAAAAAAAAAAAAAAAGACAGCGCAAAATGTTTTTATTCTTGAAATCGATTTAGCTGCAAAATAATTCCGTTTTTTTCAGTCCTTAAATGTACATGCATACATGCTTATATATGCTTTCTCTAATTAGGACATCATTTGTTTCTAATAATTCAGAATTTATTTGAACTTAATAAAATGCAACTAAAATTTAACACCTTAAAGTATTGATACACTTTTAAAAATGCGAGCGAAAAAAAAAAACAAATGAGAATAACGTCCATATTTGTGTGAAAGATTTAGCCTATTTTAATTCACGAATTTATTTTGAATTCCAAAAAAAAAAAAAAAAAAAGAAAAGACAACAGCCTTCGGATATACTGGAAGACGCACTGTTTTTTTTTTTTTTTTAAATACATATATTCGGAAAACTACCGAAATAGTAGAAAAGATACAATAAAATAAAATCAGTTTTTAACGGGCTGTTACTCAAGCGCATCAAAATACGTGTATAAAACAAAGGAGAAAAATCAGATTGTAATTATGGAAAACAAAAAAAAGAAATAGGCTATTTTGAACAATATCTATAATTCTCTCGGGGGTTTTGTCGCGTTTTCCAAAACGAAATCTAATCGCCAGTGCACTTCTGCTCACTGAAGTGTGGAGTCCTGCAGCCCCCTGCACACGCCGCTCTCCCCGGCCGCGACACACTTGGTGCGGGTCACCGCCGAGATTAGAGCCCGTCGTTAACGCCTGCTGGATACACCAAATGCTGATTTAAGGAGCTTGCATTGGGCGTTTGCCCCAGAATACCTGGTGTGCCTGCGTTACTAACCCCACACACTAGTAATCCTCGTGTTTCCTCCCAAACACGTGGCTTTAGGAGGGCGCGTAAGAGCGCACGGCAAGATCCCCCCCCCCCCCGCTTTTAAAAAATCTCTCTCAGGTTGAACAGCCTGTAAGTTCCGTATCCAGCCACATTACCAGATGTAATTGAGAGAAGTTTAAGTGGAGGCCGGGAAACCGAGAAGTTAATAGCGGTGACCCTCTCCCTGTGCCTCTGTCGCTCATCATTTATCAGGCTTAAGGGGCTTAAACAGGCAACAGCAGAGCCCACCTTTTATTACATATCAAACCCTCTCTGCCCTTATCTCGCATTATAGGGAATGCATGCGCCGTTGCCTGTTAGGCGGATTTGGGAATGGAAACACGTCCATTAAAGTCGTCCTCCTCCGCTGATCAGAGGAAATAAACCTCAGCAGGTTTAAGTCTTCATTAAATTATCTTAATTCCCCTCTGCACTTTGGAAACGAATGTGAATCCAACTATTCTGTTGGTGTCCCGGAAAATGCCAAATAATGAGTTCAAATTCAAAACTAATGCTGGCATTTTTTTTTATCCAAGCACTCAAAAATTCTACATAAATGAAAAAAAGGCAAAAAATGTTTTTTTTTAAAAAAAAAACTCAATCCATTATGGATACCCACTATTACCCTTTTAATCCAAACTCTGTTTATTTTTCTCTTAAAATTCCTATTGAATATTTAAGCTGCCTACAGTAGATTTTTCTCCTGCTATCTGACAGGGTTTTCAGTTAAACTTCAGGCCCATGCCTCAGTTGTCTGCCGCTTTCCTCCAAGGAGATCTCAGTTAGTCAGGCCGAACGCAGCTGCATTCACATGGCGAGGAAAAAAAGCATTTTGATATTCAGGTCACACAACAGAGTAAACACTGCTCTCCCATTCAATAAACATCATTGATAAGGGCCCACATATCCCAGTCATTTAGAGGAGTGAAATCAACACCAGCCAGCTTCACTGCTTTTATTGTCATAGTATCAAGTGATTTTTTTGTTTTGTTTTGCTGACTGATATTTATTGTAAGACTGTGATTTTGTGATTAACTGTAGATGCAATTAAAAGCTTTAAAAAATGAAAATTGGTTCTTGTTTTTTTTTTCCTGCTTGATTGCAAGACAGCCACCAACACTTATTATGGTTTCACTGACGAATTTCTTTCTTACTAATGTTAATAATGGGTACACTAATGTCAGTGTTAAGTCACCCATTTTTGAAATCAGTATCTTGTGCAAAGGCAGATAGATGGGATGGAACTGACAACCCTGGGATTACCAGACACAAAGACACAGTTACCTGCATGCATTAAAGTGCATCTGTAGTCTCCTTCATGCATTAGTGCAGCAACAGCATTCCCTGCCATCCATCCATCTTCTTCCGCTTAATCCTTTTCAGGTCGCGGGGGGCTGGAGCCTATCCCAGCATCTTTGGGCGAGAGGCAGGGTACACCCTGGACAGATCGCCAGTCCATCGCAGGGCCAACACAGAGAGACAGACAACCATTCACTCTCACAGTCATATTTAAGGACAATTTAGAATTAATGGCATTCCCTGCCACTGACCCTCAATCCCTTCACAGCATGGGACAGTCCCACTAGTGTGAAACATGTTTCAAACACGCTCCACTTGCTCATTACAGCACATGACTGTTCCTCCTGTTTGAATGACTTCTGGAAAACAATGCAGGTAAACAGATGCAGATGGTTTGTTTGTGTTTGTGTGTTTTGTTTTTGTCCCCCCCCTTGCTTTTTTTTTCTCTTCCCATTTCCATCTCTCACACTTCAGCTCCCTCCACTCCTCCTTCGTTCCCAACCTCCCTCCACTCCGGTTCTGCAGGAGTTCACATGATCAAGCAAGGTACCCAAGTAATTACCTGGCATTGTCAAATAAAGCGACCACTGATTCAAATGAGGAGTGAAATATCAAAGGCCGGCATTGCCTTCTACTGCCACTACTTATCCGCGCAGGAGACAGAGAGGAGATCTGAGAGCTCGGGGACCTGCAGGGGAGGCAACAACACACACTCAGCCTTCCCTTCCTAGATAAATATCACCAACGGGAGCAACAGAGCCAAACATGCCCAGGTTCACGTGGAACAGCGTATTTATTTGTGTAACATATCCTACTTATACGTTATTAGCTTGTGCATCTTTTAAAGTGGCTGCAGTACAACTTTAACAAGAAGGATTTTGCAATATTCTCAGACCCTCCTGATGTGCACCACGCCGAGTTGCCCCCAAAAGGTAAAAAGTTGGAAAAATATCAAGGCAATTTCACTTTGAAGTAGTCACAGCCGGTGTGGCCGTGCTATGCTGCCATTTGCTGTATTTGCTGCATTCTATAGTACTGGATCAGAAGCACAGAGGGGAATGGTCACCAGAATCAGAAGTAAGGAGCTCACTCACGGTTGGCAGCACAAATCCAAAGTCTAATTAACCACATAACTACATAATCATTCATTATGAGAAATGTGTGTAATTGATTTCTCCCCTCAGTGAAAGTTGTAAAATCTCAAATAAACTTTAGAAGTTGGCATCCATTTATTTCCCCGCTGCCACTGCTGCTGCACCGCAAGCTTTCACAACATAATTTAACACACAGTGTAATTTCCCGTACAGTGTAATGACACCTTGATCCGAGCAACAATGACAACAAGACCTTGGACACTTTGACATAGTAAGTAAAAAGGTGATCTCAGTGAGTGGTGTCATTGCTCTGGAAATAACACCTTTTTAAAAAAAAATCAGTTCTGATCCCTTCACCTTCAAAACTAGACAAGCGGCATCCTGGGATTTCACTTCAGCACAGAAAGAGTAGCTGTAATTTGACTCACAATGTCTAAATGGAAGTTGAATAGGTTACAGTGTGCAACAACAAATAAAATGCTCCCAATGCTTTAGTGAGTGTTTTTCATGGTTGGAGGCAAAATGGGGCTGGTGACGATATTTGAGTGTTTAATGCCATAAACACACTCACTTCCCTCCCTCTGGCATATGGATGGCTCCCAGGGACACTTTACATGTAAATATTCCTACAGTGATGGGACGGGCTATTAATTATTAAGCACAGTAAAGAAGTGTAACACATGAATCTTGTTATATTTGCCGTACCTGAGGATAACCATTCTGAGGAGAATTGAGCAGTATTTTAAAGAATGCTTCTCGTGGAAAGGCTGTGGAAAAAAATCTCAAGAAATAAAATGATGTCGCTTGCAAAATAAGTGTGAATATACATAATTAACACGTGAGCTTAGAGGCAAAGAAAGTTGACGATCCTGGAAGAGTGCAAAAATGCTTCTCTTTCATCAAAATTAGTGGCGTGGCTGCTCTGAAATTTAAAATGAGGAAGAAGTTTGAGAACTCACTGTTTAACTTTCCAGGTGAACATTCCAGCAACTATTTCCCTCCTCCATCTTTTTCCAGTCTGTCCACTCTCCTGACAGACAGTCATACTGTGAAGGGGCCACCAACAAGAGCTGGGTAGAGGTCCATACCTGAGCTTCACTCTGCAGACATCTGACCAAAAAAAAAATAAAAAAATGGAAGTTTGATTCTATGCACGTTTACCTCTAGAAAACCAAGCCAGAAACAACTGAATGTACTTTGACCATGAAGGTTGCATATACAGTGCTTAGAAAAAGTATTTGACTCCTTCCTCATTTCATTTATTAAAGGGGTCATTGACTGCACTTTTTCCACATTTTAACAGCTCACACACACGTCTTAATGAAATGTTTGTGACATGTTTTGTTCACATTTTCTTTAATTTTTTTAAATTATTGAAGTAAATTTGTTTTGTATTTTTCCTAGCTTTCTTGAAACACCGATTTAAAGCCTGTCCCTTTAAGAACCATCCTTCACCTTTTCAACTCCACCCTCCCTCTTACGTCAGTTAGCCATTACAGGTGACTAGCTTCTAGCCTCCCAGCTCGGATGAGCAGCGCTCTGGTTCACTGATCCACAGTCAAAGTCAAATCTGAAGAAAATAACAATATAAGCTGCGCTTACCAGTGTTAGCTCGGGTGCTAATAGCTCAGGGGCTAACAGGCTACCTTTAGCCCCCCCTTCCCCTTCCATCTACATGACGGACAGCTAGATGGGATAATAATAGAGCAGTGGGTGGGTCTTTAGGATGGCAGTAGGTTGGCTTTTTCCAATCATGACATATACGATTTAGACAGAAAAGTCAAACGTTTCTAGTGTTTCTGGGAGAGAAAAATGAGATAAAGGCTGTGTGTGTTTTTTTAAAGAGAATTGACTGTTTTGAAAATTCTTCAATAATTAGGTGACCCGTAGACTCATTTCAGACTGTTAAAACCTACAAACGTGCCATTTTCAGCCAATGACCCCTTTAGAGAAAAAAGCTATCCAAACCTACCTGGCCCGATGTGCCTATGTATAAAAGTACCCCCCCCCCCCCCTTACATCCTGAATTAACTGTGATTAACCACATTTCTTGGAAAGCTGAATTCAATTTCAGTAGCCACACCCAGGCCTGATTAATGCCGGACCTGTTGAATCAAGAAATCACTTAAATAGAACTTCTCTGACAAAGTGAAGTTCACACATCATGCTGTGCTCTAAAGAAATTCAAGAAACAAAAACCCAGAACAACATCTAAAGAGCTGCAGGGCTCACTTGCCTCAGTTTGGGCACTGGTCCATGATTAAGCAATAAGAAAGAGACTGGGAAAAATGGTATCCGTGGGAGACTTCCAAGGCGAAAACCACTGCTGACAAAAAAGAACAAAAAGACTCATCTCACATTTGCCAAAAAACATCTTGATGACCCCTAAGACTTTTAGGAAAATATTCTGTGGACTGGCAAAAGTTGAACTTTTTGGAAGGCGTGCGTCCTGTTACATCTTGTATAAAATTAGCACAGCATTTCATAAAAAGAACATCATACCAACAGTCAAACATGGTGGTGGTAGTGTGATGGTCTGGGGCTGCCTTGCTGCTTCGGGACCTGGACGACTTGCCATAATTGATGGAACCATGAATTCTGCTATACCAGAAAATACTAAAGGAGAATGTCCAGCCATCAGTTTGTGACCTCAAACTCAAGATCTCCAATGTGGATGAATTAAATAAATTCTGAAAAGAAGAGTGGGCCAAAATTCCTCAACAGCAAGGTAAAAGACTCAGTGGCAGTTATCACACATGTTTGATTGTAGTTGTTGCTGCCAAGGGCGGCATAGCCAGTTAGTAGGTTTAGGAGGCAATTACTTTCTCACATAGGGCCAGGCAGGTTGGGATAGCTTTTTTTCTTCTCCTTAATAAATGAAGTCATCATTTAAAAACTGCATTTTATATTTACTCAGGTTAGCTGTATCTGAAATTAAAATTTGGTTGATGTGGTGACCAAGTCGTGGAGCAACCGCCCCAACAGCCAAGAGGTTGTGGGTTCAAGCCCCGGCCAAGTCATGCCAAAGACCACAAAAAAGGTACTTCCTGTCTCCTAGCTTGGTGCTCAGCATAATAGAATTGGGGAAAGAAAGTTACCCAGCCACAGGGGAAGCACAAGCCAGTGAACTCCCTGTGCAGGTCCCAAGGCCAGATAAATGGGGAGGGTTGCATCAGGAAGGGCATCTGATGAAAAAAAAAAAAAATTTCTTGCCAAATCGACATGTGGATCATTGTGATATCAGGTGATGATACATTGGCGACCACGAGAGGGAGCAGCTAAAAGAAAAAGAAAAAAAAAATTGGAACATTTAAATGTGACAAATATGCAAAAACGTAAGAAATCAGGAAGGGTAAATACTTTTTCACAGCGCTGTCAACCACAGTGAATCCATTATTTGAGAATTAATTTCCTATTGTGCCATTACAGACTTCAACCATATGATCTGCACTGAAAATCAAAAACTGCAGTCCCACTCTGTATGATCCCGGCCACTCACTTCATTTGTTTCCCTCCAAAACCTCTGTATCATCAGCGTGGAAATGAATTGCTAATTTCCCTAGTTGTTCTGGCCTTTTAAAACCCTCATTACACAAAAGCATTGTATATATTATCAAATCCCTTAGAGGAATATGGAAGGGAGACTGTATGTTCATCCCATCATCACTGAATTGTAATATTATAATCAATTAGCACGGATGAGGTAATTGTCCAATATCTTGCTTGCTAATTACACCCAGAAATATAAACAGGACAAACTTCTGCACCATTTTTTAAAGGGGGATGCACAAATTGAGCTCATGCTTTAGTTAACACGGTCGGTTTCTTCAATGGGTTCGTCAATATGCATGAGCCACTTCAAAGAGTTAGAGACAGAAATGGGGCCTTCACAAAAAAGAAAAACGACGGAACATGTTTAAGATCCAGAATATGCAAATGCACTGGTTCTTGTTGAACTCCGGTGTTTGCATAACATCGGTTGACACAGTCTGTAAGAGCTTTTCTGTGCCACTTGCGTACAGAGTACAAAACACACTGTCCTTTGGGATATTTTATTTTAAAAGGCACACTCAAGGCTCTGCATAAATACACCGGATTTCAATGCATTCAACGACACAGTTCCTGTTCCAAACTGCAGCCGCCTGAATGTGGCAAAAAGGGGAGAAAAAAAAATTATGTAATTGCATGCAAAGCAGGCTGATCATTATCACTCAGCGTGTATGTGGATGTCGTATATGATGTGTATTTGTCACACAGCACTTACACAAAAGGGTGTCAACACCGCTGGTGCCGTTGTGCTGCTGATTAGAGCAAAGCAAAAGTTCACAGTGACTACAATCAAATAGTGGAGGAGACACTCCAGGAAAAATCAGTGAGATGTTTGCTTTGTGTAACTGTACACTTTCGGGTTCCCAGGGAGTTGCCCTCGGCTCGCTTACAGTATGTAACCGGGAAACAATAAGCCTGCTCAGCTGAGCATGTAGACAGTGACTGCATGCCCTTCATAAAAAAAATAATAACAAGCACAGCAAACTATATATATATGTCTGAACCCATAAACTTGAGGCAATTCATTCATTTTTATTTCACAGACACAGGAAGACACAATCATGTTAAATAATTAAATGTCACATTCAGACAAGCCCGTCTTTTGTTTACTCACAAGAGCACACAATAGGAAGTTTGGCCCCAAAAACGGGAGATAACTTTTTTTGCTTTTGCTCTCTGCTCCTTTGTTCCGTACTGTTGTCAAATTTGAAATTTAATCCTGTTTTCACCTGACTCCATCTGCAGAAAAGATATCCCACATTCTCCTTTAATATTCACTGGTGGTTAATTATTAAAGGTATGTATTTGAATTATAAATATACTAGTTATACAGAAGTAGGCAAAGCAGGCATATAGCCCGAGGCTAAATTCCTCCATTACCCATTATTTTCCTGGCTGCCGTCTCCATATGCCTGCCTCCTATTCCTGTGTCATCTCCAAAAACACAGAGGCATTCCTTTGTACTTACCTACCCCTCCCCACTTTGGCCACCCGAAAAAAAAAAATCTCCCCCTCCATACATATGTGTGCTGCCTCCTTGAAGTAGGATGTCACACTTGTCTTAAATATAATGAATCACTATCTTCAAGGCATCCCTGGATCCCAAACACTCCCCACAGAAACCTGCCTAGTCCTAGCCTTCCTACATGTCACAAATCATCCGTTGTGGAGGGCTCTCCACTAAATCATTAACATTGTCAGAAATGACTGGGCCAAGAGTGGGAAGAGCCCAGAGATGCAGCAGAGGCGTGCGCTCATGCGATGGGAATATGGAACGGTAAACAAAGACGCAGCCTTATACCAGGGCTGCCTTTTCCTTGCTATTCCCCTTTGCCTCCTCTTTGTTTTGTTACCCCCCCCCCCCCTTCCGTGGGATTGTGAAAAAGAGAGAAGTACAGTATAGTAAAAGTGTGGAAAAGTAAAGAAACTGTCAAAAAAAAAAGTTTAACAACTCACGTGAAAAAACTGGCCTTGACTGTCAAAACTGTTGTGGAGTTTTTATTCTAGGAGATTTTTTTTTTTTTTAACTGTCTCTCTGAGTTTTGTAGTGCTGTTCATGTGATTATGTCCTGGAACATTTTGATAACAAGTATTTGGAAATCCACTGTTAAGAGGATAGTCAAAACTATTCTTCCGCCTGAATTAGCTAAAACTATGGTGCTTTTGTAGCAACAAAAGACAATGATAATTGCCCTGTCACCCAGCATTGTAGTTAGTTTCATACACCTGACATATCATTAAAAAGTAAGCTTCTAACATTATGTATTTTATCAATTTCCATGCAATGCTATAGCCACACTTATATATTATGTGTAGACTCCCACATATGCTGTCATCCATCAAAGGGATTACTAATTTTTCTTCAATTTCCATAGGTCTCTTAAGAATCTAAAGGATGATTGATAACAGATGAAGGAAAAGCACAGTGGTACTGTTTTTAACCTTGCTCAAGTCATTAATCTGCTTTATACCCATGAAGGTAGTAAAGGAGACAATGAATTAGTCATTAAAGCACAGGTCAGTTTATTAGAATTCCTGATTGAACTGTAAAACGACTTCTCCCAGGATGCCTGGGCAGGCGGAATCGGCAAAAAAGCAGGGAGAAAAAAGGAGATGAGGGAAGCAGGCAGAAGGATTCCTGCACCAGAGCATTTTCTTATGAGGAAAATGATGGAGGTGAGTGTCAGGAGCCTGACAAAATAACTAATTAGCACACAGTTTGTATCTATGTATACATATAGAGAAGAATCACAAACCTGGGATGTTATTAAATGTGCAGAGATGAGGTCAATATACACATGTACATACACATAACACAAAACCTGGAGGCACTTCTTAGCTTAAATTGATGGCTGTTGATGCCACCTGAAACATTAAACTTAATGTTTACCTCATTACTTCCACACCTGGTGACTTGCCTGACTGGATTTGATGGAGAGGACCCAATAGAAATGCACTTGGGAAACATAATATTACAAATTCTGCATTAATAAAACTGTGACAGACAAAGCTAATTTCTAGGTCCATATCTTTGTTTTTGAACTCCGTCAGCTTTTGAATGATTCACAATTCAAAGTGAATGGTAGGTAGGCACATACAGTTGAAACTAGGTGTTTACTTACAGCGCATAAAAATACATATAACCTTTTTTTTTTCTCACTGACATTAAATCAGACTGAACTTTTCCTGTTTTAGGTCAGTTAGGGTTATCAAAATTACTTCATTTTTTTATTTTTTTGGAGAAATTTTAGATAATTTTTTATTAATTTCTTCAGTCAGAAGTTTACATACATTTCCTTGGTATTTGGTAGCATTGCCTTTGAACTGTATGACTTGGGTCAAACACTTTCAGTATCCTTCCACAAGCTTCTCACCATAGCTTGTTGGAAATTTGGCCCATTCCTCCTGACAGAACTGATATAACTGAGTCAGGTTTGTAGGCCACCTTGCCCACACACGTCTTTTCAGGACTGCTCACAAATTTTCTATGGGATTGAGATCAGGGCTTTGTGATGGCTGCTCCAAAACATTGACTTTGTTGTCCTTACGCCACTTTGTAGCTAATTTGGTGGTACAGTATGCCTAGGGTCATTGTCCTTTTGGAAGACCCATTTGCACCCAAGATTTAACTTCCTGGCTGATGTCTTGAGATGTTTCTTCAATATTTCCACAGAATGTTCTTACCTCATGATACCATCTATTTTGTGAAGTGCACCAGTCCCTCCTGCAGCACAACACCCCCCACAACATGATGCTGCTATATGATACTTCACAATTGGAATGGTATTCTCAGGCTTGTAAGTTTCCCCCTATTTCCACCAAATGTAATGATGATCATTATGGCCAAACAGTTACATTTTAGTTTCATCAGACCACGGGACATGTCTTCAGAAATTAAGGTCTTGTCCCTGTGTGCATTTGCAAACTGTAATCTGCATTTTTTTTAATGTTGCTTTTGGTGTAATGGCTTCTTTGTCGTTGAGTGGCCTTTCAGGACTAGTTTCACTGTGGATAATGACACTCTTTTACCTGCTTCAGCCAGTATCTTCACAGTGTCTTTTGCTTTTGTTCTGGGGTCGATACGCACATTCCTCACCAAAACACGTTCATCTCTGGGACACAGAACCTATCTCCTTCCTGAGTGGTATGATGACTGGACATTCTCATGGTGTTTATACTTGCCTGTCATTGTTTGAACAGATGAATGTGATACCTTCAGGCACCTGGAAGTTGTACCCAAGGATGAACCAGACTTGTGGAGAGCCACAATTCTCTTCCTGATATCTGGGTTGATTTCTTTTGACTTTCCCATGATGTCACATAAGGAAGCAGTGTGCCTCCAATTAACTCCAATGTCAGTTAACCCATCAGGAGCTTCCAAAGCTATGATATCATCATTTGGACTTTCCCAAATTGTTTAAAGGCACAGTAATCTTAGTGTATGTAAACTTCTGACTTTGAGGAAAGTAATAAAAAAAAAATTCCATCCATCCATCCATCCATCCATCTTCTACCGCTTTTCCGGAGGTCCGGGTCGCGGAGGCAGCAGTTCAAGCAGAGAAGCCCAGACTTCCCTCTCCCCAGCCACCTGCTCCAGCTCTTCAGAGGGGATACCAAGGCGTTCCCAGACCAGCTGGGAGACATAGTCTCTCCACCGAGTCCTGGGTCTGCCCCGGGGTCTCCTCCCAGTGGGACGTGCCTGAAACACCTCAAGTGGGAGGCGTCCAGGAGGCATCCTAATCAGATGCCCATACCACCTCAACTGACTCCTTTCAATGTGGAGGAGCAGCGGTTCTACTCTGAGCCTCTCCCGGATGACTGAGCTCCTCACCCTATCTCTGAGGGTGAGTCCAGCAATCCTACGGAGAAAGCTCATTTCAGCCGCTTGTATCCACGATCTTGTTCTTTCGGTCATTACCCAAAGCTCGTGACCATAGGTGAGAATAGGAATGTAGATTGACTGGTAAATCGACAGAATAGAAATAGAAATAATTTTGCTAATCCTAACTTCCTGACGTAAAACAGGAAAAGGTTAGTCTGATTTAGTCAGACAGTGAGAAAAATGGTCATGTGTCTTTTTATACAATGAATGTAAACATCTGGTTTGGTCAATCAAACATGCTGTCGTCCCAACTGCTTGGAAAGTAGGAGTGGTTAGACCAATTTTCAAAACAGGGATTAAAACTGATATAAAGAACTACAGACCAATCAGGATCTTACCTGTTATCTCCAAAATAAAAAATGGGTGGCCACACTATTATGTGAACATCTGAATTATGGGAACACCCCCCTGCATCACACACAGTTTGGGTTCCGTCCCCATCACTCAACAGAGTCTGCAATAAGCTTGTTTTTAGAGAAAACTAAATCTTTCTTAGATGCGTGCAATTGTGTAGGTGCTGTGTTCTTACATCTGAAGAAGTGAAGAAGGCATTTGACACTGTTGACCACAACATTCTTTTAACCAAACTTACTCAGTTTAACTTTTCAGAACATGCTAACAAATGGATGAAATCCTATTTAACCGACAGACAGCAATGTGTAATGGTCAACAGTGTCAAACTGCCATATTTGAAATGTTAAATGGGTGTCCCACAAGGCTCCATACTTGGACCAATATTATCCTCCTTTTACATAAATGATTTACCAAATCCATGCAGAAATATTCATATACAAATGTGTGTAGATGACGGTAATATTCACACTTGCAAAAAACACAAGAAGCCGCCTGTATTCTTACAACAGCGATGACCCAAATCCATGACTGGCTCAATAATTTGTGTCTCCTGCTAAACACTAAAAAAACTGTTTGCATGATGTTTACCAAACAACGATCAAATATTACAAACTCAAACATTTTCTTAAAAGGGGAGGAGCTGCAACTAGTCAAGGAATTTAAGTACCTTGGCGTGATTTTAGATTCCTCATTAACCTTTAAAAAACACAAAAAATCTCAAACACAATCAAATTCAATCTAAGAAATTTTAAACAAATTAGACTATCGCTGACAGTGTGGGCAAAATGTTCCTGCATGCAATGAGCTTCTCACACATCAATTACTGTTTTGCCAACTGGTCACTCACTGGTGTAACCATAATCAAACCCATTGAATCTTTAGACAACAAAAGCCATAAAAATCTTTGATAAGAACGATCCCACATATCATTGTTGCAGAGGCGGACTTACCATTAGGCAAAGGCAGGCGGTTGGCTTAGGCCCCAACCTGCTGGGGGCCCCGATCTACTAGATGCCCCATATATTTTTAAAAAATGTTTAGCATATTTAACATGATGTCCGACAAAATATAGAAACACGGGTATTTATAAAAACGCCAAACCAAATCATGAACATAACGTCCTCCCCCCCTTCTCCTCAGACTGTTGGACTGTTTCAAGTATCTCAGCGCCATATAATATGAGAGTTGCGACACTCCGGTAGACTTCTACAGAAACTGTGAAAGGTGGAAGTCACGTGGATCGTGGAGCAGTGAATACTTCCAAACAATGGATCGTTCTCCATAGACCACCATTCATTTCACGGAATGTCTGCTTAATAATCCCGGGTAAGCTAATGAGTGGGCCTTGTTTTGGTCATTTTACCACTTAAGTTAACAGGTGGATTCTGTAGTCTGTTATATTGTCTTATTTTGCCAGCTTTTTTTCTTGTTTATGTGCAGTAAACACTCAAACTTGGAATTGTTATTAGCCTGTGCTAGCTCAACTAGCTAGCCGGGTCAGCCCTTATTTCAAAAATCTGTTGTAGTTATTGGGTGAAGGCACAGTTTCTGAGAGACATTAGAGAAGGGTAGTAGTATTACATGATGGGACATGACATGAAAACTTGTGACAGAGCAGATGTGACTTATTTTGTTCATAGCAACTGTAGTAGCATTAGCAGCGTAACTGCAGGAGGGATCAGGTCAAGTGGACCCCAGGGTCTAATTTGTATATATATATGTTCAAGTACATTTTCAATCCAGTGATTTATAAAGCGATTCATAATTTCCTGAAGCCCCATTCTGAACATTATAGTCACCAAGAAGTGTAAAAGAATATATACAGTATATGCATTAAAAGACCCAGAGAAGGTTTTGACTCCATTTCTGCTTTCAAAAGGCTTCTCTTTTCCACCGCTGCTGCTCGTCACAGCTGGCTGCTCCCAGATGAAAATCCACAGAATAGGTATGTGGGACTATAATGTTCTGAATGAGGCTTTAGAAAATTATGAATCAGTTTGTAAATCACTGGATTGAAAATGTACTTGTACATGTACAGATTGGATCCTGGGGTCCACTTGGGGTGCTCACTTGGTCAGGGTTCCTCTTGACCTGTATCCGTTGTAGACAGTACCGCGGCTGCTAGCCCATGTTGCTTAAATGACACGCTCGCTGTGTCAACAGCTACCCTTCACAGAGGAGGAGATGATGAGAAAACTATATACCACGAGTCTGACCAGTTTGTTCTTGAAGATGACCCATCATTATGGCCTAAGCACCTGACAGACAAAGAGCATTGCTATTTAGTTCAGAGAGGGCCTGTTTAATATTTTTTGTATTTATCCTAACTTTTTGTGTGATATATTCTCCCTACTGTTTACATAGTACAGAGGAGGGAGCACAATGGATGCCTCTGCAAAATGGACCAGTAGCAGACCGTGAACAGGACCCTGATGGCAAATGTGGGTATGTGTAAACAAACAACAGATCTTCCTGTGAATTGTTGTTTTTTTAATAATTCACGAGCCTACATTTAATGCATTTTTTTAAGATTTGAGATTAGTAATCCACTTCAATACAAAAACAGGACGTCTCTAGATAATTAAGTTACTTGAGCTGTAAATGTGCAAACTGTTAACTCCCCACCACCACCATCACAAACATCATTGCAATTGGTTTGGAGACATTTTTTCCAAAAAAAATGCAATTATTCTTTTATTTTTTCCATGTAAATTTTCCTCTTTATTCTTCTGAATGGCATTTTCCACAAAATTTTATGAATTTCTCAGTAATCAGTTTTTTCTTGTAACTTTGGCCTTTATTTCTCATATAGTGCCACTTTAAGCTTCTTTGTTTTTCTACAGATGTAATTCCTGATACCTGAATGATATCATCATTTGAAGACTTCTGAGGAAGTAAGTTTCAGGTAGGATGCCAGTAAGGCCTGATTGAATGAACAAATGACTGAATGTGAATTTTTTTCGGTAATGAACATACAGTACAATCAAAACAATTAAAAATATGTAGGACACGCAAGAACAACCAAAAGGGTGTAGGCTGAAGCTAGTGCTTATATAGCACATACTCTGTTACAATTTTAAAATCGATAACATAAAAATTTAAGTCATACCCAAAAAAGTGAAAAAGTATCAAACAAAGAAAAAGTAGGGCCCCATTTCTGTCTTTGCCTTAGACCCCAAATGGACTAAATCTGCTCCTGCATTGTTGTCACATTTACAAAAAATACAATTTTCTGTCTTTTGAAAATGGTAAAACGCTCAAATTTGCCTGTTCAATTTATAAAATATTAAATGGTTAAACTGAGAATATGTTAAACTGAGAACTGTCACTGGTACAACCACCAGAGCACTCACTAGAGGAGATTGTGAGGTCCCCTACAGATGCACCACATTTGCTCAATCTGTGCTATCAGTGAGGGGCACAAAGATCTGGAATAATATATCACCTGCAATCAGAGAACGTACCACACTAAACACTTTTAAGACTCATTGTAAAAATTGGCTTTTAAACAACCAAAACAGTAAGTATAACTAGTGACTGCTCTGCGGTATGTGCATACATATATATATATAGTATACTGTATGCCCATGCGTCACACACATATGCCCTGCCTCTTGTTTGCTGCTGCTGTTTCTTGTTGCTGTGAGGTGCATGAGTGCATTATGTGTACGCAAGCACAGCACTTCACTCGAGTGACATTTGAATGTTTTGTTTTGTAGCACCTTAACTCTTGCACTTTAGCATATCCACTTTGTATAGTTTCATTGCAGATGTTCTTCTTGCGTATGACTGTTTGTGTTTTTGTGACCCGCCGGGGGACTACAGATACAAATTACCAGTATTGCTAAATCTGGTATACTTACATTTGTATTAATGTTCATGAGTATGAAATGTCCCTTTCAAATAAACATTAAAACTAAAACTGTAGTTATAGTATAAAACACAGCAGCACAATCTGATATAACCATACACTGCTCGTTCCTCACAAAAAAGTCACACACTAGTATTTTCTTGGTTTTCAGCCTTTAGCTTTTATTACAGCCCACATTCACCATGTTATTGTTTAAATAAACTTGTGCAAAGTCACAATTTTTATTATCCACAGCTGCATTAATTTTTCAACAAGATTTTGTAGTCTGGATGGAAGATGATGGTTCACCTCTATCCTGCAGGTCTTAATGATGTGCCGGAGAGTTCTGAACCCAGTATCAATCTTTTCAGCTATCTCCTTAGATGTTTTCTATAGTTGTACAGTACATTGTTGTACTGTATAACTGTACAATGTCAATAAAGCCTATTCTATTGTATTTTATGTTTTCTTTGTTTGATGCAAATCAGTAATTTGACCCTTCTGACACGGAGTAATACACATTTCCACAACTACGAGATATGTCTTCTACATTTTTTAAGAAATGGGAATCTACTTATTGCACCAGTTAGGTTGAATAATTTGTTGCCAGCTGAAACATATTGATCAATGCGTTAATTATCCAGTGGAAGGCTTTTACCTATTTGCCTTGTAATTCCAGTTGGTGCCTTTTTTTGGATGGGCACAGTAGAAGTTTATTTTCCTTGACTAAGAGGAGAAAAGAACTGTCGAGGTTTTAGAGCAGTTTGACCCTAGAGCTTTTGGTTTATAGGAAATTAACTTCCCCCTCATGGATCGTCACCTTATCGTGGTGGTGGGGTTTGCGTGCCCCAGTGATCCCAGGAGCTATGTTGTCCGGGGCAATTTGCCTCTGATAGGGTCACCCAAAATAAACTGGTCCTGGGTGAAGGGCCAGACTAAGAACGATCCAACAGAGTCTCATGATAAATTCTATATCAAGGATTCAGTGTACCCCACCCGGTATGGGGTTACCGCGGCCCCACCCTGGAGCCAGGCCTGGGGGAGGGGCTCAAAGGCTAGCGTCTGGTGGCTGGGTTTCCACCCATGGGACCCGGCCGGGCTCAGCCCGAAGGAGTTACATGGGTCCGCCCTCCAGTGGGCTCACCACCTGCAGGAGGGATCATGGGGGTCCAGTGCTATGTGGATTAGGTGGCGGTCAAAGGCGGAGACCTTGGCGGACTGATCCCAAGCTTTCTAACCTGACTTTTGGTACGTGAAGTGTCACCTCTCTGGCGGGGAAGGATCCTAAGCTGGTGTATGAGGTTGAGAGATACCGGCTAGATATAGTCGGCCTCACCTCAACACACAGCTCCGGTTCTGGAACCAGTCTCCTGGAGAGGGGCTGGAGCTTGGCCTTTTCTGGAGTTGCCCTGGGCGAGAGGCGACGAGCAGGGGTGGGTATTCTTGTATCCCCCCACCTTGCTGCCTCTATATTGGAGTTTTCCCCGGTGGATGAAAGGGTTGCTTCCCTGCGCCTTCGGGTTGGGAAACGGGTCCTGACCATCATTTGTGCCTATGCACCAAATGATGTTTCAGAGTACCCACCCTTTTTGGAGTCTGTGACTGGGGTGCTGGAGGGTGCTCCTCTTGGAGACTCCATTGTCCTACTGGGGGCCTTCAATGCGCACGTGGGCAACAACAGTGAAACCTGGAGGGGGGTGATTGGGAGGAACGGCCTGCCCGATCTGAACCCAAGTGGTGTTCAGTTATTGGACTTCTGTGCTAACCACAGTCTATCCATAACGAACACCATGTTCAAGCATAAGGGTGTCCATATGTGCACCTGGCACCAGGACACCCTAGGCCGCAGGTCGATGATCGATTTTGTTATCGTGTCATCAGACCTGCGACCGTGTGTCTTGGACACCCGAGTAAAGAGAGGTGCAGAGCTGTCAACTGATCACCACTTGGTGGTGAGTTGGATCCGATGGCAGGGGAGGAAGCCATTCAGACCTGGTAGACCCAAACGTATAGTGAGGGTGTGCTGGGAACGTCTGGCTGAGGCCCCTGTCCGGGAGGTCTTCAACTCCCACCTCCGGAAGAACTTCAACCACATTCCGAGGGAGTCTGGAGACATGGAGTCTGAATGGGCCATGTTCTCCACCTCTGTTGTTGAAGCGGTGGCCCAGAGCTGCGGCTGCAAGGTGGTCGGTGCATCTCGTGGTGGCAACCCCCGAACCAAGTGGTGGACACCAGTGGTGAGGGGGGCCATTAAGCTGAAGAAGGAGTCCTATCAATCTTGGTTGGCTTGTGGGACTCCCGAAGCAGCTGAGGTGTACCGGCAGGCCAAGCGGAGTGCAGCTCGGGTGGTTGCTGAAGAAAAAACCCGGGTATGGGAGGAGTTCGGTGAGGCCATGGAACAAGACTTTCGGTCCGCCTCGAAGAGATTCTGGCAAACTGTCCGGCGGCTCAGGAGGGGAAAGCAGCTCCCCATCCACACAGTGTATGGTGCGGATGGGACACTGTTGACTTTGACTGGGGATATCGTCGGGCGGTGGAAGGAATACTTCGAGGATCTCCTCAATCCCACTGATACGCCTTCCACAAAGGAAGCAGGGTTTGGGGACGAGGGGGATGACTTGCCTATCACAGGGGCTGAGGTCGCCAAGGTGGTTAAAAATCTCCTTGGTGGCCGGGCCCCGGGGGTGGACAAGATTCGCCCTGAGTACCTCAAGGCCCTGGATGTTGTTGGGCTGTCATGGTTGACACGCCTCTGCAACATTGTGTGGAGGTCGGGGGCAGTGCCTTTGGCATGGCAAACCAGGGTGGTGGTTCCTCTCTTCAAAAAAGGGGACCGGAGGGTGTGCTCCAACTTTAGAGGGATCACACTCCTCAGCCTCCCTGGGAAGGTCTATGCCAAGGTACTGGAGAGGAGAGTCCGGCCGTTGGTCGAACCTCGGATTCAGGAGGAGCAATGTGGTTTTCGTCCTGGCCGTGGCACATCGGACCAGCTCTTTACCCTCTCGACAATTCTCGAGGGTTCGTGGGAGTTTGCCCAACCAGTTTACATGTGTTTTGTGGACTTGGAGAAGGCATTCGACCGCGTCCCTCATGGATTTTTGTGGGGGGTGCTTCGGGAGTATGGGGTATCGGGCTTGTTGTTACGAGCTATTCAGTCTCTGTATGACCGTTGTGAGAGTTTGGTTCGTATTGCCAACACTCGGTCGGATTCATTCCCAGTGAGAGTTGGACTCCGCCAGGGCTGCCCTTTGTCACCGATCCTGTTCACAATTTTTATGGACAGGATTTCTAGGCGCAGCCAGGGAATGGAGGGTGTCATGCTTTGTGACCACAGGATCTCATCTCTGTTGTTTGCAGATGATGTTGTCCTGTTGGCTTCATCCAGCAATGACCTACAGGTCTTACTGGGACAGTTTTCCGCTGAGTGTGAAGCGGATGGGATGAGAATCAGCACCTCCAAGTCTGAGTCCATGGTCCTCAGCCAGAAAAAGGTGGATTGTCCTCTCTGGGTTGGGGACAGGCTCCTGCCCCAAGTGGAGGAGTTTAAGTATCTTGGGGTCTTGTTCACGAGTGAGGGGAAAATGGAGTGAGAAATCGACAGACGGATTGGAGCAGCATCTGCAGTGATGCGGACGTTGTACAGGTCTGTTGTGGTGAAGAGGGAGCTGAGTTCTAATGCAAAGCTGTCGATTTACCAGTCAATCTACGTTCCTACTCTCACCTATGGTCATGAGCTTTGGGTAATGACCGAAAGAACGAGATTGCGGATACAAGCGGCTGAAATGAGCTTTCTCCGTAGGATTGCTGGACTCACCCTCAGAGATAGGGTGAGGAGCTCAGTCATCCGGGAGAGGCTCAGAGTAGAACCGCTGCTCCTCCACATTGAAAGGAGTCAGTTAAGGTGGTTTGGGCATCTGATTAGGATGCCTCCTGGACGCCTCCCTCTTGAGGTGTTTCGGGCACGTCCCACTGGGCGGAGACCCCGGGGCAGACCCAGGACTCGGTGGAGAGACTATGTCTCCCAGCTGGTCTGGGAACGCCTTGGTATCCTCTCTGAAGAGCTGGAGCAGGTGGCGGGGGAGAGGGAAGTCTGGGCTTCTCTGCTTGAACTGCTGCCTCTGCGACCCGGACCCCCGGAAAAGTGGTAGAAGATGGATGGATGGAAATTAACTTCAGTATTTACTTCAATATTTACTATAATGCCATGTGGGCATCCACCACTTACAGTGGTGCGAAAAAGTGTTTGCCCCTTCCTGATTTCTCCTTTTTGTTGTATGTTTGTCACCACTTTTTTTTTTTTTTTTTCCTCTCTCGGCGCCACACGAGTCGGCTGCCTTTTGCAACAGCGGCTCGATTCCGAGTCTTTTTCCCTTCCTCTCTCTTTTGATCCGTCTTTTTTTTTCACCCCACTTATATCACGGACACACAGATCGTCCTAAATGTCTCCTGAGCCGGTGGACGGAGCCACTGTCTATAGCAGGATACGATACAGCAGAGAACAGCTGCTAGCATTCAACCGCCACCCGGTCCCATTGGAAAAACTCGACATACCGAGAGAACTGAGGCGAAAACGCCGCGGCTGCCGGGCTGGAGTAAGGCGGAGGACAAAAAATATAAGGTACAGACCCTCCCTTCCATCTGTTGTCATGGGAAATGTACGGTCGATACTGGGAAAGTTAGATGAGCTAGCGGCTATCTCCCGTTATGATAGCACATACCGGGAGTGCTCTCTCCTTTTGTTTACTGAGACGTGGCTAACTGAACTAGCAGCAGATGCTAACATTGAGCTGGAGGGTTTTCACATGATACGAGCTGACCGAACACCAGAGAGTGGCAAGGCTAGGGGCGGTGGAGTGATAATGTATGTTAACAACAACTGGTGCAGACCGGGACATATCACTGTTAAACAACGACACTGCAGCAAAGACATTGAGTTGCTAGCTGTTAGCATGAGGCCTACATATCTCCCGAGAGAACACTCACACGTGATCTGCATTGTTGTTTATGCAAATCCGACGGCGAACGCTGGGACAGCACGTGACGTCATCCATTCAGTAACCAGCAGGCTGCAGACAGAACACCCAGATGCTCTTCTCCTCATCTCAGGCGATTTCAACCATGTTTCACTGTCTCCCATTCTACCCACGTTCACCCAGTATGTCACATGCCACACTAGAGACAATAAAACACTGGATTTATTCTACGCAAACACTAAGGAGGCGTACACCTCATCACAACTCCCCCCACTCGGGAGATCGGATCACAACTTGGTTCATCTCCGGCCGGTGTACAAACCCCTAGTGCACAGACAACCTCCGGCCATGCACACTGTGGAGTTATGGTCTGAGGAGACAATGGACACCCTAAAGGGCTGTTTTGAAGCCACCGCCTGGAAGCAGCTCTGCGATCCACATGGTGAGGACATCGATGGCCTCATTCACACCTTCACGGGCTACCTCAGCTTCTGTGTGGACAAATCCGTTCCCACCAAGACCATACGGCGTCACTCAAACAACAAACCCTGGATCAACCCTGAGATAAAAACACTTCTGAGAGAGAAGAAGAGGATCTTCAGGTCAGGGAACAGGGAGATGCTGAAGTCCGTACAGAGGGAGCTGAGGAGAAAGATCAGAGAAGGCAAGGACAGCTTCAGGAAGAAGATGGAGGACAAGCTGCAACAGAGCGACATCAGCGGGGTCTGGAGAAACCTCAAAACCATCTCGGGGCTCCAGAATACCTCCCCCCAGGCCACAGGGGGCAGGGAGTGGGCGAACAACCTGAATCTGTTTTTCAATAGATTTGACCAACCGCCCTCCCCCCTGACTGCACAACAACCACTGCTGCCTCGAAAGAAATCAAGTCCTGCTGCCCACGCCCCACTCCACCAACACCCCCCCACTCCCAACACACAGCCCCCCATCCTGACCCTGACCAGGACCCAGGTGAGGACGGAGCTGAGGAAGATCAAGGCGAGGAAGGCGCCGGGACCGGACGGCATCAGCGCAAAGCTCCTCAAGTCCTGTGCAGACCAGCTGTGTGGGATTGTGACGTATATCTTCAACATGAGCCTGAAACTGGGGAGGGTACCACAGCTGTGGAAAACATCTTGTGTGGTACCTGTACCAAAAACTTCCCACCCCAAAGACCTGAACAGCTACAGACCGGTGGCCTTGACGTCCCACTTGATGAAGACCCTGGAGAGACTGCTCCTTGCTCACCTCCGCCCCCTGGTGGAACCAGCGATGGATCCACTCCAGTTCGCCTACCAGCATGGCATTGGGGTGGAGGATGCGGTGATCTTCCTCCTTCACCGTTCTCTGTCCCACCTGGAGAAGCCCGGGAATATGGTGAGGATCATGTTCTTTGACTTCTCCAGTGCTTTCAACACCATCCAACCGATGATCCTGAAGGACAAGCTGCTGCGCGCAGGGGTGGACCAGCACCTGTCATCATGGATCCTGGACTACCTCACGAACCGGCCTCAGTTTGTGAGAACCCGGGACTGTGTTTCCGACACGATCATCAGTAGCACGGGGGCCCCCCAGGGAACGGTGCTGGCTCCCTTCCTGTTCACTCTTTATACTGCGGACTTCTCACACAACACAACACACTGCCATCTACAGAAGTTCTCTGATGACTCTGCGATCGTTGGCCTCATCTCCAATGGAGATGAAGCTGAGTACAGAGGGCTTATCCAGGACTTCGTGGACTGGTGCCATCGGAACTGCCTCCAGATCAACGCGAGGAAAACTAAGGAGCTGGTGGTGGACTGCCGCAGGCATGGGCAGCCCCTCACAGTACCAGTAAATATACAGGGAACAGACATCGAGATGGTGACATCCTATAAGTACCTGGGTATTCATCTGAACAATAAACTAGACTGGTCACACAATACTGATGCACTCTACAAGAAGGGACAGCGCAGGCTGTTCCTGCTGAGGAGACTCAGGTCTTTTGGTGTACAAGGGGCGCTGCTGAAGTCATTCTATGACACGGTGGTGGCATCAGCCATCACTTTTGGAGTGGTCTGCTGGGGCAGTGGCATTACTGCAGCCGATAGGAAGAGACTGAACAAACTGATTAAGAAAGCTAGCTCTGTCCTGGGGCAGCGCCTTGATCCGATGGAGGAGATAGGAGAGAGAAGGACGGTGGCTAAACTGTCATCTCTGCTGGAGTCCGAGTTCCACCCTATGCAGGACATACTGAATGCACTGAGGAGCTCATTTAGCAGCAGACTACATCATCCCAGGTGCACAACCGAGAGGTTTCGTAGGTCCTTCCTACCAACGGCTGTCAGACTGTACAACCTAAGCAGGGCTGCTCGCAGAGATAGCAAAAGACGTAACAAACAAACAAACTAATAGTTTTTTGAATGCAAAAGATGCAATAGACTTACACAATGGTCCCCTCCGGCATACAACTAGGAACATACCGGTCGCTATGGAGGGTGAGAATATGTATGGGTACATAATCATACCATGTAGGATAACTAAGTAGACAGTTATGCTGTTTCATTCCATCTAGCAACAATGCTCTGCACTGTGTGTGTTTATATATTTGCATATTTATTCCATCTAGCTACAATGCTCAGCACTGGGTGTGTTTATATATTTATATATCTACATATTATTCCATCTAGCTACATTGCTCCGCACTGTGTGTGTTTATATACTTGCATATTTATTCCACCTAGCTGCAATGCTCCGTACTGTGGGTGTTTATATATTTACATATTTATTCCATCTAGCTACAATGCTCTGCACTGTGTTCATATATTCATATATTTATTCCATCCAGCTACAATGCTCTGCACTGTGTGTCTGTGTGTGTGTGTATATATATATATATTTATAGTAATATGTACATATGTATATTAGCTGCTCTTGCTTGCTTGTTTTTTTTCTTGCCTTCTGATTGTTGCTCTGAGTGTTGCTATCCCTGTGCTGTTGCAATCCTGGAATTTCCCCGTTGTGGGACTAATAAAGGCTTATCTTATCTTATCTTATCTTATCTTAAATGTTTCAGATCATCAAACAAATTTAAATATTAGACAATGATAACACAAGTAAAGACAGAATGCAGTTTTTAAATGAAGGTGTTTATTATTAAGGGGAAAAAAATCCAAACCTACATGGCTCTGTGTGAAAAAGTGATTGCCCCTTAAACCTAATAACTGGTTGGGCCACCCTTAGCAGCAACAACTGCAATCAAGCGTTTGCGATAACTGGTAATGAGTCTTTTACAGCGCTGTGGAGGAATTTTGGCCCACTCCTCTTTGTAGAATTGTTGTAATTCAGCCACATTGGAGGGTTTTGGAGCATGAACCGCCTTTTTAAGGTCATGCCACAGCATCTCAATCGGATTCATGTCAGGACTTTGACTAAGCCACTCCAAAGTCTTCATTTTGTTGTTCTTAACCCTCTAAAGTTCCGGCTGTCATAAGACATCAGCGTCACCTGCTGTCCCTGTCGCAGTTCTGCGCCTGTCATGTGATGTGTCCCAAAAGCACAGAAAACCCAGTTGTACCAAGCATTTCACATCACAAGATGTCAGACACGTATAGCTTACTGCTCTTCACTGGAGGACTGGAGGACTTCACCCAAACAAGTCGCCTCAAACATCATTTCTGGAAACATGAAGACGAGAATGTAAACAAAGGCTTCATCGCAACATATATTTCCACACGGAGGAAGCATTTGCTCCAAATGTTGTCAACTATGATTCTAAAAAGAGATTATTTAGCTTCTGAAGGGAAATATTTACCTTTTGTGACAGCAGAAGACAGTCTGGAGCGTGTACACTTTCATCTGCCATCGAAGGAGCTGCACGTGATGACAGAACAATAGCGCTGGTACGGCGGCGTAATGTAACCAAAATTGAGGTGAAATAATTCATAACGTACATGTGATATTTTCTGGATGTGGGAGAGAAAGCGAAAATGACTGGTAGAAGACGAAATAAGGACTGTGGATGATGAAAATGGATAAATGAAGACACGACGAGCAGTAGGTCTGATTGTTTTTTATTGGTTTGTGTACATTCTACTGATTTTCTGGTTCATATACTTTAAAGATAAGATTAAAAAAAATGAAGACAAAAAAACAAAATCATCCTTTGTGTAAATATGTCCAAAGTCCACTTTTGATCAAAAGATATCTAATTCGATATGGTTTCCGTCGCATTATGCAAATTAGATGCATAAATTTACTCCTACCTCAAACTTTGGATCATATTCTACATCTTTCTAATTGACAGTAAGCCATTATCTCTTACTATTTTCAAGTTATAGTCTTTGGAATGTCTGATATCTAAACTGAATATTTTCTTCAAAAAAAACCTTGACCACCAGAAGGGGGGAGGCTGATGGGCGCGCCGGTGCGCCACAGAATTTTAAGAGGTTAAGCCATTCAGAAGTGGGATTACTGGTGTGTTTTGGATCATTGTCCTGCTGCAGAATCCTAGTGTCCTTCAGCTTGAGGTCACGAACAGATGGCTGGACATTCTCCTTCAGGATTTTTTTGGTAGACAGCAGAATTCATGGTTCCATTTACCACAGCAAGTCTTCCAGATCCTGAAGCAGCAAAACAGTCCCAGACCATCACACTACCACCACCATGTTTTACTGTTGGTATGATGGTCCTTTTCTGAAATGCTGTGTTACTTCTATGCCAGATGTAATGGACACACACCTTCCAAAAAGTTCAACTTTTGTCTCGTCAGTTCACACAGTATTTTCTCAAAAGTCTTGGGGATCATCAAGATGTTTTCTGGCAAAACTGAGATAAGCCTTTATGTTCTTTTTGCTCAGCAGTGGTTTTCATCTTGGAACTCTGCCATGCAGGCCATTTTTGCCCAGTCTCTTTCTTATGGTGGAGTCATGAACACTGACCTTAACTGAGGTAAGTGAGGGTTGCAGTTCTTTGGATGTTGTTGTAGGGTCTTTTGTGACCTCGGGGATGAGTCGTTGCTCGCTCTTGGGGTCATTTTGGTCTGCCGGCCACTCTTGGGAAGGTTCACCACTGTTCCATGTTTTCGCCATTTGTGGATAATGGCTCTCACTGTGGTTTGCTGGAGTTCCAAAGCTTTAGAAATGGCTTTATAACCTTTTCCAGACTGACAGATCTCAATTACTTTGTTTCTCATTTGTTCCTGAATTTTTTTGGATCGCAGCATGATGTCTAGCTTTTGAGGATCTTTTGGTCTACTTCACTTTGTCAGGCAGGTCCTATTTAAGTGACTTCTTGATTGAGAACAGGTGTGGCAGTAATCAGGTCTGGGTGGGCTAGAGAAATTGAACTCAGCTTTCCAAAGATGTGTTAATTTATGTTTTAACGGGGGAAGGGGGACAATCACTTTTTCACACAGGGCCATGTAGGTTTGGATTTTTTTCCCCCTTAATAATAAACACCATTTAAAAACTGCATTTTGTGTTTACTTGTGTTATTTTTATCTAACATTTAAATTTGTTTGATGATCTGAAACATTTAAGTAAGACAAACAGAGAAAAAAAAAGAGAAATCAGGAAGGGGCAAACACTTTTTCACACCACTGTATAGTATACTGTATATGAGAAAAAACTGAAACATTAAAACCATGAGTAAAAAACAGACAAAATGACTTTTTTTACTTATGTCTGCTTCTGCCAAAGAATATCAGAAGAGCAAAGTGAAATATACTGAAAATATCGGGCATGCAACAGCTTTTTAGGTGTAATTGCTGTAACTTGTACACCAGGTTCCTCAAAGTCCGGACCAAGGTCCACATGCAGACCCGACCACAAATCAGTTCATCAAATAAGATAAGATAAGATAAGATAAGATAAGCCTTTATTAGTCCCACAACGGGGAAATTCCAGGATTGCAACAGCACAGGGATAGCAACACTCAGAGCAACAATCAGAAGGCAAGAAAAAACAAGCAAGCAAGAGCAGCTAATATACATATGTACATATTACTATAAAATATATATACACACACACACACACACACACACACACACACACACAGACACACAGTGCAGAGCATTGTAGCTGGATGGAATAAATATATGAATATATGAACACACAGTGCAGAGCATTGTAGCTAGATGGAATAAATATGTAAATATATAAACACCCACAGTATGGAGCATTGCAGCTAGGTGGAATAAATATGCAAGTATATAAACACACACAGTGTGGAGCAATGTAGCTAGATGGAATAATATGTAGATATATAAAAACACAGTGCGGAGCATTGTAGCTAGATGGAATAAATATATAGATATATAAATATAAACACACCCAGTGCAGAGCATTGTTGCTAGGTGGGATGAAACAGCATAACCGTCTATTTAGTTATCCTACATGGTATGATTATGTGCCCATACATATTCTCACCCTCCATAGCGACCGGTATGTTCCTAGTTGTATGCCGGAGAGGACCATTGTGTAAGTCTATTGCATCTTTTGCATTCAAAAAAAAAAAAAAAAAAAAAAATCTGTGCAAACCAGCTTTGCTGCAGTGCCAAAGTGACTGAACATGTCAGCACTGTATGCCCGTCACACACAGCCACCTGACAGCTGTTGTGCCAAAAAGTGATGGTCTGCCAGAAACCGATCGGCCCGCCACGGGAGCGTGCCTCACTTGGCCGTTTCTTTTCGGTTTGGTTCATGGCTGTTTTCCGCCACAACAAAGAGCTCAATGCAAAAATGTCAAGACGAGACCAAGCATGGCCATCCCAAATAGTACTACCCACAGAACACCGAGGTGATGACACAAAGACATCCCATCACACCCTCATACACAGGTCCAATGCATTGGCTACAAGCAAACAGAGCCGTTTCTCCCACCGACCCAAACTACCGAGTTGTGCCACCTCTGAATGAGCAGTCAGGCTATGTATGGAAGTTATTTATAAAGCCAAGACCATTTTCCACCTTTTTTTTTTTTGTAAATTTGCACCTTTTCCCCATAAGTGCAGATTATTTTTCCTCACAAATTTGTGACTGACTACAATAATACTTATAGTGTCCCCTCAATATTTACTCTGGAGAAAATGTTCTGTTTATCCCATAAAAAAGTTTGAGTACCCTTGCTCTACATCCCACTCTCGCCTGGGTAAACACATATCCCATCCATGAAAAAACCTGAATATGACAGCTGAGATATACTATTATTAGCCAGCATTCTTCAGCAGGTGATCATCTTACTCAATTAAATGGAGATTGTTATAGCCTGCATAAACTGTTTCCATGGCAGCAAACACAACATTGATTATTTATGTAAACAAGAATATTTGCTGATGGAATTTGAAAATGAGTACAAACATCCCATCATAAAAGGGCTGAATGAGGCTGCGATGCTGCAGAATATTCTCTTATCACCCTGCATCACTTGCAGCATGCAGGGTGGCTTTCAAATCCAGTAAAAGTGTTTATTTTATAACCTGAGCTGTGAGCGGTTGAATTGTTTAGCGACTGATCACAGCACTGGGCTTTCAAGAGCAGATTGCAGCATGCCGTGCTAACTGCGAAGGCCACTTAGCACAGTGGTGTACTTCAGAGGAGCTGGCAGAGCTGTGGGGCTCTCCATTTAATGCTTTGTCTATGGCATAAGTAGAGAACTGTGTCAGTTTAAAGAATGCTTGAAAAAGCCTCACCAGGTGCACTGGGCAAGTGGACAGCACAGCCTTGACTTGCACTGTGGTGATTTCCTGTTTACAACCACGTCTACAGACTGTCACCCCAGTCAGTCTTCCTCCCTAACTAAATGCAACTTTCATTTCCTGCTTTGTAAATGAGTCTCTCCCTCTGGTTTTGTTTGATATTTATTTATTCGGTTTATGTGACAGGAACAATGCGCATTAATCAACATCTCAGCTTTCACATCACCGCAAATGTGTCAGACCCTCTCTCCCACTCCCTCCCCGACTTAACTCCTCTCCCTTCCTCCCTCCCTCACGGTGCAGTAGCCCCAGCATAACTCCAATCAGCAAATCAGCACCATGACTCTAATGAGCGAAATTGCTTATGAGGGGAATCCGTTTCCGATGGTGGGCCCGATGATTAATGCATACTGACAACATGTCTTTCCACGAGGAGCTCTGCCATGCTATGGCAGATGTGTGACGCCCCCTCCTCGAGGATGGCCCGCTCTCCCTCTGAAGGGTCGACATTCAAAACCAGAGGGATAAACTGGGAATTCTTCTGAGGATTTCTCAAGGAAATTATGTAATTTTAGGACAGCTTAGCACTGAATATTGATAGAATTAGCTACTATTACCAGGACAAATGACCAGAATTCTTGATTTTCTTACTTTACCTTTCTCTTGTGAGCCAACATGACTTCTGTAAAAGCTGCTGCTGAGGATTAACACAGAAAAAATACAGTATTACAACTCTGCTATGAACCACTTTATATGAAAATAACTCAAAATTCCTATATAACACACAGTATCTAGTAAAACTCATTAGCAAGTTAAAATGGATATAAACTATTGCATTTTTGTAACTGTATGAACTGATTATGTCAGTACTAATATTGGATTTTATTTAGATTCATCTCCAGTCCCAGTGGTTTTTGTAGCCTCCCTGCTGCATGTTTGCCGACAATTGTCAATCCTTCTACATATCTGGACCTCAGGTCACATCTTGGTGGCTGGCATGAATGTTTGCCCAACTCCGCTTGCAATTACAATGTAAGTGATATGATGTGAACATCAGTGTAGAAGGATAGTAACATGACAGGCTAGATTTTTGGTGCATACCTCTCACACTTGAGACACAAAATATTTAAACAGAAGCAAAATAATGTAAAAAAAAAAACAGCAACAGATTTATGTTTACTGTGGTAATGTGATTTGCATCAGGGATATAGAAAACAATAGATATTCTCAACAAGTTTCTCAAAATTTATTTGGTTACAACATTTAAAATTGTCAACCAATACTATTTAAGTAGCAGAAATGTTTCAAAGGGTGGCACTCAAAACTGATGTCACTAAATCAGGACTTGATGACAAATAGCATTTGTTGTTTGTCTGTCTGTTTGTTAGTAGGATTATGCAAAAACTACTGTATGGATTTTGTTGAAATTTTCACAAGAGATAGCCCTTGGGTCAAGGATGAACCCATTACATTTTGGTGATGATCTGAGAGCACATACCTCCACCAAAGACCTTGTTTGTATTTGTGCAGCAGGATTACACAAAAACTACTGGATGGTCCGAGAATACATACCTCCATCAAGGCTCTTATCTTCTCACAGTGTGTTAGCAAGAACACTCCAAAACTATAAAAGCACTCAGAGAGTGCATACCTCTGCCAAGGCTCCTTCTGTCAGTCATGGATCACCTCCAAAATGTAATGGGCTCGTGTGTAGGCCGCGAGACAGTTCTGGTGAAAATTCCAGCAAAGTCTATCCAGTAGTTTTGGAGGATTCTTTCTAACACTCTGTGAGAAGATAAGAGCCTTGGCAGAGGGATCCATTCTCAGATCATCACCAAAATGTAATGGATTCGGGCTGCATGGTGGCGCAGTGGTTTAGCACTGTGGCAGCACAGTTTTACCCTTGGCCGGGGGATCACGGGGATCATGAGATCGTGGGTTTGATTCCAGCCCCCGACCAACAGTGAGCTGTGTGGAGTTTGCATGTTCTCCCCGTGTTGCATGGGTTTACTCCGGGATTTCTCCGGTTTCCTCCCGCATACCAAAAACATGTAGGTTTAGGGCGCTCGCGCACGCAGCGACCAGCAGCCGGTGGCTTGTCACCAGACTGCAAACCAAATCTACCTACGGGTACAAATAAGTAAAAAAAAAAAAAAAAAAAAAAAAAAATGTAATGGATTCCTGTGTAGCCCAAGAACCACCTCTGGTGAAAATGTCATCCAAATCCATCCAGTAGTTTTTGTGTAATCCTGCTGCACAAATACAAACAATATCCTTGGTATGCACTCTCAGATCATCACCAAAATGTAATGTGCTCATCCTTGGTCCAAACGCTACCTCTGGAGAAAATTTCATCAAAGTCCATCCAGCAGTTTTTGCGTAATCCTACTAACAAACAGATAGACAGAGACAGCCAAACCACCCCGATTACATTACCTCCTTGGCGGAGGTAACTACGGGATGGATTTGAATTAAATTTTTAGCAGAGGTGGTTCTTGGGCTAGAGAAGAAGCCATTACATTTTGGTGATGATGAGCTCCACCAAGGCTCTTATCTTCTCACAGTGTGTTAGCAAGAATCCTCCAAAAGTAGTGGATAGACTTTGATGCAATTTTCACCACAACTGGCTCATGGCCTACACACAAACCTATTACATTTTGGAGGTGATCCATGAGGGACAGAAGGAGCCTTGGTGGAGGTATGCACTCTCTGAGTGCTTTTCTAGTTTTGTTTGTTCTTCTTTCGGCTTCTCCCTTTAGGGGTCGCCACAGCGGATCATCTGCCTCCATCTCACCCTATCCCTTGCATCTTCTGTAACACCAACCCTCTCCATGTCCTCCTTCACTACATCCATGAATCTTCACTGTGGTCTTCCTCTTTTCCTCCTGCCTGGAAGCTCCATCTTCAACATCCTGCTTCCAATATGTCCACTATCCCTCCTCTGCACATGTCCAAACCATCTCAGCCTTGCCTCTCTTACTTTGTCTCCAAACCACTCAACCTGAGCTGTCCCTCTGATATACTCATTTATAATCATGTCCCTCCTAGCCACTCCCAATGAAAATCTTAGCATCTTCAACTCTACCACCTCCAGCTCCACCTCTTGTCTTTTTGTCAGTGCCACTGTCAACAAGCCATACATCATAGCAGGACACACTGCCATCTTGTAAATCTTCCCTTTCACTCTTGCTGCTACCCTTCTGTCACAAATCACCCCTGACACTTGTCTCCGCCCTGCCTGCACTCTCTCCTTCATCTCTCTTCTGCATTTTCCATTGCTTTGGATGGTTGACCCCAGGTATTTAAACTCATCTACTTTCACTACCTCTACTTCTTCCATCTTCACTGTTACACCTGCCTCCCTCTCATTCACACTCATGTATTCTGTCTTGCTTCTACTAACTTTCATTCCTCTTCTCTCCAGAGCATACTGCCACCTCTCCAGGTTCTCTTCCACCTGCTCCCTACTCTCACTACAGCTCACAATGATGTCTGCAAACATTATGGTCCATGGAGACTCCTCCTGCCTGACATCATCTGTCAGCCTGTCCATCACCATGGCAAACAAGAAGGGTCTCAGAGCCGATCCCTAATGTAACCCCACCCCCACCTTGAATCCATTTGTTACTCCTACAGCGCACCTCATTACCATCTCACTGTCCCCATCCATGTCCTGCACCACCCTCACATACTTCTCTGCCACTCCTGACTTTCTCATACAGTACCACACTCTCTCTCTTGGCACCCTATCATATGCTTTCTCTCAGGGGTGGAGTTAGTCCATTTTTGGTTTGATTTTGATTTTGTATACTTTATTGATCCCCAGAGGGGAAATTGAGGGCATCCACCTGGATGGATGAAGCAGCCACGGTACGGCGCTATCCCTTGGGGCCCAAGGCAAAGACAGAAATGGGGCCATACTTTTTCTTTGTTCTACACTTTCTTTTCAGGCCTTATGAAAATCATACCTGAAATTTATTGTCCTCTGAAGTCTTCAGATGATGATATCATTCAGGCATCAAGAATTTACATCTGTAGGAAAACAAAGAAATTTAACAAATTGAATGTAGACTCTTGTCTATTATAATAAAACAATTCATGTGGAAGATCTGTTGTTTGTTCACACTTACCAGTCCCTCCAGGATTTTGCGATCACACTAATTCACGCGAAATCAGGCCATCGGCGTATCTTTTGAGCGACCTTGCGACTTTGTTCAATCACCACAACTTTCCCACAATTTTGGCCAATCCTCATCAACTTCCACCAGTTTCCCCAATCAAATTTGTCCCTGAGTAGTGCTCAAACACCCAGTCTAACCAATCAAATGTGTCACTGCACCGTGCTCACTTCCGTGTTTACAGTGAGTATTAATGGAACACATCGTCAAAAAACAGAGTGTGCGATTTATAAAAATCACTCACTTGCGAGTTTTCCTACACCATCCTGTCCTCCGTCTCCCCTGGCCCGTTGGTGGATGTCTCCCCATGTCTCTGCCTTGACCACATTTACAAAGTGCCGGGTTTGTGTTGAAAAAAGTCCGCCTACCTGAAAAGCACTCTGTTGTGGAAGCGCGCGTGCAGAGAGACGGTATAAAACCACAAACAAACAAGCAACTCTAACACTACAGCCAGTGTTGTAACATTTTAGACATCTTTAGAGGTAAAATCATTACTACATCTTTCAATGAGCTTTAAAGCTGTGAATCTCTCGTCTGGACACGGACCAATGTGTGCACCGGCAAGCCCCCAAGGAGAGCTCTTTCTCCCGGTAAAGGAAAGATGAGTATCTGATGAGACAGGGGTGTGTCAAGACATGCAGCAGATGGACAGACAGGTAGGAGTCAGACATGGAAAGAGAGAGAATATTCAGTAATTATTTCAGAAAAATACAGACGTTGATAGACAATACAGAGCAACAGAATAAATTATTTCTTTTTTCTCTGCACTTGGTACCTTGTGTTTTGGCACTGCTGCGTTTAGGGAGTTTTCAAATGAAGCTGCTGCCATTAATTTCCAAATCTATACTGTTTAACATGCATTCTGTGCAATTTAGCTGTTGTAATGGATAATTATTTTTTCATCTTTTTTATTCAAGTTCTCAGCAAGAGTAGCCTACAGTGTTGATCATTTTTATGACAAATTTATGAGTAGCTGCTTCATTCTCACTTAATTGTGTTAAAGTCTGTATTTGCTGTTGCACAAAAGTTTTTTTTTTCTGTATAGCAGAAGGTTCTGCTTAATTTACAAATCACCTTAATCCACCTTATTCCTGGGGGTGCCGCTGGAGGAGAGATTGTGGATGGAACTTCTGGTTTCGTTTGACCCAGTGTAAAAACAGTCAGTTTCAGTGGAGTAGCAGGGGCATTTAAAATAGTGTTTTTAAAAGTTTTTCAAGTTCATTTTAATGTATAGTCCACATACGTATTTTTCATTCAAGTGGCAGCTAATTTCAGCACGTGTAGTTTTTGTATTTTTGAATGTTTAGTTGTGTGACGCTCCTCACAGATAAACACAGCTGAATCTGTGGCTTCTACAGCAATGAGTAGGTCATGCACTCAAAACTAAAGGACTGTTCGTGAGATTGGTGGTACAGACACAGGATAGACACCAAGACAAGAGCCAGGTATGTTTTCACTTGTATGAATGTCACAGATCTGACATTTTACCCCGAATTTAAAACACCCAAGCATGGTGTTGAATGTGCGCCGTGCCATTACGAGCTGCAGGCAACGAGGTGTCATAATTCATGACACTTTCTTTGGTTGCTAGCGGCAAAGTCCCAGGAAACCTCAGAGCGTCTAGTATCATTTTAAACCTTAGAAATTGTACTTTCTAAAAATACCTATGTTTTTGCGGAAGACATAACTCTCGACCGATTGAGTTTTCAGCCTAGCTAAAATATTGTTTACATTGTTAGCATTTTAGCAATGGCGCTAGTGGAGCTACGGTGTACGAGGCCACTTTTTAAGATCATCTTTCCATCCCTTGATAGTCGTGGGGTTACTGTTGCACCTCAAAACAGTAACCTGTTTTGAAGTGTAAGAGGCTGCATGTAATTGCACTGGTTCCCTGAATAAAGGCTGCGTTTCATACTGATGTTTTTCCAAAGCTTTATTCAATCATTCATTTTCTCTGGTGTGGACATGAGCAACCAGCGATGATATGAAACCACTGATGGAAATATAACACCATGAAAACTACAAAAAAACAAACAAAAAAAACCAAACATACAAAAAATGACCACTATAACTCTTCCCTTCCAGTCCATAGACAGTCCCCACACCAAGCAATACCCGGATCCCAAACATGCTAGCATAATGGCAAACACATTAATAAAGTCCAATAAAATGTCCATATGCATCACAATGTTTAGACAGGCGTTGCAGAATACAATTACAAATAATAAACACAAACCTTTTTCCGCCTCTTGAACCATGTGCAGGTATAATGACAATCCCAAGGCATCTCTGGCTGCCTCCATTTCCTTCTAACTGTCAGGAGCCGAGCCGGCTTGGTTTTCCCTGGCTCTGTCCTGACCTCTCTGTGGGTTTAGGTGCTGCTGTGTATGTATGTATAGTATGTATTTCTGTGTGCTTCCTTACCCATAGCCACTGTCTGACCGGCAGCTGTTAAGACAGCTGCGGTGACCTACTTTCTGTGAGCGCTGCTAACAGCTCGCAGGTCCGGCCACGCCCACTCTCTCATTATCACCAGCTGTTCCCATTCCAGTGTGCCATCTTCTTGCTCCTCGCCCAGGTGTTCCTAATCACATCATCACCAGCAGTGTGTGAACTTAAGTGCCTTTTGCCAGTCACGCACTGCTGGGTCTTTGATTAACTGATTGTCTAACAGATCAACTGAGGGATCGTGTGTGAATCAGTGAACTGTCAGCTCCACTACGACGTGTATCCACTCCGCGCAGTCCGTGGTTCTCTTGCGCTCCCATAGCAATTCCGGCTGTGGGACGCCAGTGTGGATAAACGTCTCTCCTCATGCGTTCGTGGGGCGATGCCGGCCCCCGAACGCCCACTGTAAGTGTTTTCTCGTACCTTTTTGTAAGTCTTCTCCTTTTGAAACTGTTCGTCATGAGTCTTTATGTTAATAAATGTGCGTAGGTGTATCCCTTCGCATAAATCCTCATCATTTTCACCTCTCGCCGTACGCTGTGGAAAAGTGCACAGGAGGGTTCATGACACTAACCCATAATGCCACAGTCACGTCCTTTTATTCCAGTCATGTGACCTGCAACCCTCACATAAACAACTTTATTAACAAAGTGTAAATAAACTGGTTGTCCTTAAAATCACATTTTAACTCTTTTTAACCATATTAAATATTAATCATACATTTTAACAACAATTTTAACAACCAAATAAATTATAAAAACACACCTACAAACTTTATCATAAAAAACTGTCTCTCTGACAGTTACACTCCCATCATATTACTATGATTTATGATAACCTTATGCAGTAGTTGAATAAATCTAATAATTTTCAAACCCAAATATCTAAACATATTCTCTTGAATTCTTTAAAATGTTTTGAAACCATTGCATACAGTATATGTGTTTTAACAGATTACTTTAGAACAGATCTTAGTTGTTTTCTACAAGTACAACTAATTTATGAATGGGACGCTCAAGAATGGATGGATTACTGCATCTCCACCACCTTTTCCTAAGTCTCTGTTTCCTACTTCAGTCAATCAATCAATCAATCAATCAACCTTTATTGTCATGATGCTACGCATACAACTGTAGTGCAAGCAAGATGAAATTGCGTTTCTCTAGGCATCCATATTGTAAAAAGAACATAATTTAAAAACACACTCACACCCCCCACCCCGACAGCCATTCACACACCCCTGAGACACATTTGGATATTACAGTAATGTTAACTTATTACAGTTGCAGTTAAAATGACAATAACTGCCTACGTATATATAAAACAATTAAAATGGCTAAGTGAATCTAAGTAGCTAAGAGAAATAAATACTTAAAACTGACTAAAACTATAATATACATATAATATACATAATGTCCATAAAGTGCAGTAATATGTGTAAAGGATTCCGGATCAACTGTTCAGCATCCTAACAGCTTGTGTAAGGAAGCTGTTGATCAGTCTGGTGGTTCTGCCTCTGATGCTCCAGAATCGTTTGCCAGATGGCAGCAGTTCAAAGTGTTTGTGCAGAGGGTGAGAGTGGTCCTTAACAATGTTCAGTGCCCTGCTCCTACAGTGGCTCTGAAAAAGTCCTTGAACAGAGGGGAGGGAAACTCTAATTGCCTTCTCAGCTCCGTTAACTATCCTCTGCGGAGCTTTTTTGTCTGACATACTGCAACTGGAGTACCATGTTGCAATGCAGTACGTCAGAACACTCTCCACCACACCTCTGTAGAAGGTCCTGAGGATGCAGATGGGGAGAGAGGCCTGTTTGAGTTTCCTCAAGAAGTGCAGTCTCTGCTGGGCCCGATTCCTGATCCCCAAGGAATTCTTGCTTCAGGTCAGGTTCTGCGAGATCTGCACTCCGAGGAACTTGATGTTCTCCACTCTCTCCACCGAACGGCCACTGATGCAGAGAGGGACGTGTTCAGGCCGTGACCGCTGGAAGTTGATAATCATCTCCTTCGTTTTGTCCACGTTGAGCACCAGATTGTTCTCCCTGCACCAGCCCTCCAGGTCTCTAACTTCTTCCCTGTACATTGATTCCTCATCCCTCTGAATAAGTCCCACCACTGTGGTGTCATCCGCAAACTTAATAATCTGGTTCCCCTCGTGTCTGGACACACAGTCATGTGTTAAAAGTGTAAACAACAGTGGACTGAGTACACAGCCTTGAGGGGATCCAGTGCTCAGCGTGATGGAGTTGGAGATATTGTTTCCAACCCGGACAGACTGAGGTCTCTCGGTCAGGAAATCCAGGATCCAGAGACATGTGGTGGTGTTCAGACCGAGAAGGAGTAATTTCTCCATCAGTCTCTGGGGAATAATGGTGTTAAATGCTGAACTGAAATCAATGTACAGGAGTCTGGCATAGGTGTCTTTCTGTCCAGGTGGGTAATGACAGAGTGCAGGGTGGTGACTATAGCGTCCTCTGTGGAGCGATTTGAATGATACGCGAACTGGAGCGGGTCATGTGATGCAGGGAGGCAGGCTGTGATGTGTGGTTTAACAAGCCGTCCAAAACACTTCATCACAATTGGTGTCAGTGCCACAGAACGACTGTCATTCAGACAGGACACAACCGCTTTCTTTGCCACCGGTACTATGATAGAGTTCTTAAAGCATCTAGGGACGATGGCCTGACTCAGGGAAATGTTATATATGTCAGTCAGGACATCCGCCAACTCACTCGCACAGACTTGGAGCACACATCCCGAGATGTTGTCCAGACCTGCAGCTTTACGTGGGTTAACCCTGATTAGGGACCTCCATGTGTCCGCTGAGTTGATGGTGATAGCTGGTCCCACAGATGGTGAAGATGGGCCAACCCTCCCTCTGATTGTCAGGTTTGATGCTTCAAAACGTGCAAAGAAGTTATTGAGCCTGTCTGGAAGCAAAGTGTCATCATCATCGACCCCCTGCCTAGACTTATAATCCGTCAATGCCCGTACTCCCTGCCACATCCATTTGGTGTTCCCTGTGTCACAGAAATGTCCCTGGATTTTCTCCGTGTAGGCGCGTTTCGCCGTCTTAATTCCCTTTGCGAGCGCAGACCTGGCTGAGCGGAGGGCGATCCTGTCCTTCGCTCTGAAGGCTGCATCTCTGGCTGTGAGCAGCGAGTGTACCTCTGCAGTCATCCAGGGTTTATAGTTGCCCCATGGAGTGAAGGTCTTCAATATAGTGACATCCTCTGTGCACTTCGCGATGTAGCTGGTGACCGTTTCAGCGTACTCCTCCACATCAATCCTGTCTCCCTGAGAGGCTGCTATTTTGAAAACCTCCCAGTCTGGCTTTTCGCACCAGTCCATCTTCATCCTTACAAACGTCTTGCACTCTTCCAAGTCTCCATTCATTACGTGGTGCCGTATCCTCTTTGATAATGACTACATCACCAACCTCGACGTTTCATTTTGAGGAGTGCCAGCGTTGTCTGAGGATGATGTTTGCCAAATACTCTTTCCTCCATCTACTCCAGAATTGCTCTGACAGGTATTGAATTCTGCGCCACCTTTTCCTGGCATACAAGTCCTCTGCTACAAACTTTCCTGGTGGTGGCAATGGAACAGAGATTTTCATGGTGAGTAAATGATTCGGGGTAAGCGGCTCTAAACTCTGGATCACTTATACAGTCAGTTGAGAGGGGACAATTATTTACAATTGCCATAGCTTCATAAAAAAATGTTCTCAAGGAAGCATCATCTAATCTTCCCGAGCTCTGTGATAGGACACAGCTCAGGACGCTTCTAACTGTTCTGATCTGCCGTTCCCAGACACCTCCCATGTGACTGGCATTGGGCACATTCATTGTGAAGTCACATTGGTTTTCAGCTAAGAAAACAGCGAATCTGTCTTTGTCCACTTCTTTTAAGGCATTTGTCAACTCGTTTTTTGCCCCCACAAAATTTGTTCCGTGATCACATCTAATTTGTGTTACAGCTCCATGAATAGCTATAAAACATCACAAGGCATTTATGAAGGTATCAGTTGTTAAATCTTCCAACATTTCTATGTGAATTGCTCTGGAGGCTAGACAAGTGACTATAAGGCCATATCTCTTGTATTCCTTGTGCCCTTGCTTTGTGTGAAATGGTCCAAAACAATCCATCCATCCCACTGTATGAAAATGGTGGAGCGGGGTCGACTCTGTCAGCAGGTAGATCCGCCATCCTTTGGGTTTCTGTTGGCCTGTGAGCTCTCCTACATGTAACGCACTGGTTGGTGTAATTAACTACAACTTTGCTGCCACCAATAATCCAGAATCCATTTGCTCTCACGTTATTAAGGGTCTGTCCTCGGCCTTGTTGCTGTATTTTCTCATGACAATAACCTAAAATCAGGTTAATAACTACACTATCCTTTGGTAATATTCAATTTCAATTCAATTCAATTCAACTTTATTTATATAGCGCCATTTCACAACAACAGTCATCTCATAGCACTATCAACTGTAGGGAGGACCCCCACAGTTGCAGAAAGACCCCAGCAATCAGGCGATCCCCTGTGAGCAAGCACTTGGCGACGGTGGAGAGGAAAAACTCCCTTTTAACAGGAAGAAACCTCCAGCAGAACCAGGCTCAGGGAGGGGCAGTCATCTGCTGCGACTGGCTGGGGGGTGAGGGGATAGAGAAGAAGAAAAGAACAGACATGTAGAGAGCAAACAGCACGATGGGGACTCAATCTATGGGAGAGAACAAACAAATGTTAATGACCAGCAAAAAAAAAAAAATTTCATAGAGAGTGAGGAAAGGAGTGAGGCCCAGTGCATTACTGGAGGTCCCCCGGCTGACTAAACCTATTAGCAGCATAACTAAGGGAGGGTTCAGAAAACACATGATCCCTCCCTAATTGTAGGCTATATCAAAAAGGTAGGTTTTAGCCCTATTCTTAAAAACAGAGATCGAGTCTGACTCCCGAATCCAGATTGGCAGCTGATTCCACAGGAGAGGAGCTTGATAACTGAAGGCTCTGCCTCCCATTGTACTTTTGGAGATTCTAGGTATTACAAGTAAACCTGCATTTTGGGAGCGTAGTGCTCTGTTAGGATGATACGGTAGTATCAGATCTTTTAAATAAAAAGGAGCCTGATTGTTTAGAGCTTTGTAAGTAAGAAGAAGGATTTTAAACTTAATTCTAAACTCTATGGGAAGCCAATGAAGGGAGGCCAGAACCGGAGAGATATGATCTCTCTTTCTAGTACCTGTTAAAACTCTTGCTGCAGCATTTTGGATCAGCTGAAGACTTTTTAAAGATGTTTTAGGACAACCTGATAATAAAGAATTACAATAATCTAATCTCGAGCTAACAAAAGCGTGGATCAGCTTCTCAGCATCACTCTGAGACAAGATGCTCCTAATCTTGGCAATATTACGCAAATGATAGAAGGCAGTCTTAGAAACAAATTTAATATGTGAATTGAAGGACAAATCCTGATCAAAAATAACTCCAAGGTTCCTCACAGAGCTATTAAGAGAAAGAGTAACTGCATCCAAACTGAAAGTTTGATTTGGAAAGGAATTTCTAAGGTTTTTTGGACCAACAAGAATGACTTCAGTCTTATCTGAATTTAATAGCAGGAAATTACAAGTCATCCAAACTTTGATTTCCTTAAGACAGGCTTCTAACTTGGCTAATTGATTAGTATCATCTGGCTTCATTGACAGGTATAATTGTGTGTCATCTGCATAACAGTGAAAATGTATACAGTGCTTTCTAATAATGTTGCCTAACGGAAGCATATATAAACTAAAAAGAGTAGGGCCAAGCACAGATCCCTGTGGAACTCCATGACTAAGCTTTGAGCTGAGAGAAAACTCATCATTTACATGAACAAACTGGAACCTATCAGATAAATAAGATCTAAACCACTGCAACGAAGTTCCATTAAGTCCAACATAGTGTTCTAATCTATCAAGTAGAATATTATGATCAATAGTATCAAAAGCTGCACTAAGATCTAAAAGGACAAGTACAGAAACTAGTCCATTATCAGATGCAATGAGGAGGTCGTTAGTGACCTTCGCTAAGGCTGTTTCAGTGCTATGATGGATTCTAAACCCAGATTGAAACTCCTCAAATAAACCATTTCCCTGCAGGTGGTCAAATAATTGCATAGCAACAACTCTTTCTAAGATTTTTGAAATGAAAGGGAGATTAGAGATTGGTCTATAGTTAGCTAAAGCTCCTGGATCTAGCGTTGGCTTTTTGAGTAAGGGTTTAATTACAGCCGTTTTAAAAGCCTGCGGTACATGGCCTAAAGTTAATGAAGAATTGATTATATGAAGAATAAAGCTACCAATAAGTGGGAAGACTTCTTTAAATAACCTGGTAGGAATAGGGTCTAAAAGACAAGTTGAAGGTTTGGATGAGGAAACTATTTTGTCTAACTCACAAAGGTCGATTGGAGTAAACTCATCAAGACAGACATCAATAGAAGGAGTTGTAGTAGTTACAGTATTTAAGTTAACTGTGGGAAGAATCTGATTGATTTTATCTCTGATGGATGAAATTTTATTATTGAAAAAGTTCATAAAGTCCTGACTAGTAAGCTCTAAGGGGATGCTAGGATTGACAGAGTCCTGACTCTTTGTCAACCTGGCTACAGTACTGAAAAGAAACCTGGGATTATTCTTGTTCTCTTCTATTAATGCAGAGTAATAACTCGTTCTAGCTTTTCTAAGAGATTTTTTATAAATTAAAAGATGATTTCTCCAAGCTAAATAGATTTCATCTAAATTAGTAGAGCGCCATTTTCTTTCTAATTGACGAGTCTTCTGTTTTAAGCTACGAGTTTCTGTGTTGAACCAAGGAGTTAAAAATCTCTGATTAGACTTTTTCTTTTTTAAGGGGGCCACCAAGTCTAGAGCCTGATGTAGAGAAGCTGAAACACTATCCACCATGTTATCAATTACAGAAGGAGCAAGCTGTCTATAGCTTATTTCCGTTGTGTTGACACATGGCATAGAGGAAACAATCTGCATAAATTTGGAAACAGCATCATCTGAGAGGCATCTACTGTGATAATATTTTTCTTTAGGAGCCAAATAGTCAGAAATAGTAAAATCAAAGGTTAACAGACAATGGTCTGACAGTACAGGGTTATGAGGAGACACTACCAGATTTTCTATTTCTATGCCATATGTCAGAACAAGGTCCAATGTATGGTGGAGGTAATGAGTAGAATTTCCTACTTTCTGAGAAAACCCAATCGAGTCTAATATTGAATTAAAAGCCACATTAAGGCAGTCACTATCTACATCCACATGTATATTAAAGTCCCCTACTATAATTATTCTATCAGATTTCAGCACTAAATCAGCTAAGAAATCAGGAAATTCGGATAAAAATTCTGAATAGGTTGATGGGGGACGATAAACAATGGCAAATAAAATTGGGTTTAACCTGGAATTGCTAAAGTGCCCAACACTGAGGACCAGGCCCTCAAAGGAATTATAACATGTTTTTTGCTTTACATTAACTAGTAATTTGGAATGGTAAATTGCTGCTACTCCTCCTCCACGACCAGAACTTCTGGGATTTTGACAGTTTAAATAACCAGAGGGAGTTGATTCATTTAAACCAACATAATCCTCTTGTCCTAACCAAGTCTCTGTAAGGGAAATTAAATCAATCTGATGATCAATTAACAGATCATGGACTAACAGAGACTTGGGAGTTAGAGACCTAATATTTAATAAACCACATTTAATTTTTAAATTATGAGGAGGAACAGAGGCCAAATCATTCAATTTAGAGGCTTTATGTTTAATTTGAGTTTTACCAATATTTTGCTTTATCACTTTGGGATGCTTATACATTATATTTTTATTTACTTTGGAGGGAGCAGACAACGATTCTCTGATGGGGAAGACAGGGGCTAAGCTGAGGGGTGGCGGATGAAGAGGAGCTGCAGAGAGGCCTGTAAGACTGCGACTCTGCTTCCTGGTCCCAACTCTGAGTAGTCAGGGTTTTGGAAATTTGGATAAAAAAGATGCCAGATTGTTAGATAAATGAGAAGCACCATCCAAAGTGGGATGAATGCTGTCTCGTCTCATAAGACCAGGTTTTCCCCAAAAAGAGCTCCAATTGTCAATGTAGCCCACGTCATTTTTAGGACACCACACAGACAGCCAGCGGTTCAAGGATGACGAGCGACTAAACATGTCATCACTGGTCAGATTGGGGAGGGGACCAGAGAATACTACAGTGGCAGACATCGTTTTTGCAAAGTCACACACCGATTCTACATTAAGTTTCGTGACTTCCGACTGCCGGAGACGGATGTCATTAATGCCGGCGTGAATAACAATTGTGGAATATTTACAGTTACTTTTAGCCAGCATTTTCAAATTTGACTCGATGTCGCCTGCTCTGGCCCCAGGAATGCATGTGACTATGGCCGCTGGAGTCTCTAGGTTCACGTTTCTGACTACAGAGTCGCCAATGATCAGAGTTTTTTCCTCAGCGGGTGTGTCGCTGAGCGGGGAAAAACGATTAGAAACGTGAACAGGTTGGTGGTGAACCGGGGCTTTGCGACTAGGCTTCCTTCTCACCGTCACCCACCCAGTCTCCTCGCTGCAGAGGAGAGCCGGGGAACCGGTGACAGGGGGACCTAAGCTAGCTAGCTCCGCTGCAGCTAAGGGGCGTCCGTCGAGATTAACTGGCGCAGACGGTGTTTCAATGCAGCGGAGCCGGGATTCCAAATCAGACAACCTCGCCTCGAGCGCCTCAAAAAGACAACATTTATTACATTTACCGTTTTCACTAAAAGAGGCAGAGGTGTAGCTAAACATCTGACAGAGAGAGCACACCAGAGGAGGAGAGGAAAGAGAGCTAGTAGCCATAGCTAGTGGCTCGAGAGCTGGAGAGCAAACCACACAGGCAGACAGCAAAACAGGAAGTGACGATACGTTACCACAAGGAAGTGACGATCTCGAAAAATATCACTGGATGTGTCAGATAAAGATGTAGAGAAGCGTTCTTTAATCGACCTCCCACCCTGAGAACACCATCAACCAACACTGGATTGAGCTGGAACAATGGATGGTTCTGTGGCAGTCTGTTATGACTGAGTGTGTGCATCTCCTCTTTAAAGGCATCTTTTTGTGCCAGTTTTACAAGATCAAGACTGGCCTGTCTTCTATTTTCAACACTTATGGGTTCTGTTTTGTCTCTTTTTCCAAGTCGCTGGATTCGTGCAACAAATCCCGCATTTCTGATGCCGAAGTCATTGTTTTTTTAACAAGGAAAAGTGTCCCGTTTCAGTGACAACCATACACTAGTACTGGAAATTGCATCCACAATTCACGTAAGGCATCATGGGGGCTAGGAATAAGGTGGATAGGATTATTTTGACAATCCTGTGCTTTTCTTGTGGTGTTATATAGAATATCATTGCCGTAAACTATGGAAAAAGGCATCTGCTTTAAAATTTGGAATTCTTCCCACAACTTTTAGTGAAAAAAACCCCTCTCAAAACTATACAGTGGGGTAAAAAAGTATTTCGTCAGCCACCAATTGTGCAAGTTCTCCCATTTAAAAGATGAGAGAGGTCTCCAGTTTTCATCACAGGTATACCTCAACTATGAGAGACAAAATGAGGGGGGGAAAATCCAGAAAATCCCATTGTCTGATTTTTAAAGAATTTATTTGTAAATTATGGTGGAAAATAAGTATTTAGTCAATAACCAAAGTTCATCTCAATACTTTGTTATATACCCTTTGTTGGCAATGACAGAGGTCAAACGTTTTCTGTAAGTCTTCACAAGGTTTTCACACACTGTTGCTGGTATTTTGGCCCATTCCTCCATGCAGATCTCCTCTAGAGCAGTGATGTTTTGCGGCTGTCGCTGGGCAACACGGACTTTCAACTCCCTCCAAAGATTTTCTATGGGGTTGAGATCTGGAGACTGGCTAGGCCACTCCAGGACCTTGAAATGCTTCTTACAAAGCCACTCCTTCGTTGCCCGGGCGGTGTGTTTGGGATCATTGTCATGCTGAAAGACCCAGCCACGTTTCATCTTCAATGCCCTTGCTGATGGAAGGAGGTTTTCACTCAAAATCTCACGATAAATGGCCCCATTCATTCTTTCCTTTACACGGATCAGTCGTCCTGGTCCCTTTGCAGAAAAACAGCCCCAAAGCATGATGTTTCCACCCCCATGCTTCACAGTAGGTATGGTGTTCTTTGGATGCAACTCAGCATTCTTTCTCCTCCAAACACGACAAGTTGAGTTTTTACCAAAAAGTTCTAATTTGGTTTCATCTGACCATATGACATTCTCCCAATCCTCTTCTGGATCATCCAAATGCTCTCTAGCAAACTTCAGACAGGCCTGGACATGTACTGGCTTAAGCAGGGGACATGTCTGGCACTGCAGGATTTGAGTCCCTGGCGGCATAGTGTGTTACTGATGGTAGCCTTTGTTACTTTGGTCCCAGCTCTCTGCAGGTCATTCACTAGGTCCCCCCATGTGGTTCTGGGATTTTTGCTCATCGTTCTCGTGATCATTTTGACCCCACGGGGTGAGATCTTGCGTGAAGCCCCAGATCGAGGGAGATTATCAGTGGTCTTGTATGTCTTCCATTTTCTAATAATTGCTCCCACAGTTGATTTCTTCACACCAAGCTGCTTACCTATTGCACATTCAGTCTTCCCAGCCTGGTGCAGGTCTACAATTTTGTTTCTGGTGTCCTTTGACAGCTCTTTGGTCTTGGCCATAGTGGAGTTTGGAGTCTGACTGTTTGAGGTTGTGGACAGGTGTCTTTTATACTGATAACGAGTTCAAACAGGTGCCATTAATACAGGTAGCGAGTGGAGGACAGAGGAGCCTCTTAAAGAAGAAGTTACAGGTCTGTGAGAGCCAGAAATCTTGCTTGTTTGTAGGTGACCAAATACTTATTTTCCACCATAATTTGCAAATAAATTCTTTAAAAATCAGACAATGTGATTTTCTGGATTTTTTTTCTCATTTTGTCTCTCATAGTTGAGGTATACCTATGATGAAAATTGGAGACCTCTCTCATCTTTTAAGTGGGAGAACTTGCACAATTGGTGGCTGACTAAACACTTTTTTGCCCCCCTGTATGCCTTTATTAGGGTTCCAAGCAGCTGTGCTGTGGGAAACCTATTGTTTTTTGTTCTGATACTTATGATTTTTCATCACTAAAAGTGTATGGGGAGCAAAAACAGTAATACGTGGAAACTTGAAATTTTACAGTCTGATCAGAAACTCTCCCCACTACTCAGACACAAAAATCAAGGCACTGCATACATAAGTGGCACTATAATAAACCCTTTTACGTTTTTATAAATATCCTGAGAACAGCTGGGCCTAGACTAAAAATTCCTTTGTCATTCTATTCACTGAAACCTTCCGCAACCTTTTGTCAATGGTGGAAAATTCTGAAAATGAAGTTTTATGCACCATATTTTCAAAAATGTCAAGTGAACTCAAAATTAACGCCATTCATCCACATTGTTTGAAATTAAGCAGAGATCATCAACAAACACTGATAATGAAAAGTTGTTAAAGTTATCCAAAAATATCAATCCATTTTGATTTTCTAGGCTAATCAAGTTGTACGGTTTCTCTTTGGCATGTAGTTCTGGGTTTAATTCCAAATATACTGATTCAAATTTGATGAAATTTTAGACTCACAATCACAACAGTATTCTTCAGCTAACCAGCAAATTTCATGCAATTCTGTTAATGTTCAAAAAATCCATCCATCCATTCATCTTCTTCCGGAGGTCCGGGTCGCGGAGGCAGCAGTTCAAGCAGAGAAGCCCAAACTTCCCTCTCCCCAGCCACCTGCTCCAGCTCTTCAGAGAGGATACCAAGGCGTTTCCAGACCAGCTGGGAGACATAGTCTCTCCAGCGAGTCCTGGGTCTGTCCCGGGGTCTCCTCCCAGTGAGACGTACCCGAAACACTTCAAGTGGGAGGCGTCCAGGAGGCATCCTAATCAGATGCCCGTACCACCTCAACTGACTCCTTTCAATGTGGAGGAGCAGTGGTTCTACTCTGAGCCTCTCCCGGATGACTGAGCTCCTCACCCTATCTCTGAGGGTGAGTCCAGCAATCCTACAGAGAAAGCTCATTTCAGCCGCTTGTATCCGCAATCCCGTTCTTTCGGTCATTACCCAAAGCTCGTGACCATAGGTGAGAGTAGGAACGTAGATTGACTGGTAAATCGACAGCTTTGCCTTAGAATTCAGCTCCCTCTTCACCACAACAGACCGGGTACAACGTCCGCATCACTGCAAATGCTGCTCCGATCCGTCTGTCAATCTCTCGCTCCATTCTCCCCTCACTTGTGAATAAGACCTCAAGATACTTAAACTCCTCCACTTGGGGCAGGAGCCTGTCCCCAACCCGAAGAGGATAATCCACCTTTTTCTGTCTGAGGACCATGGACTCGGACTTGGAGGTGCTGATTCTCATCCTAGCCGCTTCACACTCAGTGGCAAACCATCCCAGCAAGAACTGTAGGTCATTGCTGGATGAAGCCAACAGGACAACATCATCTGCAAACAACAGAGATGAGATCCTGTGGTCACCAAGCATGACACCCTCCATTCCCTGGCTCCGCCTAGAAATCCTGTCCATAAAAATTATGAACAGGATCGGTGACAAAGGGCAGCCCTGGCGGAGTCCAACTCTCACTGGGAATGAATCCGACCGAGTGTTGGCAATACAAACCAAACTCTCACAACGGTCGTACAGAGACCGAATAGCTCGTAACAACAAGCCCGATACCACATACTCCCGAAGCACCCCCCACAAAAAACCATGAGGGACGCGGTCGAATGCCTTCTCCAAGTCCACAAAACACATGTAAACTGGTTGGGCAAATTCCCACGAACCCTCGAGAATTCTTGAGAGGGTAAAGAGCTGGTCCGATGTGCCACGGCCAGGACGAAAACCACATTGCTCCTCCTGAATCCGATTTTCGACCAATGGCCGGACTCTCCTCTCCAGTACCTTGGCATAGACCTTCCCAGGGAGGCCGAGGAGTGTTCAAAAAAATCATGTTTATAAAATGTCTGTCAGCGCAATATTTTGTTAGTGTGTGAGGAAGTCAGTGTGTCACTCAAAGCAGTAGTGTGGTGTCGGGGTTAAAACACTTGTCTGCCATACAGCAGCTCTGGGATCAAATCTTTCTGGTAACATGTCATTCTTCTAAGGTGCAAAATACCTCTACTGTGCATTTGAAAACAATGTGCACATAAACTTTTAAATGCTGCACTACTGCTGCTAAGAATCCTTTCAGTTGAACATTTATCATTTGAGAAAGTTAAAATGCAAGCAAAAGCAGTTGTGTGGTGTTGTTGTTATGGTGAGTGCTTGGAATGCAGGAGGTCCTGGGTTTGAATCTTGCCAGGGAGGTCTTGTTCTTCTAAAAAAACAACTGAAGTACAGCATGGCTCTCTTGCATATTTTAGGGCAGCACTATGTTAGGTTTTCACCTCAAAATAATGTTTGCAAAATTATTTTGATGGTACATCAAAATTTGACTGCGTGAATGTCACATTATCCATAGCCTGAGTGGGCCCACATTAACAGCTCTTTTGGTGGTGTGATCACTGAGGGGACAGCAGATGTGGTCTCAGTCTGTGGCCTCTGTCCCAGCAGTGAATCACAGGGCACGACTTTATCCACCAACAACAAGAAGCCCTGTGGTTGGCTGATTGGGACTGGGATCGTGGTCGCCGTTGCAGTTTTTATACTCAAATGACAACATACTGAATTGTTTTCATTGGTCTTGCTAGCAATGGCTCATGGCTAACTGGCTACAGCAATTCAAGTCTATCAATGACACAAAAGAAAATGGCAATTAATGTGACGTCCAAAATTATAATTTAAGAGTTAAAGAGATTTTAAAAGTCCTTTTTACAGTAGGTTAGATCAGCCACATGGTGATGTACAGTATGTCAGTTATCTGCCTCAAAACATTGGAAAAGGATCTTGGTATTCCAAGTTGTTGTTATGGAACTCAGACGTGATGTAATTTCGTCAGTGTCCAACCTCAGAGAGAAAAGGAATGCACCATTACTAACCTCAAATGACAAGGTGTCTAATGACTTATTGCTACATATGAAGGGAATCTGGTGGCTGCAGTTCACCTCCTGCCTCAGCTGCTCAGCTGCTTCCATTTCATCATGGGTGTTCATTTCATCTGGCTCCTGTTGATGGTGAGAGATTGCTCACAACTTATGGTCATTTATGAATGTCTTATTAATGCTACATGAAATTAGCCATTTATTTAGACAACTGTTTTAAACAATTAACATAACAGCACCAAGCAAAGCCCTCTACTAGCTGCGTTGGGACTACAGTTTAAAAACCTTTTTTATGCCATATATCATGTGAAATAAAAGTGTCCTGAATGCCATTGTAACTATAATAGCTATATAGAATCTGATGAGTTTATATTATTAAGAATTGATTCATTCACACTCCACACTTCAGCAAAATTTCTTTTCTACCATATCCTTACTGGAAATTACATTACATAGACTCCCACACTTATCCTTGGTTTATAAGAGTCTAATGTAACATGCACCATTATCAAGGAATTTCTACCCAACGGCCTAACTAACCCGAACACTCTCTTCTTCATTCCAAGCTTGAAGATGAGATGAGATCCCAGTGAGCCAATGAGCTTCAACAAAACTGACTTGATTGCCAGGGATTTAGCGTCAATGATCCTAGAATAACAAGGAGCATATTGTACTATCAGCACTAGGCTGCAGAGCCGAGCCCTGTTCCAGGTTAACGGACACTCCTGACTACTGGGCTCATCGACGGAGGTAATGATCCCCTGATCTAGCAATACAGGTGAATAGGCGATGGAGAACATTAAGAAATGCACAGCAGAACAGTTGGGCATAATGCATTTAAATATTACAAAGCTATGATTAGAAAAACTGCTGTAATACACTACTAAAAACAGTAGTTATTGCAATATTTTTGTATCCTGTTATGCAGTAAAAAAGGCAGTTATAGGTGAACACCATATTATAATTTCAAAACATGCTATTAAGATCATAAGAGCATAAAAATACTATCATAAATCAAAAACGGGATTTGGCATTGTGTCTATGAAGCACATGAAAAGTATCAACTTGCCATCAAGCTATTATCACAGTGAGACCACAGATGTTGTCACGCATCACTGTCAATATTTTGAGCGGAGCTTCACTACTTCGCACAACTTCATATGAAGCAGTTTGATACTCCCACTAATTGTGTGTGACTTTTATCAAGCGCTGAAATTCATTTCTTGTAATTTCCGCTGTAAAGACACCTTGTCAGCCTGTCCCTGCCAGATGCCAAAGTAGTGGCGAATGAGTGAAAGAAAAAAAAAAAGCTCATTTTGATTATTAGGATGTGATTGATGCCAAAACAAAGAGTAGCTATAGTGCTTTGTGCATTTGTTTTTAATTTTCCACAAGTTTTTAATCACAACATAAGACATCTGTCACAGGAAAAGATTATGTGATGGGACGGGGATGGAAAAAGCACATTTGGCTCTATTTTTGTGAATACAAGAGTGTGTATGCATCATTATTATGCCCATGTGCACACAGATGACTGCACAAGATTGCCCTCCAACAGAAAATGTCTCATATTGTCATTTTTATGACCTACAGTAGATATAAAAAGTCTACACACCCCTGTTTAAATGCCATGTTTTTGTGACGTAAAAAAATGAGACCAAGATAACTCATTTCAAAACTTTTTCCACCATTAATGTGAACTATAACCTGTACAACCCAGTTGAAAAACAAACTGAAATCTTTAAAGGGGAAAATAAAAAATTAAAAACTTGCAATAACCTGTTTGCATAAATATGCACACCCTGTTATAACTGGGCATGTGGCTGTGTTCAGAATTAACCAATTACATTCAAACTCATGTTAAATGAGAGACAGCACACATCTGCCACCATATAAAGTGTCTCTGATTAACCCCAAATAAAGTTCAGCTGTTCTAGTAGGCTTTTCCTAACATTTGTGGAATCACATCTTACAGCACAAGCCATGGTCCACAGAGAGCTTCCAAGGCATCGCAAGGATCTCACTGTTCAAAGGTATCAGTCAAGAGAAGGGTAAAAAAGAATTTCCAAGGCATGAAATATACCATGGAACACAGTGAAGACAATCATCATTAAATGGAGAAAATATGGCACAACAGTAAAATTACCAATAACTGGACAGCCCTCCAAAATTGATGAAAAGACGAGAAGAAAACTGGTCAGGGAGGCTTGTTATGTCGTAACTCGTAGACAAGGACACGGCCAGGAGTGGAGCTGAACACTACTTTATTAATGAAAAAGGGCTCTGTACACCCGACCGTACATGCAGCCACTTGGCAGAGGAAAGGCGGGAGAGACCGCCCCTCTACCAGCAGCTAGAGATTTCCGTTGGAGATGGCGGAACCAGAAACTGGGGCCGCCATTCTGTACCACCCAAATAAGAGCTCCAACAGTGCAACCATATACATGAACAATAACTACATAATATCCCCCCCCCCGTAGAAAAATCCAAAACACACACACAATCAGCCCACCCCAATTTGGATCCCGAATCATCTACTACACATAAGCAACCTAAAATCACCAAAAGGGACCCTATGACATTCACACCAAAAGAACCAAATTTAGGGAGAACGGGTAGACTGCCGTCCTACCCCCCACACGGCGAGGTGGGTTATTCTGCCGCCTATACTACTAAAGTCCATAACAGAAAAAACTACTGCTGTGCCTCCTAATTAAAATACAAAAACAAAATAATCCCTAAACTACTGACACAAAACAACTGAACATTTATCACACTTTTAACACACCCATGACTCGGTAAGGATGACCCATGCCCCCCCCCCCCAGACCTTCACTATCAGTCCATCCCTGGTCGCCTCCTCTTCAGAGCGTCTCCTCCTCCACACCTCCGTGCGCTCCAACCGTCTGGAGTCGTGTCCACTCGTCTTCTTCGGAGCGCACCGTAACTCACTGGGATGGCGCCACATGCCATCTGACAGCAGCAGGTATCAATCGTGCCACTTATCCATCACCTGCAGCCGACCCTGGTACCGCGCCATGTTCCGCTTCTGTCTCACCTGCCTGGACCTCACTTCCGCCCGAAGCTCGAACCCAGTCTGCGACTCCAAGTGGGGCCTTGCACTGCCTGCGGTGTCTCCGCCTGGCACTCACTCTTCCAGTGCCACTCGGTCCTGCCCCGACTGCTTGTAGAGCCGCTGCTGACCCCACCCCTGTGGTCCCGTGTTCACCAGATGTCTACGGCCCTGCTCCTGGAACATCTGAGACCATCGTTTGGGCCCTGCTCGTTGCCGCAGGTCCTCCCCCATGCCGCCCAGCGCCCACATCCAGGGCAGCTCGGACACTGGCACCTGGGTCCTCTCGCGGCGACACTGAGCGCGACGCAGCCTGTCCGCTTTCTGGAGTGCCCAGCAATGGTTCATCCCACACTGCATCATCCTGGACCCTCGGAACCGGTCGGTCCCATAGTCCGCCACCTGACCACTCTTCCCCAGCGCTGCTCCTGATGGAGAATCCAAGGCCATAAAACAAGTTGCAGCCCATGATGTTAGAGCCGCAGGCCCTCACAATGAACTCCACAGCGGCCATCATCGCCGACTTGTACCGAGCCGTCAACTTGATGTACCCACCGTGGCCAACCGTCCTCCTCCATAGTCGCAAAGCGGCGCTGTGAAACCTCCAATCATGTAGTGGGGAAACACTGTCTGACTGTAGCCCAATTCAGCACAGAACTCTCCGTTCCTGTGTTGACCAACATCGGTACCAGAACTCCATCCAGAATTACTGTGCAGCGCGTGCACCCATCGGTACTCAGGGACAATGTGTGTACCACCGTTGGAGCGGGAGAAGTTGAAGTCTTGCGCGGGCTCTCTTGTCCAGCTGACTGGCACATCCTCATGAAATGGTGGAGATGGCCGCAATTTCCACAGTGCTTCCCTCTTGCCGTACACTCTCTGGCCTTGTGGAGGTGCTTCGTGGACCCACAACCCATACACCTTGCTTCTCCGGGGCAGACCTCATCCGTACAGCGTTGGCACTCTGGGAGTCATCTTCGGCACTCCCATCGCTGTCCGGGTCTACTCCCTGTGGACCCGGACAGCGTGAACCTTTGTGAACCTCTCGGTGAAAGCCGCTCGTTTAGCTCCCGAGTTAGCTTATCTGCTGCTTCCAGCTGTAGCGGTAACTCGACAGCCCTCATCAGCGTCAACTTCCCGGGAATGTGAGCAGCTTGGAGTAGACCGCGGCACAGTTGGTGTGTTCCGCCAACTGGTCACGCACCATTTCCTCTTCTAACAGCCTGAACCAGCACTCAATGGCCAACTGCCTTAAGTCTGACCTGAACTGCTGGATCAGTTCGTCTACCTGTTGGCGGCGCTGCCCGAACTTAATCCGCCGAACGATGACGCTGTCTTGTGCTCTGAAATGGCGGGCCATTAACTCAACTACTTCTTCATACGTGTCCACATCTCCAAGCATGCCCAAAATTCTTTGTTCCTCCATTCCCAGGTTGTGTACTAATAATGTACGAGCTCACAGTTTCTCCATTCTTCCCAGGTCCAGCGCTACTATGTACGTCTGGAAAGTCTCATACCAACGAGGCCACGGGACAGGCGACTCCCCCGGGAGCTCCAATAATGGACGAATTGGTGTTCCACACGCCTCCATGAGTTTACCTCTTGTTGCCAAATGCTATGTCGTAACTCGTAGACAAGGACAAGGCCAGGAATGGAGCTGAACACTACTTTATTAATGAAACAGGGTTCTGTACACCTGACTGTACATGCAGCCGCTTGGCAGAGGAAAGGCGGAAAAGACCGACCCTCTACCAGCAGCCCCTCTTATACCACCGGAGATGGCAAAACCGGAAACTGGGGCCGCCATCTGTACCACCCAAATATGAGTTCCTACAGTGCAACCATATATATGAACAATAACTACATAATAAGGCTGCCAAGACGTCGACAGCAACACTGAAGGAGCTGCAGGAATTTCTGGCAAGTACTGCCTGTTTAGTACATGTGACAACAATCTCCCGTCTAGGATGGCAAGACGGAAGCCTTATCTTATGAAGAAAAACATCCAAGCCTGGCTACATTTTGCAAAAAACACATTTGAAATCTCCCAAACGCATGTGGGAAAATGTGTTATGGTCTGATGAAACCAAAGTTGAACTTTTTGGCCATAATTCAAAATGGTATATTTGGCACAAACACAACACTGCTAATCACCAAAAGAACACCACACCTACAGTGGAGCATGGTAGTAGCAGCACCATGCTTTGGGACTCTTTTTCTTGAGCTGGAACTGGGGCCTTAGTCAAGGTGGAGGGAATTATGAACAGTTCCAAATACCACTCAGTGTTGGCACAAAGCCTTCAGGCTTCTGCTAGAAAGCTGAAGATGAAGAGGAACTTCATCTTTCAGCACGACAATGACCCAAAGCACACATCCAAATCAACAAAAGAATGGCTTCACCAGAAGAAGATTAAGGTTTTGGAATGCCAAGCCCAAGTCCAGACCTGAATCCGATCGAACATCTGTGGGGTGATCTGAAGAGGGCTGTGCACAGGATATGCCCTCGTAATCTGACAGATTTAAGATAAGATAAGATAAGATAAGATAAGCCTTTATTAGTCCCACAACGGGGAAATTCTGATATTGTCCTAGTTGTATACTGGAGGGGACCATTTTGTGTAAGTCTGTTGTGTCTTTTGCATTCAATACTATTAGGTCGTCACATTTTCTTTTGCTATCTCTGCGAGCAGCCCTGCTTAGGTTATAAAGTCAGACAGCCGTAGGTAGGAAGGACCTGCGAAACCTCTCGGTCACGCACCTAGGATGATGTAGTCTACTGCTAAATGAGCTCCTCAGTGCGTTCAGTGTGTCCTACATAGGGTGGGACTCGGACTCCAGCAGAGATGACAGTTTAGTCAACATCCTTCTCTCTCCTATCTCCTCCACTGGGTCAAGGCGTTGCCCCAGGACAGAGCTAGCTTTCTTGATCAGTTTGTTCAGTCTCTTCCTATTGGCTGCTGTAATGCCACTGCCCCAGCAGACCACTCCAAAAGTGATGGCTGATTCCACCACCGTGTCGTAGAATGTCTTCAGGAGCACCCCTTGTACACCAAAAGACCTGAGCCTCCTCAGTAGGAACAGCCTGCGCTGTCCTTTCTTGTAGAGTGCGTCGGTATTGTGTGACCAGTCTAGTTTATTGTTCAGATGAACATCCAGGTACTTGTAGGATGTCACCATCTCAATGTCTGTTCCCTGGATGTTTACTGGTGCTGTGAGGGGTTGTCCTTGCCTGTGGCAGTCCACCACCAGCTCTTTAGTTTTCCTCGCGTTGATCTGGAGGCAGTTCCGATGGCACCAGTCCATGAAGTCCTGGATAAGTCCTCTGTACTCAGCTTCATCTCCGTTGGAGATGAGGCTGTCGATCGCAGAGTTGTCAGAGAACTTCTGTAGATGGCAGTGTGTTGTGTTGTGTGAGAAGTCCGCAGTATAAAGGGTGAACAGGAAGGGAGCCAAAACCGTTCCCTGGGGGGCCCCCGTGCTGCCGATGATCGTGTCGGACACACAATCCCGGGTTCTCACAAACTGTGGCCGGTTCGTGAGGTAGTCCAGGATCCATGATGACAGGTGCTGGTCCACCCCTGCGCACAGCAGCTTGTCCCTCAGGATCACCATCGGTTGGATGGTGCTGAAAGCACTGGAGAGGTCAAAGAACATGATCCTCCCCGCGTTCCCAGGCTTCTCCAGGTGGTACAGGGAATGGTGAAGGAGGAAGATCACTGCATCTTCCACCCCTATGCCATGCTGGTAGGCGAACTGGAGTGGATCCATCGCTGGTCCCACTAGGGGGCGGAGGTGAGCAAGGAGCAATCTCTCCAGGGTCTTCATCATGTGAGACGTCAGGGCCACTGGTCTGTAGCTGTTCAGGTCTCTGGGGTGGGAAGTCTTTGGTTCGGGTACCACACAAGATGTTTTCCACAACTGTGGTACCCTCCCCAGCTTCAGGCTCAGGTTGAAGATGTGCTCCACAATCCCACACAGCTGGTCTGCGCAGGACTTGAGGAGCTTCGCGCTGATGCCGTCCGGTCCTGAGGCCTTCCTCGCCTTGATCTTCCTCAGCTCCGTCCTCACCTGGGTCTTAGTGAGGGCCAGGTTGGGGGGCTGTGTGCTGGGAGTGGGGGGGTGTTGGTGGAGTGGGGTGTGGATAGCAGGTCTCGATGACTGTAGAGGCAGCAGTGGTTGGTGTGCAGGCGGGGGGGGGGGGAGGGCGGTTGGTCAAACCTATTAAAAAACAGGGTCAGATTGTTCACCCTCTCCCTGCCCCCCGTGGCCTGGGAGGAGGTGTTCTGGAGCCCAGAGATGGTTTTGAGGTTTCTCCAGACCCCGCCGATGTCACTCCGTTGCAGCTTGTCCTCCATTTCCTTCTTGAAGCTGTCCTTGCCTTCTCTGATCTTCCTCCTCAGCTCCCTCTATAAGGACTTCATGAAATGAAATCAGCATCTCCATAAAGCTTGTTAGTAGAGGGAAGCATGAAGTGCTCTAAAATTTGCTGGTAGACGCCTGCGCTGACTTTGGACTTGGTAAAACACAGTGGACCAACACCAGCAGATGACCTTTTCAGATGAAAGTGTCACGCCGCGCCATTCATCAGCGGCGCCACCTGCTCACGCACCTGACAATCATCAGCGGCGAGGGATAAAGGCCGTCTCGCCCGGAGGCTCGGCCTGAAGCCGTCAGACTTCGTCCCTCACCATTGTGAGCATACTTCTCTTCAGCATCACCTTTTTGGTAAGAAGATCGCTTACCTCTCTTCTTCAGTCTTCTCCCCTGTGCACAGGTGGATTCCCCAGCGGCGGACATCTCCACTCCATCGCCCAATCCTCGCTGCTGTACGGAGCTCTCCAGGTGGCTGTCTTCCGGGCTTCGCCCCCTTGTTGTGCCAGCTGTCCTGACCCACCAAGTAAGTCCTTCTCTCGCCATAAATCCCTCCTGTGTTGGTGTATGCCCGTCACCCTCTCCCTGTGCTCTCTCCATAGGGTTGCTCGGCTGTATGGTCACCTGCCTCTGTGCCTGGAGCAGACACCATCACCAACACATTTACATCCCGCAGACACGCACTCATTCACTCCTGCTGTTAATAAACTCTTTGAACTACTCTAAGCCTGTGTGTGTGCGTCTCCTGAGCCGTGCGTTATGTCAGTACGGCTTCAGCAGAGCGGCTCGGCGGACGGCGGGCTCGCACACCGGTTTACCACTCTCGAGGCTAGAGTGGATCAGATTGCTTATCAACAGCAGGTTATCCTAAATCAATTATTAAACTTAACTAACCGGTTGGGCCGCTTAGATCCTCAACAGCCGTTCCCCCCGGCTCGTCAGGGTGGCGCGGCTCCTGCTGTTCCAGCGGCCGTCCAGCCGGCTCCAGTGGCACCGGTTCGGCTCACACCGATTCCGACCCCCGCCCGCTTTAGCGGTAAGCTCGGCGGAGCGCGGGGGTTCATTATGCAGTGTGAGTCCGTGTTCCACCGTGTGCCCGGAGATTTTCCCTCGGATCACAGTCGGATTGGTTACATAGGGAATCTTCTGGAGGGGCGTGCGTTAACTTGGACCTACGCCGTAATGGCGAGGCCCAGTTATGCCACCCTCACCTATGACCAGTTCGTGAGGCGCTTTCTGGAGGTCTTTGACCATTCTCAAACCGAGACAGTCCAGGTCGATCGGCTTCTCGCTCTCCAGCAGGGAGGCCGGTCGGCAGCGGACTACTCGGTCGACTTCCGGGTAGCGGCGGAGGAATTGGGCTGGGAGGAACGCTCCCTCTGTGGCCTGTTCCTCCGCAGCCTCAATAGTGATCTGAGGGATGAACTGGCTGGACGGGATATCCCTGGGACGCTAGCGGAGCTGACATCCTTAGCGATAAGTTTGGATAACAGGCTGCGCGAGCGCTCCTCGGGGCGGAAGTCTTCTTCTTCTCGCCCTCGTGGAGTCTCGCCGCACCTGTTCCAAGCTCGCCCCCTGGCGGCGCCGCCAGCATCGTGCCCCGAGGAGTCGGAGCCGATGGTGACGGGCTGGACCAAGCTTTCCCCTGCGGAGAAACAACGCCGCCGTGAGTTGGGCCTCTGCATGTATTGCGGAGGTGACCAACACACTGTGGAGCGTTGCCCGCGGAAAGCCAGTCGGCGGGGTCCGCGAATCGCTGTAGGGAGCCTCGCGGATCCCAACCGGTTAGACACTCTCACTCAATTAAAGCTGCCCATCCGTTTTTGCCACAATCCCACTGGGCACCTCACCCACGCACTGGTGGATTCGGGCGCAGAGGGCAGCTTCATTTCACAAGGCCTGGCAACCCGATTGGGCATCCGCTGTCAGGCATTAAAACACCCCATCTCCCTGGTCCATCTCTCCCGTGCCTCCCTTGGGAGAGTTTCTCACCAAACCATGCCTGTCCCAGTCATCATCTCAGGGAACCACCGGGAGGAGATGGTATTTTACGTCCTGCCCAACTCTGTGTCGCCCGTCATCCTGGGGTATCCCTGGCTACGCCTCCACAACCCTGTCCTGGACTGGAGGTCCGCTGGGGTATCGGCATGGAGTACCTTCTGTATGGGCACCTGCCTTCAGTCCGCTGCCTGCTCCCCATCCGCGGCTCCCCCTGTGGCGGATACAGCACCTCCGGACCTGTCACTGGTGCCTCCAGAATTTCACGACCTGGGTATGGTATTTAGTAAATCGAAAGCTATGTCTCTTCCCCCGCATCGACCATATGACTGTGCCATCAATCTCCGCCAGGGGGCTCCCCTGCCATCTGGTCGGCTCTACAGCCTGTCGGCGCCGGAGAAGGAGACCATGAATACATACCTGAAGGAATCACTGAGCGCTGGGATTATTCGCCCATCGTCGTCACCCGTGGGGGCAGGGTTTTTCTTTGTCGGGAAAAAGGACGGATCCCTCCGCCCCTGCATAGACTACCAAGCGCTAAATGACATCACTGAGAGGGACCGTTACACCCTGCCCCTCATGGACACTGCCTTTCACTCCCTCCAGGGGGCGACCTGGTTTACCAAGCTGGATTTACGCAGCGCTTACCACCTCGTCCGGATCCGGGAGGGAGATGAATGGAAGACAGCCTTCCGTACCCCGAACGGCCACTTTGAGTATCTCGTCATGCCGTTCGGGCTGACCAACGCTCCTGCCGTCTTTCAGCGCCTCATTAATGACGTCCTCCGGGATTTCATCGGCCTTTTTGTGTTCGTCTACCTGGATGACATCCTTATCTTCTCCAGGTCCAGGGACGAGCACCAGGTCCATGTGAGGCGGGTCCTCCAAAGACTGCTGGAGAATCGTCTGTACGTGAAGGCTGAGAAATGCGAATTCTACGCTAGGACCACATCCTTCCTGGGATTCATCATCGCTCAAGATCAGGTGCTCCCAGACCCAGAGAAGGTGAAGGCGGTGGTGGAGTGGCCTACTCCCGCATCCCGGAAGCAGGTGCAACAGTTTGTTGGCTTCGCCAATTTTTACCGCCGCTTTGTCCCAAATTTCAGCTCGATCGTCGGACCGCTGACCCGCCTCACGTCCCCGAAGGTCCCGTTCCGGTGGACTGAAGAGGTCGCTGCTGCCTTTAGGGCGCTGAAGGCGGAGTTCTCCTCCTCCCGGGTCCTTCGCCAGGTCGACCCCGCGCTGCAGTGCATTGTGGAGGTGGACGCATCGGACACGGGAGTGGGAGCAGTGTTATCCCAGCGGTCACCTGACGATGGCGCCAAACGGCCGTGCGCCTTCTTCTCCCGGCGCCTGTCCCCAGCGGAGAGAAACTACGATGTGGGGGACAGAGAGCTCCTGGCCATTAAACTCGCCTTACAGGAGTGGCGCCACTGGCTAGAGGGGGCGGACCTGCCGTTTGTGGTCCTGACGGACCACAAGAACTTAGAGTACTTACGATCTGCCAAGCGCCTGAATGCCCGCCAGGCGCGCTGGTCTTTGTTCTTCGCCAGGTTCCGCTTCTCAATCACCTTCAGGCCGGGCTCCAAAAACGGCCTGCCTGACGCCCTCTCTAGGCAGTTCACCCCCGTGGAGGCTGAGGAGACGCCCCACACTATCCTGCCCAGGTCGTGCGTCCTCGGTGCCATCTCTTGGGACATTGAAGACAAGATCCGGAAGGCGCAGGAGGTGGAACCTGATCCTGGCGGCGGACCGGAGGGAAGACTGTTCGTCCCATCTGCGGTCCGAGGAGAGGTCATCCACTGGCTCCACACCTCCCGGCTCACCTGTCATCCCGGCACCTCTCGGATGATCAGCCTCCTCCAACGGTCCTTTTGGTGGCCAGGCCTGCGGAGGGATGCAGCCCGCTACGCCCGGGCTTGCCCAATCTGTGCCACCAGCAAGTCGGGAAATGCCCCCCCAGCGGGTCTGCTCCAGCCTCTGCCCGTCCCCGGCAGGCCCTGGTCGCACATCGCACTGGATTTCGTCACCGGACTCCCCGTTTCCAACTCCTTTGACACCGTCCTGACCATCGTGGACCGTTTCTCCAAGGCGGCGCACTTCATCCCCCTGCGAGGTCTCCCTACTGCCCTGGAGACGGCGGGCCTCCTCGTCCAACACGTGGTCAGGCTGCACGGGATTCCGGTGGACGTGGTCTCGGACCGGGGCCCCCAATTTTCATCCGAGGTTTGGAGATCTTTTTGTAACGCCATCGGAGCCAAGGTGAGCCTCTCCTCCGGCCATCACCCCCAGTCTAACGGGCAGTGTGAGAGGACCAATCAGGAGCTGGAGGCTGTGCTCCGCTGTGATACTAGATCCAAGCTGACGTCCTGGAGCAACCATCTCGCCTGGGTGGAGTATGCCCACAACACCGCCCGCTCTTCTGCAACGGGGATGTCCCCCTTCAAGGCGTCCCTGGGTTACGACCCCCCGCTGTTTCCAGCGCAGGAGAACGAGGTAACTGTCCCCTCTGTTAGGGCGCACCTTAGGCAGTTCCGCTCCACCTGGGCTGCCGCGCGTCATGCGCTTTTACGCACAGTGGAGCGCAACAGGACCGTGGCGGACCGGCACAGAAGACCTGCCCCAACATACAGAGTTGGGCAACTCGTGTATGTGTCTACCCAGGACGTCACATTAAAAGGCGAGAGGAGGAAGCTGGCACAGCGATTCATGGGTCCCTTTCCCATCACCCGGATCATCAACCCGGTGGCTGTGCGCATGGCTATTCCCCCCTCCCTCCGCATCCATCCCACTTTCCATGTGTCAAGGGTGAAACTGGCAGTCACTGACCCCCTTTGCCCTCCTCCTGCAGCGCAACCCGCGCCCCGGATGATTGGTGGCCATCCGGCCTGGTCCGTCTCCTCCATCCTGGACTCCCGGCGCCGAGGTCGTGGGTTGCAATACTTGGTGGACTGGGAGGGCTATGGGCCCGAGCATCGACAATGGGTGCCCCCGTCGTTTGTGTTGGACCCATCGCTCATCACGGACTTCCACCGAGCGCACCGGGATAAGCCATCGCCAGGAGGCGCTGCTAGAGGGGGGAGTACTGTCACGCCGCGCCATTCATCAGCGGCGCCACCTGCTCACGCACCTGACAATCATCAGCGGCGAGGGATAAAGGCCGTCTCGCCCGGAGGCTCGGCCTGAAGCCGTCAGACTTCGTCCCTCACCGTTGTGAGCATACTTCTCTTCAGCATCACCTTTTTGGTAAGAAGATCGCTTACCTCTCTTCTTCAGTCTTCTTCCCTGTGCACAGGTGGATTCCCCAGCGGCGGACATCTCCACTCCATCGCCCAATCCTCGCTGCTGTACGGAGCTCTCCAGATGGCTGTCTTCCGGGCTTCGCCCCCTTGTTGTGCCAGCTGTCCTGACCCACCAAGTAAGTCCTTCTCTCGCCATAAATCCCTCCTGTGTTGGTGTATGCCCGTCACCCTCTCCCTGTGCTCTCTCCATAGGGTTGCTCGGCTGTACGGTCACCTGCCTCTGTGCCTGGAGCAGACACCATCACCAACACATTTACATCCCGCAGACACGCACTCATTCACTCCTGCTGTTAATAAACTCTTTGAACTACTCTAAGCCTGTGTGTGTGCGTCTCCTGAGCCGTGCGTTATGTCAGAAAGTAAATTTTGTATTTCATTTCATTTGGAAATCAAGGTCCCAGAGTCTGGAGGATTAGATTAGATTAGATTATTTGTTTATTTGACAGGGACAGTGCAATAAACATAGACAATTAATCAAATGACAATCAATCTGATGTGTTGCACAAAGAGTGTATAGCTATTAGCTAATTTAAAACTCTTGTCCCTGGATGGGCTTTAGAAAGGAGAAACAAGTAAAAAGAAAAAAGGATAAGGAAAAGAAAAAATGAAAACAGAGTAAATAATAACCACATACATCAATGCAAAAAAGATTATAAATACATTATAAATACACAATTATAAATATTATAAGTACACAATATAACAACCTGACTCACATTTGCCTATTTCAGGCCTCCCTCCCTTCGTCACTCACTATAAACAAACACATTCATTCCTTCCCTTCATTCACACTCACCCTGCAGACAATCATTTCATACATGGGTACATTCTTGTTTATTTTTCAGCCAGTTTTTAACCTTTTTAGTGAATGTTTTAAAGTCCGTTATTATTTTAATTTCATAAAATAATAACGAGGACAAGTGGAGAGGCACAGAATCCAAGTTACTTGAGGTCCAGTGCGAAGTTTCCACAGTCAGTGATGATTTGAGGGGCCATCTTATCTGCTGGTGTTGTTCCACTGTGTTTTATTAAGTCCAAAGTCAGTGCAGCCATCTACCAGGAAATTTTAGAGCACTTCATGCTTCCCTTTGCTGACAAGCTTTATGGAGATGCTGGTTTCATTTTCCAGGAGGACTTGGTGCCTGTCCACACTGCCCAAAGTACCAAAACCTGGTTTAATGACCATGGTATCACTGCTTGATTGGCCAGAAAACTTGCCTGACTTCAACTCCATAGAGAATTTATGGAGTATTGTAAAGAGGAAGATGAGAGATACCAGACCCAACAATGCAGATGAGCTGAAGGCTGCTATCAAAGCAACATGGGCCTCCATAACACCTCAGCAGTACCACAGGCTGATCACCTTCATGCCACACCGCATTGATGCAGTAATTCCTGCAAAAGGAGCCCCGACCAAGTATTGAGTGTGTACATGGACATAGTTTTCATCGGCCAACATTCATTCATTCATTCATTCATTCATCTTCTTCCGCTTAATCCTTTTCGGGTCGCGGGGGGGCTGGAGCCTATCCCAGCATCTTTGGGCGAGAGGCAGGGTACACCCTGGACAGATCGCCAGTCCATCACAGGGACAACACAGAGAGACAGACAACCTTTCACTCTCACTGTCATACCTAAGGACAATTTAGAATCCCCAGTTTGATGCCAATTAACCTAACTTGCATGTTTTTGGCATGTGGGAGGAAACCGGAGAAATCCCGGAGTAAACCCACGCAGACACGGGGAGAACATGCAAACTCCACACAGATCACTGTTGGTCAGGGGCTGGGATCGAACCCAGGATCCCCGGGCCAAGGGTGAGTTGCTGTGCTGCCGCAGTGCTAACCACTCCGCCACCGTGCTGCCCATCGACCAACATTTTTATCAAAAATCTATTTTTAAAAAAATTAATTTTATGTAAAATTCTAATTTTCTGAGAAACTGAATTTGGAGTTTTCTTGAGCTGTAAGCCATAACCATCAAAATTAAAAAAAATAAACACTTGAAATATATCACTCTGTCATGAATCTATATAATATAGGAGTTTCATTTTCTGAATTGAATTAGTGAATTTAATTAACTTTTCAATGACATTCTAATTTATTAAGATGCACCTCTATCTTATAGCTATTTTTCTGTTTTACTACCATATATTCAAGATTCAAAGATTTTACTGTCAATACTACTATATGTGCAGGACATACAGGAGAAATGAAATGGTGTTTCTCTCTCTCTTCATCGGTGTGCATTTTATAAAAAGAAAAGGAATAAGGCTGGATAAAAAAAAGAAAAACAAGAACAAGCAGCAACAGCATCAGTCTATGTACAGTCTATATACAGTGATGCAACCCACGGTGCCAATGGCAGCCAGAAGGACTCTGACCTCCATAGAGGTAAATGATTAGTTTAGGTAAACGATTAGTGGTAATAAACCCAGCAATCCTATATTCAGACAGCTAGCGATGACTACCCGTAGTTGCATTTCAATACGGTAGTGTAGGTGCAGATAATGATAGATATGATTGTACATGATCAGTATTGCAGTGACATACAGACAGCAGCAGATATGGCATTTGTGCAAATGGTTGTAGTTAATGTGCAGAGACATATAGCAGCAAAAGTGCAATAGAACAACAGTGTTATTGTTGGTGTGCAAGTCTTTCTGTGCCAACATCTGAGGTAGTTATTGTGCAGGTGTTACCGTCTTGGGGGGGGTGGGGGGGTGGACAGAGTTCAGGATCCTGATGGCCTGATGAAGGAAGTTGTTCAGCAGTCTTGTGGAGCAGGCCCGGAGGCTACGGTACCTTTTCCCTGAGGGCAGGGGGCTGAAGAAGGAGTGTAGGGGATGGGAGGTGTCACCTGTGATGTTGATGGCTCTATGGGTGAGGCGGGTGGGGTAGATGTCTGGGGGGGCGGGGGGGCACCGATGATCTTGCTGGCTGCATCCACTATGCGTTGTAGTGTCTTCCGGCAGGCGGCGGTGCAGCTTCCATACCACACCGTGATGCAGCTGGTGAGGATGATCTCAATGGTGCCCCGGTAGAAAAACTGCATGATGTGGGGTGGGACTCATGCTCTCCTCAGTCTACGGAGGAAATGGAGGCAAGTTTGGGCCTTCTTGGCCAGTGATGTGGTGTTGTTGGTCCCGGTGAGGTTCTCAGAGATGTGCACCCCCAGGAACTTGGTGCTGTTCACCCTCTCCACAGCTGCGCCGTCAATGATCAGAGGGGGGTGTTGTGTGTGACCCCTCCTTAAGTCGACCACAGTCTCCTTGGTTTTTCCCACGTTCAGGAAGAGATTGTTGTCTTTACACCACTGGACCAGTTGGCTCACCTCGCTTCTGTAGTTGGCCTCGTCGTTGTTGGTAATGAGGCCCACTACTATCGTGTCGTCCGCAAACTTGACGATGTGGTTGGTGTTGTAGGCTGGCACGCAGTCATGGGTCAGCAGGGTGAAGAGCAGCAGGCTGAGCATGCATCCTTGTGGGGCCCCTGTGTACAGTGTGATGGTCTTGGATGTGTTGCTGCCAACGTGCACGTTCTGTGGCCTCCCTGTGAGAAAGTCCAGCACCCAGTTACAGAGAGAGGTTTTGAGTCCTAAGTGTCTGAGTTTTTGTATAAGGCGCTGGGGGATGATTGTGTTGAATGCTGAGCTGAAGTCCAAGAACAGCATGTGCACGTGCAAGTTTTTTTGAATCCAGGTGGGTGAGGGCTGGATGGAGGGCAGCAGCGATGGCATCTTCTGTGGATCTGTTCGACCTGTATGCAAACTGGAATGGGTCATGAGAGGGAGGCAGGGTGGACTTGATGTGCTGCATGACCAGCAGCTTGAATCACTTCATTATAGTGGGGGTCAGTGCTACGGGCCGGAAATCATTGTAGCTGGATGGGACGAGCTTCTTCGGGACTGGTATTATGGTGGCAGTCTTGAAGCATGAGGGGACAACAGCTTGAGACAGGGAGATGTCAAAGATGTCGGCCAGGACATTCTTAAGCTCCTCTGCGCAGTCTTTTAGGACGCGACCCGGTATGTTGTCTGGGCCAGCTGCCTTGCGTGGGTTGATCCTGCAAAGGGTCCTCTTCATGCTAGCCGGATCCAGACTCAAGGCCAGCTCATCCAGAGGAGGAGTGGTCTTCTGTGCTGGTCTGCTGTTTTGTGCTTCAAATCAGCCAAAGAAGTCGTTTAGGTTGTTGAGCAGTGTGATGTCACTTGCACAGGTCTGAGGTGGAGGTTTGTCGTTGGTGAAGGTCTGTATGCCACGCCAGAGAGAACATGCATCTCTGGTGTTGCTGAAGTGTCCAGATATTTTCTTGCTGTACTGTCGTTTTACCTCCTTAATGCTACGGGACAGGTTGGCGCTAGCTGTTGTAAGTCCTGCAGTGTCACCAGCCCTGAAGGCTGCGTCCCAAGCCCTCAGGAGTCTGTGGACCTCTGCTGTCATCCATGGCTTCTGGTTGCCACAAACAGTGATGGTCTTGCAGTGAGTAACATCATCAATGCCTTTGGCTATGTATGCCACAACAACCTCAGTGTACTCCTCTAGGTTTGTGTGTCCATATATATATATGATCTTATAGTCAACTCTTTTCACAGAGACCTCTACTGGCTGTGAAAGTAATTACATGAAGTGATATGGCAGCAGGTTACAGTTGCAGTGTGTGTAAATTAGATCCTCATTTTTCCCTCATCCTAACTCTTTCCATAACCTTAATCACCTAAAAATGAGTATTTGATGCCTAAAGGAAGTTAATTATGAAACCAGAACAGAATCACAAAAGAAGAAGTCAAAGTAAACAGACAGCAGTGACAAAAGGACAAAACATGATACTCACATGAGTCTAAAGAACACCAGATTTAGATTTTTAATATACTAGTATTCCCCTCAGATAATGTTCCCAGTTAAAAATACTTCCAGTTATAAAAAAGTACTTTCTCCAGCAATACGCTACAGATAGTGCATGAGCTTGAGGCTCCTTTGTTTCAAAAATGCACATAAATGTAAAGTTGCATGGCCACACACGTAACTTTGCTGTAACTCTGTGGACATGTCTTAAAGGGGCAGTACATGAAAAGTGCAATATAAATATATAAAATAATCTTTAAAAAATTCCTGGAACCAGATTGTGATCTGGATCACCACCAAAATCTAATCATCTGTTCCCCTTGCCATTACACACCTTTCCTGAAAATTTCATAAAAATCCATTCGTAACTTTTGGAGCAATGTTGCTAACAAACAAACACTACCTCTTCCCTTGGCAGAGGTAAAAAGAGGAAGAGAAGAAAAGAAAGATAGTGGTAAGTAGTTCAAATAATACAGTAGTTAATTTAGCTCAGAGCAGCTTAGTGTGTCCTGCCTCTGCTGCTCCTGATGTGACCGTACTGAGTACCTGGGTGTCGCTAAAGATATTTAATTATTTATATTCTGCTTTTTATTGCTCTTAAGAATGTTATTTTTGAATTTAATGTTTATATTCTTCTTTCTTTCTTTAACCTTTATTTATACAGGGTAGTTCCATTGAGAGGCAGCCTCTGTTTTTCAAGGGCGCCCTGTTCACACTCACACAGTTACACATTCACACCTGGAAGCTGCCCAGGACAACCACAGACTGACCTGTGGCCACTGAGCAGCTCCACTGGAGCAATTGGGGTTAAGGGCCTTGCTCAAGGGCACCACAGTGGGGTTAAGGAGGGTGGGGCAAACACTGCTATGTTATCTGTCCTACCCAGATCTAATCCTGCTGGTCCAGGGATCAAACCTGTGACCCTCTGTTCACTAGTCCACATCCCTAACCACTGGGCCACCACTGCCCAGCATTCTTATTTTGAAAAGATACTATTGTGCACTTTTGACATAAAAAAAGTTTACAGTTCACATTTTTTGTTAGTGCCAGATTATTTATTATATAAGGGTGATGAATGCTGGTTGGAGGGGCCCCCTGTAAATTTTTGCCTAGGGCCCCAAGAGACTAGAATCACTTCTGGACCGTATCCTCCACAGTGAGAAGTGGTGACATCACCATCTTCAACATGGTTCATCTGATGATGTTTGGAGGTTTGGAATAAGAAACGTATAAACGTATTTTTTTTTTTTCTCCTCTCGGCGCCACACCAGTAGGCTGCCTTTTGCAACAGCGGCTCGATTCCGAGTTTTTTTTCCCTTCCTCTCTCTTTTGATCACTTTTTTTTTCACCCCACTTATATCACGGACACACAGACCGTCCCAAATGTCTCCTGAGCCGGTGGACGGAGCCACTGTTTATAGCAGGATACGATACAACAGGGAAGAGCTGCTAGCATTTAACCGCCACCCGGTCCCACTGGAAAAACTCGACATACCGAGAGAATTGAGGCGAAAGCGTTGCGGCTGCCGGGCTGGAGTAAGGCGGAGGACAAAAAATATAAGGTACAGACCCTCCCTTCCATCTGTTGTCATGGGAAATGTACAGTCGATACTGGGAAAGTTAGATGAGCTAGCGGCTATCTCCCGTTATGATAGCACTTACCGGGAGTGCTCTCTCCTTTTGTTTACTGAGACGTGGCTAACTGAACTAGCAGCAGATGCTAACATTGAGCTGGAGGGTTTTCACATGATACGAGCTGACCGAACACCAGAGAGTGGCAAAACTAGGGGCGGTGGAGTGATAATGTATGTTAACAACAACTGGTGCAGACCGGGACATATCACTGTTAAACAACGACACTGCAGCAAAGACATTGAGTTGCTAGCTGTTAGCATGAGGCCTACATATCTCCCGAGAGAACACTCACACGTGATCTGCATTGTTGTTTATGCAAATCCGACGGCGAACGCTGGGACAGCGCGTGACGTCATCCATTCAGTAACCAGCAGGCTGCAGACAGAACACCCAGATGCTCTTCTCCTCATCTCAGGCGATTTCAACCACGTTTCACTGTCTCCCATTCTGCCCACTTTCACCCAGTATGTCACATGCCACACTAGAGACAATAAAACACTGGATTTGTTCTACGCAAACACTAAGGAGGCGTACACCTCATCACAACTCCCCCCACTTGGGAGATCGGATCACAACTTGGTTCATCTCCGACCGGTGTACAAACCCCTAGTGCACAGACAACCTCCGGCCATGCACACTGTGGAGTTATGGTCTGAGGAGACAATGGACACTCTAAAGGACTGTTTTGAAGCCACTGCCTGGAAGCAGCTCTGCGATCCACATGGTGAGGACATCGATGGCCTCATTCACACCTTCACGGGCTACCTCAGCTTCTGTGTGGACAAATCCGTTCCCACCAAGACCATACGGCGTCACTCAAACAACAAACCCTGGATCAACCCTGAGATAAAAACACTTCTGAGAGAGAAGAAGAGGATCTTCAGGTCGGGGACCAGGGAGATGCTGAAGTCCGTACAGAGGGAGCTGAGGAGAAAGATCAGAGAAGGCAAGGACAGCTTCAGGAAGAAGATGGAGGACAAGCTGCAACAGAGCGACATCAGCGGGGTCTGGAGAAACCTCAAAACCATCTCGGGGCTCCAGAATACCTCCCCCCAGGCCACGGGGGGCAGGGAGTGGGCGAACAACCTGAATCTGTTTTTCAATAGATTTGACCAACCGCCCTCCCCCCTGTCTGCACAACAACCACTGCTGCCTCTAAGAAATCAAGTCCTGCTGCCCACTCCCCACTCCACCGACACCCCCCCCCCCCCACTCCCAACACACAGCCCCCCATCCTGACCCTGACCAAGACCCAGGTGAGGACGGAGCTGAGGAAGATCAAGGCGAGGAAGGCGTCGGGACCGGACGGCATCAGCGCAAAGCTCCTCAAGTCCTGTGCAGACCAGCTGTGTGGGATTGTGACGTATATCTTCAACATGAGCCTGAAACTGGGGAGGGTACCACAGCTGTGGAAAACATCTTGTGTGGTACCTGTACCAAAAACTTCCCACCCCAAAGACCTGAACAGCTACAGACCGGTGGCCTTGACGTCCCACTTGATGAAGACCCTGGAGAGACTGCTCCTTGCTCATCTCCGCCCCCTGGTGGAACCAGCGATGGATCCACTCCAGTTCGCCTACCAGCATGGCATTGGGGTGGAGGATGCGGTGATCTTCCTCCTTCACCGTTCTCTGTCCCACCTGGAGAAGCCCGGGAATATGGTGAGGATCATGTTCTTTGACTTCTCCAGTGCTTTCAACACCATCCAACCGATGATCCTGAAGGACAAGCTGCTGCGCGCAGGGGTGGACCAGCACCTGTCATCATGGATCCTGGACTACCTCACGAACCGGCCTCAGTTTGTGAGAACCCGGGACTGTGTTTCCGACACGATCATCAGTAGCACGGGGGCCCCCCAGGGAACGGTGCTGGCTCCCTTCCTGTTCACTCTTTATACTGCAGACTTCTCACACAACACAACACACTGCCATCTACAGAAGTTCTCTGATGACTCTGCGATCGTTGGTCTCATCTCCAACGGAGATGAAGCTGAGTACAGAGGGCTTATCCAGGACTTTGTGGACTGGTGCCATCGGAACTGCCTCCAGATCAACGCGAGGAAAACTAAGGAGCTGGTGGTGGACTGCCGCAGGCATGGGCAGCCCCTCACAGCACCAGTAAATATACAGGGAACAGACATCGAGATGGTGACATCCTATAAGTACCTGGGTATTCATCTGAACAATAAACTAGACTGGTCACACAATACTGACGCACTCTACAAGAAGGGACAGCGCAGGCTGTTCCTGCTGAGGAGACTCAGGTCTTTTGGTGTACAAGGGGCGCTGCTGAAGTCATTCTATGACACGGTGGTGGCATCAGCCATCACTTTTGGAGTGGTCTGCTGGGGCAGTGGCATTACTGCAGCCGATAGGAAGAGACTGAACAAACTGATTAAGAAAGCTAGCTCTGTCCTGGGGCAGCGCCTTGATCCGATGGAGGAGATAGGAGAGAGAAGGACGGTGGCTAAACTGTCATCTCTGCTGGAGTCCGAGTTCCACCCTATGCAGGACATACTGGATGCACTGAGGAGCTCATTTAGCAGCAGACTACATCATCCCAGGTGCACAACCGAGAGGTTTCGTAGGTCCTTCCTACCAACGGCTGTCAGACTGTACAACCTAAGCAGGGCTGCTCGCAGAGATAGCAAAAAGACGTAACAAACTAATAGTTTTTTTGAATGCAAAAGATGCAATAGACTTACACAATGGTCCTCTCCGGCATACAACTAGGAACATACCGGTCGCTATGGAGGGTGAGAATATGTATGGGCACATAATCATACCATGTAGGATAACTAAATAGACGGTTATGCTGTTTCATCCCACCTAGCAACAATGCTCTGCACTGTGTGTGTTTACATATTTACATATTTATTCCATCTAGCTACAATGCTCAGCACTGTGTTTTTATATATCTACATATTATTCCATCTAGCTACATTGCTCCGCACTGTGTGTGTTTATATACTTGCATATTTATTCCACCTAGCTGCAATGCTCCGTACTGTGGGTGTTTATATATTTACATATTTATTCCATCTAGCTACAATGCTCTGCACTGTGTGTTCATATATTCATATATTTATTCCATCCAGCTACAGTGCTCTGCACTGTGTGTCTGTGTGTGTGTGTGTATATATATATTTTATAGTAATATGTACATATGTATATTAGCTGCTCTTGCTTGCTTGTTTTTTTTCTTGCCTTCTGATTGTTGCTCTGAGTGTTGCTATCCCTGTGCTGTTGCAATCCTGGAATTTCCCCGTTGTGGGACTAATAAAGGCTTATCTTATCTTATCTTATCTTATCTTAAGTTTAACATATTTTTTGGAGGATCTGCTGGACTGAACATGTGAAACGTCCTGGGTTGGCACCGATCTGAATTTCCCATTTTTTGTCAGTGGGATGAATGGAAACCTTCACCTAAGTTGATGCTGATAGGACAAAAGCAAGGTAGCATTATCTCCACCATACATATCTGCCTGCCTGCTACCACCACTCATAAGCTTAGTCCCTGTCGCTAACTGCCTTGGGAGTTCAGATAATGTTCCTTGGCTGACAGAAGACAGGTTGATAGCTGTCAGGGACAGAAGCAAAATAGATGACAGGATTTCACTGGGGCACCTCTAAGGCGCATTAGGGACCGTAGGAACCCAATCCCCAAACAGACGATGAAGAATCATTTTGTCACAAAGGCACGGGGTCACCCATCACTGTCTAATGCATGCCTTGATTAATCGTAGGAATGGATCAACATTATGTCCTATTCAGGGAGATGCTTAATTGCCTCTGCCATCCAACTCATCCATTGCCCTAATGATTGTGCGTCTGCTCCTCTGGACACATGGTTGGTTGGACTGTGGCTTAGCGGGACAGGACCCCCCTTTAACATCATCACCAGCTGAGAGCTTACCCTCTCCAGACACCTTTACCTCCCCCTAACTGCGACTGTGTGGATAAATGGAGGCGGCTCCATCGCCCGTAGCCCTGTGTTTATATTTGCAGCAGAATGTCTGTGAGTGTTAATGTATGTAGATTTCATTTCTGATGAGTGATTATTTGACTGCTCATTTTGCCTGAGATTTATGGCACTCTCTCTATCTCCTGACTGCAGTGCCACTCTTATCTTTAATAAAAGAGATGAGGACATTAATCAGGTTTTGTTGGCGGCCCTTACTAAGACATTAAATGTATTGTATGGGGTGAGTAAACACGCTTCACATCCTTCTCTCTCACAGTGGAGAGAGGGAGAAAGAAAAAAAAAACTCTCATTATATTTATCATAATTTCACATCTGCTGTTTTTGAAGCAATGTACCATGAGCCCATAAAGTGTATTACAACTGGGCATAAATTCAACTGATTTGTGGCTGGAGTAGCTAATTCCTTGAGTACATTTTAGAAAAACAAGCACTGAGCCCTGAAATTGCAATTCCATAAAGGCTTTAAATTACTGAGTACAGAATCAAGAACTTGCCTGATGTGCTGCGCATGGTGACCATGTTATAGGGAAACGCAGCACTCCCAAGATGGAGACAATAAAACCTGAGATGAGTGAGCCATATACTCAGAGAAAATAAAGCAAGATAAGATGGGCCGACTACATGATAACGGGAAGTGAGTATCTTACAACTGCATCTCATTTCATCATTTTTAACCACAGGAAAAATTCATCATTGTTCTTCAGCCAAGAAGGGGGTAGTGCCATTTCAAGTGCATTTGAAGCAATTTTTATCCAGTAAAATCTTCATGGCACCGAAAAACATTTTTGAGTCTTAAAATGTAGGCAAAACAGTTGCATTGTAAGTGTAAACTGACCTGTCAACATTATTAGAAGGCAAGTTTTTTCCTCTTAAATATGAGGCTTTTCTCTCTCCAAAATTTGTGACTTTTTCTTTCAAATTTTTGATATTTTTCTAGTTTTGTTTTAAATATACTATTCTTTTTCTCCACAATTGCATACATCTTTGCAAATGTGAGTTTTCTCCACATGCATTTGCAACTTTTTCTGTAACTTTTTCATACAAATTGGCAACTTTTCTCATTAATTTATTCTTTGAAATGTTTAATCTTTATCTCAAATGTGCACTGTTTTACTCATAAATTTCAAATATTATTCTTGTAAATTTGCAATTTTTTAAAAGATTTTTGTAAAAACTACAGGGAAGTGTTGGCTATGAGCAAAAAAGAAGCATTTGGATTTATGTAATACGTAAAAATAGATCATGAGTTCCTGACCTAAGAATACAGCCATATCCACCACCACTCAAAACATTTCTCTGTATCAAAAGCTCTTTAATCTACATAATAAGGTGGGTTGGGGATAGATTATAGCACTAAAAACAGTGCGCCCATCTCTGATTCACATATTGGTATAAGTTTGTGTTTTGACTTTTTGTCATTTCATTTTTACCTGTACTATTTTCACTTCCAGTTTTGTGATCAGCTTCTTTTAGGCATTAAAATACATGTTTTCATGTGGTGTAGGCTAATTTAGTGGTTAGGTCCAAAAATACTCGGTTGAGGTTAGAGAAATGATTAGGGTTAGACTTAGGAAAAGGTAAGGATCTAATTTACATTATAGCCCCTTACAAACTAACCTGGCAACCTAAAATAACTAACTAGAAAAGCACTCACAGAGCGCATGCCTCTGCCAAGGCTCCTTCCATCCCTCATGGATCACCTTCAAAATGTAATGGGTTTGTGTGGAGACCTAGAGCCACTTCTGGTGAAAATTGCATCAAAGTCTGTCCATTAGTTTTGGAGTATTGTTGCTAACACACTGAGAGAAAATAAGAGCCTTGGTGGAGGTATGCGTTCTCGGATCATCACCAAAATGTAATGGCTTCCTCTCTAGCCCAAGAACCACCTCTGGTGAAAACTTTATCCAACTCCATCCAGTAGTTTTTGTGTAATCCTGCTGTACAAATACAAACTAAGCCCTTGGTGGAGGTATGCACTCTCAGATCATCACCGGACTCTAGTCAGCTGTTCCCCATGCCATTACACACCTTTCCTGAAAATTTCATCAAAATCTGTTAGTAACTTTTTGAGTAATGTTGCTGACAGAAAACCAACAAGCCAATCAACCAACGCTGGCGAAAACATTACCTCCTCCTCATGGCAGAGGTAAAAATGCCGGTTGCACTCTAATAGATTGTAATATATATCCATGGCTGGTGACCACCGCAGCACCAGCTTTCAGGCTGCCCTTCGTGTGACAACGTCCTCACATCATGTAAGGACGTGATACACTGAAGAGATGCATTCTTACCTATGGGAGTCAAACCTTGGTCTGCTAGTTGTTAAAAAAGCCATCCAGTGTTGCTCGGGTGTTAATTTATGCTTGTGGAACCGGTGATTTTAGCTCACCAGTTGTGGTTTGAAAGTGACTAAACTCCAACTGTACCCTCCACCAAGACACTTCATGCCATTATTCCCATGAACACTAGAGCTCGCCTAATGTCAGAATGTATGTACAGATTGTAATCCGTGTTGGTAAAAATTTCTTCTGTTGGAAGACACTGTCAGTTCAAGAGCTATGGGTTGCAGACCTGTTAGTGCATAGAAGCCATTCTTCTTTTGGCTGCTCCCTTTAGGGGTCGCCACAGCAGATCATCTGTCTCCATCTCACCCTATCCCTTGCTCCTTCCTCTGTAACACCAACCCTCTCCATGTCCTCCTTCACTACATACATGAATCTTCTCTGTGGTCTTCCTCTTTTCCTCCTGCTTGGCAGCTCCATCTTCAACGTCCTTTGTCCAGTATATCCACTATCCCTCCTCTGCACATGTCCAAACCATCTCAGCCTTGCCTCTCTTACTTTGTCTCCAAACCGCTCCATGTGAGCTGTCTCTCTAATATACTTACTTCTAATCTTGTCCCTCCTAGTCACTCCCAAGGAAAATCTTAGCATCTTCAACCCTGCCACCTCCACCTCCTGTCTTTTTGTCAGTGCCACTGTCTCCAAACCATACATCATAGCAGGTCTCACTACGGTTTTATAAATCTTCCCTTTCACTCTTGCTGCTACATTTCTGTCACAGATCACCCCTGACACTTGTCTCCACCCACTCCATCCTGCCTGCACTCTCTTCTTCACCTCTCTTGTGCATTTTCCATTGCTTTGGATAGTTGACCCCAGGTATTTAAACTCCTCTACTTTCACAACCACTACTCCTTCCATCTTCACCTTTACACCTACCTCCCTCTCAGTCACACTCATGTATTCTGTCTTGCTTCTACTAACTTCTATTCCTCTTTTCTCCAGAGCATACCTTCACCTCTCCAGGTTCTCTTCCACCTGCTCCCTACTCTCACTGCAGATCACAACGTTGTCTGCAAACATCATGGTCCATGGAGACTTCTGCCTGACCTCGTCTGTCAGCCTGTCCATCACCATGGCAAACAAGAAAGGGCTCAGAGCCGATCCTTGATGCAATCCCACTCCCACTTTGAATCCATCCCTCACTCGTAGAGTGCATTTCACCACCATCTTGCTGTCCTCATACATGTCCTACACCACCCTCACATACTTCTCTGCCACTCCTGACTTTCTCATACAGTACCACACTTCTTCTCTTGGCTAATGCTCATATGCTTTCTCTAGATTCACAAAGACAGTGCAACTCCTTCTGACCTTCTCTATACTTCTCCATCAACACTCTTAGAGTAAACACTGCATCTGTAGTACTCTTTCTTGGCATGAAACCAAACTGCTGCTCACTGATCTCTCTCCTCTTAACCTGGCTTCAACAACTCTTTCCCATATCTTCACAGTGTGGCTGATCAACTTTATGCCTCTGTAGTTACTGCAGCTCTGAGCATCACCTTTGTTCTTGAAAACTGGTACCAAAACAGTTCAATTCAGTTTTGGGACCATTGTTATTCAATATGTATATAAATGACATTTAAAGTTTTGGAAAAAATGGATTTAATATTGTTTGAAGATGACACTAATTTATTATGCAGTGGAAGCAAATTGGAACAACTTTTGGATACACTCGGAGAGGAGTTAGGAAAGCTCAAACTGTGGTTTGATTCAAACAAATTAACGCTCAATTTAAGTAAGACAAAATTTATAATTTTTAACAAATTTTTTAACAACCATCACAACAACTCAGTATCTAAACTCAGTGTAAATGGTGTAGAAATTGAAAGGGTATTGAAATTAAATTTCTTGGAGTAATAATTGATAATAAACTGTGTTGGAAGTCACATATTAATTATATTAAAGGTAAAATATCCAAATCAATTGCAATACTACACAGAGTGAAATATTTGCTGAATCAACCCACACTATATACTTTGTATCATTCATTAATATAAAAAAAAAATCACCCTTTATTGTCATTCAACCAATCATGTACAGTAGAACGAAATTGTGTTTCTCCTATCTACAGTGTTAATCACACACACGCCATATATAGAATCAGAGGGGCCGCTGCCATGCAAGGCGCCGCCACAGATTTCCCTCCTCCATTCCATTATTACTGAGCACCAAGCTGGACGGCAGGAAGTTCCGCTTTTTATATGGTCTTCGGCATGACCCGGCCGGGATTTGAACCCCTGCCTCCTGGGTGTGCGGCGGATGCTCTACCAACTGAGCCACCACTCCGGTGGGAATACTCTCATACATGACATATTGTACTGAAGTATGGGGAAATGCATATAAAACAAACATATATCCAATCTTTATGCTTCAGAAGAGAGCTGTTAGAATAATAAACAAAGCTGCTTACAGGGAACCAACAAACCCACTTTTTCTTAAATTAAAAGCTCTCAAGTTGAAAGATCTGGTTGACTTTAAAACTGCAGTAATAATGTTTAAAGTGAAGAATCTATCACTGCCCGCAAATATCCAAAAGTTGTTCCAAATAAGGGAGAAACAATATCATTTCAGAGGAACATGTATATTTCAAAAACCTTCAGTGAGAACTACTATCAAGCAACACCGTGTCTCAGTGCAAGGAGTCAGATTGTGGAATGCTTTTGGACCTGAATTAAAATCATGTACAACGCTTGGACAATTTAAACAAAAACTAAAGGAAGGAATACTCCAAACATATATACAAGATGACATGTAAAATCACATAAGGATTGTCCTATCCAGTCTGTGTTGTGTTGTTGCTTAGTTTTTCTTTGTCACGTTTTGTCTTAGCTTTGTTCTGAATTGTAATCGCTCCTGTTTAGCTTTTCTTTTGAATTCTTGGATGGAATATGGGTGGGCAATATAAGCTGCGGCTTCAGCCATCACCCATTTCCGATAACTTATGTTAAACTGTCTAATCAGAGGAGTTATTGTTTAATTTGACCTTGTTAGATTTTTTTCCTTTCTTTTAATGTTTACTTTTAATCTATCAGAAATAAAGATTCATTCATTAATCATTAATCCAAGATCTCCATACCTTCACAGGTATGTCATGTGGACCAACCACCTTTTCATTTTTCATCCTCTTCAAAGCTGCCCTCACTTCCGCCTTGCTAATCCTCAGGACTTCCTTGTTACCTCCGCCAGGCCGCAGGCCAGGAGGTTATGTTTTTGCCAGCGTTTGTCTTTTTAAAAGATTCTTTAACATTGTGAGATGCGGCCACTTTCAACATGTGCACAGGCGCAATGGAGGGCGCTGGTCGTCATGTCTGACGAACACAAACTCCGCGTTCTTCAAAGTTTTAGGCACAAAAGCACGCGGAAAACAGTTTTTGCCAGCGTTTGTCTGTTTGTTTGTCTGTTGGTTAGCAAGATAACTCAAAAAGTTTTGGACGGATTTCGATGACACTTTCAGGCGTTGTTGGAAATGGTACAAGGAAGAACTGATTAAATTTTGGGGATGATCCGGATCACCGTCTGGATACAGGAATTTTTTAAAGCGTGCCTATGTTTGCGCTACGCTGCAAAAGCTGAGACGGGCAGCTGTCCGGCGCCGGATTATTTGACAGAAATTCCCCGGGCAGCCATAATGGCTGCGCAAAAACAAGCTCTCCGCCGGGGAAGCTTCCAAATCCTCTTTTGCCGTGGAGCGCAACCCCACTAAAACCCACGGCAACCTGTCTCCCAATTTGCATCCGTCAGTGAAGCCCTGAGTGCTGCTTTCAGTGGAGGAGATGGACACAACACCAACACTTCAGTTTATTACCTCCGCCAAGGAGGTAATGCTTTTACTACTGAAGCACTAATCCTATCATTGTCAATCCAATTGCTAGTCATATGTTTTCATGGTCAAGGAATCTGAAAACGTACACACAAACACTGTATGGGGGGGGAAACTGTGGCGCTTGGTGGAGGTCTGCGCTCTCCGAGTGCTTTTCTAATTCACTATCTTTCCTTCATCCATCCTCCTCTCTCTCTCATTTTCTTTATTCATCAACTCTTCAAAGTACTCCTTCCACCTTCCCAATACACTCTCATCATTTGTTAGTACAATACCATTTCTGTCCTTAATCAACCTAACCTGCTGTACATCCTTTCCAGCTCGATCTCTCTGTCTAGCCAATTGATACAAGTCCTTTTCTCCTTCCTTAGTGTCCAGCCTCTCATACAACTCACTCTATGTCTTTTCCTTTGCCTTTGCCACCGCTCTCTTTGCCATGTGCCTAGATTCCATATACTCCTGTCTACTTTCTTCATCTTGCCTGACTATTCCACTTTTTCTTTGCTAACCTCTTCCTTTGGATACTTTCCTGTACCTCCTCATCCCACCAACAAGTCTCCTTCTCTTCCTTCCTCTGTCCACTGGATACACCACAGACCTTTCTACCAGTTTCCCTCAATACTTTTGCTGTACTTTCCCAGTCATCTGGTAATTCTTCCCTACCACCCATAGCCTGTATCAACTCCTTCCTGAACTCTGTGCGACCTTCTTCCTTCTTTAACTTCCCCCATTTAATCTTTGGCTCTGCCTCCACTGTTTTCCTCTTCTTGTTTTGCAAAGTCATCCTACAGACTACCATCCGATGCTGTCTAGCTACATTCTCCCCTGCCACCACCTTGCAGTCTCCTATCTCTTTCAGATTTCTCCTTCTGCATAAGATGCAGTCCACCTATGTGCACCTTCCTCCACTCTTGTAAGTCACCCTATGTTCCTCTCTCTTCTTTAAATATATGTTTACCACAGCCATTTCCATCCTTTTAGCAAAATCAGCAACCATCTATCCTTCCACATTTCTTTCCTTAAAACCATACCTACCCAGAACCTCCTCATCACCTCTGTTCCTTTCACTAATCACCACTCTCTCCCTCCTGGGAACACTGTCTACCACTTTATCCAACTTACTCCAGAATTCCTCTTTCTCTTCTACCTGACATCCAACTTGTGGGGCATACGCACTGACAGCATTCAACATCACACCTTTGACTTCTAGCTTCAAACTCATGATTCTGTCTGACTCCCTTTTTACCTCCTGAACACTCTTCACATACTCTTCCTTCAAGATTACTCCTATTCCGGACTTCCGGTCTGGACACCATGGCGATAGCAGCTTAACGCTGAAGCTCCCAGACCCAATCCAGGAAAATACCTTGAAAATCAGATTTAACAGATTTTTGGAAGAGTGAAAATCAAAAGACAAAGTCATCATGCCTAAAGGAAAACAGAAGAAATCGACATTTACCAGGCTAGGACACGCATCGGCCGAAGAATCTCATCCGGAGGATTACCATTCAGAAGACGAGGAGCTGAATGAAGCTAACAAAAAGGTTAGCTTGAAAATGGTACTTAAAGAATTAAGACAATTTCGCCGAGAGTGTAGGGCCGAATTTCATGAAATCAAATGTAGGAAAAAGTCAATTTTGGACAACCTCTAGTAAACCCCCAGAAAACGGTGTTGATTAGATGCTAATGGCTAATATAAATATTCCTAATAAATGTATCTAAAAGACTGTGATTTAATGGTTAATGGTAAATAGGAGCATTTATAGGAAATGTAACTAAAGGACTGAATCTGAACTGTTAAGATGTAAACTGTCGGACTTCCAGTTATGGCTGCCACGTAAGATGGACGTGTCTCACTCTGCTCTGCTCCTGGAGAAAAAAAATCGGCAAATAACTCTCTCCTTTGGGACAGAACGTATCCCAGCGTTTGGGCGAGGATATGTCGGCAAAGCCTAAGGCTGGAAAACCAGGTAAAGGAAAAAGCGAGCCGCCAAAACAGTCCAAATTAACGGACTTTCAGGTCTGTGACGCAGTAAATAAAACTCCATATATGGCGGAGGAGGCTGGCAACGGTGCGATGTCTGCGGGGAATGGCGCAGATGCGCTGATGGCTGCCATGAGTTCAATGAGAGCGGACTTTTCCACTAGATTTGATGGGATTATGACAGCGTTGGAAGGAATAAGAAAGGAATTGGGTGACTGTGTAGAACGAACGGCGCAGATGGAGCTCCGTCTCGCTAGTGCTGAAGATGACGTCACCCGTCTTCAATTAAAGGTGCGCACTTTGGAAAAAAAAAAAAAATGTCTGGAAAATAATATTTTGGATTTGGAATCTCGGTCGAGACAGAATAACTTGAGGCTGGTGGGTCTTCCAGAGGAATCAGAAGGTCGGGACGTATGTTCCTTTCTGGAAAAGTGGATTCCGGAGGTGCTGGGCAGCGAGGAGTTGCAATCAGCAGTGGTTCTGGAAAATGCACATCGTATTGGCCCACGGAGAGATAAGGGACCGCCGAGGACCTTAATTATGAAGTTTCTTAGCAACAGAGACAGGATGGAGATCTTCAACGCTGCACGAGCTAAAGGAGAGATTAAACACCAGGACCAGCAGGTGCGGTTCTACCCAGATTTGGCCACAGGAATCCAACAATTGAGGAAGCAGTTTGATCCCATACGTAAGGAGCTGCGCAACCTTGGGATTCGTCATGGTGTAATCTATCCTGCGAAACTGCTGACCACGTATGAGGGCAGAACCCACATCTTCAAGACCCCAGAGGAGGCGCAGGAGTTCATCAAGAAGATCAAAGAAAAAGGAGAGACTGGTGGGAGCTAAGCATGAACAAAATATAAGGTAGAATAATTAAGCATTTGCACAGGCATCTGACTGACTTGAAGTAAATAGTAAGTTTACAAAATATAGATTGTATTATATATTAAAAAAACAAACAAAAACAAAACAAAAAAAAACTATGATGTACAAAGTTGTTAAAAATTTTGGAGTTAAGTTGGAAAACTACAGAGGAGAGTTAATGTTACGTCATTAAAAGCAGTAGAGTTAGGGTGATTGGGAGGATGAAGAAGGAGTGGCTTAGGCTGTTCCCCGTGGGTGTGGAGCGGTCGATGGCTATATCGGGAGACGGAATTTTTCTTTTGATTTTGGGGGGTTTGCCACAAGTGTGGGAAGGGGAAATTTGTTTGTGTGTAGTTTGTAGGATGAATGTTCAACCACTCATGTTTTTGCTTCTCTGTATGAGCATGTTTACACTGCAAGGTAATCCCAAACTCTCTATTGATCATAAACCAAAGTGTTAATCTTAATTTAACTTCATGGAATTGCAGAGGTCTACAAAATTTAAAAAAACTTAAACAAGTTATGAATAAAATAAAAGACATGGGTTCAAAAATTGTGTTTTTACAAGAAACTCATTTAACTAACTAACTAACTAACTAACTAACCTGCACTTATATAGCGCTTTTCTAGTCACAAAGACCACTCAAAGCGCTTTCATTAATACTAACCCTCTATTCTAAGGGCCTATAGGAAACAGATATCTAGGGACAATTTAGAACAGCCAATTAACCTAACTTGCATGTTTTTGGCATGTGGGAGGAAACTGGAGAAATCCCGGAGTAAACCCACGCAACACGGGGATAACATGCAAACTCCACACAGATCACTGTTGGTCGGGGGCTGGGATCGAACCCACGATCCCACGATCCCCACAATCCCCCCGGCCAAGGGTAAACTGTGCTGCCGCAGTGCTAACCACTGCGCCACCGTGCAGCCGTGATTTAATAGAGGAGGATATAAAAAGAATTAGGAGTAGATGGCAAGGAAGTGTATTCACCTCATCATTCTCATCCCGGGCCAGGGGAGTTATGACTCTCATACATAAATCAGTTCCTTTTCAAGTGAAAAATGTAATTGGAGACAAATTTGGAAGATATGTAATCATTCAAGGTTCTTTGCTATTAGAAAATATAAATCTTGTGAACTTATATGGTCCCAATATAGATGATCAAAAGTTCTTTGCTAATTTATTTCTTATCTTATCATCACTTACAGGGCAACATATAATAGCAGGGGATTTTAATTGTACATTGAATCCAGGTATAGATAGATCAACAGGACTGGATTGTACGCACAATGGATGTAGGATGACTATTAATCATTTTATGAAAGAACTGAGATTGTTAGATATATGGAGAGAAATGAAACCACAAGTTAAAGCCTATTCTTGTTATTCCAGTACCTACAAGACATTCTCATGTATTGATTATTTTTTGATTTCCACAGAATTAAGATCCAAGATTCAAAACTGCTTTTATGATAACATCGTGATCTCTGATCATGCACCCTGTTGTCTAATATATGTAGATAAAAAATTGACAAAGGAATCAGGTAGATGGCAATTTCAGCATAAATGGCTTCAGGATGAGGAATTTGTCAAGTATATAGAAAAACAGATAGACGAGTACTTTGACATCAATACTACACAAACATCAGCATGTGTAAAGTGGGAGGCTTTCAAAGCTTTTATTAGGGGACATATTATTAGTTATACAGGATCAAAATCTAAGAAGACTCGAGAGGAGAGAGCCAAATTGGAACATAAAATGAAAAGTCTTCAGGAAAAAGTGTATGCAGGAAGTGATCCAAGGTTGGAGAATGAATTACTGATTTTGAGAGCTGAATACGACAAAAAATCAGCGAATAGAGCTGCCTCGAGTCTTCTAAGATTGAAACAATCTTTTTATGAACAAGGTGAAAAATCAGGAAAATTATTGGCATGGCAGATTAAACAATTAGAAATTAAAACACCAATTACTAGTATTATAAGTAACGGACAGGTAGTTATAGATCCTTTAGAAATTAACAGAGCCTTTAGAGATTACTATGAAAAATTATATGATACTAAAAATGAATTTGATTTAACAAAACTAAATGGGTTTTTGAACGAACTATCTATACCGTGTATTCCAAATGAAAACAGGGAGATATTGGAGTCTAAAATTAGTCAAGAAGAAGTTGGGCTAGCCATTGATAATATGAAATCAGGAAAAAGTGCAGGACCAGATGGTCTTCCAGTTGACCTTTATAAAAAATTTAAGAATAAATTAATAAAACCTTTTTTGGAAATGGTTTTAGAAGCATTTCAAAATAATAATTTACCATCATACATAAATAATGCCTTAATTATACTGCTGCCAAAACCAGGTAAGCCCTCTAATAAATGTGAAAATATGAGACCAATAAGCCTATTAAACGCCGACCTTAAGATAATCTGTAAAATTTTAGCAAGACGAATACAAGAAATTTTACCAAATATTATTAATCGAGATCAGAATGGCTTTATAAAGGGAAGACAAGGCTTCCATAATGTAAGAAGACTATTCAATATTATTTATTCTAATAAAGAAGCACCGGATACAGCTCTCCTATCACTGGACGCCGAAAAAGCCTTTGATAGAGTTGAATGGCCCTTTCTTTTTGAAGTCTTACAAAGGTTTGGACTTGGAAATAATTTCATAAAATGGGTTCAAATAATATACAATAATGCTACAGCAGAAATCCTAACAAATAACAATATTTCAAAACCAATAAAAATCAATAGAGGATGTCGACAAGGCTGTCTACTTTCACCTTTACTGTTTACTATGGCAATTGAACCTTTAGCGATAGCGATACGTTTACATTCACAAATATATGGAATTAAAGTTGGACCAACAGAACATAAAATCTCCCTGTACGCCGATGACATAATTTTGTTTATGTCGAATCTAAAAAAATCAATTCCAACCTTGTTGAATTTAATAAAGAATTTTGGGGAAATATCAGGATATAAAATAAATAAAACTAAATCTTCAATATTAATGCTAAATGAGACCCAGAGAAATTACCCAGCCCCTGAGGTAAATCAATTCAATGTTGTAAATCAGTTTAAATATTTAGGAATCCAAATTGTGCCTAAGCTAGAATCAGTCGCCAGTGTCAACTATGAAGCCTTAATGACAGATATCAATGAGGTAACTCAGAGATGGATGTCACTACCAATGTCGATGATCGGGAGAATCAATATACTTAAAAGTAATATTTTACCTAAAATACTTTATTTCAATACATTCCCTTATCACCACCTTTAGATTTATTCTCAAGAATAAAAAAAAAGTTAGTGGAATTTATATGGAACAACAGGAGGGCTAGATTACGTCTGTCTTTATTATATTTACCATTTGATCGTGGAGGTCTGAAATGTCCAAATTTTATGTTGTATTATTGGTCGGCACAACTGAGGTCTATGACATATTATTTTTCATCAAATGATCTCCCTCACTGGACTGAAATGGAATCATACAATTTACCTTTACCTCTTCCCATATTCATATACTCAGATTCGGCAAAAAAATTACAAAAACAAGTTAAAAATCCATTTGTAAAGCATATGATCAAAATATGGTGTGAAGCTAAAAACTATTTAAAAGAACCACAGTTATTGTCACAATTTAGTCCAATATCACTACGGTATCGCTACGTCTAGGCAGGATTCTGACTTAGAGGCGTTCAGTCATAATCCCACAGATGGTAGCTTCGCACCAGTGGCTCCGCAGCCAAGCACGTACACCAAATGTCTGCTTGAGGGTTTTCACATGATACGAGCTGACCGAACACCAGACAGTGGCAAGGCTAGGGGCGGTGGAGTGATCATGTATGTTAACAACAACTGGTGCAGACCGGGACATATCACTGTTAAACAACGACACTGCAGCAAAGACATTGAGTTGCTAGCTGTTAGCATGAGGCCTACATATCTCCCGAGAGAACACTCACACGTGATCTGCATTGTTGTTTATGCAAATCCGACGGCGAACGCTGGGACAGCACGTGACGTCATCCATTCAGTAACCAGCAGGCTGCAGACAGAACACCCAGATGCTCTTCTCCTCATCTCAGGCGATTTCAACCATGTTTCACTGTCTCCCATTCTACCCACGTTCACCCAGTATGTCACATGCCACACTAGAGACAATAAAACACTGGATTTATTCTACGCAAACACTAAGGAGGCGTACACCTCATCACAACTACCCCCACTCGGGAGATCGGATCACAACTTGGTTCATCTCCGGCCGGTGTACAAACCCCTAGTGCACAGACAACCTCCGGCCATGCACACTGTGGAGTTATGGTCTGAGGAGACAATGGACACCCTAAAGGGCTGTTTTGAAGCCACCGCCTGGAAGCAGCTCTGCGATCCACATGGTGAGGACATCGATGGCCTCATTCACACCTTCACGGGCTACCTCAGCTTCTGTGTGGACAAATCCGTTCCCACCAAGACCATACGGCGTCACTCAAACAACAAACCCTGGATCAACCCTGAGATAAAAACACTTCTGAGAGAGAAGAAGAGGATCTTCAGGTCGGGGAACAGGGAGATGCTGAAGTCCGTACAGAGGGAGCTGAGGAGAAAGATCAGAGAAGGCAAGGACAGCTTCAGGAAGAAGATGGAGGACAAGCTGCAACAGAGCGACATCAGCGGGGTCTGGAGAAACCTCAAAACCATCTCGGGGCTCCAGAATACCTCTCCCCAGGCCACAGGGGGCAGGGAGTGGGCGAACAACCTGAATCTGTTTTTCAATAGATTTGACCAACCGCCCTCCCCCCTGACTGCACAACAACCACTGCTGCCTCTAAAGAAATCAAGTCCTGCTGCCCACTCCCCACTCTACCAACACCCCCCCACTCCCAACACACAGCCCCCCATCCTGACCCTGACCAGGACCCAGGTGAGGACGGAGCTGAGGAAGATCAAGGCGAGGAAGGCGCCGGGACCGGACGGCATCAGCGCAAAGCTCCTCAAGTCCTGTGCAGACCAGCTGTGTGGGATTGTGACGTATATCTTCAACATGAGCCTGAAACTGGGGAGGGTACCACAGCTGTGGAAAACATCTTGTGTGGTACCTGTACCAAAAACTTCCCACCCCAAAGACCTGAACAGCTACAGACCGGTGGCCTTGACGTCCCACTTGATGAAGACCCTGGAGAGACTGCTCCTTGCTCACCTCCGCCCCCTGGTGGAACCAGCGATGGATCCACTCCAGTTCGCCTACCAGCATGGCATTGGGGTGGAGGATGCGGTGATCTTCCTCCTTCACCGTTCTCTGTCCCACCTGGAGAAGCCCGGGAATATGGTGAGGATCATGTTCTTTGACTTCTCCAGTGCTTTCAACACCATCCAACCGATGATCCTGAAGGACAAGCTGCTGCGCGCAGGGGTGGACCAGCACCTGTCATCATGGATCCTGGACTACCTCACGAACCGGCCTCAGTTTGTGAGAACCCGGGACTGTGTGTCCGACACGATCATCAGTAGCACGGGGGCCCCCCAGGGAACGGTGCTGGCTCCCTTCCTGTTCACTCTTTATACTGCGGACTTCTCACACAACACAACACACTGCCATCTACAGAAGTTCTCTGATGACTCTGCGATCGTTGGCCTCATCTCCAATGGAGATGAAGCTGAGTACAGAGGGCTTATCCAGGACTTCGTGGACTGGTGCCATCGGAACTGCCTCCAGATCAACGCGAGGAAAACTAAGGAGCTGGTGGTGGACTGCCGCAGGCATGGGCAGCCCCTCACAGTACCAGTAAATATACAGGGAACAGACATCGAGATGGTGACATCCTATAAGTACCTGGGTATTCATCTGAACAATAAACTAGACTGGTCACACAATACTGATGCACTCTACAAGAAGGGACAGCGCAGGCTGTTCCTGCTGAGGAGACTCAGGTCTTTTGGTGTACAAGGGGCGCTGCTGAAGTCATTCTATGACACGGTGGTGGCATCAGCCATCACTTTTGGAGTGGTCTGCTGGGGCAGTGGCATTACTGCAGCCGATAGGAAGAGACTGAACAAACTGATTAAGAAAGCTAGCTCTGTCCTGGGGCAGCGCCTTGATCCGATGGAGGAGATAGGAGAGAGAAGGACGGTGGCTAAACTGTCATCTCTGCTGGAGTCCGAGTTCCACCCTATGCAGGACATACTGAATGCACTGAGGAGCTCATTTAGCAGCAGACTACATCATCCCAGGTGCACAACCGAGAGGTTTCGTAGGTCCTTCCTACCAACGGCTGTCAGACTGTACAACCTAAGCAGGGCTGCTCGCAGAGATAGCAAAAAGACGTAACAAACTAATAGTTTTTTGAATGCAAAAGATGCAATAGACTTACACAATGGTCCTCTCCGGCATACAACTAGGAACATACCGGTCGCTATGGAGGGTGAGAATATGTATGGGCACATAATCATACCATGTAGGATAACTAAGTAGACGGTTATGCTGTTTCATTCCATCTAGCAACAATGCTCTGCACTGTGTGTGTTTATATATTTGCATATTTATTCCATCTAGCTACAATGCTCCGTACTGTGGGTGTTTATATATTTATATATCTACATATTATTCCATCTAGCTACATTGCTCCGCACTGTGTGTGTTTATATACTTGCATATTTATTCCACCTAGCTGCAATACTCCGTACTGTGGGTGTTTATATATTTACATATTTATTCCATCTAGCTACAATGCTCTGCACTGTGTGTTCATATATTCATATATTTATTCCATCCAGCTACAATGCTCTGCACTGTGTGTCTGTGTGTGTGTGTGTGTGTATATATATATATTTTATAGTAATACGTACATATGTTTATTAGCTGCTCTTGCTTGCTTGTTTTTTTTCTTGCCTTCTGATTGTTGCTCTGAGTGTTGCTATCCCTGTGCTGTTGCAATCCTGGAATTTCCCCGTTGTGGGACTAATGAAGGCTTATCTTATCTTATCTTATCTTAATATGGGGTAATCAATATTTTAAACCAGGGAGAACGGACGCTGTATTTAAAGTATGGAATTTAAAAGGGATACAAAAGATTCAGGATTTATATTTGCCATGTGCAGATAACATAATGTCTTTTGAAGAGCTGAGGATCAAATTTAATCTCAATAGAACACATTTTTTTAAATATCTTCAACTTAGAAACTTTATTCGATCAAATCAAAATAAAGCTCTCACTCGACCTATTTATTCATCCTTGGAAAAAATGATGATGAAAGATAGTAAAAGAAAGGGTATTATTTCAGAGTTTTATAACTCATTGACACTATCTTCAAGTGAAAATTCACTGAAAAGATTAAACTACTGGAAAGAAGATCTGCAAACTGAAATTTCAGAGGAACAATGGGAATTGGCTTGTACAGAAGCTCAAACCAAATCAATAAATGTACGCCTTAAATTGATACATTTCAAATGGTTAATGCGGATGTATGTTACACCGGAGGAGTTAAATAAATATAACAAAAATATACCAGATACATGCACAAAATGCATGGAAAGTAAAGGAACTCTATTTCATTGTGTATGGGAATGTAGATTAATAAGAATGTTTTGGGAAGAGGTGAGGGTAACAATTGAAAAAATAATCTCAAAACAAATCATATTGAATCCTAAACTGTTTTTGTTGGGTCTGTACCCAGAAAAGCATAATTTTAATAAAAGTGAAAGAACATTCATAGACCTCGGTTTGCTTAATGCCAAAAAATGTATTGCACTATTATGGAAAAAGACTCATAGACCAGATGTGACTCAGTGGTTAAGACAGATGTTAACAAACCTTCCATTAGAAAGAATAACATATATACTGAAATCAAAGGAAATTGTGTTTGAGAATATATGGAGACCTTTTATTGATTATGTAAAAAATTTAAACATAACTCTTGAAGAAGAAGGTGAATGATGTGTGTGGACCTTGTAAATTCCAAACTGGTGAACATAATATGTATACTTATGTATTGGATTGTCTAGACTAAACAGAGGAGCATTGTTGAAGACTTGATTTTGTTGGTGGTTGTTGGTGTTTTTAGTGCATTTTTTTTGTAGTACTTTAGTGTTAGTGTTTGATTGTTTGTATCATGTTTGTTAAAAAAAAAGGTTCAATAAAGATATTGTGGAAAAAAAAAAGATGTAAACTGTCAGTGAAAGCAGTAGCGCTTTTGCGCCACAGGTGGCGCTCAGTAGTGATAAGACGCTGTACAGTGTTAGAGAACAAGAGAAGAAGAGTAGCGAATGTTCCAGAGTGTGAAGAAGATGGTGTCAAGTGATATATGGCCGTTGCTGGCTGATGTGCTGTGTAAGTGTGCCGTGCCGGGTGTGGTGGAAAGTCAATAAACCGCTGCAAAGTCTGACAGCTTGGCCCTCATCCTTTCCCCTTCGCCCTCCGGGTTGTAACAAAAACATGGTAGCAGAGGACGGTTCAGTCGTGTCTAAAACGGTGAGTGTGCAAATAAAAAAAAAAAAGGCCGTAACGATGGAACTGGAGCAGCTACAAGATAAGCTAAGCGAGGCCTTGGTGCCTTTACAGGCCGAACAGCTAAACGAGGTCTGTTTATTTGCAAAGATAAGCCCAGCCAAGCCGTCTAAAAAATACACGCTGATACGACTGTTAATCGAGGAGGTGGAAAAAAAACATTGAAAGCGAAGAGGAGGATGTAGCCCGCGCGTTTCTGCTAAAGCTAATAGCATGTGCTACCGAAGCTAAGCAAAGCGAACTGTCGACGCAGGCGGTGGCAGCGGCTGGCACGAGCCAGGAGACAGAGGCACTCGCCAGTTTACAGAGCCAATATGCTGCTCTGCATGAAAGTATCCTTGATTCAGCTAAAAGGGTTGAAGAGGAGATAGCAAGGCTGACCGATGACGAGGCCGCACAGCCACCGAGCCGCCATTTTGTGACACAGCCTGAGGCCACGCAGCCACAGAGTCGCCATTTTGTGACACAGCCCGCGGTCCCCGCAGCGCCCCTACTGCCAGAAGTGACCATTAAACGGGAGTTTAAGATAAATGGGCAGATAGGGGAGAGGGGCCAAAAAGACAAGTTGTCTTATTCCAATCTCATTCACCAGATCGATATGGGCCTAAAGAAAAAACACAGTGAGGCTGAGATAATTGAGGCTGTTGTCAGAGCAGTGAGTCCCGGATTGAGTTTGCGCGCTATGCTGGAGATCAAGTCAGATCTCACCCTGCCACAGCAGCGCATTATCCTGCGAGGACATTATAAAGAGGATAGTTCTACTGACTTGTATCATCGTCTGATAACCTCACACAAGACAGTAATGAGTCACCTCAGAACTTCCTGTTTCGCGCCATTGAGCTAAAGGAAAGACTTTTAGCAGCATCCAGAGAGCCTGGCACGGAAGAGCAGTTTAGTTCTGATCTTATTCAGAGGAAGTTTCTGAGGGCAGTGGAAACAGGACTGATCAGTGCTGACGTGAAGTATCAACTGAAGCGCTATTTGGAGGATCCTGCCGTCACCGACGAGCTTCTGATTTCTAAGACGAAAGCAGCAGCCAGTCTTGAATGGGAACGGCACCAAAAATTCAAGAGGCACATGAAAGAACCAAAAGTTCAAGAATGCCGAGTGGAAAATCTGACGGGCCAGTATGCAACAGAGGAAGGAGTGGATGGCCAAGAGCGCCCCCCACCATCGACAAAAGGTAAAATCCTTAAATCCCAAAGCACAGTGACCTGTACGGAATCTGAGCTCCTGGACATAGTCATGCAGCTGAAGAGTGATATGGAGGAGATCAAGAAGGCCATACGTGAGTCTCCCAGAGCACCTCACACTCAAAGAGCCAGGAGGACATGTGGCTGCAAGAGCTGTCAGTCCACCAGCAATGGCGACCAATGCGACCACTGCTTCAGATGTGGAATCAGCGGCCACATGTCAAGGGAATGTCGGATAGGAAGGAGACTTGGAAGAAGGATAGGGCAAGTAGACACGGCGGCCAATACTGTCGCAACCACAGCAGAACAAGCTAACACACAAGAACTGTATGAGCTAGTTACTGACAGTGTTCGGAGGTTGGAAGCAAGGCTGGTAGCTAAGGCCGAGGCACCTCCTGAAGAAACGGTCCGTGTTAATCTACTGTCCCCTAATTGCCAATTACAGTTACTCAGTTTGGTTGGAAAAAAATATGTCATCACCTGCTTCCTCGATGACAAGGAGACACAAGCATTGTGGGACACAGGGTCACAGGTCTGCTTAATGAATGACACCTGGAGACAGGAGCACCTGCCACACACCACCGTCAGAGACTTAGCCGAGTTGGTGGGTCCAAGTATTCTGAATGGGAGGGCAGTGAACCAGACACCGATTCCATTCTCAGGGTGGGTCGAAGTCACTTTCAAGCTGCCGACAGTTAGTCGCCCACCGGTGGAACTCTTAGTTCCTGTGCTAGTGGTGAAGGAGGATGGAGTGGCAGAGCTGCCTATCATTGGGTTCAACGTGATTGACCATGTCCTGAAGATGGGCATCAAACCCCCTTGTGCCATCAGTGAAGCTGTTAGTGCAGCCTTCTCATTTGACTGTAAGAAAACAGAAGTGTTTTTGAAAGTGATGCAAAGTGAAGAGGATAGGCTGGGAGAAGGAATGGTAAAAGTTGGCAGTGAGTTGGTCACCATCCCTGCGGGCCAAACCAAAGTAGTCAAAGGTTGTGTCAGGGCAGGCTCACTTCCAGACACACAAGACGTCTTATTTGAGCCGAGTCAGTACACCCAATTACCAGAGGGTTTGCAGATGCAAAGTGGGTTGGTGCAGTTATAGAAAGGGAGGCGATCTATGTTCAAAATACCTATAACAAACAGTACGTCCCGTGATATCCAGCTGTCCGCTAAGACCATTTTGGGACAAACACAGAGAGTTAAAACTGCTTACCCGGCAGACGTTAGACCCCCTGCTGTAAACCAAGCGACAGTCGACCCGACGACGAGTGAAACAGGAAGAAACAAAGAGACCGAGATGAACTGTGCCGTCAAAGAGACTATGGACATGTGGGACCCCCCAGTTCCCCTTGATCATCTCTCGCCCATACAACGAGAGCAAGTAAAACAGCTCCTACGGGAGGAACGGCAAGCGTTTTCCCGTGATGAGTATGATGTAGGGACAATTCCCTCTTTACAGTTGAAGATCCGACTCAAGGATCCCACTCCTGTTAAAAAGACTTATGTCTCTGTTCCCAGGCCACTTCATAAAGAAGTAAAGGAGTATTTAGAAGATCTGCTTAACAGGGGCTGGATCACCAAATCCAAGTCATCGTATTCCAGTCCAATCGTCTGTGTGCGAAAGAAAGATGGAGGTCTGCGTTTGTGTTGTGACTTTAGAGAGTTGAACAAGAAGTCTATCCCTGACAGACACCCAATTCCCTGCATACAAGATATGCTAAACAGTCTAAATGGGAGTGTGTGGTTTTCAGTCCTCAACCAAGGGAAAGCGTATCACCAGGGTTTCCTGGAAGAGTCGAGTAGGCCCCTCACTGCATTTATCACTCCCTGGGGTTTGTTCGAGTGGGTAAGAATTCCATTTGGTTTGTCCTCAGCACCAGCAGCATTCCAAAGATCTATGGAGGAGTGCTTGTGATAGCGTATGGCTCCAGGACACTGTCAAATCCAGAGAAGAACTACCACCTTCATTCAGGGAAGCTGGAGTTTCTTGCCATGAAGTGGGCCATCTGTGAGAGGTTTCGGGATTATCTGTACTATTCTCCACCATTCATTGTCTATACGGACAATAATCCCCTAACGTATGTGCTCACCACCGCAAAGTTGAATGCAACCACACAGAGGTGGGTAGCAGAACTAGCTGATTTCCAGTTTGTGATCAAGTATCGCCCTGGGAAAGCAAACAGAGATGCAGATGGTCTTTCACGTATGCCCCTAGATATGGAGCAGTACATGAACCAATGCACACAGAATGTTGATCCTGATGTAATGAATTGTGTGGCGCAGGCAGTCAAGGTAAAGTCACAAGGAAATGAACCATGGCTCTGCCCAGTCACCATTTCTACTCTCATTAGTGAAGCAGATCGAGAAGCCAGCTCTGTAGCTGAAATATCAAAGACTGCTCTAAAAAGAGCTCAAGAAGAAGACTCCGTGATTAGAGAGGTGTTGCGTTATGTGTTGTCAAAACAATGGCCAAGAAGTGGAAAGCAGCAGAACAGTAAAATTGCAGCTTTAGTCAGGCAAAAACACAAGCTGTGCCTGGAAGATGATGGACTGCTTTACAGGAGAACGGCAACGCATGACCAGCTACTCCTACCCCAGAAGTTTCACAAGCTCGTGTTCAAAGAGCTCCACGAAAACATGGGCCATTTAGGGGTAGAGAGAGTGATGAATTTGATAAGAGAGCGTTTTTATTGGGCTCATATGCAAAGAGATGTGGAGCACTACATCACTAAAGTTTGCAGTTGTTTGAAGAACAAACGTCCCAATAAGGTAACAAGGGCACCACTGACGAACATTGTCACCACGTATCCATTCGAATTAGTGTCCGTTGATTTCCTGCACTTGGAGAAGTGCAAAGGAGGATATGAGTATATCCTGGTTTTAATGGACCACTTCACTCGTTTTGCCCAGGCTTACCCTTGTCGCAACAAAGCCGCCCACACCGCTGCTGAGAAGATATATGAGGATTTTGCCCTCAAATTTGATTTCCCCACACAACTCCATCACGATCAGGGTAGAGAGTTCCAAAATAAACTTTTTGCAAAACTCCAAGAGTACAGTGGTGTGCAGGGGTCCCGAACAACGCCCTACCATCCCCAAGGGAATGGGCAGGTGGAACGATTCAATCGTACATTGTTGGCAATGCTCAGAAATTTGCCCGAAGCAGCCAAGGAAGATTGGAAGTCCTCTCTGGCAAAAGTGGTTCATGCCTATAATTGTACGCGTAGTGAGGCTACGGGGTACGCGCCATATTTTCTGTTATTTGGCCGTAGTCGAAAGTTGCCTATTGATCTAATGTTTGGCCTCACAACAAGAGAGCAGAGTGTTTCTCAGCAGGACTATGCTGAAAAGTGGAGAGCTACAATGACTGAAGCTTACGAACTCGCCTCTAAAACAGCAAACAAAGAAGGGATGAGAAGTAAAGCCCTTTATGATAAAAAGGTTCACGGTGCTGAGTTGTCCGCTGGATCCCGAGTACTGGTCCGAAACTTGACCGAAAAAGGTGGGCCAGGAAAATTAAGATCATTCTGGGAAGACAAGGTGTATGTCGTGACCCAAAAGAAGTACCCAGACAGTCCAGTATATGAAATCAGACCTGAAAATGGCAAGGGATGCACTCGGGTCATGCACAGAAACCTTTTGCTACCCTGTGACTTTCTTTCCATAGAAACAGTGGAGCATGCCCCTGATAAAACAAGAGAAAGAGAGTCTAAAAGACAAAGGCATGTGGACAGACAAAATAGCACGGATGATGAAGATGAAGAAGGTTGGAGTGCCATAATCGGATTACGAGCTGGGAAGGATCAAAATCACCGTCCACTGAGAGCCGATGCACCGGAGTTCTACCCGCACAGTGACACTACTCCGGAGGATGAGGACCAGGACCCAGATGACGTCACGCAGGTGCAGCTGGCACCAGAGGTCAACAATCCGGTGGTCCCAGATCCAGCTGAGGCAGACCAGGACCAGGGTGATGAGGTGTCGGAGTCCAGTTCCAGTGACCAGGAGGGACCTGACGAGATTCCTGCTAAAACGTATCCTTAAAGAATGAGAAAACAGCCGTTGAGATTTACTTATGCAAAGTTAGGCCAACCTTGCACTTCATCTGTCTAGAACAAATGTGTAGAAGCTAGAGATAACCATTGTTCAGACATGAATGTTTTGGAAAGTAAATGAGTAGTGACTAACCCAGGGGTGGGCAGTGAGGGCCATTCCACTGCAGGTTTTTTGTTCCACCCAGTCTCTTCAGCAGGTGTGTGCTCTGACCAGCTTCAAGGATTGCTAATCATTGAAAACACCTGCTGAAGAGACTGGGTGGAACAGAAAACCTGCAGTAGAATGGCCCTCCATGGCACATGATTGCCCAACCCTGGACTAACCTCATTACCAAGTTACTTTGATGGTTGATTAAAAAATTAAAAAAAGAAAAAAAAATTTTAAAAAAGAAAAAAAGATTTTCAGTGTGTTACTAAGGCACAGGCATTACACAAAGGTTTATTTGGTAGGCTATGACTAGATTGAGTACCCTTCCTCTCAGGAAAGATGCAGATACCCACCATGATGGATGGAGCGGTTGATGGTTATCGTGCACAAAGACCTCTTCTGCAAATGTATTGCATGGAATAGGAGATACATGTTGTACTATGGACAATTACCAGTTTGCATCTTTATGGACTTTAATGAACTCTGACTCCTGTTTAGTAATACCCTACTTACATGAGATACATGGTTACCAAATGTGAACTGTGAAAGAGAAAAAAAACAGTAGTTTTGGGAAATGTCACGACCCGCTGCTCATCAGCGGCTTCAGCTGCGCGCACACCTGCGTCTCGTCAGCAGCAGGCTATTTAGCCCACTCTGCCCTCTGCTGCAGTCTGGAGCCGTCTGTTCTCATCAGCGTTTCCAAAGCTCGTGATTCTACCTCCGATCACCAGCAAGATTCAACGACACGTAAGAACTCCTTACCTTGTCTTCCAAGTTCTCACCCCTGTGCACAGGTGGACCCTCCTGGCGGCGGATTCCCCCCGTCATCGCCATAGCATCTCCATCTTCTGCGCAGACCCAGCAGGACGCTGTCTCCCGGGCTCATCGCCTGCCGACGCCAGCCACCTGTCCCTGCAAGTAAGCAATACCGTCACTTATATCCCCTGTCTCGGTGTGGTGCCCGTTACCCTTGTCCTTTGTTCTTGTCTCCATAGGGTTGTCCGGCTGTACGGCGCGCTGCTCTGCTGCCTGCGCATCGGCGTTCACCCCAGCACATTCCCATACCGCATACATCCATCCACACACACCTGCTTGTTGAATAAAGCTGTTAAATCTATCCTGAGCCTGCGTGCGTGTTTCCTGGGCCTGTGTGCTACATTATGTCAGTACGGCTCCAGCAAAGCGGCCCAGCAGACAGCGGGCTCGCACGCTGTCTTTCCACCCTCGAGGCTCGGGTGGATTTAATAGCTCATCAACAGCAGGTGATACTCAACCAGTTGGTTAACATCACTCACCGGTTAGACCGCCTGGACCCCCAGCAGGCGTTCCCCATGGCTCGCCAAGGCGGGCCAGCTCCTGCCGTTCCGATGCCCGGTCAGTCTACCTCGGGAACGCCAACCCGCCTCACACCAATCCCGACCCCCGCCCACTTCAGCGGAAAGCTCGGAGGGGCGCGGGGGTTTATAATGCAGTGTGAGTCGGTGTTTTTGCGCGTTCTCGTGGACTTTCCCTCAGACCACAGCCGAATTGGCTATATTGGAAATCTCTTGGAGGGGCGAGCGTTAACCTGGGCTTACGCCGTAATGGCGAAGCCCAGCTACGCGAGCCTCTCCTACAGCCAGTTTGTGCAGAGCTTTTTAGAGGTCTTTGATCATTCCCGGCGCGATAGCGTCCTAACTGACCGGCTTCTCGCCCTCCAGCAGGGAAGCCGGTCAGCAGCGGACTATGCTATCGACTTCCGGGTTGCAGCGGAGGAGGTGGGCTGGGGCGAAGCCGCTCTCTGTGGCATCTTCCTCCGCAGCCTCAGCTCGGGTCTGAGGGATGAACTGGCTGGTCAGGATCTTCCGGAGACATTGGCGGAGTTAATCTCCACCGCCATTAGTTTGGATAATAGGCTGCGTGAACGGTCCACCGAGCGGAAGTTTAGCAGCCGCTCGCGTGGAGGCTCCGTCCGCACGCCTCAAGACCGCCCCCTGGCGACACCTCCACCGGAGGCCTCCGAGGAGTCAGAGGCGATGGTGGTGGCCCGGTCAAAGCTCCCTCTAGCGGAGAAACAGTGCCGCCGGAAGTTGGGTCTCTGCATGTATTGCGGAGGAGGCCAACATTCCATGGAGCATTGCCCGGAGAAACCAAACGGGGAGGTCCGCGAGTCACTATAGGGGGCCTCGCGGACTCTAACCGGTCAAATCCCCTCACAAGCCTATCCTTGCCCATCCGATTTTGTCACAATGCCACGGGGCATCTCACGCATGCACTGGTGGACTCAGGAACAGAGCAGAGCTTCATTTCAAAGAGACTGGCAACCCGATTGGGCATCCCCTGCCAACCTCTGCCCACTCCTCTGAGCCTTATCACCCTCTCCCGTGCTCCCCTTGGCCAAGTGACTCATCGCACGCAGTCCGTCCCAGTCATTATCTCGGGCAATCACCGAGAGGAACTCTCCTTCTACGTTTTGTCCTCCTCTGTGATGCCTGTTATCCTTGGGTACCCCTGGCTGCGCCTGCACAACCCGGTCCTGGATTGGCAGACCGGGAAGATCGCCGCCTGGAGTGCATTCTGTATGGGCACCTGTTTACAATCCGCAGCCTGCGCCACGTCTGCTCCTCCCCCGATCAAGGACGCCGCGCCTCCGGACCTCACCTTGGTGCCCTCGGAATTCACGATCTGGGCTTGGTCTTCAGCAAATCCAGGGCGATGTCTCTCCCTCCTCATTGGCCCTATGATTGTGCCATCAACCTCCACCCAGGGGCTCCCCTGCCGTCAGGTCGCCTGTATAGCCTGTCAGCACCGGAGCGGGAGGCGATGGACAGTTATATAAAGGAATCTCTCAGCGCAGGTATCATCCGCCCCTCCTTGTCCCCGCTCGGAGCCGGTTTCTTCTTCGTATCAAAGAAGGACGGGTCCCTCCGCCCTTGTATCGACTTCCGAGCGTTGAATGACATCACTGAGAAGGACCGGTACACTCTGCCGCTGATGGACACTGCCTTCCACTCCCTGCAGGGGGCGACCTGGTTTACCAAATTGGACCTCCGCAGCGCCTACCATCTCGTCCGGATCAGGGAGGGGGATGAGTGGAAAACTGCATTCAGAACGCCAAGTGGACATTTTGAATACCTCGTAATGCCCTTTGGTCTGACCAACGCCCCAGCTGTCTTTCAGCGCCTAACAAATGACGTCCTGCGTGATTTCCTGGGTCTCTTTGTATTCGTGTACCTAGATGATATCCTCATCTTCTCCAGGTCACGTGAAGAACACCAGGTGCATGTGAGACGGGTCTTACAGCGGCTGCTGGAGAACAGGTTATATGTGAAGGCAGAAAAATGTGAGTTTTATGCCAGGACCACCTCCTTTCTAGGATTTGTGATCTCACATAATCAGGTTCTGCCCGACCCCGCTATGGTCAAAGCGGTGGTGGACTGGCCGACGCCGACCTCCAGGAAGCAGGTCCAACAATTCCTTGGGTTCGCTAATTTCTACTGCCGTTTTGTGCCCAACTTTGGTGCCATCGCTGCCCCGCTGACCCGTCTCACGTCACCCAAGAACGCCTTTCGCTGGACTGAAGAGGTCGCCGCGGCGTTCCAGGCGCTGAAGACGGAGTTCTCCTCCTCCCGGGTCCTGACCCAGGTCGACCCCGCGCTGCAGTGCTTGGTTGAGGTCGACGCATCTGACACGGGGGTGGGGGCGGTGCTGTCCCAGCGTTCACCTACTGACGGGACCAAACGACCCTGCGCCTTCTTCTCACGGCGTCTGTCTCCGGCCGAGCGGAATTATGACGTCGGGGACAGGGAGCTTCTTGCCATCAAGCTCGCCCTGCAGGAGTGGCGCCACTGGCTGGAGGGGGCAGCGCTACCATTTGTGGTGATGACGGACCACAAGAACTTGGAGTATCTTCGATCTGCTAGACGCCTGAATGCCCGCCAGGCGCGCTGGTCTCTATTCTTTGCCCGGTTCCGCTTCACCATTACCTATCGCCCCGGCTCTAAGAACATCCTACCTGATGCCCTCTCCAGGCAGTTCGCCCCTGAGACATCGGAGGAGTCGGGCCACCCCATCCTGCCCAGTTCGTGTGTGGTAGGTGCCATCTCCTGGTCCATCATGGACAAGATCCGGAGGGCGCAGGAGGCTGAACCGGATCCTGGCGGCGGACCGGAGGGAAGGTTGTTTGTTCCATCTTCTGTCCGGGGGGAGGTCATTCATTGGGTCCACACCTCCAAGCTCGCCTGTCACCCGGGGGTATCTCGGCTAGTGGATCTCCTCCAACGCTCCTTCTGGTGGCCGGGTCTGCAGAAGGATGCCTCCAACTACGTCCGGGCTTGCCCTGTGTGCGCCTCTGCCAAGTCGGGTAATTCTCCTCCCGCCGGTCTACTCCAGCCTCTGCCGACCCCTGGCAGACCCTGGTCCCATATTGCCCTCGACTTTGTCACTGGTCTCCCCACTTCCAACTCCTATAACGCCGTGCTGACCATTGTGGACCGTTTCTCCAAGGCCGCCCACTTCGTGCCACTGCGGGGTCTTTCAACGGCGCAGGAGACGGGAGATCTCCTGGTGCAGCACGTGGTCAGGTTACACGGGATACCAGTAGATGTCGTCTTGGATCGGGGTCCCCAGTTTTTCTCAGAGGTCTGGAGGTGCTTTTGCAACGCCCTGGGGGCCACAGTTAGCCTCTCATCCGGCCATCACCCACAATCCAACGGGCAGTGTGAGAGGGCCAACCAGGAGTTGGAGGCTGCCCTGCGCTGCGTCGCATCATCGGACCCATCCTCCTGGAGTTCACATCTGGCCTGGGTTGAATACGCCCACAACACCGCCTAGTCTTCTGCTACAGGTATGTCTCCCTTTGAGGCGTCCCTGGGCTATGATCCACCCTTGTTTCCAGACCAGGAGGCAGAGCTCGCTGTTCCTTCCGTCCAGGTGCACCTGAGACGTTGTCGGGCTCTGTGGTCCAGGACACGGGACGCGCTTTTACGCACAGCTGCGCGTAGTAGCATCACTGCCAACCGCCGCAGGACACCGGCCCCTGCCTACCAGGTGGGTCAACGAGTCTGGTTGGCCACTCAGGATTTCCACCTTAAGGGGGAGAAGAAGAAGTTGGCACCACGCTTCATTGGTCCTCACACCATTTCCAGGATTATCAACCCGGTGGCTGTGCGTCTGGCCCTCCCCCCCTCCCTTCGCATTTGTCCTACTTTCCAAGTTTCCAGGATCAAGCCCTATGTGTCTGACCCCCTCTGCCCCCCGCCCGCAGCGCCGCCCGCGCCTATGATGATCGACGGCCACCCGGCCTGGAGAGTCGCCTCCTTCCTGGACTCCCGGCGCCGAGGGCGCGGGTTGCAGTATCTGGTGGACTGGGAGGGGTTTGGTCCGGAGTTTAGATCCTGGGTGCCCTCCTCTTGGGTGTTAGACAAGAGCCTCATCAGGGAGTTCCATCGGGCACATCCGGACAAACCAGCGCCAGGAGGCGCTGCTAGAGGGGGGAGTACTGTCACGACCCGCCGCTCATCAGCGGCTTCAGCTGCGCGCACACCTGCGTCTCGTCAGCAGCAGGCTATTTAGCCCACTCTGCCCTCTGCTGCAGTCTGGAGCCGTCTGTTCTCATCAGCGTTTCCAAAGCTCGTGATTCTACCTCCGATCACCAGCAAGATTCAACGACACGTAAGAACTCCTTACCTTGTCTTCCAAGTTCTCACCCCTGTGCACAGGTGGACCCTCCTGGTGGCGGATTCCCCCCGTCATCACCATAGCATCTCCATCTTCTGCGCAGACCCAGCAGGACGCTGTCTCCCGGGCTCATCGCCTGCCGACGCCAGCCACCTGTCCCTGCAAGTAAGCAACACCGTCACTTATATCCCCTGTCTCGGTGTGGTGCCCGTTACCCTTGTCCTTTGTTCTTGTCTCCATAGGGTTGTCCGGCTGTACGGAGCGCTGCTCTGCTGCCTGCGCATCGGCGTTCACCCCAGCACATTCCCATACCGCATACATCCATCCACACACACCTGCTTGTTGAATAAAGCTGTTAAATCTATCCTGAGCCTGTGTGCGTGTTTCCTGGGCCTGTGTGCTACATTATGTCAGGAAAGGTGTAATGTCGGGACGACATTAAATTTTTGAGGGGTGAGTGTAGGAAAAAGTCAATTTTGGACAACCTCTAGTAAACCCCCAGAAAACAGTGTTGATTAGATGCTAATGGCTAATATAAATATTCCTAATAAATGTATCTAAAAGACTGTGATTTAATGGTTAATGGTAAATAGGAGCATTTGAATGAATGAATGAATTTTATTTATTTCGGATAGTACATTACAGGTTAAAAGAAACTGTATAATATAACAACAAGGTCAAATTAGACAAAGACTCCTTCTACTATACAATTCCACGTGAGTTATCCGAAATGGGTGATGGCTGAAGCCGCAGCTTATATTGCCCACCCATATTCCATCCAAGAATTCAAAGGAGAAAAAAGAGAAAACAAGACAAGAGCGATTACAATTTAAAACAAGGCTAAGACAAAATGTGACTGAGAGAAAAAGAAAACTGAGCTAGTCTAAGTTAAGCGGTTACTATTCAAAAACAAATCTAAGACATAGTGTCACAGAGAAAAAAAGAAAAAAAGAAAAAAACTAAGCTACAACACAACACAGGCTGGAAATGTCAATCCTTATGTGAGTTTACATGTCGTCTTGTAAATATGTTTGGAGTATTTCTTCCTTTAGTTTTTGTTTAAATTGTCCAAGCTTTGTACATGATTTTAATTCAGGTCCAAAATCGTTCCATAATCTGACTCCTTGCACTGAAATACAGTGTTGCTTGGTGGTTGTTCTCACTGTAGGCTTTTGAAATATACATGTTCCTCTGAGGTGATATCGTCTCTCCCTTGTTTGGAACAACTTTTGGATATTTGCGGGCAGTGATAGATTCTTCACTTTGAACATTATTATTGCGGTTTTAAAGTCAATCAGATCTTTCAACTTGAGAGTTTTTTGTTTAAGAAAAAGTGGGTTTGTTGGTTCCCTGTAAGCTGCTTTGTTGATTATTCTAATAGCTCTCTTTTGAAGCATAAAGAGTGGATATATGTTTGTTTTATATGTATTTCCCCATACTTCATTACAATATGTCATGTATGGGAGTATTAATGAATGGTACAAGGTGTATAGTGTGGGTTGATTCAGCAAATTTTTCACTCTGTGTAATATTGCAATTGATTTGGATACTTTACCTTTTATATAATTAATATGTGGCTTCCAACACAGTTTGTTATCAATTATTACTCCAAGGAATTTAGTTTCGGATACCCGTTCAATCTCTACACCATTTACACTGAGTTTGGGTACTGGGTAGTTGTGATGGTTGTTAAAGACTATAAATTTTGTCTTGCTTAAATTGAGCGTTAATTTGTTTGAATCAAACCACAGTTTCAACTTTCCTAATTCCTTTCCGAGTGTATCCAGAAGTTGTTCCAAATTGTTTCCACTGCATAGCAGATTAGTGTCATCGGCAAACAATATTAAGTCCATTTTTTCTGAAACTTTACATATATCATTTATATACATATTGAATAATAATGGTCCCAAAACTGAACCCTGTGGGACTCCACAGGTGACCTTCAGTAACTCTGAGTTTTTGCTGTTAACACATGCAAACTGATATCTATTCTTTAAGTAACTACTTAACCAGGACAGTGCTACCCCTCTAATACGACAATTTTGTAGTTTCTTTAATAATAGATTGTGATCTACTGTATCAAATGCTTTTTTAAGATCCAGGAATACTCCAACTGAATACTCTTTATTTTCAATGGCTGTTGATATTTTTTCTGTAAATTCCATTAAGGCATATGCTGTTGTCCTTTTGTGTCTGAACCCATATTGCTGCTCACACAATAAATCATTCTTCAGTATGAAGTTGTCAATTCTCTCATAGAATATTTTTTCAAGTATCTTGGAAAATTGCGGTAATAGTGAAATTGGTCTGTAGTTGGAGAGTTCCCCTCTGTCGCCTGTCTTGTAAATCGGAATTACTTTAGCTATTTTCATTGCATTGGGAAATATACCTGATTGGAGAGACAGGTTACAGATATACGTCAGTGGTTTCACTATGCATTCGATAACAGTTTTGACTAGTAGCATGTCAATACCATCGCAGTCAGTAGATGTTTTACTTTTGAACGATTTAACAATTTCAATGACCTCTCTTTCGTCTGTGTTCTTTATGAAGATGGTGTCTTTTACAGCAGTGTTATTGCATATTGTATCACCTGTAGGCGCCGTAGTGGGTATTTCTCGGGCCAGTTTAGGTCCAATGTTAACAAAAAAATTATTAAATTCATCTGCAGGTGAAGCTATATTCACATTTGGAGTCGATTTATTATTTTTTGGAATATTAGTTGGGTAGCTAGTATTTCTGCTTTTATTTCCAAGGATACTGTTGATTATTGTCCATGTATTTTTAATATTGTCTTTGTTTTTTTCCAGTTCTTTACTGTAATAGTCTCTTTTACTGCATCTTATTATATATGTTAACTTATTTTTGTATGTTTTATACCGTTGCTCTGCTTCTTTTGTCCTTTTCTTTATGAAAGCTTTATATAATAAATTTTTCTTTTTACACGCCTTTTGTAGTCCTTTGGTTAACCATGGTTTGTCAGCAAATTTGTGTTTAAGCTTTTTTTTAACTAATGGGCAGTTTTTTTCATAAAGAGTGGTTACAATGTTTATAAATGTGTCATAGGCTTCATTTACATCTGATACATAGACTTCTGTCCAGTCTTGCTTCAGCAAGTCCTCTTTAAAAGAACTGATTGCGTTTGGTGATTTGTGTCTGAATGATTTTGAGATTTTTTCTGGGTTGGGCCCTGTGTGGCCATGGATAAGTGCAAAGATTGGCAAGTGGTCACTTATATCATTTATCAATAATCCACTTTCTATTTTCTTATCGAGAACATTGACAAACAGGTTGTCAATAAGTGTAGCAGAGTGAACTGTGATTCTACTGGGATGTGTTATTGTGGGATATAGACTCATGCTGTACATAGAGTTCATGAACTCTGTAACTACATTTTGTTGATGTGGATTAAGTAGGTCAATATTGAAATCTCCACAAATTGCTACCATTTTCTTACTAGTAATATTATTGTACAGCTCGACTAATTTATCTCTGAATGTCTCAATGCAAGTTCCCGGCGTTCTGTATATGCAGCTTATGATTAGATTTTTTGTTTTGTCTAGGTCAATCTCAACAGTAACACATTCCAAAATCCCTGGTAGTGCTGAGGACATTTCATTTACAAGCTTACATCTATATAGGTCATCAATATACAGTGCAACACCACCACCCTTTTTTTGAGATCTGTTAATGTTAAACATCTGATATCCCTCTATTGCCATCAGGGGAGCCTGGTCTTCATTAAGCCAGGTTTCCGAGACTGCAATGGCTGTGAATTTTCTGTTTAGCTGTTTTAAATAGTCCTGAATCTGTGAGAAGTTTTTGTTAAGACTTCTGCTATTGAAGTGTATTATTGACAGTTTACCATCTAATTGCACTTGACTTTTGAATTGCTTTTCAGTGTAATATTCACAGTGGTTATGAATATTATTGAAAAAGTGGTTATCAGGATCAGTATCATTCTCCATCTCTTGTGGTTTATGTTCAGCATAGTGGCATATTTTTAGAGTTTGAGTTTCCTCACTCTGTGTTTCATAGTCAGGTGCTCCATTTAGTTTAATCCAAATTCTACAATTTCTTGTCCAGGTTGACTGTAGGAAATCCTTTAGTTACATTTATAGGAAATGTAACTAAAGGACTGAATCTGAACTGTTTAGATGTAAACTGTCAGTGAAAGCAGTAGTGCTTTTGCACCACAGGTGGCGCTCAGTAGGGATAAGACGCTGTACAGTGTTAGAGAACAAGAGAAGAAGAGTAGCAAATGTTTCAGAGTGTGAAGAAGATGGTGTCAAGTGATATATGGCCGTTGCTGGCTGATGTGCTGTGTAAGTGTGTCGTGCCGGGTGTGGTGGAAAGTCAATAAACCGCTGCAAAGTCTGACAGCTTGGCCTTCATCCTTTCCCCTTTGCCCTCCGGGGTGTAACACAAAGAAGAATTAAAAAGGACAAACAGCAGAGTGGACCAGGCCGAGGACCGAATCTTGGAAGCAGAGGAAAGAATAAAAGGGCTGGAAGATTCCGTGCTGGATCTACACAAAAGGCAGTCAAGACTGGAGGCTAAGCTAACCGACCAAGAAGGAAGACTGAGAAGAGACAACATAAGAATTCACGGTCTGAAAGAAGGAGTCGAGGATGGTTTCACCACAATGGCGACATGAGTGGAATCCTTACTGAGAGAGAAGTTGGATATTCCCCAATCCACCGACTTGAAGATAGAAAGGGCGCACCGTACATTAGCCCCTAGGCCGGCGGCGGAAGCGCCTCCAAGATCAGTGGTGGTGAGGTTCTCCAACTCCAAAATAAAACAAGAGGTTGTAAGACTGGCTTGGCAGAAAAAAGGATTTATGCACCAAGAGAGAAAAGTTTTCGTGGAACACGATTACGCCCTGGAGGTCCTTAAAAAGCGTCAGGAATACAACGACGCTAAAAAGGTACTACGAGAGAAAAAACTGCGCTTCCAGACACCATTTCCGGCGAAGCTGCGCGTCTTCTACGGCAATGAGACTTGTCTCTACAATTCGGCAGAAGAAGCAACCGCGGATATGGCGAGAAGAGGGCTCCCGGTAATGGTGTTTAAACCCGCAGCAGACCCGAGCGAAAGAATCAAGGCTCATACGTGGTCCACACAGAGACCCTCAAAATCCACGGGCCAGCAGCGGGAAACCCAGCGTCAGAGTTACAAGGAAAAACTGGCCGTTTACAGGAGGGAATAACGATTTTTTTTAGTCAATCTGCACATCCAACCCCCCTCCTACAAGGTAACAAACATTAAAGGAGATGCAGAATCAGCATGTGGTAAAACATTTCATGGAACAGTCATAATATTAGAAACAAATAAGTCTTTAAAAAAAAAAAACAACTTGTTAAAATAGAAATGTGACAATGATCCACATGTTCTCCCCACACTAACAAATACTGTATTAACGTGAACGTTTGCTGTGATGGTGGTGGGAGGGTGCACACAATTTCATAGGGTATAGGCATTAAAAAAAAAAAAAATCATTACAAGTTCGGATTGGGATCTGAAATTCACATTAAAAACATGGGACAACTTACAGGGGTAAAAGAGGGCCCTCAACACATAACAGAGTTTGAGGAATTTCCCTCAGAGCCTACACTCCATCAAGGCTCTTCCAGGGTCTCTAAAAAGACCTCAGCTCAGGAAGTTCTTTTGTCAGTTTTTTGTTTTAAAGTTTTATACACTATGTTCTTAATGTTTTTTTATGTTCTTAATGTTCTTTCAGTTTCTGAGTAGCATAAAAGAGGGCCACCACACTGTTATACTAAATAAGACAATACAATGGAGAAACAGGGTGTAACCAAAATAATCTCATATAATGTAAAAGGGATCCTGAATCCAGTTAAAAGATCCAAGATTCTAGGCAAAATGAAAAAAGACAAAGCAGGAATAATATTTTTTACAAGAAACCCACCTAACAGACATGGAGCACACTAAACTCAATAGACAAGGGTTTAAAATGATCTCTTCATCTTCATATAAGTCAGGGAGGAGGAGGGGAGTAGCGACATTGATCTCAACCAAAATTACATTTGAAAAAAAATCAGAACACAAAGATAAAGAAGGGAGATACAGTTTGGTACTTGGGCGGCTAGAGGGAGAAGATATCACCCTACTGAATGTATATGCACCTCCAGGGGCTAACTGGAAATTTTATAAAAATGTATTTGACCTGATGATAACTAAAGCCCAAGGTTTAGTGATATGTGGTGGAGACTTCAATCTAAGACTGAATCCATACTGGGATGCATCAGGTAATTCTCCACATCAAAATAACACTCAAAGTAGGAAAACTCGGATGCTACTAAAAGAAATGGGAATCTGTGATGTGTGGAGGGAATTCAACCCCAGTGCAAAAGATTATACATTTTACTCAGCGCCACATTCATCATACTCAAGGATTGACTATTTTTTTATGTTTAATAGAGACATTGGAAGAGTAAAAACATGTAAAATAGGACTGATGGATCTCTCTGACCACAGTCTGATCTATATGGACTTATGTATCCAAAAATACACAAATAATACATTTTCTTGGAGGTTAAATTCAAATGTCCTGAAAGGACCACTGAAAGATGAATTGGAATCAGATATTCTCAGATATTTGGAAGAAAATGATAATGGAGAAGTATCCCCTTTAATACTGTGGGATGCATGCAAAGCTGTAATAAGGGGAAAGATTATTGCAAAACTGGAAATCCAAAAGAAACTGAGACAAGAAAAACTAACCACATTAGAGTCAGAACTTAAGAACCTAGAAAAAGAGCACAAAGACAACACTCACTATAATGACTCGCTCAAAATTAAGGAAATTAAAAAACAAATAAATGAGATCTACACAATAGAAATCCAGAAGAAACTTACATTTCTGAAACAAAAATACTATGAAGCAGGCAGCAAATCGGCAAAATTACTAGCCTATAAATTGAGGAAACAACAAACGGAGAGAACAATCTACAAAATCAGAGACCCAGTATCAAAGGAAATAAAATTCAGAATTCAGGATATTCTTAAAAGCTTCGAGAACTACTATAAGAACTTGTACTCCCTCAAAAAACATAAAAACGCATCCGAAGCATTCCTAAACACATTAAACCTTCCCCAACTTACTGAGTCGCAAAATAAAACACTACTGTCAGAAATACAACCTAAAGAATTAGAAAAAGCAATTATGAAACTTAAAGCTAACAAATCCCCAGGAGCAGATGGCTATACAGCAGAGTGGTACAAAACCTTTAAACAGCAACTATCTCCTCTCCTCCTGAAAACATTTAACTATGTCCTCCACACAGGGGAAATCCCCCCCTCCTGGAGAGAAGGGGTCATTGCAGTCATACCTAAACCTGAAAAGGATAAACTAGAATGCTCCAACTACAGACCAATCAGTGTATTAAATCAGGACTATAAGCTTTTTACCACTATCCTTGCCAAAAGGTTAGAAAATATACTGACAGACTTAATTCATTTAGACCAAACAGGTTTTATAAGACAAAGACAGACACAAGACAACATTAGACGTACTTTACACATAATTCATCATATAAAAAAATATAACTTAAATGCAGTCATATTGGGATTAGATGCTGAAAAAGCATTCGATTCGGTTGACTGGTCTTTCCTATATAGAATCTTATCCAGTTTCAATTTTCATAACAACTTCATTAGAACTATCCAGGCACTATATAAAAAACCAACAGCTAAAATAAGGATTAACGGTAATTTATCATCATCTTTTGAGCTGGAAAGAGGATGTCGTCAGGGCTGCCCCTTGTTTCCACTGCTGTTTGCAATCTTCATAGAACCTCTGAGCCAATGGATAAGACAGAATCAAAAAATTCAAGGTATTACACTTGGTCAGAAGGAACATAAAATAGCACTCTTTGCTGATGACATTTTAATATACCTGGGGCAGCCGGACACCTCTTTTCCAGAACTAATCTCAGTTTTTTCAGAGTATGGAGATTTATCGTGGTACGAACTAAACATGCATAAAACCCAAGTTTTAACATTTAACTATGACCCAAATCAATATTTACTAAGCAAACTCAAAACTAACTATCTGGGGGTCAATATCCCGAAACAACTCAACAAAATTATAACACTAAACTATGATCCACTGGTGGCAAAAATAAAATCTGATCTAGCAAGATGGAATATGATACCATTCTTGGGTACTGCACAAAGAATTGAAGCAGTCAAAATGAATATACTTCCACGTCTTCTATACCTTTTCCAAACAATACCGGTAGAACCTCCCAAAAAAACATGGCAAGAACTGGACAGAAGGATCTCAAGATTCATATGGCAGGGCAAGAGACCTAGAATCAGATATAGAACCCTACAGCTAAACAAAGACAAAGGTGGGCTCGCGCTGCCAAATATCAGGGACTATTTTAAAGCCGCACAAATTAAAACTTTAGTAGAGATATGTAACCCAGTCTACACTGCACAATGGAAGGAGATGGAATGCCAAATAACAAGTGACATCCCCCTACAGGCGATAATAGGGAACAATGCCTTACCTAAACTTTTGAATAACACTAACCCGTGGATAGAGACCCCGCTAAAAATTTGGTTTAAGATAGTCAGAGAGAATCAAACTAAAGAGCCCTATCGATTTCTGCAATGGATTGCCTATGATCAAGACTTTACTCCTAATAAAACAGACACTAGATTTAAAAAGTGGAAAGAGAACGGACTGATAAAATATTACGATTTTTTTAAAGGGCAAATTTTAAGAAGTTTTGAAGATTTGAAAAAACAAGGCCTAATAAATCAAGACCTTTACAGGTTCTTTCAGCTCAGACACCACATAAACAATATACTTAAAAAGGAGGATTTGGAAAGGGCCCAGTCAGGTGTTCTGAAGGTCTTCTTAATGGCATATAAAGGGATCCCAGGGATCAGATACATCTCTAAAATATACCAAGGTCTTCAAGACTTAAAAGGAGACAACACATCATATACGGGCTGCACGGTGGCGCAGTGGTTCAGCACTGTGGCAGCACAGTTTACCCTCGGCCGGGGGATCGCGGGGATCGTGAGATCGTGGGTTCGATCCCAGCCCCCGACCAACAGTGAGCTGTGTGGAGTTTGCATGTTCTCCCCGTGTTGCGTGGGTTTACTCCGGGATTTCTCCGGTTTCCTCCTGCATACCAAAACATGTAGGTTTAGGGCGCTCGCGCACGCAGCGACCAGCAGCCAGTGGCTTGTCACCAGACTGCAAACCAAATCTACCTACGGGTACAAATAAGTAACAAAAAAAAAAATATATATATAAAGGAGAGATGGGAAAAAGAGGGGAATTTCACTTTACAACTGGAAATATGGGAAAAGCTAAATAAACAGCAATGGAAAAGTACCTCTTCCCTGCAGTGGAGAGAATTTGGATGGAAAAATTTGGTAAGATTTTTCAGGACACATGCACAAAACCAATTTACTCATAAGGGGTTGAATTGTTGGCGCTTGTGTGGTGAAGAGACTGCAAATTATTTCCATGTGTTTTGGTCATGCCCAGTTATCCACCAATATTGGACCAATGTACAGACAATATTGGGGAAAATATTCAAAATAACAGTCCCCTTTTCTTTTGTAACTTTGTATTTGGGTTTACTACCGGATTCACTGGAAAGATGAGGAGAAAAATACTTATTCACTGTTTTAATATTGGCAAGTAAAAAAACTCTAACTAAAAAATGGATGTTGAAGGACTGTCCTACACCTGAAGATTGGATTAACGTGATCCAAGACATTTACTCGATGGAAAAGTTGACATTCGCACTGAGACAGGACATGGATGGGTTCATGAACTTTTGGCAACCCTGGATCGCATATGTGTCTTCCATTAGATCTAATCTTTGACAAACACCATTTCAATAATGGCACCGCTCTTTGTTCCAATGCTACTCAGATGCGCTTTTATTTTTATTTATTTATTTTTTATTTTATTTTTTGGGGGTTTTTTTTGTTTTTTGCTCTTTTGTTTTGTTTTTTTTTTGCTCTTTCTTTAATTTCACTTTTTCTTTCACTTAAAAAAAAAGGAGTGTTGTAATAATTATTCTTCCAATGTTGTCAAATAACAAAAAATAAGGGAACATGTGATGAAAATGTAAACAATGCAATGCTGTAATGACGTGTATACCCTTTACAAAAACTTAAAAAAATAAAAATAAAAAAAGATTACTCCTATTCCATTTCTCTTCCTATCTACACGATGGTAGAACAGTTTAAATCCTCCTCCAATGCTCCGAGTCTTGCTTCCCTTCCATCTGGTTTCTTGAACACAGTATATCTACCTTTCTTCTCTCCATCAGCCAACTCTCTGCCTTTACAAGTCATAGTCCCTACATTTAACATCCCTACTCTCATCTCTACACTTTTACCATTCCTTTTTTTCTCTCTCCATCCTAACTTGCCTTCCCCCTCTTCTCTTCCTCGATCTTTGACCAACAGTAGCCCAATTTCCACAGGCACCCTGTCAGTTAACAGCACTGGCGGTGGTGGCTGTTAACCGACAGGGTGCCAGTGGGGCCTCGACCGATCTGGTATGAAAGTCTCATTCGTCATTATTCGCATGTTTGATTTGGCAAAGGTTTTACGTCGGATGCCCTTCCCCATTCACCCGGGTTTGGGACCAGCACTAGGAGTACACTGGCTTGGGCACTCCGGCTCCTGAATCACAAGTAGTAACAATTACATAAATTGTAGTACAAAGGAGAAGATACGTACTGTGAGGCACTATTTATATACATATAAACAGCAACACCTGTAATTCGAGTTTGAGCACACACACGCTACCTTCATTCACTCCCACTTTTACATTCTAACTGACTTGTATGACCCCCGCAATGGGTTTTCTTCACCCACAGCTGATACAAAAAAGCCTTTTTTCGGTGCCACACAGCCTCACGCTTTATTAATATTTGATGCCATCCTTCCTCGTTTCTCTCATGCACTCCCGTCCTATCACCTCCTCTGCCTTCCCTCAGTCTCTCGCCTCCTCACTTTTTTTTTTCACTTTTCCACTCAGAGACACTGGGGATAAACATGAACAAGGTTTTCATATCAGGTAAATGAATATCTTTATCACAGCGGCAGAAGCCAGGATGCTCGGGGAGCTGGAGAGAATAATCACACAGAGCAAACAGTCGTGTGGGAAACTAAGAGGCACTCTGTATTAACAGCCTGTCACTGTGTCTGCCAATGCCCTCTGTGTGCATCTAAATAGTCTGCTTACTCGGGTGGTTGTGGCTCAGTGATGACCTGTGATCGCTGATAAGTGTTTTCAAAGAAACAGTGATGTTACAACATGAGCACTGGTGGTATTTTTTATTTTTTTAAAAAGTAAGTGTTTATTAGATATTCACATTCCCAAGAAGAAGTACAACACTACACATCACTGTTTGTGTCTTTTTTAATTACCCACCCCTGGGTGTTTAGCAATCAGTTACATTTACTCAAGTACATTTTTTTTTTTTTTTGTTACTTATTTGTACCCGTAGGTAGATTTGGTTTGCAGTCTGGTGACAAGCCACCGGCTGCCGGTCGCTGCGTGCGCGAGCGCCCTAAACCTACATGTTTTTGGTATGCGGGAGGAAACCGGAGAAATCCCGGAGTAAACCCACGCAACACGGGGAGAACATGCAAACTCCACACAGCTCACTGTTGGTCGGGGGCTGGGATCGAACCCACGATCTCATGATCCCCGCGATCCCCCGGCCGAGGGTAAACTGTGCTGCCACAGTGCTAACCACTGCGCCACCGTGCAGCCCATGCACCTTTTGTTATCAATTAGTTTTTTTCCTCTAGTAACTTTGTGAACTTTTCCTTCTTAAACTTTCTTGTGTCAATTTGAGATTTATTTCTGTAAATATGCAGTCTTTCCATTTTGTGAACATGCTATTTTTAGGGCAAATTATTAGACGATTATAAATTAGAAACTTTTAGTATAAAATTTAATGTCTTTTTTTTAATTTGCAAAAATAAAATACTTTTTAAAAACATTGTTACTCTTAAGTAAACATTTTTGGTGATTATTTTTACTTATATTGAGTAATTATCATCATAAGGTGACACTACTTGAATACTATATGTACCCGCCTTTGCAAATAACTAATATAACTGTTGTAATTTTATTCTATTTGAGCTGTGACAGCCTAAGAGTTTGATGGGGGTTTTTTATTCTTCTTCTAGAGCAGAAGTTTAAAAATTATGTCTATATCCTGTATACAGGAATATGTTGGCACAACTACTGTCTTTGGGTTGTGAGCTACTGCTACTTCGACTTCTGACTAGGAAGTTGTAGCGATTGCTTGCACAGATGCATCGCACAGACACACATACCTGTTAAAACCATATAGGTAAATTATTCCAAACTGGTGCAGAGTTCTTTGGATGGTTGAGAATTGGTTGTACAATTATCCACACACTAAGCCATGTTATTTGTCAGATAATTGCACATCTCTGACAATTAAAAAAGTCCCAGCGGCACAAAGATGTAAAGCCTAATAAAGCAAGAGCTTTAATGCAATAATACATAACTTTACATCTTAAAGGTAAGAAAAAATATTGTTAATGTAACTTAGAAGGTACTCAGAGACTGCATACCTCCACCAAGACCCTATCTTACCATATTAAAGAAAGTAAAAAAAGTAACCCACAATCTGTATCCTGACCCAGATCACCTCCAAAATCTAATGGGTTCATCCGTAGCTCAAGGGCCACCTCTAGTGAAAATGTAGTCAAAATCTGTCCAGGAGTTTTTGTGTAATCCTGCTAACAGAGACAGCGGGACAGACAGACAAACATGAAACTAGAAAAGCACTCAGAGAGCGCATACCTCCGCCAAGGCGCCTTCCGTCTCTCATGGACCATCTCCAAAATGTAATGGGTTCGTGTGTAGGCCACGAGGCAGTTCTGGTGAAAACTGCATCAAAGTCTATCCACTAGCTTTGGAGGATTCTTGCGAACACACTGTGAGAAAATAAGAGCCTTGGTGGAGGTGTGCATTCTGGGATCATCACCAAATGGGTTCCTCTCTAGCCCAAGCACCACCTCTGGTGAAAATTTCAACCAAATCCATTCAGTAGTTTTTGCGTAATCCTGCTAACAGACGTATGGATGGACAAACGGACAAACCACCCCGATTACATTACCTCCTTGGTGGAGGTAAACATTACCTCCTCACCAGCCACTGTCTCGTAGTTTTCCAGAGTTTGTAGTCGCTAAGTCCTTTGACTAGCCAAGATGTCAGCTGTAGTAATAACTTTTTTCATCTAAAATTATGCATTTTTTCTTGTACGTTAATTTTTTCACAAAAATTTGAATTTTTTCTTTTGAAATTTCAGCTTTTCTCTTTCTTCTTTAAAGTTTGTTTTTGTTCTTTATCATAAATTCTTTCATTGTATATTTGCAACACTGTAAAAATGATAAATTTTCTACTCATAAATCTGATGTTTTTCTGATACACAGGAATATAGATTTTATTTTTAAGTTTAGTTTCTCACAAATTTGAATCTTATGTACTGAAAGGTAAATTTGTGAGGATCATAAATTTGTGACTTTACTTTTTAAAAAGGCTTACAAATTTGTTTTTTTCCCCTTGATTCTGGTAAAAGTCTTGTAAATTTGACATTTTCCCCTCTTAACTGATCACTTTTTTACTGGTAAATATGCAACTTAATTTTTGGCAGCTCATACGAATGTGTCTCTCTCCCTCGCTCTCTCTGTTTTTCTCTCTCTAAAGTTTGTGTCTTGCTTATGTTAAATTAGTGACTTTTTTCTAATGAAGGAGGAATTTCATCACTAGTTATCTACTATGTAAATAACCTGCCATAGCAGCTAGGAGGAGGGCCTGAAGTACAGGCCACTGCTGAATCCCACCATCATTTACTGCTGGCTCAATGCTACTGTAATATTGAGTCCTGCTGGCAGCACACTTATTTGTGTTATTTAAAGAGCTGCATTTACACAAGTCTGCTGGGACACACTCACCTTTATATCGCACCACCATCACACGCAGTGCTCATGTTTATACTCCCTTGGGACAAATGCTGTAATGAAATTGTAATCAAAATGTATTCTATACTATATTTTTATACAGCATTTTATTTTATCATAAATAGTAAGTATTCTGCTATAAAAATCCCATTCTGGTCACACTTTGCAGGGTTATCTTCACTGATTAATATTTTGATGCATCAATCTTAACTGTACAACAATTTGACAAAAAAAAGGAAACATTAATATTCCTGTGAATATATTCCAACATACTTAAAAAGCAAAGTATTACTAACAATGATGTATAAATTCTAACAGAGTTGGTGAGTATGCTTTGAATTAAAATGCTTAAAAAATGTGTGCAGTGTTTGTGAGCTGTCAATGTATTTTTCAGCAAATGAGCTAAATCAGTTTACTTCTTTTTCACTGGTTCACTTACCTGCACTAAAACTGGGCATAATTTGTTCTTTTCTAATGTGGGGTGCAGAACAAAAAGCGCCCATCTCTCTTTATTGTAATGCCCAATAACTGTTGATTTAATGGCTATAAAATCTGTTCATTAGAAGGTTATAGTTGAGAAATATTGAAAGTATACCTAAAAGTGTCACTTTTATAGTGAATGAACCGGATAATATAATCGAAAAAGGGTGTGATTATATTCAACTCTTGTCCTCCAGCATTATCTCGGAGCTCATAAAGAGATGAAATTTAATATGATGCTTTCAGTCAGTTTAATTGAATTTTAATTGCCACTCTGGACTGAAGGTTTAGATCTAATCAATAAAATATTAAACTTTTCGGGCTCTGAAGTGGAATGGTCTCCTGGTTGCCCCTGGTGTAATGCATCCTGGCGACTGGCAAGTATAAAACGCCTGTTTATGAGTTAAAGTAGCTGAGCCAACATCTTGCTGTTTTCCACAGAATTCCACCAGAATCCGGTGGATAAATAAAGACGAGGTGAACCAGCTCGGATTCTATTAATTACACTGGTGTGGAAGAGTGGTCGGTCACCTTCAAAGGAAGGCTTTTAATGTGCCAGAGCTATAAATATTTTGAAATGTCACACCTTGGGAAGACGGCATCAGGCCAGAGTCGGGGTGATAAATCAAAGCCTGAGAAGAACCAGGAAAGAAAAGATGGCTCTTTGGTATTTTAGAAATAATTACTAATACAAAGGGTGTAATGAATGAAGTTGTAAATTAGGCTAAAACAGACCATTAGGAGGGAATTAGTTTATAAAAGTCGTTGCTGCTTCTTAATATTACCTTCTCAGAACAGCACCTTTTTGAATCCATCCATAATTCACGGAATAAAAAAACGTGTATGCATAATATCACTAACTCCGCTGATTAATGCATAGTTAATTGGTTTTGTTCTGTTGCCTTAAAATGACATTGTTTTTTTCCTTGATACGACAGCATCATAGCAAGTCGTTTCAACTATTATAATGCCAATGTAATAATATAAATGGTCCACTTTTATGACAGCCATGAATCAGTGCATCCCCTTTGCAGATTTGAGCAGATTTCCTCAAAGTTGGAGGCATCACATCCCGGATAGAGACCCGTGCGCTGCATACTGTATTTAGGTCAGCCATTGTCCGCCACTAGCATCACCTGCACCGCACGCAGTTATAAATCTAAGGGAGCCTTGCTAGGCTCCTGCATGGATGGAAGGAATTTATCCTTCATCCCTAAAGAGAGAGCCTGGGAGAGAAAAATGACATGGCCCATCCTCTAAGGCTCATAAAAGTCTAAATTAAATATCAAATGGAACCACTGATGGATAGCATCCCTTCACCGGATCCCCAGCAACGCCTCAGCCTCCACACCCCTGCCTGCCACGACAGGTGCTGCTCACATGGCTGGAGAGGCAGACAACTTTGTTAGCGGGGACTGCTCCCGGTCCAATGTGAAGCTGCTGTGTAAAAATAAGGGCGTAAAGTAACGAGGCACCATTATTTTTCACTGGCTCCAACCATGCCAAGATCCTCTCTTTCCTCCCCCTGAGTTTGTAAATGTTACACTGTGCATGTGTGCATGACTGAAAAGGGATTTTTCCTTCAAATAACTTAAAACTGCAATTTGTCAACTGAAATTCATAATATATGATTGTCTATATCCATATTTATAAACGTGTGATTCTCCCGTCGTCAGCACCAGAACACATCCAGAGATTGCTGTCAGACGGTGACACCTCACCGAGACATAGCAGCGCCGAGCCCACCACAGCACCAAATACCATCGTTGGGCTAAAACTGTACATTATGAATCATCAATTGCCGGCCTGCTTTGTATTATCTAGAGAGAAAATCCCAATCTGGGTTTGAGCCCACGGCTGATGGACATCCCATTATTCACTCGCGCTTCTTCAGCTCTGAGACAGGAGTGGGGATAGGCAGTAAAAGGACGGCCTTAAGATTAATCCTCCGCTCTTTCCCCTGCTTTCTGAATCAGAATGAAATAGAAGATTCCCTTTCCTTAATCAAAAAGTTTTTATGCCCCCCCCCCACCCCCCGACTCAGGAAGTGGGGACAAAGCTCCTTCCACCGCTCATCCTGTGCAATGACACCGAGGTGGGTGATGAGCGGGATCTGCTCTCGCTGTCTTTTGTACTAAACAAGAGGGTACAATTTAGATAAGCTGCCTGCTGTCAATCGATACATGTATTATCCCCAGAAAAGCCCTAATAATGGGGCGCCCATGTCACCGAACGGCCTTCAAAACCAAAGATGGTGTAATGTATATTTATGACGCAGAATACAGTCATGCCACTGCCATTAAATACTGGAGTGGTGGCCTAGTTGGTAGAGCATCCGCCCCACAACTGGGAGGTCGTGGGTTCAAATCCCGGCTGGGTCATACCAATGACCATATAAAAATGGTACTTTCTGCCTTCTAGCTTGGTGCTTAGCATAAAAGAATGGGGAAAGTAAAGTTAACACGGCATGGTGTCCCACATGCCGTGTTAGGGATTAACTAATTTAACTAACTGCCATTAAGGGGGGGGCAACGTAATAATACAAGAGTTTACAGGGCATAAATCCTCAAGTATGTCTAATATTACATAAGATGAGCACCAGGGGGCAAAGACAGGAACACTTTAGGAACTTTGGATTCCTGTTATATATTTTTTTCTCGCTCATAAGCCAGTGGTGCGTAGCACAAAGTGAGATGTGATCTCGGTGGAACTGCAAGCATCAGGTGAGCTGTGAAGCTGTGGTTGCAGTCACCTGCGTTTGGCTTCACACACCTAGCCCCCCCCCCCCCCGCCGCTGCACCTTAGCCCGCAGTCACTTAGCAAGAGGGGTGTGAATTTGTTTTCACCCGGGCGTTAATGAACTGTGGGCTTTGTGCGCTTAATGAGAGTGTGCCTCTATTGAGCGAAGGTACCTGGGAGGATAATAAGAGTTCACAATTCAAAAACTTCTCCCCTGCCACAGCTTTGGACGCGGTAACAAAAGAGCCGTTGAAGGCCGTCGATGCCATTCATCTCTGACCTGCCAAATCAGCCACACGAGGAAACAAGACTCTGAGAGTATTCGTCATCCATCAAGAACATGCAGTTTTGTGCCACCGTTACTGGCTTGTAGCCAAGTCCAAAGCGACTCATTGTGCAGCAGCCAAAAGACAAAGGCAGCTCCCCCTCTGCTCTGTGAGGGCGGTGCGTGGAGGTGTGGGTGGTTATGCAGATCACTAATTGTACAGGCCACCGGGGGAAAGGGAGAACGGAATGGCAGCCTCCCTGCAAGACACTGGGAGGGAGGGGAGGAATGGACTGGTGCGAGGCTCCTTTCTCTCCCTCTCTTTCGCCTTCGTTTTCACTCCCTCTACCCTAAATTGGCAGCTGGCAGGCAAATGAATGCGGTGTGAAGTGAGCCCACTGAAGTGCAGGGTCCTGCTGTTCAGGCAACAAAGGGGCTCCATGCGAGACATCTGCTGTTCAGTTATCAGAATACATTTAGTCACGTGCCTCCCTTCCTTGCTCCTTCTCCACTCCTCTTCCACTGCAGCCACCCAACATCCATTCTGAGCCTTTCTTTCTACCCACTTCTCTTCAATGGCATTCTCACTCCTCCACTGATACCACCCCCCCCCAACACCTCCCTCCACCCTGCGTCCTTCTCTCGTTCCCTGATGTACCACCATAATCCCTCTCTCCACCTCTTTCACTTGCCTTTATTTAAACAGTTTAGGTCTGGCAGATAACCCCGGAGTGCTTCCTATCTGGTCCAAAATGCGTGAACCCTGCGTGAATGATCAGAAGACGGCCCGAGGAAACAGCAGACTGAATCTTAATGAGCCACGCTTGCACAAGCAAAAGTAAATTGAGCTTACCACCATGATAAATTAAGCTAATGAATGCAATTGTTTTGTGGCACGCTAGCTTGGGCTGGAGCCAGATGGGCAATACTTAGTGCTGAGTTTTGTGGCGCTCCTCTTACTTTTTTCCTTGTTCTCATGTTCAGAAAGTATACAGCTTGCAAACAGAAAACGATATACTAATGGCATATGATATACACTTGCTTCTCAATTGAGTGCATCTGAATTGATTTGCAGTGGGTATACGTAGCTGTTTGGGATTCGCGTGCATCTGGCACCGCTGACCAGGGACTTGCAGCTGTGTGAAACAAGCCACTGACATAATAGGAGACAGCAGTGTACATTCCTTCCCCTGTTTCCTGCCCTAACTCACGATATCCGTGTTTACTTTAACACTTAATCCTTGTAAAGTGTGTCATTTGGTTTGCACGCTCTTCATTCTCCACTTTGTCCTCCATCCTCTCCCAGTGGTGCAGACAGCATGAAGGTTGCACATCCAGGAAGGGACAACCCCCCCCCCCCCCCACACCCCCACCCCACTCCTGTACTGCGTGTAAACTAGATGACTTCCTCTAGGCAGGTGGCACATATCCAGATGTTCTCTCGATTTCCTCTGTGCGTGTCTACTTGTGTGTGTGTGTGCGTGCATGTGTTGCTTGACACACCTCGAGATTGTGACCTCTGCGCTCTCTCCACAACATCACCACTGGAGCAGTTTAGACCATAATGACTTGTATCGCCCGAGGCCCCGCCACATCTGTGGCTCCCTTCCTCCATCGCCATCGTTCCCTCTTTCCATCTACTTTTCTCTTTGTCTTTCTACCTCTCTAACTGCACAACTTGTCCATAAATTCTCCTACACATACTACACTCCATCTTGTTTATTCACTTTGGACAACAGTTCTATTATTGGAGAGTGTGTGTGTGTGTGGGGGGGGGGGGATGCAAGACTTATTCTGCAAGAACTTAACACACGTCTAACATGACACCTTTCTGCCGCAATAAACAAATACATCATTCAATTCAGCAAGCGGGAGAAGGTGGTTGCAGCACCTCGTCGGGAATCCCAAATGTCCATGATAAAGCATGAGGTCTGCACTAACACCGACTGGATCCGGTGTCACATGGAATGATGTGTGCTCCACCAACAGCAAGCTAACTCATTACGGACTCAGGAGGGCACGGTGGGGGGGATGGTGCATCCAAAATGTGGCCATGTGCTGACCAGGCGTTCTGTCCCATTCCTCCCCCCCGGCTGTATATATAGAGAGCAATGACCTCTCACTCAGACAGTGCGCAGTTGGATGGATTGCACATGACATTTGTGACACCGCATGCATGCCAGATATGCATCTCCATGGTGTCAACTTGTCCGTCAAGCCATCGCACAGGCAGCACATGCATATCGCAATAAATGTTCGGCAGCTCCAGCGGGAAAGCCGCACGCGGTTTGACTCAGACTTTTGCTGTTTCGCCCACGTAAGCTGTGTCTTTGTGAATACGGCAAGGTGTCGAAGCCCACTTTACACGTGACGTACAGTTAAATCCAAAATCCGCATGCAAATAATCGCCTTCATCGTCACAACACAGAGGGTCTAATTCTCAACCGAGATGCATCTGTAGATTTTTTTTTAACGATACACTGTAATAGTGCCACCCGTAAGCTACTGTATCCATCTGGATTTGCACGTACACACACATGCGTGCACACACACTCATCCTCCCCTCACCACACACAGTGTCTTGTTTTCAGGTTCATTAAGCCCCAGTGTTACCCGGAGTGGCTGACAGGATGAGGAACAGTGCAGAAATCTCCCCCTGCAGGTATCCATTCACATTATCATTGGGAAAAAGCCTCTCTCGTCAGTGCCCTTGTTACGGCTCGAGGGGGGGACCACTAATTAGAGAGACAAGAACTGCTTGAGAATAAGTCCATTATGCCCATGTGGGTCCAAAAAGCTTAAAATACCTGGAATATCAGCAAACTCCCAGCACCGCATCTAATCACTCTTCTTCTGCCGAGGGCATCTTTTAAAGCATGGAAAAATACGGAGAAAGACTTGTAGAGAGAGACAGAAGTGAGCGATGGGGGGGGGGGGGGCTGTCAGCTGTTTTGAAAGGCTTTATGAAAATTATCTTCCAATTAAAAGTGATGATCAAATCAGACCTGAGCCACACTCATGAGTTTGCACAGATTTTGCTCGATTTCTCTCCGTTCCTCTTTCTAACCTGCATGTGAATGAGCACGTCTGTGGAGAGAGCCGCAGTTCAGATGAACTTTGGCTCATCACTGATAATTATACTAATGCATCAGAAATGTCTCTATCCAAGCACAAGAACTATGTGCAGCAGCTCATTATAGTAATACAGTTTAGGGTGAAATATATCAAACTGATTATTACCACTCATGGCGGCGCGGTGGCAGAGTGGTTAGCACTGCGGCAGCACAGCAACTCACCCTTAGCTGGGGAATCCTGGGTTTGATTCCAGCCCCCAACCAACAGTGATCTGTGTGGAGTTTGCATGTTCTCCTCGTGTCTGTGTGGGTTTACTCGGGGATTTCTCCGGTTTCCTCCCACATGCCAAAAACATGCAAGTTAGATTAACTGGCATCAAACTGGGGATTCTAAATTGTCCTTAGGTATGACTGTGAGAGTGAATGGTTGTCTGTCTCTCTGTGTTGGCCCTGCAATGGACTGGCGATCTGTCCAGGGTGTACCCTGCCTCTCGCCCAAAGATGCTGGGATAGGCTCCAGCCCCCCCGCGACCCGAAAAGGATTAAATGGAAGAAGATGAATGAATGAATGAATGAATGTTCTCTTTGTGCCAATCCACAGAAAAAAGTAGCAGGGATACTACAATTTAAAAAAAAATATATATATATACAAAAACTGAATATATGTACTGTTTTATTGATTTAAAAAATGCATAAAATAATTTTAAGGACCTCTGCTTTATGTTCATTTCAGTGTTATGGTATAAGATGACAAGATTTGTGTACCTTCACACAAATGTGGGGGCAGCTGTGGCGCAGGTGTAGTGTGGCCGACTACTGATTGGAGGGTCAGGGGTTCGATTCCTGCTCTGTCTACAGTCTGCATGTCAAAGTGTCCTTGACCAAGACACTGAACCCCCAGTTGTTCCTGGTGGGTCAGGCCAGCACCTGTGCATGGCAGCTCTGCCGCCATCAGTGTGTGAACGTATGTGTGATAGCAAGGGTCTGGTGGATAGCAGGATCTGTAAAGCGCTTTGGTCATCTAGAGATGAGAAAAAGCGCTATATAAGTGAACGCCATTTACCATGTTTTACTTTTTGTAGAAGTTTAATTAATAACTCAGTTATATCCCATTTACACAGAGGTGGAGATTGCTGAGAGATCGCTGAGTGATGACAAAATGGCCAGATCTGCAAATGATCTTTCAATCATCGCTCAGAGATCGCCAAAATTGGTGTCCAGTGATCTCCATGGCCCTCAAATCTTTGACTCATTCCAAAACAATCTCTCAACGATCATCAAAGGCAAGTGATCTCTCAATGATCTCTTGTTGAGGGCTCAATGATCTCATCGATCTCCCAGTGATCTCTCAGCAATCTTTCAATGGACTCTACTGGTCTTTCATCCAACACTTGGTGATCCCTCACTGATTGGCTGATGGCTGAGTGATCAGGGAGGGATCACTGACCATTTGATGAAAGACCAATAGTCTATTGAAAGATCATTGTGAGATCATTGGGAGATCAATGAAATTGTTGAGCTCTCCTCGAGAGTTCATTGAGAGTTTCTTAAGAGCTCTTTTTCCTATGGAGATCGTTGAGAGATTGTTTTGGATCTCTCACTGTGGCGATCACTGGAAGATCAGTCCAGGGACAAGAGCCCATCCAGGGACAAGAGTTGCAAATTAGCTTAATGCTATGCACTCTCTGTGCAACACATCAGATTTTTTTTTTTGTCTATGTTTATTGCACTGTCCCTGACAAATAAACATATAAATAAATAAATAAAATGGGAGATCTTTGAAAAATCATTGAGTGATGGGGCCATTTTTTTCATCTCAATGATCTCTCAATAATCCCCACCCCGTGTGAAGGGGGTAGAAGAGCACTAGAAATCTCCCAAATACATGCAGTTGAAACAAGAAGTTTACATTGCATAAAAACAGATAACCTTCTTTCCTCACTGTCTGACATTAAATCAGACTAAACTTTTCCTGTTTTAGGTCAGTTAAGATAACCAAAATTATTTACATTTGCTAAATAATTTTTATATTTGACAAATAATTTTTTAGAGAATTTTTAATGACTTTCTTCAAAGTTTGAAGTTTACATACCCTAAGATTACTATACCTTTAAACAGTTTGAGAAAGTCCAGATGATGATGTCATGGCTTTGGAAACTTCTAATAGGTTAATTGACATTTGAGTTAAGTGGAGGCATGCCTGTGGACGTATTTTGAGGCACACCTCAAACATACTGCTTCTTTGTGTGACATCATGGGAAACTCAAAAGAAATCAGCCATGATATGAGGAAAAGAACTATGGACCTCCACAAATCTGGTTCATCTTTGGGTACAATTTCCAAGGTGCCACGTTCATCTGTCCAAACAGTTATAAACAAATATAAACATAATGGGCCGACTGTGGCACAGGTGTAGATTGTGGTCAACCAGTAATCAGAGAGTCTGTGGTTCGATTCCTGCTCTGTCTGTGGTCTTCATGTGTCTGCAGTGCACTGCAAGTGTCCTTGACCAAGCCACTGAACTGCTCCTGGTGGGTCAGGCCAGCACCTTGCGTGACAGCTCTGCTGCCATCAGTGTGTGAATGCATGTGTGAATGGGTAGATAGCCAGATCTGTAAAGTGTTTTGGTCATCCAAGGATGAGAAAAAAGCACTATATAAGTGAACGCCATTTACCATTATAGGAATGTCCAGTCATCATACCGCTCAGGAAGGAGATGGGTTCTGTGTCTCAGAGATGAATGTGTTTTGGTGAGAAATTTTCACATCAACCTCAGAAAAAAGACACACAAAGACCTTGTGAAGATGCTGGCTGAAGCTGGTAAAGAGTTTCATTATCCACAGTGAAACGAGTCCTGTACCAACATGGGCTGAAAGATCAGTCAGCGAGGAACAAGCAATTATGCCAAAAGCAACATAAAAAAGCCAGATTGCAGTTTACAAATGCACACAGGGGCAAAGGCCGTAATTTTTGTCTTGTGGTCTGATGAAACTAAAACTGAACTGTTTGGCCATAATGAACATCGTGACATTTGGAGGAAAAAGGGGGAAGCTTACAAGCCTGAGAATACCATCCTAACTGTGAAACAGGGAAGTGGCAGCATCAAGTTGTGGGGGTGTGTTGCTGCAGGAGAGACTGGTGCACTTCACAAAATAGATGGCATCACGAGGTAACATTCTGTGGAAATATTGAAGAAACATCTCACGACATAAGACAGGAAGTTAAAGCTTGGGCACAAATGGGTCTTCCAAATGGACAATGATCCTAAGTATGCCACAAAATTAGCTACAAAGGGGCTTAAGGACAGGGCTGGACTGGGACAAAAATAAAACAGCCCTGGCATTTTTGGTCCAGGCGGCCCACCATGACTGGTCAAACAACATCAGCACAGACAATCCAGTTAAATATGTGAAAGTACTGTGCCATTCCCCAAAGCAACAGTAAAGCTGAGTAGTAAGCTGCATGCAAGACGGGAATAGAATAATTAGTCACATGATCACATTAGTTCCTGTTTAAAAGATGCATAACTGGGAATAATTTCATAACATAAAGCTTCTCCCCTTACAACAACTGCAGGGATGTGCAAAGACATTTTGAGGGGCCAAAGTAAGGGCACCCTCCCACTCTGACCCCTGTTACTTGAATAATTAACAGCCTACTGTAAATCTTCTAATATTAGAAGCTTTGTTCATGGCTTCAAGTCGACTATCAACAATTTGTTAAGCAGCAACATTCAACCATCACACTTAATGGTCTAACAGAGGTTAGAATTATCCCACTTTTGCCCTTGACAAGAGAATCACTATTTGAGAGAGCGAGAGAGAGACAGAGAGAGAGAGAGAATTACTTTAACTATTTTGCACAAATAAATCAAAATTTTCCAAAGTTGCAAAACTCTGAGAAAAAGCCACAAAATTACAAGGAAAACCCCCCCATCACAAACATATACAATAAAAGCATCAAATTTACTAGAATAAAGTAACAAATTTATAGGGACAAATGAATGGGCATTCTTATTCTAAGAGTAATTACCCAAAAATAGCTGAGCAAGAAGAAGCAACTGCAATGTGACTTTAGTCTCAACAGTTTGAGGTTTTTCCTCTTGAATTTATAGCAGTTTTATTCTAGATTTATGACCTTTTCCTTGTAAAATTGAAAGGTTTTTATCCCCACATAAATCAACTTTTTCCTCATAATTTGTGTCTAGTGCTAATTTAGAGGTTTTTCTTGTACATTTGGGACTATTTACTCCCTTAAACTTGTGAGGTTCTTCCTCATAAATTAGTCCCTCCAGGATTTCACAGGATTTTTTATTTATTTATTTTTTTATTGTTGCGGTAAGTTGTGGGGATCTCTTTGGGGATTGCCTGAATTGCGCATTGGCCCATGTCCAGACCGGAGATTCACAGCTTTAAAACTCATTGACAAGATGTAATAGTGACTTTTACCTTTAAAGACATATAAACTGTTACAACACTAGCTGTAGTATTAGATTTGCTCATTTTTTGTGTGATTTTACAGCGTGTCTCCTCATGTGCTCCCAAGACGGGGGTTCTTTCAGGCAGGCGGACGTTTTTCAACACAAACCCAGCACTTCATAGACATGGTCATTACGGAGACTTGAGGAGACGTTCACCGGTGGGCTGGGGGAGACGGAAGAAGGAACGATGTGGGAAAACTTGCAGGTGAGTGGCTTTTTTTAAAATAGAGCTGTGTGATAGATTCAATTATCTTTATTGTGTTCTGAGTGTGTGCGTGCGTGCGTATATGTGTAGATGTTGCAGCCAGGGCGAGCAGAGCACCATACAGTCTGGCAACCCTAGGAATGAGCAAAGGCAGGGAGGATTAGTGTCTGAACTCAGGAGGGAATGTACAGTGATGTTTAGAGCTTACTGTCGATGAGGTGGTGAACAGCTCAGGTTAGTCCCGAAGGCCCCGGCCAGGGAGACAGCATCTACTGTCCCGGTTGCGGATGGAGATGATAGCGGTGTTGTCGAGGTGTAGTGTCACTTGGTCCGCCGCCAGGAGGGAGAGGTCTGCCGCCACGGATCTCCACCTGTGCACAGGGGATTAGAGCGTAGAATAATGATGAAGGAAGAGATGGCTTACTTGTCGTGGAGACATGAGCCCTTCCAGATGAACGACGAAGGAAGACGAGTTTCTCTGAAGAACGTAGACAACGAGAAGGAAGACTCTGGAGGAAGACAAAGACGTGTGCCGGTCTCATCAGACCAAGGAGTAAGACGACTTAAATAGCTCAGATGATGAGGGAGAGCAGGTGTGTGCGCAGCTGTGGAGAATCGGGCAGGCAGAGCAAATCATCACAGTACTCCCCCCCACGTGGCGCCTCTCGCCGACCGATCTAGCCTACCCGGGTGCGTCTGGTGGAAGTCCCTGATGAGTTGAGGATCCAACACGAAGGAGGGACACGCCCAGGACCTCTACTCAGGGCCGTAACCCTCCCAGTCCACCAGGTACTGTAGGCCGCGACCCCGGCGACGGACGTCCAGGATGGCGTTGACCTTCCACGCCAGGTCGCCATCGATCACCACTGGTGGAGGTGGCGTCTTGGGAGGGGGGCACAGAGGGCTGGAACAGAACGGCTTTACCTGAGAGACATGAGAGGTGGGACAGATGCGGAGGGAGGGGGGGGGAAAGCCAGGCACACGGCAACAGGATTCTCAATATGGGTTATTGCAAACAGCCCAATAAACTACTGAGAGAGTTTCCTCGACTCAGCCTTGAGATTGATGCTTTTAGTCGAGAGCCATACCTGTTGGCCCACCCGATAAGGTGGAGCCGGCGTCCTGCGACGATTGGCGATCGTGGTGTTGCATTCTGCCATGCACCGCAGCGCAGTCCGGATAGCTCTCCACACCTGGCGGCAGTGTCTCAGGTGGGCTAAAACGGACGGTACAGCAATGTCCCTCTCCTCGTCGGGAAACAGCAGAGGATTGTACTCCAGAGAGGCCTCAAAAGGGAGCATGCCTATAGCTGATGACACGGTGGTGTTACAGACGTGGACAAAATTGTTGGTACCCCTCTGTCAATGAAAGAAAAACCCAAAATGGTCACAGAAATAACTTGAATCTGACAAAAGTGGTAATAAATAAAAATTCGATGAAAATTAACCAATGAAAATCAGACAATGCTTTTGAATTGTGGTTCAACAGAATTATTTTAAAAAACAAACTCATGAAACAGGCCTGGACAAAAATGATGGTACCCCTAGAAAAGATTGAAAATAATGTGACCATAGGGACATGTTCAACCAAGATGTGTCCTCTAATTAACATCACAGGTGTCTACAAACTTGTAATCAGTCAGTCAGCCTATTTAAAGGGTGACAAGTAGTCACTGTGCTGTTTGGTGACATGGAGTGTACCACACTGAACATGGGCCAGAGGAAGCAAAGGAGAGAGTTGTCTCAGGAGATTAGAAAGAAAATTATAGACAAGCATGTTAAAGGAAAAGGCTATAAGACCATCTCCAAGCAGCTTGATGTTCCTGTGACTACAGCTGCACATATTATTCAGAAATTTAAGATCCACAGGACTGTAGCCAACCTCCCTGGACATGGCTGCAGGAGGAGACGGACAATACGAATAGTAACAAAAGAGCCCAGAACAACCTCTAAACACGTTCATGGTGAACTCCAAGGTCAAGGTACATCAGTGTCAGATCGCACCATCCGTCGTTGTTTGAGCCAAAGTGGACTTCATGGGAGACAACCAAGGAGGACACCGCTGTTGAAAACAAATCATAAAAAGGCCAGACTGGAATTTGCCAAACTGCATGTTGACAAGCCACAAAGCTTCTGGGAGAATGTCCTATGGACAGACGAGACAAAACTGGAACTTTTTGGCAAGGTACATCAGCTCTATGTTCACAGACGCAAAAATGAAGCATACCAAAAAAAGAGCACTGTCCCTACTGTGAAACATGGAGGAGGTTCTGTTGTGTTCTGGGGCTGCTTTGCTGCATCTGGCACAGGGTGTCTTGAATCTGTGCAGGGTACAATGAAATCTCAAGACTATCAAGGTATTCTAGAGAGAAATGTGCTGCCCAGTGTCAGACAGCTTGGTCTCAATGGCAGGTCATGGGTCTTGCAACAGGATAATGACCCAAAACACACAGCTAAAAACAACCAAGAATGGCTAAGAGCGAAACATTGGACTATTCTAAAGTGGCCTTCTATGAGCCCTGACCTAAATCCTATTGAACATCTGTGGAAGGAGCTGAAACATGCCATCTGGAGAAGGCACCCTTCAAACCTGAGACAACTGGAGCAGTTTGCTCATGAGGAGTGGGCCAAAATACCTGCTGAGAGGTGCAAAAGTCTCATTGACAGTTACAGAAATCGTTTGATTGCAGTGATTGCCTCAAAAGGTTGTGTAACAAAATATTAAGTTAAGGGTACCATCATTTTTGTCCAGGCCTGTTTCATGAGTTTGTTTTTTTTAAAATAATTCTGTTGAACCACAGTTCAAAAGCATTGTCTGATTTTCATTGGTTAATTTTCATAGAATTTTTATTTATTATCACTTCTGTCAGATTCAAGTTATTTCTGTGACCATTGTGGGTTTTTCTTTCATTAACAGAGGGGTAACAACAATTTTGTCCACGTCTGTATGAGCATACTCAATCCACGGGAGGTGGGTGCTCCAGGACGCTGGGTTGGCGGTGGCGACGCACCGCAGCACTGACTCCTGATTGACCCGCTCACATTGTCCATTACTTTGCGGGTGGTACCCCGATGACAAGCTAACCGTAGCCTCGATGGCGTTGCAAAAAGATCTCCACACCTGAGAAACAAACTGGAGCCCCCGGTCAGAAACGATGTCCAGGGGGATGCCGTGCAGCCTCACCACATGAATGTTGAGCAGGTCCGCTGTCTCCTTTGCCGTGGGCAGCCCATGCAGGGGGATGAAGTGGGCTGCCTTCGAGAACCTGTCCACGATGGTGAGGATGACAGCGTGATGGTTAGAGGGTGGAAGACTGGTGACGAAGTCCAGGGCCACGTGGGACCAGGGCCTGCCAGGGATAGGGAGAAGGCGAAGAAGGCCGGCCGGAGGAGAAGAGGACATCTTGCCAGCAGCACACTGGGGACAGGCGCGGATATATTCTCCGACGTCCTTCTGAAGCGAAGGCCACCAAAAAGTCCTCTGCAGAAGCGCCACCGTGCGTGCCATCCCAGGGTGGCACGAGAGCTTGGAGGAGTGGGCCCAATTAATCACCTTGCCCTGGACAGCAGATGGAACAAACAGCCTCCCTGCTGGTCCCCCGTCCAGGCCCGCCTCGGTCTCCTGCGCTCTCAGGACCTTGTCTTTGATACCCCACGAGAGGGCGCCCACAATGCACGACGGGGGGATGATGGGGTGCTCCGATACCTCCACGGCATCTGAGGTGAATTGTCTGGATAAGGCGTCCGGCTTGGTGTTTTTGGACCCGGGACGGTAGGTGATGGTGAAATCAAAACGACCAAAAAACAGGGACCAACGGGCCTGGCGTACATTCAGACGTTTGGCCGTCCTGAGGTATTCCAAGTTTTTATGGTCCGTCCAGACGATGAACGGCTGGGAAGCCCCCTCCAGCCAATGGCGCCACTCCTCCAGCGCAAGCTTGACTGCCAGGAGCTCCCTGTCCCCGATGTCATAATTCCTCTCCACCAGGGAGAGGCGATGGGAGAAGAGATTTTGTCGTCTACCAGGGTGTGCTGGGACAGCACGGCTCCTATGCCAGAGTCCGAGGCATCCACTTCCACCAGGCATTGCAGAGCGGGATCCACCTGTGCCAAGATCAGAGGGGAGGAGAATTGAGATTTCAGGTTGACAAAGGCTGCCTCAGCCTCCTCCGTCCACCGGAAGGGCACCTTGGAGGAGGTGAGATGGGTCAGAGGGAGGGCAGTAATACTGTAGTTCTTGATGAAGCGGTGGTAGAAATTGGCGAATCCCAGGAACTGTTGTAGTTGCTTCTGGGAGGAGGGAGTTGGCCACTCTACCACCGCTTTTACCTTGTCAGGGTCCGCGATGACCTCATTGTGAGAAATGATGAAACCCAGGAATGACGTCTTGGAAGTGTGGAATTCACATTTCTCAGCCTTCACAAACAGTTTGTTCTCAAGTAGCCGCTGCAAGACTCGCCTCACGTGCACCCGATGCTCATCCAGGGACTGGGAAAAAATCAGAATGTCATCCAGGTATACAAAGACAAATGAGCCCAAAAAGTCCCTCAGCACGTCATTGATAAGGCACTGAAATACGGCAGGGGTGTTGGTCAGCCCAAACGGCATTATGAGATATTCAAAATGACTGCTAGGGGTCCGGAACCCTGTCTTCCACTCATCGCCCTCCCGAATCTGCACCAGATGGTAAGCGTTGCGGAGGTCAAGTTTGGTAAACTAGGAGGCCCCCCGGAGGGAATCAAACACCGTATTGATCAAGAGAAGAGTGTATTTGTCCTTGATGGTGATATTGTTGAGCTCACAGAAGTCGATGCAAGGCCTCAGTGAGCCGTCTTTCTTGCCCACGAAGAAGAAACCCGCCCCCATCACCAAGGACGAAGGCCAGATTATGCCCGAGTTCAATGACTCCTTAATATACTAAGTCTCCATAGCCTCCCGCTCTGGGGCTGACAGGTTGTAGAGCTGACTCGATGGTAGCGGGGCTCCAGACCGGAGGTTGATGGCACAATCGTATGGGCGGTGGGGGGGGGGGGGGGGAGATAGAGCTTGGGCCTTACTGAAAGCAGCCCCCAGGTCGTGATATTCTGGGGACACCTTGGACAGATAGGGGGGGTGTCGGTGACACCGAGGGGCACGGATGGCGAGTAAGCAGCAGACTGAAGGCAAGCACTGAGACAGAACGAGCTCCAAGACACTATGTTCCCCGAGCACCAGTCAATCATAGGGTTGTGTAATCGGAGCCAGGGGTAGCCGAGGATAACAGGAGAGGTGGACACCGGCAGCATGAACAACCTGAGCTGCTCCCGATGATTCCCAGACACTATGACTGATACTGGAGCGATCTGTTTTGACACCACGGCCAGTGGGGCTTTGGACAGGGCGATTAGTTTCAGGGGGGTCTTTAATTGGTGATAAGGAAGCCCCAGCTGGGTTGCCAGCTCCCCAGAAATGAAGCTCTGCTTGGCTCCCGAATCAACAGGAGCGTGTGTGGCTATCTCAGTCTGGTTATGGACAAAGCGGATAGGTAATAGGAATCTATTGAGGGGGATATGTTGAGGTGAGTCTGTGAGTCCCCCTACTGCGACGCACGGACTCCCTCTTTTGGACGTATGGGACAGGTAGCAACCTCATGCTCCTCGCTGCCACAATAGAGGCATAGCCCTAACTCACGGCACCGCTGTTTCTCCGCTAGCAGTAATTTGGACTGCCCTACTACCATTGGCTCAAGGGAGTCTAGAGAATCAGAGGGAGACAGGGCCAGCGGGGGGGGGGGGGGGGGCGGGGGGCTGCGGGGAGCAGTGAAACTAGGTGCCCAAGCGACCGGAAGCCTTGCACTCAGTGGCCCGCTCCCTTAACCAATTGTCTAGGCTAATGGCTAGAGAGATAAGCTCGGTTAGACTACTGGGCTTTTCTAGGTGGGCTAGCTCATCCCTCAGGCTAGGGCTAAGGCTCCTAACAAAGACGCTACAAAGCGAGGCGCCCTCCCACCCCACCTCCGTGGCTACCACCCGGAAATCTATGGCGTAGTCGGCTACAGATTTGCTTCCTTGCCTTAAGTTAAGCAGCCGGGAGGTAAGCACGCTGTCATGGTCGGAGTAGTCGAAAACCTCGTTAAACTCGCTAATGAACTGGTCATAGGTCATAGTAGCATAGTCAGCCCTAGCCATCACCGTGTATGCCCAGGCTAACGCCCGCCCCTCCAGGAGATTAACTACATAGCCTATACGGCTGTGACTAATGGGAAAGTCCCCGGGCACCCACTGAAAGACTATCCCGCACTGCAATAGAAACCCCCTAGCCTCCCCTAGCTTACCGCTAAAGCAAGTGGGCGTGGGAATTGATGTCAGGCGGGATGGTGGAGACTGAGCAGGTCGGGAACTATCGGGAGCAGTGGTGCTACCTGAAGTCGGGGGGAAGGGCTGAGGACCCGACAGGCGATCCAACCGGGAATTAATCTGGACCAGCTGGGTGAGTATAACCTGTTGTTGGTGTGATAACTGATCTACTCGAGCCTCCAAGATGTTAACCTTGTGCGCTAGCACACTGTCTGATGGGTCATTGTGTCGGAGTTGTACTGACATGTTTTTAGGACCCAGTAAGCAGACACAGACTCAAAAGTACATTCAATTATCTTTATTGTGTGCTGAGTGTGTGTGTGCGTGCGTGTATGTGTAGATGTTGCAGCCGGGGCGAGCAGAGCACCATACAGCCTGGCAACCCTAGGAATGAGCAAAGACAGGGAGGATTAGTGTCTGAACTCAGGAGGGAATGTACAGTGATGTTTAGAGCTTACTGTCGATGAGGTGGTGAACAGCTCAGGTTAGTCCCGAAGGCCCCTGCCAGGGAGACAGCGTCTATTGTCCCGGTTGCGGATGGAGATGATAGCGGTGTTGTCGAGGTGTAGTGTCGCTCGGTCCGCCGCCAGGAGGGAGAGGTCCACTGCCACGGATCTCCACCTGTGCACAGGGGATTAGAGCGTAGAATAATGATGAAGGAAGAGATGGCTTACTTGTTGTGGAGACGTGAGCCCTTCCAGACGAATGACAAAGGAAGATGAGTTTCTCTGAAGAACACAGACGATGAGAAGGAAGACTCTGGAGGAAGACGAAGACGTGTGCCGGTCTCATCAGACCAAGGAGCAAGACGGGCTTAAACAGCTCCGATGATGAGGGAGAGAAGGTGTGCACGCAGCTGTGGAGAATCAGGCAGGCAGTGCGAATCATCACAGGTGGGGGTGTTAGAGGTGTTAAGAGGTTTGATTGGGCAGTCCAGTGCCAGTAATTAAAATAAACGAATGGGCTGCTGTCAGTACTTCAAAGGCCAGTGCGCAGTGGTCCTTGAAGCTGTGGTTACATAATTATATTGATGACGACACACTGGCCCACATGTGCGTCAGCCCACTGGGCAAATGCCCAGTATGCCAGATTGCCAGTCCAGCCCTGCTTAGGGACAACAAAGTCAGTGTTTTGGAGTAGCCATTACAAAGCCCTGATCTCAATCCCATAGAAAATTTGTGGGCAGAGCTGAAAAGATGTGTGTGAGCAAGGCGGCCTACAAACTTGACTCAGTTACACCAGTTCTGTCAGGAGGAATGGGCCAGAATTCCAGCAAACTATTGTGAGAAGCTTGTGGAAGGATACCCAAAATGTTTGACCAAAGTCATAGTTTAAAGACAGTGCTACCAAATACTAAGGAAGTGTATGTAAACTTCTGATTTTGAAGAAAGTAATAAAAAATAATTTAGCAAACAGAAAAATTATTTAGCAAAATAATAGCATTATTTTTATTTATTTAATTACATTATTAATTATTAATTATTTTAATTAATTATTTAGCAAATAATTTTGGTAATCCTAAGTGACCTACAACAGGAAACGTCTAGTCTGATTTAATGTCAGACAATGAGGAAAAAAACCAAAAACATTATGTCTTTTTATACAGTGTGTGTAAACTTCTGGTTTCAACTGTGTGTATATACGTATATATACCTCTTTGATCACGCAACAAATTCTCAATGATCTCTCAGCAATCTCTCCTGGTCTCTCAATGAGTTCTCAAGGATCTTGCAAAGATCTCTATATATCAACCTGAAAATCCTACAACAATCTCCCAAACATTTACACAGAAATGGCTTTTCTGGAGCTTTAGGAGATCGTGGAGAGATCTAGTCAATTTTTTATCTCTCAGTGGTCACCCAGCGATCTCCGTCTGTGTACAGGGGCCCTTACAAACTAAAATACAGCATGCATTGGAAATACTATAATACCATATACAGTATAATACTTACAGAATAAACCTCCAAAGAAAACCTTACCTTTATTTGAACTTTGGTAATCTAAGCACTAGTGCATACATGTGCGTGCGCACGCGCGTGCACACACACACACACACACACACACACACACACACACACGCACACACACACACAACTACCTAAGACAAGAGCTACACCAAAATCCCTCAGCTTCAGTTATGACAACTGCTGAAAGTTTCACCTCTCCTCATTGTAAATTACACCAGCTTAAAATCACATACAATACTGTCCAATATTGGGAAGCAGTGCACAGAGAAAGCTACCAATTTCCACTTAACTTGATTCCGTTATACTTTGATTTCATTACGCGCCAACAAACAATCCATTAGTTTGAATGGAGGCTCTAAAGCAGGCAGGTGAATTCAGCCCGCATGCAGTTGGCAGTATTTATGCAAGTTGATTTAACTGCTGGATAGGGTCCTCTCATGAAACATGAGCCAGTTCCAGCATTTAACCTCACCATACTAATTTATGCACCATGGCATAGGGTACTTTATCATCTGCTCTTTGGGGAGCGACAGTCATCTCATTAGGCAGGATTTAATGAAATGCAAGGATACACTTCTTAATTCCGTAGATGGCTGAAACAAAAATCCAGTGTAAATCCTGCACTCTGCTGTAAGTGTATAAATTGTAGTAGCTAGAGGGGGAGGAGAGAAAAGGACGGTGCCATCAGAGACTTGAGCCTGTAGGTCCAATTTTTTTGTAATTTCTACTTTCCTGGTTAGTAAAATGTACTAAACAATGCAAACGCTGCCCTGGAGATTATCATTGTTAATACAGTAGATGGTGCCCAGAAATTCCTGTATGTTGTCTGCTGTAAGCCATTATAAATTCACCCATACTTACCAATTCCCTCCACTGATCTACCCTCAGGACTCCTAAGATATATTTTGCAAGAGGACAGCAGATTAAGCATTAGGGCAAACTGGTGACTGTTCTTGGCAAATGCAATTGTTCATTTCCAGCCTGCAGACAAGAGCCACTATACAAGGAGCCCACCAGTCCATCAGCAACAGCACGACACAGAACATTAACACCACGATTTACATCAAATTACTTACACTTGTGTATTAGATTAATTTATTTGACCAGTGCCGTGCACATGCAAGGAACTGATTCATACACACAAGGGAGCTCTGCTTAGTCTTCCACATGGATAATTTTTTTGGACAAAATGTTTTGGCCAAAAATACAGACATGAGCCAAAGCCTGATTTCATTAGCAACTTTCATGTTCATATGCATGCATTAAATGTGTAGGTGCATGAAGCAATGAGTAGCTGAGTACTCATTGGGAAACCTGGATTCAAAATATAACTGAGTCTGGTGGGCTTCTTTTCCAGATTCATGTGTGGAATTTTAGAGTCACAGTGACATGTTGGATCAGAGACTGTACATTCAAGATTCAAGAGATTCAAAGATTTTATTTGTCAATACTACTATACGTACAGGACATACAGGAGAATTGAAATGGTGTTTCTCTCTTTTCAGTGGTGTGCACAATACAAAAAAGAAAAAGGAATAAGGCTGGAAAAACAACAACAGCAGTCTATGTACAGTAATGCTACCCGTAGTGCAAATGGCGACAAGATAGATCCAGACCTCCCATTGTGCAAAGATAAGCAATGAACGATGAGACCCAGAAATCCAGAAAGTAGAGCAGTAATACTTGTAGTACCAAGTTCAATGCGGTAGTGTAGGTGCAGATAGTAACACATCGGACTGCACATGATCAATATTGCAATGACAGACAGCACCAGATATGACATTTGTGCAAATTGTTGCAGTAAAGTGCAGAGACATACAGCAGCAAATATATCACTATTGGTGTGCCAGTCTTTCTGTGCCAACAGCTGAGGTGATTATTGTCTGGGTGAGTGTGTTAAGGTCCGGGGGGGTGGGGGGGTGGACAGACTTCAGGGTCCTGATGGCCTGATGAACAAAGCTGTTTAGCGGTCTTGTGGGGCAGGCCTGGTGGCACCAGTACCTTTTCCCCGAGGGCAGGGGGCTGAAGAGGGAGTGGGAGGGGTGGGAGGTGTTGCCTGCAATGTTGATGGCTCTGCAGATGAGGCAGATGCCCGAGAGGGGGGCGGGGGGGCACCGATGATCTTGCTGGCTACTTTCACTGTGCGTTGCAGTGTCTTCCAGCAGGAGGTGGTGCAGCTTCCATACACACAGTGATGCAGCTGGTGAGGATGCTCTCAAGATTAGATTTAGATTAGGTTCAACTTTATTGTCATTACACATGTATGAATACAAGGTAACAAAACACAGTTTAGCATCCAATCAGAAGTGTGAAGGGCAGCAGTGCAGTATATACAGTAATTGACAGTATGTGCAATTTAAGCAAATATATGCAAATATATGCAGCAGTGCAGAAAGTTAAGAGTACCGTTATGTGCAAATAATGTACAATAAGTTAGGTGGGCAGTTATGTACAGGTGAGGATGGTAAGAGATGATGGTAAGAGAGTCAGCGGGGAACTAAGTTCAATAACGTGACAGCTGTTGGAAAGAAACTGTTCCTAAACCTGCTGGTTCTAGTCCAAAGGCTTCTGAAACGCCTTCCGGAGGGGAGAAGCTGGAACAGTCCATGAGCAGGATGGTTGGAGTCCCGAAGAATGCTGCGTGCCCGGCGCAGACATCTTTTCCTGTAGACGTCCTCTATAACTGGAAGTGGAGTCCCTGTGATGCGTTGGGCGGTTTTCACCACCCGCTGCAGTGCCTTACGGTCAGCGACAGAGCAGCTCCCATACTAGACTGTGACACAGTTGGTCAGGATGCTCTCTATCACGCAGCGGTAGAAGCTGCCCAGGATGTCAGTTGACAGATGGTTCAGTGTCCTCAAGAAGAAGAGGCACTGATGGGCCTTCTTGATCAGGCTGGTGGTGTTAACTGACCAGGACAGGTCCTCCGAGATGTGGGTCCCCAGGAATTTGAAGCTGGGTACACATTCAACAGCTATGCCATTGATATGGATGGGGTCATGTGTCTCTCCCCTCTCCTTCCTGTAGTCCACTATGAGCTCCTTGGTTTTGCTGGTGTTAAGGAGCAGGTTATTGTCAGCGCACCAAGTAGCCAAGTGCTCAACCTCTGCCCTGTAATCTGACTCATCGTTGTCCCTGATGAGTCCGATCACCGTGGTGTCATCTGCGAACTTTATGATGGAATTGGATCCATACATAGGCCTGCAGTCATGGGTGAAGAGGGAGCAGAGGAATGGGCTGAGCACACAGCCCTGTGGTACACCAGTGTTGAGTGTGATGATGGTGCCCCGGTAGAATGAGCACAAGATGGAGGGTGTGACTTGTGCTCTCCTCAGTTTGCAGAGGAAATGGAGGCAAGTTTGAGCCTTCTTGGCCAGTGATGTGGTGTTGTTGGATCATGAGAGGTCCTCAGAGATGTCCACCCCCAGGAACCTGGTGCTGCTCACACTCTCCACAGCTGCTCCATCGATGATCAGAGGGGGATGCTGTGTGTGCCCCCTTCTGAAGATGACCACAATCTTCTGGGTTTTTCCCACGTTCAGGAAAAGGTTGTTATCTTTACACCACTGGACCAGTTGGCTCACCTCGTTTCTGTAGTTGGCCTCCTCATTGTTGATGATGAGGCCCACCATCGTCGTGTCATCTGCAAACTTGATGATGTGGTTGGTGTTACAGGCTGGTATGCAGTCGTGGGTCAGCAGGGTGAAGAGCAGCGGGCTGAGCACGCACCCTTGTGGGGCCCCTGTGCTCAGTGTGATGGTCTTGGATGTGTTGCTGCCAACCCACACATTCTGTGGCCTCCCTGTGAGAAAGTCCAGCACCCAGTTACAGAGAGAGGTTTTGAGTCTCAAGTGTCTGAGTTTTTGTATTAGGTGCTTAGGGATGATTGTGTTGAATGCTGAACTGAAGTCCAAAAACAGCATTTGCACATAGGAGTTCTTTGAGTCCAGGTGGGTGAGGGCTGGATGGAGAGCAGCAGCGATGGCATCTGCTGTTGATCTTGTTTGGCCTGTATGCAAACTGAGATGGGTCGTGGGAGGGAGGCAACACAGACTTGATGTTCTGCATGACCAGCCCCTCAAAGCACTTCATTATGATGGGGGTCAGTGCTACGGGCCGGTAATCATTGTAGCTGGATGGGACTGGCTTCTTTGGGACTGATATTATGGTGGCAGTTTTGAAACATGTAGGGACAACAGCTTGAGTCAGGGAGATGTTGACAATCTCAGCCAGGACATTCTTGAGCTCCTCCACACAGTCCTTCAGAATGCGACCTGGTATGTTGTCTGGTCCAGCTGCCTTGTGCAGGTTGATCCTGGAGAGGGTCCTCTTCACGCTAGCCGGATCCAGACTTATGGCGTGCTCGTCTGGAGGAGGAGTTGTCTTATGTGCTGATGTACTGTTTTGTGCTTCAAAGCGGACAAAGAAGTCATTTAGGTTGTTAAGCAGTGTGATGTCACTCGCACAGGTCTGAGGTGGAGGTTTGTAGTTGGTGAGGATCTGTATGCCACGCCAGAGGGAGCATGCATCTCTGGTGGTGCTGAAGTGGACGGATATTTTCTTGCTGTACTGACGTTTTGCCTCCTTGATGCCACGGGACAGGTTGGTCCTAACTGTTGTTAGTCCTGCAGTGTCACCAGCCCTGAAGGCTGTGTCCCAAGCCCTCAGGAGCCTGTGGACCTCTGCTGTCATTCCATGGCTTTTGGTTGGCACGAACAGTGATGGTTTTGCAGTGAGTGACATCATCAATGCATTTTGCTATGTGTGCTACAACAACCTCAGTGTACTCCTCTAGGTTTGTGTGTCCATTTTGAGTGTCTGTGTGCTTGAAAGTGTCCCAGTCTTAGTGCTGAAGCAGTCTTTCAGAACATCAGAGGCCCCCTCTGGCCACACACGTACCTGCTTTTTTGTTGGTCTGATTGTTTTCACTATGGGTTTGTATGCCGGCCTTAACAAGATGGTGATGTGATCAGAGAGACCCAGCTGGGGAAGGGAGGAGGCTCTGTATGCTTTCTTGTGAGTTGTGTACACCAGGTCCAGCAAACTGTCTTCTCTTGTGAAGTCTACATGTTGGTGTAGATTTGGTAGGAGGGCCTTTAAATCTGCATGATTGAAGTCTCCTGCTATGATAAGAAATCAGTCTGGATACACCGTTTGTGTCTCACTGATGGCCTGATAGAGTTCTTTTAGTGCTTTACTTCTCTTGCCAATGCTGGTGGGCGGGGAATACACGGCGACTAGGAGGACATATGAAAATTCTCTCGGAATGTAAAAGGGTTAGCACTTGATGATCATAAACTCCACCAATGGAGAACAGTGTTTATGCACAATGGTTACATCACGGCACCAAGCATCACTGATGTAAACACACACCCCTCCCCCGCGCATCTTCCCTCCTTCCATGAACACTGTCGCTATGATAGCATGTTAGCCCAGCTAACTGAATGGCAGAGTCCGGCATATTGTCATTTAACCACGTTTTTGTAAGTTTTGCTGTCTAGTGAGCGTACGTTGGCCAGAATGAGGGAAGGAATCGGAAGTTTGTGTGGGCTAGCAGTTAGCTTTGTTCGGATATCTCCATGTTTACCTCTCTTTTGTCGCCTCTCACACCGTCTACGGCATCTCCATTTCGGATGAGACACAGCAGGCGAGTCCGGGGGTGTGGAGGACTGATGGAGAAGACCCAGGCCATGGAGTTCCTTTGTAACGCTCTGGTCCAGGACTTAATGTTTGGTCATATTCCTCATCTCCAGAAGGCTGTGGCGACTGTAGCTTGTGCACAGCATCATATACATACATTAAACACATGAATATACACTTAGGTGTAATATAAACAACACTAAGTGGCACAAAACACGAAGAGAGAAGAGAGGCCGCTGCATGCTCATACGCCACCTAGTAGTTTCATGTAATAATGTTGGTTAAATAAACTTTTATTTTCAGGCACAAAGGCAGTTTTGGGAGGGCTGTAATACACTGAATGTTAGTAATTTTTAAGACAGGCTCAAACACAATCGTAATAATCAGGGAAATCATGTTGTATAACTTGACTGTAAGAAGCAGCACCATCAGAAACCATAATATACTCCATAAGTGCATGGCATAAACTACTTGCATCGGTTTCAGCCTCTCACTTTATTGCCTGGAATGAGACAAACAATGCCAGCATAATATAGCAGTTTGACTGTAATTCATCTTCCACACCCTTTTTTTTTAAATACATTTAAACTGTTTTAGGCTCAACTCACTATACATGCAGTCACCTATTGAATGAAGTGCAGGACTGGAACAGTGCTCAGTCAACATTTCAGAGTCATTAGGCTGAGTGATCCCTCTGCAGGGTGCCATAACTACAAAGAAATTGGAGGCCATATCTAGACAGGAGGGAACATTGGGTGCCAACACTATTCCCTCATTATGTTCCCAGAACTGATAAGGCTTTTCTACAAAAAAGCTAAATGGATTCAAAAGAGCCTTCAGAAACACTAGAAGATAAAGCATAGTTGAACATTAAGGCATAGATTCTAAAAAATTATAACTAAAATGCATTTTCCCCCTCAATCCAGGAGTCAGTGATTCTATTTCTTTGTCTTCCACTATGGCAATGTATGCTAGCATTTTCAGTATTATTACCTTGACACAGTAGTGCCAAAAACTGTAGATGCTCTAGTAGGTGCTTCATGCTAACTCCAAAAATTACTATCTTCTCTGACTGTCCTTTAGAATTTGCTATTGCTTAATGGTAGGAGTAAGCCACATTGACTAATAGATATGTAGACATTGTCAGGTGTGTTTAAACTAGTTTCAGTTATTAAACTGGACCTCTCCACTGGGTTTACAAAATGGTGGATTGTCCTCCAACAGGAAACACCCTACATACTCATACTGGTATAAAAGAGGTCATCGATTCCACTTTTTCACATTTTAACAGCTCACACATCTCTTAATGAAATTTTGTGGCATATTTTGCTAAAATTACTGAAGCATTTTTTTTTCCTTTCTGAGAACACCTGGTTTCAGGCATGTCTCTTTAAGGGCCATATTACAAGAATGTGGTTAGTTGTCAGTGACGCAGAATGCATTTATGGGCGTTTCCAAGATCATTTCCTTATCACAACAGGGCAGAAATTAATTTTCCACTAAACGCAAAGCCAAAAAGGGTTGTCTTAACACTCTTAATTATTCAGAGATGCATTTGGGGCGTAATGTGAAATAAACCAATTGCTGCTTTTGCTCTCATTCCTTTTAATAAACGGGGCGCAAGATTAAAGATGTGACGCTAACATGAAAAAGGTTTAAGTGGGAGGACAATTCCGTTTTGCGCTGAGAACAATGTGTGCTCATTCACAAAGTGAAAATGTGTTTAATAAAAACAAGACACTTTTAAACTCCACAGCCTTGCTTGCCCATGGATTTTAATAGGTTCAACTCACCGTCTGTCACCCCCACATGACAACCAGACCCCCCCACACCCCTCCTCCCTCACTCTCCTGTGCAGCACATCTCTCTCTCTCTCTCTCTCTCTCTCTCCCCTCCACCCCCTCCTCTGAAGATATCAGCACCAACCCCCCCATCACTGTGACTACAGACCAGGTTAAGAAACAGCTGGAGAGACTCCACCAGCGGAAGGCTGCAGGCCCTGATGGCATCTCCGCCTGGATCCTGAGGACCTGTGCCAACCAGCTATCTCCTTCTTCTTCTTCTTTTAGATTTGATTGGTGGTTGGCAACTTACAACCTGAGCTTGAGTCTGGAGAAAGTACCGGTGTTGTGGAAAACATCCTGGCTGGTTCCTGTCCCCAAGAAGTCGTCTCCATCGGACCTGAATGACTATCGACCAGTTGCCCTCACATCTCATGTGATGAAGGTCCCAGAGAGTCTTAGCCCACTTGAGGCCGCAGGTAAAGACGTGGCTGGACCCTCTGCAGTTTGCATATAAGCCCCATTTAGGAGTTGAAGACGCTGTCATCTACCTGCTGCAACGAGCCGATTTGCACCTGGATGATGGAGGAGACACTGTGAGAATCACGTTCTTTGATTTCTCCAGTGCCTTTAACACCATTCAGCCACTGTTGCTGGGTGAGAAGCTGCGGGGGATGGGGGTCGACAGCTCTATGATCTCCTGGATTACTGACTACCTGACAGGCAGGCCACAGTTTGTCCGGCTGATGTGGTTGTTAGTGATACAAGGGACTGTGCTTTCTCCTTTTCTCTTCACCTTTTACACCACCAACTTTCAGTACAACACTGAGTCATGCCACCTGCAGAAATTATCAGATGACTCTGCTGTTTTTGGGTGTATAAGAAGGGGAGAGGAGGGAGAGTACAGGGCACTGGTAGACAGATTTGTGGAGTGGACAGTAAGAATCACCTGAGGCTGAACGTCAGCAAGACTAGAGAGATCGTGATTGAGTTCAGGAAGGAGATGACACCTTCACAGCTATTGTGGATTGGGGGGAGGATGTGGAGGTAGTGGAGGACTACAAATACCTGGGTGTCGTGATCAGCAATGGACGTGAGTGGAAATCTAACACCAATGCTGCATACAAGAAGGGGATGAGCAGACTCTACTTTCTGAGGAAGCTGAGATCCTTTAACGTGTGCAACAACATGCTGGAGCTTTTCTACCAGGCCATTGTTGCCAGTGCCATCTTCTCTGCTGCTGTCTGCTGGGGTAGCAGTATCAGAGCCAGCGACACTAACAGACTTGACAAGATTATCAAGAAGGCTGGCTCTGTAACTGGTCTCAGGCTGGAGACTTTTGAGACTGTGGTGGAGAGGAGGACACTGAACAAACTGTTATCCATCATGGACAATCCTGATCACCCCCTCCACCACACACTGGACAGACAGCGGAGCACTTTCTCCAGCAGACTGCTACAGCTCCGCTGCCAAACAGTCGGGTACAGGGAATCTTTCCTGCCACATACCATTTCACTGTACAATAACTCACTCTAATGTTGAATCTTGGTCATAACAATGCTGCCATACTGCACCTTACAGTCTAATTGGTACCTCACATTTCCCCCTGCGCCTGATAGTCCTGCACTGTACAGCTAGTACGATCCATATATCTACAAGGGTCATCATCTATTCATCTTAGAGGTGGTCTGCGATGTATAAAAGTTATCTAGGCAGTTTTGCTTTCCCTGGGTAATTCCTTTTTCTGTTATGCTGTGTGTGTTTCTGTCCTTTTGGTCAGAAACACATTTTCCTTCAACTACATTATCGTCAACCCGATCTTACAAAAAAAGTATTATAGTTCATCAGCGCTTCTCCTTTAAACCAAGAAAGAGGAGCTGCTCATCACGGTCTGAGCTGTATAAATCTCTGCTGAATGCAAAATTGTAGATTTAATTTAAAACAACTGTCTGGGATATTTTTTATCTTGAATCATTTGTTTAAAAGAATGACAGTGAATGAGGTCAACATTGTAAAAACTGTCATCATTAGATAATGAATATCAGGTTTGTGCACATATACAACAGGGGAAATAAGTATTGAACATGTCAACATTTTTCTCATTAAACATATTTCTGATGGAGCTATTGACCTGACATTTTCGCCAGATAACAGTAACAACCCAAGTAATCCATACATACAAAGAAATCAAGGCAACTGTGTTCACAAAACAAGCTATATTTAATAAAGTGGAATGACACAGGGAATAAGTATTAAAACACATGAAGAAAAATAGGTGCAAAAAGACATAGAAAGTCAAGAAACCAGCTGAAATCCATCAGAATTTAGGAAGCCATCCCATCCCCCATCAGAATGAATGAATGAATGAATGAATGAATGAATGAATGAATGAATGAATGAATGAATTTATTTCGGATAGTACATTACAGGTTAAAAGAAACTGTATAATATAACAACAAGGTCAAATTAGACAAAGACTCCTTCTACTATACAATTCCACGTGAGTTATCCGAAATGGGTGATGGCTGAAGCCGCAGCTTATATTGCCCACCCATATTCCATCCAAGAATTCAAAGGAGAAAAAAGAGAAAACAAGACAAGAGCGATTACAATTTAAAACAAGGCTAAGACAAAATATGACTGAGAGAAAAAGAAAACTGAGCTAGTCTAAGTTAAGCGGTTACTATTCAAAAACAAATCTAAGACATAGTGTCACAGAGAAAAAAGAAAAACTAAGCTATAACACAACACAGGCTGGAAATGTCAATCCTTATGTGAGTTTACATGTCGTCTTGTAAATATGTTTGGAGTATTTCTTCCTTTAGTTTTTGTTTAAATTGTCCAAGCTTTGTACATGATTTTAATTCAGGTCCAAAATCGTTCCATAATCTGACACCTTGCACTGAAATACAGTGTTGCTTGGTAGTTGTTCTCACTGTAGGCTTTTGAAATATACATGTTCCTCTGAAGTGATATCGTTTCTCCCTTGTTTGGAACAACTTTTGGATATTTGCGGGCAGTGATAGATTCTTCACTTTGAACATTATTATTGCGGTTTTAAAGTCGATCAGATCTTTCAACTTGAGAGTTTTTTGTTTAAGAAAAAGTGGGTTTGTTGGTTCCCTGTAAGCTGCTTTGTTGATTATTCTAATAGCTCTCTTTTGAAGCATAAAGAGTGGATATATGTTTGTTTTATATGTATTTCCCCATACTTCATTACAATATGTCATGTATGGGAGTATTAATGAATGATACAAGGTGTATAGTGTGGGTTGATTCAGCAAATTTTTCACTCTGTGTAATATTGCAATTGATTTGGATACTTTACCTTTTATATAATTAATATGTGGCTTCCAACACAGTTTGTTATCAATTATTACTCCAAGGAATTTAGTTTCGGATACCCTTTCAATCTCTACACCATTTACACTGAGTTTGGGTACTGGGTAGTTGTGATGGTTGTTAAAGACTATAAATTTTGTCTTGCTTAAATTGAGCGTTAATTTGTTTGAATCAAACCACAGTTTCAGCTTTCCTAATTCCTTTCCGAGTGTATCCAGAAGTTGTTCCAAGTTGTTTCCACTGCATAGCAGGTTAGTGTCATCAGCAAACAATATTAAGTCCATTTTTTCTGAAACTTTACATATATCATTTATATACATATTGAATAATAATGGTCCCAAAACTGAACCCTGTGGGACTCCACAGGTGACCTTCAGTAGCTCTGAGTTTTTGTTGTTAACACATACAAACTGATATCTATTCTTTAAGTAACTTCTTAACCAGGACAGTGCTACCCCTCTGATACCACAATTTTGTAGTTTCTTTAATAATAGATTGTGATCTACTGTATCAAATGCTTTTTTAAGATCCAGGAATACTCCAACTGAATACTCTTTATTTTCAATGGCTGTTGATATTTTTTCTGTAAATTCCATTAAGGCATATGCTGTTGTCCTTTTGTGTCTGAACCCATATTGCTGCTCACACAATAAATCATTCTTCAGTATGAAGTTGTCAATTCTCTCATAGAATATTTTTTCAAGTATCTTGGAAAATTGCGGTAATAGTGAAATTGGTCTGTAGTTGGAGAGTTTCCCTCTGTCGCCTGTCTTGTAAATTGGAATTACTTTAGCTATTTTCATTGCATTGGGAAATATACCTGATTGGAGAGACAGGTTACAGATATACGTCAGTGGTTTCACTATGCATTCGATAACAGTTTTGACTAGTAGCATATCAATACCATCGCAGTCAGTAGATGTTTTACTTTTGAACGATTTAACAATTTCAATGACCTCTCTTTCGTCTGTGTTCTTTATGAAGATGGTGTCTTTTACAGCAGTGTTATTGCATATTGAATCACCTGTTGGCACCGTAGTGGGTATTTCTCGGGCCAGTTTAGGTCCAATGTTAACAAAAAAATTATTAAATTCATCTGCAGGTGAAGCTATATTCACATTCGGAGTCGATTTATTATTTTTTGGAGTGTTAGTTGGGTAGCTGGTATTTCTGCTTTTATTTCCAAGGATACTGTTGATTATTGTCCATGTATTTTTAATATTGTCTTTGTTTTTTTCCAGTTCTTTACTGTAATAGTCTCTTTTACTACATCTTATTATATATGTTAACTTATTTTTGTATGTTTTATACCGCTGCTCTGCTTCTTTTGTCCTTTTCTTTATGAAAGCTTTATATAATAAATTTTTCTTTTTACACGCCTTTTGTAGTCCTTTGGTTAGCCATGGTTTGTCAGTAAATTTGTGTTTAAGCTTTTTTTTAACTAATGGGCAGTTTTTTTCATAAAGAGTGGTTACAATGTTTGTAAATGTGTCATAGGCTTCATTTACATCTGATACATAGACTTCTGTCCAGTCTTGCTTCAGCAAGTCCTCTTTAAAAGAACTGATTGCGTTTGGTGATTTGTGTCTGAACGATTTTGAGATTTTTTCTGGGTTGGGCCCCGTGTGGCCATGGATAAGGGCAAAGATTGGCAAGTGGTCGCTTATATCATTTATCAATAATCCACTTTCTATTTTCTTGTCGAGAACATTGACAAACAGGTTGTCAATAAGTGTAGCAGAGTGAGCTGTGATTCCACTGGGATGTGTTATTGTGGGATATAGACTCATGCTGTACATAGAGTTCATGAACTCTGTAACTACATTTTGTTGATGTGGATTAAGTAGGTCAATATTGAAATCTCCACAAATTGCTACCATTTTCTTACTAGTAATATTATTGTACAGCTCGACTAATTTATCTCTGAATGTCTCAATGCAAGTTCCCGGCGTTCTGTATATGCAGCTTATGATTAGATTTTTTGTTTTGTCTAGGTCAATCTCAACAGTAACACATTCCAGAATCCCTGGTAGTGCTGAGGACATTTCATTTACAAGCTTACATCTATATAGGTCATCAATATACAGTGCAACACCACCACCCTTTTTTTGAGATCTGTTAATGTTAAACATCTGATATCCCTCTATTGCCATCAGGGGAGCCTGGTCTGCATTAAGCCAGGTTTCAGAGACTGCTATAGCTGTGAATTTTCTGTTTAGCTGTTTTAAATAGTCCTGAATCTGTGAGAAGTTTTTGTTAAGACTTCTGCTATTGAAGTGTATTATTGACAGTTTACCATCTAATTGCACTTGACTTTTTGATCAGTGCAAATTAATTTCAGCTGGTTAAGTCCTGACTGATAGCCTTTAAAAAGGTCTGTGAATATCAGATTGTCACATCACAAAGGACTCATGATGGGTAGAAGCAAAGACCTCTCTCTAGACCTTCGCAGCCTTATTGTTGCAAAACATAATGACATAATTGGTTACAGGCACATTTCTAAACTGCTGAACGTTCCAGTGAGCACTGTTGGAGCCATCATTCGAAAGTGAAAAGAACATCATTTTACCACAAACCGGCCATGACCAGGACCTCCTCAAATGATTTCTGACAGAGGAGTCAAAAGAATTATCACAAGAGTTATCCAAGAGCCAAAGACCACACATGGAGAGCTCCAGAAAAACCTGGAGTTAGCAGGTACCGCTGTTTCAAAGATAAAGTTTGCTGCACAACATTTGGGCAAGCCAGTAAAATACTGGGAGAATACAGTCTGGTCAGATGAGACCAAAATTTAACTTTTTGGATGCCACAACACACAGCATGTTTGGAAGAGAAATGGCACTGCACATCAGCCCCAAAACACCATACCTACAGTGAAGTTTGGAGGTGGGAGTATCATGGTGTGGGGGTGTTTTTCAGCACATGGTACAGGCAGACTTCATAATAATTGAAAGAAAGATGAATGGATAAATGTACAGAGACATCCTTGATAAGAACCTGTTGTCATCTGCCAAGACAATGAAAATGAAATGAGGGTGGACATTTCAGCAATACAATGATCCCAAACACACAGCCAAGGAAACTCTCAACTGGCTCCAGAGAAGGAAAATAAAGCTGCTAGAATGGCCCAGTCAGTCACCTGACCTGAATTTTCTTATTTTGATCCAAGATGGCGCCCTCAGTGGTCGCCATGGTGCTTCGCTGCGCCCTTTGTTTGTTTTTGTTTGTCAGTTGTGTGTCTGCTTGCACTTATACCCGTGAAGAACTTCTAAATATCAGGACTTTCACTCCCACGGACCTAATCCCAGTTTTTTTAGCTCCTGCCGCCGATCTGGTTCATTGCTTGGCTCGAAAAGTGAGACGGCGGAAAAGAGGAAGACGAGCGGGCGCTCTCGTGCGGCTTCGCAGGAGAGGCACGTGCACGGCGTTGCCTGGCATATTTCTGTCCAATACCAACTCTCTCTCTAACAAGGTAGATGAACTGAGACTGCTGATGCGTTTTAAGGACCTCTCCTCCTCGGCTGCCCTCTGCTTTACCGAGACTTGGCTCAGGGAAAACACACCGGACAGTGCGCTGCGCCTCGAGGGATTTCAGCTGTTTCGCGCTGATCGTGACACAGAGCTTTCCGGCAAGACCACAGGAGGCGGAGTCTGCTTTTACATCAACAGCAGCTGGTGCTCTGATGTAACGGTGATTTCCAAACACTGTTCTCCCGCCCTGGAATTTCTTTTTATTAACTGCAAGCCATTTTATTCCCCGCGGGAGTTCGCTTCATTCATCCTCGTCGCTGTGTACGTCACTCCCGACGCGGACACGTGCGAAGCTCAGCGCGTGCTCGCGGACCACATCCAACACACGGAGCGGATTTTCCCAGACTCTCTGGTTATCGTGGTTGGCGACTTTAATCAGAGCAATCTGAGCCACGATCTCCCCCGCTACAAACAGTTTATTAAATGCCCCACCAGAGGATTAAACACACTGGATCACTGTTACACCACAGTGAAGGACGCATATCGCGCTGTTCCCCGCGCTGCGCTGGGATTATCTGATCACGTGATGGTCCACCTCATTCCCACATACAGACAGAGATTGAAGCTCACTAAACCTGTTGTGAGCACTACGAAGAAACGGACCAGTGAAGCTGAGGAGAAGCTGGAAACGTGCATGGAAATAACTGACTGGGGCATGTTTAAACGAGCCACGCATGATCTGGATGACTACACGGACACTGTGAACTCATATATCCACTTTTGTGAAGAGGACATTCTTCCATCACGCACCAGGGTGAGATTCTCTAATGACAAGCCCTGGTTCACAGCTAAGCTCAGACAGATCAGGAAGGAGAAGGAAGCAGCGCTGAAAAGTGGAGACAGGGACTGCTACAGGGAGGTTAAATATCGGTTTAATAGAGAGCTGAAGAGAGCTAAATCTGTGTATTCTGAGAGACTCCAGCAGCAGTTCACTGCTAATGATTCGGCTTCTGTGTGGAGAGGACTGAGGCAGATCACCAACTATCGGCCTCAGGCTCCTAAAGGTCAGGATGACAAAGCCCTTTGTCAAAGACTGTCCCAACACTATGCCCGTTTTGACACCTCGTCATCTGTGTCCAACTCCCCCCCTCTCTCCAGCTCCACAGCCTCCACAATCCCTACTTCATCAAAGGCTCCACCCCCCTCCTCCCCCCCTGCCCTTATCATCAGTGAGCAGGACGTGCTCAAACAGTTCTCCAGACTGAACCCGCGCAAGGCTCCCGGTCCGGACGGCGTGTCTCCCTCCACCCTGAGACACTGTGCGAAACAGCTGGCTCCTGTCTTCACAGACATTTTTAATTCCTCCCTTAAGCTATGCCACGTGCCGACCTGCCTCAAATCCTCCACCATCATCCCTGTCCCCAAGAAGCCACGGATCACTGGACTTAATGACTACAGACCTGTAGCGCTCACCTCTGTAGTCATGAAGTCCTTTGAGCGCCTGGTCCTGCCCCACCTCAAGTCCATCACCACCCCTCTCCTGGACCCGCTGCAGTTTGCCTACCGAGCCAACAGGTCTGTAGACGACGCAGTCAACCTGGCCCTCCACTCCATCCTGCAGCACCTGGACTCCCCGGGAACCTACGCCAGGATCCTGTTTGTGGACTTCAGCTCCGCATTCAACACCATCCGCCCCGCTCTGCTCCGGGACAAGCTGTCCCTGCTCAACGTGCCTGACTCCCTCTGCAGGTGGATCACCGACTTCCTGACGGACCGGAGGCAGCATGTGCGGCTGGGAAAGACTATCTCAGACTCTACTAGCATCAGCACCGGATCACCCCAGGGCTGTGTACTTTCCCCCCTACTCTTCTCCCTTTATACCAACTCCTGCACCTCCAGCCACCAGTCTGTCAAGTTGATCAAGTTTGCGGATGACACCACCCTCATCGGGCTCATCTCCAACAGCGACGAGTCCGCCTACAGGAGAGAGGTGGCCCAGCTGGCGTCCTGGTGCAACAACAACAACCTGCAGCTGAACGCTCTGAAGACAGTGGAGATGATTGTGGACTTCAGGAAAGTCACAACCCCTCTGCCCCCCCTCACCCTCACAGGCTCTCCCATCACCACTGCTGATTCCTTCCGCTTCCTAGGCACCACCATCACCAGGGACCTCAAGTGGGAGCCGACCATCAGCTCACTCATCAAAAAAGCCCAGCAGAGGATGTTCTTCCTGCGGCAGCTGAGGAAGCTCAAGCTACCCACCAAGATGTTAGTGCAGTTCTACACAGCCATCATCGAGTCCATCCTCACCACCTCCATAACCGTGTGGTACGCAGGAGCCACTGCCAGGGACAGACTAAGGCTGCAGCGCGTCGTGCGCACTGCTGAGAAGGTGATCGGCTGCAAGCTCCCATCTCTCCAGGATCTGTACATCTCCAGGACCCGGAGGCGTGCTGGCCGGATCATAGCCGATCCCTCACACCCTGGTCACATACTGTTTGCCCCCCTCCCCTCAGGTAGAAGACTTCGGTCCATCCAGACTAAAACCTCCCGTCACATGAACAGCTTCTTCCCCTCTGCCATCAGACTGCTGAACACTAAGTGACTTATTGACTCTCGTGCACTATGTACAGCAGCTCAACCAGTCTCATGTCAATCATCACTGTTTTCTTCCTGCATTACCGACTGCACTATATGGTTCTCCACAGTATCTGCTACTCGCTAATATATTTTAACTGCTGACCAGTATCACTCACTCTTATTCTACACTTTATTGCATGTATAGTTTATTTCTTTTATTTTATCATGTTTAATGTTGCAGCATTGCACCGAGACAAATTCCTAGTTTGTGTACTACATGAACAATGGCAATAAATCTGATTCTGATTCTGATTCTGATTCTGAATCCAATTGAAAATCTATGGAACGAACTGAAGATCAGAGCTCATAGAAGACACCCACAGAACCTTCAAGATCTGAAGACAGTTTGTGTGGAAGAATGGGCTAAAATCACTCCTGAGCAATGCCTGCCCATAGTTTCTCCATACAGGAGGTGTCTGGAAGCTGTTATTACCAACAAAGGCTTTTCTACTAAATATTAAATGAATTTCACCAAGTGTGATCAATACTTATTCCCCATGTTATTCCATCCATCCATCCATCCATCCATCTTCTTCCGCTTAATCCTTTTCGGGTCGCGGGGGGCTGGAGCCTATCCCAGCATCTTTGGGCGAGAGGTAGGGTACACCCTGGACAGATCGCCAGTCCATCGCAGGGCCAATACAGAGAGACAGACAACCATTCACTCTCACAGTCATACCTAAAAATTGTCCCATGTCATTCCACTTTATTAAATACAACTTGTTTTGTGAACACACTTGCGTTGATTTCTTTGTATGTATGGATTACTTGGATTGTTACTGATATCTGATGGCTCCATCAGAAATATGTTTAATGAGAAAAATGTTGACGTACTCAATACTTATTTTCCCCGCTAGACCTGGGTCATGGTGACAGCCGTTTTCTCAGGAGGGCAAACTGGTCCAGCTGCGGTCTGAGAACTGAATCATTTAGGCTGCAGACCTTTGAGACTGTGTTGGACAGGAGGACACTGAACAAACTGTTATCCATCATGGACAATCTTGATCATGCCCTCCACCACACACTAGACAGACGGCGGAGCACATTCTCTGTACAATAATTCACTCTATTGTTGAATTTTGGTCATAACAATGCTGCTATAATGCACCTTACAGTCTAATTGGTGCCTCACATTTCACCCTGTGCCTCCTTCTTTATACAGTTGGTACTGTGGTGTAGGAATACAGCCAGTATCTGGAATGGAACGCGGCCTGCGGCTGACGTCACCACTGATATATATAGGGTGGTCCGCCATCTCACTGCAGGTAGTGTTAGGTGGTATTGAGACATTATAGGGGTTACCACTAGTGTGTAGGCGCACTGAGTGTACATGTGCTTATTGCCATTTCTGTAATAAAGTTCAGGTCGACTGCAGCATCCTCGTCCGTCTTCATTCCAGGTTTGTGAACATAACATATGGCAACGAGAATTTCGAACTATGGAAGCATGCTTGAAACCACTACGGCCCTTCCTCGAGCCCCCGGGTGAACCAAGCGTCCCATGGCTACGATGGCTGGACACGTTTGAGACCTATTTGTGGCGTTGGACCTGGGAAAACTGGATAAAAAAAGGAAGTGAGCACTTCTTGTCCACAACCTTGGCATAGATGGTCAGAGAATTGTCCACATGCTGGGTTCGACGGAGTCGTATGTGGATGCTGTTGAACTGCTTGCTAGCTGTTTTGCTACACCAGACAACGTGATAGCATGATGGATTCAATTCTGCCAACGGCGACAGAGAGTTGGTGAGTCCACACAACAATTTATTGCCGACCTGAGACATTTTGCTAGCATATGCCGTTTTGGACTGTTGGAAGATGAGATGGTGTGAGACCAGTTAGCTGAGCACATGTGTAACCCGAGGTTAAGAGCTAAGATGCTAACGGTGCAAAAATGACATGACGCTAGCTAGCACGATAGAGCTAGCGTTCCAGTTTGCGTCAGCAAAGAAGTTGGCAACGGAGCTAAGTGGGCACCAATTACAGAAGCTACCCGGACAGACAACACTAGCTAATGCGGTGGGCATGGAGGATTGTGAAGACACGGCCGAAGAGTATGAGATGAACGCCATTAACCCAAGGACCACTCGGAGAGGCCCCATCTGCGGTAGCTGTGGGTCCCTGACGCACCAGGACAGAGCACGTTTTTGCTCAGCAAGGGGACAACATTGTAACAAGTGTGGACAGAAACCATTTCAACAGCATGTGCCGATTGCCGGCGCCGTGGAGCCCGCCAAGTAAGTCAAGCCGCCTGCCAACAACAACCATTCATGCGGTAAGCCCTGACATCAATGGTTATGCATATGGCATGGTTGAATTAGACGGTGTGGCTTTACCGCTGCTGCTCAACGTGGCGGTGGTCAGGTGGATGTTAAACTGGACCACGGTGAAGAAATTTTTTCCCCAACCATAAAATTAAGAAGAACCCAACGAAGCTGTACAGTTACGGTGGTCACAGACTCTGTAATGTAGCAAGAGTTGAGCTGACAGTCTATTACAAGTCTAAGATTGTGTACAACTTCACGTTCCAAGTAGCAGCACACAGTGACAACATTATGGGATGTGACCTCTTCTACAGAATGGGTTTCACTATCCGAGACAGCGCTGGATTCGAATGGTCCAGGTGCGGCAAATGGGGCACGACGGACCTCGACAACAATGACGTGGTGTGGAACGAGGTAATTCAAAAGCCATCCACCCCACGCACTCAGGAGGAGAGCTGCCCAGAAGGGGGGCAGCAGACGGACTCGCCTCTGTTCCTCGCTCGGCCGAAGCTGCAGGAGAGGGAGCCCATGCATGCAGAAAACCCTGAGGCACAACAACAACGGGGCACAGACACTGCTCACAACGCGGCACAACAGAGGACTTCAGACGGGAGAGAGGAAGAACCGGACTTCTTCCATACCCGTACTCAGCATCAGGCTGTGGCGGTTACAACCGAGACGACGGGTGAAGAGTCCGCTACAACAACCGACACGGGAGAGACACCAGACACCTTTCGTACCCACGACCAGCTTCAACCTACCGAAACAACGACAGCGACAACAGGTGAAGGGTCCGAAACAAACACGGTAACAACGGAACCGACACAGCATGATGAAAATCCCAAGTTGGATGAGCAGGCAACACCACCGGGATCACAATGACGCACGAAACCAAACAAGGCGCCGCTCCAAGTCATGGACTGGGCTTGGGTTCTCACCGGCGAGAGACCGGGATGGCGACTGAATGGGCCACAGCCGACAAGACAGTGGGAGCCGCAGAGCATAGTGGCAAAACTGGGATCAGCGTGCTTTCAGCTGACAGACGGTTCAGTTCGGCAAGCAAACCAACTACGGCGTGTCCAGGTGGCTGCCCCAGATGGTGAAGCTTCGCAGGAGTCAGCTGCTGCAGTGTGGGACCCGGGCCCCGGCGTCATGAAGATTGGCCCTGACCCCGGGGGTCCGACAGCTCCAGGGATGCGTCCGCCACGGGCCTACTACAAGGCCCCTCCGGCAGAACTGCTTTCCTCATGGAAAACTGTAAAAAAAAACTGTTCAGGTAGGAGCGTGAAAAGGTGGCAGAATAACCCACCCAGCCGCGCTGGGTCCAGCGGTGGTTTACTTGCAGACCCTCGTTCTTAGTTCTGAAAAAAAAAAGTTCTTTGGAAAAGATAAGTTGTGTGTTGAATGTTTTGAATAGATAATAATGTTGAAGTGCGTGTGTATTTTTTAAATGTTGATAATGTGGGTTTACAAATATACCTAATTGGGGAGGGGTAATTAACTAACGACATGAATACTGACTAGAATGTGTTCTAATTTTTTTTTTTTTTTTTGCAGAGGGGGATGGGATGTGGTGTAGGAATACAGCCAGTAGTTGGAGTGGAATGCAGCCTGCGGCTGACAGCACCACTGATATATATAGGGTGGTCCGCCATCTCACTACAGGTAGTGTTAGGTGGTATTGAGACATCATAGGGGTTACCAATAGCGTGTAGCTGCACTGAGTGTACATGTGCTTATTGCTATTTCTGTAATAAAGTTCAGATCAGCTGCAGCATCCTCGTCCACCTTCATTCCAGGTTTGTGGACATAACAGGTACTATCCATAGATTCATAAGGCTCATCATCTATTTAACCTAGTTGTAGCCTAAGGCCTAGTAGTAGCCAAGCATAACAGAAAAGGAGTTACCAGGGAAGTAAAAATGCTGAGATAACTTTATATACAGTACTACAGTGTGTGAAAAAATGTTTGCCCCCTTCCTGATTTCTCATTTTTTGTATGTTTGTCACACTTAAATGTTTTGGATCATCAAACAAATTTAAATATTAGAAAAAGATAACACAAGTAAACACAAAATGCATTTTTTAAATGAAGGTGTTTATTATTAAGGGGGAAAAAATCCAAACCTACATGGCCCTGTGTGAAAAGTGATTGCCCCCTAAACCTAATAACAGATTGGACCACCCGTAGCAGCAACAACTGCAATGAAGCATTTATGATAACTGGCAATGAGTCTTTTACAGCACTGTGGAGGAATTTTGGCCCACTCATCTTAATTGTTGCAATTCAGCCACATTGGAGGGTTTTTGAGCAAGAACCGCCTTTTTAAGGTCATGCCACAGCATCTTAATTGGATTCAGGTCAGGACTTCGACTAGGCCATTCCAAAGTCTTCATTTTGTTTTTCTTAAGCCACTCAGAGGTGGACTTGCTGGTGTGCTTTGGATCATTGTCCTGCTGCAGAACTCAAATGCACTTCAGCTTGAGGTTACGAACAGATGGCCGGACATTCTCCTTCAGGATATTTTGGTAGACAGGAGAATTCATAGTTCCATTTACCAGAGCAAGTATTCCAGGTCCTGAAGCAGCAAAACAGCCCAGACCATCACACTACCACCACCATATTTTACTGTTAGTAAATGGATGTTGGATGTAATGGGACACACACCTTCCAAAAAGTTCAACTTCTGTCTTGTCAGTCCACAGAGTATTTTCCCAAAAGTCTTGGGGATCATCAAGATGTTTTCTGGCAAAACTGAGACGAGCCTTTGTGTTCTTTTTGCTCAGCAGTGGTTTTCATCTTGGAACTCTGCCATGCAGCCCATTTTTGCCTAGTCTCTTTCTTATGGTGGAGTCATGAACACTGACCTTAACTGAGGCAACTGAGGCCTGCAGTTCTTTGGATGTTGTTGTGGGATCTTTTGTGACCTCTTGGATGAGTTGTTGCTGCACTGTTGGGGTAATTTTGGTCGGCCGGCCACTCCTGGGAAGGTTCACCACTGTTCAATGTTTTCGCTATTTGTGGATAATGGCTCTCACTGTGGTTCGCTGGAGTCCTAAAGCTTTAGAAATGGCTTTATAACCTTTTCCAGACCGATAGAGCTCAATTACTTTGTTTCTCATTTGTTCCTGAATTCCTTTGGATCGCAGCATGATGTCTAGCTTTTGAGGATCTTTTGGTCTACTTCACTTTGTCAGGCAGGTCCTATTTAAGTGATTTCTTGATTGAGAACAGGTGTGGTAGTAATCAGGCCTGGGTGTGGCTAGAGAAATTGAACTCAGCTTTCCAAACGTGATAAATCACAGTTAATTTATGTTTTAAGAGGGGGGCAATCACTTTTTCACACAAGGCTACGTAGGTTTGGATTTTTTTTTTATCCTTAATAATAAACACCTTCATTTAAAAACTGCATTTTGTGTTTACTTGTGTTATCTTTGTTTAATATTTAAATTTGTTTGATGATCCGAAACATTTAAGTGTGACAAAAATATATTTAAAAAAAAGAGAAATTAGGAAGGGGGCAAACACTTTTTCACACCACTGTAGTACTGTATATAAAGTTATCTAAACATTTTTACTTCCCTGGTAACTCCTTTTCTATTATGCTGTGTGTGTGTTTCTGTTGGTTTGGGTCATCTACTGTGTCATGCTGCTGTTATACTGTAATTTCCCAGTTTAGGCTCAATAAAGTACATCTAGCTATCCATCTATCTATCTATCTATAAATCCACGTAACTTTTTTTCCTGTGTGTAGTGAAAATCGCTGTTGTGTCTTCAAATGGTTCATATTTAAACTGTTCTCATTTAACAGAAAACACCGGCTGAGTGTGTTTTTTTTCCATTCATTGGGACACATAAGCACAAACGGACAAGAGATATGATGATGCGATATGATGACTCAACACACGAGAGTTTAGTGGCCAAAATGTTTTCAAAGAAAAGGTTGCCATGAAGCGAGCCCACTCTCGGCGGTCCCTCCCATGGGTTCTCAGGTGACAGTCAAGGGCGCTTGATGGGGGAGAACCGCGACCGTAGGCACGGTGTAGGCAGCCTCGGCCTGGCTGTAAATCTGGGGTCGGGTGGCTGAGGCAGATGTGGACGCATCTCCTGTCTCTCTGGGGAGTTACAGTGCAAAGTAAAAATGCTGCATACGCCTTGTTCATTCATTTATTCCCCTAAAAATAAACATATTAATGCCAAATAAGTCAGTGATGAAAACAAAAATGTGGATGGAATAAAAATCTTCAGACTGACACGTCTCCCCCCATGCGCCACATCCACGCCAGAATGCACGCATGCTCCCTGTTCATTCGTTCATTCCCCTAAAAAAATCATACATTAATGCCTATATATATGACTAGGAGGGACACGATTAGAAATGAGTATATCAGAGTGACAGCTCAGGTTGTGCGGTTCCAAGACAAAGTAAGACAGGCAAGGCTGAGATGGTTTGGACATGTGCAGAGGAGGGACAGTGGAGATATTGGACAAAGGATGTTGAAGATGGAGCTGCCAGGCAGGAGGAAAAGAGGAAGACCACAGAGAAGATTCATGGATGTAGTGAAGGAGGACATGGAGAGAGTCAAGGTGATAGAAGAAGACGGAGGCAAATGATCCGCTGTTGTGACCCCTAAAGGGAGTAGCCGGAAGTAGCAGAAGTAGTTGTTTAAAGGGACATTATGTAATTCTGACAACTGGCATTTTTAAATGGTACAAATTCAAAACAGCTAAGAAGTCTGTCCCTCTTCTTTTGCTGACCGGAGTCACACAGGTTCCCAAGTTGAAGACAGGACAAACAGGAGTTACAGCACACCCTAGGGAGCAATGATGACTCGTAAATCGTAAGTTCTTCTTTCTAGGTTGGGGAGAAATTATCGCTAGTACCCGTGCTGTTTCTTCTTTCCAAGGCTGCGGCACAATATGTTTTCTCCCACAGAAGTATGCAGTTATCTGGCATCACAGGGGTTCGAAACGTGACTGGTTCTGGTTGGATTAAGTAGTCAGGCCAACACAAAACAAACAAACAAACAAAGAAAAAAAACCTTTCCAGCATGGATTCTGAGGCCAGTTTTTCAGCTTAAATATGTAATTAATCTCTGGTGACACCTCATGCTTATGTTTTATTACATCATTTTTTCCTACAGATAGTTCCTTTAAGAAGCATTATTGTTTTCCTGCAAAGCTATAAAATATTGTTGAAGACTCATTGTGACCTCTATGGAAAATACAAATGAATTCAATAAACTGAAATTCACATATTTCCAAACATCCATATAATGTGAGTGTCTGACTCTTGTCAGGACAGTGATGTGTTAAATTGAGCACTGCACACTGTGTGCTAACCAGAAATGTCAGCTGCAGCTTTAAATGGTAGCTACCATGTTTTTACATATATTATTCTTAGTGCTGGAAATTTAAATAGCTGTCCTTCCTTTTATGTCCCTTTGCTAACATGTGAGCTGTTGAGGGAGAATATGTTTAAGAAGTGTAAAATGCTCTGCACTAAAACAGCACTTGCCTAACATACTGTATATATATATAAAAAAAAAACTTAAGCATTAGTTTGCAGGTTAGACTAGCCAGCAATCTGATCCACTTTAGCCAGCAGAGCAATATTAGTGGAGATGTGTCTGATGTGCTTAACACTGCTAAACCACAGAAACTTTCTTGGTTATATATCTTTCAGAGATTTGACCTTTTTTTTCTCTCATTCTTTCTTCTTCTTTTTTTTTTAATTTTTGCACTTGTCAATTAGCATTTATTCAATAAATCAAATCCCTTCACTGCTCTCCTGCACTGCAGTATATCAAACTTTTAAAAAGCATACAACACAGAGATCTATGAAAGAATGTAATATGATGCATCTTCAACCTGTTTTATTTAAGGGGGAATTACAGCAGCTCCCTTTTCAGCACCGGCCGTGGCTAACTTGAGAGGAGAGCTGTCACCTTGCTGTCAACCCTGCTGCTGTTAGCCGCAATGTAAAACACCATCACCATGATGGGAAAAAAAATCCACCCGCACCATCAAAGAAAAGAACTTAATGTCCTATTCAACCCTCCACCCTGCACGGTTTTGAAAATTGCTCAATCTTTTTTTCTCTCTCTCTCTCTCTCTCTCCTGTCACCGTGACATATTATTATATATTGTTTCAGAGAAAAAAGCATTTTCTATTACTTCCATTACAAATATGAAAGTTTAGAGGGAAAAAGAAAAGAGCATGTAGGATTTAGAACAACATTTGGGGGAAGAGAGGTGAGGGTAAAAAGCAATTGAAAGGCTGTAATTATTTGAAATAGTGTGCTAATGTGTATTATCATGTCATTAAATGTAAATGAGATGGAGCTAAAAGACCCGATGCAGAGGACTTGTGCCTTGCTGTACAAAGAAAAAGGGGAAGGGAAAGAAATTAAAAAAAAAAAAAAAAAAATCTCTTATGTGGAAAAGAAAAGACAAATGTCAAGGCCGTCATGGCTACTGTATGGTCACCGGTGTGAACGCAAATATTTAATAAGCTGACCAATCTGTGATGATGAACTCGAAACGTTGCCACATGATGCTGTGATGCATTTACAAACATAATTGGAGCTAACTAAACCTTTAAGGGCTGCTGTTGACTCGCAGATAAAGAGAGGGCGGGTGGTGGGAGCAATTTAGTGGGAAGACCCCGATGCTGTCTGAAGTCCCAAACGTAACTGTTGAGATTCTGTGTGTGTTTACGCTTGCATTTGATCCCCGACGCGAGCGAGCATCATTCCACTCCAGCTGCTTAATAAGGCTGTCTGGGCCAGCAGCTCCTCGTGGAACCACGGGCCTGTTATCAGAAACATTAAGCTGAATATTAATGACCTGGCCCGAGATGCATGCCATTAAGCTTGGTTGGCCATTTCTCTTTGTCCTTTTTCCTACCACTGTACAGGAATTAATGAGTCGTGGGTAAAACAGGGTACACAAAAGAACATGAGAGATAGAGCAAGTGAAAGAGAAATGGGCGGGCTGGGTTGGTGGCTATTTCTCAAAAGCTAAAGATAAATTCTAGCTGAAATGTATCATGCCATGTGTGGACAATGGAAAAATAAAAACAAGGGACAAAAAAGCAAAGCTGCAACATTTCTAAAAATAAACATCTGGTTGTAGCCTCTTTCTCCCTGTTGCATTAATAATATACACATGACAGAGCTTTGTGTCTTGCTCAAAGGACGAAACAACGAAAATTTATTTGGTAATGAGTTCATTTTTATTTCCTCCGACTGAGCAGGCACATAGGTTTACATTTAAAATGGAACAGAGAGGGAGAGAGGGAAAGCACTTATTACTCCCTAAGTGCTGCGCTGATGCAGTCTAAGCAAAGTGAGCTGTTAACGGATATAATTTGTGCAGAATAGCCAGAGGAGAGCTTTTGATATGCAGAAGAGCTGACCTCTGGACTGCCACTTTAATAGGGTTTTTAATTTTCCAGGCCATCTGACAGTATCAAACATGATCCCTGAGCTTTGCCCCACTGATTGGAAGCACCGTGACAAGAGAAGCCTGACATCCCCTTCGCTTGTCACGGGAGGGAGGACAGCAGAAAGAAAAAGCAAAAAAAAAACAAAAAAAGGAGTGAGGCGAGGGAAATAAAAGCATGTGGGCCAGAGAAGGGCTTGGGATGGAAATTTGCCCTAATAGTGAAGACCTACGTGTGGCATTGTGTAACGCTCGGGCTAAGGCTGCGTCGGTGATGGGATACCACCCTCGGAGATGGGGAGGAAAAGTGCAGGCTGCCGAAATATAGGCTGTCACTTCTGACTAGCAACAGAACTCAAAAGACCAAACCAGGCTTAAGCACTTGAAGACATGCACCATTTCTACCCAGCACACCCAATACAGCAGGCCGCTAACAGTGGCAGACTTTAGTCCTGCGAGAACTATACAATATTCTCCTCTGTGTTTCTAATTAGATTGAAATCAGCAGGTGCAATGTGCACTCATTCACAAGCAGAGTTGTCCAAATACTTCTCCTCGCTCCGCAGGAAACTTCCGCTCTCATCTGGAAACATTACAGAGCAGCGAGGGAATGGCTTTCAAATGAGGTTGCATCGACAAATCCTAACATTGCCCGTCAACACGCCAACCGCTGCAATTATCACCTGCACCAGTCCATCTGGCTTGCTATCGTCAGACAGACAAGAGTCTGTCTTGTGGTTTTTGGACATGGGGTTCCTACCAGTGCCTGTTTGTTCAATCTGCAAGACCACACAAAGAGTTTCAGCCCTCTAATCTCCTAACCAAACAAGACAGCAATTACACAGGCAGATAACTAGGGGACATTTTCATCCGCGGTGACAGTGCTGGCACAGAAGTGTGTCTGCTCTAGACAAGAAGAGAGGGAGAGCGGGAGACTGTGGTCCTGTTTGAAGAAAAGAGGCTCACCTGCCAGTCAGAATACACAACTGTGACACCCGCTGTAGTCATTACAAATAGACAGTTATCTCGAGGACCACTGAAGGAGGTTGAGCAGGTCGCAACCTGCCAGCAGCACGTGACAAGTATTGACTAGCTGACATACTTAGCCATTTTATTAATGTCACAGTATTTATTTGCTGCTGACATGAATGTATCCAAATTAAATTTTCACCCAGGCCTAAACATCAGCGGTGAACTTTTTGTACACCACGGACACCAAAGTCTAACTCCTGTAGCTGAAAGAAAATGACTCATGTCCTTGGTAAGCGTGAGAATGTGAAAGGAATCGGTGGAAGGGGTCATCCCTCAGAATTAAGTCAGGTCCATGACGTGCATTAGACAAATGTAGCTATTTTTCACAAGTAGTGGAATACATTACAGATGAGATTGAGAGTAATGTACCTTTCTTGGCACCACAGAGATTCTTCAGCCTTTAGTCATTAAAAAGTGGGAACTTTTCCACCTTTTCTTTAAAGTTCATGTTCTCATTGAGGCTAAATTACTCCATCCTGAGATACTCGTAAAAAACCCGCTATGACAAAACCCTTTTAACACATCATGAAATACAGAGACGCTAGATATTTGTGCGCGTGGAGTGCGCGCTCGCAAACACACGCGCCACTATACGGTGAAATTTGCATGCATAAGCACTCGCACACGCGCCACCGCACACTCAAATGAGAATCCATGAAGTCACGCTCACGTACGTACACACGTGTGTACACAGAAATCTCATTAGGGCCTTTGTTAATTGCAGTAGACAAATGCTAATGGTTCAGGCAACAAAGCAGCCGTGTGTATGAAAAATGAGAATCCACAAAGTAATTATTACATCCAATATTAATTTAATTATACCATTTTTGCGATATAGTAATTTAGGATTGGGGGGCGTGGGGGAGGTTCTAATCACACACACTCTTGAAATAAATTAGGAGTTACGGAGGCGCAGGGGAGCTGAAGATTTCTCCCAAGACTCACTAGGGGGGAAATAGCATCATTCTCCTTCAGAGAACTGGGATTTTCACATTTAAATTAAAACGCTACTGTTGCTCTCTCATCAAACACGAGAGTGAAAGAAAAGGAGTGGGATGGCTATGTGATTTTTTTTTAAATTCTGTGGCAGGAAAACACAGTCCCCTTTTTTTTTTTCCTCCTCCTGGTGCCATGCCTAGCGTTTGGATGATGCGAGAGAACCGGTGAGACGGTGTGGCTGGCGGTGCACTGGCTGCGTCTGAATGAAAGCGCGAATATTAATCATCTCTCCTGAGCCTGGTTTTGCCTCTTCGCCTCTCTCATGTGAGCCCAGAAATGTAATTGCGGTTGTTTTCTATATAATCAGTAGCCTGAGAGTCGGTGCTATTACAGACACTCAACAAGGGAGCTTTTGTTTTAATCTTTTGATTCCAAAGTCAGGTTCTTTTTCATCAGCTGTGGTGCACACAAAGGAAAGTTTGATTGGCGGCGAGTTTTGCATCCTTTTTCCTACCTCCCCCCGCCTTTCTGTCATGTAAATTGTTATTGTCTTTTACCTCAAACTGCCTGAGAAGTTTGTCAGATGAATGGATTCCCAACATCATCCTTTTTTTTTTTTTCTATGGATTTGTACGTTACAGAAGACACATGCAGGCCAGTTATAATTCAAACAAGCACACCTTACCCCAGCTCATGCAGGGCTATATCTCTGCCTGCACAAATTGGACAGATGTATGTTAACAGCCTTTGCCTTTGTGCCTCTTTTGCATGTCTCACTCTCCTCCCTGCTCTAGTTATTTTTTTTTTTTTCCTTACATTCACACTTTTTAATAAAGCGGAACATCTTGCCTGTGGATGTCACACGGATGGACAGCTGTGCCGGTGGTCGAGGTGAAAATAAACCCCAGGACATGCCAGAGAGTGAGATTTCCAGGCCTAAAATTAGATGGAAAACCTGGGTGTCTGTGAAGGGTGGGAAGGAGGAGAAGAAGAAGGAGAGAGAGAGAGCGGAGGGAAGGAGCACAGAGGGGTGAACTAAAGTGCTAAAGAAGCATGTTCACCCCTGGCCAGTTACTGTAAATCAGATCCCAGAATGACTCAGGGTTACACCTCAGGAAGTAGCTTCCTGGAGTCAAAAGTGCATTGGTATTTATATGAAAACACTACTTCATTCCAACATCCCACTGTACCAGAGAAATAATGGAACCTGTGGCAGCAATGTCTAATGCTCTGATGGCAGAATTAAAACCAGGAGGTGTCAATGAGCGAATGTAAATTAAAAAATCTAAAATAAAAAATTTGATATTGCAAATTTTTAAACGCACGTTCTCTAACAGACATAAGTACAACAAGTCAGTCTGCCAACTTCAGTTAAATAGACTTAGATGAGCACTTGCAAAAGTGAGAATTTCTTTCAAAGCAACACTATGTAACTATAAATCAATGAACTGAGCTGAAACATCATCCATCCATCCATCCATCCATCCATCCATCCTCCCTCTACCACTTATCTGGAAGTCCGGGTCACAGGTGCAAAAGTTTAAGTAGAAAAACCTAGACTGTGGCCTGACCCCTACCAGGTGGGGTGCACTACATCCGTGTTGTAACCTTTTCCATGGGGATCCACTTGATCTAGCGCTTCATCCAGGACCAATTTGTCTTGAGGAGACAAAATCAGGGGCAAGCTGCCACCAATAACATAACTCCTGGGATCTTTAGTGCACACAAACCCCTTTATCCCAATAAAGTCGCTATCTACAGTCGGGGGAACTGAAATAAAAGTAAAAAAATCCATCCTGTGGGGCAGTCTCCGGACCATAAAAACTGTCAGTCCAAAATTGTATTCTTGGATGGTCTAGATTTTTACTGCCAACCTGTGTGTACACTGGCTGTGCATTCATTCCAAGCATGGCCACTGGATCTGTGGCGTCTATGCTTTCATTGCTAGTCTATGATACAGCTTTGCAGTGCATTCTGGGAGCAGAATGGCACATTTTTTCCAAAACTGTTTAAACTACCAGTAGCTGGTGCCTAATAAAAACAGATTCAGCTAAACTTTTTTCTATCTTTTTATTTACTGCCAAGCTGCCATGTTAGACAATCAAAAAAACAAAAAAACAAAAACAGCCCACAACCAATTTGTGACTTCAGGCATGGTGGGTAATTATGATTATTAGGAGCAGCTCCACATTCTGTGGTCAGAGGATGACAGTAAAGATTTTCCTCTTAAACGTCTTCCCTACAGAGGCTTTAACTGCCCAGTAAACTTCTTACCTTACCACAGTTTGAAAAGAGTCACATCTTGTTTTCCTGTGCTACTTGAAAGTTCTCCCATCTTCTTTATGTACATAAAACTAAATCGCCCCGAGAGTGCTCAGATCTCCTGACCTTGCCGTTGACCTCAACCTGGATGCAGACCCACCTGAGGATCATTGTGAGTGAGTTTGGTGAGCATCGGGGCAAATGCCTAAGAGTAGTAATTCCTGTGAAATGTGGACAGATGGATGAATGGATAAAGGACGCATTAGCTTTTGGCTTTGCCAGAATGAGCTAATAAATAAAATCAGGAATTTATGGACAAAAACAGTGTTTTGAATAAATGTCCATGTGTTCCTTACTGTGATTTTTTTAAGAAAATCAACATTATGTTAAAAAAAAACTTGTTTCCTTGAGTTTTTATGCTAGCACATAAGTGAAGTAAAACTGACAGCAAATGATAAAGCAACTTTTAAAATAAACCTCAGATTAATGACTGACTTACTCATTTAGGGATGTAGTATTATGGATGAGCTATCTTAACGTTTATATCTCCTTTAAATAATTTTTAATGAAAACATAACTTGCTTCTTGACCTTAAATAATATACATCACAAAAGGTCCTTCTGGTACACTGTACTGTAAGCCCTGTAATTAGAGGAAATCCACACATGGGGATTTTAGCCACCTTCCACCACTGAGGCTTATGTTCTCTTCTGAGACAGGAAATATTTGAGGGATCAAACTCAGTTCACATGTTACAGGTGGTTAAGACATAGCTACAACTCAAATGACGTTCCCCTGGGGAAACACTAGCCCTTGATTATTTACACTAACAATGGGTCTGGCATACTGCCCGTGTTAGCACCACATAGCCATGTGTGAGCGTTTATAGGAGGGCAAAATAGGGAAGTAGGAAAATAACAACAGGCAGAGTGTAAGCAGCTTGTGCAAAGTATTCAGGGGCTTTAAGGTTTTGTTTTTTTTTTAACTGCAAAGTTTTAAGAGAAATCCTGCTGAAACAAATGATGTCAATTTTTCAAGAACCTAGCCGTAGTCCCCACTGCACCTTCCAGCACTGATATTGCATCACTATTCACCAGCTTAAGTAGAAATAAATTGATGGATTATCATTTGAGTTTATTCAATGGCTCAAACCTTATGGAAGGAGAAAAGAACAGTCCTTGCCATTTAGGATAATGGTTAAAAATGTGTATGAGGGTTTAATGTCCCTGCAGTGTTTGCTCTGTAGGGGTCTCATGGGGCGAGGAAGATGGCTGTTCTGGGTCACTGGGATGGGGACGGCAAGTGCTTAGTCGATTAGCCAAACTCTTTTTAACCACATCAGGTCCGACTGGCAGACAGGCTGACGGCAAGGTTTGGGCACACTCAGGCTTTTTGTTGTCCTATTATTCCACTCAATGATTGGGATAATAAGCAGGCCTTTCGCTCGTACCCTTTACACCCCCTGACTCTTTCCTGTCTCGTTTCTTCTGTAAATGTCCTGTTGTTCCACTCTGTCATTTCCCGTTGCTATTTGAATTTTTCCTTTTTTTCCTTTCACAGACAAGGTCATTTATAGACTTGGAGTGGCTGTTTTTAGTTTCTCTCTGTCAATTCTTAACAGTACTTTTAAAAACTATGATGACACAAGAGTTCTCTCTGCAAATCTCAACTTTATATATATGTGTATGTGTGTGCGCGCACGCACGTGCGTAAAATATTCACCCTGCATTCCTTTTCTTGTCCCAAGTTTGATTTAGGGACATGCCGCTCTAAGGGAACATTCACACGGCCACTGTTTGGGCCGGACCAAAGGAACTCTACTCCACTTCCACGGATAGTTCGGTTTGTTTGGTGTTGTCTGAACGTGCATTCGAACTCTGGTGCGCACCAAACAAGCGAACTCTAGTCCGCCTGAAAACGGGGGTCTTGGTTCACTTGCAAGTGAACTGAGATCGCTTTGCTTGCAGTGTGAATGCAAACGGACTATCCAGCGGACCAAAGGGTGGAAGTGCCCTTCAGTGTTTGTGTAACCATAACAACACGTATTCTGAGAAGAGGAAGTGGCATTTACCGTAGTGCATTTTGGGTAGAAAATAACCATAAAGACAACCGTGCAAATCCGAGAAATCCTTTTACCGGAGAAAGCGGAGGAGAAAAGTTAAAAAATGTCTTGTTTGTGGCAGACAAACAACCCGGCTGAAGGGAACGAATTTCCGTTTTCGATCCTGGCCAATCGATGAGCCTGATTTTTCTTCCTCGCTGAGATTTTTTCTTCCTGGTCAGTGGTGGTTTCGGCCACAGCGCCCCAAACGAGCAGTTGTTGTAACTGCGTGACGGTGTCCAGGCAGTTTGGTCCGCTGCGGTGTGAATGCAAACCAAACGAAAGTGCGAAAATTCTCGTCATTCCCCGCCCAGTCGAACTGAGACCCCCGGACTACCCTGGCCTGAATGCAGCCTAACGTTTTCCATGGTAGGTATTAAAGGGGCACGCTGGTTTTTCAGTTTGTGAAATTGTGCGAGTCCTTAAATGACCAACTTGAAAGTTCAAGATGACTGCCCTTATCTGCTGCACATTGACAGTTTTGAAAAAAATGTAATATTTCATAGCACTTGTGCTTTATAAGTCTCGTCCAGTCAATCATACACACAGTACTGCTGAACTCCTATCTTTGAACATGTTTGAACAGGGGTCAATTCTAGGACCCATGCTTTTTTCTTTGTACATACTTCTGCTGGGTTCCATTTTTAAAAAGCGTGGTATCTCCTTCCACCTGTACGCTGATGATTACCAGATATATGTCCCTTTAAAACAAAAAGATTCCTCATCAGTAAACCCACTTCTGTCATGCATTGAAGACATCAAGTCTTGGATGGCCCTTAACTTTTTAAATTTTTATGATAAGAAGACAGAAGTGATGGTGTTTGGATCTAGTGCCCCTGTGAGTCTCCTGCTGTAAACTTAGGCCCCCTCACACCTTATGTGAAACCCACAGTCAAGAACCTTGATTTTATCATGGACAATGATTTCAAATTAGACATTCAGATTTGTTCTGTGGTAAAATCCAGCTTCTTTCATCTAAGGCATTTAGCAAAAGTAAAACCCATTCTCTCTAGACCATACCTGGAAACATTAATTCATGCTTTTATTTCATCTCGGCTGGATCACTGTAATGCACTTCACGCTGGAGTCAGCCACTCATCTCTTTCACGTCTGCAGCTGGTTCAAAACGCCACTGCTCGTCTTTTAACAGGTACATGTAAAACTAACTAACTAACCTGCACTTATATAGCGCTTTTCTAGTCACAAAGACCACTCAAAGCGCTTTCATTAATACTAACCCTCTATTCTAAGGGCCTATAGGAAACAGATATCTAGGGACAATTTAGAACAGCCAATTAACCTAACATGCATGTCTTTACCTAGGGCCACTTTAGAGTCTCCAATTAACCTAACCTGCATGTTTTTTGGCATGTGGGAGGAAACCGGAGAAATCCCGGAGTAAACCCACGCAACACGGGGAGAACATGCAAACTCCACACAGATCACTGTTGGTCGGGGGCTGGGATCGAACCCACGATCCCACGATCCCCACAATCCCCCGGCCAAGGGTAAACTGTGCTGCCGCAGTGCTAACCACTGCGCCACCGTTTAGCTTCACTCCACTGGCTGCCCATGCATTTTAGAGTTCATTTTAAAATTCTTTTATTTGTTTTTAAATCCTTGAATGGTCTTGCTCTGCCTTGTTTCTCTGAGCTGCTACATCCCTACGCCCCCACCCAGTCCCTCAGGTCAGCTGAACAGCTGCTCCTGGGGGTGCCAAAGGCGAAGTGGAACCTCAGAGGGGACAGAACCTCATCAATCACAGCACCCAGGTTATGCAATGATTTACCTCTGAACGTCAGACAAGCACCTTCACTGTCCATTTTAAAACCCGTCTTAAAACGCACTTTTACTCCCTGGCCTTTGACCCAGTGTGAGACATTGATTTTATTGAATGAAATGTGTTTTTATTTATTTTTATTTTTTTTTATTACTTATTTTGTACCCGTAGGTAGATTTGTTTTGCAGTCTGGTGACAAACCACCAGCTGCCGGTCGCTGCGTGCGCAAGCGCCCCTTAACTCCCTAACCTGCATGTTTTTGGCATGTGGGAGGAAACCGGAGAAATCCCGGAGTAAACCCACGCAAACACGGGGAGAACATGCAAACTCCACGCAGATCACTGTTGGCCGGGGGCAGGGATCGAACCCACGATCTCACGGTCCCCGCGATCCCCTGGCCGAGGGTAAAACTGTGCTGGCACAGTGCTAACCACTGCGCCACCGTGCAGCCAATTTATTTACTTCTTTTACCTTTTGTTTTACTGATTCTACTGACTGTGGTTTTATATGTTTTTTGTGTTAGTGTCCTGCTTCTTGCATTTATGTTTTCATGTGCGTTCTTGTTGTACAGTACTTTGTGTAGCGAGTGTTGATTTTTAAAGTGATTGATAAATAAAGTTGATTGCTTGATTGATGTTAATGTTTAGTGTTTATACACAAATTACTACATTACATCAACTAAGTGGTGGCGTATGTTGGTAAGCACTGGTAAATGATCTTGGTTTTTCAGACTGTCATTATGAATTGAGGATGGTTTGGACATTAAATCATTTTTTGGTTTTCAACCTCAGACAGAAGAGGAGTATGCCACTGGAACCAGCATGGTTGACTATATATAAGGCCTTCCTACTAGGGCAAAGTCAACATGACAGCTCATACCTACTGATAAACACAAACATCAGAGAGCTGCATTTCCTGATATTCTAGTGACAGATGCATAGTGAAACCTGAGCTGTAATTAAAATGTGTTTCTCTTTAAGTGATTGTCCTGTTTGTCTCTAAACCCATCCATCCTCTTATACTTTGATAAAGTCATTTGACCTCAGATGGCTCCTCTTAGATGCATTTAGAATACATCCCACCACCCAGAGAATGCCAGGGCACCCAAACCTCTTTAAGTATAACAGTAAACTCAGCTAATGATATTACAAAAGAGCAATTCAGTTAAACACATTGAAACAGATTTGAGGACCAGACTACATATGTTGAGGGATTTAAATACAAGGTAATTGGGGGTTAAGTGCCTCACTTCCCCCCCAGACATCCCACCAAGCCCCACAATACCCCCTGCAATGCATGCTTCTCTATTTGCTTTTGTGTAAACCCAAATAAGGAGATTTGAAGAGATAAAAGTAAAGTGCAATTAAATCTTCTAACACACTTATAGTATTGTTCAGTCTGGTAAGATTCAACAAATCAGGCACTTTATATAGGAGAGTTGATAGGGTAGTTAAAGTCCTATTTAAAAGTTACGCTTAATTTCTGTTATGGACCTGTCAAGTATATTTTCATTTGATTAAGGCATAACCTTGAATTAATAAAGATCTCTGGCAGGACTTAATTTGAAAATTTTGATTACACTCAAGGGATTTAATAATGCACCACTATATTTATTTGTAAATTCACTGGTGTAGTTTGTGTTAAATACAAATGACCACTCATATATTGCTTCTCATTGCCTTTTAATGAATATCCTAAGTTAATCAGTGACAAAACAAAAAAAAACAAAAAAAAAAAATTGCCAAGAAACATAAGCACTGAGGTAATGTGACATCTTCCCCAAAATTGTGCGTTGAGTGTTTTACAGGACTGCTCACAATAATCAGTCAGATGTGAACAAATCTCAAATGTTGGAATTTAACCTGCATGCATTTGTACAACTTGTTGTCGTAATAGAGAAAAGCTCCTCCCAAATTGGGCCAAAAATAGAGTGGTGCATTATTAAATCCCTTGAGTGTACGTATATTTGGGTGGCAGCAGCAGTAAAATAAGAAATGCTTCAAATTTTATAGTTTGGATGTTAAAAGTGGTCTACGTCCCCCTTTACTTTGTTTGGCCATTTCTCCTCAAACCATTCACACTGAGCACTAGCCTTGAAAAAATATGTACTACAATCGAGTTGAAAGTGCATTGTCAGAATTGTAAGTCTTGTTTATGGGTGTGTTCAGGTTAATTCTATGATTACAACAGTGGAAAAATAAGATTCTGCACCAGTGAAAGAGCAAAAGCTTTGTCTTAACTCTCACAATCATTCCGAGTTATACTTGAGGTGACGGGCTGTTCCGTTCTCATAACTACTAACTGATCATTCACACTTTGAACATACCTGCACGCCTGTCTGACCAGCGTTTTTTAATCAATCTGAGGAACCAATGCCATCTTTCCTTTCTCTGGATTCCACTGCAGGCTGGTCCCACCATGAGTGCAGGGTTGGTCAGTCAAGGGAAGAACAGCACGGTTCTCCTCTGCTGCTCCTCCATGGTTCTTCCTCTATGAGTTGGGGTCACAAAAAATGAATCTGCTGTGCCACACTGAGCAAGTAATCCACCGTCTGTGTTCATCAGTTCACTTCATACAGTAAATGTATAACCTATATGCTTGTCCTGTAAGTTCACAATTAAAACTGAAAATGTAAATAAAAGTTATTTCAGTCTTAAAATGATGGGCATTAATACATTTTTTGTAGATTTTTTCCAACTCTGTCCATCATTAAAATTGACAATGAGAAATTCTAGTGTAGCCTCTGAGTGTGTTCACGTATGCCCATGTCACAACAAGCCATGTACAACTGCACATTTTCACAATCCATCACCGAAATGCGTGGCTGAAAAAAGTGTGGCTCAAATGTGCACTTTATATCGTTGTAACATGGCCTATGCTGGCTGTGTCATAGGTTTCCCAGCAAAGCGTATATGGGATATATAATAATATAAGGGGTGGGGGTGTATGTGACTTGGGAATTAATCAGATGATCAGTGGTTTGATCGCAGGTTTCCCTGGTCTGTGTGACAAAGTGCCCTTAGACAAGTTCCACAAGAGTGTGAGTGTGTGATACACACTCACGGTAAGATGGTGCTTAAGTGCTCAGGATAAATGATTAGATTGTGTGTGTGTGTGTGTGTGTGTGTGTGTGTGTGTGTGTGTGTGTGTGTGTGTGTGTGAGTTTAACCCTAAACAACTGCTATACGTACAATAGGTACACTCACCAAAATATGTATAGCATTAGTTCTTGAGTATGAATTGCCATTTCTTCACCCCATGGTCTGTAAAGGTAAAATATCACTCAAACACATTTGTTTCAGTGACATTCTGCCTTGCCTTTCAAAAGAGAAAAACAAAATAAGACTAAGAAAAAGCACTGAAATAATTAGTTTGTTAAGCTCCTCCTCCTTATTACATAATTTGTATAATACTAGTGCATCTTGCCAACCCAGCCACAGGGGGTGCACACAAGCCAGTGTACTCCTAGTGCCGGTCCCAAGCCCGGGTGAATGAGGAGGGTTGTGTCAGGAAGGGCATCCGATGTAAAACCTTTGCCAAATCAAACTGATCATGACAAATGAGACTTTCATACCGGATCGGTCAAGGCCTGGGTTAACAACGACCTCCACAGGTGCTGTTAACCGACAGGGTGCCAGTGGAAATTGGGCTACTGTTGGTTGAAGATTGAGGAAGAGGAGAGGGGGAAGGCGTGTTAGGAGGGAGAGAGAGACCTGACCCTGACCCACCAGGAACAACTGGGGGTTCGGTGTCTTGCTCAAGGACACTTCGACATGCAGACTGCAGACAGAGCGGGAATCGAACCCCTGACCCTCCAATCAGTAGTTGGCCACACTACGCCTGCTCCACTGCCGCCCTACAGCCGAGGAAGTTGGATGAAGTGGTAGAAAGTGTTCCCAGGGGGGTGAGAGTGGTGATTGGAGCAGACTTTAATAGACATGTAAGTGAAGGGAACAGAGGTGATGAGGACATCCTGGGTAGGTATGATTTTAAGGAGAGAAATGTGAAAGGAGAGGTGGTTGTGGATTTTCCTAAAAGGATGGAAATGACCCTGGTAAACACATACTTCAAGAAGAGAGAGGAACATAGGGTGACTTACAAGAGTAGAGGAAGGTGCACACAGGTGGACTACATCTTATGCAGAAAGAGAAATCTGAAAGAGACATGAGACTGCAAGGTGGTGGCAGGGGAAAATGTAGCTAGAAAGCATTGGATGGTAGTCTGTAGGATGACTTTGGAAAGCAAGATGAGGAAGAGAGTGAAGGTAGAGCCAATGATTAAGTGGAGGAAGTAACAAAAGGAAGAAGGTCACACAGAGTTCAGGAAGGAGTTGATACAGGCTCTGGGCAGTAGGGAAAAATTACCAGATGACTGGGAAAGTACAGCAAAATTATTGAGGGAAATGGATAAAAAGGTATAGGGTGTATCCTCTGGACAGAGGAAGGAAGACAAGGAGACTTGGTGGTGGAATGAGGAGGTAAGAGAGTATTCAAAGGAAGAGGTTGGCAAAGAAAAAGTGGGATAGTCAGGGATAGTCAACTCTATTTCCTCCGCAAACTGAGGAGAGCACAAGTCCCAGCCCCCATCATGTGCTCATTCTAATGGGGCACCATTGAGAGCATCCTCACTAGCTGCATCACTGTGTGGTACGGAAGCTGCACTGCTCCTGCCGGAAGACTCTACAACACACAGTGAACGCAGCCAGCAAGATCATCGGTGCCCCTCTGCCCTCCCTCTCGGACATCTACCACACCCGCAGAGCCACCAACATCGCAGGCGACACTTTACACCCCTCACACCCCCTCTTTAGCCTCCTGCCCTCAGGCAGAAGGTATCAAAGCCTCCAGGCCTGCTCCACAAGACTGCTAAACAGCTTTGTTCACCAGGCCATCAGGACCCTGAACTCTACCCACTTCCTCCCCACCTCGCTCCCTGCCCCTAGACTGTAACACACTCACCCACACAATACAGTATCTCACAAAAGTGAGTACACCCCTCACATTTTTGTAAATATTTTATAATATCTTTTCATGGGACAACACTGAAGATATGACACTTTGATACAATGTAAAGTAGTCAGTGTACAGCTTGTATAACAGTGTAAATTTGCTGTCTCCTCAAAATAACTCAACACAGCCATTAATGTCTAAACCACTGGCAACAAAAGCGAGTACACCCCTAGTGAAAATGTCCAAATTGTGCCCAAAGTGTCAATATTTTGTGTGGCCACCATTATTTTCCAGCATTGCCTTAACTCTCTTGGGCATGGAGTTCACTAGAGTTTCACAAGTTGCCAGTGGAATCCTCCTCCACGACAACATCATGGTGTTAGAGACCTTGCGTTCCTCCACCTTCAGTTTGAGCATGCCCCAAAGATGCTCAATAGGGTTTAGGTCTGGAGACATGCTTGGCCAGTCCATCACCTTTACCCTCAGTTTCTTTAGCAAGGCAGTGGTCATCTTGGAGGTGGGTTTGGGGTCATTATCATGTTGGAATACTGCCCTGCGGCCCAGTTTCAAAAGGGAAGGGATCATGATCTGCTTCAGTATGTCACAGTACATGTTGGCATTCATGGTTTCCTCAATGAACTGTAGCTCCCCAGTGCCGGCAGCACTCATGCAGCCCCAAGCCATGACACTCCCACCACCATGCTTGACTGTAGGCAAGACACACGTCTTTGTACTCCTCACCTGTTTGCCGCCACACACACTTGACACCATCTGAATCAAATAAGTTTATCTTGGTCTCATCAGACCACAGGACATGGTTCCAGTAATCCATGTCCTTAGTCTGCTTGTCTTCAGCAAACTGTTTGCGGGCTTTCTTGTGCATCATCTTTAAAAGGGGCTTCCTTCTGGGATGACAGCCATGCAGATCAATTTGATGCAGTGTGCGGAGTATGGTCTGAGCACTGACCGGCTGACCCCTCACCCTTTCAACCTCTGCAGAAATGCTGGCAGCACTCATAGGTCTATTTTCAAAAGACAACCTCTGGATATGACGCTGGGCACGTGCACTCAACTTCTTTGGTCGATCATGGCGAGGACTGTTCTGAGTGGAACCTGTCCTGTTAAACCACTGTATGGTCTTGGCCACCGTGCTGCAGCTCAGTTTCAGGGTGCTGGCAATCTTCTTACAGCCTAGGCCATCTTTATGTAGAGCAACAATTCTTTTTTCAGATCCTCAGAGAGTTCTTTGCCATGAGGTGCCATGTTGAATTTCCAGTGACCAGTATGAGAGAGTGTGAGAGTGATAACACCAAAGTTAACATACCTGCTCCTCATTCACACCTGAGACCTTGTAACACTAACAAGTCACATGACACCGGGGAGGGAAAATGGCTAATTGGGCACAATTTGGACATTTTCACTAGGGGTGTACTTACTTTTATTGCCAGCGGTTTAGACATTAATGGCTGTGTGTTGAGTTATTTTGAGGGGACAGCAAATTTACACTGTTATACAAGCTGTACACTGACTACATTGTATCAAAGTGTCATATCTTCAGTGTTGTCCCATGAAAAGATATAATAAAATATTTACAAAAATGTAAGGGGTGTACTCACTTTTGTGAGATGCTGTAACTCTACCAACTGTTTGTACATTAAGACAACACACCAACAGGACTACATCTGCTGCAGTATGTCTTTGCACCTTACTGAAACCATTTGCACAAATGCCACACCTGCTACTGTACTACTAATCATTAAGTTAATTTATCCCTTCGAAAGCATGTGGGACGCCATGTGGTGTATGTGGCCACGCCTATCACCGTTTCACTGATCCTAGGCCACACAGCTAATGTAAGTAGTGAAAGCTACAGTGGGAGGTCAGTCCTCTGGTAGCTCTGTGCTTTAACTTTCCTTTCCCCATTCTATTATGCTGAGTACCAAGCTAGAAGGTGGAAAGTACCATTTTTATCTGGTCTTTTGGTATGACCCGGCCGAGATTTGAACCCACAACCTCCTGGTTGTGTGGCGGATGCTCTACCAACTAGGCTATCACTGTCTGCACCTCCGCTACTGTACTGAACTTGCAATACAGATACTACGATATTACTGTACGTAGGATTGCTGTATTTTACCTTTATTTGCACCACGGGTAACATTATTGTACATAGACTGCTGTTGTTGTTTTCATCCTAATTCCTTTTTTTCTTATATATTACGCACACCACTAAGAGAGAGAGAAGCAGCATTTCATTTCTCTTGTATGTCCTGTACATATTGAAATATTGACAAATAAAATCTTTGAATCTTTGAGATGAAGAAAGTAGACGGGGTATTAGGAAGCTAGCTGCATGGCAAAGAGGGAGATGGCAAAGGTAAAGGAAAAGGCATATAGTGAGTTGTATGAGAGGGTGACATTAAGGAAGGAGAAAAGGACTTATCGATTGGCTAGACAGATCGCGCAGGAAAGGATGTACAGCAAGTTAGGTTGATTAAGGACAGAAATGGTAATGCACTAACAAGTGACAAGAGTGTGTTGAGAAGGTGGAAGGAGTACTTTGAAGAGCTGATGAATAAAGAAAATGAGAGACAGAGGAGGATGAAGGAAAGATGGTGAACAAGGGAGTCCTGGATTAGCAAGGCAGAAGTGAGGGCAGAGAATGAAGAATTGAAAAGTGTTGGTCCAGATGACATACCTGTGGAGGTACGGAGATGTTTAGGAGAGATGGCAGTAGACTTTTTAACCAGACTGTTTAACACAATCTTGGAGAGTGAGAGGATGCCTCAGGAATGGAGAAGTGTTTTGGTGCCAATTTTCAAGAACAAGGGTGATGCTCAGAGCTGTAGTAACTAGGGGTGGGACAAAAGATTGATTCAGTGATGGATCGCAATTCTTGACACTAATGATGATCCACCAATTGGTAAACACATGGATTGATCTTTTATTGTTTATATATACGTATATTCATGCAATGTTGCATACTCTTGGGTATTAATCAATCAATTGTGTTTTCAGTCCACTAGATGGCACGAAGTAAGCACCCAGACAAGTGAAGTCATATCTTGTCACGTGAGATTTAGAGCCAGCTTTGAAAGTTAGAAAGCAGTTGAATGCGGCAAAAAGTGAGCTCAAATGTCGGCCCTTTTTTGGATTTTAGAACAAAGATGGAATGGAAGACCTTGACAAGACACACAACCCGCAGGAAGCACAGCACAAAAAAACCCCATTCAAACACGTGGGCCGGCACCATGGTCGGCCAGCACACATCTCAGAGTTGTGTTAGCAACAGCTAAGCTAAAAACACACCAGCATATAGGTTGCTTTTTCTCTGAGCAGCGCTGACCAGCAAACTCTGGAGACCTGCCACCATCAACCTGTGTGCAAAGACATGTCTCCATGGAAAACGAAGCCCCGAGAATGTTGGCCACCAGCCAGTGGTGAAAGCCACCAGCCAGTAGCCACCACAACAAAACTGGAGTGGTAGCCCAAAGGTAGAGCATCCACCCCACAACCGGGAGGTCGGGCTTCAAGTCCCAGCCGGGTCATGTCAAAGACCATATAAAAATGGAACTTCCTGCCATCCAGCTTGGTGCTCAGCAAAATGGAACTGAGGAGGGAAATGTGGGTGGCAGTGGCTCAGGAGGTAGAGCAGGTCGTCTAATAACCGGAGGGTTGGCGGCTCGAATCCTGCTCTCTCCAGACATCCTGCTGTTGTGTCGATGGGCAAGACACTTTACCCACTTTGCCTCCAGTGTCCATGACACTGGGCATGAAAGTGTATAAATGTTCGGTACTGGTTAGAGAGGCCGTTGGTGCGGATTGGCAACCACGTTTCTGTCAGTCTGCCCCAGGGCACCTGTGGCTACAGTAGTAGCTTCCCACTACCAGTGTCTGTGGAGTGAATGAATAATGTATCCATTGTAAAGCGTCTTTGAGTGTCTATAAAAAGCAGTATATAAATCTGATGTATTACTATTTAAAGCAGCCACGGTGAGTTGTAAAGAGTTAAAACTTTACATGCCTCAGATATTGACAGTTGTTCTTTCAGGACAAAATTTGATGTTGGCATGGGATGGGAGGATGCATGGTATCATGATGAATTGTAATAGTGATGGGATTGTGATAGTGTTGGATCGTGACCCAAGTATTGTGATCTGAATCGGATCGTGAGGTCCCTTGCGATTCCCACCCCTAGTAGTAACTAAGCACATAGGCATAAAGTTGAGCAGTCAGAATAGAATAAAAAAGAAGAAGAAAATAAATTAAAGACAACAAGAATCTGCAACATTTAAATCAACATTTTGAAACCTACAATGTTTTTAAAAAGTCCATTTCAGAAATGCATAAGAATAAAATCAGAGTTCAGATTTGATTTTTATAAACTGGTCAGATTTTTCCAGCCAAAATTGATTACTTCAAACAGAAACTGCATTTGTAAAATTTTAAAACAGCAGGAAGAGAATGCCTGATATGAATCAGCACCACTGGTTACTGAAATCGAAGAAGATGATGAGCTACAGTGGCAACTGTGTCAGTAAAAAGAAAAAGTTTAACAGGGAATGCAAAGAAGAAAACATTTATGATTTACTCTCCACACTACAGCTTCCATTTTCCATTAATTATAGTTTCTAGATTGGAAAAACTTAAATTACTGCAGCACCAATTGAAATGAGAGGGAACTGGACCTACAAAAATTATTTGTGGCACCTCTAGATACTGTGCAAAACAGTCGTAGAATTATTATACTTTTTTAAGACATACTGGCTACTTGTGGCAGCAATTGAACCCTGCTGCTGTAGTCTGATAGCCTTATTGTCTAGCTAGATAAGCCCAGCGTTGGACCATCTGGGCCAGCAAGGTCTTCTCTGCTGTCCTAAACACCATCAGAATCACTGACCTACATTTACACCTTACATTCTTATATTTGTTACATGAGGATGCATTAAATTCTTCCTAATAGTCTATTATCTTCATTTTATAGTTTTCTCTTGGTTGCACTACTTGTGGTGGTGTCTGTGTGTGTTGGAGATTTTATCCAATCATAGTTCAGCCATCATGTGTTGCCGGGGTCAAGGAGATCTGCCTTAAGGGCCTTCAGAGTCCAACAGCGCAGATGTGGTAATGACACTGTTGCTTTAGCCAATCAAATTTCCACATGATGCCATCTAGCAGGCACAGGATAGCGTCCACGTTTTCACCTCCTTTGGTTGAATGGTCAGAAGATCTGATGGGAGTGCCCGCTGGTCCATTTTTTGACTGAAGGAATCGCAGTGCAGAATGTGTTGAGTGTGTGGAGGGGGCATAACCAGGTGAAGTGACAGAAAATGATTGACATAGTGCTAAACCAACAGTCAAAGAGGTTTGTCCTGGGGGAAAGAGTGCCATTAATCCTACTGCCAAGAACACAAAAGCTGCGCCTGATATGATGAAGCAATGAACCGCTAGCAGTCTTTCACTGGTCTTCAGCTCCTGGACAATATGGTGGATTGAGAGTAAACTTAAAAGATCTTTAAAACAAACCAGTAAAAAAGTGTTTCTAACAACATTTGAGGCAAGAAAAAGTCAGTGCATTGTTATTTGACATAAACAACAGCTGGCTAAAATGTTTGGCAACACATCCTGGGTGGATTGATGGTCCCCATCCACCTAGGCATACGTTTTTTGCTTCCATTTCATTGTCTATGTAGGATGCGGGCCCGTGGAGGCAATTGCGTCCACATGTTGAACTAAAATAGTGGCTGTGAGTAAAAAGTAGCGACATATTTAGCAACCATCTTCTTCTTCTTCTTTCGGCTGCTCCCTTTAGGGGTCGCCACAATGGATCATCTGCCTCCATCTCACCCTATCCTTTGCATCTTCCTCTGTAACACCAACCCTCTCCATATCCTCCTTCACTACATCCATGAGTCTTCTCTGTGGTCTTCCTCTTTTTCTCCTGCCTGGCAGCTCCATCTTCAACATCATTTGTCCAATATATCCACTACCCTTCCTCTGCACATGTCCAAACCAACTCAGCCTTGCCTCTCTTACTTTGTCTCCAAACCACTCAACCTGAGCTATCCCTCTGATATACTCATTTCTAATCCTGTCCCTCCTAATCACTCCCAAGGAAAATCTTAGCATCTTCCAGTCTGCCACCTCCTGTCTTTTTGTCAGCACACCGTCTCGAAACCATATATCATAGCAGGTCTCACTACCATCTGGTAAATCTTCCCTTTCACTCTTGCTGCTACCCTTCTGTCACAAATCACCCCTGACACTCGTCTCCACCCACTCCACCTTGCCTGCACTCTCTTCTTCACCTCTCTTGTGCATTTTCCATTGCTTTAGATGGTTGACCCCTGGTATTTAAACTCATCTACTTTCACTACCGCTACTCCCATCTTCACCGACGCACCTGCCTCCCTCTCATTTACACTCATGTATTGTCTTGTTTCTACTGACTTTCATTCCTCTTCTCTCCAAAGCATACCTCCACCTCTCCAAGTTCTCTTCTACCTGCTTCCTATTCTCACTACAGATCACAATGTCATCTGCAAACATCAGGGTCCATGGAGACTCCTGCCTGACCTCGTCTGTCAGCCTGTCCATCATCAGCAAACAAGAAGGGGCTCAGAGCCAATCCCTGATGTAACCCCACCCCCACCTTGAACCCATCCATCACTCCTACAGCGTACCTCACCACCATCTCACTGTCCTCATACAGTGGTGTGAAAAAGTATTTGCTCCCTTTCTGATTTCTCATTTTTTTGTATGTTTGGCACACTTAAATGTTTCAGATCATCAAACAAATTTAAATATTAGACAAAGATAACACAAGTAAACACAAAATGCAGTTTTTAAATGAAGATGTTAATTATTAAGGGTAAAAAAATCCAAACCTACATGGCCCTGTGTGAAAAAGTGATTGCCCCCTAAACCTAATAACTGGTTGGACCACCCTTAGCAGCAGCAACTGCAATCAAGTGTTTGCGATAACTGGCAATGAATCTTTTACAGCACTGTGGAGGAATTTTGGCCCACTCATCTTTGCAGAATTGTTGTAATTCAGCCACATTGGAGGGTTTTTCTTGCGTAGATTAAGAATACATAGTGTTGATAAAAGGATTATGTTAATATTTTACCAGGCTGTGTTGGAGAGCTGTATTAGATAGAGCATTACAGCTTGGTTTGGCAACCTCTCTGTGAAACTAAAGAACAGAGTGTTGCATTTAATTCATACAGCATGGAAAATTATTGGAGTTAAAGAGTATTTACCCATGCAGATCTTACACGAACAGGTAGCCTGTAGACAAGCTCAAAAAATAATCAGTGACATAAGCCATGTACTAAACAATGAATATGTGCGGCTGCCCTCAGGGAGGAGATACAGAGTCCCCAAGTGCAGGTTCAATAGATATAAGAACTCATTTATCCCGACGTCAGTAAAACTTTTAAACTCAGATAAATAGGTCAGGGACACTTATAACGCCTGTTCTTAATGACCGTTGTTATATATTTATTTATGTATGTACTTGTATTATTCACCGGGTTTTACTTCATTTATTATGTACTACATCCATTGTGTATGTGTGAATTGTGTGGTTGCAGCACTGGTGACAAGCCCAAGACAAATTTCCCCGAGGGACAATAAAGTTTATCTTATCTTATCTTATCTTTTCAAGCATAAACTGCCTTTTTAAGGTCATGCCACAGCATCTCAATCGGATTCAGGTCAGGACTTTGACTAGGCCACTCCAAAGTCTTCATTTTGTTTTTTCTTAAGCCATTCAGAGGTGGACTTGCTGGTATGTTTTAGATCATTATTCTGCTGCAGAACCCAAGTGCGCTTCAGCTTGAGGTCACGAACGGATGGCCGGATATTCTCCTTCAGCATTTTTTGGTAGACAGCAGAATTCATGGTTCCATTTACCACAGCAAGTCTTCCAGGTCCTGATGCAGCAAAACAGCCCCAGACCATCACACTACCACCACCATATTTTACTGTTGGTATGATGTTCCTTTTCTGAAATGCTGTGTTACTTTTACACCGGATGTAATGGGACACACACCTTCCAAAAAGTTCAACTTTTGTCTCGTCAGTCCACAGAGTATTTTCCCAAAAGTCTTGGGAATCATCAAGATGTTTTCTGGCAAAACTGAGACGAGCCTTTATGTTCTTTTTGCTCAGCAGTGATTTTGTCTTGGAACTCTGCCATGCGGGCCATTTTTGCCCACTCTCTTTCTTATGGTGGGGTCATGAACACTGATCTTAACTGAGGCAACTGAGGCCTGCAGTTCTTTGGATGTTGTTGTGGGGTCTTTTGTGACCTCTTGGATGAGTCGTTGCTGCGCTCTTGGGGTAATTTTGGTCGGCCAGCCGCTCCTGAGAGGTTCACCACTGTTCCATGTTTTCGCCATTTGTGGATAATGGCTCTCACTGTTGTTCACTGGAGTCCCAAAGCTTTAGAAATGGCTTTATAACTTTTTCCAGACTGATAGATCTCAATTACTTTGTCATTTGTTCCTGAATTTCTTAGCATGATGTCTAGCTTTTAAGGGTCTTTTGGTCTACTTTACTTTGTCAGACAGACTCTATTTAAGTGATTTCTTGATTGAGAACAGGTGTGGCAGTAATCAGGCCTGGGTGAGGCTGGAGAAACTGAACTCAGCTTTCCAAAGATGTGATAAACCACGGTTAATTTATGTTTTAACGGGAGGGGGGAATCACTTTTTCACACAGGGCCATGTAGGTTTGGATTTTTTTACCCTTATTAATCAACACCTACATTTAAAAACTGCATTTTGTGTTTACTTGCATTATGTTTGTCTAATATTTAATAATATTGTCTAATATTTATGTCAATAATATTTGTCTAATATTTAAATTTTAATATTTAAATTTGATGATCTGAAACACTTAAGTGTGACATACAAAAAAATGAAATCAGGAAGGGGGCAAACACTTTGTCACACCACTGTACATGTCCTGCACCACCCTCACATACTTCTCTTCCACTCCTGCCTTCCTCATACAGTACCACACTTCCTCTCTTGGGACCCTAACATATGCTTTCTCTAGATCCACAAAGACACAGTGTGACATGGTTTATTGACCCAGTGACGAGACACAGACTCCGAATTGATTCAGTTAAGTTTATTAACAACCAGTGTATGTATACAGTATGTAGTGTGAATGCGGGCTGGAACTGCTGGGAACTGAGCGAGACACCGTACGGCCTGGCAATTCTGGAGACACACAGAGAGATGGGGTTACTGAGCATCACAACTGGAGTTACACAGTTACTCTGTTGCTTAGTGTGAGAACAGATGGTGAGGGGCTCCGGTTCAGCACGGTGGCTGTGGCCAGGGAGACAGTGCTCTTCAGATGGTGGAGTGGCTCCGGCAGGTGAGTGTTGGTGGAAGTTGTGGTGAGGAGGAAGGGCTGGAAGCCCGCCGCCTGGAGGAAAAGGAATAAGGTTCCGCCGCCACAGACTCCGCCTGTGCACAGCAGACTAGAAGGCAAAGGTGAGTGGATAATGGAGCTTACGTGGTAGGCAGGATGGATTCTCCGATGCTGGTGAGAGCAGGCTTGGGCTGTGGCTTTGGTTGCAGAGAGAGAACGGCAATGAAGCTTGTCTTGAGCGCAGTGAGACATCTCCGCACTGCTGGTCCGGGCAGCACGGTAGAAATAGGCCTCGCCTAAAGAGGATCAGGTGTGCGTGCAGCTGCAGATGATGACAGAGCAGACCATGACACAATGCAGCCCCTTCTGACCTTCTCTATACTTCTCCATCAACACTCTTAAAGCAAACATTGCATCTGTAGTACTCTTTCTTGGCATGAGACCATACTGCTGCTCACTGATCGTCACCTCTCCTCTTAACCTGGGTTCAACAACCCTTTCCCATATCTTCATTGTGTGGCTGATCAACTTCATGCCTCTGTAGTTATTACAGCTCTGAGCATCACCTTTGTTCTTAAAAAAATTGGTACGAAAACACTTCTTCTCCACTCCTCAGGCATCCTCTCACTGTCCAAGATTGTGTTGAACAATGTGGTTAAAAATGTCCACTACCATCTCTCCTAAACATCTCTATACTCTATACATTCTCTGATGACTCAGCTGTTGTGGGGTGTATAAGAGGAGGAGAGGAGGGGGAGTACAGGGCACTGGTAGACAGATTTGTGGAGTGGACGGAGCAGAATCACCTGAGGTTGAATGTCAGTGAGACCAGAGAGATGGTGATTGACTTCAGGAAGAGGAAGACTCCTTCTCAGCCACTGCAGATTAGGGGGGAAGATGTGGGAGTGGTTGAGGACTACAAATATCTGGGTGTCAGGATCAGCAGCGGGTTGGACTGGAGATCCAACACCGATGCTGCGCACAAGAAGGGGATGAGCAGACTCTACTTCTTGAGAAAGCTGAGATCCTTCAACGTGTGCAGCAAGATGCTGGAGCTTTTCTACCAGACCATTGTCGCCAGCACCATCTTCTTTGCTGCTGTCTGTTGGGGTAGCAGTATCAGGGCCAGAGATACCAACAGACTCGACAAGATTATCAAGAGGGCTGGCTCTGTAATTGGTCTCAGACCGGAGACCTTTGAGACCGTGGTGGAGAGAACACTAAATAAACTGTGATCCATCATGGACAATCCTGATCACCCCCTCCACCACACACTAGATAGACAGCAAAGCACTTTCTCCAGTAGACTACTACAGCTTCGTTGTTGAACGGCCAGGTACAGGAAATCTTTCCTGCCACATGCAATTTCACTGTACAATAACTCACTATGATGTATTCTGGCATAGCTATGCTGCCACACTGCACCTTACAGACTAACTGGTACCTCACATCTTCACTCTGCTCCTGATAGTCCTTCTTCGTGCAATGGGTTCATGTGTTTATACGGGTCATCATATATTAAGCTATGATGCATATAGGTTTTATAGTCATGTTAGTTTTTACTTTCCATGGGTATCCCTTTGTCTGTCATGTGTGTGTTTCTGTTGTTTGGTTGTCTACTGTCATGCTGCTGTTACACTGTAATTTCCCAGTTTGGGATCAATAAAGTACATCTATCTATCTATACCTCCACAGGTATGTCATCTGGGCCAACCACCTTTCCGTTCTTCACCCTCTTCAAAGCTGCCCTCACTTCCACCTTGGGACTTCCTTATTCACCATCTTTCCTTCATCTATCCTCCTCTCTCTCTCATTTTGTTTATTCATCAGCTCTTCAAAGTACTCCTTCCACCTTCTCAACACACTCTCGTCATTCGTTAGTACATTAACATTTCTGTCCTTAATCAACCTAAACTGCTGTACATCCTTTCCAGCTCGATCTCTCTGTCTAGCCAGTTGATAGAAGTCCTTTTCTCCTTCCTTAGTGTCCAGCCTCTCATACAACTCACTATATGCCTTTTCCTTTGCCATCTCTCTCCTTGCCATGCAGCTGGATTCCAAATACTCCCGTCTACTTTCTTCATCTCGTGCATACTTTCCTGTGCATTTTAGAGTTCATTTTAAAACTCTTTTGTTTTTAATCCTTCAACGGTCTTGGTCCGCCCTACCTCTCTGAGCTTCTGCATCCCTATGCTCCTACCCGGTCCCTCAGGTCAGCTGAACAGCTGCTTCTGGGGGTGCCAAAGGCAAGGCGCAAGCTCAGAGGGGACGGAGCCTTTTCGATCATGGCTCCCAGGTTATGGAATGATTTACTCCTGGACATAAGACAAGCATCTTCACTGTCCATTTTTAAAACCTGTCTTAAAACACACTTTTACTCCCTGACCTTCAACCCAGTATGAGACATTGATTTTATTGAATGAAATGGATTTTTATTTATTTATTTTACCTTTTATTTTATTTATGAATTTATCTATTTTGTACTGTGGTTCTTGTGTTAGCGCCCTTTGTGTTAGTGCCTTGCTTTTATGTTCTCTTGCTGTACAGCACTTTGTGTAGCGAGTGTTGCTTTTAAATTGCTTTATAAATAAAATTGATCTCCCTGACTACCCCACTTTTTCTTTGCTAACCTTTTCCTTTGAATACTTTCCTGTACCTCCTCATTCCACCACCAAGTCTCCTTGTCTTCCTTCCTCTGGAAGGACCACTGGATACACCACATACCTTTCTACCCATTTCCCTCAAAACTTTTTTCTGTACTTTCACAGTCATCTGGTGACATATTTAGCAACCATACACCATTTAATTTCTCACCTCGATTGTTTTCAGAAACATGTTTTGCTATTTACTTTTGAAGACATAGGAGAAAGTTTAGTGTCCCAGTTCCATCTTGAATGTGCATGAACAGACGGCCCGCTGGAGAATGTGTCAACCAGTGAGGTGCAGCTTGTGTGTTTTGCCAAGCATTTTTGCCAGGCCCCTTTGGGTTCCAGATCTCCTTTTTTAAATTGAAATTATGTGGCCTCCGGATCCCTAAAGTGGAGGCATCGTAGGGGTCTAGCGTCAGAAGACATCTAGGTAGGACACCACTCATATAATTATTGCACTTTATTTCAGACTCATAGATCCACCTGAAGGCCCAGATGTAAAATATACAGCCCACCGCTGGATAAACCCCTGGATAGACTGAAATATAACAGATACACTAAACCTTAATTAATCACTCCTTAATCATCCTAGGTGAAATGTGCGGGTGCATGTGCTTATACTGCATGTGTAATTGCAAGTTAATTTTCAGTCATTAAGCATAAAAAAATTAATAACTTCTCTTTTTTTCTACTATGACACCATGTTCAGGTACGTTTCATTTAATAACTGAATGTACAGATTAATCCAGATAAGCAGTATGACGTAGAGTTGAAAGGTCAGCTGAGGACAGATGTTAAAGCTGGAGTCAATCCAGGTCTACTATACAGATATCATCACAGTTAGAGGGGACCTTCCTGTGACCCCAGCCTGCCATTAGGGACTACACAGATAGATGTCCTTATCTTTCCCTGCAGCTCCCCCGCAGCTAACTGACAGAACTGGGTACTGTCAATCACCGCTGACGTGCGATGTCTTACTCAGCCAGGAGATGGGACAACACCAGACAAATCACTTCTAAATGACAAATGACTGTCACGGTAGTGGTTTATCACCATTTTGTCTTAGTCCTGAGCCTACGTCTTACACTGATTGAGGATTTTAATACAAGAAAACTTTGGTTAAATGTGACATTTATTATTCCTCTCTACAAAAGGAGGAAAGTTGCAACAAAGACAACAAGCTTCTGTATAATTTTTAAAACAACTTTTTCAAACAGTGGCATAAAAGGGAAGAAGATTCACTTGAGTTAAGTGGTGATAATTTAATGCCGATTGTTGGACGCCTCTCTTCTGAAACACTGACAGCCCCACTAGCCTCTTCTTTCTTCCCCTTTCTCATCCCAGCTGCTTCCTTATAAGGCAAGCTGTAATGATACACGTTGTAAAGTCTGTGTAAGCACTGCCTTCAGACACTAAAAGTGACCCTCAAGAGTGTAATGGGGCTATATTCCTTCTGGCATTGTGAAAAGGTGAGACAAAAACAATTTATAACTCTTTGCACAGACACTTAAGGACTTCCATCGGCACTTTATTTGCTGTGAATAAGGAAGCTTGTAATTGACAGCGTTTCTGTGGGGAAATGGGCACGTTTGGCAAGGTGAATAACAGGTTAAGCTGAAAATTTAAATATGGTATTTTCACAGCTCCTGATTAAATGTTTGCCCAAAGCAGTGATTCAATAAGAGACAATAAAAACATCCCAAAAAAGTACAATTGTGGATATATTTGGCTTCCAACTATTCAGTTTATGCACTTGGTTTCCAAACTGAGGAAAAAACCGTTATCTAAAAACAATCTGTTGAAAACCCTCTGTCACTTCAAGGTGATGGATAAAACAATATGACTTATCTGTTGGAAGAAGTTAGCTTCTATCAGAGGCATTTTGCATAATCTCTATTTGAAACTCTTTCATTTTATGATCTTAAAAAAAAATCTTTGAGCATTTACCTGATAAATCATAAAACATGTTTCCTTACAGAAAAATACAGCCAGAATAGCACATTTTGGATTAATATAGCTTGTCCTCCAACTTTCATAGATCTTCAGACATTTACCTAATGCGACTTAATTACACATTTTCCTACCAAGTGAGCACTATTGAATTTTCTTATTATTTAAAGCGACAGACATCACAAGCCTGCTTGAGAAATAGAAAAGAAACAACAGCATTATACAGTAGTGAATGAGTGATCCAAGTGTTATTTGGAGTGGAAATTTCACAGGTATGACTAGGGCTGGGCAAATAACAAATAAAACCAAAACTGACATTTGGGATATAAAACCAACATAATCTTGCTCAAGTCATTTTTTTGGTGTGTTTTTCCCCTCTCCCTGTTGTGTGCATGTGTATATGACTGCTTTCCCCTTTGCAATGTGTCCTGCGTGGACGGTCACGTGACTTCATAACCCAGAAACTGCGCAGTCAGCGCTGTTCAGAAGCAGCAGAAAACTGGAAAAATGAAAATGGCTTGTATCAAAAAGAAAGGCGGTGTCTGTCCACGTAGTATATCATGACTGACTCTTTATTTCATCTGAAGACGCCAAGAAAAAGTAACAAGCTGAAGTTGGATGTAAGAACCTGAAGAGAGACTCATAATCCTTATGTGGTGATAACAATCATGGCTGCATAAAGAACTCCCCCAACACAGCAAACAAGCTAATTAGCCACCGGCATGACTCATGTGACCCACAAACCCTCAAGAAGTAGGTATTATAAACACTGATTTTTGCACTGGACAATATTTTAACTTGGTTACGTGTGTAAAGTTATTATTTATGCTCGTTATCTACCAAATTACTGGAGTGATATATTAACTGATCTATTGGCAGCATATCCGTAGAGTGGATAGCACTGTTGCCTCACAACTACAAGGTTCCAGGTGGGAACCTTTCTGTGTGGAGTTTGCATGTTCTCTCTGTGCTGTGTGGGTTTATTCCAGAGGCTATGGTTTCCTCCCACAATCCAAAGACATGCATGTTAGGTTAATTGTTGACTCTAAATTTTCCCTAGGTATCTGTCTCATAAGCCATTAGAAAAGAGGCTTACTGCACCTACAAGTTAAGTGCATGAGTTGTCTTTGTGACTAGAAAAAGCACTACATAAGTACAGATCCTTATCCCTTATTCTTACCACACTCTTGTGTAATATTCAAATAACCATAGTGTCTAAGGTTTGTGCGCACATTCCACTGCTGATTTCCTGACTGTCAAGAATTGCCCCTTGGGGAAGAGAGGAAGACCCACGCGCTGAACTGTGAGTTTGTGAGATTTATTGAACGAAACACAAAGTCCAAAAGAGTACTCTAACACAAAATTCAAACAAGCAATCAAACTTACAGATAAAGCACACCAGAACGAGGGCTGTGTTCTGGTGGAGACGAGGAAAGGAGAAACTCAGGACTGCCACAAGGGGAAATGAAAATAACCACCCTTAAATAGGGTCAAAAACAAATCATACAAGTAATGACAGGTGTGGGTCACATGAGTGGGCAGAAGGTAACAATGATGAATAATTTGGACCAGCTGGGAGCAATGAGAGGGGAGCGACCGGAGCTGACAGCTGACAGGGGTGACGCCCACATGGAGCACAAACCCAGAAATGCCACTGACAGCTGTCAATCCAGAGGGAGAACACAACAGTAAGGATAAAGAATAAAATATCAACAAATGCAGACTGACATATAAATACAAATTAATACAAAATAAAAGCGTAACAAAACTAAGACAAACAGGAAAATAGAAAACAGTACGAGAATAACAGAAACCAAAAAGCACAAAAGACAACAAATATAAATATAGAGAAAAAGCCATGAGACTGAGCAAGGCAGAAACCTCCAGTGCTCAGCTCATGACACTGACTGCATACAACTGTGCTGATTAACCACCTGGCTCTCATTAACCACAGCCTTTATAAGCGGGCATTTCTTCTCTCTCTACAGGAATGCTGAACTCTACTTGCCATCAGTGAGATGTGCTCTCCTTTCTCGTGCGCCAACCTGTAGCACTCTCATTCTTACCTCTTCCACCTTCTCCCAGCATGGGAAAACCTTAAGAACAAATATTTCTAAACCTCACCTCTGTCTCCACATCTCCTAGGATAAAATACACTTACCTTTTCTCTGGTGGATTTGGATCTAAACCTGGTAGAACCACAAGTCAGAAATCCACTATCACAACCCAAATAAGTCCAAATCTCATCATTTGCAATATTCTAATCTTCTAAAGGTGCCTTCACACCAAGTGCGAACAGGCGAATTTTTTGTGCAGCACGAATACATTATAACTCAATTTATTTATTTATTTAGCGAATGCAAAGCCCTTAAGCCAAGCAGTTGCCTCCTGATTTGCTGTATGGAGGGTGTGTAATCCTCCTTCCAGTCTTTGGAGCGGGCAAGCCTCTATGATGTGTTCCATTGTTTGCTCCTCTCCACATGCGCACAGTGGGCTAGGGCTACTGCCCCATCTGTGAAGGCTGGCCAAGCAGGGGCCATGTCCAGTCCTGAAGCGATTGAGTGTAGACCACTGTCTCCTTGGGAGGTTGGTGCCCGGGACCTGTTGGTTGGGGTTTGTCACCAGGTGTTTGTTTGGGACCTCCTTGGTCTCCCATTCCTCTTGCCAAGCTGTCTGGATGGTAGAGTCAGCTGGGGGAGGGTTTTTCCAAATCGGCCGTCTGGATGAAAGTCGGGCAGTAGGTGGGGTGTAGATATCTGCATGGATTGGTAAGTGAGGAGAATCTTTAACTTTTTGGAGCATCCTTTGAGTTAATGCTGCTCACCGGATGTGTGGAGGGGCTATGTTTGACAGTACAGGGAGCCAGGGGAGTAGTGTTGAGCGGATTGTTCCAGTTATAGTTCTCATGGTTGTGTTGAGCTGGGTGTCTACATGGTGTGTTTAAGATGACCTGGACCAGACAGGGGCACAATATTCTGCTACAGAGTATGAAAGGGCCAGTGCTGAGGTGCACAGGGTGGAGACTGCCGCCCCCCATTTTGCACCAGCGAGCTTGCAGAGCAGGTTGTTTCGTACCTTCACCTTAGCAGCCGTCCCCTTTAGATGTTCCTTGAAGGATAAGGTCCTATCAAAGGTCAGTCCAAGATAGGTTGGATTTGGGGCATGCTTAAGCTTGAGTCCGCTCAGGTGGATGTTTAGTTCTCTGGCAGCTTTTACATTGTGGAGATGGAATACACTGGAGACGGTTTTTGCTGGGCTTGGTTTTAGGCGCCAGATTTTGCAGAACTGGTCCAGTTTGGCAAGATCTTCGGTGAGCACCCGTTCCAGTGGTTCAAAGTCTGGTGCTTGGAGTGCCAAACAGATGTCGTCTGCATAGATGAATTTGGGGGATTTTGTAGTAGGCAGGTCGTTTATGTAGAGGTTAAACAGAGTTGGAGCTAGAACTGAGCCTTGTGGGAGTCCGTTTTTCTCTGTTCTCCATGCACTTGTGTTCTGACCGAGGTGGACTCTGAACCTTCGGTTGGTCAGCAGGGTTTGTATAATTGCTGTTGCCCAAGCAGGGATTGCCTTTATAAGTTTCAGGAGGAGGCCTTTGTGCCAGACCGTATCATAGGCGGCTGTAAGATCGAGAAACACAGCCCCTGTCTTCAGTCTACTCTCAAAGCCATTTTCGATGAAGGTGGTTAGGGCCAGTACTTGTTCTCCTGTACTGCGGTCCTTGCGGAAACCTGCTTGATCCACACTTAGAATATCCTCTATTTCTGGGGAAATACGTTGCAGTATTAGGCGCTCCATGATTTTGTAAGGAACGCTGAGTAGGGAGATTGGGCGGTAGCTTGCTGGTTCAGGGTTCGTTTCCTCTACAGGCATTTTTTGGTGTTTTTTTTAGCTCAGTTGTAACTGCTTTTCTGGTGTCTTTGTCTTGGGGTGCTTTGGCGATAGTCAGTAGGTGGGATGCAACTTGGTTGGGTGTGACAGATGCTCGGCTTTGGCTAGGGGGCTTCTGTGCAGCTCCTAGGCGACGGATGAGGCTCCAACATTTCCTGCTAGAGTGGGTAAAGCTCTGGTCAGCAACTGTCTCCTCCCATTTCTTTCGCCGGGCTGTATTTAGCGATTCAATGAGATGGTCTGCTATCTCTGGGTCCCCTGATGTTTGATAGGATTGTAGGAGGGCAGTGCTTTCTCCGTCCAAACATGGGACATAGAGGGGTCGGTAGCCTCGTGGGATTGCAGTATGGGCAGCCTTGAAGATTGCGCTGCAGAAGCGGTTGTATGCTTCATCTACAGTGATGGTGTGGAGTGGGATGGTAACAACGCTCCGGTCCAGAGTCTCACTGAATTTCTTCCAGTTGGCTTTGCGGAAGTTCCAGCGCGTCTTCCTTGGGCTGCTTATGACTGGAAGTTGTAGGCCAATGTGTACGAGCAGGGGCCGGTGTTGGCTGTGTGGAAAATCATCAAGAATGAGGATCTGTGTAGGATATGGCGCCCCATTCAAAGAGCTGACCCAGCACAGGTCAGGAGAATAGTTCTTCTTCCACCTAGCAGAGTGGAGGGTTCCTCTTTGTTTGGGGTCGTATATCAAAGCGAGGTCATTTTTGGATGCCCAGTCTGAAAGTGCCTCCCCATCACTGTCCACTGCTGGGTACCCCCAGTCAGGGTGATGGCTGTTAAAGTCCCCCACATAGCTGGCAGGGTGGGGTAGGGTGGGTAAGACCTGCAGATCCCAGTTGGCACTAGGGGGCTTGTACACATTGACAATATGGAAGCCACCAATGGTTATGGTGTCTGAGAAATGTGTTGTTATCAGGTGATTTGCTTCAACTATGTCAGAACGCACATAGGTGGCATGTCCATGTTTAGCATGTAGAACATAGCACAGGAGGTCAAAGCCTTTGATGGTGCAGCGGCCAGCTTCCTCTGTGCCAATATGAGTCTCTTGGAGGCAGATTACATCAATCGAATGTTGGAAGGCGAGGACTTCGATAAGGCTTCGCTTGGCTGCAGATAGGCCTTCAACGTTTAGTTGTAATATGCGAAGGGCAGATCCTACCACAAAGTGCTCTTGGGGCTGTTTGCTTTCGGCTTTAGGACTGTGACTAGGATTCTTCTTTGACTTGGCACAGAGGCGTCGTCTCTTCGAATTTAGTCTGCTGGTAGGATCATTAGCTTCCCCGGGCGAGCCCGGGTACTGGCGGAGAGCGTGACGAGAACGCTGATCCATTGCCCTCAATGTAAACACACAACGTGAATTCACCATCTGAGTGAGATGCAGACAGGTGAAGTTGCCTTTCTAACTTCTGCAGCTGTGTTCAACCTGCTGTGGAAATCCCCAAAATAACAAGGTTTACATTATCTGACAGGGGGCTCACCTGAAAAAGTTGTCCCTACCTCCAAAACTTCACAAAATGGGTGTTTCTGTTGCTAGCTTGCTAGCCTTGTTAGCACGTCTGTGGTAGGAATCCGTGGGTAAATAACTCCGACATCCCAGTTCAGCTGAAGAGCTCCTGGTCCTTTTGCCTCCAGGTGAGTGGCAGTCTCATTTTCAAACTAGTTTACTCTCCAATGTTGATACTTTTACTCAGATGACGGTGCTATCCCTCGGACATGAACGCGTAAATGCACGATTTTGCGTGTGCTCGCCTCTTTCTATTGACTTTGTATGGATTTGCGCCAGCTGTTCAGGTTTGGTGTGAAGGCACCTTAAGTCCTCGGGCTCGGGGAACCTTATCCTACAGCACTCAGACTCTCAACCTACCAAAGCCAAATCTGGGCAGACCCGCACCTGATGAAGAATGGCAGCCAACCTGTAATATACTCACCATTCCATGAAGTAACTTCACCTGTAAGAAAAGACAGATTCATTATTCTCACTATCAATTACATCATTCATTTACTTATCCTTCTCTCTTCTCCTTCTCCGCAGGGTTGCCAGTTCTCATCCTCACACATTTCATATCAATAAATGCCACCAAACCTCTTAAATCAGCTTCCTCTCAGTGTCTGCATTTGGGTCTGTTCACTACAAATGTCAGTAACAATGATGCTGATTTAAGGTCAAATTACTCAGCTTTAGTATGACAGATGTTAGTGGTAACAAATAAAGCAACCGATTTACATGCTCAAAATAGAATGAAATACAACAGACTCTGCTGTGAACAGTTCAGAACAGAAGTTTAAAAATATAAGGGTTTGGATTCAGATTAATGAACGGGTTACTTTGAAAATTTTTCTACAGTTCTTGGACTTTGCCTACTTAAGTTTGAAAACTTAAAGCAGTGTTCTATGTTTGATCTCCTTTATATTAAAAAGTGCTCATTTTCAAAGCAGGTTTAAATGACGATAAAAAAAAAATCCTACTTCACTCCTATGCTCAAAAAGATTACATAGTCTCTTGGTATTAGCAAGTCTGGGAAGTTGCGTCTTAGCTATTCAATAAGTGCTTGGGACTGTTAATCGGCCTGAGTGTATGACTGTGGTCCAGAAGTAAAGTGAAAGCCTCTGAAAGCCATGTCCACGTTTATCTGTGAGAGAAGAAGAGAGGAGTTGGGGGAGAAGAATGCAAGCAAGTTGGTGAGAGAAAAGCTCCTCGCTATCAGCTGAGTTTCCCATGTATTTATATGGAAGATATTTATTCAATTTCTGAACTCAAGGGACAGCGAATGATAATCCGTTAAATGTCTGCACACACCTTCCCCGCTACTGAAAACCTTATTAAAATATGCAGATTAATTTGCAAGCGGTTCTGCATATGATTAAAGCAGAAGGACTGGGTGCTTGAGATTCAGTTCATATTTGTAATCTTCTAAATTTAACAGTGAGTGAGAGCTTTGCCAATTAAATGGAATGAAATGATGGGGAAGAGTATGATTCATCTTCATCACCTTGTTTTATGCTCGAGTGGCCACAGAGTTATCATTTACAGGGCTTCAGATAATTGGCAGCAGTTTTGTCGAGCACCTCCGATTTCTGGATGAATTTGTATTCTTCAGCCAGACAGCAGCTCAATACTCTTTGGCAAAGTGTAGCCAGGCTTTGTCAATTATAGTGTGTGTCACGAGGAAAAATATCATGTCACTCCAAATGAGAAAAAGGCATTAAGAGCAGAGTGAGGTGAAATAAGATCTTATGGAATTTAATGGTATTTATGTCATTTTGTCTGAGGTGATTGACTTGCACTTTTCATTCTTTATGCGTCAGACTTCTTCCTGTTAATTTGACTTGTATCAGAAACTTGATTTGAAATGTGCGACACTTATATGACAAGCAAGAAAGGCCAATTAAAAGAGATTAACTGCTCTAGTTTAACCTATATGCTTAGTACACAATCACTAGTGGAAGTGAACACAAGATACTGGGAAAATCTAATGTGAAAGAATGGTGAGAGGCATTTTTGTATCAAGAAAGTCACATGTCAGATTAACTCAATGAAAAACACTCTACAGACCCATTTTGCCATTTACTTAAGGTGTATAATACTTCCACCTGCCATCAACAATAATACAAGACCCCCTTTTCCCCTTTCCTTTTCCATATTGGCAGGTGGTTGTTTTTGTCAACCTTTGACTGAACTGAATGAGACAACAAAGCAATGATCTGACAATGAGCTTCCCTCACAGAAACCTCTTCATCATCAAACACAATAACATGATTTGGGTTAATTAAATAGGTAGTGATTGAGCTCCGCATTTGACTCAAATCAAATTAGCTATGCCTTTAGATAATGCCCGTGTTCTTTGACTGTGGCATGGAGACGTCGTGTGGGTCTCTGGAACAGGTTTGGATTGATCTGCCTGGAGGAGATCATCTTCTGCTCAAGCCACAATCAATCAGAGGAACACCAGAACAACAATTCCCATGCTGTTGTACCAATGGTGCAATGCGACCTCGTCCCAAGGAACACTTCCAATCTGTAAGATGGCACCTGTGTAGCATAGACATGCACAAGGTTCCCTTTTCATGTTCCTGTCTGGATGCCATGAATAATTTTGTTTTGTTTTGTTTTTGTCCCTCACAATAATATATGCAGTGGCAGGGAAAAATAAATAAAACTGCCGACCGATACTGGGACATTTACTGAAATGATGTAGAAGTGAATGCAACTTTATCTTAATCACCAACAATTAGTTTTAGGAAATTCCACATTCAATTCAATTTCAATTCAACTTTATTTATATAGTGCCATTTTACAACAACAGTCATCTCAAAGCATTGTCAAAACATCTCATAGCACTGTGAAGAAAAAAAAAAAATAAAGTACCGTGAAAAATTATTCGCCCCTTCCTGATTTCTTATATTTAAGAATTTTTATTCTTATATTTTTTGCATTTTTTCCACATTGTTTCAGATAATCAAACAAATTTTAATATTAGACAAAGATAACACAAGTAAATACAAAACACAGTTTTTAAATGCTGATTTTATTTATTAATAGAAAAAAAGCTATCCAAACCTACCTGGCCCTATCTGAAAAAATAATTGCCCCCCCTTGTTACATCATGAATTAACTGTGATTAAAAGAAGAAAAAGTTGAACTTTTGGAAGTGGTGTGTGTCATGGTTCGAGCGCCGATCCCGTCCGCGCTCGAGCCATGCACTATCTTCGCCCATTTGACAGCTGCATGTGCCTTTTGGCTCCCCGAGCCTTTATTGTGACAGCGCTCGGAGGGGCTTCCGGCTGTCAGGTTTGACAGTTGAGCCGCATTTCGTGTCATCAGCGGCTCTCTATTTAAGAGGGCAGCTGGGAATGGAAAAACGCGGCAGTCTCGTCCAGAACTACCCCTTGTCAGACGTTAGCGAGCATTCCTCTGTTCGTGCGTTGACCACTCATCTTCTGTGATTGTAAGTGTACCTCCTTATGTGTCCATTATTCCCTGTCAATGACTGTATTTCATGGTAGTGTGTTTTAGCTCCCCGTGGCTTGTTATTTTGTCCCTTTTCTGTTCATTAATAAACTGTGCAAACTCACCGGCGATTTGTGGCATCTTATGGATGGCCCTCACAAGCCATCATGACAGTAGACTGCCGCCAGACTGAGACGCCAGTCCCGGTGAGTTTTGCCTAAATTGGACGTTTGTTTTCCCTGTCTGGGTACCTGCATGCTGGGAGGTCATGTCGTTATTCAGGGGCCACGTTCAGAGCCTGGGCTATGAGCTGGCGGAGGCCCTGGACTACGTAGATGGAACGCTCGTCACCGCTACCCTCTACGATGCTCCCAGCAACGTACGCTGGCATCTGGACCTCGCTGAGGACATCCTTAATCGAATTCCTCGCTACTCCAACCACCTGGAAGTCACGGCGGGGAAGGCCGACATCGCTTCACAACGCGAGATACTCCGTGGGCTGGAGGGAAACTCCGGCAGGAAGCCGAAGAGGAGGCATCCTCGCTCCTCGTTTCGGGATCCCATTCCTGTCCCCGATCTGGTCCAGGAGTTCGCACCATCCAGGGGTCATCCCTGAACGAGTATGATGTCAGTCGGGAATCCCCCAGAGAGGTTGCAGCTGACAGCAATCTCCATCTGGGACCGAGTGGCTGCAGCTCGCTCCACCGGCCACCCCACACAAATCATGAAGCATGTGACGGCAGCTGTCAGGCTGGTTGAGAGGAATCCCGAGCTGAATGACTATCCGGAATACGCTGACTTGCTCGCCTCCGTTTCCGCACAAGAGCGGTGTTTTCCAGACCTCACCTTCGCCTCGACATCAGCCAGTGAACGTTGGCACCACGCTCCAAGCTAACCTCAGTGAGAACCCCGTCTGGATCCGTTTCCGGGTCGTTGGAGGAACTCTGCCTCCTTGCCAGCCGCTCCTTCTGCGTCATGACAGGAGGGAATTCCCACAGCCTCTCCCCCCGGGTCACCTGTTCCCGCTGTCCCATCAGCTCATCGTGCCCGGATCGTCTCGGCTGTCGTCCCCTCCTCCTTGACGTCATCTCCGGCTGCTGAGAGAGTTTTGAGTCCTGCCCCGGGGAAGCCCGTTAGTGGACCATCGCGAGCGGCTCCTCCTCGTCCTCTCAGGTGGCCCTCCATCACCATCCAGCGGGGAAAGGGAGGAACAACGTCCGCTACAGCAGACACCATCTATCCTCCAGGAAACAGGCAAGTGCAAGTTCATTTTGCTCCCCGTAGTAGTTATTTGCCTTGTCTGACTCCTGGGGGTGGAGTTCGGGATTCGCAGTCCCCCGAGCTCCCACCACCTGCTGTAGCTTCTGTCACTAAACCTGCTGCCTCTGTGTCTCCCTCCGCTGAGTGGTCCACGATGCCAGGCCTACGTCGCAGGACGAGGAGGGGGCCTGCGGTTCTGGAGAGCCTGGTTCCAGCCCCGCAGCCACATCATGGGCAGAGGAGGAGAGCGGACTGCATCGTGGAGCCTGCGCCGACGAGGAAGCGTCCCCGGGTCTCCACAGATGAGCAGTTCGAGCCAGCGGGTCGAGGGCCCCCTGCCACCACGCCGTGCGGGTCGTCAGCGTGGACGTTAGCGCTGGAGGGTCCTCAGACTGCGGAAACCATCATGCCGGCTGCGGAACCCGCTGTGGCCGAGTGGGAGCCTGACGACGACCTTCTTCATCCTGAGCCTGGATCAGCGAAGTCCTGAATGGCGACAGAACCCGGGTGCAGGCAAGTGCTCTACTTTGTTTTTCTTCTTTCTATTTTGGAGCATTTTTGCCTGCCTCTCGGGGAGATGAACCAGGGGCAGCCGTCCACTGCACCCGAGCTCGTCTCGCTGGGCTCTGTAGCTACTGGTGATTCTGATCCCGGTTCTTTCCTTTCTCCTGAGCCTTCTCCCAGGGTCACCGGTGCGGAGCCAATCCCGGTCGCTGTATCGGAGGTGCTGGGTTCGGGGTTGGAGGTCGTCACTGGTGCTGCGCCAACCCAGTCGGGGTCCATCGCGGGTGCAGCCGTGACCCAATCGGGGTCCATCGTGGGTGCAGCACTAGTATGGTTCAAGGTTGGTGAAGGAGCTGCAGGTCCTCTGCCGCCTGACGTTGTACTGGCTCATCGTCATCTTCATCCCCCTCATCGTCCTCGTCGTCACCATCCCAGCGCATCGCCACCGGGGGCCGTTGGGGTTCCCTACGTTCGGTCCGGCTCTCCCACGTCTTTTCCCTCGCCAGGGAGGCCGTCGCCAATTGTTTCCCCACGGTTCTGGGTGGCTGAGGGATGCGGGTCGGCCGCCTGAGGAACTTCTTCGCCGGTTCAGCGCCCTGGGTCGGCCACCCGACGTACGGTGCTTTCAGCTGGGCGACCTGGTTCGGCCGCCGGAGGTTCCGACTTTCCGGGCCTGGGACTGGGGTAGGCCACTCGAACATTTCCTTTTCCCCCAGTTCACCAGCTGGACAATGGATGCAGGGAGACCACCGGAACAGTCCTGGCTTTATTGGACTCTGCCTGCCGTCATCCTCGGGTGTTGCTTATTTTCAGTTAACCTGTTGAACTCTGTTCAACTTCCCTAAAAATGCCTAAAAATAACATGCCCAAAGTAAATCAAAAGCTGTTCTTCAACCCTTTGCAGCATCTTCATGGGGTTGGTCTCATTTAAAAGAAAACACTCTTAATTTTTTGGCAAAACAGTCATAATCTCTCTAAGTGCTCCTGCCACTGAGCAACAAGAAAGTTCGCCTGGGTGTTTTTTTAGATACAAATGCTTGCAAATAACATACAGCTGTCAGATACTGGCTGGAAAACACAACAGAAATGTAGAACCAAGTGTTTTCTAGCTCAGGTCAAAATTTTGTAAAAATTCCACAAAAAATGAATATATTACACAGCTTTTTTCTCAGGTTGTAACAAGGCTGCGTCTGTACTGGAAGACCAGAAATACAGCTTTTTTTTTTTCAGTGCGCACTGAGACGCACTAAGATGCAGAGATGTGACCGCCCGCGGAATTCACAGAGTTCAAGGGGTTAATATTAAGGTCACTCGGGTGTGTTTTGTCCTCTAGGTTTATCTGAGTATGTAGTGCTGTGTATTGTGTTTTCTGTTAACCGTACTCAGCATTTTCCTCATTTGTGTCCTGTTCCAAGCATCGTTTGTGCGTTATGGAGTAATGTGTTTTTTTTCTTTCAACCATACTCTGTAATTGCCTCATTTGTTTCCTGTCACCATCATGGTTGTTTTTTTTTTCCTTGCCCCGATCTAAGCATCATTTGTGTGCTATTGAGTAGTGTGTTTTTCTTGTAACCATACTCTGTTTTACCTCACTTGTGTCCTGCCATCGTTGTGGTTTTTTTTCCTCTCCTCTCTTTTGCTGGTTCTCACCCTCCTGGCCTGTCCCCCCATCCGCCCACCCTGGGGGGGGGGGGGGGGGGGGCTTGGGTGTCATTGGGCTCTCGTAGTTCGCCCTTGGCGCGGGGGGGGGGGGGGAGGGTACTGTCATGGTTCGAGCGCCGATCCCGTCCACGCTCGAGCCATGCACTATCTTCGCTCATTTGACAGCTGTGTGTGCCTTTTGGCTCCCCAAGCCTTTATTGTGACAGCGCTTGGAGGGGCTTCTGGCTGTCAGGTTTGACAGCTGAGCCGCATTTCGTGTCATCAGCGGCTATCCATTTAAGAGGGCAGCTGGGAACGGAAAAACGCGGCAGTCTCGTCAAGAACTACCCCTTGTCAGACGTTAGCAAGCATTCCTCTGTTCGTGCGTTGACCACCCATCTTCTGTGACTGTAAGTGTACCTCCTTATGTGTCCGTTATTCCCTGTCAGTGACTGTATTTCATGGTAGTGTGTTTTAGCCCCCCGTGGCTTGTTATTTTGTCCCTTTTCTGTTCATTAATAAACTGTGCAAACTCACCGGTGATTTGTGGCATCTTATGATGGCTCGTGAGGGCCATCCATGACAGTGTGTCTCATTACATCTGGGTAAAACTAACAGCATTGCATAAAAAGAACATCATACCAATAGTCAAACATGGTGGTGGTAGCATAATGGTCTGGGGCTGCTTTGCTGCTTCAGGACCTGGACAACTTCTTGTAATTGATGGAACCATGAATTCTGCTCTCTACTAGAAAATCCTCAAGGAGAATGCCAGCCATCAGTGGCTGAATGCGGCTAAATTAAAACAATTCTGCAAAGAAGAGTGGGCTAAAATTTCTCAACAGCGATGCAAAAGACTTGTTATTGCAAACACTTGATTGCATTTGTTGCCACCAAGGGTAGCACAACCAGTTATTAGGTTTAGGGGGCAATTACTTTTTCACCTAAGGCCAGGTAGGTTTGGATATCTTTTTTCCCTTAGTAAATTAAATCATCTTTTTTTTTTTTTTTTAATTTAAGTTTTTGTAAAGGGTATACAGGTCATTACAGCATTGCATTGTTTACATTTTCATCACATGTTCCCTTATTTTTTGCTATTTGACAACATTGGTAGGATAGTTATTACAACAACCCCCCCTTTTTTTTTTTTAAAGTGAAAGAAAAAGTGAAGTTAAGGAGAATTAAATAAAAAACAAACAAACAAACGAATAAACAAACAAACAGAACAGCAAAAAACAAACAAACAGAAAATTAAGTAATTAAAAGTAAAAGAGCAACTGAGTAGCGTTGGAACAAAGAGCGGGACCATTATTGAAATGGTATTTGTCAAAGATTGAATGAATGAATGAATGAATGAATTTTATTTATTTCGGATAGTACATTACAGGTTAAAAGAAACTGTATAATATAACAACAAGGTCAAATTAGACAAAGACTCCTTCTACTATACAATTCCACGTGAGTTATCCGAAATGGGTGATGGCTGAAGCCGCAGCTTATATTGCCCACCCATATTCCATCCAAGAATTCAAAGGAGAAAAAAGAGAAAACAAGACAAGAGCGATTACAATTTAAAACAAGGCTAAGACAAAATATGACTGAGAGAAAAAGAAAACTGAGCTAGTCTAAGTTAAGCGGTTACTATTCAAAAACAAATCTAAGACATAGTGTCACAGAGAAAAAAGAAAAACTAAGCTATAACACAACACAGGCTGGAAATGTCAATCCTTATGTGAGTTTACATGTCGACTTGTAAATATGTTTGGAGTATTTCTTCCTTTAGTTTTTGTTTAAATTGTCCAAGCTTTGTACATGATTTTAATTCAGGTCCAAAATCGTTCCATAATCTGACACCTTGCACTGAAATACAGTGTTGCTTGGTAGTTGTTCTCACTGTAGGCTTTTGAAATATACATGTTCCTCTGAAGTGATATCGTTTCTCCCTTGTTTGGAACAACTTTTGGATATTTGCGGGCAGTGATAGATTCTTCACTTTGAACATTATTATTGCGGTTTTAAAGTCGATCAGATCTTTCAACTTGAGAGTTTTTTGTTTAAGAAAAAGTGGGTTTGTTGGTTCCCTGTAAGCTGCTTTGTTGATTATTCTAATAGCTCTCTTTTGAAGCATAAAGAGTGGATATATATTTGTTTTATATGTATTTCCCCATACTTCATTACAATATGTCATGTATGGGAGTATTAATGAATGATACAAGGTGTATAGTGTGGGTTGATTCAGCAAATTTTTCACTCTGTGTAATATTGCAATTGATTTGGATACTTTACCTTTTATATAATTAATATGTGGCTTCCAACACAGTTTGTTATCAATTATTACTCCAAGGAATTTAGTTTCGGATACCCTTTCAATCTCTACACCATTTACACTGAGTTTGGGTACTGGGTAGTTGTGATGGTTGTTAAAGACTATAAATTTTGTCTTGCTTAAATTGAGCGTTAATTTGTTTGAATCAAACCACAGTTTCAGCTTTCCTAATTCCTTTCCGAGTGTATCCAGAAGTTGTTCCAAGTTGTTTCCACTGCATAGCAGGTTAGTGTCATCAGCAAACAATATTAAGTCCATTTTTTCTGAAACTTTACATATATCATTTATATACATATTGAATAATAATGGTCCCAAAACTGAACCCTGTGGGACTCCACAGGTGACCTTCAGTAGCTCTGAGTTTTTGTTGTTAACACATACAAACTGATATCTATTCTTTAAGTAACTTCTTAACCAGGACAGTGCTACCCCTCTGATACCACAATTTTGTAGTTTCTTTAATAATAGATTGTGATCTACTGTATCAAATGCTTTTTTAAGATCCAGGAATACTCCAACTGAATACTCTTTATTTTCAATGGCTGTTGATATTTTTTCTGTAAATTCCATTAAGGCATATGCTGTTGTCCTTTTGTGTCTGAACCCATATTGCTGCTCACACAATAAATCATTCTTCAGTATGAAGTTGTCAATTCTCTCATAGAATATTTTTTCAAGTATCTTGGAAAATTGCGGTAATAGTGAAATTGGTCTGTAGTTGGAGAGTTCCCCTCTGTCGCCTGTCTTGTAAATCGGAATTACTTTAGCTATTTTCATTGCATTGGGAAATATACCTGATTGGAGAGACAGGTTACAGATATACGTCAGTGGTTTCACTATGCATTCGATAACAGTTTTGACTAGTAGCATATCAATACCATCGCAGTCAGTAGATGTTTTACTTTTGAACGATTTAACAATTTCAATGACCTCTCTTTCGTCTGTGTTCTTTATGAAGATGGTGTCTTTTACAGCAGTGTTATTGCATATTGAATCACCCGTTGGCACCGTAGTGGGTATTTCTCGGGCCAGTTTAGGTCCAATGTTAACAAAAAAATTATTAAATTCATCTGCAGGTGAAGCTATATTCACATTCGGAGTCGATTTATTATTTTTTGGAGTGTTAGTTGGGTAGCTGGTATTTCTGCTTTTATTTCCAAGGATACTGTTGATTATTGTCCATGTATTTTTAATATTGTCTTTGTTTTTTTCCAGTTCTTTACTGTAATAGTCTCTTTTACTACATCTTATTATATATGTTAACTTATTTTTGTATGTTTTATACCGCTGCTCTGCTTCTTTTGTCCTTTTCTTTATGAAAGCTTTATATAATAAATTTTTCTTTTTACACGCCTTTTGTAGTCCTTTGGTTAGCCATGGTTTGTCAGTAAATTTGTGTTTAAGCTTTTTTTTAACTAATGGGCAGTTTTTTTCATAAAGAGTGGTTACAATGTTTGTAAATGTGTCATAGGCTTCATTTACATCTGATACATAGACTTCTGTCCAGTCTTGCTTCAGCAAGTCCTCTTTAAAAGAACTGATTGCGTTTGGTGATTTGTGTCTGAACGATTTTGAGATTTTTTCTGGGTTGGGCCCCGTGTGGCCATGGATAAGTGCAAAGATTGGCAAGTGGTCGCTTATATCATTTATCAATAATCCACTTTCTATTTTCTTGTCGAGAACATTGACAAACAGGTTGTCAATAAGTGTAGCAGAGTGAGCTGTGATTCTACTGGGATGTGTTATTGTGGGATATAGACTCATGCTGTACATAGAGTTCATGAACTCTGTAACTACATTTTGTTGATGTGGATTAAGTAGATCAATATTGAAATCTCCACAAATTGCTACCATTTTCTTACTAGTAATATTATTGTACAGCTCGACTAATTTATCTCTGAATGTCTCAATGCAAGTTCCCGGCGTTCTGTATATGCAGCTTATGATAATGGAAGACACATATGCGATCCAGGGTTGCCAAAAGTTCATGAACCCATCCATGTCCTGTCTCAGTGCGAATGTCAACTTTTCCATCGAGTAAATGTCTTGAATCACGTTAATCCAATCTTCAGGTGTAGGACAGTCCTTCAGCATCCATTTTTTAGTTAGGGCTTTTTTACTTGCCAATATTAAAACATTGAATAAGTATTTATCTCCTCGTCTTTCCAGTGAGTCCGGTAATAAACCCAAATACAAAGTTACAAAAGAAAAGGGAACTGTTATTTTGAATATTTTCCCCAATATTGTCTGTACATTGGTCCAATATTGGTGGATAACTGGGCATGACCAAAACACATGAAAATGATTTGCAGTCTTTTCACCACACAAGCGCCAACAGTTCAATCCCTTATGGGTAAATTTGTTTTGTGCAGGTGTTCTGAAAAATCTTACCAAGTTTTTCCATCCAAATTCTCTCCACTGCAGGGATGGGGTACTTTTCCATTGTTGTTTATTTAGCTTTTCCCATATTTCCAATTGTAAAGTGAAATTCCCCTCTTTTTCCCATCTCTCTTTTATATACGATGTGTTGTCTCCTTTTAAGTCTTGAAGACCTTGGTATATTTTAGAAATGTATCTGATCCCTGGGATCCCTTTATATGCCATTAAGAAGACCTTCAGAACACCTGACTGGGCCCTTTCCAAATCCTCCTTTTTAAGTATATTGTTTATGTGGTGTCTAAGCTGAAAGAACCTGTATAGATCTTGATTTATTAGACCTTGTTTTTTCAAATCTTCAAAACTTCTTAAAGTTTGCCCCTTAAAAAAATCGTAATATTTTATCAGCCCTTTCTCTTTCCACTCTTTAAATCTAGTGTCTGTTTTATTGGGGGTAAAGTCTTGATCATAGGCAATCCATTGCAGAAGTCAATAGGGCTCTTTAGCTTGATTCTCTCTGACTATCTTAAACCAAATTTTTAGCGGGGTCTCTATCCACGGGTTAGTGTTATTCAGGAGTTTAGTTAAGGCATTGTTCCCTATTATCGCCTGTAGGGGGATGTCACTTGTTATTTGGCATTCCATCTCCTTCCATTGTGCAGTGTAGACTGGGTTACATATCTCTACTAAAGTTTTAATTTGTGCAGCTATAAAATAGTCCCTGATATTTGGCAGTGCGAGCCCACCTTTGTCTTTGTTTAGCTGTAGGGTTCTATATCTGATTCTAGGTCTCTTACCCTGCCATATGAATCTTGAGATCCTTCTGTCCAGTTCCTGCCATGTTTTTTTGGGAGGTTCTACCGGTATTGTTTGGAAAAGGTATAGAAGACGTGGAAGTATATTCATTTTGACTGCTTCAATTCTTTGTGCGGTACCTAAGAATGGTATCATATTCCATCTTGCTAGGTCAGATTTTATTTTTGTCACCAGTGGATCATAGTTTAGTGTTATAATTTTGTCGAGTTGTTTCGGGATATTGACCCCCAGATATTTCATAGAATCCAACTCCCAGTTAGTTTTGAGTTCATTTAGTGAAAAATGATTTGGGTCATAGTTGAATGTTAAAACTTGGGTTTTATGCATGTCTAATTTGTACCCTGATAAATCTCCATAGTCTGAAAAAACTGAGATTAGTTCTGGTAGAGAAGTGTCTGGCTGCCCTAGGTATATTAAAATGTCATCAGCAAAGAGTGCTATTTTATGTTCTTTCTGACCAAGTGTAATACCTTGAATTTCTTGATTTTGTCTTATCCATTGGCTCAGAGGTTCTATGAAGATTGCAAAGAGCAGTGGAGACAGGGGGCAGCCTTGACGACATCCTCTTTCCAGCTCAAAAGATGATGATAAATTACCGTTAATCCTTATTTTAGCTGTTGGTTTTTTATATAATGCCTGTATAGTTCTAATGAAGTTGTTATGAAAATTGAAACTGGATAAGATTTTATAGAGGAAAGACCAGTCAACCGAATCGAATGCTTTTTCAGCATCTAATCCCAATATGACTGCATTTAAGTTATATTTTTTTATATGATGAATTATGTGTAAAGTGCGTCGAATGTTGTCTTGTGTCTGTCTTTGTCTTATAAAACCTGTTTGGTCTAAGTGAATTAAGTCTGTCAGTATGTTTTCTAACCTTTTGGCAAGGATAGTGGTAAAAAGCTTATAGTCCTGATTTAATACACTGATTGGTCTGTAGTTGGAGCAATCTAGTTTATCCTTTTCAGGTTTAGGTATGACTGCAATGACCCCTTCTCTCCAGGAGGGGGGGATTTCCCCTGTGTGGAGGACGTAGTTAAATGTTTTCAGGAGGAGAGGAGATAGTTGCTGTTTAAAGGTTTTGTACCATTCTGCTGTATAGCCATCTGCTCCTGGGGATTTGTTAGCTTTAAGTTTCATAATTGCTTTTTCCAATTCTTTAGGTTGTATTTCTGACAGTAGGGTTTTATTTTGTGATTCCGTAAGTTGGGGAAGGTTTAATGTGTTTAGGAATGTCTCGGATGCGTTTTTATGTTTTTTGTGGGAGTATAAGTTCTTGTAGTAATTCTCGAAGCTTTTAAGAATATCCTGAATTCTGAATTTTATTTCCTTTGATACTGGGTCTCTGATTTTGTAGATTGCTCTTTCCGTTTGTTGTTTCCTCAATTTATAGGCTAGTAATTTTGCTGATTTACTGCCTGCTTCATAGTGTTTTTGTTTCAGAAATGTAAGTTTCTTCTGGATTTCTATTGTGTAGATCTCATTTATTTGATTTTTAATTTCTTTGATCTTGAGCGAGCCATTAGAATGAGTGTTATCTTTGTGTTCTTTTTCTAGGTTCTTGAGCTCTGACTCTAGTGTGGTTAGTTTTTCTTGTCTCAGTTTCTTTTGGGTTGCCAGTTTTGCAATACTTTTTCCCCTTATTACAGCTTTGCACGCATCCCACAGTATTAAAGGGGATACTTCTCCATTATCGTTTTCTTCCAAATATCTGAGAATATCTGATTCCAATTCATCTTTCAGTGGCCCTTTGAGGACACTTGAATTCAACCTCCAGAAAAATGTATTATTTATGTATTTTTGGATGTTTAAATCCATATAGATCGGACTGTGGTCGGAGAGATCCATCAGTCCTATTTTACATGTTTTTACTCTTCCAATGTCTCTACTAAACATAAAAAAGTAATCAATCCTTGAGTAAGATGAATGTGGCGTTGAATAAAAAGTATAATCTTTTACATTGGGGTTGAATTCCCTCCATACGTCACAGATTCCCATTTCTTTTAGTAGCATCCGAGTATTCCTATTTTGGGTGTTATTTTGATGTGAAGAATTACCTGTTGCATCCCAGTATGGATTCAGTCTTAGATTGAAGTCTCCACCACATATCACTAAACCTTGGGCTTTAGTTATCATTAGGTCGAATACATTTTTATAAAATTTCCATTTAGCCCCTGGTGGTGCATATACATTCAGCAGGGTGATATCTTCTCCCTCTAGCCGCCCAGTTACCAAACTGTACCTCCCTTCTTTATCTTTGTGTTCTGATTTTTTTTCAAATGTAATATTGGTTGATATCAATGTCGCTACTCCCCTCCTCCTCCCTGATTTATATGAAGATGAAGAGATCATTTTAAACCCTTGTCTACTGAGTTTAGTGTGTTCCACGTCTGTTAGGTGGGTTTCTTGTAAAAATACTATTTCTGCTTTGTCTTTTTTCATTTTGCATAGAATCTTGGATCTTTTAACTGGATTCAGGATCCCTTTCACATTATATGAGGCTATTTTGGTTACACCCTGTTTCTCCATTGTATTTTCTTATTTAGTATAACAGTGTGGTGGCCCTCTTTTTTGCTACTCAGAAACTGAAAGATCATTAAGAACATAAAAAACATTAAGTACATAATGAACGAAACTTTAAAACAAAAAACTGTCAAAAAAAACTTCCTGAGCTGGGGTCTCTTTAAAGACCCTGTAAGAGCCCTGATGGAGTATGGGCTCTGAGGGAAATTCCTCAAACTCTGTTACGTGCTGAGGGCCCTCTCTTGCCCCTGTAAGTTGTCCCATGTTTTTAACGTGAATTTCAGATCCCAATCCGAATTTGTAATGATTTTTTTTTTTTTTTTTATGCCTATACTCTATGAGCTTGTGTGCACCCTCCCACCCCATCACAGCAAACATTCACTCTAATACAGTATTTGTTAGTGTGGGGAGAACATGTGGGTCATTGTTACATTTCTATTTTAACATGATTTTTTTTTTTCCCCTTTAAATTAAGAAGACATTTGTTTCTAATGCTAAAACTGCTCCATGAAAGGTTTTACCACATGCTGATTCTGCATCTTCTTTAATGTTTGTTACCTTGTAGGAGGGGGGATGGAAGTGCAGAGTGACTGTAGAGAGAAAGAAAAAAAACAAAAACCAAAAAGGTCGCTATTCCTTTCTGGTACTGGAAAGCTTATCTTTGTAGCTCTGGGGCTGGGTGTTCCCGCTGCTGGCCCGTGGATTTTGAAGGTCTCTGAGTGGACCACGTTTGAGCTCTGATTTTCACGCTCAGATCCGCTGCGGGTTTAAACACCATTACCGGGAGTCCTCTTCTTGCCATGTCAGATGTTGCTTCTTCCGCTGAATTGTAGAGACATGACTCTTCCCCGTAAAAGACCCTTAGCTTCGCCGGAAATGGCGTCTGAAAGCGTAGATTCTTTTCCCGTAAAACCTTTTTGGCGTCGTTATATTCCCGTCGCTTTTTAAGAACTTCAGGGGCGTAATCGTGTTCCACGAAGACTTTTCTTTCTTGATGCATAAATCCTTTCTTCTGCCAAGCCCGTCTTACAACTTCTTGTTTTATTTTGAAGTCGGAGAATCTTACCAACACTGAACGTGGGGGCGCTTCCGGGGCTGGCTTTGCGGCTAATGTGCGATGTGCCTTTTCTATCTTCAAATCGGTGGATTGTGGAATATCCAACTTCTCTCTCAATAAGGATTCCACGCATTCTGCCACTGTGTTGAAACCATCTTCAGCTCCTTCTTTCAGACCGTGAATTCTGATGTTGTCCCGTCTCTGTCTTCCTTCTTGGTCGGCTCGCTTAGCCTCCAGCCTTGACTGTTTTCTGTGTAAATCCAGTACAGAATCTTCAAGCACTTTTATTCTGTCTTCAGCTTCCAAGATTCGGTTTTCGGCCTGGTCCAATCTGCTGTTCGCCTTTTTTAGATCCTCTCTGAATTCAAGAAATTCGGCCCGAAATCGTCGTAATTCGTCAAATAGCGATTTCAAGCTAATCCTTTTGTTAGCTAGGCCCAGGCACTCGTCTTCTGAACGGAGGTCTTCTGGTTCCGATTCTGCGGCTGCTGTGCGTCCTGATCTGGGGAATGTCAGTTTCCTCTGCTTTTGGTTAGGCATGGTGTTATTGTCTTTTGAATTTTAATCTTCCAAAAATCCGTTAGGTCTGATTTTGAGGAGGTTTTCCTTGGATTGAGTCTGGGAGTTTCACCGTTAGGTTGCTATCACCATGGCGTCCAGACCGGAAGTCAAATTAAATCATCTTTTAAAAAAACTATATTTTGTATTTACTTGGGCTTTCTTTTTTCTAATATTAAAATGTGTTTGATGATCATGAACATTTAAGTGTGACAAATACATGAAATCAGGAAGTGGGCAAATACTTTATCACAGCACTGTAGGCCGTATCTAACTGAGCAAACTAAAAACCTGGTTGGATCCTAAACCTAAATGGGCATTATGAATGCGATCGATAACGCCACTTCAAATATGGTACAAATCAAGACTTTTGTGGATTCCTCTTCACAGAAACAAACAAAGCGTAACAAAAAGGGAAGTTTATCGGATTTATATCTTATAGACCACAGAACAATATTCTGTCATGAAAAGTCAAAATGAAAATGGCATATTCCTTGTGCAAAACCGAAAACGGACATACAACAAAAATGAGCCATAAAGCCAAATTTATGCCTCTACATCAGAACAACACTACTGCGACAGCATTGCCATGGACCGGAACACACTCATGACGTCATACCCCACTGTGTCCCCTGATGTGCACCTCTCCAGGAATGTAACTACACACTACGGCGACGCAGACCACAAGCGTTATGATTGGTCCACTTTGTCTCCTCCTACACATTTCCTGGTTCTTGCCTCTGCTCATTCACCGTGGCACCACAGCCAAAGTGAGTCGGATAAACAGCAGTCCGAAGTCAAGAGAATATTGAGGAAGTCAGCAGATATAGAACATTTTCATGACTCGTCCTAACCATATACATATATTGTCAAATGACAGCAGCAGCGATATTCGTACATAACATTTTCTCCAAAGTCTTCTTTTTTCTTTGTTGCAGCAATTCTATGAAAAGATGTTTTTTTTTTTTAACATTTATTAGTTCCAACTTCATCACAATCATATCTTATCCATCACTATTAAACACATGACGGACACAAATCACTCTACACATCAGCAGAAACCCATTTTGGCAACGAAACAACGCATTCGATCCACCGCACAAGCAGAAATGTTGACAATGGGGTAAGCCACACACGATGTGCTCTACAGAGAGGCATGAATAAAACAGGTTAAAATGTTGCTTGAAAATGCTCTATTAAAGCTTGCTCAGTTTCTTGAGTGGACAGCGGCAACTGACCTAGATATTTAGCGTGCCAGAATTCTGACTGGAGTTGATGATGAGTGACTGACCATATTTGACCACGTCTTTAGACTATTCACATAAATTGGTGATCACCGATTAACTTAGGATTTCCCTCTAATCTTGGATTTTTTGTTGTCAACTTCTACAGTTCATACCCAACCTCAAAAATCTGACTTAAAATCATCGAGTAACAAGGCTTTATATGGACTGTTTAACATTAAAAAATAATGAGATTTGGTTTAAACTAATCTCCAAAACATCATTATTGCTGCATGCTGAAAAAGTGCCTAGTGAACCAAGATGTAATGCCAAGGGATTCTCTATAAACAACCATCCAAGTCTCATTATTGGCATATGCTCTGGGGCTCACGGTACTCTGAAACCAAAGGGCACAGCCAGAAACTGTGGGAAAAATGGTATTTGACACTCAACAATGCATTCCTCATTAATTATATTCATTGTAATTCTAGACTATTGCACATGTTCCCAACTTTATCAACCAAAGTATCAAACTTGGCTACACTTGGTAAAGTTTTAGGGAGAAGTTAAAGCTGACTTGTTGTGGTCTGTGTCAGATATAGCCATGGGGCTCTCCTCGTCTTTGACCAGAGCTCACTAAAGACCCGAGGGCTCAGGGAAGACAGAGGTGAAGCTCACACACACACAGACATAGCAGTCCTGACAGTGTCTAGTTTCACCTCCCCTCAGCACTTTTTCATCCCTCCGGCAAGATTTTGCAATGCCACTTTTCACCCTCTTTGATGGTCAAAAGTTTCAGCTGAAAATGGAAACTCTGCTGCTGCATCATTTTGTTAGAGCCACAAAAGAAGAAATTGGTTGAGCATGCATTCAGGTGGAGTAAGCAGGTGGCTTTCCCGCCATACAGAAGAGCTTGCTGTAGAGCTGATGTGAGGTCTTTTGTTGGTCGGCTGGTAGAAAAAGGAAAGGTAGTCAGGTGCTGAGTAGTCAACTAGACAATGAGACAGGATTAGGGGCCTCTTCTGACATTCAGCACAACACCCAACTGGGGGCAGAGTAAATTTAATGATGAGGAATCAGGGGGTCATTGTGTGACCCAAACACTGCTATAGTTTGGGGGAGGGAAAACAGTTTGCCTTCATAAAATACACAATTATATAAACATTATTAAAAAAAACATCAAATGACATTATGCCAGATACACAGTGGGAGAGTAAAGTTGGTAAGCTCTGGCATGAATGCCACGGAGTGAAGCGTGCACTCATGTGTTTGCTGGTACATTAGTGTGTCTCACAGTTGGGTGTATGATAGGTTCAGAAGAGGAGCGGCAGGGCTTCCTTGGCCCTTCACTCCTTCAGTCACTCAATTCCTCCTGCTTGACTGCTTTGCTCAGTCAGGCTGAAAGCTGCTCTGTTGTCAGGTTGGAGTGTGCTAATTAGGCTCCAGTTTAATTTTCCAGGATGCTCTACTGCCCTTTAAATGGCCATTTCAAATTCAAAGTGATGGTAATTGTATCGTGGCATGCTGATCTTGTAATCACCCTGGGATTTTTCTTTTTTCCTTGCTCAGTTGCTTGTTTCTGTGTCTTCTGTCTTAATTTTTTTTCCCTGGACCTTTGTTGCTTTCTGCAAAATTGCTGCATGCTCTGCAGACTGTGGGGCAGAGCTACCAGAGTTAAACACCGGGTTTATGCAGCATGTTAAAAGAGCAAAACATGTGTTATTGTTCGCCCTGTCATGTTATAAGCTTTAGCAGCAGTAAATGTTATTCCCAGACGTCACAGGGTCACAAACTGAAAAAAAAAAAATCTGCTGTAAAGAAATAAATGAAATGTTTGACTTTTGATGCTAAATTCACAGGGGTGAAGACAGGATGAGAAAAGGAGCAGGAAAGACAGAAAATGGAAATATTACAGTATTCAGGGTAATTAACCTCTGTTACTCTTTTTTTCTGGCTTACATCCCAGTCCAACTCACCCAGATTAAACCGGTTGATGAGAAGAGCAGCTGGGGTTATTAGAGCTCCAGAAAAAAAGAATAATTTTGATAGCCTCCTGGAAGAGTAATTGGGGTTAATGAGTTGTACTGTATTAGAGGAAATTATTACATTTGGTCAAACTATGAAAAATCTCAGTGGCTGACAGGGTTTTAAAAAAAATCCAAGAGAACTATGTTTAATGGCACAAGATTTGAAAAATGCTCAACATGCATTAGCCTTTGTGTAAAACGCATTTAATTTCAATAATGAGACTATTTGCCATTGAAATTGCCTTAACTTTTCAACGTGAGCGCTAGCTTTCTGTGGTTCCTTGAAGCCAACTTGAATTCTTTTCGTCTATTTTTATTTGTTCAAACACTACACACACAAAAGGCCACATGTGGCTTAATCAAAATTCCTTTGGCAAAAAAGACCTTTTAAGAACATAATCAATTTCACTTCCTGAATCTTAATTGATTCCAGCGGGTGCATTTTCTTTTGTTAAAAGTGGAAATACCCTTGCTGTTTGATGCTATTTACTCTTGTCTTGGGCTAGCTTTGCTTTGTCAGGTGAGGTTTTATTTCTTCTTGAAAGGGATTCCTTGAAGTGACTTGGGTGTCAGGTTTGTGACGCTTCCTCTTTTCAATTGTCTTTGCACTCTGAGGAGATGTGAGGACGGGTGGCTCCTCAGCCGTCACAATATTGATACTGTACGATGGCTGTCGAGGCACAGGCCCTTTCTTCTAATCTGCCCTGACAGGCCATGCAGCACATGAATGATAGCAGGTGTGACATCGCAAATAAGAAAGAAATCAAATGGAGTGAATAAAGAGAAAACTGAATAAAAAGGAGGAAAAAGTTTTTGGTGAGTTTTTTCCCCCCACCAGTTTAATTTATTCTTTCAAAGCATCGATGGCTGGATGGAAAAAGAGATGCTCCTTTTCTCTGTCTCTGATCCAACATCCATTATCCTTTTCTCCTTCTGTTCTGAGTTGGAAGAGATGGTTGATGGGACAGTGGCCTGGCCCATTCATTGTGCCAGTGTCAGCAGTGGATTTATTTTCCTTTTAGTGAGCAGAGGGAGACACAGCAAAGGACGCTTAAGACAGTAGAACAAAGGCACACAATAGACTTCTTCAAAGACACCTTGAAGACCCTGATTCATCAGGAAGACAAGAAGCCTGTAGGCAGGTGTCTGGTCACAATGGGTCACCTACAATTACTCACACACAGGCACAGAAATACACAAACAAAAGGTATTGGGGAGACATATATGGCAGCAAAATCAACTCCTTGCTTTTACTGTGATGCTGTGAGATAGATAGGGTCCTGAACGATATCTTATCCCAGAATGCATTGGGTTCAGCTATTTTTGGTTGTAGGATGCAGCAAAACTGACTATTTGGTAGGGGTGGGGGCTAAAGATCAGTTCAGTGTAGTATTATGACACTTGGCATTCACAATGATGCACCAACCTCTAAACACATGTACTGATCTTATTAATTATACATGTGACCAAGTGGATGGGCCAAGCCCAACTGGTGGTGTCCAACCGGGGGTTTGGACTCACAACCTCTGGCTCCAGAGTCCAGCACTCTACCTGTGTCGCCATGAGAGTCAACCCACTTGGCAAGCCAAGTAAGAATGCTTTTATTGACTCTGTTACATATTCCCCCTCAGATTTTTGACATCGTCCCGGTGTCAGAGGTGCATTTAAGCTTTAAGGGTACCCGCCTTCTGACTATGTCAACACTAGTGAGTCCTATCAGCAACACCTCTTGTGGTGGGGACCAAGCACCACTTGCGGGACCGACACACTGGTGGTATCTGGGGAACAGCACCAATGCACCACCACTAAGTCCTGCCAATTGTGACCAAGTGGCTGGCCAAGCCAAACTGGTGGTGTCCAACCGGGGGTTTGAATTCACAACCTCCAGCTCCAGAGTACAGCACTCTACCTGTGCCGCTAAGAGGGTCAACCCGCCTGGCAAGCCAAGTAGGAATGCTTTTATTGACTCTGTTACATACAGCCATGGACAAAATTGTTGGTACTCCTCTGTTAATGAAAGAAAAACCCACAATGGTCACAGAAATAACTTGAATCTGACAAAAGTAAATAAAAATGCTATGAAAATTAACAAATGAAAATCAGACAATGCTTTTGAATTGTGGTTCAACAGAATTATTTTAAAAAACAAACTCATGAAAAAGGCCTGGACAAAAATGATGGTACCCTTAACTTAATATTTTGTTGCACAACCTTTTGAGGCAATCACTGCAATCAAACGATTTCTGTAACTGTCAATCAGACTTCTGCACCTCTCAGCAGGTATTTTGGCCCACTCCTCATGAGCAAACTGCTCCAGTTGTCTCAGGTTTGAAGGGTGCCTTCTCCAGACGGCATGTTTCAGCTCCTTCCACAGATGTTCAATAGGATTTAGATCAGGGCTCATAGAAGGCCACTTTAAATAGTCCAATGTTTCGCTCTTAGCCATTCTTGGGTGTTTTTAGCTGTGTGTTTTGGGTCATTATCCTGTTGCAAGACCCATGACCTGCGACTGAGACCAAGCTGTCTGACACTGGGCAGCACATTTCTCTCTAGAATACCTTGATAGTCTTGAGATTTCATTGTACCCTGCACAGATTCAAGACACCCTGTGCCAGATGCAGCAAAGCAGCCCCAGAACATAACAGAACCTCCTCCACGTTTCACAGTAGGGACAGTGTTCTTTTCTTGGTATGCTTCATTTTTGTGTCTGTGAACATAGAGCTGATGTGCCTTGTCAAAAAGTTCCAGTCTTGTCCATCTGTCCATAGGACATTCTCCCAGAAGCTTTGTGGCTTGTCAACATGCAGTTTGGTAAATTCCAGTCTGGCTTTTTTATGATTTGTTTTCAACAGTGGTGTCCTCCTTGGTCGTTTCCCATGAAGTCCACTTTGGCTCAAACAACGACGGATGGTGCGATCTGACACTGATGTACCTTGACCTTGGAGTTCACCATGAATGTGTTTAGAGGTTGTTCTGGGCTCTTTTGTTACCATTCTTCATTAAGTTTCCGCCTGCGGCCACGTCCAGAAAGATTGACTACAGTCCCATGGATCTTACATTTCTGAGTAATATGTGCAACTGTAGTCACAGGAACATCAAGCTACTTGGAGATGGTCTTATAGCCTTTACCTTTAACATGCTTGTCTATAATTTTCTTTCTAATCTCCTGAGACAACTCTCTCCTTTGCTACCATCATTTTTGTCCAGGCCTGTTTCATGAGTTTGTTTTTTAAAGTAATTCTGTTGAACCACAATTCAAAAGCACTATCTGATTTTCATTCGTTAATTTTCATAGAATTTTTATTTATTACCATTTTTGTCAGATTCAAGTTATTTCTGTGACCATTGTGGGTTTTTCTTTCATTAACAGAGGGGTACCAACAATTTTGTCCACGTGTGTACATACTGTATGTGTAAATGCCCGAGTTCTTGGGTATTAATTAACCAATTGGGTTTTCAGTCCACTACGCAGTGCAAAGTAAGTCACAGTTTGTCTTGCGAGATTTGCAGCCAGGTGTACAAATTAGGAAGCAGTTGGAGAACAACATCAGAGGAAGAACTGAGAAATGTGCTGAAAAGTTAACTCAAATGTTGGGCCTGCTTTTTTAAAATTTTATAACAAAGCATCCTTAACCTGCAAGGAGCACTGCATAGAAAAAAAAAACCCAAAACACTTGGGGAACACGATGAAAACACAGCCCAAATGGAACACCCTCTGAGCTCCGTATAGCAACAGCAGCATTAGTAGATGACAGTCAAGCTAAAACACTCCAGCATGAGCAGCGCAGAACCCAGTGACAGTCAAGCCAAAATAGCGCCCACTAAAAATCAACCAACTCCGGACACCCCTCGTGCAACAAAGCCACCTCCAAACTTGAGCGAGCCAAGAAGACAACACAGTCCACTGCCCTCCCTGTGTGCAGAGATCTGTGTCACTGTGGAAAATGAAGACCCCCGGAACGTGAGACACTGGAGACCAGGCATGGGACTGCGTTCTGTTGCCACGGTAGTCCTGAAACTGTACAGAGTATTGAAGCCCAAAACTGAGAAGTCCCCAAGCGCAGCAGAAAGGGCTGCACAACAGCACACCATCCCATAGAGGACTGAGAGGCTGCAGCCACCAAAACAAACCGACCACGGTGAGTTGAAGAGAGTGAAGACTGAAATGAAACACACATTGACAGGTGTACTTTGGGGACACAATGTGACGTTGAATGGGAGGGGGGTATTGTATCGTGACCCAAGTATCACGATGGACATCGTATCCCTTGTGATTCCCATCCCTACTATTTGAAGTCCTATTTTGGAGTTTCATGCTGTAGTATTAATAGTGTTGTTAGGCTCACTAAATATCATGTGACAATTGTGCATTTTGTGATAAAAGCATGAAGTTTGGTACACATACAGCCATATGTGAGGTCAGATGCTGGTGTCCACACCAGCACTAACATAAAGTAGATGGTCAAATACAACTGAGGGGCACTGTGAACTCTTTTGGACATGTCTATCAGATGCAGCTGAGCCTATGAACTTAGCTCTGCATCACTATGTTTGATATAACAGAAAAATATTTTTAAAAAATAGCATTGCCAAGGCAATTACAAAAATCTATTAGTTAGAATATGTCGAAACAACCCAAAAATTAATAAATCAAAATTATTAGAGAAGCAATTATTCATGTGTCCACTGATTTAGAAAAGACTGTCAACTAAGTAGCTAACAATAAATGATAAATTTCTTTAAAGTTTATCAAGTATGAAGTTTTTTTTCACTCTGAAGTCATCACATGTAGGGAGTTATTGTATTTGTTTTGTTGGTTTTTTGTAAATCTCTGAATGTGAGTGAAAATATCGAAGACAAATTTCAGATTTCTCCCTAGTACCTTAAATGATGCCTGTTTGTACACTGGAGTTGGTGAGCAAATACTGAGAAGTATCCAAACATTGTCAGAGTTTGATGTGACAGTGAGAGGTTTGTCTCTCCATACTGTCTTTGTGTGTGAAGCAAAAAAAAAACAACAAAAAAACAAAAAACGGTGTGACTGACAAGGTGAGAACAGGGAACAAATGTGATTTAAATTTGAAAAAATTTCACTGTGTTTACTGAGCAACCATGGGTTCATTATTATTATTTGCAGAATGATTTTATATATACTGTATATAAACTCAAAAAAGGTTTGGAAACATTTCAGTCATTGATTTCTCCCCTTTAATAATACTAATTGGTATTGTATTTTATATCGTTGGAAAGCCTGATTAGTCACCTTTACAATGAGGTACAAGTTGTAAAGATTGTGCATGTGTGGAATGAGCAACACAGCTAAATGTCTGGGTAGCACCCCGAAAAATATGCCAAAATCCCCTGCAATAGGCTCCTGTTGGTATTCACTCTTGTTTTGAGCTTCAAGTGCTGACAGGTGTGTGCCAGTCACAAGTGTAATTGAACACATGTGTGATCAGCTTGGGCGTGCTGTATGTGCGAGAGTAACCAACACAACCTCGCTGGCTGACTTTCAACAACTCCTGGTTGAGGAATGGGATGCCATCCCACAGCAAAATGTGACCAGTATGAGGAGGAGGTGCCAAGCTGTTGTGGCTGCCTATGGATCTCCCACATGCTACTAACTACTAACTAACTAACTAACCTGCACTTATATAGCGCTTTTCTAGTCACAAAGACCACTCAAAGCGCTTTCATTAATACTAACCCTCTATTCTAAGGGCCTATAGGAAACAGATATCTAGGGACAATTTAGAACAGCCAATTAACCTAACATGCATGTTTTTGGCATGTGGGAGGAAACCGGAGAAATCCCGGAGTAAACCCACGCAACACGGGGAGAACATGCAAACTCCACACAGATCACTGTTGGTCGGGGGCTGGGATCGAACCCACGATCCCACGATCCCCACAATCCCCCGGCCAAGGGTAAACTGTGCTGCCGCAGTGCTAACCACTGCGCCACCGTGCAGCCCTACTGAGGTCACCAACAGTGTAAAATGAATAATGTGTAAAAACGGCCAATATATGTATGTGTTGGTTTTTCCTTATTACTGTGCGAGAGTGATATCATCTAATCCACCAAGAAACTCAAAACAAGAGTGAATACCAACAGGAGAATATGGCAGGGGATTTTGGTGCATTTTTTGAGGGCACTACCCACATGTTTAGATGTGCTGCTCTTTCCATGAATGCACGATCCTTACAAGTTGTACCTCATTGTAAAGGTGACTACTCAGGCTTTCCAACAATATAAAATACAATACCAATTGGTATTAATAAAGCAGATAGATAGATAGATAGATACCTACCTACCTACCTACCTACCAACCAACCAAACTGGGAAATTACAGTGTAACAGCAGCATGACAGTAGACGACCAAAACGATAGAAACATACACAGCATAACAGACAAAGGGATTACCAATGGAAAGTAAAACTGCCTAAATAATATATATACATCACAGATGAATAAATGGTGACCCATATAGGTACATGAATCATACCCGCTGTACAATGCAGGACTATCAGGCTCAGGGTGCAGTGTGACGTACCAATTAGACTGTAAGGTGCAGGACGGCAGCATAGTTATGACCAGAATTCAACATCAGAGTGAGTTATTGTACAGTGAAAATTGCATGTGGCAAGAAAGATTTCCTGCACCTAGTCATTAGGCCGCGAAGCTGTAGCAGCCTGCTGGAGAAAGTGCTCCGCTGTCTGTCCAGTGTGTGGTGGAGGGGGTGATCAGGATTGTCCATGATGGATCGCAGTTTATTCAGTGTCCTCCCCTCCACCACTGTCTCAAAGATCTCTGGTCTGAGAACAATTACAGAGCCAGCCCTCTTGATAATCTTGTCAAGTCTGTTTGCTGTCGCTGGCTCGGATACTGTTACCCCAACAGACAGCAGCAAAGAAGATGGCATTGGCAACAATGGCCTGGTAGAAAAGCTCCAGCATCCTGTTGCACACGTTGAAGGATCTCAGCTTCCTCGGAAAGTAGAGTCTGCCCATCTCCTTCTTGTACACAGCTTCACCGTTAGATTTCCAGTCCAGTCTGTTGCTGATCATGACACCAAGGTATTTGTAGTCCTCCACTACCTCCACATTCTCCCCCTAATCTGCAATGGATGTGAAGGCGTCCTCTTCTTCCTGAAGTCAATCACCATCACTCTGGTCTTGCTGACGTTCAGCTTCAGATGATTCTGCTCGGTCCACTCCACAAATCTGTCTACGAGTGCCCTATACTCTCCCTCCTCTCCCCCTCTTATACACCCAACAACAGCTGAGTCATCAGAGAATTTCTGCAGGTGACATAACTCGGTGTTGTACTGAAAGTCGGTGGTGTATAAGGTGAAGAGAAAAGGTGAAAGCACAGTCCCCTGTGGAGCTCCTGTATCACAAACCACCGCATCAGACAAGACACTGCCCAGCTGGACAAACTGTGGCCTGCCTGTCAGGTAGTAAGTAATCCAGGAGATCACACAGCTGTCGACCTCCATCCCCGCAGCTTCTCACCCAGCAGCAGTGGCTGAATGGTGTTATTAAAGGCACTGAAGATATCAAAGCACACGATTCTCACAGTGTCTCCGCCATCATCCAGGTGCAAATGGGCTCGTTGCAGCAGGCAGATGACAGCGTCTTCAACTCCTAAATGGGGCTGATATGCAAACTGCAGGGGGTCCAGCCACGTCTTCACCTGCGGCCTCAGGTGGGCTAAGACCAGTCTCTCCAGGACCTTCATCACAAGAGATGTGAGGGCAACTGGTCGATAGTCATTCAGGTCAGATGGAGATAACTTCTTGGGGACAGGAGCCAGGCAGGACATCTTCCACAGCACCGGTACTTTCTCCAGACTCAGGTTGTACAGTTGTTTCAGTACAGGAGATAACTGGTTGGCACAGGTCCACAGGATCCTGGTGGAGATGCCATCAGGGCCCGCAGCCTTCCACTGATGGAGTCTCTCCAGCTGTTTCTTAACCTGGTCTGTAGTCACAGTGATGTGAAGGGGGCTGGTGCTAATGTCCTCAGAGGAGGGTGAGGGGGTGAGGGGGCGAGAGAGAGAGGTGCTGCACAGAAGGGGGAGGGGGAGGGGTGTGTGGGAGTCTGGCTGTGTTGTGGGGGTGACAGATGGCAAGTTGAACCTATTAAAAAACAGATTCAGCTCATCAGCTCTCTCAAAGCTCCCTGATGTCTGTCTGTCTCTCCCCTTTGGTGATGTGTTTCATTCCCGTCCACACATCCTTTGCATTGCTTTGCCTAAGTTTATCCTCCAACTTCTTCCTGTAATTGTCGTCACACCTCCTCAGCATAGAATAGAACAGAATAGGCTTTATTGTCATTGTACAGTAGTACAGCATCTCTCTTAGTTCACGCTGCACTCTCCTCAGTTCCTCCCGGTCTCCAGACCTGAAAGCCCTCTTCTTCTTGTTAAGAAGTGCTCTCAGGTCACTGGTGATCCATGGTTTGTTATTGGGGAAACGACACACGGCCTGGGTTGGCATGGTTGTGTTTTCAGAGAATCTGATGTATTCTGTGATGCAGTCGGTCATATTGTCTATGTCCACCCCATATGGTTCATAGAGTACGCCCCAGTCTGCCATCTTGAAGCAGTCCTGTTGTGTATCAGCAGCCTCCTGTGTCCACCTCAGAATCAGAATCAGAATCAGAATCAGGTTTATTGCCATTGTTCATGTGATACACAAACTAGGAATTTGTCTCGGTGCCATGCTGCAACATTAAAAACATAATGAGAAAAAGGGATAAACTAAAAAACTAAAGGACTAGAAACGTGCAATAAGTGTAGAAAAATAAGTAATAATAAGTAATAATAATAATAATACTAGTAATAATGAGTAGTACTAGTCAAGGCAGTTTAAAAAATTAGCATGTAGCAGATAATGTGAAGTACCACATAGTGCAGTCAATAATGCAACAGAAAAACAGTGATGAATGACATGAGTCTGGTTGAGCTGCTGTACATAGTGCACGAGAGTCAAAAGTCACTTAGTGTTCAGCAGTCTGATGGCAGAGGGGAAAAAGCTGTTCATGTGCCGAGAGGTTTTAGTCCGAATGGACCGAAGCCTTCTACCTGAGGGGAGGGGGGCAAACAGCACGTGACCAGGATGTGAAGGATCGGCTATGATCCGGCCAGCACGCCTCCGGGTCCTGGAGATGTACAGGTCCTGGAGAGATGGGAGCTTGCAGCCTATCACCTTCTCAGCAGTGCGCACGACGCGCTGCAGCCTTAGTCTGTCCCTGGCAGTGGCTCCTGCGTACCACACAGTTATGGAGGAGGTGAGGATGGACTCGATGATGGCCGTGTAGAACTGCACTAACATCTTGGTGGGTAGCTTGAGCTTCCTCAGCTGCCGCAGAAAGAACATCCTCTGCTGGGCCTTTTTGATGAGGGAGCTGATGGTTGGCTCCCATTTGAGGTCTCGGGTGATGGTGGTGCCCAAGAAGCGGAAGGAATCTGCAAAGGTGATGGGAGAGCCTGTGATGGTGAGGGGGGGCAGGGGGGATGTGACTTTCCTGAAGTTCACAATCATCTCCGCTGTCTTCAGAGCATTCAGCTGCAGGTTGTTGTGGCTGCACCAGGACACCAGCTGGGCCACCTCTTCCCTGTAGGCGGACTCGTCACCGTTGGAGATGAGCCCGATGAGGGTGGTGTCGTCCGCAAACTTAATCAGCTTAACAGACTGGTGGGAGGAGGTGCAGGAGTTGGTATAAAGGGAGAAGAGTAGGGGGGAAAGTACACAGCCCTGGGGTGATCCAATGCTGATGCTAACAGAGTCTGAGACAGACTTCCCCAGCCGCACATGCTGTCTCCGGTCCGTCAGGAAGTCGGTGATCCACCTGCAGAGGGAGTCAGGCACGTTGAGCAGGGACAGCTTGTCCTGGAGCAGATCGGGGCGGATGGTGTTGAATGCGGAGCTGAAGTCCACAAACAGAATCCTGGCGTAGGTTCCCGGGGAGTCCAGGTGCTGCAGGATGGAGTGGAGGGCCAGGTTGACTGCGTCATCCACAGACCTGTTAGCACGGTAGGCAAACTGCAGCGGGTCTAGGAGGGGAGTGGTGATGGACTTGAGGTGAGACAGGACCAGGCGCTCAAAGGACTTCATGACTACAGAGGTGAGCGCTACAGGTCTGTAGTCGTTAAGTCCAGTAATCCGTGGCTTCTTGGGGACAGGGATGATGGTGGAGGATTTGAGGCAGGTCGGCACGTGACATTGCTTAAGAGAGGTGTTAAAAATGTCTGTGAAGACAGGAGCCAGCTCTTTCGCACAGTGTCTCAGGGTGGAGGGAGACACACCGTCCGGCCCGGGGGCCTTGCGCGGGTTCAGTCTGGAGAACTGCCTGTGCACGTCCTGCTCACTGATGACAAGGGGAGGGGGGGAGGAGGAGGAGGAGGAGGGGGGGACCGCTCTTGATGAATTAGGGGCTGAGGAGGCAGAGGAGCTGGGTGGAGTGGGTGAGTTGGACACAGCTGACGAGGTGTCAAAACGGGCATAGTGTTGGGACAGTCTTTGACAAAGGGCTTTGTCATCCTGACCTTTAGAAGCCTGAGGCCGATAGTTGGTGATTTGCCTCAGTCCTCTCCACACAGAAGTTCGCAGTCCGTGTATAAGCAGGCTGCCTTTGCACAAGGAATGTACTTGGGTGATAACAGGACCAGGTTGTAGTCTGATCTACCAAGGAGGGGTAGAGCTGTGGCACTGTATGCATCTCTTGCATTGGCATACAGAAGATCCAGTGTTTAATTTTCTCTGGTGGAACAGTCAACAAACTGGTGGAAGTTTGGTAATGTTTTGCCCAGTGAGATATGGTTAAAATCACCCATGATGGCCATAAAAGCGTTCAGGATACATACTGCTCCAGTAAAGTGGCAGTAGTGGAGCTGATGACGTCACAGGCCACTGCTGCATCAGCTGATGAAGAGACGTAAACAGTAATCACATTGGCACACATGAACTCTCGCAGCGTATAATAAGGTTGCATAGTCACAGCCAGCATGACATAATGCACGGCTCAGGAGACACACACGCAGGCTCAGGATAGATTCAACAGCTTTATTAACAACAGGGAAGTGTATGGCTGCGTGTCTGTGGAATAAGAATGTATTGGTGGTGGCGTCTGCGTCAGGCACGGGGGCAGGAAGCCGTACAGCCGGACAACCCTGTGGGAGAGAGCAGAGGGAGAAGGGTAACGGGCACCACACCAATACAGGGAATAATGATGATAGCTGGCTTACTTGGTTATGACAGGTGGCTGGCGTCGACAAGGGCGAGGCCCGGGAGACAGCGACCTGCAGTACCTGTGGCAGCAGCGTAGAGCCAACGGCGAGATGAGGAAGTCCGCCGCCAGGAATGTCCACCTGTGCACAGGGGAAGGCTAGAGGAGAGAGGTAAGGGGAGCTTACCCAGGTAATCTTCACTAGTCGGTTTGAGATCTGTAGTAGCAAAGGGGCCAAAGTTGAGAGACGGCTTCAGGCCGAAGCCCAGGGCAGAGTGGATTAAATACCTCGCCGCTGACAAGGAGCAGGTGTGCGCGCGGCTGGCGCCGCTGATGAGCGGCGAGTCATGACACAGCAGTTCAATGTCCAGGCTGCAATGATGTTCCTTTACATAAATGTGCAGGATTACACCACCTTTCATTCACAAGAACTGCCAATCCTCCTCCCCTCTTTTTCCCGCTACTTATAACTTATACTTACTGTATAATGTCTTACAATGTTTCTGAACTGTTTTTTTTTTTTTTTAGGAGTTTATATATCAGTAAAACCAAACTTGTCTGTATTCATATTTTTCACAAGTTGTGAGGAAACTGTTTATTACTAAAGCATGGGTTTGGCCACATTTTTCATCTATTTTTAAAAATCTATAAAATGGAGAATTTGAACGTTAATCACTTACATTTGGAACTGGAGTGTGACATTAAGCAGGCCCTCTACAGTGTTATTAGGAGCCAAACCTTCTCCTGAGAAATTATTTTGTTTTTCTTATTTTTTTGACTCGTTGCCAGTTTTTCCCCCCCTTGTTCCACAGGAAAGACTCTTGAAATTGTTCATTTACCGAGAGGAAGAAGTTGAAGGCCAGGACATTCTTTTTTTCTGTCAGATTTGTAAAGATTATTCTCATCATGATCCTATTAGCCACAGGGAGAATGTGGCTACTTAAGATGGATTTATGGAAAAATAGTTATCCCAAAAAAACATTGGCCGGTGGATGAATCCAACACCAGCCCTCATTCCCCCCCCCCCCCCCACAGAACTTATTCCCTCTGCAAATTCAATTCAAGAGGCTACATTTGTGTTTTCAAGGCCAACAAGTCTGAAAGTCATAATCCCAGACCACAAGTACCACTTCACGTTCCCAGCAGGCTCTTTTCCTGGAACTTTGAGACTGCTGAGGCGGAGATGATTTGGCAAGGGTTTAATCTCCCCCAGCACCTGCAACCTAGCCAGCCACTGCCTGGCCCACAGAGCCAGCAGTAGTGAGTAACTAGTAACATTTGTTCAAGTAGATGTACTCAGGTAACTTATGCCATTTTATGAGTAGAAAAGTACATTATTTAAGAAAAAAACTACACTTTTACTCAAGTGCACATGATTGCACTTAGAGTTAGTTTTGACTTCACTGATTTGAACAGAGTGGAAGTCAAGTTTTTTTCTCTTCAGATTTGAAATCTTCTATTCTGGCTCAGGAAATATGATTTAGATTACATTATATGAAACTTGGGGATAGTTTCCATTTTATTTTCCTCAGACAGACCAACGTATCTCTGAGAAACAAATAATGAATGAAAGCACCAAGGTGTTGATGCCTCAGTGCCAGAGCCTTGGCGGAAGTATGCGTTCTGGGATCATCACCAAAATGTTATGGGTTCCTCTCTAGCCCAAGGACCACCTCTCGTAAAAAATTTCATCCAAATCCATCCAGTAGTTTTGGAGTACACGCATGTGCAGTGAAAATGATCTGCAGTTCACATGCCCGTACTGTCGGTGGGAGCCAAGAGCCACCAAAATGATTTGAACAGCTGCAATCCAAACACAAAAGAAGAGTGGCAGATGTTTTAAATGGAGGAAGCGATGGAGGTACAGTGGTGTGAAAAAGTGTTTGCCCCCTTCCTGATTTCTCATTTTTTTGTATGTTTGTCACACTTAAATGTTTCAGATCATCAAACAAATTTAAATATTAGACAAAGATAACACAAGTAAACACAAAATGCAGGTTTTAAATGAAGGTGTTTATCATTAAGGGGGAAAAAAATCCAAACCTACATGGTCCTGTGTAAAAAGTGATTGTCCCCTAAACCTAATAACTGGTTGGGCCACCCTTAGCAGCAACAACTGCAATCAAGTGATTGTTGTAATTCAGCCACATTGGAGGATTTTCGAGCATGAACCGCCTTTTAAGGTCATGCCACAGCATTTTAATCAGATTCAGGTCAGGACTTTGACTAGGCCACTCCAAAGTCTTCATTTTGTTTTTCTTAAGCCATTCAGAGGTGGACTTGCTGGTTTGTTTTGGATCATTGTTCTGCTGCAGAACCCAAGTACGCTTCAGTTTGAGGTCACGAACAGATGGCCGGACATTCTCCTTCAAAATTTTTTGGGAGACAGCAGAATTTATGGTTCCATTAACCACAGCAAGTCTTCCAGGTCCTGAAGCAGCAAAACAGCCCCAGACCATCACACTACCACCACCATATTTTACTGTTGGTATGATGTTCCTTTTCTGAAATGCTGTGTTACTTTTACGCCGAAGGTAATGGGACACACACCTTCCAAAAAGTTCAACTTTTGTCTTGTCAGTCCACAGAGTATTTTCCCAAAAATCTTGGGGATCATCAAGATGTTTTCTGGCAAAACTGAGATGAGCCTTTATGTTCTTGTGGCAAGAAAAAAAAACTCTAACAATTAAAGCTGCAAGCAGCTGTAAGCGGACCCTCACCCCTCGCGGACCCCGACGCCCATCGTACCTAGCTGGCTCAGAAAATTTCCCGTCGTCGCAGCAAGCACTGCGTGAACAATAAAGTAAACTGTTTGTCGCAGTACCTCCTGTGAACAGTAGGTGGCGCTATAACTTTTGTCAATCATTTTTATGTAGGAGCGTGTGGGGCGTGACTAATATCCATGGTAGAAAATTTGGTGAAAATAAGACAAAGATTGTCCAAGTTACAACTTTCCGACGTTCCATGGTGAACAGCCAGCCCTATTGTAATTAGGGCCCGGGCCACTGACAAAGTCAGTGGGCGAGTGACCTATTGTAATTGTTAGAATTTTTTTTTTTCCTTCTCCATCTAAGATCTCATTTTTGGGGTAGTCAATGTGCATAAAAACTCACCATTTTTTGCAGGGACCTCAAGACTGGCAAAAAATTTAATATTTTGGAGGAAATTTGAATGACCCCACAAAAATGGCTCTACAGCGCCACCTAACACATGAAGTCAATGGGGAGTGGCCCATGCTTACTTTCGCGTAGAAAGATGAAAATTGGGTGAGATGTTTAACATGTCAAGACATGCAAAAAACTCCATAGAAGTGATGGTCTACATCCAACTGGAAGTCAGCCATTTTGGCAGGAAGTGGCGGTGACCTGATTTCCACCTTGTGCATTTGATTGAACCTGTCCTAGGGTTTTAGACCGATTGAGCTCATTTGTGGTGACAATCATCTGTACCCATGTGCCATCAAAAGCTGTTGAAAATTTTTCCAAATGCCTGATGGTTTGGCAGAAGGGGCGTGGCCAAGTTTGCAGTATCACCATTACCCTTCCAATTGCTTTTACTCTGGCATACATTGACTAATTTCAACCAAATTTTGTGTGGTGAATAGGTAGCCAATACTGATAATTTCTATAATAAAGAATGGCACATAGCAACAGTGCCCCTTACCGCCAATGGACAGGAAGTTGCCATAACTCATGACACACTCACGCGCTGCTTGCCAGAATGACGTACAGTTTTCTGAGGTTTACCAGACCACCTGGTTGATCATAACTGCACATGACCTTTAGCATGGCGTCACTGCTGTTACCATGGACACGTCCCCCTCGCCATTCACTCCATGATCTTGTTGGGAGGCTTGGGAAGCACTTGGAGTCATGAAATCTGGAACATAGGTTGAGGTGAGCTCAGGGTGCTTCAATGTTCTTCAGCGTGCTCTTAATTTAGACAAAACTTAGCCATAACTGATTCGATGTACACCAGCGTATCCTCCAAATTTTTCATGTTCTGCAAACGCTGCCTAAATTGTCTAGGTGTGACAGGGCCTAAACACAGGACACAAAAACTCCCAAATAACAAAATAAATCATTTTTAGTTAAATATTTACTGACAAATGGGCAACGCTGATGTAACGGTTGCAGTCAAACAGGTTCTTCTGCTGTGTATAATAATGTTGGGTGTTTTGTAGTTAATTCGGTTGATTACAGTTTTAAAAAAAACTTTTAATAACAAAATATTGCTAAAATATAAAATGATGCACTACAATGGGTCTCAAATATTTGTAGACATGTCCTGTTATAGTACTGCATGGGTTTATTGACGATACACAGAAGAAATTCACTATTACACAGAACTCATCACGAAACAGTGATAAACTAAAATAATTATGATGAGTGAACAACTCCCATTCCCCAAAGTGCAAGATACACTTTTATCTTGAATATAAGTGATAAAAGATCACACAAATAAGTGATCTGACAAACAAATAAACAAGGGATCTGAAACAGTCGCTAATATTGGATGTCCCATTCATTTTCGATATTTAGGTATTCTGTAATTAATATTCACACAATCAAATAAATCTTAGTGCCATTTACTCCCTTTTATATTTGTCAAAGTCAAACATGTGATTGCTTACATATAGACTACACCTCTTTATATTCTACTTTCAAACAAAGCCTATATTTGGGCCTGTAAAGCCTAATTGGGATACTTGTTTCAGACAGGAATACTTGCGTTCTACGGGCAATGCACTAGCTTTACAGAAAACATTTGCAAACTTATGAGTACATTGTTGTAAATTTGTGAGGGGCAAAGCTAACAAGTTTATCCCAAAACATGGAAAAGTTACAGGAAAAAGAGTAATAAGAGTATCAGGAAAAAGTTGCAAATTTATATTAAAAAAAAAGCGATAACTATCCAAGAAAAATGTAAAGTTTACAAGAAAATCTTCACTAACGTGAGAAAATTAGACATTTATGAGAGAAAAAAGTAAAACAAAAAATTTGAAAAATCTTCTAGAAAACTGAGTGTGACTTTATTGTAAATTTATAACTTTTTTCTTGGAATTTTTTTTTCGGCATTTGAAAGTTGTTTTCTTTCATGAAAATGTAACTTTTTTCCCATAAATGTGGGACTTTTTAAATTGCTAATTATCAGATCAAATCAAATCAACCTTTATTGTCATACTGCTTTACATACAACTGTAGTGCAGGCAAGATGAAATTGCGTTTCTCTCGGCATCCATACAAGTAGAAGAACATGATTTAAGACACACTCACACATATCTTCACCCCCCCCTCACCCCCCCCCCCCCATCTGTTCACACATCCCTGAGACATACTTGAAAAAACTAACTAACTATAATATACAAATAATGCACATAATGTCCATAGGTGCAGTAGTGAATATGAGAGATTCCGGGTCAACTGTTCAGCATCCTAACAGCTTGTGGAAGGAAGCTGTTGATCAGTCTGGTGGTTCTGCCTCTGATGCTCCGGAATCGTTTGCCAGATGGCAGAAGTTCAAAGTGTTTATGCAGAGGGTGAGAACGGTCCTTGACAACGTTCAGTGCCCTGCTCCTACAACGGTTCTGAAAAAGTTCTTGGACAGAGGAGAGGGAGACTCCAATTACCCTCTTAGCTCCCTTGACTATCCTCTGCAGGGCTTTTTTGTCTGACATACTGCAGCTGGAGTACCATGTAGCAATGCAGTACGTCAGAACACTCTCCACCACACCTCTGTAGAAGGTCCTGAGGATGCAGATGGGGAGAGAGGCCTGTTTGAGTTTCCTCAAGAAGTGCCGTCTCTGCTGAGCCCGCTTCCTGATCCCCAAGGAATTCTTGCTCCAGGTCAGGTCCTGCGAGATCTGCACTCCGAGGAACTTGATGTTCTCCACTCTCTCCACTAAACGGCCGCCGATGCTGAGGGGGACATGTTCAGGCTGTGACCGCCGGAAGTCGATAATCATCTCCTTCGTTTTGTCCACGTTGAGCACCAGATTGTTCTCCCTGCACCAGCATCTTTAATCACATTTTTGCACCTCTATTCTTGCAAATTTGTGCTGAAATTACATTTATATTTGTAGTTGTACTGTATGCTAAATTTCTGAATATCCCCCACAGCCATCATCCCCCTTATTAAAAAACTAACAAATCACCTACTGGGTGTACTTTCTCAAAGCAACAAACAATGCTGTGGTTTTAAAAGACTAACCTGGTTGAAGGACAGGAAAAAATGCTGCAGGCTGCTATGTGGCTGTTGGCATTTGTGCAGCGGAGAGGGGAGGGGGAGGAGGCATTTGGGGCTCATGCGCTGGTCACCCAGAATTAACTGCACATCAAACTACACTACCGTTCAAAAGTTTGGGGTCAGTTAGAAGTTTTCTTATTTTTGAAAGAAAAACACTGTTTTTTTTCAATGAAGATAACTTTAAACTAATCAGAAATACACTCTAATATCTAATATACATTGCAAATGTGGTAAATGACTATTCTAGCTGCAAATGTCTGGTTTTTGGTGCAATATCTACATAGGTGTATAGAGGCCCATTTCCAGCAACTATCACTCCAGTGTTCTAATGGTACAATGTGTTTGCTCATTGCATCAGAAGGCTAATGGATGATTAGAAAACCCTTGTGCAATCATGTTAGCACAGCTGAAAACAGTTTAGCTGGTTAGAGAAGCTATAAAACTGACCTTCCTTTGAGCAGGTTGAGTATCTGGAAGAAATTATTATTTCAAATACAAATCGTTATTTCTAACCTTGTCAATGTCTTGACTGTATTTTCTATTCATTTTACAACTCATGGTGGTAAATAAGTGTGACTTTTCATGGAAAACACAAAATAATTGTCTGGGTGACCCCAAACTTTTGAACGGTAGTGTATAGTTATCGGACATTAAAACGCATTGATCAAAAACTCATGTCTCCATGGGGCGGGGGTATTGAAATCTATATAAAAAAAATTAAATTAAAAAATGCTCTCCCATCCAAAGGGCACTTCAGAGAGGATAGGGTAAAGGGGCATACAGTGATGTGAAAAAGTGTTTGCCCCCTTCTTGATTTCTTATTTTGTTGTATGTTTGTCACACCTAAATGTTTCAGATCATCAAACAAATTTAAACATTAGACAAAGATAACACAAGTAAACACAAAATGCAGTTTTAAAATGAAGGTGCTTATTAGTAAGGGTAAAAAAAATCCAAACTTATATAGCCCTGTGTGAAAAGTGATTGCCCCCCCGTAAAAACAAATTAACGGTGGTTTATCACATCTTTGGAAAGCTGAGTTCAATTTCTCTAGCCACACCCAGGCCTGATTACTGCCACACCTGTTCTCAATCAAGAAATCACTTAAATAGAACCTGCCTGACAAAGTGAAGTAAACCAAAAGATCCTCAAACGCTAGATATCATGTTGCAATCCAAAGAAATTCAGGAACAAATGAGAAACAAAGTAAATGAGCTCTATCAGTCTGGAAAAGGTTATAAAGCCATTTCTAAAGCTTTGGGACTCCAGCAAACCACAGTGAGAGCCATTATCTACAAATGGTGAAAACATAGAACAGTGGTGAACCTTCCTAGGAGTGGCCAGACAACCAAAATGACCCCAAGAGTGCAGCGACGACTCATCCAAGAGGTCACAAAAGACCCCACAACAACATCCAAAGAACTGCAGGCCTCACTTTCCTCAGTTAAGGTCAGTGTTCATGACTCCACCATAAGAAAGAGACTGGGCAAAAATGGCCTGCATGGCAGAGTTCCAAGACACAAACCACTGCTGAGCAAAAAGAACATAAAGGCCCGTCTCAGTTTTGCCAGAAAACATCTTGATGATTCCCAAGACTTGTGGGAAAATACTCTGTGGACTGACTAGACAAAAGTTGAACTTTTTGGAAGATGTGTGTCCCATTCAGTGTTGGGCAAGTTACTAAAAAATAGTATCTAGTTACAGTTACTAGTTACTTCTTTTCAAAAGTAACTGAGTTACTTTTGAGTAACTGCATGATTAAAGTAACTAGTTACTTGGAAAATAACTTTTATGTTACTTTAAAATGCATACTTAAATCATCTTGCACACAGCAAAATCAAGGGCCCCTTGTTCTCATCAGAAAAAAGAAGAAAAAAAACTGAGAAAAAAGTCTCATCTTAGAGAGAAAAAATGTTTCAGATCTACATAAACCATTATAATCAGTAGAAAGTCAGAAATTTACTAGAAATAAAGCTGTGAATTTGCAAAGAACATTTTGGACACCCTGGTGGGCCGTTTTTGGCCCATGAGCCACATGTTTGACACCCCTGGACCAGCCCATTAAAAGTGCATATTTAGAGGATTTACTTCCATGAAAGAGTTGCATATCACAACAGCATGTAAATAAATGAGATAACATAAAATAGAAAGCACAGATAAATGAAAGTTAACTGCTTACATGAAGCCGTTCCTGCAACAAATCACAGTCACTTTTTCTCTGTGCGTAAGAAAACTTTAAATGCATTTAATGCGGACATTAAATGCAAGCTTCTTGCTCAAAAAATACTCATGTTTCACCACAGAGCCAAGAGCTGGTAGGGGCTACTCACCGATCGGACAACAGGTGATCAAGGCTCAATATGAGAAGTCGCCACCGCCATGGCATTTCTTCACCGGGTTATGATGTGAACTGGGGCAGGACAGGAAACGGACCTGTGGAGGAGACTGTGTGATGACTGCGTCAGTTACCATAGGGTCAGTTTATATTTATTTGCTTATTTATTTGCCTGTCTTTGTCATGACAACCTCCAGTGGTTTGAGGCCAGTGGTGGCGCTGGGGTTGGCAGTCCCACCCATAGCCACCAAAACTGTGTATTCATCCCCAGTTGGCAGATGATGAGGAGGGTGTCTAGCAACTGCAAATTGCATGATCATCTATTTGCGCTAGAATATCTATCCATATTAATAAAACGAGGAACGCATCTGACCAAATTTCAGTAACTGTAACACATTACTGAATTTTTAAACAGTAATTTGGTTACACAGCACGTTACTGCACAAGTAGTGGCGTTACAGTAACATGTTACTCCCAACACTAGTCCCATTACATCTGGCGTAAAAGTAACACAGCATTTCAGAAAAGGAACATCATACCAACAGTAAAATATGGTGGTGGTAGTGTGATGGTCTGGGCTGTTTTGCTACTTCAGGACCTGGAAGACCTGCTGTGGTTAATGGAACCATGAATTCTACTGTCTACCAAAAAATCCTGAAGGACAATGTCCGGCCATCTGTTCGTGACCTCAAGCTGAAGCACACTTGGGTTCTGCAGCAGAACAATGATCCAAAACACACCAGCAAGTCCACCTCTGGATGGCTTAAGAAAAACAAAATGAAGACTTTGGAGTGGCCTAGTCAAAGTCCTGACCTGAAACTGATTGAGATGCTGTGGCATGACCTTAAAAAGGCGGTTCATGCTCGAAAACCCTCCATTGTGGCTGAATTACAACAATTCTGCAAAGATGAGTGGGCCCAAATTCCTCCACAGTGCTGTAAAAGACTCATTGCCAGTTATCGCAAATGCTTGATTGCAGTTGTTGCTGCGAAGGGTGGCCCAACCAGTTAGGTTTAGGGGGCAATCATTTTTTCCCCACACAGGGCCATGTAGGTTTGGATTTTTTTTCCCGTTAATGATAAACACCTTCATTTAAAAACTGCATTTTGTGTTTACTTGTTTTATCTTTGTCTAATATTTAAATTTGTTTGATGATCTGAAACATTTTAAGTGTGACAAACATACAAAAAAAAATGAGAAATCAGGAAGGGGGCAAACACTTTTTCACACCACTGTATGTGGGAACATCAGTCCAATGTGTGCACATGCCTGCTTTTTGGTGGCTATTCTTACTTCTATCTGAGGATATAATAAAATAACATGACTTTTAGTTGAGTACAGTTTTTGGGTAAGTTAATGCCCTCTGCTACTAAAACAGAAATAAATTCATAGATGTGTGATTTCTGAACCCAGGGAACATGTATTCATTGCCTTTGTTTTCACAGATGTTCAAAATCATTTTCAGATATGACATCAAAGCCACAAGTTCCTTCTTGGTTTATTAATAAATTAATTTGTTCTCACGCACTCACCCTAATGAGAGAGCCTTTCCTTACCCTGCCCCGCCACTGTTTATTTTCCTCAGGTCAGAACCTCAACTCAAGGACCCCATGGCTGGCGCCATATGTGAGCAAAGCAGGGGGGGGTGCAGTGGAAGCCTGCTGGTCATGGCACTGAGCTCAGGTAGGTTCCCCGAGCCGGATCCCCCCCACCCCCACCCGGGCACCCAGGGGAGAGGAGGTGTTAAAACCTGAAGGGCCTTTGCCTGGTCCCCCTGAGCAAGCAGCCATCTGCTCCACACCCCCACCCAGCTGGCCACCTTTGATCCCACCAAATTTGAGCTAAAATGAGGATGATGACTGAGGTTTTCCAGTTTGCTCTAGAGAAGGGGTGGGGGGGTGAGGAGGAAGAGAGGAAGAGCACGGGTTCAGGGACTCGAGATGGCGAGAAATTTGGTGATGACATGGTCACAAAAACCACTGATGTGTTTCCTTCAAAAACTACACTATCTGCCAGGCAGACGTGCATAGTAGAAAAATGTGCTCTCTACCTATGCATAAGGCTGCATGTCACATGAAGCAGATTGAACATCTTAGGGCCAAACTGTTGAGGTCTGATATAAAAATCACATCACTGGTAGCATACCTGCTGAACAATGACACAATTACAGGTGGACTGTCCACATTAATATATGAAAATATATGGAAATGTACAATTACTCTCCTTTAATGGGCAGGAACACACTGGCCATGCCGCTGTAATTACAACTTCTCATATCTCTAATTAAAACACGTCTCTTAAACAGATGTAAAATGTGACCGGGGGTCAATTAAAACTGATATAAAAATGATCAAAATGACTCTCTCACATGAAAACATATGGATCAGAGCCAAATGGGCTACACTCCCTGTGATTAAAAGAGGATTTTGAACTGAATGTCCAATTCTGTGATGAATCAGTGGAGGAGCACACAATCAGCATTTTGCTCCAGTGGCCCAGGCGAAAATTGATTCCACGGAAAATATCATGTGAATAATTAAACGCATTGATTAAACAGTGAGATAATATTTAATTAAGGTAGCTCATTAGAATTCCTTGTGCACCACCATTAATGGGTCATTAACACGATTAATTAATAAAGCCCGCTAAAAGGAATTCAATCTATAATGAGTACATGTTTTTGAAGTTAATTAGGTAATCCCAGCTCACACAGTCTTGTGTAATGTGAAGTACAATAATTGATAAAACTCGTTAAAGTTTTTGTCAAGGAAGTGGCCTCGGAAGTTGGACTGTAGAGAGAGTAATATGTTTTCAGTTCATTTCAGCACAATTCCTTTACTGTCACTGCACAAAAACTGTACAAAGAAAATAAAACTAAACCAAATAAAGCATTATACATGAAGTGACAAAAGAAGAAAGTGACAAATGCAAAAGTTAGCCATATACAAGTACAGTTGGTTATATAGCAGTGGGTTGACAATGAAGACTGAGATTCAAATTTTTGGATATCCATCCATCCATCCATCCATCTTCTACCGCTTTTCCAGAGGTTTGGGTCGGGGAGGCAGCAGTTCAAGCAGAGAAGCCCAGACTTCCCTCTCCCCAGCCACCTGCTCCAGCTCTTCAGAGAGGATACCAAGGCGCTCCCAGACCAACTGGGAGACGCAGTCTCTCCAGCGAGTCCTGGGTCTGCCCTGGGCTCTCCTCCCAATGGGACGGGCCCGAAACACCTCAAATGGGAGGCGTCCAGGAGGCATCCTGATCAGATGCCCAAACCACCTCAACTGGCTCCTTTCCATGTGGAGGAGCAGCGGTTCTACTCTGAGCCTCTCCTGGATGACTGAGCTCCTCACCCTATCTCTAAGGGTGAGTCCAGCAATCCTATGAAGAAAGCTCATTTCAGCCGCTTGTATCCTCGATCTCATTTTTTCGGTCATTACCCAAAGCTTATGACCATAGGTGAGGGTAGGAATGTAGACTGACTGGTAAATCGACAGCTTTGCCTTAGAGCTCAGCTCCCTCTTCCCCACAATGGACTGGTACAACGTCCGCATCACTGCAGATGCTGCTCCGATTCGTCTGTCAATCTCTCGCTCCATTCTCCCCTCACTCGTGAATAGGACCCCGAGATACTTTAACTCCTCCACTTGGGGCAGGACCTTGTCCCCAACACGGAGAGAACAAGCCACCTTTTTATGGCTGAGGACCATGGACTCGGACTTGGAGGTGCTGATTCTCATCCCAGCCACTTCACACTCAGCGGCAAACCATCCCAGTAAGACCTGTAGGTCATTGCTGGATGAAGCCAACAGGACAACATCATCTGCAAACAACAGAGATGAAATCCTGTGGTCACCTAGTATAACAACCTCCATTCCCTGGCTGCGCCTAGAAATCCTGCCCATAAAAATTATGAACAGGATCGGTGACAAAGGGCAGCCCTGGCGGAGTCCAACTCTCATTGGAAATGAGTCCGACCGAGTGTTAGCAATATGAACCAAACGCTCAAAACGGTCATATAGAGACCAGATAGCTCGTAACAAGCCCGATACCCCATACTCCCGAAGCACACCCCACAAAAAACCACGAGGGACACGGTTGAATGCCTTTTCCAAGTCCACAAAACACATAAACTGGTTGGGCAAATTCCCACGAACCCTCGAGGATTCTTGAGAGGGTAAAGAGTTTGTCCAGTGTGCCACGGCCAGGACAAAAACCACATAGCTCCTCCTGAATCCGAGGTTCAACCAACGGCCGGAGTCTCCTCTCCAGTACCTTGGCTTAGACCTTCCCAGGGAGGCTGAGGAGGGTGATCCCTCTAAAGTTGGAGCACATCCTTCAGTCCCTTTTCTTAAAGAGAGGAACCACCACCCTGGTTTGCCATGTCAAAGGCACTGTCCCCGATCTCCACGCAATGTTGCAGAGGCGTGTCAACTATGACAGCCCTACAACATCCAGGGCCTTGAGGTACTCAGGGCGAATCCCATCCACCCTCGGGGCCCGGCCACCAAGGAGTTTTTTTTAACCACCTTGGCAACCTCAGCCACTGTGATGGGCAAGTCGTCCCCCTCGTCCACAAGTCCTGCTTCCTCTGTGGAAGGCGTGTCAGTGGGAATGAGGAGATCCTCAAAGTATTCCTTCCACCACCCGACGATAACTCCAGTCGAAGTCAGCGGCGCCCCATCCGCACCACAGTGTGGACAGGCAGCTGCTTCCCCCTCCTGATTCGCCCGGCAGTTTGCCAGAATCTCTTCGAGGCCGACCGAAAGTCTTGTTCCATGGCCTCACCGAACTCCCACACCCGAGTTTTTGCTTCAGCAACCACCCGAGCTGCACTTCGCTTGGCCTGCTGGTACACCTCAGCTGCTTTGGGAGTCCCACAAGCCAACCAAGTTTGATAGGACTCCTTTTTCAGCTTTATGACCCCCCTCAACAATGGTGTTCACCACTTGGTTTGGGGGTTAACACCACGAAAAATGCACCGACGACCGTTTGGCCGCAGCTCTGGGCAGCCGCTTCAACAATGGAGGTGGCGAACATGGCCCATTCAGACTCCATGTCTCCAGACTACCTCGGAATGTGGTCAAAGTTCTTCCGGAGGTGGGAGTTGAAGACCTCCCAGACAGAGGCCTTAGCCAGACGGTCCCAGCACACTCTCACTATAGGTTTGGGTCTACCAGGTCTGAATAGCATCCTCCCCCGCCATCAGATCCAACTCACCACCAGATGGTGATCAGCTGACAGCTCTGTACCTCTCTTTACCCGAGTGTCCAAGACATACAGTACAGTAGCAGGTCTGATGACACGATAACAAAATCGATCAACGATCTGCGACCCAGGGTGTCCTGGTGCCAGCTGCACATATGGACACGCTTATGCTTAAACATGGTGTTCGTTATGGACAAACTGTGGTTAGCACAGAAGTCCCCCAGTAGGACAATGGAGTCTCCAAGAGGAGCACTCTCCAGCACCCCAGTCAGAGACTCCAAAAATGGTGGGTACTCTGAACCATCATTGGGAGCATAGGCACAAATGATGGTCAGGACCCATTTCCCAAACCAAAGGCCCAGGGAAACAACCCTTTCATCCACCGGGGAAAACTCCACTATAGAGGTAGCAAGGTGGGGGGATACAAGAATACCCACTCCTGCTCGTCACCCCTCACCCGGGGCAACTCCAGAGTAGGCAAAGTTCCAGCCGCCCTCCAGGAGACTGGTTCCGGAACCGGAGCTATGTGTTGAGGTGAGGCTGACTATATCTAGCTGGTATCTCTGAACCTCATGCACCACCTCAGGTTCCTTCCCCACCAGAGAGGTGACATTCCACTTTCCAAAAGCCAGTTTAGGAAGCCTGGAATCAGACCGCCAAGGTCTCTGCCTTCGACCATCACCTGATCCACATAGCACCGGACCCCCATGGTCCCTCCTGCAGGTGGTAAGCCCTCTGGAGAGCAGACCCATGTAACTCCTTCGGGCTGAGCCCAGCCGGGTCCCATGGGTAGAAACCCGGCCGGCAGGCGCTAACCATCGAGCCCCTCCTCCAGGCCTGGCTCTAGGGTGGGGCCCCAGTAACCCCACACCAAGCGGGGCACACTGAATCCTTGTTTTAGCGTTCATCATGAGAGTCTGTTGGATCATTCTTAGTCTGGCCCTTCACCCAGGACCAGTTTATCTTGGGTGACCCTACTACAGGCAAATTGTCCCGGACAACATAGCTCCTGGGATCACTAGGGCACCCCCCCCCCCCGATAAGGGGATGAGCCATAATATTTTTGGATATTGCACGTTAATTAGTGGACCTGTAAACATTATGAATATTAACAGTGTGTTGTGGCATGATTATACCTAGTTATCCAGTTCTATAATGGTCTTAGGATATGGTGTCTATACATCGGCAAACACATTAAAAATATCTGTTTTATGAGAAATTGACAAAGGTACAAAAAAAATGACATTCAAGAGTGATGAAAAGACATTGGTGAGAACGCTGAGATTTATGATATCACAGATTTTCTTCAGGAGTCATTTTTTGAAATTGTTAAATATTGTTTATTTTGTTAAAACTAGAAATGAATAATTAACTATTAAACAGGAGTGGTGGTCTAGTGGTAGAGTACCCCCCACCCCACTCCCAAGCCAGGTCATACCAAAGATCATAAAAATATGGTTCTTTCTCCCTTCTAGCTTGGTGTTTAGAGGGAAAGAAAGTTGGTTACCCAGCCACAGGGTGAAGCACAAAACCAGTCTACTCCTTGTGTCGGTCCCAAGCCTGAATAAATGGTGAGGGTAGTGTAAGGAAGGACATCTGGTGTAAAATTCTTGCCAAACCAATATGCAGACCAATGTGTGTGTGTGTGGGAAAACAATAGTTAACTCATTTGTTTTGGTCAGGTCTTATTCACGATTTAAACATTCTCTTGCTTAAGCTTCTTCAGTGTAGCCCTGAAGTCACTCAATGGAAAGCTCTGACTGACTGATTGGTTGACTTGAATATGTTAATAGTGCTGCAACTAAATATGAGTTTTATTTTTGGATTAGTTCACTGATCATTCTGTCTATAAAATATATTTTCTAAAGTCCATCAGAAATTCCCAGAACTCAAGGTGACCTCATCAAATGTGGTTTGTCAAACAGTACAAACCAGACTGTCAATGAAGGAGTAGTTAATTCCAGCCTCATGAAATCACCCCGAGTGCACTCAGATCTCCTGACTGCTGACCTTGAGCACAGCCAAGATGCAAACCCAATTAATTGACGATCATTGTGCACGAGTTTGGAAAACATTGGGTCAATTGCCTAACGAATACATTTTTGTGAAATTATAAATGTCCAGATCTCCAGACCTTTGGCAATAATTGACCTTAAGCTTAACTTAGATGCAGACAAACTTGAATTTGCTGAGAATTAGGGCAATTGCCTAGGAGGACTATTGTTTTTTTTTTTTCTGAAATCACATACAGTGGGGCAAAAAAGTATTTAGTCAGCCACCAATTGTGCAAGTTCTCTCACTTAAAAGATGAGAGAGGTCTCCAATTTTCATCATAGGTATACCTCAACTATGAGAGACAAAATGAGAAAAAAAAATCCAGAAAATCACATTGAAGGATTTTTAAAGAATTTATTTGCAAATTATGGTGGAAAATAAGTATTTGGTCACCTACAAACAAGCAAGATTTTTGGCTCTCACAGACCTGTAACTTCTTCTTTAAGAGGCTCCTCTGTCCTCCACTCGTTACCTGTATTAATGGCACCTGTTTGAACTCGTTATCAGTATAAAAGACACCTGTCCACAACCTCAAACAGTCAGACTCCAAACTCCACTATGGCCAAGACCAAAGAGCTGTCAAAGGACACCAGAAACAAAATTGTAGACCTGCACCAGGCTGGGAAGACTGAATCTGCAATAGGTAAGCAGCTTGGTGTGAAGAAGTCAACTGTGGGAGCAATTATTAGAAAATAGAAGACATACAAGACCACTGATAATCTCCCTCGATCTGGGGCTCCACGCAAGATCTCACCCCGTGGGGTCAAAGTGATCACGAGAACGGTGAGCAAAAATCCCAGAACCACACGGGGGGACCTAGTGAATGACCTGCAGAGAGCTGGGACCAAAGTAACAAAGGCTACCAACAGTAACACACTACGCCGCCAGGGACTCAAATCCTGCAGTGCCGGACGTATCCCCCTGCTTAAGCCAGTACATGTCCAGGCCCATCTGAAGTTTGCTAGAGAGCATTTGGATGATCCAGAAGAGGATTGGGAGAATGTCATATGGTCAGATGAAACCAAAATAGAACTTTATTGTAAAAACTCAACTTGTCGTGTTTGGAGGAGAAAGAACACCATACCTATTGTGAAGCATGGGGAAGGAAACATTATGCTTTGGGGCTGTTTTTCTGCAAAGGGACCAGGACGACTGATCCGTGTAAAGGAAAGAATGAATGGGGCCATGTATCGTGAGATTTTGAGTGAAAACCTCCTTCCATCAGCAAGGGCATTGAAGATGAAACGTGGCTGGGTCTTTCAGCATGACAATGATCCCAAACACACCGCCCGGGCAACGAAGGAGTGGCTTCGTAAGAAGCATTTCAAGGTCCTGGAGTGGCCTAGCCAGTCTCCAGATCTCAGCCCCATAGAAAATCTTTGGAGGGAGTTGAAAGTCTGTGTTGCCCAGCGACAGCCCCAAAACATCACTGCTCTAGAGGAGATCTGCATGGAGAAATGGGCCAAAATACCAGCAACAGTGGTTGCTGGTGAACATGCTGCACGGTGGCGCAGTGGTTTAGCACTGTGGCAGCACAGTTTTACCCTCGGCCGGGGGACCGCGGGGATCGTGGGTTCGATCCCAGCCCCCGACCAACAGTGAGCTGTGTGGAGTTTGCATGTTCTCCCCGTGTTGCGTGGGTTTACTCTGGGATTTCTCCGGTTTCCTCCCGCACACCAAAAACATGTAGGTTTAGGGCGCTCGCGCACGCAGCGACCAGCAGCCGGTGGCTTGTCACCAGACTGCAAACCAAGTCTACCTACGGGTACAAATAAGTAACAAAAAAAAAAAAAAAACAAAAAAAAAAAACAGTGTGTGAAAACCTTGTGAAGACTTACAGAAAACGTTTGACCTCTGTCATTGCCAACAAAGGGTATATAACAAAGTACTGAGATGAACTTTTATTATTGACCAAATACTTATTTTCCACCATAATTTGCAAATAAATTCTTTAAAAATTAGACAATGTGATTTTCTGGATTTTTTTTTTCTCATTTTGTCTCTCATAGTTGAAGTATACCTATGATGAAAATTGGAGACCTCTCTCATCTTTTAAGTGGGAGAACTTGCACAATTGGTGGCTGACTAAATACTTTTTTACCCCACTGTATATGCCCTGATCTTCTGACCTTCGACCGTGACCTTGAGCACAACTTACAAATGCAGACCAACCTGAGGATCACTGGCGTATTAGCCACATTTTTTTTAAAACATCAGCATACACTGCCTAAATCATTAAGGTGTGACAGGGGCTTCAGGTTGGGCTGCATCCAGGTTATACTCAAGGTCAATTTCAAGGTCAAAGATCAGGAGATATGGGCACGTATGTAATTTAAGAAAAATCACTACTCCTCCTAGGTAATTACCAAGTTTTGTATAAGTTAAGAGCATGCTGAAACACGCTGATATACGTCGTAGTACGGCGAGGTCATCTAAAAACTTGGTGCATGCATTTTTCGATGACAAATTTTTCAACGTATTCAGCATATGGCTTATACGTCCTGCATATGCAGGCCATAAGTTATATGTAAGTTATGCAATCGTTTACACACGTTACTTGTAAGTTATTCATAAGTCGAAATACATTGAGATAATGTCTAACGTAGCCAAAACTTATTTCTAACCTATGAGTAACACACTTTGAACCTATGTGTAACTTACTGAACGGGTTTCTAACTTGCAGCTACTGTATAATGGCATTTTGGCAGCGTTGGTTCACAGGAAGAACCCTTCAAGACTCCATGGTGAGCAGATGTCCATGTCAGACTGGTCTTGTTCTTCTATTCAGACAAGACAGATTTGACAGATCTGCCAGGTCGGTCACACCCCCCACTGTGCGATGGTCTTTGGAGAAGAGAATCATCTCGGTTGAACCGAGATGATGGAGCCTTCATGCTCTTACACACCTAGGATTCATGGATCGGGAGGTGGCGGTAGTTTAGCATGACTGCGCTATGCATAAGTTAGGATAAGCTATGCATAAGTTAGACTATTGTGTGCATAAGTTGTGAACGCCGGCAACACGCTAAGCATTCATTGGTATAAGTTATCTAGAATTTATCGAAACGTTCTATATAAGTTGCTAATACATTATGTGTACATCTAACTCATTATGGATATGTGATGCATATGCCCAAAATTGAAAATTCTGGCCATATGCCAACGTTTTAGAGAAACTTTGATGCATCACAAACGCTGCCTAAATCGTCATGGTGCGACAGAGCCTTGAGGGTCATTTTGAGTCAGTTTGGTGACCATCGGGGCAAGTAGGAGGAGTGGCAATTCCCATGAAATGTGGACAGATGGATGGATGCTGTGCCATTACTTTAGCTCCTTTCTAAATCATTCAATTTATAATACAAATACAAGTGGGAAAATTTCACATTTAAGAACCTGAAACAGTCATATTTTAACATTTTTACAGGGAAACTGCATAGGAGATTAGATGATTATCACATTAGATGTTGATTAATTTTGTGTTGATCAACTACACAAATTAATTAACTAATTGTTGCGTTACTAGTTGTTAACCAGTCCTTCCAGGATTTTGCTGGATTTTTTTTTTTTTTTGATTGTTGTGGTAAGTTGTGGGGCTCTCTTTCGAGATTTGCCTGAATCGTACATTGGCTCGTGTCCAGACTGAAGATTCACAGCTTTAAAGCTCAATGACAAGATGTAGTAGTGACTTTTACCTCTAAAGATGTACAAAATGTTACAACAGTAGCTGTAGTATTAGATTCACTCGTTTGTTTGTGGTTTTACAGCATCTGTCCTCACGCACGTTCACAAGATGGTGGGGGGGGGGGGGGTTCAGGCAGGTGGACGTTTTCCAACACAAACCCAGCACTTCATGCACGCGGTCATTACAGAGACTCAAGGGAACGTTCACCGGCGGGCTGGAGGAGATGGAGGAAGGAACGATGCGGGAAAGCTTGCAGGTGAGTGTTTTTTCTTAATCACAGTTTTTTTTGATGTGTTCTATATATATTCACTGTAAACACGGAAGTGAGTGTGGTGCAGCGCCGCATTTGATTGGTCAGACTGATGATGTACACTTTTGCGCACTATTCAGGGACAAATCTGACTGGCGAAATTGGCGGAAGTTGACGACACTTGGCCAAAATTGTGGGGAAGTTGCGGTGATTGGACAAAATTCAAACAATCCAGGACCTGCTGAATTCACGGGAATTGGTAGAATGGCAGCATCGCGAAATCCTAGAGGGACTGGTTAACTAGCAGCTTGCTTTATTTGTGTTTATGAAATTACAATAAATAAATATATATTAAAGTTATAGCGGATAACAGTGTTAGTCCCACCAATGTCTTTCTTCTCCCACGGACCTCAATCCAAAATATACATATATGACGACTATGTTAGCCTGACCATGCATGAGTGTAAGCCTGCACCTCCAACATAAAGGTAAAGACATGTTTTTCTGGATGGGTGGAGGGTTTGTCTGATCATATTAAGGTTTTGATCACCTTCACCAATTCACTTTATACATATTTGCTAGAATTACACTCATTAGCAGCCATGACGTTTTAGCTCTGAATAGCAGAGTGCTAAACTTTCAGCTACATGCAAAAATTATTTTCTAATATACAAGTAATCTACTGAAACAAACTGATCAACCACTACAGCAGGTAGCAGCTTATGTGTTCAGGTCAATAACAGCAGAGCCCAAAACCAAATTTTAGACTGCCTTATTGCTGAAATTATTTCCTGATGTTGACAGACTCTTTTTAGGTCATTTTTTTAAAATCAATTTTTGGCTTGTATTTAGGTCTAATATTAGCTTGAGGAGACGTGCACGAGAGTTTGACATGCTGTTGGATGTTCACAGCCAGCATTAGACAAGCCTCCTGCTGGTGAGGATTTTCTACACCATGTAAACAGAAGGGCAGAGGCTATATTTAATGTTGAGAGAGCATAGTAAAACATATCCTAAAAAAGTTATTAGGACTTTATTGCCATGTAATAACAGTATTTCTTTCTTAAAATGACCTATAAATATGAAACAAACACATGGCTAATTGGTTAAACCAAAAAACTTCTAACCCAGGACATAAACCGTCTGTCAGGGAAAGCACTGCCATAAAACCATAAATGTTAAAAGCTGGGCTGCAAAATAATACCATTCCAAATTCGTTAACAGATAATAAAAATTCCTCTAATACAGCAACTCTCCACCTAAAATACCCCAAAGTACAAATTTATCTCCTGGAAATATATATAATATTTCTAAAATCAGCTCATTCTGGGTATCTGAAGTTTTGTAACTTTCTATTTGAAAATCCTTCAAATATGAACTACTCCAGGAATGCCTAATCTATATTCTACAGAGGGATGAAAGCAAGGTGGAGAAGTGACAGCTAAAGCAGCCCTGTGTGTGATCAGGGGTGAGCTCCCCTGGTGAGATTCCTCACCCCTGTAGCGTGAACAATCCTCAGATGTGATCTGCCAGGCTAACCGGCTTGCATAAATAAAATCGGTTATCTCGCCCATCCCTTTGCTTCCCTGACCGGACTAGGGCTGTATTTAATCACGCGGGGGCCGATGGAATGGGGCCGTTTTTCTGCAGGAATAATCAGAGGGTCTCCATCCGTCCTGGTCATACGTATTAATCCTGCCTTCCTATGGCTGGCCTTATCAGCTCCCAAAGCCCACCTCTCATGGGATCTGGGCTGCTGTCTCAGTGCCCTCTAATCTGCCCTGAGAAATTGTTAACAGGATGTAAATGCGTCCAGGGATGATATATGGCTCCTTGTATAACATACATGTTATTGTTAAGCATTTTGCATGCAGGCTCTGAGATTATGCACATGGAGAAAAGGAGAGATGGTATTGATTGATGGAATAACAAATGTCGAATATCGTTTTAGATGCAAATGATCACACAGGGTTATGCGACAAATCTTTTTTTTTTTTTTTCTGCCGTTTATGGATACAGACAAGAATGAAACAGTGGAGAGACTGAAGATTTACCTCAGGCTGCCATTTTTAGTTTAATGGAATGTACTGTACAGTAGAAAGGTGGCTCTGACACTCAAGATTATTTGAATATAAAAATGTGCACATCACTGTGGCCTGATGAAAATTTGGATTTCCTCAAACTGGTATCATGTAAGCCATGTTTCATTTTTAAAAACATCTCAAGGTGTCAACTGCAATTAGTGTTTGAGGCACTGAAGGAATACGTGCTTCATTTCTGTCATCAGTCCAGGAATTTATTTGGAGCTTCTTTGCTATGTTTGTAATTTTTGACAAGAATACCATCTTGTCAATTTCAGTCACAGCCCGGTTTAAGAGAACGTCAACATCAACTCATTTTCTGATGCGTTTATATTTTGATGTATGCCGTTTCATCTTTATTCTGTCAGCAGGACAGGCGGGATCACTGATGAGCATAGGACATGCTCGTACAAAGCTGCCAAGAATCACATATTTAAAACATCAAGAAAGTATATGATACTGTATATGCCGTCAGCTGAAAGCAGTATACTGTATATCAGTATTCATAGTTATCTATATTATCCAAAAAAGGAGACTCACTTCATTAATCTACATCCCCCAATCATGAATTTCTCCAGTTTTTGTCATCTTTTGTGCTTCTTTGTTTCACCGTGCTCAGAGAAAGTCTTTGCTGTCACTTCCTGTCAAGGTTGGTTAGGACTCTGCATCATTTCCGACGGACAGAAAGCCGTGTGATTTTTTTTCTGTAGTACAGTAATTAGACCCCCCACCCCTCCTTCTGTATCCTGAAAATGTGATGCAAAGCATCTCAAAGTACTGTCTCCCATGATTAAAGACAGCTCATTATCTGTGGCTAGTCATCTAATTGAAGCCCCCACAGAGGAAAGCGTAGAACCAGAAGAGAAGGAACAACTGTCACCCAAAACAGAATCTCCTTTTATCAGGTCCATCCTGCTGGATAAGTGGAGGCTAAATTTCACTAAATGTGCTTTTCTTAACTTATATGATAAACTACAATTACTCACCCTAAAGAATAAAATACACAACAATTTTGTGAAGTAATTTATTTTCAGTAAATAACTTACCAGCCTGAGACAGCCTTCAAATGTCTCATTTTCTTTAACTTTAAGGTGCAGTATGTAAAATTTGGGGCAATCTGGATTCTGAAATTTATTGTGGCATTAACTCATAATTTTGTTTTCCCAGTTATATAACCATTCCTAAGTAAAATTTGCTGTATTTCCTCTATCGTAAGCTCAGTATTTACACAGGAAGAGGGTCTGCTTTCATGTTGGCGGCCATTTGAACCATAATATCTTTCAAGTTTTTAAATCAAACTCATCACACAAATGTGTTTTTTTTTACATTATCCTAATTCTTTGGATGGGCGTAATGACCAATATTATGAAAAATATCTGTAGTTTGAAATCTGAGTGCTAGATTGCACTAATTTATACACACTGCACCTTTAAAATGAAAGAATAAAAGCAAAATGTTTACCACTTTTCTTGTCATTGTTAGACTTAAACCAAATCTAACGCCTACAAAAACGGTGGGGGAAAAAAAGACAATTTCCAGCATGACATGCTCCACCGAGAGACCATAACAGCATCCTAAGAGAGTGCACCTGAGGGAACAGTCGTGAAGTGGCAGGGTCAGGGGAGATGCCAGATCTAAAAAGGACTTCCACAGTCATACAGAGTGGCAAAAAATTAAATAAATAAAAAATCCTGAATGATACATTTGTGCAGCAACTACAATTACCAAAAATCAAATGTTGAGCTTGTCTACATGGTGACAACCTTTGATGGAAATGTTACAAATGAAGCCCTCAAATAATGAATAATTTGTGACCACTCGCAGCAGTGTCTCCCAGCACGAGGGTGCCAAAACATGGACATTTCTCAAGCTGGGGACTTATTAGGCTGAGGATGGGACTCGGCTGGAGGACGGACATTGCAGCGCTTCCCCAGAGAATAAATTTGCACCTGCCCCATCCGGAACAATGGCCCTCTGCCTTCGCACCGTGCACTGAGCTTAATTAAAAAACATGGCTAATTTGCGCACTCTACTTTGCTTCAAAATTGGAATCCAGTTCACCACAGACTCTGTTAATTTGCACAGGAAACTACTGACCGAGAGGGAATGGGCCCGTGATGGGTTTGACAGCAGAGTGGACAAAGAACGGACGCGGTGAAAACATCCAGTCTTTAGCTCGCTATCTCTGTTAGCACACTGTGTTCAGGGAGGGGAAAAACTAACTTTGATTCAACATAGCAGCAGAATAATCCTAACTGCTTCACACTGGGGATAATCTCCATAAAGTGAAATCACAGAAGGGCGTATGGCGAAGAGCAAATCCCAACACGTCTCTTCTGACAGGTGACCGGATTGATGATTCCATGAGAAAGTGTATATTGCTGAAAAAGGCAGCTGAATTATGACAGTTTTCATATTAAGCAGACTTATCTGAAGCAAAGAGCATTAGGAGTGCCAAGTACATTGGCCGATACCATCGCAAATTGACCTGCCAATCACCTCGCTCTGGCTTCAGAAGGTGCAGATAAAGTATTTAAGGTCACTGAAAGCCGATTCCACCGTCTGTTTGGCCTTCCTCTTTACTATTATCACAACTGTGCTTGGCTCCAAACGAGAAAGCACTCTTTTGTAAAAATGAAAAAAAGATCTCAGATAATTTGCCTGTGCCCCCCCCCCCCAAAAAAAGCCGGCCATTTCAAGGTCTGGATTTTAAACGTAAACTGAAATAGCTCTTTAATACTTCCTTCATGTCTGAGTAGACTTGGTAGCGGAGGGGTCGCGGGGTGGAATTTCCCAAGGCTTATGAGGTAATCTCATTGATATTTATTCATGTAATGATGAGAAAGAATATAAACTAGCTGCTAGATCCATTCTGAGATGACCCCAATGAGTCTCTCATATTAAAGAAATGAATTGTACATAAAAAGAGGCTCCAAATCTTCAAGTCTCTCATTAAATAATCTCCAACACAGAGTAATCCCAGAAAGGTATTAAAGTTGGCAAATGGTAGATAATACCATGAGATTCAAAACTGTATGTCCAGCAATGATCCACCGAGTGTGAATTAAAGCTCCTGGCAAATTGGACTTAAATAAAGACTGATTTGTGGACTTAAATCCATACGGTTATCCCCCACTGTTCCTTGTTTGAAAACTCACACGGTAGACAAAAAACAACGTACACATCATAGTATAGGGTACATGTGATAAATACAATGATGTAGAGGAAGGGGATAAAGTGAGGCTTCAGAATCAGAATCAGAATCAGGTTTATTGCCATTGTTCATGTAGTACACAAACTAGGAATTTGTCTCGGTGCAATGCTGCAACATTAAACATGATAAGATAAAAGAAATAAGGCTTGACTTATTCCAGAAAGAGGAAGCAGGGGAGAGGAGGAGAAACACAACCCTGGAGACAGAAAGTCGAGGGCAGGGAGAGTGTTACTTTTTTTTGGGGGGGGGGGGATCACTCCTCACTGTGAGCCGGAGCTGTCGTACCTGTCGCTGCAGTGCTGACAGGCGGTTTGTTTGAATGGGCGGGTCACGCAAGGAGCAGGGGAAGTGAAAGAATGCCGAGGACACTCAAAGGTACTGATAGCAAAAAAGGGGATCAGGCAGCAAAGGTGACACTGTGATTTATTGACTCCTCGGGGGGGTCACCGCAACCTAAGTTTGAGGTCACTGTAATGGCCTCCGTTGATAAGTCTTTATCTCTGCCTTATACAAACAGCCATGCAAAACTGTATCACAATATCATTTAGCCCATATTTCAGAATCAACATTGTATTTCTTTATATGAAGGATTGTCACAGATTTACATTTTTTAACTGAACACTAGTTTAAGTCTTGCATACACAAATTAAGCATTCACAAAGTCAGAGTTCACTTCAGCCCGTGCCTCCTCCTCTTCAGCCGTTGTTCTGCTCTTGTTTACTCAGCATTCACTGGCGTCCATGTTGTCGTCACCTGTGAAATGACTAAGCTCTGAGTATAAAGCCCTAATGAGAAAACACACAAAGGTGCTCATTTGGTATTACGCCATTACAGAGATGCAGTACGCACCAAAATCCCTCCAGCTATCCAAACACGTAGCTTTTCATATAGCCTGTTGTTGCCAGCCGTTAGGGTTGCGTGGCCATGGGGGCAGCTGTTGACACTGTTACCATTACATTTCCTGTAAAGCCTACCAGCTGCCTCTGCTCCATTCTCCGCGGCCCCCTGGAAGGGTGGGTGAAACAAGTGTTACCAGCCGTCGCGACGACAGACAGCTCCTTTCTGCCTCTGGCTGTTACTGTATCGCCGGGCTTTCATGGCACAAAGAAAACCAGCGAGCGTGGAGACCACAATGGCCTCTCAGCACACCTCACAGGACCTCTCCCATTAACACACACTCGCCGTGGTGCAGGTCTAACCCACAACTGGAGAGGGGTGTATGGAGGCGGACTGTGTGCCATAAGCACAATACGGTGGCTGCAGATGAGCACATGTATACACAATTGAGATGCAGCTGAATACACAGAGGTTCATTTAAACCAAGATGTTAATCAAAAAGCAGGGAACTTGTTATTTATGCGTTTCTGGCCATATGCTCCTGATATCACTTTAAGCCCCGTATCTCACGGAGCAGCAAATGCTGAGGAATGTTCATGAACGTACCGATTTTTGTGCTTCGTCAGGTTTCGTAAAAGGTTACAAACAGTTTTTAAGGTTGCAAAAAAAAAAATTTTCTTGTCGCAAAGAAATTTTGAACAAGTTTAAATTTTAAAAACAGTTTTTCCACAAACAGCTGTAATAGTTGCAAATGTCTGTAAATTGCTGTAATAGGGCTGGGTAATATGACCTTAATTCAGCATCACGGTTAGACTGCGTGTCCACCAAACGCGGTTTTTGTCACCTGACTGCCCTGAACATCTTTTTTTCAGCGTTTGTGCACTGTGCTCTGGAAAAAAAAAAAGTTGGTGCCCTGTATCACAGCAACAGCTTGTCACTCACAGCTCAGCACTTCCGCTTTTCCTACGGTCAGACTTTCTACTTATTTTTTAATAGCAGTCTCTAAATAACAACGGACAAGAAACATATTCAAGCTCTGGATGCAAAACATAAGATGACACAGAAAACAGGAGTCTGAGTACAGACTGTACCGGCGTCCTATGTCCCGCCCTGCCTTATTCTGATTGGCTGCTTAGAAAGACCTGACATTGACGAGCTCAGCTGCAGTCTGAAAAGTTGAAATTTTTTCAACTCTAAACGCCCTAAGCACCGTGACAAAAAGCGGCCACCGCCGACAGTGTTTCAGCGCTGTATACGCTGGACTACATAGAGAACAAATAGAAAACAGTCGCCCACAGCAGAAAAAAACGCATATAGTGGACACGCAGCCTTAACTGACCCTTTCATGTCAGGTTCTTGGGGTTTTTTCAATTTTTTTTGCCCTCCCTTCTAAGGCTCATAATAAAGCAATATTACATGAGTGTGGTATCATACCATTGCAGTGTGGTAGTAAATCAGCATAATATAATAAAAAAAACAGGCCTATTGTAATTTCACATACAAAATAAGCACTGTCCAGTGTTTACAACACATACCTCTTGAGGGTTTGTGGGTCACGTCATCCATGTGTAACCCGTACGTTGGGGGAGTCCTTTACACACCCATGATTGTGTTACCACCACATAAGCCCCTTTTCTACTAGTACCTACTTAGCCCGCCTCACCTCTATTCAGTTTGACAAGGTGTGGTTTGTTTTCCATTACAGTTGAATACCACCTCAGAGTGGGTGGGATCTTTACAGCAAGGCAGCCCGAGACTCCCGTGACGTCATTTGTATGCGACACGCAAAACACAAGATGGAGGATATCGAGGCGAGCCTGCTGCTCGCTGGCTATTTGTCAGAGTAAAGGCAAAAAAGGAGAGCCAGAGAAGGGTACGGGTGGCGCGACGAAACACTCTGGAAAAGTACTGGAGAGTTTAGGAAGCCATGGAGCAGTATAAAGCCGAAGACTTGAGGATACGAACTAGATCACATATGAAGGTGAGCTAATGATTCCTAATGCTAGTTTGCTACAGTCATTAATAAGTTCCCCGTACTACATTGTAATCGCGGCAAGTTATCGCTATTAGGTACTAAAATATGTATGCTGTGTGTATGTTTCAGATGGCTCTCTTGTGGCAAAATTGCTGCTTCAAACCGTGGGTCTGGTCGTTCAACCGAGCCTCCCAGCGGTGGGATGTCACCCCAGCTTCATGAACGCACAGTGGTTGCAGAACTTCAAAATGCCTGTAGAAACGTGTTCTTGTGCAACAAATTGCTCTGATCTGTGTGAAAATAGTGATTATTATGAGTCTCTTACTGGGTTCTTAAATACAGCCTTAGCTTGTTCAATCTCTCTGTAAAACAGCTTAAAGGACTTGGATAGCCATCAGAGGCTAATAGCGATTTAGCTTCTGCTCCTTTTAGTGTTAGTATTCCTGCACTTTGCTCCATTTTTTCTCAGCATCTTCAGATGAAATAAAGAGTCAATCATCACATACTATGTGATGGAGACCATGTTTATTTTCGCTACAAGCTGTCTTTAATTGTTCCGCCTGTGTTCTGCTGCATCTGAACAGTGCTGACTGTGCTGCTTCCAGAGTTACGTGCCCACGCCTGCAACTCCGCAGGTGCATCTTAAAGCGGCAGTACACAGCAGGAGAGGGAAAAAACTGAGAAAAAAACAAAACAAACCCCGACATGATCAAGATTACATCAGTTCTACACCCCAAATGTTGGTTCCAGTTCTATTTTTGTTAATTGTTTAGCCCTAGGTTGTAACAATGACACTATAAGGGTAGTATTTAACGGTGTGGTGAATGCTGACGAATGTGGTGATTTTTAGACTCACTGACTTTCCTGACAAATGTTGGCAAAAATCAAACTAGTGTTCCAACCAGGACCTGGCATTAACTTTTTTTGCTCACCAGCCACTGTGGGTAGTGATTTTCCAAAGTTACTTGTCACGCAGCCTTTTCACTAGCCACAATTTTGTGGTCGGAATATTATGTTTAACATGATCAAATTTGACTATTGCATGCTAAAATTTACTTGAACTAAATGTACAAGACCCATCACAAAGACTGGGTGGACTTATAATGAAGGACACTGCTGACTGACACTTTGTTTCCTGATGTACACTACCGTTCAAAAGTTTGGGGTCACCCAGACAATTATTTTGTGTTTTCCATGAAAAGTCACACTTATTTACCACCATGAGTTGTAAAATGAATAGAAAATACAGTCAAGACATTGACAAGGTTAGAAATAATGATTTGTATTTGAAATAATAATTTCTTCCAGATACTCAACCTGCTCAAAGGAAGGTCAGTTTTATAGCTTCTCTAACCAGCTAAACTGTTTTCAGCTGTGCTAACATGATTGCACAAGAGTTTTCTAATCATCCATTAGCCTTCTGACGCAATGAGCAAACACATTGTACCATTAGAACACTGGAGCGATAGTTGCTGGAAATGGGCCTCTATACACCTATGTAGATATTGCACCAAAAACCAGACATTTGCAGCTAGAATAGTCATTTACCACATTAGCAATGTATATTAGATATTAGAGTGTATTTCTGATTAGTTTAAAGTTATCTTCATTGAAAAAAACAGTGTTTTTCTTTCAAAAATAAGAAAACTTCTAAGTGACCCCAAACTTTTGAACGGTAGTGTATCCGTTTGTGTTTGCTGTGTAATGTGTGTGCGGGGGGGGACTAATAAACAGTAAGTGCAAAAAAGAACTAAATTTAAATTTTCGCCGCTCCGTGAGATATGGGGGTAAAGTTCCTTGTGGCTCGCCAAGTAGTGAACACTAGCAACTGTTTAAGAACCTTTGCGACCTTAAAAACTGTGTGCGAACCATTTTGCAACCTTTTACACACCCTGACGAAACCCAACAATCCCAATGTTCATGAACGTTCCTCAGCATTCACCACTCAGTGAGATGCTACCCTTTCGAAAACAACATCCAGAATAGTACATTACAGGTTAGAAGAAACTGTATAATATAACAACAAGGTCAAATTAGACAAAGACTCCTTCTACTATACAATTCCACGTGAGTTATCCGAAATGGGTGATGGCTGAAGCCGCAGCTTATATTGCCCACCCATATTCCATCCAAGAATTCAAAGGAGAAAAAAGAGAAAACAAGACAAGAGCGATTACAATTTAAAACAAGGCTAAGACAAAATATGACTGAGAGAAAAAGAAAACTGAGCTAGTCTAAGTTAAGCGGTTACTATTCAAAAACAAATCTAAGACATAGTGTCACAGAGAAAAAAGAAAAACTAAGCTATAACACAACACAGGCTGGAAATGTCAATCCTTATGTGAGTTTACATGTCGTCTTGTAAATATGTTTGGAGTATTTCTTCCTTTAGTTTTTGTTTAAATTGTCCAAGCTTTGTACATGATTTTAATTCAGGTCCAAAATCGTTCCATAATCTGACACCTTGCACTGAAATACAGTGTTGCTTGGTAGTTGTTCTCACTGTAGGCTTTTGAAATATACATGTTCCTCTGAAGTGATATCGTTTCTCCCTTGTTTGGAACAACTTTTGGATATTTGCGGGCAGTGATAGATTCTTCACTTTGAACATTATTATTGCGGTTTTAAAGTCGATCAGATCTTTCAACTTGAGAGTTTTTTGTTTAAGAAAAAGTGGGTTTGTTGGTTCCCTGTAAGCTGCTTTGTTGATTATTCTAATAGCTCTCTTTTGAAGAATAAAGAGTGGATATATGTTTGTTTTATATGTATTTCCCCATACTTCATTACAATATGTCATGTATGGGAGTATTAATGAATGATACAAGGTGTATAGTGTGGGTTGATTCAGCAAATTTTTCGCTCTGTGTAATATTGCAATTGATTTGGATACTTTACCTTTTATATAATTAATATGTGGCTTCCAACACAGTTTGTTATCAATTATTACTCCAAGGAATTTAGTTTCGGATACCCTTTCAATCTCTACACCATTTACACTGAGTTTGGGTACTGGGTAGTTGTGATGGTTGTTAAAGACTATAAATTTTGTCTTGCTTAAATTGAGCGTTAATTTGTTTGAATCAAACCACAGTTTCAGCTTTCCTAATTCCTTTCCGAGTGTATCCAGAAGTTGTTCCAAGTTGTTTCCACTGCATAGCAGGTTAGTGTCATCAGCAAACAATATTAAGTCCATTTTTTCTGAAACTTTACATATATCATTTATATACATATTGAATAATAATGGTCCCAAAACTGAACCCTGTGGGACTCCACAGGTGACCTTCAGTAGCTCTGAGTTTTTGTTGTTAACACATACAAACTGATATCTATTCTTTAAGTAACTTCTTAACCAGGACAGTGCTACCCCTCTGATACCACAATTTTGTAGTTTCTTTAATAATAGATTGTGATCTACTGTATCAAATGCTTTTTTAAGATCCAGGAATACTCCAACTGAATACTCTTTATTTTCAATGGCTGTTGATATTTTTTCTGTAAATTCCATTAAGGCATATGCTGTTGTCCTTTTGTGTCTGAACCCATATTGCTGCTCACACAATAAATCATTCTTCAGTATGAAGTTGTCAATTCTCTCAGAGAATATTTTTTCAAGTATCTTGGAAAATTGCGGTAATAGTGAAATTGGTCTGTAGTTGGAGAGTTCCCCTCTGTCGCCTGTCTTGTAAATCGGAATTACTTTAGCTATTTTCATTGCATTGGGAAATATACCTGATTGGAGAGACAGGTTACAGATATACGTCAGTGGTTTCACTATGCATTCGATAACAGTTTTGACTAGTAGCATATCAATACCATCGCAGTCAGTAGATGTTTTACTTTTGAACGATTTAACAATTTCAATGACCTCTCTTTCGTCATTGAAAATTGTCATTCGTCATTTCGTCATTAAAATTCCCACAAAAGAGAATAAGTATCTTATTTATTAATACTCATCACAAGCCACGATAGAGATTTGCTCATTCATGAAACATCTAAACTTACCGACAGCATGCAACGCACAGCATAGACAGTATGTAAATATGCATGTGAGAGGACTTGTCCACCCCCCACCATACAATTTTTAAATATTGACTGTCAGAAAGAGTGAAGAGTATTCAAGTAATTAGTTTACATGCATAAGAAAGACTTGGGATGCAAATGTGGAACGCATGTGTAACCAAATCAATGACTGCCTATACGTGAGAGAAAGAGGATGTGTTTTTAAAACGCACAATCGATAATGAAATCTGACCATTTTGATGGGCCAGACGTTTTAAGAGAAGACTTAAAAAAAAAGTTCTTGCCGTTATTGATGGCGGCAGTTTTCTCTTGTGGATGCTGGAAAGTGGGGTGGGGGTGGGTTGTTGAGAAGGCGTCACATGATTAAAGCGGTGATCGGAGATAGCGCCACCGGTAGGGTATGGGAAGAGATAAGAGGAGAGTAACCATGTTTAAAGTGTGCTGTGATCAGCCATTCCGGGAGGGAAAGCAATGACAGGTGTACCGCAGATAGGCTCGCTGCGAGGAAAACAGGAATAGGTGACTCCTCTGCAGCGCCGACGCTAAAATTAGAATATTTTAGCAGATGCAAAAAAAAACAAAAGTACTATTAGATCAGAGCATAAGGATTCAAAAACACATTTTCATCCCAACTGATAATGACCTTCTCTGCTTGTGCGTACTGTAAATTCAACAACGGCAGGAAATATAGCTTTACAAAGATGGAGGGCCTGGCCTGTCTTGCTCAGCAGTGACAAGAGTAAGAACAGGCAACACTGCAGGACAAGGCCAGTTATGGGGGTAGAGAAGGTGTTTATTTCCCACTTTATAGACCTGCCTTGTCAGCAAATCACATTCCAGGCCGACTTCTCAGATATAAAGCTGCAAGTGCAAGAAGACACCCCAACCCGCTACAACATTCGATAAATATAATAAACATCCCTGTGAAACAAATTGTTCATAAGATACCTGTTTAATTTTTCAGATCTCCTTGAACCATATATTTCCTTATTAGTTTGGAGACATTCGCTTGGCTTGAGTGGATGGATGATGCTGTCAGGGGGCCCGGGCATTATGGCGGCTCTGTGTGAGTGATTTCCACCAAGGAAAGCCTATTAGGCCTGACAGGGGGATGATGATATTAGGCCATCATCATTCAGGAGACACCGCCCCCACCAACCCTACTACACCCTCATCCATCAGACAGCCCAAAACACCCAGCCATGCACCCCACCCCCACTCCCCCTTACTCTCTTATTTTCTCTTTTCACTTTTTCCTTTGTATTTTTTAACCATCCCCAAATTTCCTTCCTCCCCAGACTCTTTTTTGCTTTCACAGCATTCCCCTCAAATTCAGCTTTCTTATTTTCTTTGTTTTATATCTCCTTTCTGTACTTTCTATCTCTCTCTCGCTCTCTCTCCCACTCTGATGGCAAACACAAAGACAAATTCTGCCCTTTTCTTAGCCCATGAAACATTTAACATTTCATTCCAGATCTTGGCAGACGCAAGTAAAAAATGACCTAATGAATCTTACTTATTGTCTAGCCTGAGTGCAATCACGAGCTAAATATGACATCCCTGTCCCCTGGCCTGTATCCATTGTCTTCATGGACGATGTTCTTACTCTGTGTTCTTCCTCTTCTTCTTGGGATTAAAATCTTCACCTTTAGGATATAAAAATCATGGGAGCAGATCAGCAAATCAGGGTGTTTGAAATGTCTTGGGTAAGCATGTAGTTTTGTTACTTTGAAGAAAAGCTGTTAACTTCTTTACACCTGAAATGCACCAACCAGACAACACTGAAGCCACTAATGGGAAGTGCATTGACCAAGTTGCTGTCCAAGCATTCCAATGGATGTTAACTTTCCACCTACCTACCTACTACTTCTACCTGCTGGGGGCGGCGGTGGCGCAGGTGTAGTGTGACCGACTACTGATTGGAGGGTCATGGGTTCGATTCCCGCTCTGTCTACTGTCTGCTTGTCGAAGTGTCCTTGAGCAAGACATTGAATCCCCAGTTGCTCCTGGTGGCCTGGTTAGCGCCTGTGTGTATGACAGCTCTGCCGCCATCAGTGTGTGAATGGGTGGTTTGCAGGATCTGTAAAGCGCTTTGGTCATCCTAGATGAGAAGAAAAGCGCTATATAAGTGAACGCCATTTACTTCTGGTAAAGCCATGAGATGGAAAAGAATAGCCTTCAGCAGTAGGGTAACATGTAACCTAATACCACAAAAATGGATTAACACACTTCAACGTGTACAAACATAGTTCATTTACTTTCAGACCTTTATCTGATCAAGACACAAAGGGATGCACTCTAATAATACCAAATAATAAAAGACCCTAAAACCCAGGTATCCATGGCTGAAACCAAACTATGAGCTATTAAGTAACTGCCATGCCATCAACTTGACGGGCGAATGCAGAAAGCTCTCTTTGGTAATCCATCTGACCCAGAGGCTTATTATCCACCCACAACCTTTTGTTGGATTATAAATTTAAGTCAGTCCTGCTAAACCGAGCTTCAGACTATAGTGCGAGTAGTTGCAATCTGTAAGACCCCAAGTCCTGCAGGTGCTAAATATTTCCATTAATGGGAAAGTTTGGTTGAACTTTAACTATGAGCTTGTTTCACAATGTGATCTAGCTGTTGATCTTGGCAAAAGATAGTCTGTGCTGACGGTGAAATGATATTAATATGCTATTGCTTTCTAAAGTCTATTATCAGCTTTTTCTTGTGGTGTTTTGTTAAAATTAAGTCTGTAATATATCCTTGGCATTTGAGGAATGTTGTTCAATACAGCTGTACTTGACGTGCATAGTAATGTACATAAACCTGGCTTGATATTAACATTTGTGCTCACCAGCCACTGTGGCTAATAGTTTTCCATAATTAATAGTCACGCAGTGCTTTTACTATCCAAGAGTTCATCATTAGTAATAAAAGGGTCTTTTTCTTTTAAACTTGGGGGATGGGGGGGTAACTTTTTAAATGTGCTAATTTCTATTTGAAAATTTGCAACTTTTTTCCCCTTGAGCTTGCAATTTTTATCCTGTAAAACTGTGACTTTATTGTAAATTTGCAACTTTTCATAAAATTGCAACCTTTTTATACATATGTTTACTACCTCTCTCATACATGTAAGAGTTTTGTCATATATGACATACTGTATATTGCAATATTCTCACAAATCTAGTTTTTGTTACTTTGTAACATTTTTATGGCAAATTTGCGACCTAACTGTAAACGTACAATTTTGCTAATAAATTTTCTTCTTGCTCTTGGAAAATTTATGACTTTCTTCTTATACAATTTTTGACCTGATCATAACTTTATCATGTTTTTTTCTTATAAATGCAATGGGTTTACTTCTTTTCCAGTTAATTTTGCAAAGACTACACAACAAATTCTTCCACCTGCCAAAGTGGCTAGTTAGACTGACTGACCCAAAGGCCAATAAATTCCACCAGCATTTAGCTAGTGAAGGACTACTAATGTCAAGTCTTATTTATACAATCTATAAATGTACTTTCATACACAAAAAGTGTAACCAAACCCCCCTCATATTAATTATTTCTTCGCAGACTGACACAAAAGGAGAAACAAACAACATCCTTTACGTTAAAAAATAAAAATCTAATTGGCGCTCATTATGCACCAAACGTGCATACATTTAATATGCTGATTCCAAAACATTCAGACCAATTTAAGTCCATCTGAATGATCACTACTAAGACAGCCATTTTTCCCCAGAGAGCATTACACATCTTCAAACAGCATTCAGGGTTTGCTGCTTTCCATTATGTCTGCTTTGAATACTGTCAAAACTTCCACAATGACATGACAGGGTTTGCTATGCAGATGAAGGTCAGGTGCTTTAAAGACGCTCCACCCACAGACTCTCTTTTTGTCAATCAGCCTCTAAAAAAATTACTGCTCAGTCAACATACTACTCCAGGCATTTGTCATTTGGTTTCTGATGTCTTTATATATATGCAGTGTCTCTTGGGCCATCACTCTGGGTTTGGCAGCTTTCGGTAGAGTTGACTTTAATATCACACTAAAGATTATATATATATTTATAACACACACACACACACACACACACACACACACACACACACACACACACACACACACACACACACACACACACACACAACCCAGTTAGCTTCAACTGAGCAATCTGATTGGACAATTGTGGTTCCAGGACTTACTGTATTCCCTGATAATCACACTCGGACATTTCACTAAATAGACGTCATGTATCGTTCAGCTTCAACTTCTAATAATCTTTAAATTATAGTTAATATCAGTGGCTTCTTATAATATGTAAAAATTGTAATACTGTGTTGGATACCTTAATCTCCACAGTGAGGTGATGTTTTAAAAGAGATGGTCCTAAAAATCCAGACCTCCGTAACCCGGAAGTCGCACTCTTGTATACATCTAGCTGGTCATATTTGTTTACCACAAAATAGAAACGCTACAGTTGGACTTATTGTCTCAACTAGCCACCCATAACACCTTTGTGGTGAGGGACTTGTAATTTCATCTGAAAATGCCAAAAAAAAGTGAGCAAAGTATATGGAAACTGACATGGAAACACACCAAAGCTAAATCGCCAACGTGTTAACTAGCCCGCCAGCATGAGTCACGTGACCAACAAAGGCTATGGTCACACAGTAGGTTTTAATGCTTAATTCCGATTTTTTTGCACAAATGTGACCCATATCTGATTTTTTTTAATGACTGAGCAGCACATATCCATTTTTTTCCACACCAGACCTAGACCACTTTGATATGTGGTCCTAATTTAGATACGTATCTGATATTTTCCAAACCGACCTCTGTCTGAACGGTCATGTCGCATTTCATCTGACTTTTTCCTCATTGAAAGATTGTGAGACAGACGCTACAGTTGTGTGGTGGAGGATGCAGCAAGCATGGCAGACACAGCTGATTTGTGCTCTCTTTTTAATCAATCTTCTTCCCTTTATCACTGGATCGTAATTTTGTCGGCTCCATCTGCGCAATAACTTCAAAATTTCGGGGTGGGGGGGAGTTCAGGGCTGAAACCGTCAGACAAGCAGGCGCACAGTAATGTCACATTTTTTTTTTAAAAAAAAAAGTAACGGCACATTTACTGGACGCTGCAAATTCCTTTTTCCCTGTAAACAGCACACCGTGAGTCCTGGCTGCTGTAATATCTAAAATGTAAAGTTAATACCAACATGACTGTGGAGCGGAATGGCCAGATAGGGGGATACGAAAACACACAGCCCAGGAGAGGGGAGTCTCTGGCAGCTCCTTCTTCCTGTGCAGGACCGGTGTTACGCCGCTGGTACGAGCCGTGCTGTTTATTAGGGCGTGAGCCACTGACAACGTCAGTGGGCGAGAGCCCTATTGTAAACGCTAGGATTATACTGTATATTATTAACTTTATTTATACAGGTAATCCCACTGAGACATGAGGTGTCATTTTCAAGAGAGCTGTTTAATCGATCAGTTCTGTTAAAGCAGAGCTGATCACAGTGGTCATCTGGTGTGTAGAAGAATGAAGCTGGTCTCATTTATTTTGTGTATAATCATTTCTGAACGATTTTAACATTTTATTTTGCTGCGCTGCATCAAGGTGAAGAAGTTCTGTCCCCCTCAATCGTTTGCGGGCCATATTTACTTCCATATACTCAACGCTATGTCATAAAACATTACGTTTTATGTGGGTCACTTCATAGCTGTAGACCATTCACACTGGAGTCTGATGGGAGTCGCATTTAAATTATAATGTGAACGTCCACACACACACACACACACACACACACACACACACACACAAAAATCAGATCGACAAAAAATCGGAATTGAGCATTAAGATCTGCAGTGTGACTGTAGCCAAAGTCTACCCAACAGGTGACTGGTATGTACTGACTTCTGCACTGGACAATATTTAATTTAGTGACATGTGTGAATTGACAATAGGTCTATTCTTTTCTATATAATGCTCATTGGGTACATTCAGAAGGGACTACTTTTCTTAACGGAGCAAAATAACTGATTAAACAAACAAAGTCATAATATTCCGTCCTGTATTACTGACATTTTATAAACTGTGCTTGTGGAACTGTTGTATAAAAGTAATATTACACTCGGGGTTGTGTGGTATCATGTATAGTGTTGGGAGTAACACCACTGCTTTTGCAGTAATGTGCTGTGTAATGAAATTACTGTTTAAAAATTCAGTAATGCGTTACAGTTACTGAAATTTGATCAGATGTGTTACTCGTTTTATTAATATGGATAGATATTTTTAACGCAAATAAATGAATAGACAAACTGACCCTACCATAGCTGACGCAACCGTCAGTCGACGTAACCTGTTGCAGAGAGCTGAGTCTTCACTACTGAGCGGAGGAAAAGATGAAGCTACTTTGTTTTTGTGAAAATAGATTATTTTTCCTTTGTCGCACTTAAGGACAAAAGCATATTGGCGGGTTGGAAGCTAAGTGCCGGTTAAGACCAACTACAATCTTCAGAAGCGCTTGAAACAGCAACAAAGCTCTGACAAAGCTAGTGCTAAGTAGCGGCTAGCTATGCTAACAACACTGTATTAGGGGATCTACGCTACAGTATCTGAACAGTCTCAACAGCCACAGCTGGATTTCAAGCACAGGTATGCATCTGGACAGTTTGTGACCTAGCAAGAATAAAACCGACTGATTGCCAGATATGATGTTACAGACTGAAGACGTGATACAGTAAACAGTGACTTTCCATCAGACAGCTGAGACAATGAGCCACTGAAGTTAAAACACATTTACTTGCTACCTGGATAAAGATTATTCAAAAATGGATTTTGATCTCCAAAAGGAGGGACTGGATCATGTCTCTGTCACAGCAGACACTTGGACCATGGATAATGGACATTTTCTTTGGATCACTGCATATCAGATTAAATCTAAACCATAAAGGTATGGATCGGAAAGGTATGCAGTGTTGCCAACTCTGACTCCAAAATGAGGAAATTACTAGCAATATCATGCTGAGTTTCTTCAGATTTTTCCCACAATAAGAGCTCTCAGGGCAGGATAAAACAGATTGAACATGTTCTAAAAGCTCTGTCTGAAACAGTCTGTTTTCAGCCTGACATTAATAAACCCATAATAAGCCCATTAATTAAATTATCTTGCAATGTGTGCAAGATGATTAAGTACGGATTTAAAAGTAATGTAAAAGTTACTTTTCCAAGTAACTAGTTACTTTAATCATGCAGTAATTGGTAAAGTAACTCAATTCCTTTAGAAAAGAAGTAACTACTGGTCGGCCTCCGTCGGTCTATGATGACCATGGAAGAGAATCCTAAACGTCTACTCTGCTGGAACAGCACCGCCTGTGGCTGAACAGGCCGATGCGTGAATGGCAGTCCCTGTCACACAGGTCGCACTTGTGGGTGGTCTCCGTGCTGCTGGGTCTGTGGCGGTTCTTCCTGCGGGTCCTATTTTCATCTGCTGCAGCAGTCAGTCTCTCTTCACCTGCCTTGAGCTGTCTGGTCAGGGTGCCTCTCCATTTGGAGCGGTCCGTTGCAAGGTCCTCCCAGCGCTCTGTGTTGATCTCCAGGGCCTTCATGTCTCTCTTGCAGACGTCTCTAAAGCGCAGCTGTGGGCGGCCAACGTCTCTCCTGCCAGTCGCCAGTTCTCCATAGAGGACGTCTTTGAGGATTCTGCCATCCTCCATACGGTGAACGTGGCCTAGCCAGTGGAGCCTGCGCTGCCTGAGTAGAGTGAACATGGAGGGAAGGCCGGCGCGGGACAGAACTTCTGTGTTGGGCACTTTGTCCTGCCAGGATATGTCCAGGATGTGGCGAATGCAGCGCAAGTGGAAGGAGTTCAGTCTCTTTTCCTGCCGGGCGTATGTAGTCCACGTCTCACTCCCATAGAGCAGTGTGCTGATGACGCAGGCGTTGTACACTGCCATCTTCGTCTTGACAGAGAGTTTGGGATTCTCCCACACTGGTGTGGTGAGGCGAGCGAGTGTGAAGGCTGATTTTCCAATCCTCTTGTTGATCTCTGTATCAAGGGAGAGGTTGTTGCTGATCGTGGATCCCAGGTAAGTGAACTGATTCACGACCTCCAGCTCGTAGTCATCGATGGTGATGGTTGGTGGTGCTTCCGTGCCTTGCGTCAAGACGTTAGTCTTCTTCAGGCTGATGGCAAGCCCGAAGTTCTTGCATGCCTGGGAGAAGCGGTCCATCAGGGTCTGAAGCTCCTGCTGTGTGTGGGTTGCAACTGCAGCGTCATCTGCGAACAGCATGTCTCTGATTAGAGCCTCGCGTACTTTGGTTCTGGCTTTCAGGCGGGCAAGGTTGAAAAGCCTGCCGTCAGATCTTGTGTGCAGGCAGATTCCGTCTATTGCTGCGCTGAAGGCATGCCTCAGGAGCATAGCAAAGAAAATCCCAAAGAGGGTTGGCGCAAGTACACAGCCCTGTTTCACTCCGCTGCGTATGTTGAATGGCTCTGAGACGTTGCCGTCATGCTGCACTATCCCCTGCATGTTGGTGTGAAACGATTTGATGAGGCTTTGCAACTTTGGTGGGCATCCTATCTTTGGCAGGATCTTGAAAAGGCCTTCTCTGCTGACCAGATCGAACGCTTTGGTGAGGTCAATGAAGGCGACGTACAGGGGCATGTTCTGTTCTCTGCATTTCTCCTGGAGTTGGCGGATGGAGAATATCATGTCTACCGTCGATCGCTCAGCGCGGAAGCCACACTGAGACTCGGGGTAGACACGTTCGTCAAGCTTCTGTAGACGAACGAGAACAACTCGTGCGTAGACTTTGCCAACAACGCTGAGGAGGGAGATGCCCCTGTAGTTGTTGCAGTCGCTTCTCTCCCCAAGACAAGCAACAGATTCTGAGAATCTGCAAAGCAGAAGTGGGAAGAGCTGCGAAACACCATCCACCGCACAGCCTTGGCTACCTTTGGGAGGAAGACCTCAAAGTCACAGGACTGGTTTGATGCCAAGTTGACCGAGATGACCCCCGTCATTGAAGCCAAGCGCTCAGCACTTGCTGAGTACAAGAAGTACCCAAATGAGAAGAATCTCCAGATTCTCAGGGCTGCGAGAAACAAAGTTCAGCAGACTGCTCGGCGCTATGCCAACGAGTACTGAACTCAGCTCAGCCAAGACATTCAAACCGCTGCCATAACAGGGAGCATCCGTGGTATGTACGATGGCATCAAGAAAGCACTTGGTCCGGCTCAGAGCAAGACGGCCCCCCTCAAATCCTCCACTGGGGAGATGATCACAGAAAAGAACAAGCAGATGGAGAGATGGGTGGAACACTACTCCGACCTCTACTCCAGACAGAACACCGTGACACCGTCAGCCCTTGATGCCATTGACTGCCTGCCATCCATGGATGAACTTGACGCAGAGCCAACCATCGACGAACTCAGCAAGGCCATTCATAGCTTGGCCGCTGGCAAGGCACCCGGCAACGACAGCAAACCCCCCGACCTGATCAAGTACTGCAAGACCACCCTACTGCTGCCATTGCATGACGTCCTCTGCCAGTGCTGGAAGGAAGGTGCCGTACCACAGGACATGAGGGATGCCAAGAAGTAACTAGTAACTGTAATTATTTACTATTTTTAGTAACTTGCCCAGCACTGATCATGTATAACTTGTCTTTGGCCCAATGCAAATCAGTTAATATATATATATATATATATATATATATATATATATATATATATATATATATATATATATATATATATATATATACTTTTTGTAACCCATAAATATATGTGCTCTCCTTTTAGAAACAACAGAACATTGACATTGTAGCTGTAACTGCCACTGTAATATTATGTACTAAAAATGGTACCACTTCACAATACCCTACTTATAAGATTTATAAATAGTTTACAAGTAGGTTATTAATTAGGTTGTAAACACTTTATAAACCATTCATAACATTACCACACATGAAGTAAAATTGGAAAGGACTTTCTGAAAACTCCTAAGCCAACATTGATCTGTCGTTTTAAGTCTCAGATATCAATCTAGATTACTGTTTTTTTCTAATCTGCTAAATTTTCACCAGCAGATATTTGTCAATAAATTACTAACATTTAAGCATTGAGTATTTCTAGATAAACCTCTCTTGGCATGTATGAAATAAGTTTTAAAACTTATTTATAATTGTTTGTTCATGATTTAAAATACATTTATAACCTAATTATTAATCTATTTATATACTACAGTCTTTATTATGGCAGTCTTATTGTAATGATGTACCAAAATGCTATACTTTGATCCACTGATTCTTGAAGAAGAAGAAGTTAAAGTTTATGTGGCTTTACTCTTTAAAAAGGATTATGTTTTATCATTACTGTGTGATGATGCAAAGTAAATGATTATATACAATAATTTTGCAAACTAGCTTCTGCTAGACATCTCAGAAAGGCAGATCAATTTCAGTCGTAATCCCAAAATAGATAGGGGATTACCTCAGATGTAAATGTGTCAATTTGATCAAAATGACACAGGGAGGCCATGCTGCTTTAAAGGTTTTATGCAAAACATGCTCCCTCTTCCTGCCTCTTCCATTAACCATCTGTGTTGAATTACTTAATATGGCTTAGACGTTAAATAAATCTTACTGGCTGTTATGAGCACACATTCTTATCCAGAGAAAACCAGAAAGTCAGAGACATGTAATGAAGAAACCGTCACCGTGATGACTATGATGCTGCTTAGTTACTGTAACAAAGAACTGCAACATCCATCCATCACTAAATGAATGCTGCAGGGTTCCCAGACAAAATGACAACACAATTTGGACACTGCAAACAACTTAATTTGATCAGCTTTATGTAAAACACTCATTTGCTTGGGGGGGGGGGGAGTGAAAAGATTAATTGCAAATGTTTACAGTGGAATTTGGACTGTGTGCTCAACATGATAATCCAGCCAGGATCCAAACAGTGGAGGAATAACAAATTAATAACAATGGAGGCATTTGCTTATCACAGACTACTGTCTGTTTAGTGTGTGAGACATCCAGACATCTGCCAGTCCTAAACACTTGCATGCACCGTGTGACATGTTTATTTAAGACCAGAACATGGCCACTAGCTCCATCCAAGAAAGTGTTTGCATTTTTCAAAAAGACAACATCTGCTCGAAGTTACCGAGTGCTGTATATATCCAACGTCCCCCACATCACTGCTATTTATTAACGAAGTATGCTGATGATGTAACTTCTGGGACACAAGACACTTTTATCCAGTGTGGAAGTGAGGAAAAGGGCAAGTAATAACAAGTGAGGTAGTACAAAGTCGTTTATCTGTTCTGCCTAACTCAGATAAAATAATTAGGTAATGTTGTAGGGAAAGTAAACACAGCTCATTAAACCAGCACCAGCCGTCACCAACCTCTGCCCTGACCTCTCTCATCAGGTTCCATCAATACAAAGAGAAACGTGTTACTTACAATTACTTCACTTAAATAGTTACATAAGTTAACACATTTAATTTTCTCTCACTCGGCACACTAAACTGTGATGATGTTTTTGTGTGCAGGTCATTTAAATAGCATGGCATGTTTAGTGTGGCAGATCTTTTCAGCCGCTGAAACGCAGTGTGAAAGGGTTATTTTGCACGTTATATGCACATACATGCAAGACGCATATGAACACACATCACAAGCATATTCAAATGATTGCACCTTGACAACCCTTTATTGAATATCTGAGTGTGTATGTGTGTGTGTGTGTGTGCATGTGCGTTTGCCTGCTTGTGTCACACGTAAAGATGGTGCCGGTCGTTAGCCTCCCTTCGCCAGCTCGTCCTAATGCACCCATTTTCTCTGGCTTATTCAAAATCTGTCAGTCACTAGTGTGAATTCCATTAAACCTAAAGGGTGCCATGCATTCACCTGAAATAAAAAGGGACAATACACACCAGTAGTGTAGATTTATGAAACACAAAATGTGTGTTTTCTGTCACAAACCTTAAACTAGTCTCTCACTATTCATATTGTCAGCCATCTTCACTTTTTCTTTGCCTGAACAGTGAAGCTAAAATTCTAGCATAAGGTCCCATATTAAATGGTGGTGGTGGTGGGGGGGGGGGGCGCAGAAATGAGGAGTCAGCAGAGCTGGCTAGGAGAGAAATGTGCGTCTGGACCTGAATGTGCTGAATGAATGAATGCAGGTCATGATTTATCAGGCCCAGAGAGCCACTCTCTGCCCATCCTGCTGAGTCCTGATGGCTGCCGCCTTTATGTAAGACAAACCCAGCCTTTTCTTTCCTCTGCTCCCATCGCTCCTCTTTGCTGTGGCTTAAAAAAAAAAAAAAAAAAAAAAAAAGCCAGACTCTGCATTCCCCAAAGTAGCCGCAAAATGACCATGGGTTTCTGTTTTTATTGAGGCATGAGCTAAGAATCCGCTCCACGTGAGAGACAGTTATTACACAGTGAAGAGCCATTTGGATTATAGAGTAGACAAGGAGTCGTGATTAAAAACAAAGAGATGGTTCATCCTGAGCTCTGTTTAACTAGAGGGGGTTGGTGGATTTAGCTGACTGCACTAACATTCACCAGGTATCTGTCATTGATCATGAATCTGGCAACATATTAATACTTTTCCCTACAGCTCAACATTTATAAAATTGAGTTTATGTGCTGTATAATTGGTGGCTACTGAAATCTTAATGCACCCGATCACCATTTTTAGCATTAATCAAAAGCTGTAATCTAAAGCAGCAAACCACCTTGTGCAACGAGGATTATGTCAAGTTTTAAATATATATATTCTGAAGTGAGCAAGCACTTTTCTCACTCAGGCTCTTCCAACCTACCACTTAAACATAAAGGGCTTCGGAGTCTGAACTGAAAATGACCCCTTTCAGTTTAATTACCAAGAATCTCACTGACCCGACATGTTCTTTCTTTGTCCGGCGGCGGGAGGGAGGGGTGTCTACGACCATTTCAGGCTAGCCTCAGTGCCGGAGGTGTCATCGGTAACCCCGCAGCATTAGTGCGTGTCCGTCCACGGACCAGCGGTGTTTAAGGGGATTGACAAGTGACCGGGACAAAAGCACTCAGTCAACACACTGTTTAATATCCAGTATTATGGAGTGAACATTGTGCCCCAGGACAGGTAAACACATCTCCATTGATCTATTGATGGCAAGATAGAAATATTTTCTCTCAACGCTCACCACCATAAAGTGCCCCCTTTCACAAAGACAGGGAACAAACAATGTGGAGAGAGAGAGAAAAAAAAAGCAAAGAGGTGTATAGGAGGACTGACATTCTGCTCCATTGGTAAATAATAGCGTTGGCGAGCTGGCCTATCTATAACCCCTGAAACCGCTGCCTGCCAAGATCAAACGTAAGGCCCGTTTCTCCAGAGCCTTCGAGAAGATCAACAAGGCTGATGGAGTTTTATTTGTCTTTAATGTCACACTCAGTCTGGGCTCTCTAAAAACAGTCTCGAGTAAACACTAATGACAAGCATGCTCTTAGACACTTCAAATTGGACGTAAAGCACAGCGCTGAAAAGCCATTGCACCCCGGCGGTTTCGCTAATCTGTTGAGCCTCTGAAGTGGATAAGACCCTGATGGAAGAAAAAAAAAAAAAAAAACTCAGGGGCTCCTCACAATACAGATTGATGATGAGCAGCGAAACCTCACGCCTGCACACACAAACCAGAAATTTGAATTAAAAGTCTCACACGTGTACCAGTTCTCTGTGGAAAAATATCAAATTGCATGTTTTTACCATTGTAATTGTGCATTTTTATGTACTGTTGACAACCTTTCCTCCTCTGCCATCTCTTTAACTGCACGCTATTATGACTCCTCTCTTGTATGCCGTGAATTAGATGCCTGCTTTTAAGTTGAAATGGAGGCGTATCCTTTCCCACAGGCTCTTCATATGAGCCCTCTGTCAAAGAGATGGGGGCAGACACTTGGTATGCTGTTATTTTGTGAACTACTCTGCTTAGTGTGAAAGCAGAGGGCATCTCTTCCCAGCAGGAAGTGGACAGCTCTTCCCCCTGTAATGATGCATAACTAGTACACTTCCATTCACTCTTGCGAGCCTCAATGAAGATGGCCTCTCAAACCCAACTATTACAGTCTAACTAATGTCAGAGAGTCAGCCGCATTCAATATTATATTTTGGTGCTTTTCTGTAGTTTGATTACTCTCCTTTACAAACAAACAGCCGACCCCCTCCCTTAACCACGCCCCCACAATGTCATCCATTTCCCTCTGAGCCCACGCTGTCCGTTTCTCTCCCTGTCTGACTCTTTGAATTCATCTTTAATTTAGACTTGAGTCGATGCTGATTTTCAGTCGCGTTCGGCCGGTATAAACAAGCACAGTGGGTAATTCTCACTATATTAAAAACTGTTGGTGCATCAAAGAACTCTAAACAGTAGCAGCCCACACAAGCAAATTATCACCGCTAAATTAAAACCCTAAGCCCAGGCTAGATTTTAATAATATTGTAAATCTCTAGAGCAATCACAACCAGGGTGCTTGACTTCACTTATTCTTACTAGTCAGCCTATCCGACTTTTTTAGAGGCTTTAACAGTCCTGTGAAAATGTCTTTATTACAGTATACATAATGCAGTAAATGCAGACTAGCATATAGATGAGCACAAATGCGCGCTAGCTTTATGACTTATGATTTTTTTTAAAAGGACCAATATAATATGGCAGATGCATGCCAGCAAAACAGCCCATTTTTTACTGGATTATATGATTTCTGTGTCTTACTTGTTTGCCAGACAATGGCGCTTTGTGGCGCAACATTAAAACCCCATTACTAAGGGTGCCATTATAGTGTGTGCTAGGGTCCATACCTCAGAAGGTTTCTTCAGCTGTTGATAGTTATTCATGTGATGCAAAATATAATCTTGGTATTCCAATCATACTCTGGCACTGATGATACAGTGCTGTGAAAAAGTATTTGCCCCTTTCCTGATTTCTTATATTTTGCATATTTGTCACACTTCCGTAAATGTTTCAGATCGTCAAGCAAATTTTAATATTGGACAAAGATAAAGTAAACATAAAATGCAGTTTTTAATCATGATTATTTCATTTATTAAAGGGGAAAAAAACCCCACTATCCACACCTGCCTGGCCCTATGTGAAAAAGTAATTGCCCCGTAAACCTAATAACTGGTTGTGTCACCCTTGGTGGCAAGAAGTGCATTGAAGCGGTTACTGACAATGATTCTTTTACATTGCTGTTGAGGAATTCTGGCCCACTCTTCTTTGCGGAATTCAGCCACATTGGAGATCTTGAGCTTGAGGTCGCAAACTGATGGCTGGACATTCTTCTTTGGACTTTTCTGGTACAGAGCAGAATTCATGGTTCCATCCGGCAAGTCATCCTGGCCCTGAAGCAGCAAAGCAGCCCCAGACCATCACACTACCACCACCATGTCTGACTGTTGGTATGAGGTTCTTTTAATGAAATGCTGTGTTAGTTTTATGCCAGATGTAACAGGACACACGCCTTCCAAAAAGTTCAACTTTTGTCTCACCAGTCCACGGAAAATTTCCCAAAAGTCTTGGGGATCATTAAGATGTTTTTTTTTTTTTGCCAACTATAAGATGAGCCTTTGTGTTCTTTTTGGTCGGCAGTGGTTTTCACCTTGCAACTCTCCCATGAATGCCCTTTCTCTTTCTTATTGCTTAATCATGGACCAGTGTCCAAACTGAGGCAAGTGAGGTTTACAGTTTTTAGATGTTGTTCTGGGTTTTTGTTTCTCATCTATTCTTAGATCTGATCTCTGGCGCCTTAAAACCAGATGCTTCGGGTAGATGGTGGCTCGTCAACCTGGGAAGGTAGCCCATTTAGGGGAAGGTAAACCCTGATTTCAAACCTCCGCTGCCTTGCGGCACACCCGGTCACGGGAAAGGCTTCGGGAGTCAACCCTGAGGAAAAATCCGGAGTTGGAGCCCCTAAGGCAGTTCTCTGTTGTGCTCAACATCGTTCTGCCAGCTCCTGCGACGGCGCTGGTGCCAAACTATAGTAGCCCTGCTGTTCCTTTGGATTCATCAGTGACGTGGAGAGGGGGGACATGCTGCATGGGTAACATCTTGTCCTCCATATCTTCCTGCCCAGGCTTGAATCCTACCAACGCCCAACGCTGGAAGGTAGAACACTGGTGCACATCGGCCTGTTCAGCCGCAGGCGGTGCTGTTCCAGCAGAGTAGACGTTTAGGATTCTCTTCCATGGTCATCATTGACCGACGGAGGCCGACGACGACGATTCTTAAATTGGTCTAGATCATGACATGATGTGTTGCTTATAGCCTACTTCACTTTGTCAGACAAGTTCTATTTGATTGATTTCTTAATTCAACAGGTCTGGCAGTAATCAGGCCCTGGTGTGGCTAAACAAACTGAACTGAGCTTTTGAAGAAATGTGGTTAATCAAACTTAATTCATGATGATTCACATATGCCCAGGTAGGTATGGATAGCTTTTTTTCCCCTTAATAAATGAAATCATTTAAAAACAGCATTTTGTATTTACTCGGGTTATCTTTGTCTAATATTAAAATTTGTTTGATGGTTTGAAACGTTTAAGTATGACAAATATGCAAAAATATAAGAAATCAGGAAGGGGGCAAACACTTTTTCACAGCACTGTATGCATCCCACCAGTCAAATCACAGTCTACATTGATGGCAACACATTATTTTCTGTTTAAATTTAAGGTATTATAAACATGAAAGATTATTTCGTCATCTTTTATAAGGATTTATATGATGCACAATATTTTATTTTCTTGTATTTTATGCAATGGGAAAATGTGGTTAACAATCACATTTGTCTTTTTGCTAAATATTCAGTGTTTTCAAATGTTCAGTCAACGGGGGTTTTCAGGCTGTTTATTTCCGGTTGCTCTGGGCAAGTATGGCATATTTTTTAAAAGGAAGACAGTTGCATTTTAATGTACCACACTAAGGCTACCACTGTACCTCGCTTTCAGCCGTGGCCTTCCTGAATTCAAGCCGATTATGGATAACAACCACATTACAGCACGATGCATCAAAGACCTAGCTTACCACTCAGTAGGGAGCCACTCTGGCACATTTCAAAAATCCACCCATTCAAGAGCGCTCACTGGAAGCATGTTAGGCATTAAATGTGTCACACAGGAAAGTGTCTTCTGATCCATCAGGCTTGACTGCTGCTGCTCTGTCTGTATGCTGGTTTCATTTAAAAAAAGAACAAAGAGACAAAGTCAATATGGAAAAATACAATGCTTGAATAGAAAATTAACTATTAAATACAAGTTTATAGTTTATTGCTAAAAGTCTGCTTTCTGTTCATTACAAACGTCTAATTGTCCCAGAAGAATATTAAGGACATTTAAGTCACCCAGTTATCTTTTTGTCTCAGAATGTGCAGACATATCTGCATTACTTTAGGGCTACTGTGTAGATTGTATTTGCTGAATTTTGTCAGGTTTAGTTCCAAAAAATCCTCACATTCATTCATCAGAATTTCTGCATCCCCCTCCTTCAAATAATCGCTCGCAATTAAATCTAAATCTTGTCAACTAATTGCAGGGTTGTTGTGTTAATAAGCAGCCTTTTTTTTTTTTTTTTTTTTACATGCAGGTGTGAGGATGGTGGGCTACTGGGACGCGTTTGCGTATTTGCATAGCTGCACACCTGTTAATGAAAGTGCTTGTTTTTCCAATGGATTTCCGTGTTCCTCTAATAAGACTCCGTGTCCTCCCACGGCTACCCTAATGACTGTTATCACACCACCTTCGCAAAGCCCAGCACAAGAGTTATAATAACCTACGTACAGCAGCTCCAGTGAGTGTGTGTGTGTGTGTGTGTGTGTGTGTGCTCATGCAGTTACACAGGTGATACATGATCCATGCAAGGAGATGAGGTGTGTGTGTGTATTGTTGAGCCAGAATGCACACTACATTCAGATCAGCTACATAAGCGTTGAATTATCTCCAAGCATTCAGGTATAAAGAAAAAAAAAACATTTTGCACTCTATGACCCTATCATTTTATATTATATTTATAAAACAGTATATTAATTTTAATGTTTTCTTGACATTTTTCTCCTTAGAATTTTTGTTTTTGTCTTCCTTTTTATAAGACCTTGGTCCTGAGCTCAAAAAAATCCAGCATGAAGCCCACTGTGACACATTTTACAGGCTGGAGCAGGTGAGAACCTGCCAAGCCTTTACCTACACCCATCAACTTTCTTGAGAGCCGAAAACATGCCAAGGCTGCCTCCGATAACAAGCAGAAGATTGGGAGATCCTCCTCTTGGCAGGAGCAGGAGTCTGCGAATAGCTTCATATTTTCAATTCTATCCCCCCTAAAATGCCCCTCAACTTCTTGTGACTTACCATGCCTGAAACTGTAGACATTTTCAGCTTCTCCATTACCAGGAGCTAAATTAACAGCGTTTAAGTGTCTATTAAAACACCATTGCTTCGCTGCCTCCGGCTAACCCCGCTTTGCCCTTTTTTCCATCCACTGCTGCTCATTAAAATGGCATAATTGCAGGTAAGCATCCTGCTATATCAACACGCTTAATTACCAAAGTGAGAGAGGTTCATGGTGCCACATTGGCCAAAATAAACCTGGGCAGGAATAAATAACCGTTATCATTAACAGTGCAAGCCTGTTTCATTACTGAGGGCAGGGCCTCTTATTAGCAAAAGAGAAATTAGGTGATGATTGTATTTTTGAGGCTATAATAACATTGTCAATCATACATATATATTAATTTAACCATTCTTCAATCACAAAAGCAGTCTCATCATGAAACTTTTTTCCAATCACAGGATGACAGAAGAGCTAAAACTGTGAAGAATAATACAATTAAAATGGAAGCAATGCTGGAAAGCTACAGCATTTATTCCGATTGCTTATGTTTGGTTTGTGTGACGCATCCTTTTCACATGCAGGCTTTAAACTGAACACTCAACTCTTTCCCTCTTACCCTCAGTTTCAACAGAAATAGTTTGAGCATGCTCTAGAAAGTATGTAGCTGTATTCACCTCCGGTTCATGTAAAGGTTTAAATATGGTGCTAATCGGCTCTCAGATTCCACTTTTGTCATCTGCCGTCCCCTAATATGCACTAACTGGATATATATTGTATGGGAATGTTCTTACTTTTTTTAACCTGCCTCTGAACCGTCAAATTTCTGCTCACTCCTGATCCATCCATTTTATACATTTTAGGTCCTTTAAAGCCCCTCAAAGCTTCTTAGTAACAGTCGGTCGATCAAAGCCACCATGGGCTTTCCATGCTCTCCTAAACTAAAGCACAAGTTAAAGATTGTCTGAAAGGGGACTCGGTGCAAAATGAAATGGCATTGTTTGCCACTGGCCTGGACCTCGGGTAAACCAAAATGTGCCTGTCTTAAACTGCAGTGCTGATTTAATTCATTAGGACAAAAAGCGTTGGGCATCATCCAAACCCAGCAGTTCTTCTCGATATTATAAAAGAAAATGTATTTAGTGCATCAACTAGACCGCCACACCAAATATGAAATATTGGTTTCTCCCTTATGTATAGTTATACTATAAATTATAAAGCCATACACTAAACCTCCCTGTTTGCATTTTCTCTAAAGAGGGTACTGCAGTTTCCCTTCTTGTGCACAAGCATCAGTAAGACAACATACAGTCATGTGAAAAAATTAGGATACCCTGTATAAGCCTCTGTGTGTGTGTGTGTGTGTGTGTGTGTGTTTTAACATATATGGACATAAGGATATTTAATATCAGTGTTTAAAATACTGGGAGATTCAGGTAATGAAAGTAAACAATTAAAAATTAATTAAAGACTTTTTTTCAAATTTTCTGTAAAATAGAATTCTAAACAAATAGTGAAGAATAATAGAACACATTTTTTTAAATATCTTCAGCTTAGGAACTTTATTCGATCAAATCAAAATAATGCTCTCATCCGACCTACTTATTCATCCTTGGAAAAAATCTTGACGAAAGATAGTAAGAGAAAGGGTATTATTTCAGAGTTTTATAACTCATTGACATTATCCTCAAATGAAAACTCACAGAAAAGATTGAATTATTGGAAAGAAGACCTGCAAACTGAAATTTCAGAGGAACAATGGGAATTGGCTTGTACAGAAGCTCAAACCAAATCAATAAATGTACGTCTTAAATTGATACATTTTAAATGGTTAATGCGGATGTATGTTACACCGGTGGAGTTAAATAGATATAACAAAAACATACCAGATACGTGCACAAAATGTATGGAAAGTAAAGGAACCCTATTTCATTGTTTATGGGAATGTAGAAAAATTAGAATGTTTTGGGAAGAGGTGAGGGTAACAATTGAAAAAATAATTTCAAAACAAATCATATTGAATCCTAAACTGTTTTTGTTGGATCTTTATCCAGAAAAGCATAACTTTAACAAGAATGAGAGAGCATTCATAGACCTCAGTTTGCGTAATGCCAAAAAATGTATTGCACTATTGTGGAAAAAGACTCAGACCAGTTGTGACTCAGTGGTTAAGACAGACGTTAACAAACCTTCCACTAGAAAGAATAACATACATACTGAAATCAAAAGAAATTGTGTTTGAGAATATATGGAGACCTTTCATTGATTATGTAAAGAATTTAAATATAACTTTTGAAGAAGAAGGTGAATGATGTGTGTGGACCTTGTAAATTCCAAACTGGTGAATGTATAGTATGTATACTTACGTAATGGATTGCCTAGACTAAACAGAGGAGCATTGTTGAAGACTGGCCTTTGTTAGTGGTTGTTGGTGTTTTTAGTACTTTTTTTTAAAAATTATTTTAGTGTTAGTGTTTGATTGTTTGTGTTATGTTTGTAAAAAGGTTCAATAAAAATAATGTGGAAAAAAAATAGTGAGGAATAAGTTAGGATACCCCCCATCTTTTTAGGACACCCTCACATTCATTCCCACTTAAAATGGCTAAAATAAATGCTAAAAAATGCAAATAAAACAAGGTTAGACATAGATATGTGTACATTTCTTAATAAAGAACTAAATTTTTAATGGGGTATCCTAATTTTTTCACATGACTGCAAGTGTGCAGGTCTATGCCGCATGTGTGAATATGTGAGCATGCTCTGTCTATGTGCTTGTCTGTGTGTGTGTGTGTGTGTGTGTGTGTGTGCGCGTGCCAGCGTGCGTAGTGAGGCATTATTTGGGAGTCTGGGTCAGAGGAGGGGCAAGGTATCAAAGATCACAAAAAGTGTATGACAGCTGACAATTTCAGGCTTTTGATTAAGATTTGTTGATATGACCAGTCCCCGGGTCTCTCCCAAACTCACTCCAGGGATTCTGGGATGCCTGGGCTTTTACCGCAGACGGTATAACCCATCAGTTGATAGAAACAGGCGGCACAGGTGCCTTCACATCGCCTGGCTTACCTCCCTGCTGAAACCCCAGTAATTAGAGTCTGGGCAACATGCAGAAAAAAAAAAAGCACACACACCTACAGAGAGCGCCGTGTCATGGGCATCACCAATTATGCAGCAATCTTCCTCATGGATGCAACCAGCTCCTGTTGTAATGACACACACGGGTGCACAGAACATGCGCGTACACACTCACAGTCACATACAGTACATGTGGATTCAGTGAAATCATTACAGGACTAAATCAGGTTTAATGTTGGCATCTGCTTATTATTTATCAGAGTGTCATGTCCGCAGTAACAGCAAGAACACAAAATGTTGCTTATTATTGCTATTTTAGCAACTAATTCCGATCAGGGTCCTCACCTGTACGACTCCTGCATGCTTAGGGTCTGCTTTACCAATCACATGCACTCACTAATAACACCACTATATAATAAGAAACAGTTTCTTTAAAAATGTATATATAAAATAATAAGATGATGAAATTGTGCATTTTAAAGTATAAAAAAGGTGAATATGCATTTCAACTGATGACAGTAATAAGGTCTAATAACCATCTTCTTTCTTTCTTTCTTTCCATTAAACCCTTCTTGAGTTATCTCCAACTGTAGTGTTAAGCGCCACAGGAAAATGAAAAAACTGCTTAAATTTAGCCAGAAGATGCTGTTGACTGCAGGCAAATGTCTTTAAAACACCTTCTCCCCACTCAGAAAAAAAAAAGAAGGGAAAGTTAATTGCAGCATTTGCTCATCGGGGAGACAGAGGGCTGCTCAAAACGTCCCCTCATTTGTGAATTAGAGACACACATTTAGCCACGGGAAATGTAAAGTGGGACTGCTCTCCATGAAGAGGAGGTTAAGTGCACTAATGGAAAGCAGTTAAGTGTTTGTTATTGTTGCTCTGTTATTTCTTTTCTCTCCAGTATTTATAGTTTGTAATCACAGATATGATTTTTTTTTTTTTTTACGTTTTAATGGTGTTTCTTTCATTCATTCCTCGTATTATGAACTGCAGCGTAGAACCACGTTAACTACATGCAATTGCCTCATCAGCTAACTTGTCCCTGGTTTGCTACAATTATACCATGCATAGTGAATAAAAACAGAATTAAGATGGCACGGGTGCACATTCAACCTCTCATCTGGAAGCTCTTTTTAAAAACTGCACAAGATAAAGGAAAACAAAAGCAATCTGGAAAAGTGTGACATGCAAGTAGACAAAAGTTTATTACTGCTTTATTGTGTATATGGTACCCTTATTTTGCATATACTCCAACACAATCATAACGGTATAGTAATAAACCGTCCTCCCCACCCTTTGCATGTTTGGCCTTGGAGGAATTAAAAAAACATACTTTCACTAATTAGGGCCCGAGCCACTGACGTCAGTGGGCGAGAGCCCTACTGTACGTACATGAAAACTCACCATTTTTTGCAGGGACCTCAAGAGTGGCAAAAAATTGAATATTTTGGAGGAAATATGAACCCACAAAAATGGCTCTACAGCGCCACCTAACATGTGAAGTCAATGGGAGTGGCACACGCTTACTTCTGTGTAGAAAGATGAAAATCAGGTGAGATGTTTATCATGTCAAGATGTGCAAAAAACTTCATAGAAGTGCTGGTCTACACCCAACAGAAAGTCGGCCAGTTTGGCAGGAAGTGGCGGTGACCTGATTTCCACCTCGCGCATTTGAGCAAACTCGTCCTAGGGTTTTTGTCTGATTGAGCTCATTTGTGGTGACAATCATCTATACCCATGTGCCATTAAAAGTTAATGAAAACTTTTCTGAAAGCTCTAAGGTTTGGCCGTAGGGTCGTGGCAAAGTTTGACGCCTCACCATGATCATTCTATGACCATTCTGACAGCATTAACTCTGGTATGCATTGTCGGATTTCAATCAAATTCAATATTATGGATATCAGTCCAATTCCAAACAGTTCTATAGAACAACATTTATAGAAATCTACAGCGCCACCTATAGGAGGCAGAATGTTTTGCATCAGAAAGTTTGCATCACGCTGTTTATTTAATACCTCGGGACTGGAATGTCGGATTGGCACCAAGATAGGTATGATGTATATGGATATGCCTCTGAACAATTACAGCTATGAATATTCGTGAGTAGCAATAGTGCCCTCTCTTGGAGACATGAAGGTTACGCCAAAGGTTTTCTTCAATATCTCTGAAATAAATGGTGTGATTGTCACCATAAATGGTACCAATCATCTAAACCCATATGCCATCAAAAGCTGTTGAAAACTTTTCCAAATGCCCGATGGTTTGGCGGAAGGGGCGTGGTCAAGTTTGCAGTATCGCCATGACCCTTCCAATGGCTTTAACTCTGGCATACATTGACTGATTTCAACCCAATTTCGTGTGGTGAATAGGTAGCCAATACTGATAATTTCTATAATAAAGAATGGCACATAGTGACAGCACCCTCTACCGCCAATGGATGGGAAGTTGCCATAACTCATATATAGAATGTCCGATTGGTGTGAAACTTTATATATATGTGTGATACGAGTCAGACCTAGAAAAGATTTTTTTAATTATAACAAACATAGCTACAGCGCACCCTAGGAAAAAAAACAAAGCTTTATAACTCAGGCATACTTTGTCCAAATTCAACCAAATTTTGTGTGGTGCATCGGTAGCCTACATTGAATCTTTGTATCATGAAAAATGACACATAGCTATAGTGCCCCTTAGCAGAAAAAAACAAAGCTCTATAACTCTGAAATACTTAGTCCAAATTCAACCAAATTTTGTGTGGTGCATGATTAACCAACACTGAACCTTTCAATAATGAACAATTACACATAGCTCCAGCGCCCCCTAGCAGAAAAACATAGCTTAATAACTCTGGCATACTTTGTCCGAAGTCAACCAAATTTAGCGTGTTGAATAGACAGCCAATGGTGAATATTTATATAATATACAATGAGACACAGCAGTAGCGCCCTCTACCGCCAATGGACAGGAAGTTGTCATAACTCACACGTACATCATCTGAATGGACCCAAACTTGATATACTATGTGGTACTAGTACCACCCAGAACAGATTTATATGACTATACCACATATAGCTATCGTACCGCCTAGGTAAAAAAACAAACAAACAAACAAACATTTATAGCGATGGCAGAGCTTGTCTAAATTCAAACAAATTTCCTGGTGAAATTTTCAACAGAAGTGGCCTTTAGGCTACGGATAAACATATTAGATTTATAAGGTAATCCACGAGCTTATACAGTACCTCTGCTGAGGCGCTCTCTTGCAATATACAGATGGACAGATGGACGAACTGATGATGGATAGCGGTATGGACGGGCGAATGGATTGATGGATGAATGGATGTCGGATGGATGGGTGCGCGGCATTATGGAAGGACTGACAGACAAAGAGGGGGAGGGAGAAATGGAGACTGCGCAGAGTTACATGCTTTGAGTAGCAAGGCCGAGGTCTAGCGAGGACGCGAGGTCCCGTTTATCGCTGCTCGCAGCTTTAATTATTGTTGTTACTCCCACCAGTACATCTTGACACATATTACTGTAATCCTGCTGATGATGTGCAGTGGAATTCGTATTTCCGCATTTTATTTAACATGGTTAATAGTATTTTCCTTTAGTGGAGATTTTGGAGAGGAGGGAATTAATGAGTGTATTATGGTTTCTATTGTTAGCTCTGGTGAGGCACGCGGACATGGTAAAATGCTTGAAATTGTATTTGTCATGTTTAAACCGAGTCAGTGGCATGTAAAAAGTAGGTGTCAAAGGAGAGAAAATCCTCAGCAGCACTCTGAGCAGGCTTTGACACGGATCTCCAGTATAACACGCCGCCTCCTCCAGAGCAAAACAACCCCACCAAAAAGCTAGCAGACTTTAGGAGCAACCCCTTCTAATGAGAATTTTGTGTAATTGATGTCACGCTATGGCGAGATTGGGATCATTTTTCAGTTTCTTCTCTTTGTTTGCTGCCATTTCAGAAAGACGCCCTCTGAACTTTAACAGTCATTTATTCTTTCATTCCCTTCTCTAAACAAAAGCGGGACCTCTCTCTCTACTCATCACCGCGCCAATATGAGGGAAACACCATCTTGTCACGCAACGTACCAAAACCATTAAATGTGCGGCATTAAAGGGAGACGAGATGCAATTAGCCAAGAAATTACTCTGATCTTGGTGACATTTGGGAGAAATTGTAACACAATATACACGGCCGCCACTTGATTGACAGCCTAATCCAAGTTTGATGGGTACGGGTCCACGTTCACCGAACAGAGCGGGTCGTCGACAGATAACGAGTACAGCTGCACAACCCTGATAGCTGTGTCCGCCATGATTCGTCACCGGGTAAATTCCTCTGGTTTAAACGATGATGAAAGTATCGACCATTAATGACAGGATCATCTCCCTGCCTGAAATAAATGCACTAATCCCTTTTGCCAGGTCCATGAATTCCTAATATGAGTTATATAAACTGGAGCAATAAATCAGTGTTAGCTCAGTTGTGTTTGGAAAATTGCACCAAGGCTCTTTGCCCCCTGCTTAAAATGCAAGACGGGCAACTGAGAACGTCTTTGCTTAAGCTGTACCATCCAATGAGTTATTGCTGAGGATAGATTAACTTTCTCACAGCATAAAGAATTGCAAATAGGTGAAGAATAAGGTGGAATTTCTTTCTGCCATTATAAAATGAAAGTTGTGTTTTACTGTAGTCAGTGGATGATGATGATGAATATCACAACCTTTCATTGTCTGTGTCTTTGAATGAATGATCATGAGTGATGAGAACATCACGCTTATTATTTGAGTCACATTCATACAACTGGAATATGAATATTAAATATATCTATATAGATACAGTTGCAATCAAAATTATTCAACACTCGCTGCAAATTAGGTTTATTGGCAAAGTGTACAAAGTAGCAGCTGTTTGCAATAAACAAATCAAACGAGAACAATTTCAATAGCTCAACACAACTAATATTACAAGTGGTTTCTCCAAATTTAACACAAAATGCCACTTTTAATGACTACTGCAGTTTTAAAATTATTCAACCTCCTTCATGAAAACCATCTATAGAGTTTAGTAGAGCACCGCTTTGCTGTTGTGACCTGCTGCAAATGTGCTGCTTAGCCACCACCATCTTCTGGCGGTGTTCTGAGGGATCTTAGCCCATTTCTCAAAGGCAAAGACCACAAAGTTCACCAATATTCTTGGGTTTGCATGCTGCAACCCTCTTTTCCAAATCCCACCTAGGACTAGGCGATATACCAAATGTATTTGTTGTATCAGTACATTTGGCAGCCCGTGATACATAAAATGGTTGCCTCGTGCATATTTGAGTATTTGTCACGTTAATATGAGCAGTCAATCATGGTCTCCCCAGCTGCTGCTGCTGAGCACAGCTCACAGTGAGGAATTTTCTCTGACATAAGTTTTCATTTTATTATTCAGCTTTTTCATAAGTGAAATGAATATATACAGTGCATCCGGAAAGTATTCACAGTGCTTCATCTTTTCCATATTTTGTTATGTTACAGCCTTATTCCAAAATGGATTAAATAATTTTTTTCCTCAAAATTCTACACATAATACCCCTTAAACATATAAAACTAAGATGGCACGGGTGCACATTCACAGATTGTATTCACAGATTTTGTTCAATACTTTGTTGATGCATCTTTGGCAACAATTACAGCCTCAAGTCTTTTTTAATAAGATGCCACAAGCTTGGCACACCTATCTTTGGGCAGTTTTGTCCATTCCTCTTTGCAGTACCAATCAAGCTCCATCAGGATGGATGGGAAGCATCAGTGCACAGTTATTTTCAGATCTCTCCGGAGATGTTCAATTGGATTCAAGTCTGGGCTCTGGCTGGGCCACTCAAGGACATTCACAGAGTTGACCTGAAGCCACTCCTTTGACATCTTCACTGTGTGCTTAGAGTTGCTGTCCTGCTGAAAGATGAAACGTCGCCCCAGTCTGAGGTCAAGAGAGCTCTGGAGCAGGTTTTCATCCAGGATGTCTGTACATTGTTGCATTCATCTTTCCCTCTATCCTGGCTAGTCTCCCAGTTCCTGCCACTGAAAAACATCTCCACAGCATGATGCTGCCACCACTATGCTTCACTGTAGGGATGGTATTGGCCTGGTGATGAGCGGTGCCTGGTGTCCTCCAAACATGACGCCTTGCATTCACGCCAAAGAGTTCAATCTTTGTCTCATCAGACCAGAGAATTTTGTTTCTCATGGTCTGACAGTCCTCCAGGTGGGCTGCCATGTGCCTTTTAATGAGGAGTGGCTTCTGTCTGGCCACCCTACCACACAGGCCTGACTGGTGGATTGCTGAAGAGATGGTTGTCCTTCTGGAAGGTTCTCATCTCCCCACAGAGGAATGCTGGAGCTCTGAGAGTGACCATCGGGTTCTTGGTCACCTCCCTGACTAAGGCCCTCCTCCCCGATTGCTCAGTTTAGATGGCTGGCCAGCTCTAGGAAGAGTCCTGATGATTCCGAACTTCTTCCATTTACAGATGATGGAGGCCATTGTGCTCATTGGGACCTTCAAAGCAGCAGAAATTTTTCTGTCCCTTCCCCAGATTTGTACTGTGAAACAATCCTGTCTCGGAGGTCTACAGACAATTCTTTTGACATCATGCTTGGTTTGTGCTCTGTCAATTGTGAGACCTTATATAGACAGGTGTGTGCCTTTCCAAATCATGTCCAATCAACTGAATTTACCACAGGTGGACTCCAATTAAGCTGTAGAAACATCAAGGATGATCAGTGGAAACAGGATGCACCTGAGCTTTTCACATCCGCCCTCCAAAGAGAGCAGACGCTTTTCTTCCCCGCTCCGGCTCCCTATCTCTCTCTCCCTCCCTAACTGACTGGATCCCAGCTTGCTATCGTCTGTGTCTGCGTGTCTTTACTGCTGATTTATCTAACGAAATTATGGATTTAATAAGCTGGGCTTTGAACGCAATTGACACTGTTCTTTCAACGAGGAAATCAGGCCCGGGGGAGCCTATCTGTCCTGCAGGGACTGCTGCTGCAGGTTATTTAAAGGACACAAGCAATTGGAAACTCTTGTGCCTGTGTGATCTTTCTATTGAAGATATTGAAGATTTATATCTTTTCAGAGCAATGGTCATCGGAATTCTACTGATTGGCTTTGGGATTGTTCTGGTGCACCGCAAATTGAAGAAGATGGACAGAGCTTATCAAAAAGCGGACCCGGCGAAGCTCACTCATCAAATTGACCAACTGGGCAGGACTCTGACAGCGGCCAATGGAGAACTGTACAGGAAAATGGATTACATCACGATCACGCTGAGAGCTGTTCACGAATCGATTTCAATGCCTGGCCATGATGGAATTGGAGCACTGAATCCGTAAGAGAATAGAAAGTTTTTTCTCTGAAGTCAGTGCTATTCGACCTGTTTTTTTCGGCACCCTCAGCACTCAGTCCTCCTGATAATCAACAGTATAATTGTTTTCATAACATTGGCGGGCAGCATCTGACTCTCAAGGACAGCTGTCTGGCTCAACGATTCCATCTGCCGTGCTCAAGGACACGTGCCTTTGCTTCAGACTCTAGTCATAACATCTGCTGAGGAAGAGACTATTGTTGTCCACCTAACTGATTTGCCACTGATTGCATCCAACTCACACATACTGATCCATTTATACTGACTGATGAAGACATTCACTCACTGCTCTCTTTGGGTCATTGTGTGGATTCTATTGTCTGCTAATTGTGCATTGAGAGTTTTTTTCTTGTAATCATAATATCGGTCATATATGAACTTTATTCTGATCAACAATGCTTTTTTCTCTCTCCTACTGTGTCCACCCTCCCCCTCCCCCCACTGCCTACTATTCCCTTCCTGCTGACAGGCGCCTCCACGGCTCGCCGCGTCATTGAGAATGTCATTTATGACGTTTTCAGTGTCAAGTCAAATTCCTCGTATATTTACCTGTTATTTACTTGTAAATGTGCTTGGCAATAAACTTATTCTGATTCTGATTCTGATTCTGAGCTCAATTTTGAGCTTCATGGCAAAGGCTGTCAATATTTATGTACATGTGGTTTCTTAGCTTTTTATTTTTCATAAATTTGTAAAACTTTTTTCACGTCGTCATTATGGGGTATTGTGTGTAGAATTTTGAGGAAAAAGATAAATGTAATCCATTTTGGAATAAGGCTATAACATAAAATGTGGAAAAAGTGAAGCGCTGTGAATACTTTCTGGATGCACTGTATATTATATATCCATCCATCCATCCATCTTCTTCCGCTTAATCCTTTTCAGGTCGCGGGGGGACTGGAGCCTATCCCAGCATCTTTGGGCGAGAGGCAGGGTACACCCTGGACAGATCACCAGTCCATCGCAGGGCCAACACAGAGAGACAGACAACCATTCACTCTCACAGTCATACCTAAGGGCAATTTAGAATCCCCAGTTTGATGCCAATTAACCTAACTTGCATGTTTTTGGCATGTGGGAGGAAACCGGAGAAATCCCGGAGTAAACCCACGCAGACACGGGGAAAACATGCAAAGTCCACACAGATCACTGTTGGTCAGGGGCTGGGATCGAACCCAGGATTCCCCGGCCAAGGGTGAGTTGCTGTGCTGCCGCAGTGCTAACCACTCCGCCACCGTGCTGCCCTGTATATTATATATGTAATTTCTAATAAAAATGTAAGTAAAATCAAATTTTAAAGGACATTCGGTACCCCAAATATGTATCACAATATGTATCGTGTATTGTGATATCGAGAAATTATACTGCAATGCATTATTTGAGCTATATCACCCAGCCCTAACCCCACCAGAGATTTTCTAATACTAACTTTAATATTAGACAAAGAAACCAAGTAAATACAAAATGCAGATTTTAAATGACACTTTCATTTATTAAAAGCTATCCAAACCTACCTGGTGCTATGTGAAAAAGTAATTGCTCCCCTTGTTACATTATGAATTAATTGTTTAACCACATTTTTTTTGAAAGCTGAGTTCAATTTCATGAGCCACACCCAGGCCTGATTACTGCCAGACCTGATGAATCAAGAAATCACTTAAATAAAACCTGTGTGACAAAGTGAAGTAGGCTGAAAGATCTGAAAAAGCCACACATCATGCCATGATCTAAAGAAATTCAAGAACAGATGAAAAACAAAAACCGAGAATAACATCTAAAGAACTTCAGACCTCACATCATGGACACTGGTCCACGATTAAGCAATAAGAAAGAGACTAGACAAAAATGGCATCCATGGGAGAATCCCAAGGTGAAAACTACTGCTGACCAAAAACAACACAAAGCCTCGTTCCACATTTGCCAAACAAAAAAACAAAAAACATCTTAATGATCCCCAAGACTTTTGGGAAAATATTCTGTGGACTGACAAGACAAAATTTAACTTTTTGGAAGGCATGCATCCCATTAAATCTGGGGTAAAACTAACAGCATTTCATAAATAGAACATAAAACCAACAAACATGGTGGTGGTAGTGTGATAGTCTGGGGCTGCTTTGCTGCTTCAGGACCTGGACAACTTGCCATAATAGACGCAACCATGAATTCTGCTTTCTACCAGAAAGTCCCAAAGGAGAATGTCTGGCCATCAGTTCGTGATCTCAAGCTCAAGCACACTTATGCAACAGGACAGTGATCCAAAACAAACCAGCAAGTCCACCTCTGAATGGCTTAAAAAAAAAAAAAAAAAAACAATCAAGGTTTTGGAGTAGCCTCATCAATGTCCAGACATAAATCCAATTAAGATGCTGTGGCATGACCTTAAACAGGCCATTCATACTCAAAAACCCTCCAATGTGGCTGAATTAAAACAATTCTGCAAAAAAGAATGAGCACAAAATTCCTCCACAGTGATGTAAAAAACTCACTACTACTTATCGCAAATGCTTGACTGTAGTTGTTGCCGCCAAGGGTGGCATAACCACTTATTGGGTTTAGGGGTGAATTACTTTTTCACATTACCCAGGTAGGTTTGGATAGCTTTCTTCATTTAATAAATGTATTCATCATTTCAAAACTACATTTTGTATTTACTTGGGTTATCTTTATCTAATATGAAAATTTGTTGATGATCTGAAGCATTCAAGCATGACCTATTGTTTTTGGCAGCGCCCTGCATGGCAGCGACCCCTCTGATTCTACATGTGATTAACATTGTAGATAGGAGAATGTAATTTCGTTCTACTGTACATGATTGGCTGTATGGACTGAATGACAACAGAGGTGGCTTCTTCTTCTATATGCAAAAATGTAAGAAATCAGGAAGAGGACAAATACTTGTTCACAGCACTGTATATTTATCAGCGCTAGTGGTAATAATTCAACTACAGTGAAATCTCTCCATGAAAATACAAGCCAATGTGATCAGATCACATATCTCTACCAGAACAAAAACATCCACTTGTGGGACAGTTGACAAAAGCAGAAACGCATTTCACCTATCCTCAGCAAGATGATTGTAATTTCTTTCTTTTTTTTAAGAGGCGTGACACAATTCTGCCTAAAAGTAATTACTAGAGTGGGTGGAAAGCAAAAGTGAATGGCTGATGAAGATTTCATAAATTTTAGAGGCACTGACAGGACACAAGGCCTGATTGACAGCAGAGTGGCTGTAAAGATTTGGATGCTGAAGGGTCACAGTCTTCTTTCAACACCAGTGCTTACTTCAAGAGCCATTGTTAATGAGTGAATAAAGGTGTGCTTAGCTGAACAACTCTTCATTAATGCCCTGCCTTTAACTAAAATTGAGTGCATATAATTTGTTTAATCAACGTACAATTCACAGGACTAGTGTATGTGACTAACAGTGGGAGATGGAGAGAGTACAAGGAATACTTTACTCTTAGTTACAATACTCCAAGGTAATGTTTATGTCCTCCAACAGAAAATGGCCATGAAAAATATTTTTAGCCACAGGAATTATACTCTATAGTTATGTTATGCTGTGACATGAAAACCGGAGCTAACTGGAATAACACCGCCCTCCTAGCTTCATCTTCATTTTTAACAACAATGAAGGTCCCTGGAAATGTCTAAACTGACACAGAACTACAGAGTTAGCTTGGCGACTGTGGGTTTTTATTGCTGATTTCTTCAAATTCTAGGCACCCGGTGAGACATCCCGATTGCCACCTGGTTCATGAATCCACAGCTGATAATATATCCTTTGTGGACGATGAAAGCAGAGGAGACAGCGAGATGGACGACATGCAAACTTTATTCACCTCCCAACATAAAACACAGAAAACTTCTCCCGGGGTCTCTGGGTGCCTCCTTTTATACCACTTTATTCCTGACCAATGAGACCCAGGGAGCCAAAGACAATATATACAGTACACAAAGCCTGTCTGGCACATTGATATTACAGGACACGAAACCCTGCTTATCACTCCCTCTTCCACTCTAGCGAAGTCCAGTGTTTCCAGACTCCCCAGGGTGTGGCCAGTCCTTTCTGCTGCATCTGAGACCCCCCGGTGTCACTTCCTTCTTCAGTCCTCTATTCCACCCCCCACCCCCGACTTCCGACTCTGGGTGGAGAACCCCCCAGTCAGTGCCACAACACAGCTCCCCCCACCCAACACCCAGAAAGGGGACTAACCCCCCGGTCCCTTGGGCTTCAGCCGGCGCCCATAGCGACTGTAGTGGGGGGTCGCCAGTCTGGTCGAAGCACCCTCCTGGCGAGGTGTGCGGGAGGGCACGCTGGTCTGTGAAGGGGAAGAGGGTGGAGGTGGGGGGAACAGGCTAGCTTCGCAAACGCAGTTCTCTACCGAGGAAACACCAACTTGCGGAGCCACCGTCGGTGGGCGTCCGCGCTGGGGAGCTTGGGTCAACACCACCTGTTCATCTGCCAACACATAAGCGGACTTCAGTCTGTCAATGCAGACGGTCTCCCTACGCCCCCCGAAGTCTAACACAAAACGCTTTGCCCCAGTTTCCAGCACTCTGAACGGTCCGTCGTACGGTGGGCGCAGAGGGGTTCTGTGTGCATTGTGCCTGACAAAAACAAACTTGGCACTCTGTAAGCTCTTTGGGACGAACGTGTGGGGAAAACAATGGTGGGCCGGGCCCGGCACATTAGTTGCCTCTGTACTGTAAAAAAATTGTGCGGGCGGGTCGGTCCCGAGTGCGGGGTTTTCCAGTAAAAATTCCCTGGGGAGCCGCAGCAGCTGAGAAAAAGTGAGTTCCATCGGGGAGGCTGCCAGATCCTCCGTAGGCACGGAGCGAAACCCTAACAGGACCCAGGGCAGGTGGTTGACCCAATTTGCATCCATGAGTGAAGCTCTGAGCGCTGCTTTAAGCGACCTATGAAAATGTTCGCATAACCCGTTAGCCTGGGAGTTGTACGCAGTGGTGTGGTGGATTTTGATCCCCAGGCTCTGGGCCATCGTGAACCACAGTTCTGAAAAGAACTGCAGACCCCTGTCGCAAGTGATGTCCGATGGGGATCTGAACCATGAAATCCAAACCGACAAAAAAGGGCGAGCCACTTCCGCGGATGTGGTGGAAGCCAGCGGGACCACTTCAGGCCAACGCGTGGTGCAGTCCACGATTATCAAAAGATAGTTGAAACCATACGACGGCAGGAGGGGGCCCACCAAATCCATGTGGACGTGGTCGAACCTCCTGGCCGGAATTTGGAATGGCTCAAGGGGGCTCCGATGTGCTTGTGCACTTTGGCCCGCTGGCCCGCCATGCACGCTCAAGCCCACTCTTTTACATCTCTGCGTAAGTGAGGCCAGACAAATTTTGCCTCCACCAGTTTAACCAAGGGATGTGGGATGTGAAAGGGAGTGGAATGACTCAAAAATGCGGTGGCACCAAGAGCTCAGAACCACCGGGCGTGGGCAACAGGTGGAGACGTCGCAGAGCAAGGGGGGCACTGCCCTTGCACCGCCCTGCTCTCCAGTTTTAATCCAGTAGGCGCAGACTGGAGCGCGCAAATGTCCGCGTCTCCGGCTTGCTCAGCAGCCATGGTGGGGAAATCTATTCCCATGTAGACCGGGAAGACTAAAGCTACATGTTGAATGTCAGTCATGAACTCCGAGATCATGGCCAAATGTCGTTGCTGCTGGGCCGACTACTGTTCCAAGACTTTGGATATTGCATACGTTAGCGGTTTATGATCAACAAACGTGGTGAACTTGTGCCTTTCCAGCCAAAACTGGAAGTGGCGCATCGCCAGGTGGAGGGCCAACACCTCTCTGTCAAACGTACTGTATTTGCATTCACTGTTGTGCAAAGTACAGCTGAAAAACGCAAGCGGCTGCCATGAACCAGAGACGTACTGCTCCACCACTGTCCCTATGGCAACCAAAGATGCATCAGTGGTCAGTGCTATCTGCGCTGATGGGGCCGGGTGGGCCAGCAAAGCGGTGTTAGTGAGCGCTGTTTTGGCATTTGTGAAAGCCTGGATTCGCTCGGGGGTCCAGTCGATGTTTTCCATGGGCTTCTTTTTTTTTTGAGTGCGGCGTACAATGTTTGCAGCAGCTGGGCTGCTCAGGAAGGGGGGGGGGGGTGTTGTAAAAGCTGACTATGCCCAAAAATTCCTTCAGGGCCTTCACGGTCTGCAGACGCGGAAAATCCGCCACGGCACGCACCTTATCAGGCAATGGAATCACGCCCTTCAGTGAAATGTGGTGACCCCAAAAAAATCAATCACTGGCACACCGAACTGGCACTTCGCCGGGTTAACGATAAGCCTGTGCACTTCCAACCTCTGGAAAACTAGTTTGAGATGGGCGAGGTGCTCCTCCTCGGACATGCTAGCCACCAAAATGTCGTCTAAGTAGACAAAAACGAAAGGCAGGTCACGGAGCACCACGTCCATCATTCTATGGAAGGTTTGCGCCATGCCCTTTAACCTAAACGGCATGCGTAAAAACTCAAAAAGGCCAAAAGGAGTCATTACCGCTGTTTTGGGCACATCCTCCGCGCGCAACGGAACCTGGTTGTAACAGTGGACCAGATCAAATTTCGAAAAAAACATGTGTCCCGGCCAGATGCACAGAAAAATCCTGGATGTGCGGGATGGGATATTGATCGTGTTCCGTGGCGTTGTTCAAGCACCAGAAATCGTCGCACGGCCGCCACAGCCCATCGGCCTTGGGCACCATGTGTAGTGGGGATGCCCACAGGCTGTTGGAGCGCCTAACGATGCCCAGTTGCTCTAAGTTAGCGAACTCCTTGAGCGCGCTGGCCAGCTTAACTGCATCCAGGCGCCAAGGGCACACAAACACCGGCAGACCTTTTGTTGTTATGAAATGCTCAACCCTGTGTTTAGTTACCATAGCAGAAAAAGTCGGAACTGTGAGTGCTGGGAACTGTGAAAGCAAATGGTGGTACTTACCCCCTGGAGCTATAACGTTAGCATGTGTTGTTGGTCCAACTCCCCGAGCTGTGCAGGGCAAGGAGGAAAAAGAAACAGCATCCACTAAACGTCTGTTGGCAAGATCGACTAACAATCTGTTAGCACATAAAAAATCAGCACCTAAAATGGGGACAGAACATTTAGCTACCACAAAGTCCCACTGGTAATTGCGTCTGTGTAAGCATACCATCAACGTTTGTTCACCAAACGTCCTGATGTTGGATCCATTGGCGGCTGTAAGCTCGGGGCTGCAGCCTTCTGCCAACCTGTCCGCGCTGACCAGCAGAATGAGGCTCTTCTGGGAGCCGAAGTCCACCAAGAAACGTCTCCTTGAACGCATGACTGTGATGAAAATCCGCTTGTTCCTGTCACCAGCGGTCGCAGCTGCTACTGACTGCTGCCTGTGCCATTTCTCTGGCTTCTTGAATTGGCATGTGGCAGACAGCATTGGGCGTTCGAGCCAAACCGGTGGTGATAGAAACACAGCGTCCCGTTCCTGCGTCTCTTGGCGTCCGTCCCAGCTGCCCCCAACGGCTCCTCGACCTCGCTGGAGTCCTTCATGGCTGCTAGTGTCACGTGCGCACTGAGAGCTCGGTTCGCCAGGAATCAGAATCAGAATCAGAATCAGGTTTATTGCCATTGTTCATGTAGTACACAAACTAGGAATTTGTCTCGGTACAATGATGCAACATTAAACATGATAAGATAAGAGAAATAAACTATACATGTAATAAAGTGTAGGATAAGATTAAGTGATACTGGTCAACAGTTAAAATATATATTAGCCAGCAGCAGATACTGTGGAGAACTATATAGTGCAGTCGGTAATGCAGAAAGAAAACAGTGATGATTGACATGAGTCTGGTTGAGCTGCTGTACATGGTGCACGAGAGTCAATAAGTCACTTAGTGTTCAGCAGTCTAATGGCAGAGGGGAAGAAGCTGTTCATGTGACGGGAGGTTTTAGTCTGGATGGACCGAAGTCTTCTACCAGAGGGGAGGGGGGCAAACAGTACGTGACCAGGGTGTGAGGGATCGGCTATGATCCGGCCAGCACGCCTCCGGGTCCTGGAGATGTACAGATCCTGGAGAGATGGGAGCTTGCAGCCAATCACCTTCTCAGCAGTGCGCACGACGCGCTGCAGCCTTAGTCTGTCCCTGGCAGTGGCTCCTGCGTACCACACGGTTATGGAGGTGGTGAGGATGGACTCGATGATGGCTGTGTAGAACTGCACTAACATCTTGGTGGGTAGCTTGAGCTTCCTCAGCTGCCGCAGGAAGAACATTCTCTGCTGGGCTTTTTTGATGAGTGAGCTGATGGTCAGCTCCCATTTGAGGTCCCTGGTGATGGTAGTGCCTAGGAAGCGGAAGGAATCAGCAGTGGTGATGGGAGAGCCTGAGAGGGTGAGGGGGGGCAGAGGAGTAGTGACTTTCCTGAAGTCTACAATCATCTCCACTGTCTTCAGAGCGTTCAGCTGCAGGTTGTTATTGCTGCACCAGGACGCCAGCTGGGCCACCTCTCTCCTGTAGGCGGACTCGTCGCCGTTGGAGATGAGCCTGATGAGGGTGGTGTCGTCCGCAAACTTGATCAACTTGACAGACTGGTGGCTGGAGGTGCAGGAGTTGGTGTAAAGGGAGAAGAGTAGGGGGGAAAGTACACAGCCCTGGGGTGATCCGGTGCTGATGCTAGTATAGTCTGAGACAGTCTTTCCCAGCCGCACATGCTGCCTCCGGTCCGTCAGGAAGTCGATGATCCACCTGCAGAGGGAGTCAGGCACATTGAGCAGGGACAGCTTGTCCCGGAGCAGAGCGGGGCGGATGGTGTTGAATGCGGAGCTGAAGTCCACAAACAGGATCCTGGCGTAGGTTCCCGGGGAGTCCAGGTGCTGCAGGATGGAGTGGAGGGCCAGGTTGACTGCGTCGTCTACAGACCTGTTGGCTCGGTAGGCAAACTGCAGCGGGTCCAGGAGAGGGGTGGTGATGGACTTGAGGTGGGACAGGACCAGGCGCTCAAAGGACTTCATGACTACAGAGGTGAGCGCTACAGGTCTGTAGTCATTAAGTCCAGTGATCCGTGGCTTCTTGGGGACAGGGATGATGGTGGAGGATTTGAGGCAGGACGGCACGTGGCATAACTTAAGGGAGGTGTTAAAAATGTCTGTGAATACAGGAGCCAGCTGTTTCGCACAGAGTCTCAGGGTGGAGGGAGACACGCCGTCTGGGCCGGGGGCCTTGCGCGGGTTCAGTCTGGAGAACTGTTTGAGCACATCCTGCTCACTGATGATAAGGGGAGGGGGGGAGGAGGGGGGAGGTGCCTTAAATGAAGTAGGGAATGTGGAGGCTGTGGAGCTGGAGGGAGGGGGGGAGTTGGACACAGATGACGAGGTGTTAAAACGGGCATAGTGTTGGGACAGTCTTTGACAAAGGGCTTTGTCATCCTGACCTTTAGGAGCCTTAGGTCGATAGTTGGTGATTTGCCTCAGTCCTCTCCACACAGAAGCCGAATCATTAGCAGTGAACTGCTGCTGGAGTCTCTCTGAGTATAGAGATTTAGCCCTCTTCAGCTCTCTGTTAAACCGGTATTTAACCTCCCTGTAGCAGTCCCTGTCTCCACTTTTCAGCGCTGCTTCCTTCTCCTTCCTGATCTGTCTGAGCTTAGCTGTGAACCAGGGTTTGTCATTAGAGTAACTCACCCTGGTGCGTGATGGAAGAATGTTCTCTTCACAAAAGTGGATATATGAGTTCACAGTGTCCGTGTACTCATCCAGATCATGCGTGGCTCCTTTAAGCATGCCCCAGTCAGATATTTCCATGCACGTTTCCAGCTTCTCCTCAGCATCACTGGTCCGTATCTTCGTAGTGCTCACAACAGGTTTAGTGAGCTTCAATCTCTGTCTGTATGTGGATGATGCAGTCCGCATCTTGCGCCAGGGCGCGGTAGTTCTTGGCCACCAGCAGCAGTGAGTTGGCCAGGATTGCCCTCACTGTAGCTGGTAGACTCCTAAGGAATAGGTGGGCAAACAGGAAAGGTTCACTGTCCTTTCCCCTCAGCACTAACATGCTCTCCATCAGCTCCACAGCTGACCTGTCACCCAATTGTGAGCACGTGAGGAGTTTCTCTGCCCTCTCACTGTCCGACAAGGTATAACGTTGAAGCAGCATCTGCTTGAGCGCGTCATATTTCCCCTGGGCTGGCGGTTCCTGGAGAAGGCTCGTTACTTGTTGTGTGGCACGCACATCCAGCGCAGCGACCACATGATAATATTTGGTGTCGTCCGTGGAAATCCCGCGGAGTGCCAATTGGGCTTCCATATGTAGAAACCAAGCAGTCGGATTGTGAAGCCAGAAGTCCGGGAGCTTGACTTTGACAGCGCATGCCGTGCTGGTGTTCTCCCTCTGGGTTGTCTCTGGGGCGGTGCTTGGCTCGTTCTCCATTGCACGTCTTAGGGTCACCAATGTGGAAGATGAAAGAAAACGAGACAGTGAGTTGGACAACAAGTGAACTTTATTCACCTCCCAACATAAAACACAGAAAACTTCTCCCGGGGTATCTGGGTGCCTCCTTTTATACCACTTTATTCCTGACCAATGAGACCCAGGGAGCCAAAGACGATATACACAGTACACAAAGCCTGTCTGGCACATTAACATTACAGGACACGAAACCCTGCTTATTACTCCCTCTTCCACTGTACCGAACTCCGATGTCTCCTGACTCCCCGGGGTGCGGCCAATCCTTTCTGTTGCATCTGAGACCCCCCTGGTGCCACTTGCTCCTTCAATCCTCTATTCCACCCCCCCTCCCCCAATTTCCGACTCTGGGTGGAGAACCCCCACTCAGTACCACCACACCTTATCCTATATATTGGTTAATAAAGACCACCATCAGCACTGCTGACCAATACCATGAAGGTGGAAACTGAGCTACTGTTGATGGAAGACAAAGGAAAAAATGAGGGGGAGGTGTGTTTGGGGGCAAAGAGAGAAAAGGAAAGGTGAAGGTGAGAGTAGGGACTTTAAATGTAGGGACTATGACTGGTAAAGTGAGAGAGATGGCGGATATGATGGAGAGAAGAAAGGTAAATATATTTTGTGAACAAAAAACAGATGACAGGGAAGCAAGGCCAGAAGCATTATGGGCTCAACACACAGCAGGTGACAAATGACAGCGGCAAACATAATCGCTTGCTGTGTGCGTTATCCACAGTGCATCAAACAAAAACAGGGCTCAATATGGGAATGAATATTACAAACAAAGAAGAAAGCTTGGATATTAAGTCAAACCAAAAAACTGGATCACATTCTATTATTATTCCCTCTTGCACCAACAAGTTTCCAGGTGGCTGCTTTTTTGGTTTAAATCTTGGTAGTCTTTTCTGGAAGTAACGTATGGTTGCAGATCGGGCTGAGCGATATAACCAAAATTGCATATCACGATATAAGTAATCTTATTTGATGATAACTATATATATCACAATATACAGGGTGTCCATAAAGTCTCTTTCCAATTTAACAAATTTGTTACAAAAGCAAATGAACAGACAAATCTGTGGAAATTATTACAAAATGAAAAGTAGATATTGAAGTTTTTTTTTTTTTTTATCATTTAATACACCTCTATATGAGCACCATTAGCTGCACTAAGCACATCAAGACAGTACTCGATTTCTTGCCATGCTCCCTTTATCCAACACCGTCCCTGTGTCCATAAATTTCTTGCGCCATGCACGAACTGACAGACGTGACAGTGGATGTCTTCCATACTTAATCCTGTAGTTTCGCTCAGTCTGCGTATCCAATTTTGTTTCAATAAACCACGATACATATTGTGCCTTTTCTTGAGAAGCAGCCATTTTTTAGAGGTTTATTTAACAGAACCTATTTCATTAACAGGGTACCTGAAATACACAAATGGAATGTGATTAAAAACTTTGATAACCACTGAGTACACAGAACAAATCTGATTAACATATCTCATTAGTTGCTTTTGTAATAAATTTTTAAACTGTAAAGAGACTTTGTGGACGCCCTGTTCATTTTCTGTAAATTCTGTAGTTTATATATAATAACCAATAAAAAGGACCATGTCTTTTTGCACATTTTAAATTACATACACTACCGTTCAAAAGTTTGGGGTCACCCAGACAATTATTTTGTGTTTTCCATGAAAAGTCACACTTATTTACCACCATGAGTTGGAAAATGAATAGAAAATATAGTCAAGACATTGACAAGGTTAGAAATAATGATTTGTATTTGAAATAATAATTTTTTCCTTCAAACTTTGCTTTCGTCAAAGAATCCTCCATTTGCAGCAATTAAAGCATTGCAGACCTAACATGATTGCACAGGGGTTTTCTAATCATCCATTAGCCTTCTGACACAATGAGCAAACACACTGTACCATTAGAACACTGGAGTGATAGTTGCTGGAAATGGGCCTCTGTACACCTATGTAGATATTGCACCAAAAACCAGACATTTGCAGCTAGAATAGCCATTTACCACATTAGCAATGTATAGAGTGTATTTCTGATTAGTTTAAAGTTATCTTCATTGAAAAAAAGTGCTTTTCTTTCAAAAATAAGGAAATTTCTAAGTGACCCCAAACTTTTGAACGGTAGTGTAGTAAAAAAAAAAAATCAATTGTTCAAATTCATCTGTCATTAATTTTATGCACCCTTTTGTCCCCTCTTAATTTTGCAGTATTATAAAATTGCTTTTTAGTGTGCATTTGAGATGACTTCAACTATTCATTATCACTACTCGACTAATTAAAAATGATTAGGAATCAAGTTACATTAAGAGCCAGTTTGTTCCTCCGACACGTTTGAATTTATTTATTATTTATTTAGTGCGTATGCAGCCGCTGTCACGCACTTTTGCAGCTTTAGTAATATTTTTTCAGACAAAATTACCAAAAGCCAGTTTAGAAAGCTTGGGTTCCCAGCTGGTCTGGGAACGTCTTGGTATCCCCTCTGAAGAGCTGGAGCAGGTGGCTGGGGAGAGGCAAGTCTGGGCTTCTCTGCTTGAACTGCTGCCTCCGCGACCCGGACCTCCGGAAAAGTGGTAGAAGATGGATGGCTGGATGGATGGACAAAATTAAGAAACTCGGCAGTAATTTAAACCAAAGAAACGATGGTCTGATACACTATGCTTCCTATTAGCGACAAGTTAGCATCATCATTTAGCATTTTCTGTTTTATAATTAGAGCGAGATGGTGTTAAAATTACTTACTTCCAATTAAAACGAGGTTAGAGGACTATCCTCTCTGACAAAGCACGGTGGGAAAAAGTCCCACATCCCTGACAAACGGAAGTAGCGGCTATATGACCAACACATTAGCTTACAGTTAGCTGCTAACAACCAGAACCCACTATTGCACACACCTGGCGCACTGCAGGGTAGAGGCGGGGCGGTGACAAGTAGAAATGGGGTGTGTGTCTTTTAAATTCTGATATAAATGATACAGTATTATATGAAACTGTATATCTTTTTTATCGTGTCACCGATATACAGTATATCGTCATATTGCACAGCCCTAGTTGTGGAAATTCTTACACGATTAAAATTAGCTCCTCATCCATGTTGAATACACTAAAACTTTATAGGTAGTGAGGAAGCAGTATGCTGTTAGCTCATTGGTCTATCAATGAAACCTCTGGTGACTAGTTATTGTTGCGTGAAGGCGATGAAAATTATAAATAATTTCAACTTTGTTTACTCGCGTCACAAGTCGGCGTGTGCATATGAACATGCACGAGTGCAAAATTTTACATGCACAACTGTCGCTACGCAGGAGGAGCACTGCTTCATCGCACAGTTTCCACTGAAAATGAATAGAGGTGAAATGACATCACCTACCCTGCCCACTAGAAGTGAGTTTAAGTCTGCGAACCCAAACAGTCCAAAGTCCACCTACACAGCAGTTCTAGACAGGACGGATTTGAGAGTGTGACACCTTGAGGCATTTTTTTGTTAAAAGTTGGTAACGTGATGTTTTAACACAATTTGAGTATGCTGAACATGAATATGATGGTTACCAGTCACAGGTTTGGGGTTTAAGCACAGAAAAAGTCAATTTAAAATAGACCCCTAAAATTTCTTCATTTTCGTCTTGAAGTAGCTTAAATTCCAAATAACAGAAATTATAAATTTTCTGTGATGCATTAAATACCAATTTTTATAATACCCATTGGTTTTAGAACAAAACTGGATGTCATTGGTGTACTTTTAAAGTGACACCACCAAAAATCGAGTTTTTTTGGTTGTCAACATGTCTGTAACATGTTTTTTATGACTTACAAGACATACCGGGGGGGGGGGGGGGAGGACGAAAAGTTCACAGTCTGAAAACTTCATAGTGGTCAAATTCAACCAAATGTGGTTTATTTTTCAACATGGTCTCCCCTTCGGTCCACACACTTCTTCCATCGGTGTTGCAGCGCTTGGATCCCTGCAGTGGGAATATATTTCATCAGATATACAAGGTTACATCCCATACAGTTTCAGGACTGCGATGATCATGTCTTTATTACCTCCGCCAAGAGGAGGAGATTATGTTTTTGCTGCCGTTGATTGGTTTGTTGGTTTGTCTGTTTGTTAGCAACATTACTCAAAAAGTTATGAACGAATTTTGATGAAATTTTCAGGAAAGGTGTGTAATGGCACGGGGAACAGATGATTAGATTTTGGTGATGATCTGAGTGCATACCTCCACCAAGAGCTTTGTTTTTATTTGTGCGGCAGGATTACACAAAAACCACTGGATGGATTTAGATGAAATTTTCACCAGAGGTGGTTCTTGGGCTACAGAGGAAGCCATTACATTTTGGTGATGATCAGAGAATGCATACCTCTGCCAAGGCTCTTATCTTCTCACAGAGTTTTAGCAAAAAATACTCCGAAACTAATGGACAGACTTTGATACAATTTTCACCAGAAGTGGCTCTAGGCCTACACAAAAACCCATTACATTTTGGAGGTGATCCATGAGGGACGGAAGGAGCCTTGGTGGAGGTATGCACTGAGTGCTTTTCTAGTTGAATTATGTTTCAATCTATTTCAGAAAATTGTTCATTTGCTCAGTTGTCGCTAGACTTTAAAATGTTTGGTGTGTTAAATGATCACTTAAAAATTTTACACTTTCAGACATATTATTTCAGCTATACTTTTGCGCAATTAGCCTGAATGCAAATTGTGGTTCCAGAACGGTTTCTGATGACGATCTGTTAAGCTGCTTCAGAATTGTGAATTGAATATATAATATTTTTTCATTTTGTTCAGCGATGGCAATGTGGATTACATGGCATATACACTACCGTTCAAAAGTTTGGGGTCACCCAGACAATTATTTTGTGTTTTCCATGAAAAGTCACACTTATTTACCACCATGAGTTGGAAAATGAATAGAAAATATAGTCAAGACATTGACAAGGTTAGAAATAATGATTTGTATTTGAAATAATAATTTTTTCCAGATACTCAACCTGCTCAAAGGAAGGTCAGTTTTATAGCTTCTCTAACCAGCTAAACCGTTTTCAGCTGTGCTAACATGATTGCACAAGGGTTTTCTAATCATCCATTAGCCTTCTGATGCAATGAGCAAACACATTGTACCATTAGAACACTGGAGTGATAGTTGCTGGAAATGGGCCTCTATACGCCTATGTAGATATTGCACCAAAAACCAGACATTTGCAGCTAGAATAGTCATGTACCACATTAGCAATGTATATTAGATATTAGAGTGTATTTCTGATTAAAGTTATCTTCATTGAAAAAAAACAGTGCTTTTCTTTCAAAAATAAGGACATTTCTAAGTGACCCCAAACTTTTGAACGGTAGTGTATATGCCTATAAGCCAAAATATAAAACCACCCAAAATTTTGAGGAAACAGACCTACAGTATCTTTGTGAATGACCTACAGGTCATCCTTCTTGAACTCTTGCTTTGAACATGTAGGTCTTGATGCCTGCCTGACAATGCCAACATATTTGACTGGTTTATGATTTCCTAAGATATAAGGAAATCCTTCATCATTTTACTTGTCATTCCCCCAAATTCTTAATCTATTTGGAGTTTTTTGGACATGTGTAGATTCAGTTTCTATGACTTTGAACCACTGGTGGCTGGTTAATAGAGCGTGCTGCTAAGAGCTATCCCCATCTAAATGGCAGCAAAAAAATATAAAAAAGATTATGAAAAAACAGTGGTGGGCATAATCAGGATTAATCGTGACTAATCACGATTAATCCTGATATTTATATGTGTATATAGTAGTTGTATGACAAATCAGTACAGTGACACCGAATTCCTTGTGGCAAACATTCTTTTCTATATTAGACAATTAAAATGGTCTAACATCAACTGAATATGATGCTATGTGTGCTTTAATCTGCGTATTAATTCTTATTTTAACATATGTGGACTGCTTTTGTTTATTTACACTTCAAATTGCATAATTTTGGGGAAAACGTAGTCCAAGTTGTCCATAAACTATTGCAAAAAGTATGGAAATTTAAAGTAAGTATAAACAACATATGCTACACCATTTTTCACTGAGAACAACTAGTTCCTGCAACTGTTAGCATGATAATACCTGTATGTCATTCATGAATTGCCCATTTTAGCATCATATACTGTATGGGTAACCATTTCCAAGTTAATTTTCAGGTCTTATATCTCAAAATCGTGAGTGGTAACCACCAAATTCATAATCAGCACACCCAAGTTGTGTTAAATCACCTCACTACGAACTTTTAACATAAAATGCCTCAACCTTCCTTAAAATGGCCGGGTCTTCCTGCCAGAAGTCCGGTAGGTTGACGGTGACGGCGTTTGTGTAGACCGTCACTGCTGTGTCCGCAGGGTGAGAGTGCCTTGCTTCGGCTCTCTCTGCGGCGCTGGTGCTCGGTTGAGCCCTCTCTATCACTTCTGCCGTGGGGGAACGTCGTCCATCTGTTCCCCTGTCTGCATGGGCGCCGGCGTCTGCCTGGGTCGCCACAGATGAGTCGATCGCGGGGGAACGCCTCTGGTCCATTCTCACGTCAGGGTCACCAGTGTAGAGGAGCTTGAAATAACGAGGCGATGTGATTCATAAACCAAAGTTTATTATCAGCTCCTCTAACAAGTCTCATCTAGGTGCAGCAGCAGAGGAAGTAAGAGAGCGAACACCTTCGGCTCTACGAACTTATACTTGCACATAACAAAAGACATGCATATCAAAAGCTGACATCCCTCATTATCTTAATCCCCCCATTGTCTTCGTACTCCTCCTCCTGGCCCTGGGGGGTCAGGGCAGCTCCTCCGGTCTCCACCGCAGTGCCTTGGATGCTCTTTAATCCTCACTGGCGATTGAGACTCTTTGTCCTGTTCTGAGGTGTGAGGTCGCCTTACATATGTAATCACCAAACACTCTCACATGCTTAAACATATGTTGGTTATGGAATATATGATTAATATAGACCACACCTTTTCTGATTTTCCGTCCTGTCTATTCTCCTCCCCCACACAAACTTAAATTAAACTTAAACGTCTCATTTGGATTTGCTGTTCTCTTCAGTGAGGTTATCACCTTACTATTTAACAAATCTAAAACAGTCTAATACTGGCTAGTCTGGCATATCCTCTTCTTGGAGGCAAAGAGAAGGTTTTCCACTAAAGCTTGGAGATGACATAGCTACAGTACAGCTAACTTGGCTAGCGAACTAGTTCATGACATGACAATAATTTGCAGAGCTGTTCTCTGTAAATTTTAGTCACACTGCTCGATTTCTGTGAACCCAGCTCATTCATGAATTCACAGTCAATAATACTGTATATCTCAAGTCATTCTGGCATATTTTGCTGTATTTTTCCAGGTATGACACCGGAACAGTTAATATAGCTCACTTAGTGACATGAATCAGTGCAACCAGGGATTTTATGGCTCTTTTTTGTAAATCGTAATCCTCACGGTAGACCGGATCACTCAATCTATAGTTGATTATATATCTCCCACTTTTCTGGCTTTCATTATATTTTGGCTGTCAAAGCCAGGTGTCATGATCTGGACAAGGTCAAACCCTGCCCACGCTTTATGTTCCTTTTTTGGACTCTTTGTTATTATTATCTGTATCATTATGACCTTTCACTATTATCGTTTCTGTATGGACTCTTATTTTGGCAGTACTCTTTGTTTACTTCCGGTTTAGCATAATGCATCTTCCGTTAAGCCTCGTTCTCTTATGTTGCTAATTTATCACAGCTGCTCCTTGTTTGTTAATTATTGGTTTTCTATTTATTCTGCCACCCTCTGTCCTTCCTCGCGGCACGCTAAATTGAAGCTCTCCTGTTTCCAAGCCACTATGTTTGGCGTTGGATGACTATTTCTCCTCCACCATTATTGTAAGTGTTCTGCTGTGCCGGCATTTTGTGTCATTTCCCCAGCCCTCAAGCTGGGCCCTTGTAATAAATCTCACAAACCTCTGTCTGGCATTTGGGTCCATTAATATGCCCTGGAGGGGCAACCATGACAGTAGCGTGCCGCCAGTACAGGACCCAGCAGATATGAGGTTTGTGGGGCTGGGGCTGAGCTGGGAGCAGCTGTGGGTCATCACCACCATCGAGGACTTAATCAAGGTGGCCCACACCTCCCGTACTCTGGAGGAGGCCCTCAAGCTTTTGTATGCCGCAGCTGTTATCATCAAGGACTTTCCATGCCTGTGGGACTTCCCGGAGCTTGGGGAACTCCTCATCTCAGTCTCCAACCTGCAGTGGTCCCTCAGCGGCATGGTGAAAAGACCTCCCGCCACTCTCTCCTCAGTGCCAATGAGCAAACATCCCCGGGTTCCACCACCCACTTCACCCCATTTCACTCCTTCACTCCAGCTCCGGCTCCACAGCTTCCTCCAGCTGCGTCTGCTCACCGTAGAATCCCGAGGCTGCTCAGAGGGACTTCTCCAGATTCCCAATGGCAGCATCAGTGCCAACAGGACAGAGGAACAGGCAAGTACGCTCTCATTTTTTAACATCAGCTAATGACGAGTCTTGCCTTGTTCCCAGTGAGGGACATCAGTGGCGGCCATCAACCACCGCTGAGCCCTCACCACCTGTCTGTGTTGTTGCCCCAGTTTGTATGCTTCCACTAGCTTTCACCTCCTCTCTTCCACCAAGCTCCATGCCTGCAGCTGCATCTCCTCCTCTCCAGAGAAATCCAGCAGCTGCTTTCCTCCAGACCTCCTCTTCACCTGCTGCTTTGCTCCCGGCCTCCTTACCTGCTGCTTCTCTCTAGACCTCCTCCCCTGCTGCGTCGCCTGCAGCTCCTCTCAAGACAGTCACTCCTTCAGCTCATCCAGAGGTCGCCACCCCAGCAGCCATGGACCAGGAGCTAAGGCAAGTCATTTTCTTTGTATTTATAACATCTATTTTGAAAGGACTTGGCTTGCTCCTGGTGAGGGGGGGGGGCAAGTGCAGGTTCCACTTGTCTCTGAGTCCTCCCCGCCAATCTCTGCTGCTGATGGTTTTGGTGTCGCCTCACTCTCTCCCTGCTCTTTCTTCCTCGTCCGAGGTGGGTGCTTTGACGGAGATGGATTTCAAGGCGTCTGGGCCAGATGCTTTCCAGCCCCAGCCGTCTCATCCCGAGGTCAGCATGCCCCAGCCTTCTCGTCCTGAGGTCAGTGCACCAAAGCCGTCTCGTTCTGAGGTCAGTGCGCCCCAGCCGTCTCGTTCTGAGGTAAGCACGCCCCAGCCGCCTTGTCCTGAGGTCAGCGCACCCCAGTCGTCTCCTAAGCTCAATGCGCCGCAGCTGCCCTCTCCTGAACTCAGAGCTCCCCTGCTACCAACACCTCAGCAGCTGTTACCCAAGCTCTGCACCCTGCAGCTGCTGCGCCACAAGTTCTGGGACCCAGCTTTGCATTCACCTGTTTGGTGGTCTTGAGACTGTGGTAGGCCACCCGATATGCCTTTTTCCCCATCTGGTAGCCTTGGGACTCAGGCAGCCCCCCTAGGCGTGCCGTTCCCCTCCATCTGGTGGTCCTGGGACTCTGAATGGCCACCAGTTGAACTGTTTTTCCCCACTGGGTGGTCCATGGACTGGGGTCGGCCACCCGAACAACTCCTTTCCCCACTGCCCAGTCTTGGACTGTGCACTGAGGAGAGGGGGAAGTCTCTGGCCCACCTGTCATAGGGGCCCCACCACCTGCCCTGGGCAGAGGGGGTCCATTTCCAGGGTCATCTGGTATCTGCCCCTTAAACATGGGTTACTGTCATGATCTGGAAAGGGTCAGACCCTGTCCATTCCTTATGTTCCTTGATTAGACTCTTTGTTATTCTCATTCTCTTAATTTCTAATTTATTACAGTTGCTCCTTGTTTGTTAATTATTGGTTTTCTATTTATTCTGCCACCCTCTGTCCTTCCTTGCACCACGCTAAGTTGAAGCTCTCCTACCCATCTCCACGCCACTACGTTTTGTGTCGGATTATCATTTCTCCTCCACCATTATTTTAAGTGTTCTGCCACACCAGCATTTTGTGCCATTTCCCCAGCCCTCAAGCTGGGGCCATGTAATAAATCTCACAAACTCCTGTCTGGCATTTGGGTCCATTAATATGCCCTGGGAGAGCAACCATGACACCAGGTATACACACGTGGACAAAATTGTTGGTACCCCTCTGTTAATGAAAGAAAAACCCACAATGGTCACAGAAATAACTTGAATCTGACAAAAGTGGTAATAAATAAAAATTCTATGAAACTTAACCAATGAAAATCAGACAATGCTTTTGAATTGTGGTCCAACAGAATTATTTTAAAAAACAAACTCATGAAACAGGCCTGGACAAAAATGATGGTACCCTTAACTTAATATTTTGTTGCACAACCTTTTGAGGCAATCACTGCAATCAAACGATTTCTGTAACTGTCAATGAGACTTCTGCACCTCTCAGCAGGTCTTTTGGCCCACTCCTCATGAGCAAACTGCTCCAGTTGTCTCAGGTTTGAAGGGTGCTTTCTTAAGACGGCATGTTTCAGCTCCTTCCACAGATGTTCAATAGGATTTAAATCAGGGCTCATAGAAGGTCACTTTAGAATAGTCCAATGTTTCGCTCTTAGCCATTCTTGGGTGTTTTTAGCTGTGTGTTTTGGGTCATCATCCTGTTGCAAGACCCATGACCTGCGACTGAGACCAAGCTGTCTGACATTGGGCAGCACATTTCTCTCTAGAATACCTTGATAGTCTTGAGATTTCATTGTACCCTGCACAGATTCAAGACACCCTGTGCCAGATGCAGCAAAGCAGCCCCAGAACATAACAGAACCTCCTCCATTTTTCACAGTGTTCTTTTCTTGGTATGCTTCATTTTTGTGTCTGTGAACATAGAGCTGATGTGCCTTGCCAAAAGTTCCAGTTTTGTCTTGTCTGTCCATAGGACATTCTCCCAGAAGCTTTGTGGCTTGTCAACATGCAGTTTGGCAAATTCCAGTCTGGCTTTTTTAGGATTTGTTTTCAACAGTGGTGTCCTCCTTGGTCGTCTCCCATGAAGTCCACTTTGGCTCAAACAACGACGGATGGTGCGATCTGACACTGATGTACCTTGACCTTGGAGTTCACCGTGAATGTGTTTAGAGGTTGTTCTGGGCTTTTTTGTTACCATTTGTATTATTCGTCTCCTCCTGCGGCCACGTCCAGGGAGGTTGGCTACAGTCCCGTGGATCTTAAATTTCTGAATAATATGTTCACCTGTAGTCACAGAAACATCAGGCTGTTTGGAAATGGTCTTATAGCCTTTACCTTTAACATGCTTGTCTATAATTTTCTTTCTAATCTCCTGAGACAACTCTCTCCTTTGCTTCCTCTGGCTCATGTTTAGTGTGGTACACACCATGTCACCAAACAGCACAGCGACTACTTGTCACCCTTTAAATAAGGCCGACTGACTGATTACAAGTTTGTAGACACCTGTGATGTTAATTAGAGGACACATCTTGGTTGAACATGTCCCTATAGTCACATTATTTTCAATCTTTTCTTGGGGTACCATCATTTTTGTCCAGGCTTGTTTCATGAGTTTGTTTTTTAAAATAATTCTGTTGAACCACAATTCAAAAGCATTGTCTGATTTTCATTGGTTAGTTTTCATAGAATTTTTTATTTATTACCACTTTTGTCAGATTCAAGTTATTTCTGTGACCATTGTGGGTTTTTCTTGACAGAGGGGTACCAACAATTTTGTCTACGGCTGTATTTGGCTGCTAATGTTAGCTGATCTGAGCAGGTGCAAGCAGGATTTCTGACCAACTTCAAGGTCCACGTACCGGGTACAAACAGAGAGGAATCAGACAGCCTATTTGCTAGACATCTATTTAATTTTATTTTCTATATATTCTATCCCTCTCCACTAGAGACCCGTTTACCCAGCTGGATCATTCACCAAGCCTTGACCATATTTTCAATTCAATTCAACTTTATTTATATAGCGCCATTTCACAACAACAGTCATCTCATAGCACCATCAACTGTAGGGGGGACACCCACAGTTGCAGAAAGACCCCAGCAATCAGGCGATCCCCTGTGAGCAAGCGCTTGGCGACGGTGGAGAGGAAAAACTCCCTTTTAACAGGAAGAAACCTCCAGCAGAACCAGGCTCAGGGAGGGGCAGTCATCTGCTGCGACTGGCTGGGGGGTGAGGGGACAGAGAAGATGAAAAGAACAGACATGTAGAGAGCAAAAAGCATGATGGGGACTCAATCTATGGGAGAGAACAAACAGATGTTAATGACCAGCAAAAAAAAAAAAATATTTCATTGAGAGTGAAGAAAGGAGTGAGGCCCAGAGCATAATTGGAGGTCCCCCGGCTGACTAAACCTATTAGCAGCATAACTAAGGGAGGGTTCAGAAACACATGATCCCTCCCTAATTGTAGGCTATATCAAAAAGGTAGGTTTTAGCCCTATTCTTAAAAACAGAGATCGAGTCTGACTCCCGAATCCAGATTGGCAGCTGGTTCCACAGGAGAGGAGCTTGATAACTGAAGGCTCTGCCTCCCATTGTACTTTTGAAGATTCTAGGTATTACAAGTAATCCAGCATTTTGGGAGTGTAGTGCTCTGTTAGGATAATACGGTAGTATCAGATCTTTTAAATAAAAAGGAGCCTGATTGTTTAGAGCGTTGTAAGTAAGAAGAAGGATTTTAAACTTAATTCTAAACTCTATGGGAAGCCAATGAAGGGAGGCCAGAACCGGAGAGATATGATCTCTCTTTCTAGTACCTGTTAGAACTCTTGCTGCAGCATTTTGGATCAGCTGAAGACTTTTTAAAGATGTTTTAGGACAGCCATTGCCATCAATCAATCAGCCATTGATTTTCATCAATGTTATTTCAGTTTTGATTAACAGAGATCAGCAGATTATTATATAGATATGCTGATGAAGGCTAGGAGGACAAAATGTTAGCATGTGTTTTTGACATAATGCCAAAATAAATTGGTAAACTGGAAGACAGCCCAACTGTAAAGTTTGGTGTGTGCTCCCTTTTTACTTTTGAATTGGATCTTCTTGGCTTTGCACCACCAGTCTAATTGGGGAAGCTTCTCCTTACACAGAAGTCAAGTATTAGCCGATATTTGCTGTTAGTATGTTACTTAGTCTGACTCAAACATGGCGTCACTGTCAAAACAAAAATCTCAGAGAAATGATGAAAGACGGAGGTTGGGGTGAGCTGGGGCTCTTTAGCATTCAAAGCAATACACTACAAACCAGAATGTTCTAAGGAGAGCTACTTCCCCTTCTGAAAAAAATTAAAAAAATCATACGGCCATAATCAAACTGAGTTGTTTTGACCAAATCATGTCACTGACATTTTATTAACACCTCTGGGAGCTGTGTCAACATGTGAGAAAAGTGCATAATAGGGCCTCTTTAAAGGTTCCATATTGTGCATTTTCCAGAGAATAACTTCAAATTCTGGTATTCTCTTTTTTTTTTTAACATTCACTTTTTATTGATTTTCTTTATGTTCATACAGACATAGGCAAAAAAAAATACTATACAGTATATTAAAAAATAAAATAAGGAAGACATCATTAAAAAAAACAAGAAAAAACACAAACATTCTGTAGCTTGAACCCAGGGATCTTCAAAATACCATACTTTTACTGTGTAAAATCTACCCTCAATGGTAACACAAAGTCAACCCAGTTTTTCCAAAAGTTCACAAATTTATCGAATTCTAATTTAGCAGAGAAAGCCAACCTCTCCATCACATAAATGGAATGCATCACTTCAATCCAATCCTCCCTCTTAGGTACATCTACATTCAGCCATTTTCTGGTGATAGCTTTTTTTCCCACAACTAACATTACTCTGAATATATATTTTTCCCTTGAGATTGTTAATTTCTGGATCCATTTTCAAAAGTACATTGCCTCAAATGTGAATGGAATACCCACTTTCAAGATTTTCCCCGTACAGTTCTTGAGATCCTCCCAAAAAGGTGGAATCGAGGGGCATTCCCAGAATATGTGGAAATGATTGGCCTTCCTTTCTCCACACAGTCTCCAACAACTTGTATCCTGGTGTTTTTTGGGGGGGGTTTGTGCTGGTGTAACAAAGTACCTCACATTGTTCTTCCAGCTATACTCTCTCCAAGAGAGGGAGCAGGTTTTCCACTGCAGCTCACAAATCTCTTCCCATTCCTCCTCTGTTATTATTCCTCCAGCATCTTCCTCCCACTTTTCTTTTATATACCCTGTATTATCACCTTTTAAGTTTTTTACTTCTTCGTATAATTTTGAGATTAATTTTTTACCCAGATCTAAGTTGTATGCCAAAATAAACAATTTAGTAACTCCTGATTCAAGTTCATCTAAGTTATCTTTTTAATTATTTGTTGCATATAATGTCTAATTTGTAGATATCTGTAAAAAATTCCATCATTTAAGTCATAGTTTCTTTAGATTGTGAAAATTTTTGATTACACTCTTCTTTAAAAACTCCCAAAATATTGCTGGACCCCCATCCCACCTACTGAATCTCTTATCCATTTTGTTCGATATAAAATCTGAATCATGTGCAATCCAGCACAGCATCCTACTCTGCTCTGTTACGCTACTCTTTGTTATAATCCCAAACCATATGTTTAGAGATACTGTACATCCAACCATGGATTTAGATCCTCTTTAAGGTGTTTCCTCAGCTTATTATCATTTATTATAGCCTGTATCGGGACAGTGGTTGATGTGCGGCACTCAATATCTTTCCATCTTGCCTTATATGAGGGATTACACAAATTCCACAAAGTTTTTAACTGTGCTACATGATAATAACTCTTGAGACAAGGTAGGGCTAATCCCCCTTTAACTGTGGGCAATTGTGGGGTTCTGAATTGAATCCGTGGTGTTTTCCCCTACCATATACATCTTTAAATTAATCTATCCCTGTCTATTCTATGAAATGTCTGTCTGTTACTTCTACTGGTAGAGTTTGGAACAAATACAGTAATCTTGGAAGAACATTCATTTTAATCACTTCTACTCTTGCTCCCAAACTTGTGAATGGGATCAAATTCCATCTTGTCATATCACCTTTTATTTTTGAAATTAGTGCATCATAATTTATACATTTCAACTGCGATAAGTCTTGAGGCAAACTTACTCCCAAATATTTCATAGATTTTGAATCCCAATTAAATCCGAGACTTGCTCTCATGAGTCGGTCTGGTGTATCATTGAAGGTAAAGCACCTGTGTTTTTCCGCACATTTAATTTATAGCCTGACAATAGACCAAAGTCTTTAATTGTTTTCATGAGCAGTGGAAGAGACATCACGGGTTGCGTTAAGTATATTATAGCATCGTCCATGACCAAAGCTATCTTTTGCTCATCACCTTCCACATCCATACCTTTAATATTTGCTGTTTGTTTTATCCATTGGCTCAGGGGTTCCAAATATATAGCAAAGAGGAGCGGGCTGATTGAGCAGCCTTGATGACATCCGCGTTCCAGCGTGAAGGAATCTGAAAGGTTCCCATTAATTTTTATCCTAGCTGTGGGTTTATTATATAGAGATTGTATGGTTTTGACAAATATTTCATGGAAGCCAAATCGCTCCATCACTTTGTATAGGAAGTCCCATCAGACAGAACCGAAAGCTTTTTCTGCATCCAATCCCAGTACTACAGCTTCTAATCGTTTATTTACGATATTTTGAATTGCATGAAGTGTGCGCCTGATATTGTCCTGTGTCTGTCTCTGTTTTATAAATCCTGTCTGGTCCCAATGAATTATATCCGGCAGAATTGTTTCTAATCTTCTGGCTAAGATAGCAGTAGTCTATAGTCTTGAGTCAAGACGCTAACTGGTCTGTAACTTGAACAATCCAATTTATCCTTCCCTTCTTTTGGAATAACTGAAATAAACGCTTCCCTTCAAGAGCTTGGAATTTCTCCTTTCTTTAACACCCAATTAAGTGTATTTTTTTTTTTTTTTTTTTAGCAGAGGGATCAATGGCTCTCTTAGTAATTTATAAAACTCAGAGGTGTAGCCATCTGTGTCCGGAGCCTTATTTGTCCTCAGCTTAGAGATTGCAGAATTTACTTCTTCTGCTGTGATTTCCTTTATCAGAGTCAAGTTTTGTTCCTCTGTTACTCTTGGTAAGCTTAAGGATTTTAAAAATAAGAGTATCTGATTCTCATTTATTTTTGGTTGTGAATAGATTTTTGTAGAATGTTTGGAAACATTTACGTATCTTTTCTGTCCTATATTTTGTCAGATTAGTATGTGGGTCCCTAATTTTATAGATATTATTTGCTATTTGTTTTTTTTTAACCTATAGGCCAATAGTTTTGACGATTTAATCCCTATGATTTAATCCCTACTTCACAATAACCTCTGTTTCATATATAACAGCTTTTTTTTAAAATCTCCTCTGTTAGAATATCATTTATCTCTGCTTTAATCTTTTTGATTTCTTGGTTTATCTTCTCATTCAAATTATTTTTGTGCTCCTTTTCTTGTTTTTTTTTTTTTTAAATCGGCTTCCAATTTTCCAAATTTTTCCTGTTTTTGCATTTTCAAATATGCTGATTTGGCAATTAATTTCCCTCTAATTACCGCTTTACATGTGTCCCACAGCACTGCTGGAGACACCTCATCATTGTCATTCTCCTTTACATACACCTGGATTTCGTTAATAAATTCCTCTTTCATTTTCCCTTTTAATACATTTATATTTAACCTCCAAAGTGTTGCTTTTGTTTCTCTTGAGTTAGCTAGAGTTATATATATTGGACTATGGTCTGATATAGCTCTTATTCCAGTCTCACATTTTTCAACCCTATATCTGTTCTTATTATACATCAAGAAATAATCTATTCTTGAGTATACCGAGTGTGGTGATGAAAAGTATGTATAATCTTTCGATGAGGGATTTAATTCTCTCCATATATCTATAACCCCCAGTTCTGTCATTAATCCTGTACATTTTTTAATAATTGCAGCTTTCTGTATTCCTCTAACTGAGCAGTCAAGGTGTGGGTTTAATCTGAGATTCAGATCTCCTCTCCATATCAAAATACCTTCCCCCTCTAAAATCATCAAATCAAACACTTGTCTATAAAACAACCAATCTGACCCTGGTGGGGCACAAACATTGAGAATAGTGACCAGTTCTCCCTCTAGCCTCCCTTTAATCAATGTATACCTTCCCTGTTTATCTGATGTAACTGAAAGTTTTTCAAATGTATTATTTTCCCCGATATTAAAATGGCCACACCTCTCCTATGACCTGTTCTATAAGAGGAACAGAATACTTGCGTAAACCCACACCTTTTAAGCTTTTCATGTTCTCTCTCAAAAAAATGAGTCTCCTGCAACAGAACCACCCCCACCCCCTCTTTTCTCATTTTATTCAAAACCTTAGACCTTTTAATAGGATTCAATATCCCATTCACATTATATGAAGCTACCTTTAACAGCTTTTTCTGGGTTGTCATTTTTCTCCCATCTCCCCTCCATGATTAGCCCTACAGTAAATCACACTGAACAGTGTAGAACAAACAACTGAAACAGTCACTAATAAACTAATTACAAGAAATCTTCCATGCGTGGGGTTTGCATGTTGACCCTAAACGAGCCCTGGTGACAAGTTCGCTTTGAAGGATGTCCTCTTCCTCCTAAGGGAAGTGGGCCCTCTTTTTTGCGGTAAGCTTTGTCCATACATGTCCAGCAGCTCTTAGAAAACCAAAAGAAAAACATAAATGAGAAAAAAAAAGGAGCCCCGACTTTGTAAGTTTTGTAAGTTATGTAGAGGTTATCCAATCAACCTTAGCCCTGAGTAAAGCACTTTAACTTAAATATGAAGTGGTCCATTTCTCGCCTTATATTTGTGAGGAAAACAGTCCAAATGCCAAAGAGTCATCCAGTCTTCCGTAGGTCCCATGACTGTCAGACCTTGTCCTAGTTCCTCCTAAAGGTTTGTAGTCTTTGTTTAAATCCTGGTTCTGGTTCTTTAGGGATTTGTCCCTTATTTGTTCGGCTGGCCTGCCACATTAACCGTTTGATCCTCTCCAACACGCTTTCCTTAGGTTTGATCACCATCACCTGGAATCCCCTCCTCGCCATATCTGTAGTCGCCTCCTCAGTCGTATTGTAGACACACATTTCTCCCTCATAAAACACTCAGTTTCGCTGGGAATGGTGTTTGGAAACGTATTTTCTTTTCTCTCAAAACTTTTTTGCCTCCGTGTATTCCTTTGTTTTCTCAATACCTCTGGAGCATAGTCACGGTCCAAAAAACAATTTTTTCCCTCATAAACGAAGCCTCTTTTCTGCCATGCTGTCTTTAATATCACTTCTTTATTCCTGAAATTTGTAAATTTTACCATAATAGACCTCCGTGGGAAATCAGTGGGGGGGCGTGACACCAGGGACCAGTAGGCTCTCTCAATCCAGAGTTGAAGGGACGGCGGGAGCTCAAGTTTTTCTCTCAAGAGGGTATCAGTAAAATCAGTCAACGATCTGGAGTTGTCTTCTGCTCCCTCCTTCACGCCATGAATCCTAATATCACTGCCTGGGAGCAGCTCTGCAATCCACATGGTGAGGACATCGACGGCCTCACTCACACCATCACGGACTGCATCAACTTCTGTGTGGACAACACCGAACCCACCAAGATCATACGGTGTTGATCGAACAACAAACCCTGGATCAACCCTGAGATAAAATCACTACTGAGAGAGAAGAAGAGGATCTTCAGGTCGGGGAACAGGGAGATGTTGAAGTCCGTACAGAGGGAGCTAAGGAGGAAGATCAGAGAAGGCAAGGACAGCTTCAGGAAGAAGATGGAGGACAAGCTGGAACAGAGCGACATCGGCGGGGTCTGGAGAAGCCTCAAAACCATCTCTGGGCTCCAGAATACCTCCTCCCAGGCCACGGGGAGCAGGAAGTGGGTGAACAATCTGAACCTGTTTTTTAATAGGTTTGAGCAACCGCCCTCCCCCCCGCCTGCACAACAATCACTGCTGCCTCTACCGTCATCGAGACCTGCTGTCCACCCCTCACCCCTCCAGCAACACCCCCCCACTCCCAGCACACAGCCCCCCAACCTGACCCTCACTAAGACCCAGGTGAGGGGGGAGCTGAGGAAGATCAAGGCGAGGAAGGTCTCGGGTCCGGACTGCATCAGTGCGAAGCTCCTCAAGTCCTGTGCAGACCAGCTGTGTGGGATTGTGGAGCACATCTTCAACCTGAGCCTAAAGCTGGGGAGGGTACCACAGTTGTGGAAAACATCTTGTGTGGTACCCGTACCAAAGACTTCCCACCCCAGAGACCTGAACAGCTACAGGCCAGTGGCCCTGACGTCTCACCTGATGAAGACCCTGGAGAGACTGCTCCTTGCTCACCTCCGCCCCCTGGTGGGACCAGCAATGGATCCACTCCAGTTTGCCTACCAGCATGGCATCGGGGTGGAGGATGCAGTGATCTTCCTCCTTCACTGTTCCCTGTTCCACCTGGAGAAGCCTGGGAACGTGGTGAGGATCATGTTCTTTGACTTCTCCAGTGCTTTCAACACCATCCAACCGATGATCCTGAGGGACAAGCTGCTGTGCGCAGGGGTGGATCAGCACCTGTCATCGTGGATCCTGGACTACCTCACAAACTGGCCACAGTTTGTGAGAATCCGGGATCGTGTGTCCGACACGATCATCAGCAGCACGGGGGCCCCCCAGGGAACGGTTTTGGCTCCCTTCCTGTTCACCCTTTTCCAGATTTTCCTCTTTTCATAATCAATGCCCTTTATTTGTAACACTTAACATATACTTCTTTAACTGCTGAGCAGTGCACTTTTTAAACTCTTAGTCGGGGAGCTCACTTTTTATGCTGCCGCCATCATGGAGGTGCACCGAAAGTTCAATTTTGGCATTCTCATGGACATATTACCAAATAACATTTCTGTGTTGTTTAATAGCCGTTTTTTGAACTGCCCAGTCACTGGGCTTCACTCCTCTCGTCACTCTCAATGTAATATTTTTTCTGGTCATCACATTTGTTTGTTCTCTCCCTTATGGTGGTTTCTCTCCTAAATTTGTTTACTTTGGTCCGAATCAGTTGATAAGATTATTTTGTATCATTTTCTCCTTGGTTCGGCTCCCTTTCACACAGGCAAAAATTCAAGAGGACAAAATTCTATCACGTTAAATCCCATGAGACTTGCGTCTGAACGTTCTCTGTTCTTATTGGTCAGATTTTTTTGCCGCGAGAACAGGAAAGGTAAATACAGGAAGTAGGATGACGACTGCGCATTTATGCGTTTCTGGGGAGAATACAAATCGTAGTGTAATCTAGGGGATTTTTCATCACCCTGGTTATCATTTATTACATTACCACGTTCAGCAAATCATACAGTTTGAAAATGAAGTGCGGCTATGGAAGGAAAATAACATGTTAATTTTCATTAATCCTCAAGAACCGTGACATGCTCAGCCATAGATATTTTCAAAGATCCATCAGGTATGTACAGTGGCATAAAATGTTTTACCGTTTGCCACTGGTTCTGTTTTAGTGCAGTCCCTTTCACACCTGCAGGACCACACCAGATGCTCACCAGCTGATTCGAATCGAGACCACCTCTTTCAGGAAGTCTCGGCATGGTTGTTTTGGTGTACACCTGAGTACGATTACTCTGTTCTCATCAGACAAAATGAACCACACTAATGGAGAAAACAAACTCGAGTTTGATTGAAATGAACTAAAGCCTGTAGGTGTGAAATTCACCCTTAGATTGAGTCCCTGTCATGCTGTTTGCTCTCTACATGTCTGTTCTTTTTTCTTCTTCTCCATCTCCTCAACCCCCAGCCAGCTGCAGCAGCTAACTGTCCCTCCTTGAGCCTGGTTCTATTGGAGGTTTCTTCCTGTTAAAAGGGAGTTTTTCCTCTCCAAAGTTGTCAAGTGCTGCTCACAGAGAATTGCCTGATTGTTAGGGTCTTTCTGCAATTGTGGGGTTTTCCTCTACAGTTTGACAGTGCTATGAGAATTGAGTTGAAGTAATGAGGAAGTCAGGGTCAGTTTGATTTGCCAGCTTATAGAAATGAAGGCGGCTCTTGTTGGTCTGTGGCATCACAAAACCCAAGAAATGCAATTCAATCATTTCTTTAAGATAAGATAAGATAAGATAAGCCTTTATTAGTCCCACAATGGGGAAATTCCAGGATTGCAACAGCATAGGGATAGCAACACTCAGAGCAACAATCAGAAGGCAAGAAAAAACAACATCTAGTAAACATATGTCCATATTACTATAAATGTGTATATATATATAGACACACAGTGCAGAGCATTATGGCTGGTGAATGTGCAGCAGAAAGTCTAAGCTCTCTCTCCGCGGATGCAGCGGGCCAGCTGGAAGTCTTTGGGCATGATGGTGACCCCCTTAGCGAAGAAGAGACCACCAGGTGGGCCTCGCTGGTCTCCTGCAGAGCCATGACGGCGAAGCTCAGGAAACGCAGGACGGTCTTGAAGTCCTGAACGATCTCCCTCACCAGGCGCTGGACGGGCAGCTTACGGATGAGCAGCTCCGTGGATTTCTGGCAGCGACAGATCTCTCTCAGAGCCACGGGCCTGTGACGGCGAGGCCTCTTCACTCTGCCGGTGGCCGGAGCGCCTCTCCGAGCAGCCCTGGTGGCTAGCTGTCTCCTGGGGGGGGGGGGCTTCTTCCTCCAGTAGATTTTACGGGCGGTCTGCTTGGTTCTTGCCATCGCTCTTTATTATTCTGTCTTATATTTCTTTCACGCCGCCTAAACTCCAGCCCGGTACCCGCGTCATTTTCGCTACAGCTCCCGGTATGTCGAGTTTCCCATTAGCACCGGGCGGCGGCCAAGTGCTAGCTAGCACTAGCTCCTCCCCGCTGTAACGTCTCCCGCTGCAAACCGTGGCTTTAAGAGATTAACTAAAAAATTAGTGAGCATTTCTTTGTGAAGTCAGTGTTTTGATATTTAAAAAAGATAAAAGAAGATCAAAGCAATTCTGACTTTAATCCAGGGTCTGACTTCTTAACATACAGTGGGGCAAAAAAGTATTTAGTCAGCCACCAATTGTGCAAGTTCTCCCACTTAAAAGATGAGAGAGGTCTCCAATTTTCATCATAGGTATACCTCAACTATGAGAGACAAAATGAGAAAAAAAAATCCAGAAAATCACATTGAAGGATTTTTAATGAATTAATTGGTAAATTCCTCAGTAAAATAAGTACTTGGTCACCTACAAACAAGCAAGATTTCTGGCTCTCACAGACCTGTAACTTCTTCTTTAAGAGGCTCTTCTGTCCTCCACTCGTTATCTGTATTAATGGCACCTGTTTGAACTCGTTATCAGTATAAAAGACACCTGTCCACAACCTCAAACAGTCAGACTCCAAACTCCACTATGGCCAAGACCAAAGAGCTGTCAAAGGACACCAGAAACAAAATTGTAGACCTGCACCAGGCTGGGAAGACTGAATCTACAATAGGTAAGCAGCTTGGAGTGAAGAAATCAACTGTGGGAGCAATTATTAGAAAATGGAAGACATACAAGACCACTGATAATCTCCCTGGATCTGGGGCTCCATGCAAGATCTCACCCCATGGGGTCAAAATTATCATGAGAACGATGAGCAAAAATCCCAGAATCACATGGGGGCACCTAGTGAATGACCTGCAGAAAGCTGGGACCAAAGTAACAAAGGCTACATCAAAAACACACTACACCGCCAGGGACTCAAATCCTGCAGTGCCAGACATGTCCCCCTGCTTAAGCCAGTACATGTCTAGGCCTGTCTGAAGTTTGCTAGAGAGCATTTGGATGATCCAGAAGAGGATTGGGAGAATGTCATATGGTCAGATGAAACCAAAATAGAACTTTATTGTAAAAACTCAACTTGTCATGTTTGGAGGAGAAAGAACACCATACCTACTGTGAAGCATGCGGGTGGAAACATCATACTTTGGGGCTGTTTTTCTGCAAAGGGACCAGGACGACTGATCCGTGTAAAGGAAAGAATGATTGGGGCCATGTATCGTGAAATTTTGAGTGAAAACCTCCTTCCACCAGCAAGGGCATTGAAGATGAAATGTGGCTGGGTCTTTCAGCATGACAATGATCCCAAACACACCGCCCGGGTAACGAAGGAGTGGCTTCATAAGAAGCATTTCAAGGTCCTGGAGTGGCCTAGCCAGTCTCCAGATCTCAACCCCATAGAAAATCTTTGGAGGGAGTTGAAAGTCCGTGTTGCCCAGCGACAGCCCCAAAACATCACTGCTCTAGAGGAGATCTGCACAGAGGAATGGGCCAAAATACCAGCAACAATGTGTGAAAACCTTGTGAAAACTTACAGAAAACGTTTGACCTTTGTCACTGCCAACAAAGGGTATATAACAAAGTACTGAGATGAACTTTTGTTATTGACCAAATACTTATTTTACCGAGGAATTTACCAATTAATTAACTGAAAATCCTTCATTGTGATTTTCTGGATTTTTTTTTTCTTATTTTGTCTCTCGTAGTTGAGGTATACCTATGATGAAAATTGGAGACCTCTCTCATCTTTTAAGTGGGAGAACTTGCACAATTGGTGGCTGACTAAATACTTTTTTACCCCACTGTACAATAAAGGCTTGGTTTGTGGAGGAAAGGAAGCAGACGAGGCAACGAGCTGAACAACACACAAACTTTATTCCTCTTCCAACATCAAGTACAGTACAACTCTGACTGGGTCTCTGAGCACCCTCTTTTTATAACCTTTAATTCCGTGCTTTGAGACCCAGGGAGCCCGACAACAATACATTCAGTGGAACAAAGACATGCATGGCACATTAACATCACATAATGCCAGTACCGCTTCTCACACTCTCTCCTCCTCCAGCGGTTCTGGCGCTTCCTGAACTCCCCAGGGGGCAAATAGTCCTTTCTGTCCCGTCTGAGACCCCCCGGTATCACTTCCTCCTTCAGTCCATTATTCCCTCTTCCCCCGTCTCCCAACTCTGGGTGGAGAATCCCCCACACTGTGCCACCACACAGCACCCCCCCCCCCAAACACCCAGAAAGGGCACTAACCCCCCCGTCCTTTGGGCTTGAGCTGGCACCCATAGCAGCTTTAGCGGGGGGTCGCCAATCCGGTCGAAACACCCTGCTGGCGAGGTGTAAAGGAGGGCATATCAGTCTGTGGAGGGGAAAAAGGGTGGTGGTGGGGAAACATGTTAGCTTCACGAGCGCAGGTCTCTACTGAGGGAACACCAAATTGCGGAACCACAGACAGTGGGCATCCGCGCCGGGGAGCTTGGGCCAACACCACCTGCTCGTCTGCCAACACAAAAGCGGGCTTCAGCCTGTCGATGCAGACGGTCTCTCTACACCCCCCAAGTCTAACACAAAATGCTTTGCCCCAGGTTCCAGCACCCTGAATGGTTCATTGTACGGTGGGCACAGTGGGGTCCGGTGCACATTGTGCCTGACAAAAACAAAACTGGCGTTCTGTAAGTTTTTTGGGACGAAGGTGCGGGGAAAACAATGGTGGGCCAGGCCTGGCACGTTAAAAGTCTTCGTACTGTGCAAAAATTGTGAGGGTGGATCGACCCTGGGTGTGGGGTTTTCCGGTAAAAACTCTTCGGGGATCTGCAGCAGCTGAAAAAAAACAAGTTCTGCTGGGGAGGCTGTAAGATCTTCCTTCGGCGTGGAGTGCAACCCCAACAGAACCCAGGGCAGGCGGTCGACCCAATTTGTATCCGTGAGCGAAGCTCTGAGCGCTGCCTTAAGCGACCTATGAAAATGCTCGCATAACCCGTTAGCCTGGGGGTTGTATGCAGTAGTGCAGTGAATTTTGACCCCCAGGCTCTGGGCCATCGCGGACCAGAGTTCCGAAATGAATTGCGGACCCCTGTTGGAAGTGATGTCCGACGGGGATCCGAACCGTGCAACCCAAGCCGACAAAAAAGCGCGAGCCATTTCCACAGACGTGGTGGAAGCCAGCGAGATCACTTCAGGCCAGCATGTGGTGTGGTCCACAATTGTCAAAAGGTGCGTGAAACCTTGCAATGGCGGGAGGGGTCCCACCAAATCCACATGGACGTGGTCAAACCTCTTGGCTGGGATTTGGAACAGCTCGAGGGGGGGCTCTGGTGTGCTTGTGCCTTTTGGCCCGCTGGCACGCGACGCACGGAGCAGTCCACTCTTGTACATCCTTGTGCAAGTGTGGCCAGACAAATTTCGCCCCCACCAGTTTAACCGAAGCATGCACGTCTGGATGCGAAAGGGAGTGGACTGAATCAAAAATGTGGCAGCGCCAAGAACTCGGAACCACTGGGCACAGGCGACCGGTGAAGACAGCGCAGAGCAAGGGAGGGCATCCTTCTTGCACCACCCTGCTCTCCAGCTTTAACCTAGTAAGCACAGACTGGGGCGCGCAAATGTCCACGTTCCTGGCTTGCTCCGCGGCCATGGCAGGGAAATCTATTCCCATGTAGACCAGGGAGACTATCATGTGCGACAGGCAGTCGGCCACAACGTTGAGCTTACTGGCAACGTGTTGAATATCGGTCGTCAACTCCAAGATAGCGGCCAAATGCCATTGCTGTGGGGCCAACCACAGTTCCGAGACCTTGGACATCACAAACGTCAGCAGCTTATGGTCAACAAACGTGGTGAACTCGCACCCCTTTAGCCAAAACTGGAAATGGCGCGTCGCCAGGTGGAGAGCTAACAATTCTCTGTAGAACATGCTGTGTTTGCGTTCGTTGTCGTGCAAAGTTCGACTGAAAAATGCAAGCGGCTGCCACAAACCGGAGACGTACTGCTCCAACACTGCCCCATGGCAACGTCAGATGTGTCTGTGGTGAGCGCGATCTGCGCCGACAGGTCAGGGTGGACTAGCAAAGCGGCATCAGCGAGCGCTGTTTTGGCATCTGTGAAAGCCTGGACTCATTCAGGAGTCCATTCGACTCGGTATACAACGTGGGCATACAACGGCTGCATTAGCTGGGCTGCTCTGGGGAGGAAATGGTTATAAAAATTGACCATTCCCAAAAACTCCTGTCGGGCTCTCACGGTCTGCGGACGCGGAAAGTCCGACACTGAGCGCACCTTATCCGGTAGCGGAATCGCGCCTGCTGGCAAAATGTGGTGGCCTAAAAAAAAAAAATTAAAAAAAAATCAATCACTGGCACACGAACTGGCACTTCGCCGGGTTGACTATCAGCCAGTGCGCTTCCAACCTCTGGAATACCATTTTGAGATGGGCGATGTGCTCTTCCTCGGACGCGCTAGCCATAAAAATGTTGTCTAGACAAAAACGAAGGACAAGTCACGGAGCACTGCATCCATCATTCTCTGGAAGGTCTGTGCCTTGCCTTTCAATCCAAATGGCATGCGTAAAAACTCGAAAAGGCCGAAAGGAGTTATTACAGCCGTTTTAGGAACATCTTCCGCGCACACTGGGACCTGGTGGTAACCGCGGACCAGATCTACTTTCAAAAAGACACACGCCCCTGCCAGGAGCATGGAGAAATCCTGGATATGTGGGATGGGATACCGATCATGTTTCATGACATTGTTCAAGCGCCGGAAATTGCTGCACGGTCGCCACAACCTGTCAGCCTTAGGAACCATGTGTAGCGGGGATGCCCACAGGCTGTTGGAGTGCCTGACAATGCCCAACTGCTCTAAGCACCATCCAAGCACCGAGGTCACGTGAACACCGGCAGGCCTTTTGTAGTTACCTCCGCCAGGCCGAAAAGGCCAGGAGGAGGTTATGTTTTTGCCAGGGTTTGTGTGTTTGTCTGTTTGTCTGTCTGTTTGTCTGTCTGTTTGTCTGTTGGTTAGCAAGATAACTCAAAAAGTCTTGGACGGATTTGCATGAAACTTTCAGGCGTTGTTGGAAATGGTACAAGGAAGAACTGATTAAATTTTGGGGGTGATCCGGTTCACCGTCTGGATACAGGAATTTTTTTTAAAGCATTTTTCAACACTGTGACATAGGGCCATTTTCAACATGTGCGCAGGCGCAATGGAGGCCGCTGGGCGTCGTGTCTGACCAACACAAACTCCGCCTTCTTCAACGTTTTAGCCACAAAAGCATGCGGAAAACACTGCTGGCCTCGGACCCCCAGCGTGCCTGTGCCAGCCATAGGCGCTGCGCACATTGCGCTGGTCGTCGTGTCTGACCAACACAAACTCCGCGTTCTTCAACGTTTTAGGCACAAAAGCACGCGGAAAACACTGCTGCCCTGGGCCCGCCAGCGTGCCTGCTTTTGCGCCACGCTGCAAAACCTGACACGGACACCTGTCCGCCGCCCCATTATTTGCCACAAATTCCCCGCCCAGCTATAGGCGCTGCGTAAAAACGACCTCTCTGCCGGGGAAGACTCTAAATTCTGTTTTGCCGCGGACCGCAACCCCAATATAATATAAAACCCACGCCAACCTGTCTAACCAATCTGCATCCGTCAGTGGAGGAGATGGACACACCAACACTTCAGTTTATTACCTCCGCCAAGGAGGCAATGCTTTTACAACCGTAAAACGGGGCTATAAGGGACGGCGGGGTAATATGGGACACTTTTCTAAATGTAATTCTGCTTTTTTAATTTTGCTTCCACCTAGATTTGATGAAGGATTCATGGATATTTGACAATAACAACACAACTCAGCGTCCTGCTCAAAATAAAAAAAGCAAGAATTACATTTAAAACATTTCCCACAAAAGTGTCCCTATTAACGCGCCGTCCCTTATAGCCCCGTTTTACACTACTGAACCACTAATCCTATCACTATCACATTGATTGTCATTCATTAATTGTCTGTTTATTGCACTGTCCATGTCAAATAAACAAATAATCATTGTGAATCCAATTGCTAGTCATATCTCTTCATGCTCAGGGAATCTGAAAACGTACACACAAACACTGTATGGGGGGAACTGTGCCGCTTGGCGGAGGTCTGCGCTCTCCGAGTGCTTTTCTAGTTATGAAATGTTCGACCCTGTGTTTCGTTACTGTAGCCGAAAAAGTCGGGACTGTGAGTGCTGGGAACTGTGCAGGTAATTGCTGGTACTTACCTCCTGAAGCTGTAACGTTAGCCAGTGTTGTTGACCCAGCTCCCCGAGCTGTGCAGGGCAGTGAGGTGAAAGAGCCAGCGTCCACTAATCGTCTACTGGCAACATCGACTAACAACCCATAAGCACATAAAAAATCTGCGCCTAAAATGGGGGCAGAACATGCAGCTACCACAAAGTCCCACTGAAAATTGTGTCCATGTAAGCATATTGTCAGTGTCCGCTCACCAAATGTCTAAGTTGGCGGCCGTAAACTTGAGACCGCTGCCTCCTGCCCATCTGTCTGTGCTGGCCTGCAGGATGAGGCTCTTCTGGGAGCCGGAGTCCATCAAAAAAGGTCTCCCCAAAAGTGTGCCCGTGATAAAAAGCAGCTTATTTCTGTCGCCAGCAATCGCAGCTGCTACTGATTGCTGGCCGTGCCGTTTCCCGGCTTCTTGAATTGGCATGGCGGCAGGCAGCATTGAGCATTCGAGCCGAAGCGGCGATGATAGAAACAGATCGCCCTGTTCCTGCATCTCCTGTCGTCTGTCCCGGCTACCACCAATGGCTCCCCGACCTCGCTGGAGTCCCTCATGGATGCCGGTGCCACTGCATTCATGCTGAGAGCTCTAGTTGCTAAAATGATGTGATCCACTTTCTGCGCTAGTATGCGGTAGTCCTTGGTCACCAGCAGCGGCAAGTTGGCCAGGCTCGCCCTCGCTGCAGCCGGTAGGTTCCTGAGGAACAAGTGGGTGAACGGGAAAGATTCGTCATTCTTCCCCATCAGTGCCAGCATGCTCTCCATGAGCTCCACGGCTGATCTATCACCTAACTCCGAATGTGTTAGGAGTCTCTCTGCCCTCTCACTGTCAGACAGGATGTAGCGCAGCAGTAGCATCCACTTGAGTGCTTCATATTTCCCTTGGGCCGGCATCTCCTGGAGCAGCCTCCTCATCTGTTGCGTGGCACGCACATCCAGTGCAGCAACCACATAGTAATAGTTTGTGTCGTCCATTGTTATCCCGCAGAGTGCGAACTGTGTTTCTATATGCAGGAACCACGCGGTTGGGTTGTGAAGCCAGAAGTCTGGGAGCTTGACTGAGACAGCACATGCAGTGCTGGTGCTCTCCCTCCAGGTAGTCTCCGGGGTGGTGCTCGGCTCGTTCTCCATGGCATGTCTTGGGTCACAAATGTGGAGGAAAGGAAGCAGACAAGGCAACGAGCTGAACAACACACAAACTTTATTCCTCCTCCAACATCAAGTACAGTACAACTCTGACTGGGTCTCTGAGCACCCTCTTTTTTATAACCTTTAATTCCGTGCTTTGAGACCCAGGGAGCCCGACAACAATACATTCAGTGGCACAAAGACATGCGTGGCACATTAACATCACATAACGCCAGTACCACACCCTCTCCTCCTCCAGTGGTTCTGGCTCTTCCTGAACTCCCCGGGGGGGGGGTAGTCCTTCCTGTCCCAACTGAGACCCCCAGTACCACTTCCTCCTTCAGTCCATTATTCCCTCTTCCCCCGTTTCCCAACTCTGGGTAGAGAATCCCCCACACCGTGCCACCACAGGTTTTTCAATTTCATGTTCTATACATTGAAATGAATAAATCCCAAAATGAAAATAAATCATAAATGGTAGCATATCCAATAATTTATTTCCAGACAAATACAACAAATGTGTAAAATACACAAAGCTACCAGAGCACCGACCTCCCACTGCAGCTTTCACTGCTTACAGTAGCTGTGTGGCCTAGGGTCAGAGAAACGGAGCTAGGCACCACCCCTATACACCACATGATGTCCCACATGCTGTGGAAGGGAATTAACAAATTAACTAACTTACAAACAAAGGGGCACACAATTTATTTTATTTTAAGTTTTTGCCTTTCCCGTTTGTTTTTTTCCTGCCCCATATCTCCTGATGCACTCCGATATGACCTTGACTGTAGAGATGTGAAGAGATACCGAAATCCACTCTGAATCCGCTTGTCCAGCTCTCTTTAATTAAACACTGTGCATTTTTCTGTTACCGACAAGTCAATTTGCAGACAACTATTCATCACAAAATTGCCCTCTCTCTGCAGTCTTATAATGAATTAAGCCCATGTGATGAGTAGCAATAATTCTTCGGAGAAATTGAATGAAATGCAAGCGTTGCATTTATTTTTTTTTTACCCATCTGCCTTTATTTCACCATGGATAAATAGTGCCTCACGGGCATTGGTATCATATAGATGGCAGTGAACATTATGTTGACTAAGGTTTTAGTGCCATTACCATGTATTTCTAATAAAACTAAAGCCCTAAAGAATGAACCTAGATCTCATTTTTATTAGCTTTAGTGCCCTTTACCTGGAGCCTTCTCACATATCTTCAGCTTTTCCATAAGCCTGTTAATAACTTAAATCTTAGTCTGAACATTATGGGAAATAAGGATTTGAGCAGGTATACATTACATATTAATGCAGAAAATGTGGGTGAATACTGTTAGAGGCCATAAAAACTGTCACAGGTATGTCATTAACAATGCTTAAATGTTATGATATTCTATTGAGAGCATATTTATTATATTTTGCCTTTTTCCCCCAAACCTTTCAACGACCCTGGCCTGTTCCCTTTGAGTTGCATACCATGAGCTAGCAGATTACCACAAAGATCATAATCATGATTACTTTTGGCTCTTTAGTAACTCATTAACTTTAGAAATGTAATATATTTATATAAAACTAAACATGGTTAACCTGAAAAGCAGATAATTACATTTCAGGAACAAATGCAGCATAGGTGGGTATGTGCTGCTAACTATACAAAAGTTGTTTCCTCTTCAAAGTTGTTCATTTTGCATTTTGGCCCAACAGTTTCAGAATATCATGGGAGATCTGCGGCTGCAAACAGACGCAACAAGAAGCCAGAACAGAACAGGCTTGTCTACTTGAGAAAATATCACCAAAGCTACAGCAACATCATGGGTGTTTTTCCACAGGTTTTCCAATAGAAGCATTCAAAACGCCTTCAAGATCATATCAAATGCTTTAATTCCATCATCTTAAGGTGCTTTCACACCTACATGCTTTAGTTTTGTCTGGTGAGAACACGATAATCACACTCAGGTGTGCACCAAAACAACCATGCCAAGACCACCTAAATGAGATGGTCTCAATTCGAATCAACTGGCGAACTCTGGTGCAGTCCTGCAGGTGAGAAATGGACTATACTGAAACAGGACCAGTGGCAAACAGTAAAACATTTTATGCCACTGTACATACCTGATGGATCTTCAAAAAGATCTGTGACTGAGCATGTCACACTTCTGGAGGATTAATGAACATCCATCCATCCATCCATCCATCTTCTACCGCTTTTCCGGAGGTCCGGGTCGCGGAGGCAGCAGTTCAAGCAGAGAAGCCCAGACTTCCCTCTCCCCAGCCACCTGCTCCAGCTCTTCAGAGGGGATACCAAGGCGTTCCCAGACTAGCTGGGAGACATAGTCTCTCCACCGAGTCCTGGGTCTGCCCCGGGGTCTCCTCCCAGTGGGACGTGCCTGAAACACCTCAAGTGGGAGGCGTCCAGGAGGCATCCTAATCAGATGCCCATACCACCTCAACTGACTCCTTTCAATGTGGAGGAGCAGCGGTTCTACTCTGAGCCTCTCCCGGATGACTGAGCTCCTCACCCTAACTCTGAGGGTGAGTCCAGCAATCCTACGGAGAAAGCTCATTTCAGCTGCTTGTATCCGCGATCTCGTTCTTTCGGTCATTACCCAAAGCTCGTGACCATAGGTGAGAGTAGGAACGTAGATTGACTGGTAAATCGACAGCTTTGCCTTAGAACTAAGCTCCCTCTTCACCACAACAGACCGGTACAACGTCCGCATCACTGCAGATGCTGCTCCAATCCGTCTGTCGATCTCTCGCTCCATTTTCCCCTCACTCGTGAACAAGACCCCAAGATACTTAAACTCCTCCACTTGGGGCAGGAGCCTGTCCCCAACCTGGAGAGGACAATCCACCTTTTTCCGGCTGAGGACCATGGACTCGGACTTGGAGGTGCTGATTCTCATCCCAGCCGCTTCACACTCAGCGGCAAACCGTCCCAGCAAGAGCTGTAGGTCATTGCTGGATGAAGCCAACAGGACAACATCATCTGCAAACAACAGAGATGAGATCCTGTGGTCACCAAGCATGACACCCTCCATTCCCTGGCTGCGCCTAGAAATCCTGTCCATAAAAATTATGAACAGGACCGGTGACAAAGGGCAGCCCTGGCGGAGTCCAACTCTCACTGGGAATGACTCCGACCGAGTGTTGGCAATGCGAACTAAACTCTCACAACGGTCGTACAGAGACCGAATAGCTCGTAACAACAAGCCCGATACCCCATACTCCCGAAGCACCCCCCACAAAAATCCACGAGGGACGCGGTCAAATGCCTTCTCCAAGTCCACAAAACACATGTAAACTGGTTGGGCAAACTCCCACGAACCCTCAAGAATTCTCGAGAGGGTAAAGAGCTGGTCCGATGTGCCACGGCCAGGACGAAAACCACATTGCTCCTCCTGAATCCGAGGTTCGACCAACGGCCGGACTCTCCTCTCCAGTACCTTGGCATAGACCTTCCCAGGGAGGCTGAGGAGTGTGATCCCTCTAAAGTTGGAGCACACCCTCCGGTCCCCTTTTTTGAAGAGAGGAACCACCACCCCGGTTTGCCATGCCAAAGGCACTGCCCCCGACCTCCACGCAATGTTGCAGAGGCGTGTCAACCATGACAACCCAACAACATCCAGGGCCTTGAGGTACTCGGGGCGAATCTCGTCCACCCCCGGGGCCCGGCCACCAAGGAGATTTTTAACCACCTTGGCGACCTCAGCCCCTGTGATAGGCGAGTCATCCCCCTCGTCCCCAAACCCTGCTTCCTCTGTGGAAGGCGTATCAGTGGGATTGAGGAGATCCTCGAAGTATTCCTTCCACCGCCCGACGATATCCCCAGTTGAAGTCAACAGTGTCCCATCCGCACCATACACAGTGTGGACGGGGAGCTGCTTTCCCCTCCTGAGCCGCCGAACAGTTTGCCAGAATCTCTTTGAAGCCGACCGAAAGTCTTGTTCCATGGCCTCACCGAACTCCTCCCATACCCGGGTTTTTGCTTCAGCAACCACCCGAGCTGCACTCCGCTTGGCCTGCCGGTACACCTCAGCTGCTTCGGGAGTCCCACAAGCCAACCAAGCTTGATAGGACTCCTTCTTCAGCTTAATGGCCCCCCTCACCACTGGTGTCCACCACTTGGTTCGGGGGTTGCCACCACGAGATGCACCGACCACCTTGCGGCCGCAGCTCTGGGCTGCCGCTTCAACAACAGAGGTGGAGAACATGGCCCATTCAGACTCCATGTCTCCAGACTCCCTCGGAATGTGGTTGAAGTTCTTCCGGAGGTGGGAGTTGAAGACCTCCCGGACAGGGGCCTCAGCCAGACGCTCAGCCAGATTAATGAACATTAACATGTTATTTTACCTCTGTAGCCACGCTTCATTTTCAAACTGTATGAGTTGCCGTAAGTGGTATATGCACGTAATGTAATAAATGATAACCAGGGCGATGAAAAAAACCCATAGATTACGCTACAATTTGTATTATTTTCTCCCCAGAATTGCATAAATACACAGTAGTCATCCTACTTCCTGTACTAACCTTTACTGTTGTCACAGCAAAAAATAATCTGACCAATAAGAATAGAGAACGTTCTGATGTTAAGTCTCACAGGATTTAAAGTGACAGAATTTGGTCCACTTGAATTTTTGCCTGTGTGAAAGGGAACCGAACCAAGGAGAAAATGATACAAAGTAAACTTATCAACTGATTTGGACCAACGTTAATGAATTTAGGTGTGAAAGCACACTTAGTTTGAGATTACAACTGTGTTCAGACCAACTGCAAAGTAAATTTTTCACATAGCGTAATTGCATCTAAAGTCAATGTAAAGACGCAAATACATGGAAATTTGCATCCAAGCTAATCAGCCTTGAGATTCCACCATCAATGGAGTAAAAGTATCAACAATGGAAAATAAACTAGTTTGAAATTGAAACCAACACTCACCGCAGCTGAGAAGGAGTGTTTGTAATTTGTATTCACCTATTAATTCCTGCCACAGGAGTTGTGTTAACAAGAGCTAGCAGCTCCTGAAATTGGACAGTTTAGAGCTGAAAACAACTGTCATGCAGGTGGAGTTTCTGGAGGAGGGAGTGACATTTTCCCAGCTTTATGTCCCGCCAGATAATGTTGCAAACCTTAACATGACAGCATTTTTGGGATTTCCACAGCAGGTGCAAAGCAACTGCAGAAGCTATGAAGGCAACCCCGCTACTCTGCAAGGTTTTACAACTCGCTTTGATGTGAATTCGCATGTATTTGTGTCTATACATTTACTTTATATGTAATCACGCTGCGTGAAAAATTTGCTTCGCATTTAGTCTGAACGCAGTTTAACAGTGAGCAAGTTTCAACATTTAGGGAGGGGTACATGTAGACACCATCACTTGGTTTTTGATGAACCATAAAGTTACAAAGACCACTCACAGCACTTCACTTTAGCTACACTAACCCTTTATTCTAAGGGCCAATCAGAAACAGATACCCAAGGACAATTCATTTTTTTGCTGAGGAAAAAACTGATCATTGGCAACTATGTAGTCAGAAACATGAACCTAGAGACTCCAGCGGCCATAGTCAGATGCATTCCTGGGGCCAGAGCAGGTGACATCGAGTCAAATTTGAAAATGCTGGCTAAAAGTAACTGTAAATACTCCACAATTGTTATTCACGTTGGCATTAATGACATCCGTCTCCGGCAGTCGGAAGTCACAAAACTTAATAATGTAGAATCGGTGTGTGACTTTGCCAAAACAATGTCTGCCTCTGTAGTATTGGCGGCAGTGGCTCAGGAGGTAGAGCAGGTCGTCTAATAACCCGATGGTTGGCGGTTCGAATCCCACTCTCCCCAGATATCCTGCCGTTGTGTCCCTGGGCAAGACACTTCACCCGCATTGCCTCCAGTGCCCATAACACTGGGTATGAATGTGTATAAATGTTCGGTGGTGGCCGGAGAGGCCGTTGGCGCGGATTGGCAGCCACGTTTCCGTCAGCCTGCCCCAGGGCAGCTGTGGCTACAGTAGTAGCTTGCCACTACCATTGTCTGTCTGGAGTGAATGAATAATGTATCTACTTGTAAAGCATCTTTGAGTGTCTATGATAAAGCGCTATATAAATCTGATGCATTATTATTATTCTCTGGGCCCCTCCCCAATCTGACCAGTGATGACATGTTTAGCCGCTTGTCATCCTTCAACCGCTGGCTGTCTGTGTGGTGTCCTGCAAACAACGTGGGCTACATTGACAACTGGAACTCATTTTGGGGAAAACCTGGTCTTATTAGACGAGACGGCGTCCATCCCACTTTGGATGGTGCGTCTCATTTATCTAATAATCTGGCATCATTTTTATCCAAATTTCCAAAACCTTGACAACTCAGAGTTGGGACCAGGAAGCAGAGTTGCAGTCTTACACGCCTCTCTGCAGCTCCTCTTCATCCGCCACCCCTCAACTTAGCCCCTGTCTTCCCAATCAGAGAATCATTGTCTGCTCCCTCCAAAACAAATAAAAATATAATGTATAAGCATCCCAAAGTGATTAAACAAAAAGTTGGTAAAACTCAAATTAAACATGAAGCCTCTAAATTGAATGATTTGGCCTCTGTTCCTCATCATAATTTAAAAATTAAAAGCAGTTTATTAAATATTAGGTCTCTAACTCCCAAGTCTCTGCTAGTCCATGATCTGTTAATTGATCATCAGATTGATTTAATATCCCTTACAGAGACTTGGTTAGGTCAAGAGGATTATGTTGGTTTAAATGAATCAACTCCCTCTGGTTATTTAAACTGTCAAAATCCCAGAAGTTCTGGTCGTGGGGGAGGAGTAGCAACAATTTACCATTCCAAATTACTAGTTAATGTAAAGCAAAAAACATGTTATAATTCCTTTGAGGGCCTGGTCCTCAGTATTGGGCACTTTAGCAATTTTAGGCTAAACCCAGTTTTATTTGCCATAGTTTATCATCCTCCATCAACCTGCTCAGAATTTTTATCCAAATTTGTCGAATTCTTAGCTGATTTAGTGCTGAAATCAGATAGAATAATTATAGTAGTGGACTTTAATATACATGTAGATGTAGATAGTGATTGCTTTAATGTGGCATTTAATTCAATATTAGACCCAATGGGGTTTTCTCAGAAAGTACGAAATTCTACTCATTATCTCCACCATACGTTGGACCTTGTTCTGACATATGGCATAGAAATAGAAAATCTGGTAGTGTCTCCTCATAACTCTGTACTGTCCGTTGTCTGTTATCCTTTGATTTTACCATTTCTGACTATTAGGCTCCTAAAGAAAAATATTATTACAGTAGATGCCTCTCAGATGATGATGTTACCAAATTTATGCAGATTGTTTCCTCTATGCCATGTGCCAACACAGCGGAAATAAGCTATAGACAGTTTGCTCCTTCTGTAATTGATAGCATGGTGGATAGTGTTACAGCTTCTCTGCATCAGACTCTAGACTTGGTGGCCCCCTTAAAAAGAAAAAGTCTAATCAGAGATTTCTGACTCCTTGGTTCAACACAGAAACTTGTAGCTTAAAACAGAAGTCTTGTCAATTAGAAAGAAAATGGCGCTCCACTAATTTACATGAAATCTATTTAGCTTGGAGAAATCATGTTTTAATTTATAAAAAATCTCTTAAAAAAGCAAGAACGAGCTATTATTCTGCATTAATAGAAGAGAACAAGAATAATCCTAGGTTTCTTTTCAGTACTGTAGCCAAGTTGATAAAGAGTCAGGACTCTGTCAATCCTAGCATTCCCTTAGAGCTTACTAGTCAGAACTTTATGAACTTTTTCAATAATAAAATTTCATCCATCAGAGATAAAATCAATCAGATTCTTCCCACCGTTAACTTAAATACAGTAACTACTACAACTCCTTCAATTGATATCTGTCTTGATGAGTTTACTCCAATTGACCTTTTAGAGTTAGACAAAATAGTTTCCTCATCCAAGCCTTCAACTTGTCTTTTAGACCCTATTCCTACCAGGTTATTTAAAGAAGTCTTCCCACTTATTGGTAGCTTTATTCTTTATATAATCAAATCTTCATTAACTTTAGGCCATGTACCGCAGGCTTTTAAAACGGCTGTAATTAAACCCTTACTCAAAAAGCCAACGCTGGATCCAGGAGCTTTAGCTAACTATAGACCAACCTCTAATCTCCCTTTCATTTCAAAAATCTTAGAAAGAGTTGTTCTACGCAATTATTTGACCACCTGCAGGGAAATGGTTTACTTGAAGAGTTTCAATCTGGGTTTAGAATCCATCATAGTACTGAAACAGCCTTAGCGAAGGTCACTAACGACCTCATCGCATCTGATAATGGACTTGTTTCTGTACTTGTCCTTTTAGACCTTAGTGCAGCTTTTGATACTATTGATCATAATATTCTACTTGATAGATTAGAACACCATGTTGGACTTAACGGAACTTCATTGCAGTGGTTTAGATCTTATTTATCTGATAGGTTCCAGTTTTGTTCGTGTCAATAATAAGTTTTCTTTCAACTCAAAGCTCAGTCATGGAGTTTCACAGGGATCTGTGCTAGGCCCTACTCTTTTTAGTTTATATATGCTTCCGTTAGGCAACATTATTAGAAAGCACTGTATACATTTTCATTGTTATGCAGATGACACACAATTATACCTGTCAATGAAGCCAGATGATAGTAATCAATTAACCAAGCTGGAAGCCTGTCTTAAGGAAAATCAAAGCTTGGATGACTTGTAATTCCCTGCTATTAAATTCAGATAAGACTGAAGTCATTCTTGTTGGTCCAAAAAACCTTAGAAATACTTTTCCAAATCAAACTTTCAGTTTGGATGCGGTTACTCTTTCTCTTAATAGCTCTGTGAGGAACCTTGGAATTATTTTTGATCAAGATCTTTCTTTCAATTCACATATTAAATTTGTTTCTAAGACTGCCTTCTATCATTTGCATAATACTGCCAAGATTAGGAGCATCTTGTCTCAGAGTGATGCTGAGAAACTGATCCACGCGTTTGTTAGCTCGAGATTAAATTACTGTAATTCTTTATTATCAGGTTGTCCTAAAACATCTTTAAAAAGTCTTCAGCTGATCCAAAATGCTGCAGCAAGAGTTTTAACAGGTACTAGAAAGAGAGATCATATCTCTCTGGCTCTGGTCTCCCTTCATTGGCTTCCCATAGAGTTTAGAATTAAGTTTAAAATCCTTCTTCTTACTTACAAAGCTCTAAACAATCAGGCCCCTTTTTACTTAAAAGATCTGATACTACCGTATTATCCTAACAGAGCACTACGCTCCCAAAATGCTGGATTACTTGTAATACCTAGAATCTCCAGAAGTACAATGGGAGGCAGAGCCTTCAGCTATCAAGCTCCTCTCCTGTGGAACCAGCTGCCAATCTGGATTCGGGAGTCAGACTTGATCTCTGTTTTTAGGAATAGGGTTAAAACCTTCCTTTTTGATATAACCTATAATTAGGGAGGGATCATGTGCCTCTGAACCCTCCCTTAGTTATGCTGCTAATGGGTTTAGTCAGCCGGGGGACCTCCAATAATGCACTGGGCCTCACTCCTTTCTTCACTCTCAATGAAATATTTTTTTTTTTTGCTGGTCATTAACATCTGTTCTCTCCCATAGATTGAGTCCCCATCATGCTGTTTGCTCTCTACATGTCTGTTCTTTTCATCTTCTCTATCCCCTCACCCCCCCCAGCCAGTCGCAGCAGATGACTGCCCCTCCCTGAGCCTGGTTCTGCTGGAGGTTTCTTCCTGTTAAAAGGGAGTTTTTCCTCTCCACCGTCGCCAAGCGCTTGCTCACAGGGGATCGCCTGATTGCTGGGGTCTTTCTGCAACTGTGGGGGTTCCCCCTACAGTTGAAAGTGCTATGAGATGACTGTTGTTGTGAAATGGCGCTATATAAATAAAGTTGAATTGAATTGAATTTAGGGTCACCAATTAACCTAGCATGCATGTCTTTGTGGGAGGAATCCAGAGCCCCTGGAGTAAACCCACAGACCACAGAACATGTAAACTCCACACAGAAAGGTATCCAGTCCTGCCAGCCTGAGGATTCAAATCTAGAACCTTCTAGCTGTGAGGTAATAGTGCTAACCACTGTAACACCACGCTGCCCTACTTTCCAAGGACTAATTTTAATTTTAGACATCCTCAAGCACGCATAGTTTTAAAGACCAAAAGCTGTGTCACAGTATTTAATGGCTCTTCAAAAAAAAGTGGTCTTTGTTCATTTTTCAGCCTATTCATTCATATTATTGAACCCCTAATCTGATTGGGTAAAGGTTTTTTGAGTGGGCCAACCAGAAGTAAGGAGGAAGTCAGCATGCGTTTGTTTTATTAACTTATGCTATGTTTGGAATGTTCTCTCACTACTCGCTATATAGTGAATTTAGATATAGTGGACTATATAGTAAACTCAATATAACAATAAAATTAACAGCTTTCGGACACTACTGGGCTTGTTTTCATAGCGTGATTAATGACGTCATCATGGTGAGACAGTAAAATGTGACAGACAAACGGTGGTAAAAAATGAATCCTTGCATGTAATTTGTAGAACACTAGCGTGCCTGCTATGTTTGCTCCGTATGCAGCGGTCCTACGAGCTAGCGGTGTCTTCTTCCACCAGGATGTTGCCCATGCAGAAGCTGACATCGGCCCAGGAAGGACAGCATTCGCTAAAGACTAGCTTCAGCACTCACCTGTCCAGGTGCTTGGTGAGACCGACGTTTGGTGAGACTGAGGCCAAGGCCCAGTGGCGGGACCAGACGCTGATAGCGGGGATGGTGGTGAGGCTGAGGCCCAGTGGTGGGACTGGATGCTAGCGGCGGAGACAGCTGAGACCGAGGCCCAGTGGCGGGACCAGACACTGATAGTGGGGACGGCGGTGAGGCCAAGGCCCAGAGGTGGGACCGGACGCTAGCGGCCTAGATGGCTGAGACCAAGGCCTAAATTCAGGACCAGATGCTAACAGCGGGGACTGTGGATAAGAGCAGCAACAGCAGCAGCTCCACGGAGCCCCGATGACTGTTTAGCCTGGCCTGCAGGTGTGATATGCATTGAACAGGACAGTGATCGTGGAGCTAATCGGAGAGATAACCCTACTTCTCCATAACAACACAGAGATGAAGGGATAAAGTGACATTAAGAACGGCTTGCACATGCCACCTAAGAAAACTGTCAATCTTGTCGAGGAAGAATTAGAAGAGATTAGAAAATCTCTCAACTTCATGTCTGAGGAATTGAGTAAAGTGGCTAAATAGCAGAGTGTGATGCTGGACATGATGAATGAAATAAACAACTAAAAAATATTGCCAAAGAAAGGGATAAGATGATTGAGGATCTAAAACGGAGACTTGATGATGTGGAACAATACACATGAAGGGAAGAAGTAATCCTAAGTGGACTGGATATTAAATATCAAACTTACGCAAGGGCTGCAGTCGGCGCTTGTGCTAACGATGGAGAACAAGCCCCGATGGCAGAGCTGCAAACATTAGAAAGGCAAGTTTTAACTTTTTTGGAAAGTAAGGGTATTAACAACACACAGCAACCACATAACAGCTTGTCATGCCCTTCCCCGTAAGGATAGTCAAGCCAAAAGCGTAGTAATAGTACGTTTTGTAAATTGGAAACACAAAATTCACTTCTTAAAACAGGCAAGGAAGCTAAAGGGCACTAGTGTTTATTTAAAGTAGAACTGAACTGAACGGCATTGAACGGCACTGGGTGATAGTACATACAATTATAAAGATAATTTATCATTGGCACCCCCTCCACAAATCCCGGAATCTTGGAGAAAATCGCGATTTTGAATTTCCCGCCCTGAAAAATCAGACAAATCCGCCGAAGCGCAGCCGGAGTTCCGCGTGACGTCACGAGTGTGACCCAGTCCTCATGTTTACCATTGCGAGCACGTCGACACTGGTTGTTTTTGGTGCATTTTGTCGTGATAGTCGACTACAAAACACTTCCAACACCTGGGAAGATCTGTTCTGTGGCCAAGGAAAGCTGTCATGGCGACGAAAGAAAAGAAAGGGGGAGGAAAACGACCGGGAAGCGATGCGTTTGTAGATATACAGTGATCCATCACTTATCGCGTTTAATGGGGACCAGAACCGACCGCGAAAAGTGAAAAACCGCGAAGTAGCATCACCCCCCCCCCCCAAGGGCGTCACAAGCACTATTTTGCACAAAAAGGCACAAGAGAACAGCGAAAAGTGCCACTAAGCAACACGAGCGATAAAGAAGGCGCTCTGCAGGGAGAGAAGCTGGGTAAAACGTCTCGGCCAATCAGCTTGCGAGGTGAAACGTCTCGGCCAATCAGCTTGCGAGATTCCAGAGCGGTGAAGAGGTGGGCGGAGAGGAGTGGAGCGGTGGTCAGAGAGGTAGATTTTGAGCTGTGCGGGCTCTCCGTGTTGATACCTGATGTTCTAATGAGAAGGCAGGGAGACTACATTAGAACATCAGGTATCAACACGGAGAGCCCGCTCTCCCCGGCTCCCCAGCCCGCTCGGGAATCTCGCAAGCTGATTGGCCGAGACGTTTTACCTCGCAAGCTGATTGGCCGAGACGTTTTATCTCGCAAGCTGATTGGCGGAGTCGTTTTACCCTGCTTCGCTCCCTGCCGAGCGCCTATACCCAGCGAAGGAAGACCGCATTAAACGCGATAAGTGAGGGATCACTGTAATAAGTTGGAAAAATGCTGATGTTTTTTTTCCCCTTTCTTTTTTATTGTTAGTTTTCCTTATCCTGACACCCCAAACATGCCAAAGTAAAGACTCACCATTCTGTATTCAATAAGCAACTCTCCTCCCCATCACTGCTGCGGTCTGAGTCGGTGCCGGAATCCCCCGAAAATTCTGGCTCTAATCTGTACGGTTCGATGCCTCCCTCGCTCTCTTCCTGTTCACTTGACACTCCTGCATCCTCCTCTGTCTTGTCACCGATCCTGAATGCCTCTTCACTCTGAAAACTCTGGTGTTCTTGACTGCTGGAACTGCTATCATCTGCCATTGTTGTTTTGATAAGGGTCACACTCGTGACGTCACGCAGCGTCGTCTGCACTACTTCCGGTTTGTTTGGCACTGCCAGCCAGAGGCAAAAGTTTATCGGCTTATAGCTTGGCCATCGCACGGCCTAAAAATTTCTTTTATGTGTTGAAAAATACAATAGGTAATAAGGAATTAATCTGCTATTCTACTTTTTTGGCAAAAAGGTGAGTTCAGTTCACCTTTAAATGAACATCATACCAAGAAGAACGCCGACATTGCCAGGGAAGCACATACTCACAGAAAGCAAAACAAGATCCAAGCAACATGGACAAGAAATTGTAATGACATGATAAGGCTCAATGGGTCTCCAGAGGTGGTCAAGGTCATCATGATTAAAGAACTAAAAGAATTGGATAAATACAAATGATGAATGAAGATGGATAAGCCAAGAATAAACATTAAGTTTGATGGATGATTGAGGATGTTGTGGATACTACTCTATAATGAGACATGGAGACAGAAGAGGAATATCAGTTCCCATTTATTGGAAGTACTGAGGAAGAGATACATGAAAGCATTAGATAATCTGTTTGAATGTCTGTCAAAATTAATGTAGGAAAATCCAAAACTGCTATCATTTCTTGTATATACACAACTCCTGGAACTTGTATAGATACATTTACTGAGAACATTGTTAGCATATTTGAGTCATTGAATAATAACAAAATTAAAATTGTATGTGGAGATCTGAACATCAATTTGTTAAATACAAACAGACACAGTAAAATAGCTAATTTTATTACTACAATGTTTACCAACAATTTTATTAACTGCAATTGTCAAACCGAGTAGAATAACAACTGAGACTTTTACATTAATAGATAATATACTGTATTTTGTCAATGTAGGTAATACTTGGGCAAATTATATTGTTGCACCAAAAGACAAGCATTTTCAAGGAAATATTGATAGAAATCCACATTCTATTTTTATAGGGGCAACAAATGATAAAGAAATACTAGAGATTGTCCACAATTTTAAAAATAAAAGGTCAACAGACTGCATTGATCTTGTTATTTCATTAATAAAAATACTGTAATTATATACAACATAGTAAAATCATTGACAAATATTTACAATCAATCTTTTGTATCAAGTATATTTCCATGTAAAATGAAAGCAAAAATCATACCAGTACATAAAAATGGTGATAGACACCTTTTCAACAACTACAGGCCAATTTATCTGCTTCCCCAGTTTTCAAAAATTTTAGAAAAATTTTTTGTGAAAATACTACACCACTTTCTAGAGAAACATAATTTGCTCTGTGATGCTCAGTTTGGTTTCAGAAATAATAGGTCCACCTCAATCGCTGTAATGAAGCTGGTTGAAGACATTTCTTCTGCAATGGACAATAGTGAGTATATTGTTGGGATCTTCATTGATCTTAAAAAAAGCATCTGACACCATTTATCGTGAACTATTGCTACAGAAACTTCACAGATATGGAATCAGAGGGCGAGTGCATACAGTACATGGCTAAGTAGCTATCTCCAAGACCGGTATCAATATGTTAGGCTAAATGAAACTGAATCAGAATTACAAAAAATTACTTGTGGGGTGCCGCAAGGCTCTGGCCTTGGTCCTAAGTTATTCATTTTGTATATCAATAATATCTTAAGTTTTTGAATTGTTTCAACTTGTGTTATTATCTCAGCCAAGGAGGTTATGTTTTTGCCAGTGTTGGTTTGTCTGTCTGTCTGTTAGCAACATTACTCAAAAAGTTTTATGAATGGATTTTGATGAAATTTTCAGGAAAGGTGTATAATGGCACGGGGAACAGATGCTTAGATTTTGGTGATGATTTGAGACTGTATACCTCCACCAAGGAATTTATTTTTATTTGTGCAGCTGGATTACACAAAAACTACTGGATGGATCTGGATGAAATTTTCACCAGGTGGTTCTTGAGCTAGAGAAGAAGCCATTACAATTTGGTGATGATCTGAGAATGCATACCTTCGCCAAGGCTCTTATCTTTTCACACAGTGTTGGCAACAATACTCCAAAACTAATGGACAGACTTTGATGCAATTTTCACCAGAAGTGGCTCTAGGCCTACACACAAACCCATTACATTTTGGAGGTGATCCATGAGGGACGGAAGGAGCCTCGGTGGAGGTATACACCCTCTGAGTGCTTTTCTAGTTTGCAGATATACGACTTTATACTGCTCAGGTGAATCTCTGGATCAGCTCCTGAGTGCAGTGGAGAAGGAAAATCTTAAAGGAATGGTTTGACACCAATAAGTTATTACTCAATCTAAGTAAAACTAAATATATAATATTCAGCAATCGTCACATCAATAAGCAAGTTAAAATAATGATAATGCTGAGATTGTTGGAGTTAATGAAAATAAATTTTTGGGAGTAATAACTGATCATAAATTAAGCTGGAAGTCACATATTATGCATATTAGAACAAAAATATCCAAAACCATCACCATACTACATAAAACTAAGTATATTCTAAACCAGAAGTCACTATGTTCTGTATTGCTCCCCCATAGTCCCATACATCACTTGTTGTTTGGAGATTTGGGGAAACGTTTATAAAACCAATACACAACCAGTCTATATATTACAAAAGAAAGACATAAGAACTATACATCAAACTAATTATTATAAAGCAACGAATACACTGTTCAGTAACCTACAGACTTTAAAATTCTATGACCTAGTTGATTATAAAACCATCCAAATAATGTATAAAGTACATCTTAATTTGCTCCTCCACTACATTCTGTCATGAACTCCTCATGGATACAAGCGGCTGAAATGAGCTTTCTCAAAAGATGGCGTCGTGAGCGGCTGTGCAGTTAAGAGCTCGTATCAGTCTTTATATTCAAATGCCACTTAGAACACGTAACTCGAGTCATATATATAAAACATTTTAGAAATGTGTGGCGGAAATATACGCAGAGGCTGCAAAAGCACTAAGAAGTCACCTACAAAACAACTTGAAGCGAAGGGAGCCACCGAGCGCAGCGAAAGTGATTCTGAAGACACCACAGTGGTGAAAATGGACCACGACCACACAGAGGCCCTACAGGCAGGGCTAGCCAGCATTAGCAAAGATATAAAAGAGCTGCAACAAAATCTTCCATGAGGAACTGACACATTTTAAAGACGAAATAAAGAAGGAAGTGATATAAGAAATTGCATCCCTCAGACAAGATTAAATTCACAGAATGCAACAAAGAAGTACAGGACCAAAAGGCGAGTATAGCCGAGGCCCAGGGTCACATATCTGAGCTGGAAGAGTGGAACGCAGAGGCTAATGAGATGCTGCTAAAGATAAGACAAGATAAGATAAAGTAAGATAAGATAAGCCTTTATTAGTCCCATAATGGGGAAATTCCAGGATTGCAACAGCACAGGGATAGCAACACTTAGAGCAACAATCAGAAGGCAAGAGAAAAAAAACAAGAGCAGCAAGTATGCATTGTAGCTAGATGGGATAGATATATAAATATATAAACACAGTGCAGAGCATTGTAGCTGGATGAAATAAATATAGGAGTATATAAACACAGTGTGGAGCATTGTAGCTAGATGGAATAAATATGTAGATATATAAACACACACAGTACGGAGCATTGTAGCTAGATGGAATAAATATGTAAATATATAAACACACACAGTGCGGAGCATTGTAGCTAGATGGAATAAATATGTAAATATATAAACACACACAGTGCCGAGCATTGTAGCTAGATGGAATAAATATGTAAATATATAAACACACACAGTGCGGAGCATTGTAGCTAGATGGAATAAATATGTAAATATATAAACACACACAGTGCGGAACATTGTAGCTAGATGGAATAAATATGTAAATATATAAACACACACAGTGCGGAGCATTGTAGCTAGATGGAATAAATATGTAAATATATAAACACACACAGTGCGGAGCATTGTAGCTAGATGGAATGAAACAGCACAACCGTCTACTTAGTTATCCTACATGGTATGATTATGTACCTATACATATTCTCACCCTCCATAGCGACCGGTATTTTCCTAGTTGTATACCGGAGGGGACCATTGTGTAAGTCTATTGCGTCTTTTGCATTCAAAACTATTAAGTTGTCACGTCTTTTTGCTATCTCTGCGAGCAGCCCTGCTTAGGTTGTACAGTCTGACAGCCGTAGGTAGGAAGGACCTGCGAAACCTCTCGGTTGTGCACCTAGGATGATGTAGTCTGCTGCTAAATGAGCTCCTCAGTGCATTCAGTATGTCCTGCATAGGGTGGAACTCGGACTCCAGCAGAGATGACAGTTTAGCCACCATCCTTCTCTCTCCTATCTCCTCCACTGGGCCAAGGCGCTGCCCCAGGACAGAGCTAGCTTTCTTGATCAGTTTGTTCAGTCTCTTCCTATCGGCTGCTATAATGCCACTGCCCCAGCAGACCACTCCAAAAGTGATGGCTGATGCCACCACCGTGTCATAGAATGTCTTCAGCAGCGCCCCTTGTACACCAAAAGACCTGAGTCTCCTCAGTAGGAACAGCCTGCGCTGTCCCTTCTTGTAGAGTGCGTCAGTATTGTGTGACCAGTCTAGTTTATTGTTAAGATGAACACCCAGGTACTTATAGGATGTCACCATCTCGATGTCTGTTCCCTGTATATTTACTGGGGCTGTGAGGGGTTGTCGTTGCCTGCGGCAGTCCACCACCAGCTCCTTAGTTTTCCTCGCTTTGATCTGGAGGCAGTTCCGATCGCACCAGTCCACGAAGTCCTAGATAAGCCCTCTGTACTCAGCTTCATCTCCGTTGGAGATGAGGCCAACAATCGCACAGTCATCAGAGAACTTCTGTAGATGGCAGTGTGTTGTGTTGTGTGAGAAGTCCGCAGTATAAAGGGTGAACAGGAAGGGAGCCAAAACCGTTCCCTAGGGGGCCCCCATCCTACCGATGATTGTGTCGGACACACAGTCCCGGGTTCTCACAAACTGAGGCCGGTTTGTGAGGTAGTCCAGGATCCATGATGACAGGTGCTGGTCCACCCCTGCGCACAGCAGCTTGTCCTTCAGGATCATCGGTTGGATGGTGTTGAAAGCACTGGAGAAGTCAAAGAACATGATCCTCACCGCATTCCCGGGCTTCTCCAGGTGGGACAGGGAACAGTGAAGGAGGAAGATCACCGCATCCTCCACCCCAATGCCATGCTGGTAGGCGAACTGGAGTGGATCCATCGCTGGTCCCACCAGGGGGCGGAGGTGAGCAAGGAGCAGTCTCTCCAGGGTCTTCATCATGTCGGACGTCAAAGCCACTGGTCTGTAGCTGTTCAGATCTTTGGGGTGGGAAGTCTTTGGTACAGGTAAGATGCTAAAGCAGACAAGCTACATGCAAGATAAGATGGTAGACCTAGAAGCGAGGTCTCGGAGAAATAACGTTTGCATCTTTGGCCTACCGGAAGAAACTGAAGGAAGCTCTGTGAAGAACTACCTGGAACAGTTATTAAAAAGAGAGCTGGAGATCTCCGGGGATTTCAGTCTGCAGATCCAATGCGCTCACAGAACCCCGTCGCAGGAACCTAGAGCAGGTGCTCAACCGAGGGCAACAGTGGGTAATTTTCAGACATTCAAAATCAAGGACATGGTGCTAAAAAAGCGTGGCAGAAGAAAATTAAAGTGGGTGATGCACGCATTCAGTTTGACCATGATTATCCTGCTGAAACTGTACAGAAATGCAGAGCATATTGTGACATAAAGAAGACATTAAAAGACAAGAACATACGCTTCCAAACCCCATACACGAAAATACAAATTCATTGGAGTGATGGAGTAAAGAGCTACAACAACGCTGGGGAAGCTGCTCGGGACGTAAGAGCGAGGGGATTCCAGCTGGACATGCCGAATAACACAGACGGCGACAGTGAAGGAGAGAACCACAGCGCGTCGGGATGGCAACGAGTGAGAGGCGGAGAGACAAAGAGAGGCGGTGGGACAGCTATGTCCCCGAGCCGGGATACAGCGCACCGAGTGAGGGAGAAACTGCGTGAGTTTCAAAGGAAATAGCAACGAGGAAGACGGAGAACTTCAGGAGTTAAGTAACAAACTACAATGGTAAGACTCGTGTGTAAAAGTTGGAGATGAAGAGTTGAAATCACCAAATGGGATAAAATGACAGTGTTCTCACCCACTGCAATATAGACTCAACTCAACTCATTAAAACAAGGGAATAAATTTTCTTATGAATATACAGTGGGGCAAAAAAGTATTTAGTCAGCCACCAATTGCACAAGTTCTCCCACTTAAAAGATGAGAGAGGTCTCCAATTTTCATCATAGGTATACCTCAACTATGAGAGACAAAATGAGAAAAAAAAAATCCAGAAAATCACATTGAAGGATTTTTAATGAATTAATTGGTAAATTCCTCAGTAAAATAAGTATTTGGTCACCTACAAACAAGCAAGATTTCTGGCTCTCACAGACCTGTAACTTCTTCTTTAAGAGGCTCCTCTGTCCGCCACTCGTTACCTGTATTAATGGCACCTGTTTGAACTCGTTATCAGTATAAAAGACACCTGTCCACAACCTCAAACAGTCAGACTCCAAACTCCACTATGGCCAAGACCAAAGAGCTGTCAAAGGACACCAGAAACAAAATTTTAGACCTGCACCAGGCTGGGAAGACTGAATGAGCAATAGGTAAGCAGCTTGGTGTGAAGAAATCAACTGTGGGAGCAATTATTAGAAAATGGAAGACATACAAGACCACTGATAATCTCCCTCCATCTGGGGCTCCACGCAAGATCTCACCCCGTGGGGTCAAAATTATCACGAGAACGGTGAGCAAAAATCCCAGAACCACATGGGGGGACCTAGTGAATGACCTGCAGAGAGCTGGGACCAAAGTAACAAAGGCTACATCAGAAACACACTACGTCACCAGGGACTCAAATCCTGCAGTGCCAGACATGTCCCCCTGCTTAAGCCAGTACATGTCCAGGCCCATCTGAAGTTTGCTAGAGAGCATTTGGATGATCCAGAAGAGGATTGGGAGAATGTCATATGGTCAGATGAAACCAAAATAGAACTTTTTGGTAAAAACTCAACTTGTCGTGTTTGGAGGAGAAAGCACACCATACCTACTGTGAAGCATGGGGGTGGAAACATCATACTTTGGGGCTGTTTTTCTGCAAAGGGACCAGGACGACTGATCCGTGTAAAGGAAAGAATGAATGGGGCCATGTATCGTGAGATTTTGAGTGAAAACCTCCTTCCACCAGCAAGGGCATTGAAGATGAAACGTGGCTGGGTCTTTCAGCATGACAATGATCCCAAACACACCGCCCGGGCAACGAAGGAGTGGCTTTGTAAGAAGCATTTCAAGGTCATGGAGTGGCCTAGCCAGTCTCCAGATCTCAACCCCATAGAAAATCTTTGGAGGGAGTTGAAAGTCCGTGTTGCCCAGCGACAGCCCCAAAACATCAGTGCTCTAGAGGAGATCTGCATGGAGGAATGGACCAAAATACCAGCAACAGTGTGTGAAAACCTTGTGAAAACTTACAGAAAACGTTTGACCTCTGTCATTGCCAACAAAGGGTATATAACAAAGTACTGAGATGAACTTTTGTTATTGACCAAATACTTATTTTACCGAGGAATTTACCAATTAATTCATTAAAAATCCTTCAATGTGATTTTCTGGATTTTTTTTCTTATTTTGTCTCTCATAGTTGAGGTATATCTATGATGAAAATTGGAGACCTCTCTCATCTTTTAATAGGCCGTGAGCAGCTGCCACTTTTCGTTCAGTTTCGTGGCACCCAACGGGGAACTAAAATTTTAGTGTTTCTAAATTAAGATTACATTATTGTAAGACAAAATATCGATGTCCCCACTTCCAAAGGTGTGGATAGCTGTATGAAAAATGTGATTGAAGTCAGTCAGTAATAATTGTCTGGCTACCTTAAACATGGCCCAGTCTGGGACGTTTTAACCAATCAGCGTCGTCCCTTTGGTCATGTGACAACAAAATGGCAGCGCCCACAGGGGTAGCGTGCGCTGAATGCCTCTCCTGTGTTATTCACATTTCCGATAAGTTGTCGGGCAGTATCACTCGTTTTACTGAAGCATCGTGGGCAAAAGTACGTGAGTGTGCCCAAAAATGGCTTGTACTTGACGGACCCCAACAGAAAGTAGCAGAACAACGTTGCGACTTGTTCGAGAAAGGTGAGTGGCAGCCATCGTTTATGGTTGTACTGCGTGTGCCCTGGAGTTGTTTGGCTCCGATCATTTGTAACTCTAAATATGAACTAAAATGGAACCCTAGATGTCTAAAACCTTTGTCAACCGCTCACAGGGTGACCTAGTCCTGGTCTAAGACTCCGAGTAGGCCGATCTGGGGGTGTGGAGGCTAATAACCAAGGGACTCTGGGTGCCAGGTAACATAGTCCTAGTATAGATCTAGATGATGCAGATCGACTCACTCTGATGATGTATCTATCCCCAGAACCCACCCTGGGCCTGAATTATAGTCAAAATATACCACTACCACAAAGTAGCTCAAATGGGAAAAGGGTAGCAATCCCAATGAGCTTAACTCTGAGTCTGAGGGTTGGATGTACTTCTCAGCCCAAGCCCAAGGGGTGCAGTGTACTAGTAGGTGAGGGAGGAACAAGTTTGGGCATACATTTATATAGTTTGCACATAGTCACACCCATACTATCAAGCCTTAGGCGGATGGAAAATGGCCTGTTAAGGAAAGCCCATATGTTTGTGATGCGTCACCCAAGAAAGGTTAAACTCATGGCAGCAACAGTCGCCTGTATACTTTATGCTCTCAATAAATATGGGCACACGGTCTGTGCTTGCCATTTTGCAAGTTTACATTGAGCAGTGACTAGGTTGCACAAGGTCTCTATTATAAGCTCACTGTTAATGTGAAAATTATCTGCAATCTATATATGTTTTATATCTATATGGGTACAAGGTAGGCCTAATGTTATAATACCCTATGGTCCATATAATATGTTTTCAGATCTAAACAACCTTGATCCAACATTTGGCTACCATCGTGTGTGCTATAGCCGTTTTACGGACAAAACAAGAGTGGAACGTGCTGAAGCTCGTAAAAAACGACTGGCCGAAGCCCACATTCCTCAGCCTCAGGAGCAAAGCGGATCAGAACTTAGTCCCTCAACACCATCTCCTAAAAAGCGACTGCGATCTCACCATGATGCAGCAACCATCAGCCAAGCATCTGCAAGGTCAAGCAATGTGTTGCCAAACATCTGCATCATCTGCAAGAAGGAAACGCTCAGAAGGGCCACGGACAAATCGTGTCACTGTAAAACTGATGCATGCTGAGACATGTGATGCTGGTAAGAAAATTGGTAGATCTTACAATTTGGAGTGGTGAAAGTTTAAAGAAAAATAATGTCTATTTAATCTTAACACATATTATATTACTGGTATGTTATTTCTCATATCTTTGATACTGAAATACTTGTGAGCCATTAGTGATGGAATGGAACAGGGAGGTTGACTGAGTTTTACTATTAATTTAATGTCTTTTGATTTATTTGCACACAGGTCTTTTAAGACAAGCAGCTACTGAGAAAGCAGATGAAACCATTCTCAGACACATAAGAGACCGTGATTGTGCTGCCATTGAGGTCAAATATCATGGCAGCTGCTATCGTCAGTATACAAGATTTCTACGGAGTCGGTCTGAATCCTCCAGGTTGTAATTTATTCCTTTTTATTTTCAAATATATGAATTCAGAGATCCTTTGGGGCTATACAAATTCTTACAAATGAGTAAAGTCATGGTTGTCAAAATGTCAAAAGGGAAAATGTCACAGGTCTCTGCTAAATCAAACTCACTGAAACACTAGTTTCATATTTTTATATTATATTGTGTAGTTTTACTCCAGATAGCATTATTTTTTATTTTATTTCCAGATCATTGAGCAATGAGAGACTTGGTTTCCAGAAAACCTTTGACCTATTTTGTGAAGAGGTGGTTAAGCAGCGCATCATCCAAAACCAAGAAATCCTAAGACTAAACAGGCTGTTGGACATTTTTGTGTCAATGGCCAAAAAGCATGAAAGACTTGATGCATCAAGCTACAGGTACGGGGCAGATTTCCATGGCTTACATATACAATTTCAACCGAAGATGTTTAAAAAAAATCTTGAGATTCTTACCAATAAAGAAGATTGAAATGACAAAAACTGGCAATAATCATATATTTAGTGACAAATCAAAATTACCTGAAGAACTTTGCATATTGGCGGTGTCTACATGAAATGGAAGCCAAGATTTCTCTGTTAAAGCTAATTTTTCTTTGTTCCACAGGTCCAGCAGATTAAAGGAGCGGCTTAAGCAAAGATTCCCTCAACTGAAATTCCATTCACCGTCAAAGAAATCAGCAAGTGAGATAGTATTTGTTGAGAATATTGCCACTGGTGATGTTGCTGAACAACTGTCAATGTCAACAACAGACACAGAAACATCAAGCGCCTGTAGTGACGTTGCACTACCAGCTCCACCTACAAGCACAGACGCGTCTCTGTATTCCCTTTACACCTCAGCTCTGATGATTCGCAGGGAACTTTCATCTTGACAAGGTATGCAAGGACCTTGGCCACCCACATCAAAAGATTTCACCATTGAAAAGGCAAAGGAACTCATCCCAGTTGCCCTTTTCAATATGCTTGCCTGGATTATCGGTGCCTCTGATGACGCAACACTGGCTGACTACGTGGAGGTGTCTGATGCATTCCACTTGAAAATGTTGTCAATACTACAAGACGTCATTTATTTGCAGTCCAACGGCTTGAAGCAGACCCCGAAGTCATTGTGACCTCGGAAATCGATTCCTCGGGTTAACATTAGCCGAAAAGGACAACGTGATTCTAGGTAGAATGGCTAAAAAGTTAGTCCATCCATGGCAGCCATCTTGGATTTATGCAAATTAGACTCAGAAGAAGACTCAGAAAGGATTTATTGCCAAGTACATTAACAGATATGAAAACTGATAACATACGAGGGATTTGACTTGACACAGAAAACGACCTGCATTTCCGGTGACACGGCAGCATCTGTGAACGCGCTTGTCATCAGATGGGTACAGGATGCATAGGGAAGAAAAGGATAATACAATAGGAAGGAGCAAAAAACCATTGTCAGAATACTGGTCATATATGATCAATATTATGATTACAAGAAAAAAAGCCCTCAATGCACAGTTAGCAGACAAAAAAGTACACAAGGACACAAAGAGAGCAGTGAGTGAGTGATCTTTTTCATCAGTTTTTGAGTCAGTGTGGGTGTAGTGTTGAGTGTAGGTGTTTGTATCAGTTAAGAACAACAAAGTCTCTTTGGCAGGAGATGTTTTGTCTTAGCTGCTGGCATTGTCCTTGGGCCATGCAGCTGGCTGTCCGTGGAGACATTGCAGCTCAAATGTTTTGAAAACAAAAAACTGCAGATAATCTGGAGGACTTGTGTGAGGGGGGTCAGATTAGTCGAATAGTACTGATCCCAGAGAAAGAAACTTTATATCCTCTTACAGATTCAGTACTTAATCCTTCATTGCTGGACGTTGAATCCTTCATGGACGACTCTCAGCGTAATCATGATGTAATCCATTTTCCTAGACAGTTCTCCATTTGCCGCTGTCAGAGTCCTCTCCATTTTTTCAATTTGATGGTTAAACCTCGCTTGGCCAGCATTTTGATAGGTTAAATCCATCTTCATCAATTTACGGTACACCAGGACAATCCCAGATCCAATCAGAACAATCCCGATGACCATTACTACGAAGACGTACAAATTAGCGTAGTTCTTTGACCCTCAATCACACAGTCGACCTCAGAAATCGATTCCTCGGCTCAACATTATCTGAAAAAGAGGCCTCAAACGTGTTTCTAGGTAGACTGGTTGAAATGTTAGGCCATTCATTCCCTTGGTTAGTCGTGGCAGCCATCTTGGATTTTTGAAAATTTGACATAGCTATCCACGCCTTTGACAGTGGGAACATCGATTTTCGGATTCAGCAGGGGTTTTTTTTTACATAGAAATCATCAAAGATCCCGTAGTTCCCAGTTGGGTGCCACGAAAATCATTTTCTAGCCACATTTTGAGGGAGCTGCTCACTCAATAAGTGGGAGAACTTGCACAATTGGTGGCTGACTAAATACTTTTTTACCCCACTGTATAATAGGAGTTTTGTAATACTGTATGGCCTTATGCTTATGGTTTTTTTTTTAAATTCATAATAGACAGAGTTCATGTGTAAATGTTGGAGTTAATTAGACTGAGGGGGGATCCATCAGTAGAATGGTTTTCTCAGTCTAGGGATGGGCCCTTATTGAAGAAGAGGATTTCCAATCCACCTACCAACAGGGGCACGGGGGGAAATCGAGAGACCCCCAGGTGGGAGTTACTTATGGTTTATGTTTTTATTGTGATGTTGTGGGGATCATGAAATGATGAGACTGGATTATTTCTCAGCATTGGTTTATTGCATCTCACGTCCCCAGCTCTCTCTCTCAGTCAGGAAAAAAGAGAGGGAGCTGCGGTAAAGCCCCACACATTTATACCAGCACATCAAAGAACGAATCACACACTCAAGTCAAATCCTTCTATTTATAATTAATCACTTCAGAGTCCTCTTTGCTCTTCTGTCTGACCCCAGAGGGTCAGACAACCCTTTCAGGATCTCGCCCCCGCTCCTCCGTCTTCCTTCCAAGTCCGCAGGTGGTCCAGACCCATTGTCCATCTGAGGCATGATGTCAATGCACACTGCAAGCTTAAAGTCTGTCTGTGTTTGAGCCTATGCAGTCAAATATGTGAGCTACATAAGGTTACAATTATGGGCGCTACATCACCCCCCCCCCAAACGCCAAAGAATGGACACACAATAACAGTATCCTAATGGCAATACAGCATATGTCGCCCCCCACCTGCAGAATCTACAGCACAACCTACACAGTTTGATCAAAACACACATCACTCTGCACGTAGTCTGGGCTTCAACCTCCTCCCGAACCTGCTGTACGCAGGTTTCACAGTCTGTGTTGTGCCGTCCTGCGGCGAACTTGTGGAATGAGGGGGAGAAAGGTTATTTGTCCCCTGCGGGGGCTCCAGGGACCGTTCCCTGGGGGGTCTGCCGCGTCGAGGTGCCCTCGCCAGTCGTACAGATTCGTCATGCAACACAAAGGCAGGCTTTAATCTATCAATACTGATTGTTTCCTTCCTGCCCCCCAAATCTAGCACAAAATATTTATCCCCGGTTTCCAGCACTCGAAATGGACCGTCATATGGTCGGCGGAGACTGTGTCGCTGAGCGTCGTGCCTGACAAAAACAAATTCAGCGTTTTGTAAAGCCTTGGGAACAAAAACACGTGGAAAAGTGTGATGAGCGGGGCCCGGGAGCACTTCTGCTCCCATGCCAATCAGAGGTCCCCGCGCCGGGGGGCGCCCTGGTGCCACATGGGCTGGTAGGAACTCGCCGGGCAGCCTGAGAGGTTGTGCAAAAACTAATTCCGCGGGTGAGGCATCTAAGTCCTCTTTGGGCGCCGAACGCAACCCCAATAAAACCCATGGTAGTTTGTTTACCCAATCTGCATCCGTGAGCGACGCTCTGAGGGCTGCCTTCAAAGACCTGTGAAAACGCTCGCATAAACCGTTGGCCTGGGGGTGATAAGCGGTAGTGCGGTGGACTGCCGCTCCTAAGCTGCTGGCCATTGCTGACCACAGTTCCGACACAAATTGAGGTCCCCTATCGGACGTAATATCCGACGGAACCCCGAACCGCGCTACCCAGGCTGTCAAAAAAGCGCGAGCCACCTCTGCCGCTGTGGTCGATAACGGGACCACTTCCGGCCAACGTGTGGTTCAGTCCACCATTGTCAAGAGATGTGTGAACCCTTGTGACGGCGGTAGGGGGCCCACTAGGTCTACGTGCACATGATCGAACCTCTTAGCCGGAATGTGGAATGGTTCTAAGGGGGCTTTCGTGTGCCTGTGGACTTTGGCCCGCTGGCAAGCCATGCAGGCTTTCGCCCACTCTTTCACGTGCTTGCGCAGGCTCGGCCAAACAAACTTCTCCGCTACCACTTTCACAGAAGCGCGTACTCCCGGGTGCGCCAGGGAGTGCACCACGTCAAAAACGCGACGGCGCCACGTGGCCGGTACCACCGGGCGCAGCCGCCCGGTGGATACGTTGCAGATTAGATTAGTAAACTTGTAAACTCCTGCTCTCCAGCCTTAACCCTGTTGGTCCAGACAGGAGCGCGTGCACGTCTGCGTCTCCGCTCTGCTCCGCCGCCATGGCTGCATAATCTATCCCCACGTGAACAGGGGCCGCGTGCGCGTCCGCGCTGTTACTCCGCCCCACGGCTGTGGTAGTACAATCCGCATCCGCGTGGACAGGCGCTGTTACCGCGCGTGAGAGGCAGTCCGCTACTACATTGAGCTTACCGGCTACAGTTGCTGTTGCATAAGCAGTTGCATAAGCTGCGCTGCGTGGGGTATGAAATGGTTATAAAAATTTACCATTCCTAAAAATTCTTGCAACGCTTTGACCGTTTGTGGCTGGGGAAACTCTGCCACTGCGCGTACTTTGGCCGGTAGAGGGACTGCTCCCTCTGGGGAGACGCGGTGTCCCAAAAAATCGATTTGCGCTACGCCAAAATGGCACTTGGCCGGATTAATTATCAACCCGTGCGCTCCCAACCTCTGAAAAACCGTCGTGAGGTGTTTTTCGTGTTCCTCCTCGGAGGCACTGGCGACTAAAATGTCGTCCAAGTAGACAAAAACAAAAGGGAGGTCGCGCAACACGGCATCCATCATTCGTTGGAAGGTTTGGCGGCGCCTTTAAGACCAAAAGGCATGCATAAAAATTCAAAAAGTCCGAACGGGTTTATTACCGCTGTTTTGGGAATGTCCTCTGGTCGGACCGGGACCTGATGATAACCGCGGACCAGGTCTATTTTAGAAAAAATGCTCGCTTTCGCTAAATGCACCGAAAAATCCTGGATGTGCGGAATTGGGTAGAGGTCCTGCGCTGTGGCATTGTTTAACCTGCGGTAATCACCACAAGGTCTCCACGAGCCGTCAGCCTTAGGAACCATATGTAGTGGTGATGCCCATGGGCTCTTCGAGCGGCGAATTATGCCCAACCTTTCCAGGTTGGCAAACTCCTCGCGTGCAATGGAGAGCTTAGTTGCATCCAAGCGCCTAGCTTTCGCAAAAACTGGTGGGCCAACTGTGGTGATAAAGTGCTCCACCCCGTGCTTCGCAACCTTAGCTGAAAACGTGGGAACCGTGAGTGCTGGGAACTGGGTTAGAAGAGTGTGAAACTTACCACCTGCTGTGGCGACGTTGGTCTGTACTGGCGGCGGGGACACTCGAGCTGCACAAGGGATAGAACAAAAAGAGAGTGCATTAACTAGGCGTCTATTAACCAGATCCACTAACAAGCCATGTGAGCACAAAAAGTCAGCGCCTAACATGTTGAAACTCACCGCCGCTACTATGAAAGTCCATTCATAGGTGCGGCCGTGCAAGGACAGGCGCAGAGTCCTTTCCCCGAAAGTTTTGATAGACGAGCCGTTCGCCGCCGTTGCCCCGTCTCTGCGGGGCCCAGCCACACGGTCCGCATAGGTCGTGGTGATGAAACTCCTCTGGGCTCCGGTGTCCACGAGGAATTGCCGCCCGGAGCCCGCATCTGTCAGATAAAGCAGCTTGTTCTGTTCACCGAGAGTCGAAGCTGCTAACGACTCCCGGCCCGGGCGTTTCCCTGTTTCTTGAAACTGCACGGCGGGATGCATCTGTACGCCTTCTCAGCGAAGCGTCGATGGTAAAAACAGAGGCCGTCCCCTCCTCTGCTTCGGGACCGCGCCGCTGCCGTCGTCACTGGGGTTGCTGCTGCTGCCTCCAGCTCCTCACTGCCCCCGGCCGCCGCGCCGAGGTCTGCTGCTGCCACGGAAGGCTCCTGCTCGTCGCAGGTGTCGAGGAGCCGCTGCGCTTCCTTGGCCAGCGCGCGGAAGTCTTGCTGGGTCACACACCTCATGCCGGACAGGGTACCCCTCATGTGTGCTGGGAGGGTCCTCAAGAAGATGTGTTTGAACAGAAACGCATCGTTGTCTGTCCCGATCAGCTGCAGCATGTCCTCCATGAGGTCGGTCGGCCTGCGACCTCCTCTGTCGCGCAGGTCCAGAAGCCGCCTGGCCCTCACCTCGGCTGATGGCACGAAACTCTCGATGAGGGCGGCTTTCAGGGCGTCGTACTTGCCAGCAGCGGGCGGCTGCTGCACCAGGCTCCGCACACATCGAGCTGTGCGGCTGTCGAGTCTTGCGATGACATTATGAAACTTGGTGTCATCTGCTGATATTCCCCCAAGCACGAACTGCGATTCTGCGTGTTGGAACCATGAGTGCGGGTCGTCTTGCCAGAACTCGGGGAGCTTAATCGAGACCAGACCCATTGTCCATCTGAGGCGTGATGTCAATACACACTGCAAGCTTAAAGTCTCTCTGTGTTTGAGCCTATGCAGTCAAATATGTGAGCTACATAAGGTTACAATTATGGGCGCTACAATGTTCAAATGTGTGCATAGTTCTGGTTCAAACTGCTCGGGGAAGCATATGAAAATATGGTTTAAGTGTTATGATAAAAAATGGTCTTAAGATTATATCGCCAAATGTAAATGGTCTAATTAGACCTGTAAAGAGAGCAAAAGTCCTAACAAAAGTGAAGAAGGAAAAGGTGGAAATTACATTTCTGCAAGAGACTCACTTATCCCAAAAAGAGCATGAAAAATTTAAAAGATTAGGATTTAGAAACTCATTTTACAGCTCATGCAAACAGGGGCATAAAAGAGGAGTCTTGATATTAATCTCAAATACAACAAAGTTTGAATTTGGAAAAGAAATCAGGGATAAAGAGGGACAATATATACTGGTGAAAGGGAAGCTGGAAAATGAACCTGTCACTCTGGTAAATGTCTATGCTCCTCCTGAAAGTGAAACATTTTTTCAAAACTCTCTTTGATAACACTGCTACAGAAACAGAGGGAATTCTAATTTTTGGAGGTGATTTTAACATAATTATGAATCATAGCCTGGATACAACAAGTTTAAAGAGAAACAAAAAAAACATCTGACAAAATTTTTAAAACTGCAACTAGAAGAGATGGGTAGGATTGACATTTGGAGGAGTCTCAATCCATATTCATTCATTCATTCATCTTCTTCCACTTAATCCTTTTCGGGTCGCGGTGGGGGGAGGGGGGTGGAGCCTATCCCAGCATCTTTGGGTGAGAGGCAGGGTACACCCCGGACGGATCGCCAGTCCATGGCAGGGCCAACACAGACAGATAGACAACCATTCACTCTCACAGTCATACCTAAGGACAATTTGAAGGGATAATAAAACAAAGAAATCAATTGTGATGCGCTTTGTGAACAAAAGGGTAAAGAATGACATACTGAGGCAGGCCAGAAAGCTACGGGGAACAGAAGTTTACCTAAATGAACACCTAACAAAAACTAATGCTGAAATAGCACGGCAAGCACGGATGCTGAAAAGACAAAATAAGATACAGGCAACATGGACAAGAAATTGTAGAGTTTGGATCAAACTAAATGGAACACCTGAGGAAGCAAAGAGTATAATAATCAGAGAGGTTACTGACTTAAATAAATATAGATGAACACTGATTAAGAAAATTAAGAGACAATGATAATCCATATCCACACACACGGCAAAAATAGTTCTTTTGACATACCATGTCAATGTACTTTAAAAAAAAACTAAACAAAACAAACAAAAAACCTTATGACTGACTTGAGTAGACATCAATTATCCCCAGTTGGAGGAAGTCATTTGACACAGAGTGAGGAAACTCAAACTCTGAAAATATGCCATTATGCTGAACATAAACTACAAGAGATGGAGAATAATATTGATCCTGATAACCACTTTTTCAATAATATTCATAACCATTGTGAATACTGTATTACACTGAAAAGCAATTCAAAAGTCAAGTGCAACTAGATGGTAAACTATCAATAATACACTTCAACAGCAGAAGTCTTAACAAAAACTTTCCACAGATTCAGGACTATTTAAAACAGCTAGACAGAAAATTTACAGCTATCGCAGTCTCTGAAACTTGGCTTAAAGGGTACCTGTGGTGGTCGTCTAAACGCATTCAACTTGAAAACATTAGGCAAAGTATTCGTTATTTGGTTAAATAATTATTTCCAGCCATATACCACCATAGAAATATGCAAATACGACCGCAGGCATGGCCAGCCAATAAAAACTCTGCGCGCAGCCATGACACATGCGGATGTTGCCAATACTCCGCCTGTATGAGCGACTAAGGTGCTGTTGTGAGTGTTTTTATTCTATTATGGCTGAATTGTCGGACTCTGAGGAAGAATTCATCCAACATGGCTACAGGTTTGAGCCAGAAAGGTCTTCTGAGGGTGAAATTGACAAAGTGGTCCTCACACACAACGCAATTTCATCTGAAAGGATTCGTCTGTGCCCTGTTCGGAGATTGCGCAATCACTTTTCCGCTAAGATCTTCTGACAAGGTGAGCTGGGTTTGGGTACACAAAAGAAGTGTTTCTTTGTTTTTTCGCTTATTATTGAGACATCCAAAGGCTTTACATTCCGCCATGTTGCGATATCCATATCGCATTGTATGTTTTTGTTGTAACAAGAGCGCCGAGTGTCTGCTCCTCTGTATAGCGGCGAGGGAGGAGCCGAATCATCTGCCGTGTTGCGGCCGTTACGACCTCAGATCAGACGAGACGACCCGCTGAATTTAAGCATTTATTTATTTATTTTCTACTCGTTTTAGTTCTGCATTTAATATGAACCCCGAGTTTGAAATAAACGTTTGAATTTGAATTAGAATATCCTGAAAGCCACTGCTCATCCGGGCACTCCAGGCTCAGCCAATATTGATCCGGATCGCGGTGCCAACGATATTTCGTCACAGGAAGCGTCCTGGCAGGCCATGTAGCTGCCAGTATGGCTGCTCGCATGTTTTGCTGACATAGCTGAACCAGCACATCAGCAATGGATTTATATCACATTGCTTTGAACTTGAATTTGAACTTAAACTAGAACTAGAACGTGAGACAGGGGCTCAATATAATATCTTTTTTTTCATAACCACCACAGGTACGCTTTAATGAATGAATGAATGGCAATAGAGGGATATCAGATGTTTCATATCAACAGATCTCAAAAAAAGGGTGGTGGTGTTGCACTGTATATTGATGACCTGTGTAGGTGTAAGCTTGTAAATGGAATGTCCTTTGCACTACCAGGGATTTTGGAATGTGTTACTGTTGAGACTGACCAAGATAAAACAAAAAAATCTAATTATAAGTTGTATATTGTATACTGTGTGTTTATATACTCATATTTATCCCATCCAGCTACAATGCTCTACACTGTGTGTCTGTGTGTATATATATATATATTTATAGTAATATGTACATATGTATATTAGCTGCTCTTGCTTGCTTTTTTTTTCTGCCTTCTGATTGTTGCTCTGAGTGTTGCTATCCCTGTGCTGTTGCAATCCTGGAATTTCCCCGTTGTGGGACTAATAAAGGCTTATCTTATCTTATATATAGAACGCCGGGAACTTGCATTGAGACATTCAGAGATAAATTAGTCGAGCTGTACAATAATATTACTAGTAAGAAAATGGTAGCAATTTGTGGAGATTTCAATATTGATCTACTAAATCCATATCAACAAAATGTAATTACAGAGTTCAGGAATTCTATGTACAGCATGAGTCTATATCCCACAATAACACATCCCAGTAGAATCACAGTTCACACTGCTACACTTATTGACAACCTGTTTGTTAATATTATTGATAAGAAAATAGAAAGTGGATTATTGATAAATGATATACAGTAAGTGACCACTTGCCAACCTTTGCACTTATCCATGGCCACAAGGGGGCCAACACAGAAAAACTTTTAAAATCGTTCAGATACAAATCACAAAATGCAATCAGTTCTTTTAAAGAGGACTTGCTGAAGCAAGACTGGACAGAAGTCTATGTATCAGATGTAAATGAAGCCTATGACACATTTATAAACATTGTAACCACTCTTTATGAAAAAAATTGTCCATTAGTAAAGAAAAGGTTAAACATAAATTTGCCGATAAGCCATGGTTAACCAAAGGATTACAAAAGGCGCGTAAAAAGAAAAATTTATTATATAAAGCTTTCCTAAAGAAAAGGACAAAAGAAGCAGAGCAGCAGTATAAAACATATAAAAATAAGTTAACATATATAATAAGATGTAGTAAGAGAGACTATTACAGTAAAGAACTGGAGAAAAACAGAGACAATATTAAAAATACAGGGACAATACTTAACAATATTCTTGGAAATAAAAACAGAAATACAAGCTACCCAACCAATTTTTCAAAAAATAATAAAATGACTCAGAGTGTGAATGGAGCTTCACCTGCAGATGAATTTAATAACTTTTTTGTTAACATTGGTCCTAATTTGGCTCGAGAAATACCCATTACGGCGCCTACAGGTGATACAATAAGCAAAAACACTGCTATAAAAGACTCCATTTTCATAAAGAACACAGATGAGAGAGAGGTCATTGAAATTGTTAAATCATTTAAAAGTAAAACATCCACGGACTGTGATGGTATTGACATGCTCTTAGTCAAAACTATTATTGAATGCTTAGTGAAACCACTGACTTATATCTGTAACCTGTCTCTCCAAACAGGTATATTTCCCAATGCAATGAAAATAGCTAAAGTAATTCCGATATACAAGACGGGTGACAGAGGGGAATTCTCAAGCTATAGACCAATTTCACTATTGCCGCAATTTTCCAAGATACTTGAAAAAATATTCTATGAGAGAATTGACAACTTCATACTGAAGAATAATTTATTGTGTGAGCAGCAATATGGGTTCAGACACAAGAGGACAACTGCATTTGCTCTAATGGAATTTACAGAAAAAATATCAACTGCCATTGAAAATAAAAAGTATTCAGTTGGGGTATTCCTGGATCTTAAAGCATTTGATACAGTGGATCATAATTTATTATTAAAGAAACTACAAAATTGTGGTATTAGAGGGGTAGCACTGTCCTGGTTATGTAGTTACTTAAAGAATAGATATCAGTATGTATGTGTTGGTAACAAAAACTCAGTTACTGAAGGTTACTTGTGGAGTCCCACAGGGTTCAGTTTTGGGGCCATTGTTATTCAATATATACAGTATATATAAAAGATATATGTAAAGTTTAAAAAAAATGGATTTAATATTGTTTACCGATGACACTAATCTACTATGCAGCGGAAGCAATTTGGAACAACTTTTGGATACACTCGGAAAGGAATTAGGAAAGCTTAAACTGTGGTTTGATTCAAACAAATTAACGCTCAATTTAAGTAAGACAAAATTTATAGTTTTTAACAACCATCACAACAACTTAGTATCTAAACTCAGAGTAAATGGTGTAGAGATTGAAATGGTATCCAAAACTAAATTTCTTGGAGTAATAATTGATAATAAACTGTGTTGGAAGTCACATATTAATTATATTAAAGGTAAAATATCCAAATCAATTGCAATACTACACAGAGTGAAATATTTGCTGAATCAACCCACACTATATACATTGTATCATTCATTAATACTCCCGTACATGACATATTGTACTGAAGTATGGGGAAATGCATATAAAACAAACATATATCCAGTCTTTATGCTTCAGAAGAGAGCTATTAGAATAATAAACAAAGCTGCTTACAGGGAACCAACAAACCCACTTTTTCTTAAATTAAAAGCTCTCAAGTTGAAAGATCTGGTTGACTTTAAAACTGCAGTAATAATGTTTAAAGTGAAGAATCTATCACTGCCCGCAAATATCCAAAAGTTGTTCCAAATAAGGGAGAAACAGTATCATTTCAGAGGAACATGTATATTTCAAAAATCTTCAGTGAGATCTACCACCAAGCAACACTGTGTTTCAGTGCAAGGAGTCAGATTATGGAACGATGTTGGACCTGAATTAAAATCATGTACAACGCTTGGACAATTTAAACAAAAACTAAAGGAAGAAATACTCCAAACATATATACAAGATGACATGTAAAATCACATAAGGATTGTCATATCCAGTCTGCGTTGTGTTGTAGCTTAGTTTTTTGTCACATTTTGTCTTAGCTATGTTCTGAATTGTAATCGCTCTTGTTTTGTTTTTCTTTTGAATTCTTGGATGGAATATGGGTGGGCAATATGAGCTGCGGCTTCAGCCATCACCCATTTCGGATAACTTATGTTGAACTGTATAATCAGAGGAGTTATTGTCTAACTTGACCTTGTTGGATTTTCTTTCCCCCTTTGTTATATTATTCAGTTTCTTTTAATCTGTACTTTTAATCTATCCGAAATAAAGATTCATTCATTCATTCATTTAGAATCCCCAGTTTGATGCCAATTAACCTAACTTAGGTTAAGTTAGGTCAGGTCTCAATCCATATGAAAAAGATGATACTCATTACTCAGCCATCCACAAGGTCCACTCGAGGATAGATCACTTCTTTATAAATATAGGTGATATTTATATTTATAGGTGATAGGGAGGGCGGTGAGGGGGCCGATGCTGTCATCGCGAGACGTCTCGAGACAATTGAATGAATGAATGAATTTATTTATTTCGGATAGTACATTACAGGTTAAAAGAAACTGTATAATATAACAACAAGGTCAAATTAGACAAAGACTCCTTCTACTATACAATTCCACGTGAGTTATCCGAAATGGGTGATGGCTGAAGCCGCAGCTTATATTGCCCACCCATATTCCATCCAAGAATTCAAAGGAGAAAAAAGAGAAAACAAGACAAGAGCGATTACAATTTAAAACAAGGCTAAGACAAAATATGACTGAGAGAAAAAGAAAACTGAGCTAGTCTAAGTTAAGCGGTTACTATTCAAAAACAAATCTAAGACATAGTGTCACAGAGAAAAAAGAAAAACTAAGCTATAACACAACACAGGCTGGAAATGTCAATCCTTATGTGAGTTTACATGTCGTCTTGTAAATATGTTTGGAGTATTTTTTCCTTTAGTTTTTGTTTAAATTGTCCAAGCTTTGTACATGATTTTAATTCAGGTCCAAAATCGTTCCATAATCTGACACCTTGCACTGAAATACAGTGTTGCTTGGTAGTTGTTCTCACTGTAGGCTTTTGAAATATACATGTTCCTCTGAAGTGATATCGTTTCTCCCTTGTTTGGAACAACTTTTGGATATTTGCGGGCAGTGATAGATTCTTCACTTTGAACATTATTATTGCGGTTTTAAAGTCGATCAGATCTTTCAACTTGAGAGTTTTTTGTTTAAGAAAAAGTGGGTTTGTTGGTTCCCTGTAAGCTGCTTTGTTGATTATTCTAATAGCTCTCTTTTGAAGCATAAAGAGTGGATATATGTTTGTTTTATATGTATTTCCCCATACTTCATTACAATATGTCATGTATGGGAGTATTAATGAATGATACAAGGTGTATAGTGTGGGTTGATTCAGCAAATTTTTCACTCTGTGTAATATTGCAATTGATTTGGATACTTTACCTTTTATATAATTAATATGTGGCTTCCAACACAGTTTGTTATCAATTATTACTCCAAGGAATTTAGTTTCGGATACCCTTTCAATCTCTACACCATTTACACTGAGTTTGGGTACTGGGTAGTTGTGATGGTTGTTAAAGACTATAAATTTTGTCTTGCTTAAATTGAGCGTTAATTTGTTTGAATCAAACCACAGTTTCAGCTTTCCTAATTCCTTTCCGAGTGTATCCAGAAGTTGTTCCAAGTTGTTTCCACTGCATAGCAGGTTAGTGTCATCAGCAAACAATATTAAGTCCATTTTTTCTGAAACTTTACATATATCATTTATATACATATTGAATAATAGTGGTCCCAAAACTGAACCCTGTGGGACTCCACAGGTGACCTTCAGTAGCTCTGAGTTTTTGTTGTTAACACATACAAACTGATATCTATTCTTTAAGTAACTTCTTAACCAGGACAGTGCCACCCCTCTGATACCACAATTTTGTAGTTTCTTTAATAATAGATTGTGATCTACTGTATCAAATGCTTTTTTAAGATCCAGGAATACTCCAACTGAATACTCTTTATTTTCAATGGCTGTTGATATTTTTTCTGTAAATTCCATTAAGGCATATGCTGTTGTTCTTTTGTGTCTGAACCCATATTGCTGCTCACACAATAAATCATTCTTCAGTATGAAGTTGTCAATTCTCTCATAGAATATTTTTTCAAGTATCTTGGAAAATTGCGGTAATAGTGAAATTGGTCTGTAGTTGGAGAGTTCCCCTCTATCGCCTGTCTTGTAAATCGGAATTACTTTAGCTATTTTCATTGCATTGGGAAATATACCTGATTGGAGAGACAGGTTACAGATATACGTCAGTGGTTTCACTATGCATTCGATAACAGTTTTGACTAGTAGCATATCAATACCATCGCAGTCAGTAGATGTTTTACTTTTGAACGATTTAACAATTTCAATGACCTCTCTTTCGTCTGTGTTCTTTATGAAGATGGTGTCTTTTACAGCAGTGTTATTGCATATTGAATCACCCGTTGGCACCGTAGTGGGTATTTCTCGGGCCAGTTTAGGTCCAATGTTAACAAAAAAATTATTAAATTCATCTGCAGGTGAAGCTATATTCACATTCGGAGTCGATTTATTATTTTTTGGAGTGTTAGTTGGGTAGCTGGTATTTCTGCTTTTATTTCCAAGGATACTGTTGATTATTGTCCATGTATTTTTAATATTGTCTTTGTTTTTTTCCAGTTCTTTACTGTAATAGTCTCTTTTACTACATCTTATTATATATGTTAACTTATTTTTGTATGTTTTATACCGCTGCTCTGCTTCTTTTGTCCTTTTCTTTATGAAAGCTTTATATAATAAATTTTTCTTTTTACACGCCTTTTGTAGTCCTTTGGTTAGCCATGGTTTGTCAGTAAATTTGTGTTTAAGCTTTTTTTTAACTAATGGGCAGTTTTTTTCATAAAGAGTGGTTACAATGTTTGTAAATGTGTCATAGGCTTCATTTACATCTGATACATAGACTTCTGTCCAGTCTTGCTTCAGCAAGTCCTCTTTAAAAGAACTGATTGCGTTTGGTGATTTGTGTCTGAACGATTTTGAGATTTTTTCTGGGTTGGGCCCCGTGTGGCCATGGATAAGTGCAAAGATTGGCAAGTGGTCGCTTATATCATTTATCAATAATCCACTTTCTATTTTCTTGTCGAGAACATTGACAAACAGGTTGTCAATAAGTGTAGCAGAGTGAGCTGTGATTCTACTGGGATGTGTTATTGTGGGATATAGACTCATGCTGTACATAGAGTTCATGAACTCTGTAACTACATTTTGCGCAATAATCCAAACGGAGACTGCTGTTGACCAAGCTTAAAAACAAACTTTTCCACAGGTAGTTTTTTTTTTTGTAATTAATTCATTAACTAATTGTCTGTGTCTTTTTTTTCCGTACGGAGCTGGAGGAACTAGAGAACTACATCGACGAGTTCTACTACCGTTGCTGTGTCATGGAGAAGGTGAGTGTGCGTTCCGCCGCGGCTTCTCAGTCTAAACGACCGAGACCCGCAGATTCGCCAAAAATAACGGCCGAGAAAACACAGCAGGGCACCGAGTTTAGTGACATCCTTTTCTCCATTGAGAATAAACTTACCAGCGTGGATGGCAGACTGGCGCTGGTCGAGCTGCTTCATCAAGAGTTCCAGAATTTGCGGGAGAGCTTAGAGTTCAGCCAAACGCAGCTCGTCTCTCTCGTAGAGGAAAATAACAGCCTGAAAAAGTCAGTAAACACACTAACCACGCGGCCTGGCGTTGTTGAGGGAGAAAACCGGAAAATGAAGGAAACAGTTCTCAGTTTGCAATCACGCAGCATGAGAGATAATCTCGTTTTTTCTGGAATTGTTGAAAAAAATAATGAAAATCCAGAACAGCTGGTCCGTGAATTTATCTCATCACAACTAAAACTATCCCCTGAAGTCACAAATTCAATTACCTTCCACCGTGTCCACTGAATTTGGCAAAAAAATTCCCAGAATAAACGTCCCAGACCTATTGTTGCCAAATTTGAACATTTTAAGCAAAAAAATTTGGAACAGAGGCAGGGCAGGCAGCTTAAAAACACCAATTATGGTCTAAATGATCAATTTCCACAGGAAATCTTGGAAAGGAGAAGGAAGCTTTTTCCCATTAGGAAACAAAACATCCAAGAAGGTAAACGAGCTATTGTTTCTGTGGATAGACTGTATATACATAGATGGCAAGCTGTTTATGAATGAAACTATAACGCCCTGGTTATTCTAGAGCCTATTTTGTTTTTTGTTGAGTTATTTTTATTTTTTATTTTTTAGCTACAGGTGGAAACATAGTGTGATTGTGCGCAGGTCTCTTACTGGATCTCAGTTTAGTTTGTTAACATTTGTCAAAATGTTTATTTCTTTGTTGTTGAGGTTGTTGCTTGTTTGTTTGTCTGTTGTAGTTAATTTTTTTGAAGTTCTTAGGTCGTTGTTGTATGTTATCTGCCTTTTTTCACTACTTACATTGCATTTTTTCACCTGAGTTGGTAGAGCATCCGCCCCACACCCGGGAGGCAGGGGTTCAAATCCCGGTCGGGTCATGCCGAAGACCATATAAAGTTATATATATGTATGTATATATATATATAGTCGATATAAGTTTTTAATCGACTGAACGATCTACAGGCAGACTTGGTCTTATTGCAGGAGACACATGTCTCTAAGTCGTCTGTAGATGCGCTCACCTCCCCAGAATTCCCCCACATGTACTCAGCCAGCTTTAATTCTAAACAAAGGGGGGTAGCTATTTATCTTTTGTTCTTATTAAAGACAAGAATAGAAAGGAGATGTACAGTGGGGAAAAAAAGTATTTAGTCAGCCACCAATTGTGCAAGTTCTCCCACTTAAAAGATGAGAGAGGTCTCCAATTTTCATCATAGGTATGCCTCAACTATGAGAGACAAAATGAGGGGAAAAATATCCAGAAAATCACATTGAAGGATTTTTAATGAATTAATTGGTAAATTCCTCTGTAAAATAAGTATTTGGTCACCTACAAACAAGCAAGATTTCTGGCTCTCACAGACCTGTAACTTCTTCTTTAAGAGGCTCCTCTGTCCTCCACTCGTTACCTGTATTAATGGCACCTGTTTAAACTTGTTATCAGTATAAAAGACACCTGTCCACAACCTCAAACAGTCAGACTCCAAACTCCACTATGGCCAAGACCAAAGAGCTGTCAAAGGACACCAGAAACAAAATTTTAGACCTGCACCAGGCTGGGAAGACTGAATGAGCAATAGGTAAGCAGCTTGGTGTGAAGAAATCAACTGTGGGAGCAATTATTAGAAAATGGAAGACATACAAGACCACTGATAATCTCCCTCGATCTGGGGCTCCGCGCAAGATCTCACCCCGTGGGGCCAAAATTATCACGAGAACGGTGAGCAAAAATCCCAGAACCACACGGGGGGACCTAGTGAATGACCTGCAGAGAGCTGGGACCAAAGTAACAAAGGCTACCATCAGTAACACACTACGCCGCCAGGGACTCAAATCCTGCAGTGCCAGACGTGTCCCCCTGCTTAAGCCAGTACATGTCCAGGCCTGTCTGAAGTTTGCTAGAGAGCATTTGGATGATCCAGAAGAGGATTGGGAGAATGTCATATGGTCAGATGAAACCAAAATAGAACTTTATTGTAAAAACTCAACTTGTCGTGTTTGGAGGAGAAAGAACACCATACCTACTGTGAAGCATGGAGGTGGAAACATCATACTTTGGGGCTGTTTTTCTGCAAAGGGACCAGGACGACTGATCCATGTAAAGGAAAGAATGAATGGGGCCATGTATCGTGAGATTTTGAGTGAAAACCTCCTTCCATCAGCAAGGGCATTGAAGATGAAACGTGGCTGGGTCTTTCAGCATGACAATGATCCCAAACACACCGCCCGGGCAACGAAGGAGTGGCTTTGTAAGAAGCATTTCAAGGTCCTGGAGTGGCCTAGCCAGTCTCCAGATCTCAACCCCATAGAAAATCTTTGGAGGGAGTTGAAAGTCCGTGTTGCCCAGCGACAGCCCCAAAACATCACTGCTCTAGAGGAGATCCGCATGGAGGAATGGGCCAAAATACCAGCAACAGTGTGTGAAAACCTTGTGAAGACTTACAGAAAACGTTTGACCTCTGTCATTGCCAACAAAGGGTATATAACAAAGTATTGAGATGAACTTTTGTTATTGACTAAATACTTATTTTACCGAGGAATTTACCAATTAATTCATTAAAAATCCTTCAATGTGATTTTCTGGATTTTTTTTTTCTCATTTTGTCTCTCATAGTTGAGGTATACCTGTGATGAAAATTGGAGACCTCTCTCATCTTTTAAGTGGGAGAACTTGCACAATTGGTGGCTGACTAAATACTTTTTTGCCCCACTGTATTTACCTTCTTAACATGTTTTGACTGTACACTGCAGCCTTCGTCAGAAGAGTCAGCTGATTGCTGCCAGGTGACATTTATCAGCTGTTTTTCGTAGGCGGGGCCAGCTCCGCAGATCTGTCGGATCCACCGAGCCGGCCCCGCCTTCCGCCGTCAGATGGTCTCTGGAGAATGTGATCCCAGGTGTGGGAAAGCATAAAGGCCCCCTATCTCGGTTCATGGTGTCTTTTCTCCGCTTCCTGATTTCTATGGCCTCCTTGATCCAGCGTTTGTGTCTGTTGCTCTCTGATCCAATAATTTTTGCGTTGTCCCAGTCCATGATGTGATTATTTCTTTTGCAGTGATCTGATATTGCTGATTTTAAAGTTTCTTGTTCTGCTTTTTCTTTTTGTGATCTTGTGAGTCGTCCTTGTGTTTCCTTCTCACATTCCTTCTGGTGTTCTTTTTTTCTTGTGGTGAATGATCTTCCAGTTTCTCCAATGTAGGTTTTGTTGCATGATCTGCATGGTATTTCATATATTACATTGCATTTTTTGTCTTGTTCTACTCTGTCCTTGGGGTGTACTAATAACTGTCTTAATTTTTTGTGTGGTTTTACTGCTGTTTATTTTGTATTTTTTCATGATCCTTTGAATTGGTTCCGTGATCCCTCGTATGTATGGTATGGTTATGGTGTCCTTGTTTTTGATTTCGGCTTTTGTTCTGTGTCTTATTTCCTGTTTGTTTTCTTTGTTTTTGACTTGCTGTTTCCCTTTGTTTATGGCCCATACTGGATATTGGCAGCATATAAGTGCATGTTTTATGCGGTTTTCCTCCTCCTGTCTGTCTTCTTGGTCTGTGATGATGGTGGCCCGTTCATATAACGTCCTGACAACTGATAGCTTGTGTGCTGTGGGGTGTTCCGATGTCCATAGTAGGTATTGATCTGTGTGGGTTGGTTTCCTGTAGACTGTGATTTTTATGCTGCCGTCATCGTTGTGGTGGATTTTCATGTCCAGAAAGGCTATGGTGCCATTTTCCTCCTCTTTGTGTGTGAATTTTATATTTCCAGTGCTGTCCGTGCTGTTCAGATGGTCAGTGAGTTAATTAATTAGTTAACTTAATAGTTAATTAGTTAACTTAATAAGAACAAAAGATAGATAATTAAAAGAAGACAAAATGAACCTACTTCAGCTAAAGGGGGGTAGCTATACTGGTAAACAGAAGAATACACTTTGTTGTGAATAACACCATAACAGATCCGGAAGGTAGATTTATAATATTAAAAATCTCAGTCCAAAATTTGGATCTATGTATTGCAAGTGTTTATGGCCCAAATGTTGATGACCCATCCTATTTTCACACTTTTTTCACTTCTCTTTCTGAGCACTTGGACACTACACTTATAATAGGAGGGGACTTCAACCTGGTATTAAACCATGCAATTGACAGGCTCAGTACATCGGGGAATTACCGAAAATGGCAGGCTACTGACACTCTCAAACAGTACATGAATGATTTTGGTCTTTGCGATGAATGGCGTTCTCTTCACCCAACTCTTCGGGAATACACTTTTTTCCCATCAGTTCATAGTTCACATTCGCGTCTAGATTTTTTTTTAGCCAGTAACTGTTGTGAGGGACATCACAGACACTGAAATATGTTCAAATCAAGCTATTAGCGATCACCATCCAGTATCTCTTACAAATAGGAAATACTGGATACTGTAAATAGGAAAGCTACAAGGGAAACTAGGGGCTGGAAATTTAGTATATCACTACTGAAAGACAAACACTTTATTAACTACTTTAATAAAGAGTGGGAATCATATCTGGAATATAATGATGTGCCAGGAATATCCCCAGGTGTTCTTTGGGAAGCAGCAAAAGTGGTCATGCGAGGTAAAATAATCTCTTATTGTTCATATAAGAATAAAAAAGAAAAAGCACTGGTACTGGACTTGGAACAGAAAATTAAATCACTGGAGACAACCTGTGCCGTTTCACCACAGGAACAGACACTTAACGATCTGAGAAAATTAAAGCTGGAATTAAAATAAATTACAAACAAAAGAGCACAGTTTTTAATACAAAGACTGCATCTTGAGAAGTTTGAACACAGTAATAAATCGGGGCGATGTCTTGCGAACCAGCTTAGATTGAATAAAGAAAAAACAACTATCCACTCTATCAAGGATATGACTGGAAATGTTACCCATGAGCTTGAAGAAATAAATAACTCCTTCAGAAAGTTTTATGAAAACCTCTACTCATCTTAGGTTAACCCATCTGACTCAGAGATAAATAAATTTTTGGACAATATTAATTTACCACAATTAAATAATGAACAGATTGCAGCTCTGGATGCACCTCTTCAGGTGTCTGAACTCCAGGAGACACTTATGCACATCCCAAACAACAAAGCCCTGGTACCAGATGGTTTTCCAGTAGAATTTTATAAAGAATTTTGGCCTGTGATGGCACCTACTTTTTTTTTTTTAAATGGTGAACCAAATCAAAGAAGATAATGTAATTCCTCCAAATATGAATTTGGCTAGTATTATCCTGCTCCTTAAACCTGGAAAAGAACCTACGCTTCCAGCTACCGTCCCATCTCACTTATGAATGTCGATCTTAAAATAATTTGCAAAGCTCTCGCCAAAAGACTGGAAAGGATAATTCCATTTTATACACCCAGATCAAACAGGTTTCATCAAGGGTAGGCACTCAGCTGATAATACACCTAGGCTATTTAATTTAATAGACTACTGCAAGATCAATAACATAGAAACTACAATCTTGTCCCTGGATGCAGAGAAAGCCTTTGACCGTGTTAAATGGAAATTTCTTTTTATGGTGTTAAACAAGTTCGGGTTTGGTTCATCTTTCATAAACTGGATTAAAACACTATATAGGTGTCCAGCTGCGTCTGTCCGAACAAATGATCAGACTTCCAGAAGCTGGAGGACACTACCTTTATCATTAATGGGAAGAGTCACAACCGTTAAAATGATGGTCCTTCCTAAAATCAATTATTTGTTCTCAATGATCCCTACCCAACCATCAATGGCCTAGTTTAAGTCTCTAGACTCAAATATAAGTAAATTTTTATGGAAGGATAAACCATCACGGATTAGTTTAAAAACCTTCCAAAAAGCAAAAGAGTGCGGAGGCTTAGATTTACCATCCATCTTCTACCGCTTAATCCTTTACGGGTCGCGGGGGGGCTGGAGCCTATCCCAGCATCTTTGGGCGAGAGGCAGGGTACATCCTGGACAGATCGCCAGTCCATCACAGGGCCAACACAAAGAGACAGACAACCATTCACTCTCACATCCATACCTAAGGACAATTTAGAATCCCCAATTGATGCCAATTAACCTAACCTGCATGTCTTTGGCATGTGGGAGGAAACCAGAGTACCCGGAGTAAACCCACGCAGACACGGGGAGAACATGCAAACTCCACACAGAAGGGTCACCGATGGTCTGGGGGTGGGATCGAACCCACGATGGTCAAGGGTGGAATCGATCCCATGACCTTCTTGCTGTGCTGCCACTGTGCTAACCACTGCGCCACCGTGCAGTTTGTTTCAAAATGGACAAAATCAACCCCACTAGGAAACCCATGGTAAGATGCTGAACAGGCTCTCTGTGGGTCGCTAAATATCTCTGACTTACCTTTTATAAGTCCCTGTATTAAACGCCATGACTGTTTTAAAAGTATTAATATCAGCTCCTCTCTGATGGCTTGGTGGAAATTTTTAAAAATAACAGGGTCTTCACTTGTCCCCGTAAACTCACGCCCATTTGGAATAATCCTGATATCCTGCAACAAAAGAAGACATTAAAATTTCCACTATGGCAAGAGAAGGGAATAAATAACTTAGAACGTCTTATTCAAGGTGGAAATTTTATCCAATTTCAGGATCTAGTGTCACAATACGAAATCAGTGATAAAAAGTATTTTGAATATCAGCAGCTTAAATCCATAATAAAAGCAAGATTTAATCTTAATCAGACAGGTTTAGAAGTACCAGTTAAGGTGGCAGAGTTTCTAAATCTCCGTTCCCCAAAATTGATATCGAAAATACATGGACTATTATCAAAGTTGGATGAGTCCGTATCTCTTCCAATATCAAAATGGGAGACAGACTTATCGATTAATAAGGAGGAAAGTTTCTGGACACAAATATGTTTAAACACTTTTAAGATGACTAAAAACTCTAACTTACAACTTATACAGTATAAAGTTCTACATAGAATTCATTACACAGGACAAAGGATGTTCAAAATGGGCCTGAGTCACACAAATATCTCCTCTCACTGCATCAGCAATGTCCCAGATAGCTATATGCATGCTATGTGGTCCTGTGCACCGGTTCAAAAGTTCTGGCAGAAGACATGTGAAGACCTGTCGGCATGGCTTGGGTATAGTGTCCCACCCTCACCCTCACTTTGCATATTAGGTGATTTAAGTGAAATAAATATAGATGCAAGGATGTCACACATGGTTCTCACTGCCTTATGCATCGCAAAGAAAACTATCCTCATGAATTGGAAATCAAGAAATAACTTGTGCATGGCTTATTATAATAACTTACTATTGGATTATATTAGCCTGGAGAGAATGTCAGCCTCCTCAAATAATCAATTGGCGGAATTCAATTATTTCTGGTCCCCGCTTGTTAATTCTATAATCTGAGGGGTGGTGGGTGGTGACTCGCTCTCCTTGGCACTTCTGGCGGCTGGCTGTGCCCCGACCGCGGGTGTCTTGGGGGCCTGTTCCGGGGTGGCTGTCTGTCTGGCCCTGGGGGGAAGGGGGGGTGGTTGGGGGGGCTGCGGAGTGGGCCGGGGGGTTGGGCTGTGGCCTCTGGCCGGCTGGCCTCACCCCTCAGGGGGGTGTCTGGGTCTGGCCCTTGGCCCCTGGTTCTGGGGGGGGGGGGGGCGTCCCTCCCGGGCCGGGGTTGGGTGTGCACCGGTGGTGGGGGTTGTCCCCGTTGCATCCTTGCACGGCGGGGTCATGTTCTCCCTGGGGCCCTGGTGGCACCCTGGGGTTGGTGCCTGCATCCTGAGTCGCCCTCCCCGTCCACTGAGGTCTGCGTGTGTGTTTGTGTGTGTGTGTGTGTAAGAGAGAGTGGGTGTGAGTGTGGGCTTGTGTATGAGCGGATGCGGAAGTGGGTGTGTGTTGAGTGGGCAGGGGGGGCTGTGTGTGGGTGTAGGTGGGCATGTGTGATGGTGGGTGGAGGTACGTGTGTGTATGGAAGCGGTTATTTGTGGGTAGATGTCTGGGGGGTGGAGGATGTGTGTATGGGTAGGAGAACTTTGTTGGGTGGCATGGGTTGGGCAGTCCATCTAGTGGCATGGGGGCTGGCGTTTCGGGGCCTGCTTGTCCTGGCCGCCCTGCTGTTTTGTTGTGGGGTGAGGCGCTTTGTCGCCATCGACCCTGGTGTCATTGGCGGCGGGTGTGTGTTGGTGCTTGGGGGGCCATTGGCGCGGGTTGATGGCCGTGTTTCCATCGGGTTGCTCCGGGGTGGCTGTGGTTGCAGGGTGGCCTGCGGCTGTCGGTGCGCGTCTGGGGTGGGTAGTCGTTGGCCTGCGTGGGCGCTCGGGGGTGTCGCCTAGCATGTTGGGCGCTGTGTGGGTCCGGCCCATTGTTCACTATTGTGACTGTTGTTGTCCATGTTTGTGTGTGTAAGATGAGTGGAAATATGTATGGCTGCCCCATCATGCTAGTGGTGCTGGGAGCGCCGGGGCATGATGCTGGTGGGTCCTGAGCTGCTTCCACTGGCGGTCCTCGCCCTGGGTTGGGATTTGGGGGCAGTGGGTGGCCTCATGAACCAGTCTGCAAGCTGGTTTCTGGGGGGGACAGCCTCGCTTTTAGACCGCCTACCTCCCGGTCTTATTTCCTGCCCTCCCCCTCCCCCTGACTCTGGGTGGAATATACATCTTTTTTGTTACATTTAGGGCTTTGGGGTGGGGGTGTGCCACACTGTGTCAGTGAAGGGGATACCTTTGCTGCGTGGTGGGGCTGCACTTACCTCAATTTTAATTGCATTTTAGACACTGAGGGCTTGGGGGGGATGGGGCCCCTGCTGCCCATCGCAGTGGCTAGCGGTGCTCCAATCACTATCCCCCCAATTTTAATTGCACTTTGGTAGTCCACACATTTACACACAATTATGTTATATAACCGACACACACCCACCATGTTCTGTGCGGGAGGAGGGGGTGGGGGTCTTCCCCCACCCCTGTTGCCCTGCTCTTGCTGGGGGTGTGGGGGCCTGGTGAGGAGCCTGGGGACCTATCATGTTGTCAAAATCCCTGGGTGCTACTGAATATATAGCTACAACCAAGGAAGTGAGAGGGGGGCTGAATATGAGTCTAAGTGAGAGTGAGGGGGTGATGAATGGAGGTGGTAATGGTGGGTCGGTTTTGTGCGGCGCTTTGCATGCCGGGTGGCATCTTGGGGCGCCTGCGGTGGTCTTCTCATTGTTTGCTCAGATGGGCGCCGGGGGTAGGGGCCTGCTTCTGTGGCCTGCGCCGGTGGTCTCCCTGGTCACTGCCGGGCACTGGTGCATGTTCAGGCTCGCTGCATCTGCTTCGCAGCTACCTTATGAAACAAAGGTGAATGAGGGGTGAATTTGAATGGGTACAGGAGTGAGAGAAAATGGGTCGGTCTGGGTGAGTGAGAGGGATATGCATGGGAGCATGTGGGTGTGAAGGTGTGGGGAGGGGTGTGTCTGCGAGTCGGGAGGTGCTGGATTAAGGTGGGTAGTGCCTCTCGGCAATGTGGGCTCCCCTGGGCAGGGGGACTTCTTTGGACGTGGGGGTCCCTGGGGTGTGCGACAGAGGCGCTGGGGCGGGCCCGCTGTGGGGGTGCCTGGGGGGCTCGCGCCGGGGGGGCGCAGGCCGGTCTCTGCCCCAGGGAGTGGGGTTGCTGGCCTCCTGGGGCCCGGGGGCGGACGTTGGCCCCACTGGGGGGGGGGGGGGGGTCAGGCGGGTCCGGGGGTGTGGGCTCACCGCGCCGGCCGCCGAGCAGCCTGGCCTCCCTTGATCGTCCCTCCGGGGGCGGATGCCTGGCTTTCCTGGGGCTTGCTGACCTTGGGGCTGGGGGTTGGTGGCGCTGCCTTGCCTACTCGGGGTTCCCGGGGCGAAAGCTGCTGCGACCAGCCCTCCACTTCGTATGTTTCCTGACAAACCACTCACATGCACACACTTATTTTGTGCGCGTTCTCATATATATGCACACAGACATACATGCACAAGTGTCTCTCCTTTAACAGGTGCGAAAACCAGACTCGTGTTGAGACATCTTCGGTGGAAGAAGCAGTTTGTCTTTTGTTTTGTTTTTTTGTTTTTTTTGTCTGTTCCCATCCCTTTTCTTTTCCCCCTTGACACACTTCCTTTCCCTCTTCCCCATCCTGTTGGGTCTTCCATGGGTAAAACAATTAAAATAAAGTATTTGTCATGCGGTGATCCTCACGGATCACCATGAGATGCCAAGAGTCCACCAGTGAGTTTTTGCGATGATGTTTTATTTATACAAGGCAAGACAGGACAAGGCTGTGAGCCGTTCTCGGCACAAACACACACAAACTAATACTTGGGCTCCCAGGGCTGCCCCCAGCCACTATGAGCTAAACTGTGACATAACTATGGAACACGAACCTGACATGAAGGTCTTACGATGCTCTGACAGAGCATGACGAGGCGTAGACCATAACTTGACAAGACGTAGACAATCTGACATGATGTTGACCAATTCTCCTGCGACATTACCGTCGCCAGCGCTCGCTTTTAAAGGCGAACACTAATGAGCAGTAATGACGCACAGCTGACCAGCCTTGACAGGCGGAAGCCCCACCGAGCACCTTCACAGCCCGGTGAGGCCAGAATACAACCCACAGCTGTCAAGGCCGGCAGCCAGTTGAACTTCGCCCGAGCGCTATCAGAACCCAGCGCTCGGGTCGTAACAGTATTAAAAGTTATTACAGGAGGAGTTTACAACAATATACAATACACAGTTAGGTACTGTATAAGCTCCTCTTGACAAAGTAAATCTGTTTTGGCACAATAAGGGTGACAGATCCCTGTTCTGTTTGCCTAGCTGCCTGACAGGACAAGGGGGAAAAAGAAAATAAATAAATAAATAAAATAAATAAATATAGGTGATAGGTACAGGATAGATGAATGTAAAATAGGAGGAGCTGATATCTCTGACCACAATGCTGTATATTTAAAGATTCAGTTAAATGCCCGAACGAGACAAACGAGTTGGAGACTCAGTGTGGGAATACTGAACAATAAAGAACTGGTAGAGGATATAAAAAAAGAAATCAAACAATATATCGAAGAAAACAATTACAGGGAAGTGGATCCACCCATACTATGGGATGCTTTGAAGGTGGTTATTCGAGGAAAACTAATAGCAAAAATGGCATTATTGAAAAGAGCAAGATTGGAAATCTATAAGAAATACTCAGAGAAGTTAAGGGAATGTGAGAAGAAATATCAAGACACAAACGATTAGGAGGTATTTCAACAAATCAAGGATACCAAAAAGAAAATAGATGATGTACTACTGAATGAAATTGAGAAAAGAAACTTATTCTTAAGACAGAATTATTATGAAATGGGCTCGAGATCTACAAAATTATTAGCAAAACATATAAGAAAACAACAGGCGATAAATACAATACACAAAGTTAAAGACCCACTAACTAAGGAGATAATTGATGATCCAGAAGAGATAGAAAGAATATTCTATCAGTACTATAAAAATTATATATGCAGCCACCTGCTGCAGAGGAGAACGAAATGAGATCCTTTTTAAATGATTTGGATTTACCAGCAATTGACACCTCACAAAATGATAGATTAACAGCCAAAATTACAGAAAGAGGTAGAAGAAGCAATAAATTCATTAAAAAATAAATCTCCAGAGAATGATGGATATCTAGCAAAATGGTACAAACTGTTTAAAGAAGAACTAATTCCACTGCTCCAGACATCCTTTAATTGGCCGCTCAAAAAATAAAATCCCACCAACATGGTCAGAAGCAATAATAACAGTCATTCCCAAAATGGATAAAGATAAGAACGAGTGCCACAACTATAGACCAATCTCAATGTTAAACATAGATTACAAGCTATATACAAAAATAATAGCCAAAAGATTAAACACATTTCTGGCAGAACTAATAGATGAAGATCAAACAGGGTTTATAAAGGGACGTAAAACCCAGGACAATATTCGGAGAACCTTACATATCATAGAACAGGCACAAAAGAAAAAACAAAGTACAGTCTTGATGAGTATAGATGCCGAAAAGGCATTTGATTGTGTGAATTGAAGATATCTATATTTGGTACTAGAGCGGTTAGGATTTAATGAAAAATCAATACAGGTGATCAAAACACTTTACAAAGAGCCTACAGCCAGAATAAAACTAAATGGAAGCTTGACTAGTAAAATACATCTGCAAAGGTCCACAAGACAAGGATGCTGCCTATCACCGGCTCTCTTTGCCATTTACATTGAACCATTGGCCCAAGCGGTTCGACAAAATGAGAAACTTAAAGGTGTCACAATCAAAGGAATAGAACATAAAATTGGACTTTTTGCTGATGATGTAATGGTCTTCCTCAAACAGCCAAACACAACACTTCCCATAGTGATGAAGCTCCTTGAAACATATGGCCATTTATCAGGATATAAAATAAATATTTCTAAAACTCAGATACTTACAATTAATTATACACCCTCAATAACAATTCAGAAGTCTTATAAATTTAACTGGAGTATGAGGCGAATTAAATACTTGGGAGTGTGGCCGCACATGGCCAAAACATAATGAGCAGCATCTTTGATAAGAACAAAGGGCAGAGTTTTCTTGGAGATAACAGGAAGCTGTGAAATGTGATCTTTTGTGTGTCAGAGACGGCTTGGAGGATGCTTTGTGTGCCAGAGTCTGTGAGGGGGATGTTAAAGGATTAAGGAAGTGCATGCAATGTGATCTTTTATGTGAATGCAATGTGACCTTTTGATATGTAGAAGGACCTGAGTATATAAGTGAAGAGTTCTGTGTGAGATGCCCTCTTTTCTACTATGCTCATGAGAGAGAATGTGTAATAAACTGCTTGAGACCAACTTGCCTCATCATTTACACATTCTACAGGAGTAACATTAACAAAAGACCTCTCTGAACTATTCAATATAAATTATGAAAAGGTATATCAAGATATACAGAAAGATATAGAAAGATGGGCAACCCTACCACTGGAATTTAATTAAAAATCAAAATAGTTAAAATGAATATACTACCCAAATTTCTGTTCCAATCGTTACCAGTAGAGATCCCTCCAGACCAATTTATAAAGAGGGACAAAACAATATCCAGGTTCATTTGGGGAGGTAAACGACCCAGAGTTAGATATCAAACTCTCCAGCTTTCCAAAGACCTAGGCGGAATGGCATTACCGAAATTAAAGGAATATTTTTATGCTGCTCAATTAAGACCTTTGTACTGTTGGTGCAATCCAAATTTTGTAGCAAAATGGAAAGATATAGAAAAAGAAATATCAAATATTCCAATTCAAACTGATTGGAGATAAAGACTTATATAAGAAATTCAAACATGAAATTGATTCAATCAGTGAACATACATTAGACACATGGTTTAAAATCTTGAAATGATACAAGATTAAGGAAGACATGAAAATTCTGAATTGGGTAGGATATGATAAAAATTTTAAACCAAATCAATACGACCAGAGATTTAAAAGATGGACAGAAAAAGGAGCCACAGCTTGGTGTGTTCTAGAAAAGAAAGGAAAGTTGGAGAGTTATCAGAATTTAAAAGAAAAATATGAATTGGGGATCTCTGATTTTTTCAGATATCTCCAACTAAGAGACTACTACACAAAAGTAATCCGGGTGGATCCCTCCAAGGAAGTGAATGATGTGATAAAAGTCATAATTAAAGCATATAAAGAAAATGAAAAGAAATTTATATCAACGTATAAAGCATTAAACCTAAATAATAAACATACAACCAAGTATATAAAAAAGAAGTGGGAGAAAGAAATTGGCATAGAAATCACTGAAGATGAATGGCAAAATATATGCAAGACTCACCACTCATCCACTAGTTCGCAGATTTGGAGGAAATTTGCCTGGAAAAACTTGTGTGTTACTTTATCACACCAAAGATAAAAAATAAACAACTCAACCAACCTCAGAAATGTTGGAGAGAATGTGGAGAATACAATGTGGATCACACGCATGTTTTTTGGAAGTGTAAAAGAATAGCTGTGTTTTGGGAAATAAGTGAAATGTTACAGAGGATAATAGGATACAAGATCCTTATGACCTGTAAGATACTTTATCTTTGTGATCTAACAGAGGCAAACATCTTGGGGAGTGATAGATATCTTGTCAAAGTATTGTTAGCAGCGAGTAAAAAAGCCAAAACAAGGAATTGATTGAAGAACCACCTACAAAGGACCAATATTGGGCTATTATAGAAGACATTTACATAATGGAAAAACTAACACACAAACTACAAATACAAGAAGCAGAATTTGACGAAAAGTGGGAAAAATGGACAATCTACAAATCCCGAAATGGCAATAAATAACTGGACTTCAAGGAAATAATGTGGACTATGGGGGGGAACAAGAGCTAATGTCGGACTCGAGCAGTGGATGTTATTGATTTGTTTTTTTGTTGATGTTGCAGGTTTCTTTCTTCTTTTATATACACATTTTTTGTGGATGATTTAAGCTGAAAAACTAATAAAAATCTAAGTGACAAAAAAAGAAATGAGCTTTCGCATTAGGATTGCTGGACTCCCCCTCAGAGATAGGTTGAGGAGCTCAGTCATCCAGGAGAGGCTAAGAGTAGAACCACTGCTCCTCCATATCGAAAGGAGCGAATTGAAGTGGTTTGGGCATCTGATCAGGATGCCTCCTGGATGCCTCCCACTTGAGGTGTTTCGGACACGTCCCACTGGAAGGAGACCCCGGGGCAGACCCTGGACACACTGGAGAGACTACATCTCCCAGCTGGCCTGGGAATGTCTTGGTATCCTCTCTGAAGAGCTGGAGCAGGTGGCCGGGGAGAGGGAAGTCTGGGCTTCTCTGCTTGAGCTGCTGCCTCCGTGACCCAGACCCCCAGAAAAGCAGTAGAAAGTGGATGGATGGTTGGATGGATGGATGGAGTGGAGAGGAGGGGAGGGGGAAGGTGGGGCTGAAAAGTTCATAGTTAAATTTGACCAAATGTGGTTTATTTTTCAACTGCAAGCAGGGATCCAAGCACTGCAACACCAGTGGAAGAAGTGTGTGGACTGAAGGGGAGACAGTGTTGAAAAATAAACAACATTTGGTCAAATTTGACCACTATGAACTTTTCAGCCTATGAACTTTTCAGCCCCACGTATGTGTCCAGTATTTGGCTGTGTGAGCAAGAAATCTTCTTTTAAATTACATGTCTTACCCACAGACATGAAAATACGACAGCAATGATTAGTTTTATTTGTAAAAACTTCAGTGTCCCTGCTAAAATACTGGAGAAGACACAGGTTTGCACCCTACATGCTGGGGGAGACGGCTTTGGTGTGCGTGGCGCAACGTCTGGGCGAGTATCGTTGTAGGTAAACCTGAGGAAGGATCATTCTTGGTGGAGCGAAGAGACAGTTGCTGCCTGACTGGAGGGCTCCCCTTGCCTCACTGGGAGCTTCCGCCAGTGCGCCCTGCCAGCTGCCTCGCCTCTCCCTGGAGCGAGCCGGGAACAACATTCCGAAGGAACTGACTGAGCACTGCTCGGCTCCTTCCTCTTCCCTCGAAGGAGCCGTCTTTAATTACCCACTCACAGCGGATCGCCTCGCTAAGGGCCAGCAAGCAGTTTGCCTCGGAGCAGCTCGAAACAAGGTGAGCTCCAAAGGAAGGAGGGCGAGGAGTGCCTTGGAGGTGAGCCGGCTGGCAGACGCACCAGACCGAGATGAACTGCTCACCGGCCACCAATGAGGTGATCCGCAGTGAGTGGGTAACCAGAGACCGGTGGGGAGCCTTCCAGGCTGGAAGTTCCAGCCTCCATGCCAGGCCAGGCAGCAACTCTTCCGTGGGTTCACCTACGACTGTACTTTCTTAAGTCAGATCGCCCTTTTCAGAGCCTTGTACAATGTCCTCATCTTCTTCCAGCTACTGGTGGGTGGGAGTATGGTTGGAGCTAATTAGAATATTCATAGATCTGTGCATACTTAAGTAGATCAAAGACATAAAAACTCTTTCCAAGCCATTCTAAGGCAATGAAAGTTTTTTGTGATTAAAAAGCTACAATATACTATTTTGGGCAAAACACATTGGTTTTTGAGGTGGTTTTAGAGCCGCCAGAGTGAGTCTTTAAATCAAATCATTTTTGCTGAATTAGGAAATATAAATACCTTAAGGTAGTTTATGTTGTGCCGTGAAGCTTTCCTCTCACTGCTCCATTTGCTGCACGTTGCATTATGGGATATATTGGCTAATGTAGTGACCATCCGTTGTACACTACTTTTCAAAATGCATTTTGAGAGTACTATATAGTGAATTAAATTTTCAGTTAAGATTTCGAACAGCACTACAAAATGGCTGATTCACTACAGTATATAGAACACTATATGGGGAACGAGTGAACATTTCAAACACAGCTATAGAGAACTGAAGGAGGGGGCATGTTGGTTTAAGAGCATAAGTTAAATAAAGGCTGTATATGGATTTCATTGTAAAGTGAGCTGTTAATATTTTAACCCATGAAAATATATTACATAATATGGGAGCTTTGATATGACTATCTTTCAGTTTTTTCATACAATCGTCATACAATTTTTCATACAATCTCCAGTGCAAATTCGATTGAGACCAGATAAATATTGTCCAGTAGTGAGTAAATCTTATTTGACAACTGGCCAATAGTCAGCCTACAAAGCAAATAGGTTGCTAGGAGACCCTTTAATATATGTGCAAATTAACACCCAAGTTCATTTTATTTTATACTACAGAGGCATCTAACATTGTGTTTATTCTTTCATTTTTTTTTTACAATACTGACTGTAAAATTGCAGATGCAAAACTGAGTATAAGAACTTTTTCTATATTATTTTTCTAATAAGGTTCTTGTTTTAAAACCTCTTTGCCCGTATCTTAATACATAATTGGCATTCATTGTTCCTGTATGGACCCACCTGTGGATCATGACAGTTCGGGGTAATGACAGCATCCCTTAGAGGGAAAGCCTTAGACATGCCCAGCCCTGCTATGTCCCAAAGGTGCCCCTGTCAGCTATGTGCCTCCGCCACTGTCACTGACTCTGTGTGTGTACATGTGTGTGTATGTGCGTGTAGGGGGGAACTTGTGCGTTCATTCTGCCCAGAACAAGACCCAATTTGATTTGCTCCATTGGCCTGTGAAGCTCGGCTGTGAGGCAGCACCTCTTTATTCCTCTAATGGCTTCCCTTCCCCGCTGCTGCTTACCCTTCCCCAGACAGCAGTTATGTGCACTCCTGTAAATATACTGTACATATACACAATGGAGGGAACAGTGGAAACTGATGCATGCACCTAAAAGCATGGAAGAGTCTGGAATGAAATGGAAAACATTTATCTGTGTTTGGCTGAGAAAGAGCACAGGCTGACCTTGGAGTCCAGGTCGCCATAATCTAGAAATACTAGGAGCCTTAGAAGAGCTTTGGGAAAGACCAGAGTGGCAGGACCTGCCCATCAAAATGGGAGGACAAGCACCAGAAGAAGTCCATTTTCACGGCTGGGGTACGAGCAGGGTTGCTCAATTTGTTTGTATTTTACCGTGGATGGTTTTCAGGGGCAATGAAGGTTAAGCTTTTTCCTGCTCTTGCCACCCACTCTATACCATATGGTATTACACCAGTCCTGCTCACCCTATCCCCTCCCCTATAAGTGATCTAAATGGTAGCTCTTGTGAGTTGAACCATATAAGTGAGTGTGATGGAAAGACATGTAAATTGCATTGCATAGGACATGCAATTGGTTCAATCTATAGCAAGCTAACAGCATGGTTCTGCCCAAACAGGCTTTCCAAGCGTCCATGTGTGACTTTGAGTCTAAATGGGTCATGCCATACAGGTACAATTCAATCACATATGAAATGAGTTTGCTGCAAGTAAACTTTAGAAATGATTTTCTTTGTCAAGTCTTATGTGCTAAGTTCAGTTAGTGTTTGCGTGGTTGTGGGTCTTAGAAAATTGCTTGGGCTGTGAGGGAGGGGGCGCTAATTTAAGAGCCTTAATAATGACCCCCTACCATTCTCTGCAGGAACTGCCTTCATTCGCCCATCACATCACATGCATGGCATGACATAGAAAGGGGAGATGCATGTCATTTTTGACACAGCTTGGCACTTACTGGCTGCAGGGGGAAGATGATTCTCTTTCTGCAATACCTGACTGTCAAAAAGGGAAGAAAGGAATAAGAAGGGAATCACTGATTTGGTTTTTTGATCTTCTTCTTGTCTTCCAAGATTGAAATAAACAAGACTGTCTTACTATATTCAATTCTGAATATTCAGCAGAAGCTCCGAGTACAGCATAATTTGTTTATTGCTGATATGAAAAAAGGGAAGAAGTTAGCATGCATATTGTTTATTTATCAGAATGCTGCACAATTCCCTAAAAGGACAGCTAGGGATTAATTGTGATTGACAGTCTTAACATTCAGGGCATTTTGATTAATAAAACTACAAATGGACAGAATGGGCTGGTTGGGCACATGGGCATATGTATGGACACTTTAAATATTTCATCCTGCTCTGTCTCAGAAGATTAATTGATCCTATATCAAGCCGATAAATCAGCTTTAGAGAAGTTAAAGAAAATAAAAGAAGAGCCAAGAGAGTGCGACAGTAAAAACTGTATCTCGGGATTTCCACACCTCAGAAATCCAATTGTATGACCTTTTTTCCTCTTCCTAAGAAGATGGCATCGTCACTATAAAAAGGCTGCTTTAAGCTTCCGGGGAAATGTTCACCAGACTGGCATGTCAGACACCATGAATGAGCTGCACATGGAGTTATAAAAACACTGACAGGCATTAAAATGCTGAGGTGTATGACATAAATATGAGGCAGATACTTTGCAAAACACCAGTACTGATACTAACACTTCATGTTAGTATAGTTCATATTTTTCAAGTTCATTTTTCCTCCCAAATATAAAGAACAAAATATCAGTATATATTTAGTCAAATATTATTTTCACTGTACAAGTCTGACATCTAATTCCATAACATGCATTAGCATCTCAGTTTTAAGTCTGGATGCTTCTTATTTTTTCAGAGATGACCAAAACCCTACAGTGCACTGAAAAAAGGGGGCCCCTTTGCATTGCCCCTTGATGCAACAGTCACTATAATCCAAGTGGCATGGTGTGTCCGCTGGTAAACGATTCGCATGAGAATCTCTCCCGCCTTTTTCCCCTCCGTTTATCTCAATTCTATAGTCTTCCTGTCTTTGACCCATGTTGAATGTAGCTTCCCATTTGGGCTTCCACACGTCTAGTCAGTTACATCTGAGCACATTCAAACTCTTCCAAACAGGATCTGAAAGCGTGTCATCACTCTGCCTGTCAGGAGAAGCAGGTCCCTTAATTTTATTTAAATTGAATTTTTTTTAAGTGATTCAGTTCAGTGGAAGGGTTTCTCAAGGTTGAGCTCAAAAAGTAAACACATATAACAGCTCACTGTTATGGGATACAGTTTGAACTATTTATATGTTTCATTCTCTTAAAAACTCTCCCTGTATCATAGACTTAATTAGTTCTGAATTGTGACCAAAAGTGTTCATCTTCTACAACAGATCCACACACCAGTTTCACGTGAATTAAAAAAAAAAATCATTATAAAATAACCCAATCTAATTTTCACTCGCTTACTGTCATCCCATGTACGACCCATCTTGTTAAAATTCTGCCTTTTTTTCCCCCCTACCTCCTTTTTCTTAACTTCTTCAATGCAATAGCCCTGTTAGGCAAACTTTTCAACTGCAGCAGAATTATTACCAAGGTAACAGAATTTCTTAACATAGATATAGCCACAAGCGATGATCATCGAGTCTTGAGCTGCTGCAGACTTCAAGTTTTTGTACTCTTTACTAACAAAATTCAAAAACCTAAGTTCTAACACACTTAGCAGACTCTCCTGAGATTTGAACCAGAGACCTCCAGCGAATCATACTGGCATAGCCATTTCCTCCACAGGGCAGTGTATACAAATGCCATGGGCCCCCCCATTTCCAGGCTGATGCACTAGGGCAGGGGTCGACAACCTGTGGTTCTGGAGCCACATGCAGCCCTTCAGCCCCCATGCTGTGGCTCCCTGCAATTATGTCTCAAAACACATGGAAACTAGTTCATTTTAATTTTTTTTTTTTCCAAATTATTGTTTGTTGGCTGTGGCACAGGTGTAGTGTGACCGACTACTGATCGGAGGGTCATGGGTTCAATTCCCACTCTGTCTGCAGTCTGCATGTCGAAGTGTCCTTGAGCAAGACACTGAACCCCCAGTTGCTCCTGGTGGCCAGGCTAGCGCCTGTGTGTGTATGGCAGCTCTGCCGCCATCAGTGTGTGAATGTGTGCGTGAATGGGTGGATAGCAGGATCTGTAAAGCGCTTTGGTCATCCAGAGATGAGAAAAAGCGCTATATAAGTGAACGCCATTTAGCATAGCCTCATAGCTATGCTAAACACGACAAATCGGCCCTCAGTTCCCAGCAGCTGAAAAGCAGAGGGTGCTAAGAATCCCCGGGTTCCAAAAATACATTTCTCTACTTACAATGTGAGAATTCTTATAGCTCAAGCAAGACTGTATGAGCTAGAACATGAACTAGCCGAAACCAAGTACAAGTGGGATATACTTGGTCTATCAGAAACAAAACAAAAAGGAGAACAACTAGTACAGCTAAGAGTGGACATGTGCTGTATACAAGAAGAAGAGAAGATTCGATCGGAGGAGTAGGCTTCCTCGTGCACAGACAGCTCAAAGATAATGTTATTTAGTTTGAGAGTTCAAGTGACTGAGTAGTATTCTTGACAATGAAGATCAACAAATGATACCAAATGCAAATTGTACAAGTTTATGCACCTACAACATCACACGAAGATGAGGAAGTGGAGGAATTTGATGAAGAGGTTGCAAAGATCATGGAGAAGAATGAGAGTTATTATAAGATCATCATGGGAGATTTTAACACGAAGATTGAGATTGAGATTGAGATTCAACTTTATTGTCATTACACATGTATGAATACAAGGTAACGAAACGTGACTTGGCATTTGGGCACGCTCTGCAGAGCGCATCCAAGGCCGGGGCAGCCGCTAGGATCAGCCAATACCAACAAGGAGATGGAGAAGCAGTGGGAAAATTTGGATATGGTGAAAGGAACAAAAGAGGTCCAAGATTAATACAGTTTGCAACAGTGAAGAACTTCACCATCACCAACACCTGCTTCAAGAAAAACAAGAATAGAAAGTGGACAAGGCTAAGTCCAAACGGAATAGAGATGACATCCTCAGCAAAATAGTACTCAACACAGGTGTGATAAAGAAAGTGAGTGCTGGAAGTGACCATGGTTAGATGCATCATCAGACTGGAAACCAGACTAGAGGCTAGAGAGAAACAAACTAATGAGAGGTGGAACATTAAAGGTGGACATCGAAAACCTATTACAAAAGAAGACAGAATTCCAAATCAAACTCCAAAATTGCTTCAAAGTGCTAGAGGTGGAAGATGGTATAGAAGAGCTCAACAAGAACATCATGAAGACCATCCAGGAAAGTGCACTGGAAATAGCAGGCACAAGAAAGATGAGAACGGAGGAGAAGCTGAAAGTACAAACAAGAGTTGGTGAAGAAAAGACAGGAAATGGTGAACCAGGGAATGATCAACTGATAAGTAAAGCCATAATACCAGCACTTAAAGAACAAGACGGCGCCATTACAACCAACCAAGAAAAGATAAATGAGAGATGCGCAGAATTCTACCAAAACCTCTACAGTGACACAGTTGAGGAACTAATGTGAACTGATGCAGAGGACTTGCCACCAATCACCTACAGCGAAGTAGAAAAGTAGTTAATGAAATGAAGATGAACAAAGCCCCCCGGAGAATAGTGATTGAGATGATCAAGGCAGGAGGAGACATGACAATAGGAAAGATCAGAGAGCTCTTCAATCAAATATTACGTGAAGAAAGGGTGCCTGAAGAATGGAAGAATGCAATAATCACTTTACTGTTCAAGAAGGGTGATGAGAAAGGTCTTGCAAATTATAGACCAATAAGTTTACGCTCACACATCTACAAGTTGTTCATGAAGATCCTGAAGAACAGAGTGAACAAGACCTTAGAAGAACATCAACCACCAGAGCAAGCTGCATACAGAAAAGGTTTTTCTACCATCAACCATTTACATACAGTATTACAAGTACTGGAGAAAGCAAGTGAATACTAATTGTCACTATACATGGCCTTTGCCGATTATGAAAAAGCTTTTGACTCCATCAAACACAAAGCAGTCTTTAAAGCCCTAGAACAGCATCAAGTACCAAATAAAATCATCAACCTTATCAAAAACACATACAAGAATGGAACAGCACAAATCAAAATGGAAAGGCTGAGTGGAAAGATCCATATTAGGAAAGGAGTACGTCAAGGAGACACTCTCTCCCCACCGATGTTTACAGCTGCCGTCGAAGAAATTTTCAAAAGAGTAGATGTAGTCTGTATTAACGGAGAAAGCCTGAATCACCTGAGATTTGCAGATGACATCATCCTATTTGCAGAAACGGAAGAACTCTGTGCCCTGCTTCACAAATTGAATATAGAAGGGGCAACAGATGGAATGAAGATGAATAAAAAGAAAACAGATTATGTGCTATAACACTGCAAGAAGAACATCAAGAACTGGAATACGCATCGATGGAAAAATGCTAGAAGAAGCGGAAGAGTACAAGTACCTAGGAAAAGTGTTAATATCTGACAATGGAATGGACAGAGAAATCAATCAATGAATAACATCTGGTTGGAAGAGATTTGGTCAATACAGTCAGTTCCTGAAAGACCCCAAACTACCAACATGTCTAAAAAAGAAAATCATGAACACTGTTATCCAACCAGAAAAAGTAAAATCACAGCGGAAAATAGAGTTTAATTCTGTGTGGACAGATTAATTTGCATTCATGTATGGTTGTTATGTGCCGAGAATTTCTCCACAAGAACACAAGGAGAAAAATAGCCGCCTCATCTGCAGACCCATAAAAATTCTTAAATGTGATTATCTAAAATCAACACCTTTATTGTCCTTAAAAATGAGAAACAATCCTTGAATTCCTGCTCAATAAACTAAAAATTAGTAGCCAGCAGTATAAATGCTGGATTCACCAGACATGACTGAAGTCTGATATAGAGTCAATTTATTTTCACCATCACAACTCAATACTTCCTGAGTTATGTAAGAACAAAAGCTCTTTATAGCAATTCCACTTTTAGAATGGTTGTGTCTGTTATGTGCTATTATTGTGAAACGCCATCAACCAAATATACTTGTCTGAAATCAACAACCTACTGTACAGCCGACAGTTTTCATTCACAATTTGTAAAAAAAGAGAGGAGAGAAGATTCTCCAGGATTTCGCGATGTTGTGATTCCATCAGTTCACACAAAATCAGCCAGTGAGTGCAACTATTGCACGACCTTGCAACTTTGTCCAATCCTCGTCAACTTCCGCCAATTTCACCAATCACATTTGTCTGACTGGCGCTCAAACGCTCAGTCTAACCAACCAAATGCATTACTGCACTGCATTCACTTCCGTGTTTACAAAGAGTATTAACGGAACACATCAGCAAACAGATTTAAAAATGAAGTGTGTGATTTAAAAAAAAAAAAAAAAAAAAAAAAAAAAAACACCTCACCCACGAGGTTTCCAACACCGTCCCTTCCATCTCCCCCAGTCTGCCGGTGGACATTTCGTCACGTCTCCATCCTGACTGCATGAACGAAGCGCTAGGTTTGTGTTGAAAAACGTCCGCCTGCTCCAAAGGCACCCCTGTCGCGGGAGTGCACGTGAGGAAAAACACCATAAAACCACAAACACAACGCGCAAATCTCACACTACAGCCAGTGTTTGAACATTTTATACATCTTTAGAGGTAAAATCATTACTACATCTGGTCAATGCACTTTAAAACTGTAAATCTCTGGTCTGGACAGACAATCGCACCCTCCCCACCGGCCATCCCGCTGTAAATGAAAGATGTGTGTCTGAACAGATAAGTGTACAGTGGGGCAAAAAAGTATTTAGTCCGCCACCAATTGTGCAAGTTCTCCCACTTAAAAGATGAGAGAGGTCTCCAATTTTCATCATAGGTATACCTCAACTATGAGAGACAAAATGAGAAAAAAACAAAAAATCCAGAAAATCACATTGAAGGATTTTTAATGAATTAATTGGTAAATTCCTTGGTAAAATAAGTATTTGGTCACCTACAAACAAGCAAGATTTCTGGCTCTCACAGACCTGTAACTTCTTCTTTAAGAAGCTCCTCTGTCCTCCACTCATTACCTGTATTAATGGCACCTGTTTGAACTCGTTATCAGTATAAAAGACACCTGTCCACAACCTCAAACAGTCAGACTCCAAACTCCACTATGGCCAAGACCAAAGAGCTGTCAAAGAACACCAGAAACAAAATTGTAGACCTGCACCAGGCTGGGAAGACTGAACGTGCAATAGGTAAGCAGCTTGGTGTGAAGAAATCAACTGTGGGAGCAATTATTAGAAAATGGAAGACATACAAGACCACTGATAATCTCCCTCGATCTGGGGCTCCACGCAAGATCTCACCCTGTGGGGTCAAAATTATCACGAGAACGGTGAGCAAAAATCCCAGAACCACATGGGTTAACCTAGTGAATGACCTGCAGAGAGCTGGGACCAAAGTAACAAAGGCTACATCAGAAACACTACGCCGCCAGGGACTCAAATCCTGCAGTACCAGACGTGTCCCCCTGCTTAAGCCAGTACATGTCCAGGCCTGTCTGAAGTTTGCTAGAGAGCATTTGGATGATCCAGAAGAGGATTGGGAGAATGTCATATGGTCAGATGAAACCAAAATAGAACTTTTTGGTAAAAACTCAACTTGTCGTGTTTGGAGGAGAAAGAACACCACACCATACCTACTGTGAAGCATGGAGGTGGAAACATCATACTTTGGGGCTGTTTTTCTGCAAAGGGACCAGGACGACTGATCCGTGTAAAGGAAAGAATGAATGGGGCCATGTATTGTGAAATTTTGAGTGAAAACCTCCTTCCACCAGCAAGGGCATTGAAGATGAAACGTGGCTGGGTCTTTCAGCATGACAATGATCCCAGACACACCGCCCGGGCAACGAAGGAGTGGCTTCGTAAGAAGCATTTCAAGGTCCTGGACTGGCCTAGCCAGTCTCCAGATCTCAACCCCATAGAAAATCTTTGGAGGGAGTTGAAAGTCCGTGTTGCCCAGCGACAACCCCAAAACATCATTGCTCTAGAGGAGATCTGCATGGAGGAATGGGCCAAAATACCAGCAACAGTGTGTGAAAACCTTGTGAAAACTTACAGAAAACGTTTGACCTCTGTCATTGCCAACAAAGGGTATATAACAAAGTACTGAGATGAACTTTTGTTATTGACCAAATACTTATTTTACCGAGGAATTTACCAATTAATTTATTAAAAATCCTTCAATGTGATTTTCTGGATTTTTTTTTTCTTATTTTGTCTCTCATAGTTGAAGTATACCTATGATGAAAATTGGAGACCTCTCTCATCTTTTAAGTGGGAGAACTTGCACAATTGGTGGCTGACCAAATACTTTTTTACCCCACGGTATGTGTCAAGACCAACATGCAGCAGACAGACAGGTAGGCATTAGGCACAGAAAGAGAGAGCATATTCTCTGTATTTTTTTTATTTTTTTTTTTCAGAAAAACACAGACTCCACTAGACAACACAGAGCAACAGAATAAATTATTTATTTTTTCCTCTCAGCTCGGTACCGAGTGGTTGGGGACTGCTGCGGTTTTCAAACGAAGGTGCTGCCAGTAATTTCCAAATCTATACTCGTTAACATGCATTGTGGGTTAAAGTCTATATTTACTGTTACACAAAAGAGTTTTTCTGTATAGCAGAAGTTTCTGCTTAATTTGCAAATCACTATAATAGGAAGTTTTTGACAATCCTGTGCTTTTGTTGTATTGTTATATAGAATATCACTGCAGTAAACTGGAAAAAAAAAAAACATCTGCTTTAAAATTTGTAATTCTTCCCACAACCTTTAGTGCAAAAAACACTAAAAACATCACAACATTTATCGCAACTTTAAAAAAAAAAAAAAGCTCCTGCAAATTCAGGCTTTTTGGGCCGCAACAATCATAAAAACATCCCACAAAATCCTGGAGGGACTGATTCTGACAGTAATGTAGAGGTGAGCCTTTTATTACCTCCGCCAAGGAGGTAATGTCATCGGGGTGGTCCGTTTGTCTGTTAGCAGGATTCTGCAAAAACTACTGGACAGATTTTGGTGAAAATTTCACCAGAGGTAGCCCTTGGGTCAAGGATAAACCCATTAAATTTTGGTAATTATCTGAGAGTGCATACCTCCAACCAAGGACCTTGTTTGTATTTGTGCAGCAGGATTACACAAAAACTACTGCATGGATTTGGATGAAATTTTCACCAGAGGTGGTCCTTGGCCTAGAGAAGAAACCATAACATTTTTGTGATGATCCGAGAACGCATACCTCCACCAAGGCTCTTATCTTCTCACAGTGTGTTAGCAAGAAGCCTCCAAATCTACTGGATAGACTTTGATGCAATTTTCACCAGAACTGGCTCCTGGCTTACACGCAAACCCATTACCTTTTGGAGGTGATCCATGAAGGACGGAAGAAGCATTGGCAGAGGTATGCATTCTCTGAATGCTTTTCTAGTTTAAAGGATGTTTTCAGCTTTTTGTCTGTAGGATAACTGCTAGTTTGTTACCTGTGGGGTTTTGGACAGTGAATTATAAGTGCAGACTGTCTATCAATGCCACACATTTTTTTTAAATTATAACCAACATTTAGCTGAACAGAAGGTATTTTTTAAACTTTTTCCCCCTCTCTGTTGTAATTATTTCTTCTTCTTCTTCTTCTGGTATAATTATTTCTAATTGGCTTAAAGCTGTGTTCACACCAAACACGAACGGGCGGCGCAAATCCACAGAAAATCACTGGGAAGATGCGAGTATGCGCAAATTGTCGTCATCTCGCGTTCGTGTCCACTAGCCAGCGGACGTAGTAAAATTATCACTGTTGCAGAGTAAACTAGTTAGAAAATGAAACTCGCTCACCGGGAGTCAGGAGGACCAGGAACTCTTCAGCTGAATCGGGTTTTTGGAGTTATTTACCCACGGTTTCCGGCCACGGACGTCCTAGCAAGCTAGCAAGCTAACTAGCAACATAAACATAGGATCATCTGTGAAGTGTTGGAGGCTTAAGACATCATTTTCAGTCAAGTCCCCCGTCAGGTAATGTAAACATAAACATGACGTTATTCTGGGAATTTCCACAGCAGGTTGAACACAGCTGCAGAAGTTTTAAAGACAACTTCGCTTAGTCTGCAGCTCACTATTCATGTCTGTTGGCGTGTTTACATTGAGTTATAATGTAATCGTGAAAAATTTGCCTGTTTGCATTTGGTGTGAATGCACCTTAATTTGCACCAAATGATTTTTAAAGTTATATTATTTAGAAAGTTTTTTAAAATTCTTTTTATTTTATTACAAAATAAATAAAGAAGAATATCAGACAACCAATCCACTCGTAGTCAAACTGAGAGTCTGGAGAAGAGGTGAAGGATACAGATTTATATTAATACATTTGACTAAGGAGCATTATGAGGAAGCATAAAAAGGATAAAAAGTAGCTTCTTCTAAATAAAACTTTCATCTCTTATTTATTAAAATATCAGGAACTAAAGCTGTGTGACCACTGTTGAAAGTAGGAGATGGATGATTTTTTTCAGATTTAAACCATTTATGAATGTGCTGATAATTGAGACTATACAAAAAATTATGGTCAGATATTCAGATATAGCCTTTTCAAGCAATTTGTAATATATTTGTAATACTGTGGAAATGTGAAAATGACGAGGCAGAGTTTATCTCACGAGTCAGGTTTATTCACATCTTCCAACATCAGCAAAGCAGAAAAGAGGAAAAACACAGACATTTGTCCTTTATATATCCAGGACCTTCAAAGCTCACAGTCACATTGCATTTAATCCCAAGTAACAATGCATCTTCTCTTAAATCCTGTAACATCCTCCTCAGAGTCTCTGGCAGACCAGGAAATCCCCCAAGGCTGTTTCTTGCGTACCAAAGACTAAATTTTCACATCCTTTTTTCACGGGCTGCACGGTGGCGCAGTGGTTAGCACTGCGGCAGCACAGTTTACCCTTGGCCGGGGGATTGTGGGGATCGTGGGATCGTGGGTTCGATCCCAGCCCCCGACCAACAGTGATCTGTGTGGAGTTTGCATGTTCTCCCCGTGTTGCGTGGGTTTACTCCGGGATTTCTCCGGTTTCCTCCCACATGCCAAAAACATGCATGTTAGGTTAATTGACTGTTCTAAATTGTCCCTAGATATTTGTTTCCTATAGGCCCTTAGAATAGAGGGTTAGTATTAATGAAAGCGCTTTGAGTGGTCTTTGTGACTAGAAAAGCGCTATATAAGTGCAGGTTAGTTAGTTAGTTAGTTAATCCTCCTGTTATCTCCAAGGAGACCAAGTTCTTTGTTCTACTCTGAGATGTGAAGCTTAAAGTGATACATATGTGTCCCACATGACCCCCCCCCCCAAACATCTAAGATGGAACAACAGAATAACAGTCTGCATGTCATGATAAAATCATTACACATTAACCCACGTGCTGCTTGGGCCTCAGTCTCCTCCCGTATCTGCTGTAAGCGGGCTTCAACACCTCTGCGGCGCCATCCTGCTGGGGAGCTGCTGTCTGGGGGTGGGAACTGTTTGTCACTCCCTGTGGGTGTTCTGGGGAATGTCCCCGAGGGGGTCTGCCGCGCCGAGGAGCCCTGGCAAACAGCACATCCTCGTCCGCCACCACAAAGGCGGGTTTGAGCCTGTTTATGCCAATCTTTTCCTTCCTGCCCCCCAAATCTAGCAAAAAATGCTTGCCCCCTGTTTCCAGCACTCTAAATGGTCCATCATAAGGTGGTCGCAGCGGTGGGCGATGGGCATCGTGTCTGACAAAAACAAACTCTGCGTTTTTCAAAGCCTTAGGCACAAAAACGCGCGGAAAACTGTGGTGAACGGGGCCAGGCAGCGTGCCCAATTCCGTGCCATGCTGCAACCGCTGAGACGGGGAGCTATCTGGCGCAGGATTATCTGGGAGAAACTCCCTGGGCAGCCGAAGTGGCTGCGCAAAAACTAGCTCAGCCGGGGAGGCTTCTAAGTCCTCTTTAGGTGCAGAACGCAACCCCAATAAAACCCACGGTAGCCTGTCGACCCAATTTGCATCCGTCAGCGACGCTCTGAGAGCCGCTTTCAATGACCTATGAAAACGCTCACATAACCCATTAGCCTGCGGATTGTACGCGGTTGTGCGGTGGATCATTACCCCCAGGCTGCGGGCCATTGCTGACCAAAGTTCGGAAACAAATTGAGGACCTCTGTCGGACGTAATGTCCGACGGGACTCCGAAGCGTGCTACCCATGCTGTTAAAAACGCGCGCGCCACCTCCTCAGCTGTGGTTGACGCCAGTGGGACCACTTCTGGCCAGCGCGTGGTGCGGTCCACCATTGTCAGAAGGTGTGTGCACCCCTGTGACGGCGGGAGGGGGCCTACGAGGTCCACGTGAACATGATCGAACCTCTTAGCCGGGATGTGAAACGGCTCCAAGGGAGCTCTCGTGTGTCTCTGTACCTTGGCTCGTTGACAAGCCATGCAGGCTGCTGCCCACTCCTTAACTTGTTTGCGCAGGCTCGGCCATACAAATTTCTCTCCTACCATTTTGACCGACGCGCGCACTCCCGGGTGCGCCAGAGAATGAATCGAGTCAAAAACGCGGCGGCGCCACGCGGCTGGTACCACAGGACGCAGTCGCCCAGTGGAGACATCGCAGATTGGGGGGGGGGGCATACTGTCTTGCAGCACCCTGTTCTCCAGCCTTAACCCTGTTGGTCCAGACTGGAGCGCGCGCACGTCCGTGTCGCTAACCTGATCCGCGGCCATGGCTGCATAATCTATCCCTACGTGGACTGGGGCTGCCACGGCGCGCGAGAGACAGTCTGCCACTACATTCAGTTTACCCACCACGTGCTGAATATCGGTAGTAAACTCTGAGATGGCGGCCAGCTGTCTTTGCTGCCGGCCCGACCACGGTTCTGAAACTTTGGCCATCGCGAATGTCAGCGGCTTGTGCTCAATGAACGCGGTGAAACGGCGGCCCTCCAGCCAGAATTGGAAGTGGCGAATGGCCAAGTGGAGAGCTAACAACTCCCTGTCGAATGCGCTGTGTTTTCGTTCACTATCGCGCAAAGTCCTGCTGAAAAAGGCGAACGGCTGCCAAGCCCCGGCTACATGCTGGTCCACGACCGCCCCTATGGCCACATCTGATGCGTCAGTAGTGAGCGCTATGTGGGCCGTTGGGTCTGGATGTGCTAACAACGCAGCGTTTGCCAGGGCTGTTTTGACCTCCGAGAATGCTCGCTCTCGCTCCGGAGGCCATTTGATCTTATTTGTGGGTTTTTGTTTTTTGAGTGCGGCATACAATGGTTGCATGAGCTGCGCTGCGCGGGGGAGGAAACGGTTATAAAAATTCACCATTCCCAAAAACTCCTGTAACGCCTTGACCGTTTGTGGCTGGGGAAAATTTGCTACCGCGCGCACTTTGTCAGGCAGCGGAACCGCTCCTTCTGGAGAGACGCGATGCCCCAAAAAATCAATCTGCGTCACCCCGAACTGACACTTCGCTGGGTTGATTATTAAACCGTGCTCTCCCAACCTCCGGAAAACTGCCGTGAGGTGGTTTTCGTCTTCGGACGCGCTGGCTACTAAGATGTCGTCCAGGTAGACGAATACGAAGGGGAGACCGCGCAACACCGCGTCCATCATGCGTTGGAACGTCTGCGCAGCGCCTTTAAGCCCAAATGGCATGCGCAAAAACTCGAATAGACCAAACGGAGTTATTACCACTGTTTTGGGTATGTCCTCAGTGCGCACTGGGACTTGGTGGTAACCGCGGACCAAGTCTATCTTAGAAAAAACGCACGGCCCCGCCAAATGAACGGAAAAATCTTGGATATGCGGGATTGGGTAGCGGTCGTGCACTGTGGCGTTGTTCAACCTGTGGAAATCTCCGCAAGGTCGCCACGAGCCGTTAGCTTTCGGGACCATGTGAAGCGGGGAAGCCCATGGGCTGTTCGAACGCCTGATGATGCCCAACCTTTCCAGGTTGGCGAACTCCTCGCGCGCTATGGTCAGTTTAGCTGAATCCAAGCGCCGAGCTTTTGCAAAAACGGGTGGTCCGGTGGTAGTAATAAAATGTTCCACCCCGTGTTTAGCGACGGCTGCTGAAAATGTGGGAACCGTGAGTGCTGGGAACTGAGTGAGCAGTGTGTGGAACTTACCGCTTGCAGTTGTGACGTTGGCTTGTGCTGTTGGCGGGGCCACTCGGGCTGTACAGGGAATAGAATAAAAAGAAAGTGCATTAACCAGGCGCCTGTTAGCAAGATCAACCAACAAACCATGTGAGCACAGAAAATCAGCCCCCAACATATTGAAATTCACTGCAGCTATGACAAAAGTCCACTCAAATGTACGGCCATGTAGGGACAGAAGCAGAGTCCTCTCACCAAAGGTCTTAATCTCCGAGCCGTTCGCTGCTGACACCCCGGGACCTCTGGAAACCGCCAGCCGGTCAGCGGAGAAAGGTGTGATAAAACTCAACTGGGAGCCTGTGTCCACGAGGAAATGCCTCCCCGAGCGTGCATCCTTCATGTAGAGCAGCTTGTTCTCCTCCCCGAGGGCCGCAGCTGCTACCGACCCCCGGTTTTGGTGTTTCCCAAGCGCTTGAACTGGCACGGTGGTATGCATTTGCGTGCCTTCTCTGCAAAGTGGCGATGGTAGAAACAGAGGGTGTCTCCTCCGCGGTCCTTGGCCCCCGCCCCCGCCGTCGTCGGTGGTTCTGCTACCGCCGTCTCTGGCCCCCCGCCATCTCCGGCCGTCGCGCCGAACTCCGTCGCTGCTGCAGTGGCCGCGCGCTGTTTGCTGGCATTGAGAATCCGGTGCGCCTCCTGGGCCAGCGCGCGGAAGTCCCGCTGGGCCAACAACGGCGAACTGGCCAGGGCCGCTCTCGTGGCCGATGGTAGGGTCCTGAGGAAAATGTGGGTGAAGATGAAGTCGTCGCCGTCTGAGCCCCTCAACCTCAGCATGTTCTCCATCAGGTCAACGGGCGTGCCATCTCCCAAGTCGTTCAGAGCCAGGAGCCTCTCCGCTCTCTCCTCGACTGAGAGAGTGAAACGCTGGATAAGCGCAGCCTTCAACCCGCCGTATTTGTTGTTGTCAGGTGGCCGCTCCAATAGGCTCTGCACAAGCCGAGCCGTGCGGTTGTCGAGCTTTGCAATCACATGGTAGAACTTCGTGTCATCTACCGTTATCCCCCGGAGGGCGAACTGTGCTTCGACCAAGTGGAACCAGGAGCGTGGGTTGTCTTGCCAAAAGTCCGGTAGCTGGATGGTAGCGGCATACGCTTGGCTGGGAGCTCCTGACTCGGCTGGCCCGGGGGAATTTCTTTCATCCATGATACGTCTTAGGGTCACCAGTGTGGAAATGTGAAAATGACGAGGCAGAGTTTATCTCATGAGTCAGGTTTATTCACATCTTCCAACATCAGCAAAGCAGAAAAGAGGAAAAACACAGACATTCGTCCTTTATATATCCAGGACCTTCAAAGCTCACAGTCACATTGCATTTAATCCCAAGAAACAATGTGACATAATGTCTGGCCCAGGAGACACGCACGCAGACTCAGGATAGATTTAACAGCTTTATTCAACAAGCAGGTGTGTCTGAATGGATGTATGCGGTATGTGTATGTGTTGAGGGTGAACGCCGATGCGCAGGAAGCAGAGCAGCGCGCCGTACAGCCGGACAACCCTATGGAGAGAGAGCAGAGGACAAGGGTAAAGGGCACCACACCTGGACAGGGATAATGAGTTGTGTGATGCTTACTTGTGGGTACAAGTGGCTGGCGTTGGCAAGGGAGAAGCCCGGAAGACAGCGTCCTGCAGAGCCTGCGCTGATGGTGGGGATTGGTTGGCGATGACGGGGAAATCTGCCGCCGAGGAATCCACCTGTGCACAGGGGTGAAGACTTGGAGAAAGGTAAGGTATGCTTACGTTGGGTTGAAGTCTTGCTGGTGATCAGAAGTTGATACACGAGCTACAAAGTGCCGATGCGAACAGACGGCTCCAGACCGCAGCGCTGGGCCGAGTGGGCTAAATAGCCCGCTGCTGATGAGGCGCAGGTGTGCGCGCAGCTGAGGCCGCTGATGAGCGGCAAGTCGTGACACAATGCATCTTCTCTTAAATCCTATAACATCCTCCTCAGAGTCTCTGGCAGACCAGGAAATCCCCCAAGGCCATCTCTTGCATACCAAAGACTAAATTTTCACATCCTCCTGTTATCTCCAAGGAGACCCAGTCCTTTGTTCTACTCTGAGATGTGAAGCTTAAAGTGATACATATGTGTCCCACAATACGTTTATTTCATGAATGAAGCTATATATAAAGCTTGAGTTTTTTTCCACTGTTGTATGAATTCATTAATGCCACATAATATTCAGAGCTATGTACAATATATTAAAAAAAAACAACTTTAGAAGTATCATAATCTTTATTTTAAAGGTCAAATTGCTGTTACGGCCCTCAGCCACTTCTATTTTAGTTGGAGACGGGCAAAATGGCTCTTCACTTGGCAAAGGTTGCAGACCCCTGCACTAGGGGGACCCCAAATGCAACAGGGCCCCACAAAAGCAGGAAATGGCCCTACATACTGGCATCTAAACCACTACCTCAGAGGACTCTTTCAGTTTACAGTCTCACTTCCTCAACTGTTCCAATGACAAGACACAAAGGCTCATAAACATTTCATAAAGATGATCTGTGGCACACACCATGAACAGAAGTGCATCAAAGTTGGTGTGCTTCCAAACAATGTAGTTGTGATTGTGGGTGTGAAGTTTCTGTAAGTTTCGATCAATATACCAAAAGATAAATCAGAAGATATTATCAATGTCTGTGGGAAAGTCATTGAACACAAGGAGTATCCAGTGTATCTAGGCATCACTATAGACCAAACACTTACCTATTGACCACATACAGAAACACTCTGAGGGAAGCTATCATCAAGACATTAAAATTAGCCAACACTAAATGGGGAGCAGACCCAAAGACCTGAGAATTGCTGCTCTGTGTTGCTCCACAGCAGAATACTGTAAGAAAAAAGGTCCTATACGCATAGCCTGTCGCATAAAAACAGGGACTTTTCATCCACTCCAACAAACTACCTCTACAGGCTCTCTCGTATTGATCCCCCAATGATACAAAGAGAGACAATCACAAGAAGGGAGAAAAGGAAACAACAAAGTGATCCACGGCATCTGCTTTATGCTTATATACCAAATCTGACAGGCTTAAAATCCAGGAAAAGGCTTTCACAACCATAAACTTACCTATAAACATAATACCGAGGAGATTCAGAATAAACCAATGAAACAAAGTGGGACACCCAACAGTTCCTAAACCTTGGAAAAAATTACCCAAAGACACTGTAGAGAAGAGAATGGTGTGCGTTGAATTGTGCAATAGCTAGTGTTAGACAAACCAAAACCAACTTGGTAAGTAGGGGTGGGTTCAAAAGATCGATTCAACAATTCAAATCGATCCACATTTGACTGAGCCAATATCAATCCACAAAATCCACAGATCGATCTTTTAATATAATGCTTTTACAGTCTGTGAAACAAAACACAAGCAGCTCTCATGTGAGAGTTCCCTTCGCTGCATACTCACATTACTTTCGTGTTTACATTTGGCAGCCACAGAGTGAACTTGCCAAAGTTAATTTATCAACAAACGTCACCGCTAAAGACTGCTCAACAGTTCCTGAATATTTTTCATAAAGCAGGGCTAAACGATTTTGTACTATATGCAGTGTTGGAACAAATGAAAATCGACGATTCATAAACACTTGAAAATGGAAAACAAATGGATCAAACAAATGGAAAACATATGAAGAATGGACAACAGACCAAACCAGAGAGGGAGGAATTCGAGAGGAAACTGGATGGACTAACATACAGTGAGAATATGTATACATGCTTCATGCATTGAATTTGTTTACTTACTCTGGGTTGTCAACTTGACACTACACACCCTTTGCGCGAAAGAAAGCACTTGTTAGCACTTTGTTAAATCACACGTTAATAATAATAAAAAGTGTATTATTGTAACTGATTTTAGGTCAGTTCTTTATGTGATCATTTATGTATTAAAGTTAGAGTTTTCTTGGTACAATTTGCAGCATTAGGTCTCTAAGATTTTTTTTTCATCGCAAGTATAATAGCTATTAAAATGGTAATTTCTCTGATTGAATTGGGATTGGATCAAATCAAAATGGAATCGATTCTGAACCTCAGGAATCGGAATCAAATCGATTCTAGAAATTAGTGATGATTCCCAGCCCTATTGGTGAGATGGGACCTTGCCAGAAATGTGGCCTCTGAATGTAGACCCCAAGAACAGAACATGAAATGTACCATAAATCCAGTACATTTAACATCTGCAGACCTCTGCCAGGTTAACAACAAAGCAAAGACATGGCTATCTTTCTGGTGTGACATCATCATCTTTTTCCCCACTTGGCGCATTATTGGCCTTGGGGTGCTCCTGATAGAGGGAACCTTGCATCTATCAGTTGTATGAAGCCTTCTTTATCATCATGGTCTTCCTAGCATGATGGGCATCTACACCCAGCAGCTTTTCAATATAGATCCATACTTTCCTGGGTATTCTGACATCAAAAAGCAACTGCTTTTGAAGTGCATCATTACCAAGTCGGCAGATGTAGACTACAACAAAATACTCTGAAACGTGTGTATTGCTAAACCTCCTTTCAGTTTGCCTGGTAGCTCCATGATGATGATGCCATGGTCTGGGCATGGTCCCCACTTTGTTTATTTTGGGTTCTTTGTTTTTCCATTATTATTATCATTAGTATAAAAATAATAATTAATCTTTATTTCAGACACACAAGCGGGTCCATATAAAATAAGAAGGGTTAGAGGCGTCAGGGAGACAATTAAAAACAAAACAAAAAACATAGCAGCAATAAAAACAGCATAACAGACTTTAAAAAGAGTTCTTGTAGAGGCTGTTGTGCCAGCGTCTTCTTAGAGCAGAGGTGTATCTGAGACTGCTCTGCCTAGGACTTATCAGGATCTGTATGATGCTGTTTTCCGAGTCATCCAGATGACATAAAATTGTACATAAGTTTCCTCGGTAATGCCTTACACGTAGAAATACCACATGTCATAAACAGCTGACTGGCGCTATGTCATCTGGGCACCTGAAGCAGCAACCTCAGTGCATCGCTGTAGGCCACAGTCAACTTTCTCATACTATCAGTCCTGTTGCTGCTCCACAGGTGTGCAGTGTACAGAGGAGTACAGTAAGCACTGAACAGAAAAGATTTAACATTTACAGAGCACATACTAAACTTTCTCAATAACATATTGGCTTGGGCATACAATTTACGGCACTGCCTGTAGATATCGCTGTCATCTCTCAAATCATCAGTGATGATGTAACCCAGGTATTTTATTTCCTTGCATGTCGCAAGAGAAGCATCACACAATTTAAAGGTAGGACAAACTAGTTCCCTGTCCTCTCTGCATCTCACAATCATGACATTACTCTTCTTAGCGTTAAATTTGATGTTGTGATCATTGCCGTATTTTGAGCATATTCTTAATAGTTGTTGCAACCCAGCACTATAAGGATTCATTATTACTAGGTCATCTGCATACATGAGATGATTGATGACAGTATCATTATTAGTGTTATTGATTGTCCTTTGTGTCTCTAGTCATGTTGCGTCACTCCCTGTTTGTCCTTAGTGTCATTAATGATGTCTTTGTGTTTCCCGTTTTGATTATTATTATTTGCCTTCTGTGTATTATTATTATTATTATTATAGTTACCATCTTCTGCATTTCCCCTGGTCTGCTGTGTCATCCCCTGTTGGTCCTTGTTGTCATCATTGTGGTCTTGTGTGTTTGTTTCCTTTTTGTTCCCAGCCCTCTTGTTTCCATATCCATAGCCACTTTCCCCTCATGTGTGCCCACCTAGCCCTGATTGTTCTCCTAGCTGTTTTGCGTTTGTAATTATTGGTTACCCCATATACACGAGTCTCTGATTGTGCTCCTTGTTGCATCATTGCCTTCTTTCCCGCCGTGAGTCCCATGTGTTCCTGTGCCCAGAGTTTACCTGTGAGTTTGTTACCCCAGTGATTGTTTAGTTTTCAGCCCCTGTGCTGTGTTTTGTTCCTCCATGGTTTTCTGTTAATAAAACATCATTTCCTTCAATTCCTGCAGGCATCTGGGTCCTCCATCTATCCATTCACCCTCATCTGCCTGGATGGCAGATGGGGTTTTATGACAGAATGACCTCACCACTCATGGACTCAGCAGGTATTAATTTAAGCGGCCCCTGGCTCCGGCGCCTCTCACCATGCCATGCTCCGGCACCCACTCCTCCTCACTCCACTCCAGCCCCGTGAAGCTCTGTAACAACGGCTCCCATGGCAGCTGCAGGGCCGGTTCCTACATCTGCTACGCTGGTTCCCTTGCCCACTGCTGCATCTCAGACTGCCTCGTCCGCTGTCCTTCCAGCGTCCCCTGAGGTTGTAGTCGTCCCAGCAGCTCCGATGGAAGCTGCCCCTCCAGCAGCAGAGTCACCGGATTCCTTGTCAGTGGGGGAGCAGGAGTTAAAGCAAATCCTCTTTGTTTCTTCTTCATTTTTAGAGAGGTCTTGCCTTACTCTTGGTGGGGAGACCCAGTTTCAGTTCCTGCCTGCTTCTGAGCTCTCCCTGCCGAGCTCTTCTGCTGGTGGGTGTGGTGTGGACATGATATCGACCTGTGTTTCTTCTTCCCCGTCCGAGATGGTGGCATCAGAAATGGAGGTACAGCTACAGCTGTCCCCGAGGTGTATGCTTCGGCTCCAGCTCTGTCTGTGACTAATGCTCCCCAGTCGCAGTCTCTCTCTCTCTGTGACCAACGCTCCCCAGTCGCAGTCTCTCTCCCTGGTCTGCAGTCCCCAGTTGTCTCCGGCAGTCGATGCACCCCAGCTGCCGTCCGCGCAGTCAACGCACCCCAGCTGCTGTGGTTCCCAGAGCTCGGAGCTCCCCTGTTGCCATCTCCCGAGCTCTGCGCTCCCCAGCTGCTGCTCTCTGGTGGCGCTTGCTCCCGGGCTGGGTGGACCACGGACTTTGGTCATCCCCCTGATGCACTGTGTTCCTCACTTTGGTGGCCCAAGGACTGTGGTAGACCACCTGACCTGTCATTTTCACCGGGCTGGGGGTCATAGACTCTGACAGGCCTCCTGACTCTTTTTGCTGTCTGATTCAGGGATCCTTGGACTGTGATTGGCCCCCCAACCCACCCTGGTCTCTGGTCCGGGGGCCCTGGGACTTTGGTAGGCCCTCTGACCTGTCTTGCTCTCTGGTCTGGGGGTCTTGGGACTCTGGTCAGCTCCCCAGCACGCCATACTTTTCCGGGTTGTGGTCTTGGTACCTTGACTGAACACCCGATGGACATTGTTTCTTTGTGTAGTTTTGTATTTTTGGACTTTTTTCCCCACCGCTCTTGTGTCCCCCTCCTCCTGCCCATTTGGTTTGTTCCTCTTTTTTTTTTTAAGGGGCTTCTGGAAGCCACCCCTTAGAGGAGGGGTAATGTCATATATCAGGGGTGTCCAACCATGTGCCATGGAGAGCCAAGACCCTGCAGGTTTTCTCTTCTACCCAGTCTCTCAGCAGGTGTTTTCACTTATCAGCAATCAGTGGGAAGAAGTTCACAGAAATCTGCTGTTGAAGACACTGGTTGGAGGTAAAACCTGCAGGGTCTTGGCTCTCCATGGCACATGGTTGGACACCCCTGTCATATATGTTTATTTTGGGTTCTTTGTTTTTCCATTATTATTATCATTAGTATTATTATTAGAGTTATTGATTGTCCTTTGTGGCTCTAGTCATGTTGCATCACCCCCTGTTTGTCCTTAGTGTAATTAATGATGTCTTTGTGTTTATTCTGTTGTGATTATTATTATTTGCTTTCTGTGTATTATTATTATGATTATTATTATTATAGTTACCGTCTTCTGTGTTTCCCCTGGTCTGCTGTGTCGTCCCCTGTTGGTCCTTATCATCATCAATGTGGTCTTGTGTGTAATATTTATTTCCTTTTTTGTTCCCAGCCCTCTTGTTTCGATGCCCATAGCCACTTTCCCCTTATGCTTTGCCATGTTGCCCTTGATTGTCTCCCAGCTGTCCCATGTTACCCTGATTATCCTGCTCCCAATAAATGTTTGTTTTCAGTTTATTGTGAGATTATCATCGTTTCCTATGTGGTTGTCTCACTGTGATTAGCCTGTGTTTCCCCCTGCATCTCAAGTTACTCCGTGAGTTTTAATCTGTACTTCTGAGTTATTTTCCAGCCCCTGTGCTGCGCCTTTTGTTTGTTCCTTTCGGTTTTCTGTTAATAAATAACCATTTTGCACTAAAGTCCTGCCTGCACATTTGACTCCTTCCCCACCTTACCATCATCTGCCGAGAGGCAGATCAATGACAAATGAGGGTGGGGTGGGAATCACGAGGGATCTTGCGATTCATTTCGGATCTCGATACTTTGGTCACGATTTGATCCTATCACGATTCAACGATAATCACGATATCGTGATAACTGAGGAGCATGATCCCATATATTTCAAATTTTTTCACCTTATTCAACCTCAAATCATGTCCCAAAGTAAAACTGTTGACATCTCTTCCATATAATAAAGCATTCTCAGGGTTTCATTTTCCCTGCACACAGGGAGGGTGGTGGATGGTGCTGTTTGGAATAGACTCCCACTCCAGATAAGTTTAACTGACTCTGTGGACTCTTAAAAAGCAGCTGAAAACTTTTTTGTTTAATGAAGATTTCCACTGAGTTTCAATTCAACTGCTTTTTAATTGTATGATATTTTTAAATTATTTTAATTTTGTGTTTAACTTGTTTTTGTATTTTTAAAATTATTTTTATCTATCAACTTCCTTTTATATTCCATTTTATTGTACAGCACTTTGTGACTATATGTCTGTGAAAAGCGCTTCATAAATAAACTTTTCTTACTTGGCGATTGGAGAAAAAGTTCCATGTTGGTGTCTCTTTGACTTAGCCATTGCTAATGCTGCTCCGACACGTGTGTGGCCCGCCGTATTCTGAGGCTGTGCAGAAGGTCATCAACACCACCCAAAAAAAATTATCAGCAGCCCTCTGCCCTCCCTGGAAGACATCTCCAGATCCTCTTGTCTCAGAAGGATCAAGGCCATCACAGGAGACCCCTCACATCCTGCCCACCACCTGTTTGACCTGCTTCCCTCTAGAAAACGGTTCAAATCGATCAGGTCCCACACCTCCACACTGACAAACAGTTTCTTCCCCTGGGCCATCCGAACTGCAAACAGTCAGAGGCCCCACCCACCTCCCTCCGAACACTCACATGCACAGAACTGAGGACCTTTTAATTATCACTACAACTCACCTGTCTTTGCACTCCTCACTTTCATGTATACTGACCCATCCATTAAATCACTACTGTACATATTTTCCATTTTGGGCCATTTTACTCAATTATGTGTTCTGCACTCTGCACTCTAATGTACATAGTTCCACCCGCAAAACCACTACTGTACCTGTGTACATACCTATGGGCTATTTGTTATTTTTAATTTATTAAAAGTTAATATAATTAACTAATTAATAAATAAATTTATTTATTAGTTATTTTTTTATTTTTAATCTTATTTTTATTTCAGTGGTGTGGTTAATCGTGTGTTCTGTAACCGTTTTATTTCAACTTCTCACTTACTTTATTGCACAGTAGCCTGGTGGAGAACCCACAATTTTGTTGTGCTGTACAACTGTACAATGACAATAAAACCTATTCTATTCTTATTTTCGTGCAGCGCCTCTTGCGGGTTGTGTGTCATGTCGAGGTCTTTCCTTCCATCTTTGTTATCAAATCCAAAAAAGGCCCAACATATGAGGTAACTGCTTCCTAACTTTCAAAGCTGGCTGCAAGTCTTCAAGACAAGCTATGACTTCACTTGACTGGTGCTTGCTTTGCCCCATCTAGTGGACTGAAAACGCCATTGATTAATTGATCACCCAAAAGTATACAGTGTATGTGCGTATTTTTTTTTTTTAATAAAAGATCGATCCGTACGATTATAGATCGATGCATTGTCAACAGTGCCAAGTATTGTGACCCATCACTGAATCAATCTTTTTTCCCCACCCCTAGATGATTATATACGACGGTGTGAAAAAGTGTTTGCCCCCTTCCTGATTTCTCATTTTTTTGTATGTTTGTCACACTTAGATGTTTCAGATCATCAAACAAATTTAAATATTAGACAAAGATAACACAAGTAAACACAAAATGCAGTTTTTAAATGAAGGTGTTCATTATTAAGGGTAAAAAAAATCCAAACCTACATGGCCCTGTGTGAAAAAAGTGATTGCCCCACTGTTAAAACATAAATTGACTATGGTTTTGTGGAGATGTGAGAATGACGAGGCAGAGTTCTCTCTCAAGTCAGCTTTATTCACATCACCATCATCTCAAAGCAGAAAAAGAGAGCCACACAGGAAACTCTCGTCCTTAAAAATCAGGACTCTTACAGTTCACAGGTCACATGTATCACAGACCACGTTGCATTATCCAGACAGTAACAATGCATCCTCACTCCATGATATCACTTCCACTGTCTCCCCTGCATCCCTTCTCTAATCCTTTAATTATACCCCCCACAGTCTCAAGCCTTGCATACCAAAGCTAAGATTCTTGCAGCTTCCTGTAATCACCAAGGAAGCTCTGCTTTTGTTCTGATCTAAAATGTGAGTCACAAAACAGGTTCACATATGTGTGTCCACCACAATTTATCACATCTTTGGAAAGCTGAGTTCAATTTCTCAAGCCACACCCAGACCTGATTGCTTCCACACCTGTTCTCAATCAAGAAATCATTTAAATAGGCCTTGCCTGACAAAGTGAAGTAGACCAAAAGATCCTCAAAAGCTAGACATCATGCTGCGATCCAAAGAAATTCAGGAACAAATGAGAAACAAAGTAATTGAGATATATCAGTCTGGAAAAGGTTATAAAATCATTTCTAAAGCTTTGGGACTCCAGTAAACCACAGGGAGAGCCATTATCCACAAATGGCAAAAACATGGAACAGTGGTGAACCTTCCCAGGAGTGGCCGGCCGACCAAAATTACCCCAAGAGCGCAGCGACAGCTCATCCAAGAGGTCACAAAAGACCCCACAACAACATCCAAAGAACTGCAGGCCTCACTTGCCTCAGTTAAGGTCGGTGTTCATGACTCCACCATAAGAAAGAGACTGGGCACAAATGGCCTGCGTGGCAGAGTTCCAAAATGAAAACAACTGCTGAGCAAAAAGAACATAAAGGCTCATCTCTTTTTTTGCCATAAAACATATTGATGATCCCCAAGATTTTTGGGAAAATACTCTGTGGACTGACAAAACAAAAGTTGAACTTTTTGGAAGGTATGTGTCCCATTACATCCGGCGTAAAAGTAACACAGCATTTCAGAAAAGGAACATCATACCAACAGTAAAATATGGTGGTGGTAGTGTGATGGTCTGGGGCTGTTTTGCTGCTTCAGAACCTGGAAGACTTGCTGTGGTAAAAGGAACCATGTATTGTGCTGTCTACCAAAAAATCCTGAAGGAGAATGTCTGACCATCTGTTCGTGACCTCAAACTGAAGTGCACTTGGATTCTGCAGCAGGACAATGATCCAAAACACACCAGCAAGTCTGGTGTGTAAAGAATTAAACTTCTGAATGGCTTAAGAAAAACAAAACAAAGACTTTGGAGTGGCCTAGTCAAAGTCCTGACCTGAATCCTGATTGAGATGCTGTGGCAAGACCTTAAAAAGGCGGTTCATGCTCAAAAATCCTCCAATATGACTGAATTACAATTCTGTAAAGATGAGTGGGCCAAAATTCCTCTTCAGTGCTGTCAAAGACTCATTGCCAGTTATCGCAAATGCCTGATTGCAGTTGTTGCTGCTAAGGGTGGCCCAACCAGTTACTAGGTTTAGGGGCAATCACTTCTTCACACATGGCCATGTAGGTTTGGATTTTATTATTCCCTTAATAATAAACACCTTCATTTAAAAACTACATTTTGTGATTACTTGTGTTATCTTTGTATAATATTTAAATTTGTTTGATGATCTGAAACATTTAAGTGTGACAAACATACAAAAAATGAGAAATCACGAAGGGGGCAAACACATTTTCACAGCACTGTACATAATTTCAAGCAATTTGGCTGAATGACCTTTATCGAGTTCATTTTTCTTTCACATTGTTGAAAACATGGAGCAGAAAACATCTTTTCAACAACATGCATCTCTACTTTTAAACTTTATGAAAAAAAAAATCCTTATAGAACTGTTGACAGAGTTGATGTGTTGTGTTCCGTTATTAAAATCAATGTTTTGTCAATATAAACTAAATCGGCACTATTCTGTTCATTTAAAACACCAGCACTTCTGTTTAAATATTGTAACTGGCCTGTTCCTTGCCCCAAACTGCTGTGTAAACACCTACATAAATACCTGAAAGGCACAAGTGATAGAAGTTGCACTCCAGTACTTTTATGTCCCAAAATTAGGTTGCGTGAGACTTTCTTTAAAATATTTATTTAAACACCTGCCAAAGGTTGGCCATTAACATGCCCCTTAGTTAGAAACATGCACATACTTACACAATCACACACACACAGCCACCCATCCCTCTTTGATGATATTCTGAAATTAGCCCTCTTTAATCAAATGCGGCATGGTATTCAGGTGTTGAAACATCCCTTTCTCCTCATCTTCCTGAGGTTGTTGTTTTTGGAGGCACATTCAGAGGATTACATTCACAAGCTTTCCCTGAACCTTTCTAGCTCTGTAATCCAAAAGGAAAGCATGGCTTGGGTTTTTTTTTTTTTTTTTTTTTTTTTTTTTTTCAAAAATCAGGAAGCTTATAGATAAACAGCAATAATACAATTCAGCTAATGAAACAGGCCATGATGTATAGAGAGCTTACCTACAAGCTTCTCAGCCTTACTGCCCATTTGTTTGGAGCTGTTTGTTTTTAAACTGCCTGCTATTGTTACCGTTTTTAATCCGAGGGAACTAAATTTATTTGAATGCTCTGTGGATTAAAAGAAACTGTGATTTTCCACTTCAAACACATGCAGTGCGTTGTGTGATAAAATGACTGCAGCTCAAAATTTCATTGTGCTTCTTTTTCATGCACAAAATGATGTTTATTTAAACTGCAGTCTTTCTCTTTTGGATTCCAAATGTCTGGGTGTCTCTGTAAAGCTACAGTATTGTTTACGCCCTCAAAAGGTGGTTTGAATAATCCCAGAGCCCACCTGCTAAGATAAAATTGTTTCAAAAATAGATTAAAAAAAACAAAAACAAGGTAGGTGTTTACAGTCGGTCTTTGTCTACTGAAGTATGTGGTGAAAAGCACAAGAATGCACAGACAATCTACATCTCACTATAGCCAGTGTTCCAGTTACACTTAACTGTAATTAGCATTTTCTCTTTTATTGTCTGTCTCGAGTGTGTCCAGGTGGCCATGGCAATGGCCAGCTTTGTGCCAAGAAGGTCAATAATGCCAAGGGCAAGTAAAAAAAAAAAAAAAAAAAATGAGAGCGTTCATGTGTGTATCAGAATGAGAAATAAATTAAAGAAATCAGAGGCAGCGCGGTGGCAGAGTGGTTAGCACTGCGGCAGCACAGCAACTCACCCTTGGCCGGGGGATCCTGGGTTCGATCCCAGCCCTGACCGACCAACAGTGATCTGTGTGGAGTTTGCATGTTCTCCCCATGTCTGCATGGGTTTACTCCGGGATTTCTCCAGTTACCTCCCACATGCCAAAAACATGCAAATTAGGTTAATTGGCGTCAAACTGGGGATTCTAAATCGTCCTTAGGTATGACTGTGAGAGTGAATGGTTGTCTGTCTCTCTGTGTTGGCCCTGCGATGGACTGGCGATCTGTCCAGGGTGCACCCTGCCTCTCACCCAAAGATGCTGGGATAGGCTCCAGCCCCCCCACCCCCACCCCCGCGACCCAAAAAGGATTAAGCGGAAGAAGATGGATGGATAGAGGAAATGACTGTGGTAATTATTCCAGAGGAATTACATTTTTCATGGTCAAATACTTCCAATAATATTGTGGGTGATGAAAAAAATCCACCACAACATATTTTTTGGCCATACTGTAAATTTGAGTCACCGACTATATGCATAGATGTGGTCAGAAAAGTGGGTGTGTCGACAGCCATCTGTAAAACACGGTGGAGGCTCTGTCATGGTTTCGTTCAATTTCCCCAAGGCAAATTGCAGCACTTTCCTGACCACCTACACTACCGTTCAAAAGTTTGGGGTCACCCAGACAATTATTTTGTGTTTTCCATGAAAAGTCACACTTATTTACCACCATGAGTTGTAAAATGAATAGAAAATATAGTCAAGACATTGACGAGGTTAGAAATAATGATTTGTATTTGAAATAATAATTTTTTCCAGATACTCAACCTGCTCAAAGGAAGGTCAGTTTTATAGCTTCTCTAACCAGCTAAACTGTTTTCAGCTGTGCTAACGTGATTGCACAAGGGTTTTCTAATCATCCATTAGCCTTCTGACGCAATGAGCAAACACATTGTACCATTAGAACACTGGACTGATAATTGCTGGATATGGGCCTCTATACACCTATGTAGATATTGCAACAAAAACCAGACATTTGCAGCTAGAATAGTCATTTACCACATTAGCAATGTATATTAGATATTAGAGTGTATTTCTGATTAGTTTAAAGTTATCTTCATTGAAAAAAACAGTGCTTTTCTTTCAAAAATAAGGAAATTTCTAAGTGACCCCAAACTTTTGAACGGTAGTGTATATGCATACAGTCAGTGACTCAAATTTACAATATGGCCAAAAAATATGTTCTCGTGGGTTTTTTTTTTCCCCATCACCCACAATATTATTGGAAGCATTTGACCATGAAAAATGTAATTCCTCTGGAGTAATTACCATAATCAGTAACATGTTACTGTAACACCACTACTTTTGCAGTAACGTGCTGTGTAATGAAATTACTGTTTAAAAATTCAGTAATGCATTACAGTTACTGAAATTTGATCAGATGCGTTACTCATTACCCTACCGTAGCTGAGACGAACTGTCAGTCAACCTGACCTGTTGCAGAGAACCGAGTCTTCACTACTGAGCGTAGGAAAAGATGAAGCTACTTTGTTTTTGTGGAAATAGATTATTTTTCCTTTATCGTGGTTAAGGACAAAAGCATATTGGTGGGTTGGAAGGTAAGTTTTGGTTGAGACCTACTGCAGTCTTCGGCGCTTGAAAACAGCAACAAAGCTCAGACAAAGCTAGTGCTAAGTAACGGCTAGCTATGCTAACAACACCGTGTTAGTGGATCTACGCTATCTGAACAGCCACGGTTGGATGTAAAATGGAAATACTCTTGTCTCAACAGCCACAGCTGGATTTGAAGCACAGGTATGCATCTGGACAGTTTGTGACCCAGCAAGAATTAAACCAACTGATTGCCATATACGTCGTTACAGACTGAAGCCGTGATAAGTCACTTTCCATCAGACAGCTGAGACTGTGATCCACTGAAGTTAAAACACATTTACTTGCTACCTGGATAAAGATTATTCAAAAACAGATTTTGAGGGACTGGCTCATGTCTCTGTCACAGCAGACATTTGGATTGTGGATAATTGACATTTTCCTTGGATCATTGCACATCAGATTAAATCCATATCATAAAGGTAAGAATCACGGACAGCTTTATGCAGTGTTGCCAACTCTCACTCCAAAATGAGCAATATCATGTTGATTTTCTTCAGATTTTTCCCACAATAAGAGCTTTCAAGGCAGGATAAAGCAGACTGAACATGTTCTAAAAGCTCTGTCTGAAACGGTCTGTTTTCAACCTGACATTAATAAGCCCTTAATGTGATCCATTAAGCATCTTGCTATGTGTGCAAGATGATTTAATTATGCATTTACAAGTAATGTGAAAGTTACTTTTTCAAGTAACTACTTACTTTAATCATGCAGAAATTGGTAAAGTAACTCAATTACTTTTGAAAAGAAGTAATTTGTAAGTGTAATTAGTTACTATTTTTTAGTAACCTGCCCAACACTGCTGACAACAGCTTCATTTTTTAGTATGATCACAAACAAGTTGTCAATGTAGTAAATGTATGCCTAGATAGGAAAAAAAAAAAAACCCACACACAATGAAACGCCATCACTCATGGATCGGCCATTCAAGAGCCCAGGCCCCAGTTACAGTATGGGGGATTTTTTTTTTTTTTTTTTAATGCATCAGAATGCGGAAAATGAAGACTTTGAATTAATGCACAAATGTTAAAAATTGATTTTTAAATGTCCAGAATCCAGTAGCAATGCCCTATGCCAGAGCTGAAAATGAAATACCCAGGTACTGTAATACCAGCAGTGTGATACTGTATGTGCTGGTTAAATGTAACAGTCCAGTAACCTGTCACATCCTTCTTCCATTTGTTTTAATAATAAGGAAATTCATTGTGGCTCATTGCAAATGCTTAAAATGTACAGTGAGATAAAAAAAAAAATACCTGAATAGAAAAAAAAAGATGCCTCAAGATTTATCAATAACTATTTTATCATCGTACCACAGCCCATTGAATCATGAAATGCCCAGAGATTTCCACTTCTATAACATTACTAAAGAAATGTGCAATCATCTTGACAGAGAATGAAGCAGAAAGCCAACATCCAAAGAAGAACTTTGGAATATCCTTGTATAAGTCTAGATCAATATTCCTGATGATTTCTTAAAAAAATGAAAGCACCAAGATGCAGCTGCCTCGGTGCAACTTCTACTGGCCCGGCCTAGTTATTACAATACCTTTTTTGTTGCTCCATTGAGGGTATAATGGCGAGTTAAATTTGTGTTTATTTTGAAAACAAAGACTTATCACGAAATTCTGGCAAATTAAAAATCGAGAAAATTGATTTTGACCGGGCGAGCTGAAAAACTGGTAACAGACAGATACACACACAGACAACCACACACAGACATGCTGCGTGATTACCATATGCCTCCGTTGCACCGAGGCATAATAAAAATACAAGTTTTCAAAGAGAATTGTAGAAATTGTTGTATATACTGTATTTCCAATTTATGTTTGTACTTTTCTAGCAAAATATAATGAAGGGAGGTTTGAAACTTGTGCACAGTACTGTAATGATCTAATATTTCAAACAAAGGTTGCCAAAAGATGTTGCAAAATAAAATGTTAAATTTCCAGCCAAAGTGTTGATGGACAGTTAATTAATCATCATCGGGTGCCAATCAGTAGCAGACTACAAGGACTTGTATTGATTAGCATCAAGATTTAAAGCATAAGGTGTGCTACACATTAGTTTTTAAAGCAGCACTATGTAACTTTCTTGACCCTAGTATGAACACTGAAAAGACTACAACTATGGCGACAAAGTGCTCAGTCCCAACAGCCATTCACAGGGTGCTTTGCTGTTGGTGGCTGAAACTGTCCTGTGATTGGTTGTTGGGAGTCAGGTCATCATTGCCATCGTACTTTTTGTCCTTTCAGCGATCCTGCAAAAAAGAGCTGTTGCAGGCCCACTCGGGCTATGGGGGAAGTGACATTGACTGGGTCAAAGGTTGAGGTACCCTAACCCTAATGGACAGGAGAGATATGTTGTACTCCAGAAGAATGAGACTTTGCTGGGAGGATTTGAATCTGGATCTCCAGCATACCAGATGATGGTCTACCAGTACTCCATACAACTGCTGTGGGTCACACACACCAACTTCTCTCACACATTAACAAAATGCTCCATTGACAAGACAAAGGCTGATAGACAATTCATATAGATGATTTTTGCCACATGAACAGAACTGCATGAAATTTGTTGTTTTGTTGGAGAATATTGCTGTGATTATGAGTGTGGTTTCGTCAGGTTTGGAACCCCACATCAGAAGATAAAATCAGCCAATACATGCCAAAGAGAAACCAGTTGGCCTACAAAATTTCCCCTTTTCACTTCCGCCCTCCAAAGAGAGCAGACGCTTTTCTTCCCAGTTCCAGCTGCTCCTTATCTCTCTCCTTCCCTAACTGACTGGATCCCAGCTTGCTATCGTCTGTCTGCGTGTCGTTACTGCTGATTATTGAACGAAATTATGGATTTAATAAGCTGGGCTTTGAACGCAATTGACACTGTTTTTTCAATGAGGAAATCTGGCCCGGGGGAGCCGATCTGCCCCGCGGGAACAGCTGCCGCGGGTTATTTGAAGGACACAAGTAATTGGAAACTCTTGTGCCTGTGTAATCTTTCTATTGAAGATATTGAAGATTTATACCTATTCGGGGGGATGGTCATTGGAATTCTACTGATTGGATTTGGGATTGTTCTGGTGTACCGCAAACTGAAGAAGATGGACGGAGCCTATCAAAAAGCGGACCCGGCGAGGCTCACCCATCAAATTGACCAACTGGGCAGGACTCTGACAGCGGCTAATGGAGAACTGTACAGGAAAATGGATTACATCACGATCACGCTGAGAGCCGTCCATGAATCGATTTCAATGCCTGGCCCATGAAGGATTTGAGCACTGAATCTGTAAGAGAATAGAAAATTTTTTTCTCTGAAGTCAGTGCTATTCGACTTGTTTTGACACCCTCAGCACCCAGTCCTCCAGATAATCTTCAGTATATTTGTGTTTTCATAACATGGCGGGCATTTGACAGCATTTGACTCTCAAGGACAGCCAGCTGTCTGGCAGACTATTCCATCTGCCGTGCCAAGGACACGCGCCTCTGCTCAGACGCCAGTCATAACATCTGCTGCGGGAAGAGCCTTTTGTTGTCCTTAACTGATATCACTGTTTGCACTCAACACATTCACTCACACTGACTCACTATACTGACTTGAAGATTCATTCATTCACTGCTCTCTTTGTGTCATTGTTTGGATTCTATTGTCTGCTAATTGTGCACTGAGAGTTTTTTTTCTTGTAATCATAATATTGATCATATATGAACTGTATTCTGATAAACAATGCTTTTTTCTCTCTCCTATTGTGTTTATCCTCTCTCTCCCCCATTGCTTCCTGTTCCCATTCTGCTGACAGGCGCGTCACCGACGCTGCCACGTCACTGAAAATGTCACCTATGTCGTTCTCAGTGTCAAGTCAAATCCCTCGTATATTTACCAGTTATTTACTTGTGAATGTACTTGGCAATAAATCTTTTTCTGATTCTGATTCTGAAATTAAAACGGATTGACATTTTTGGATAACTTTAACAACTTTACATTAACATTATTTGTTGATGATCTCTGCTTAATTTCAAGCAGTTTGGATGAATGGCCTTGGAGGAGTTCATTTTGACTTCACTTACACATTTTTATAATTTAGGTGCAGAAAACTTCATTTTAAAGCATGAGACTCATTTGGAAAAGTTGCAGATTTCAAAGTATAGAATGATGAAAGAATTTTGAGTCTAGGCCCAGCCATTCGAGATATTCACAAAAACATAAAGCTGTTTATTATAGCATGACCTATGGATGCAGTGCCTCGATTTTTGGCAGTAGGGGAAAGAATTTCTGACCAGACTGCAAAATTTTATGTTTCTACATATTAATGTTTTTGCTCCCCATGCACTTTTAGCGGAGAAAAAGAAGCAGAAGAAAAAGGTTTTCTGTAGCATGGCTACTTGGAACCCTAATTAAAAACACAAACTTGCATTCTGTTAGTTTTCAGTACATATTGTACATACTGTATGTACAACATGTATAATATACGCAATAAAAATCTCACTAACATACATGTAGTTTTCATACTTTGCGAAATTGTTTATTATTTTTATGTAGTTATCAAACTTAGATTTTTTTTCCTTTGGCCTTTCCAAGAATACATATTTTCCCCTCTTTGCTTATTACTGTAATTGCATAAGCAATCAACTGTGTACATTTGCAGTTTGTCTTAAAAAAATTCAACATTCTGACAGTCAAGTCTGTGCCTCCATTTGCACCAACACCACTGCCACCCTTGAGGGCTGGGGGCATTTTAATTGGCCCACTTCCGAAGTGTAATTTTTTTAATTGCTTGGAGACACTCTGCTCTCTTTAAAAGAATCAATGCAGATGTAATAATATCTGTAATTGTCTGCCACGCTCCAGGGACACCACAAAAGCCTCGGATCAATGGAGGAAAGCAGGGAAGCTGGTAGGGGTTAATTTTTCCCTTTCTGGAGGTAATGACAGGGAGGCAACACTTGGCTCCTGGCATAACGGCACAAGTTGTGCTGTTCCTATTGTCTCTACAGTGCCTAATTGGGCCAAATGCAGTTAGTTCCCCTTGGCAGAGGCTGTCGAGGTGGTGATTAATGAAGCCTCCAGTCACATAACCTGATAAAAAGAAAAGAAAGATAGGAGTGGGGAAAAATATCAACCTGCTTTTTGTTCTTCATCCTTTTTACTTTCTTGTGCTTTTCTTTGCCTTTGTCAATTCTCTGGAACTGCTTTCTCGGTGTAAACAGTTTAGGTAGTTTAAGTTTGCTTAGGCTTATTTGTCTTCACTGGACGAAGGGGGCATACCTATTACTACACTATGGCAGTTGGTTTTTTTTTTTGTTTGTTTTTTAAAGTCACCCAACAGTTTGAGCCCCATGTCTCTACTCAGTAAGTCTAATATCACATATTTTATGTACAAAATAAATAAATAAACAAAACTCCCTGACTGAGGAGACAGTGTTTGGATTTGGCAGCCATCTTTCCTGTACAGTCTCCAGAGACGTGTGTCAGGAATCCAGGATCAAGAGGTCGCATGTATTAGCCTCCCAGGCTCGTCATGGCCTTTGACTAATTACCTCATTAAGCTGCACTCCAATACTCTCCGAGGTCTCTGTGGCCCGGCCTTGTTGCCCGGTGTAAAAAAAAAAAAAAAAAGAAAAAAGAATGGAGTGGCCACAGAACCAATCCAGAGTGACCAAGTGAACTGGCCGCACCCTGTTGCTGCCTGGTAGGTGGGTGAGTGGCTAGTGGGAGGGAAAGATCAATCCTCTGTAAATATATTAGAAGCAATTACATCCTGCTGGACTTTGCCTAACACATTTATGGAAGCATTAGGCAAAGTCTTCCTTTATCAACCCCCAAGGCCACAGGGACAATGACATGTAATTTTCACATGTAGAAACCTGTTGGGAAGGTATTGGAAAAAGAGCTCAGCAGAGGGGTGTAAGGTCTTAGTTTTGATTGTGTTCAGAGCAAAGTCATTTATTACATTAAGAACACTTTGGGTTTTTTTTTTCTTATCCTCATAAGAAAACCTGGTGCAATAGGACAGCCAGGTTTATGAAGATATCGTAAATAACATCTACCTTTCTAGTGATACCTAAATTAGCTTTACACAACATATTTTTAATGTAAGGTAATTTGTTTTGATAGTATATAAACCTATTCCATTCACAATTCATTCATTCATTTAGAGACAAACATAAATTGGTAACTCCTTGTAAATATCATTTATATAAATGAATTATTAATATGGCATTTCACTTCCCCTTTAACAGAAGTCTGATATCCTCATTTTTCACTTGATAATCAGCCGCAGTCGTTGCGTTATTTCAAGGATTTGATTAATGTTTGTATTTGTGCGTGTTCATTTTGTATGAAATTACGTGGGCACCTTAATTCCACTGTGAGGAAAAAAAAATGCCCAATTACCATAAAACGTATGAATGATAATTGTGGAACACTGTAATGTCAATAGCCTTCTGATTAATCCCTACAAACACAGCCAAATGGCTGGCACAGTAACTCGGTAAGTGATAAGCAATTTCATTTGTTCCTAATTACTAAGAGGCTCATTTTGCTACTGTCATGATGAGATTTCTAAACCTCCTTAACCAGCCAAGCCTTATACATTTATAAAAGTACTCCCCCCCCCCCCCAACACACACACCAACCCCCTTTTTGGAAGGCATTCAAGTCTACTTACTCACAAGAGGGCATGTGTGCTTAGAGTAGCACAAGAGGTGCTTAACAAAAAAGTTTATCCCAAACAACCAAGAGTGAGAGTATACATTCAGGAAAAACCACAAAATTGTTTGTTCGGATATGTGTACAAAAATATTTTTCCACATGGTTTCGGGTCCAATTGTTTATTTGTGATTGTCAATGAAAAAGCACTGAGCCTATATGACATCTGTTCTTTAGATAACCTTTGCTTTTACCAGCGAGCACAATTTTACCTCTGCGCCTCCTTTGCTGTCCCCCAACAGCAACCTCAAGACTACTATTCTCCTCCTTATCCCAGACCTGAATTCTTCATTTGGTCACACTGTTTGCTCCTGAATAGTCACCTCTGAGGAGATTAACCCTTTCATTTAAAATGCCTGACTGGGGTCAATCTTCTGCCTGGCTCTGCAGTCCCTGCACCTCGCTTTGATCTATCAGCTATGGTGAAATTATTAGCAAACTCTAAGCCATGCCATGTGATTTGTTTTTGTAAATTTGCTAAAATTATTCATAATCCTATTATGTGGCTGAGCGGCAAAACTGCATAAAATATATAAAGCCCTGGTCATGGGAGAGACAAAGGGAACAAATGTTGAATATGGGTGCACTTGTTAGGGGTAATCAGGAGGATTTGGGGCATATCCTAATATGTCAGACCAAGCCTTATATCTCTCATGTATAACTGCCACTGATTTTATTCATCTAAAAATTAGGAAAAACTTTTCATATCCATTCCCCTACTCTGTCCCAGTCTTGAGCACACAGTCCTTTTTTTTCAGGAATAATTGCCAAGTTACAAAGCTCATTCCCAACAGCCAGCATGCATTATGGGGAAAGCAATGCACATAACCAGGGGAAGAGAAGAAATCACAATTTTTACACCGCCCATCTCCCTTTCAGGGGCCAACACTTTGCAGAACAAAAGTCAATGTCTCAGCCCAAATCTTGTCTGACAACGCGTAGCAGCCCGTGCTATTTTGGGTTCTTTGTGGTGCCAATCTCCTATCTCTCCTGTGACATTTTTTCAAAGAAAGAGTAGATTTCCTAGAGAACTCTGCCCTTTGCAACTTCCACAGTGTATTCTTGCCCATAGAGAGCGGACCCTCCTCTGCAATCTTATACTATTGCACACTGCAGTGGCTTAAGAAAGGGAAAATTAAGACAGCGTATCATGCTAGGAGCCCTATCTTTAGCTGGTCGCGTGAAAAGACACTATGCAGACGCTTAATTCAAAGTTACACATTTGGAATAAAAGGTACAGAACCTGGGAAAAGTTTGGCCGTTAACTATGCAGTAAAAAAAAGAACAAAAATATTCAAATTGGAGAAATAACATTTGATAGGGATCTGTTTCTACATTGGCCTAAAAAAAAAAAAAAAAGGTTAATTTATAATCGTCTTCGTTCATAATCCTCACCCTTTAATCATTCTGAGTTCTGTCCTGCAATAATTTACAGCTTAGAGAAAAACTTCATGCTTTTAATGTCCCCATTTTAGATGGACTGGCTGACTGGCAGGCCACCAACTTCACATTAATTTGCTGGAGTGTCTGAGTGTACAGGTCTCATCCGGGCCTGCTTTTATTAAGGGTGAAAGCTGAGTAGTTCTAAATAACACAGGTCTAATTGGCTATGTTTTGCAGTTAATTTCCATATAGAGCCGAGGAGACTGTCACCTCAGCGAGGGAGCACAAGGTGCTGGAGCTGGAGCCATGTACCTCAGCCAGCCATTAATCAGGAAACACACTTTCAGCTGCTTAGTAAAAGGGCAGAGGTCAAGGAGGAGGGGCCAACACCATATCTGCACCACAGCACTATAATTGTAGGAGTGTAAATTGCTGTAGAAAAATGCCCCATCTCTGAAATTCTGTGAAAATGCATGGTGAGGATCTGTCCAAAGGGTATAATGAAAGACCAAGTGTCTCTTTGTGTAAGCAAAAAAAAAAAAGTAAAATTTGAAAAACTTATTTGGCACAGTTACGTTATTAACTAAAATTAAGCCTAGAAAAGAAAAGGTACATAATTTTATTTATGTATAAAAAGGGATTATGCGGTGTGGGTATGTATGTATGTGGCAAACTTTGTCCCCGTGCTAACTCAGAAGCCACTTCACTGCAGGCTGTCATCTCTTGCATGGCAACGCTACAATACCTGGAGAGTGCACCTGGTAAGTTTTGCTGACCACTTCATTGAAAACTGATCAAGTTCCATTCAAAAACGCAATACGCTTCTGGAGATTTTGCCATAAATGTCCATTGCACTATGTCTCCCCCTGGAGGCGCTTCTCTGCAACTACAACCACACACTTACAAATCATTATTTACAACGGTAAATCAACAATCCCATTCCCCGAACGGCAAGATACTAATCTTTTGCATGGTGATGCCATAGTACCAGACGTGGTTTCACTGACCCCTTGACCATCAAAGACATCAAAGGTAAATACATTGATTCACCACAAGGGGGAGTATCACAGAACACGAGTGTTGGGTGTGGGAGGTTAGCAGACTTTCCCTAACCATTCAAACTCCACTCACTATGCTGTGTAACGACACAAAATGACCGCCCTCAATGTGGGGTATTTTCTTTCATTTTAAACATGGCTCCTGGATGAAAACCTGTTACTCTAAGTGTTTATTTTGAGTTTAAGATGGATTGAATGAATGAATGAATGAATGAATTTATTTCGGATAGTACATTACAGGTTAAAAGAAACTGTATAATATAACAACAAGGTCAAATTAGACAAAGACTCCTTCTACTATACAATTCCACGTGAGTTATCCGAAATGGGTGATGGCTGAAGCCGCAGCTTATATTGCCCACCCATATTCCATCCAAGAATTCAAAGGAGAAAAAAGAGAAAACAAGACAAGAGCGATTACAATTTAAAACAAGGCTAAGACAAAATATGACTGAGAGAAAAAGAAAACTGAGCTAGTCTAAGTTAAGCGGTTACTATTCAAAAACAAATCTAAGACATAGTGTCACAGAGAAAAAAGAAAAACTAAGCTATAACACAACACAGGCTGGAAATGTCAATCCTTATGTGAGTTTACATGTCGTCTTGTAAATATGTTTGGAGTATTTCTTCCTTTAGTTTTTGTTTAAATTGTCCAAGCTTTGTACATGATTTTAATTCAGGTCCAAAATCGTTCCATAATCTGACACCTTGCACTGAAATACAATGTTGCTTGGTAGTTGTTCTCACTGTAGGCTTTTGAAATATACATGTTCCTCTGAAGTGATATCGTTTCTCCCTTGTTTGGAACAACTTTTGGATATTTGCGGGCAGTGATAGATTCTTCACTTTGAACATTATTATTGCGGTTTTAAAGTCGATCAGATCTTTCAACTTGAGAGTTTTTTGTTTAAGAAAAAGTGGGTTTGTTGGTTCCCTGTAAGCTGCTTTGTTGATTATTCTAATAGCTCTCTTTTGAAGCATAAAGAGTGGATATATGTTTGTTTTATATGTATTTCCCCATACTTCATTACAATATGTCATGTATGGGAGTATTAATGAATGATACAAGGTGTATAGTGTGGGTTGATTCAGCAAATTTTTCACTCTGTGTAATATTGCAATTGATTTGGATACTTTACCTTTTATATAATTAATATGTGGCTTCCAACACAGTTTGTTATCAATTATTACTCCAAGGAATTTAGTTTCGGATACCCTTTCAATCTCTACACCATTTACACTGAGTTTGGGTACTGGGTAGTTGTGATGGTTGTTAAAGACTATAAATTTTGTCTTGCTTAAATTGAGCGTTAATTTGTTCAAATCAAACCACAGTTTCAGCTTTCCTAATTCCTTTCCGAGTGTATCCAGAAGTTGTTCCAAGTTGTTTCCACTGCATAGCAGGTTAGTGTCATCAGCAAACAATATTAAGTCCATTTTTTCTGAAACTTTACATATATCATTTATATACATATTGAATAATAATGGTCCCAAAACTGAACCCTGTGGGACTCCACAGGTGACCTTCAGTAGCTCTGAGTTTTTGTTGTTAACACATACAAACTGATATCTATTCTTTAAGTAACTTCTTAACCAGGACAGTGCTACCCCTCTGATACCACAATTTTGTAGTTTCTTTAATAATAGATTGTGATCTACTGTATCAAATGCTTTTTTAAGATCCAGGAATACTCCAACTGAATACTCTTTATTTTCAATGGCTGTTGATATTTTTTCTGTAAATTCCATTAAGGCATATGCTGTTGTCCTTTTGTGTCTGAACCCATATTGCTGCTCACACAATAAATCATTCTTCAGTATGAAGTTGTCAATTCTCTCATAGAATATTTTTTCAAGTATCTTGGAAAATTGCGGACAATGTGAAATGCTTTGAGTTTTTAATCGCTCATTGCAGTCAGTTAAATGGTTTAAGCAGACGTTAACAGTATTAAGAATTTGTTTGTTGCCATTTATATTGTCATATTTTCTTATGACTCTTGAAATATGTGTAAAATATTACAAAAACAGCTTACAGGCTGCATTCTAACTAAGAACAGTGACATCTGCTGCCCATCATGCATGTTCTTACATAGTAGACGATAGTGTCTACACTCTGCACGCTTATGTACCCACGTAGCCACTGCCATACCTGTGTACATTTCCATAATCTTGGGCCATTTCTATTTTTATTCTATTTCTATGTTTATTGCAGTTGTGTGTTTAATTGTGTGTTCTGTAACCGTGTTTTATCCAATCCTTCTGTCTTACTTTATTGCACAGTAGCCTGGTGGAGCACCCACAATTTTGTTGTACTGTACTACTGTACAATGACAATAAAGCCTATTCCATTCTAAAACGGTAAACCATGTAGGTTAATTGCAGTGTTAAAATGACTGTGCACATACTTTTGAGCTACAGAGTAGCTGTGATATGTAATTAAATGCAATTATAGTGTCCGCCAGCAGAGGGAGTGCTAATTGAAACCTATGTGACGCTCTGTGCAAGTGGTCCAGCAAGAGAGCGAGTGATAGAGCAGTGTGCACCGGAGTCCATTTTGATTGCCGCAAGACTAAAGTCAGCATTAACAGACTGTAAACAACAGTGAATGTACTTGGTACGCTGCTTTTAAGCAATAATAAATGCTACAGCTCTTCAGTAGTAAAATGGTAAATGGCATTCACTTATACATAGCGCTTTTATTCTCATCTCTTGATGACCAAAGCGCTTTACAGATCCTGCTATCCACCCATTCACACACACATTCACACACTGATGGCGGCATGCTACCTAACATGGCGCTTCCAGACCCACCAGGAGCAATTAGGGGTGAAGTGTCTTGCCCAGGGACACAATGGCAGGATATCTGGGGAAAGCAGGATTCGAACCGCCAACCATGTGGTTATTGGACAACCTTCTCTACCTCCTGAGCCACTGCCGCCTGGTGATAGCCAGGTGAAGCCTCAATGAAGCTCTGAGGCTTTCAAAGCTTACAAGCTTCATTCTAACTAAGAACAGTGACATCTGGTCCCCTTCATGCATGTTCTTACATACTATTAGTGTTTATTGCTGTTTTAAACAGTTTCCCTTTGTTTTGACCTACTGTTATTATGATGGGTTGGACTATAATTTAAAAATGCCACATTTCCCAGGTTCAGTTTTTTTTTTACTTCACCTTTCCATAATGTTGGTGTCCAAAACTCAGAATACAATATTATAAAATTACTGATCCAACAACAGAAAATGCATTTCATGGGATTCCATGGACCGTTCTGCAGAGTGACAAATTAAGATGGGAATGACTGAAGTGAGTGAGTACAAATTAGCCACTTAACATCTCAGTAGATGTCTAAAATGTTCATTGGTGCAGCAAGTTTCTATATGATAACCTTGCTATTGTGCTTTCTGTGTCATCATGCTTAATGCATACCAGATGCATTGTGTCACTGGTGTATGTCTGTATGTGTGTGGACAAAACTTGCTTGCTATTGCTATTGTAGTCTCACCACCCTTAAACACTACATGCCATATTTAAAGGGCATGAATGTATATACATATATATTTTAAAACTGTGAGATTTGGAGTGTAATATAGTTCTGGTTTTACATCTAAAATAACATTTTGTTTCTCAACAGGAGCCTGTACTTGGAATCTGAGTAAATTCAAGTCAGTTTGGTTTCTCTTCAAAGGCCCATATTTGGTAAAATGCTTTTGAGGGCTTTAACTTTAAGAAATGCATCCATAGGTCCATGTATACTGATAAAATATAAAAAAAAAAAAAAACTCACTTCACACACACACACACACACACACAAAAACACTTCCCTTTTTATGGTGAAGCTCTTGAAGAAACAAAGAGATTGAACTTCCTGGGTTTGGGTATCACAAATCAACAAGCCCCATTATCAGTTCATCCATCCATCCATCCATCTTCTGCCGCTTTTCCGGAGGTCTGGGTCGCGGAGGCAGCAGTTCAAGCAGAGAAGCCCAGACTTCCCTCTCCCCAGCCACCTGTTCCAGCTCTTCAGAGGGGATACCAAGGCGTTCCCAGACCAGCTGGGAGACATAGTCTCTCCACCGAGTCCTGGGTCTGCCCCGGGGTCTCCTCCCAGTGGGACGTACCTGAAACACCTCAAGTGGGAGGCGTCCAGGAGGCATCCTAATCAGATGCCCATACCACCTCAACTGACTCCTTTCAATGTGGAGGAGCAGCGGTTCTACTCTGAGCCTCTCCCGGATGACTGAGCTCCTCACCCTATCTCTGAGGGTGAGTCCAGCAATCCTACGGAGAAAGCTCATTTCAGCCGCCTGTATCCGCGATCTCGTTCTTTCGGTCATTACCCAAAGCTCGTGACCATAGATGAGAGTAGGAACGTAGATTGACTGGTAAATCGACAGCTTTGCCTTAGAACTAAGCTCCCTCTTCACCACAACAGACCGGTACAACGTCCGCATCACTGCAGATGCTGCTCCAATCCGTCTGTCGATCTCTCGCTCCATTTTCCCCTCACTCGTGAACAAGACCCCAAGATACTTAAACTCCTCCACTTGGGGCAGGAGCCTGTCCCCAACCTGGAGAGGACAATCCACCTTTTTCCGGCTGAGGACCATGGACTCGGACTTGGAGGTGCTGATTCTCATCCCAGCCACTTCACACTCAGCGGAAAACCGTCCCAGCAAGAGCTGTAGGTCATTGCTGGATGAAGCCAACAGGACAACATCATCTGCAAACAACAGAGATGAGATCCTGTGGTCACCAAGCATGACACCCTCCATTCCCTGGCTGCGCCTAGAAATCCTGTCCATAAAAATTATGAACAGGATCGGTGACAAAGGGCAACCCTGGCGGAGTCCAACTCTCACTGGGAATGACTCCGACCGAGTGTTGGCAATACGAGCCAAACTCTCACAACGGTCTTACAGAGACCGAATAGCTCGTAACAACAAACCCGATACCCCATACTCTCGAAGCACCCCCCACAAAAATCCACGAGGGACGCGGTCAAATGCCTTCTCCAAGTCCACAAAACACATGTAAACTGGTTGGGCAAACTCCCACGAACCCTCAAGAATTCTCGAGAGGGTAAAGAGCTGGTCCGATGTGCCACGGCCAGGACGAAAACCACATTGCTCCTCCTGAATCTGAGGTTCGACCAACGGCCGGACTCTCCTCTCCAGTACCTTGGCATAGACCTTCCCAGAGAGGCTGAGGAGTGTGATCCCTCTAAAGTTGGAGCACACCCTCTGGTCCCCTTTTCTGAAGAGAGGAACCACCACCCCGGTTTGCCATGCCAAAGGCACTGTCCCCGACCTCCACGCAATGTTGCAGAGGCGTGTCAACCATGACAACCCAACAACATCCAGGGCCTTGAGGTACTCAGGGCGAATCTCGTCCACCCCCGGGGCCCGGCCACCAAGGAGATTTTTAACCACCTTGGCGACCTCAGCCCCTGTGATAGGCGAGTCATCCCCCTCGTCCCCAAACCCTGCTTCCTCTGTGGAAGACGTATCAGTGGGATTGAGGAGATCCTCGAAGTATTCCTTCCACCGCCCGACGATATCCCCAGTTGAAGTCAACAGTGTCCCATCCGCACCATACACAGTGTGGACGGGGAGCTGCTTTCCCCTCCTGAGCCGCCGAACAGTTTGCCAGAATCTCTTTGAAGCCGACCGAAAGTCTTGTTCCATGGCCTCACCGAACTCCTCCCATACCCGCGTTTTTGCTTCAGCAACCACCCGAGCTGCACTCCGCTTGGCCTGCCGGTACACCTCAGCTGCTTCGGGAGTCCCACAAGCCAACCAAGCTTGATAGGACTCCTTCTTCAGCTTAATGGCCCCCCTCACCACTGGTGTCCACCACTTGGTTCGGGGGTTGCCACCACGAGATGCACCGACCACCTTGCGGCCGCAGCTCTGGGCCGGCGCTTCAACAACAGAGGTGGAGAACATGGCCCATTCAGACTCCATGTCTCCAGACTCCCTCGGAATGTGGTTGAAGTTCTTCCGGAGGTGGGAGTTGAAGACCTCCCGGACAGGGGCCTCAGCCAGACGCTCCCAGCACACCCTCACTATACGTTTGGGTCTACCAGGTCTGAATGGCTTCCTCCCCTGCCATCGGATCCAACTCACCACCAGGTGGTGATCAGTTGACAGCTCTGCACCTCTCTTTACTCGGGTGTCCAAGACATACTGTCGCAGGTCTGATGATACGATAACAAAATCGATCATCGACCTGCGACCTAGGGTGTCCTGGTGCCAGGTGCACATATGGACACCCTTATGCTTGAACATGGTGTTCGTTATGGACAGACTGTGGTTAGCACAGAAGTCCAATAACTGAACACCACTCGGGTTCAGATCGGGCAGGCCGTTCCTCCCAATCACCCCCCTCCAGGTTTCACTGTCATTGCCCACGTGCGCATTGAAGTCCCCCAGTAGGACAATGGAGTCTCCAGGAGGAGTACCCTCCAGCACCCCAGTCACAGCCTCCAAAAAGGGTGGGTACTCTGAAACATCATTTGGTGCATAGGCACAAATGATGGTCAGGACCCGTTTCCCAACCCGAAGGCGCAGGGAAGCAACCCTTTCGTCCACCGGGGAAAACCCAATATAGAGGCAGCAAGGTGGGGCGATACAAGAATACCCACCCCTGCTCGTCGCCTCTCGCCCGGAGCAACTCCAGAAAAGGCCAAGCTCCAGCCCCTCTCCAGAAGACTGGTTCCGGAACCGGAGCTGTGTGTTGAGGTGAGGCCGACTATATCTAGCCAGTATCGCTTAACCTCGTACACCAGCTCAGGCTCCTTCCCCACCAGAGAGGTGACATTCCACGTACCAAAAGCCAGTTTAGAAAGCTTGGGATCAGTCCGCCAAGGTCTCCGCCTTTGACCGCCACCTAATCCACATAGCACTGGACCCCCATGATCCCTCCTGCAGGTGGTGAACCCACTGGAGGGCGGACCCATGTAACTCCTTCGGGCTGAGCCCGGCCGGGTCCCATGGGTGGAAACCCGGCCACCAGACGCTAGCCTTCGAGCCCCTCCCCCAGGCCTGGCTCCAGGGTGGGGCCCCGGTAACCCCATACCGGGCGGGGTACACTGAATCCTTGATATACAATTTATCATGAGAGTCTGTTGGATCGTTCTTAGTCTGGCCCTTCACCCAGAACCAGTTTGTCTTGGGAGACCCTATCAGAGGCAAATTGCCCCCGGACAACATAGCTCCTGGGATCACTGGGGCACGCAAACCCCCCCCCCCCACCACCACCACGATAAGGTGACGATCCATGAGGAGGCATTATCAGTTCAATGTTAGCCAAACAAATGTGTCCTAACTGCCTCATTACTTGTGGCTGGAACATTCAAAAAACATTTACCCAATCAGATTAGCCTATTATTAATATTAATGAAAACTGTTTCAAACTACAGGGCACTCAAAGAGCGCATACCTCCGCCAAGGCTCCCTCCCTTCCTTTGTCTTCCCCTCCGTCCCTTTGTCCGTCCATATCATTATCCATCTGTACATTGTGAGATAGGGCCTTGGAGGGGGTATGTACTCATGGATCACCTCCAGTATCTAATGAGTTCATCTTTGTGCCAAGGGCCACCTCTGGTGAGAATGTCATCCAAATCCATCTTTGAGGTTTTGTGTGATCCTGCTAACAGAGAAATGGCAGCAAAAACAATCTGATTACATTATATGTTAAGTTAGTCCCATGCCTGTGGCATAGGGCGGGGCCTATCTCCATTTCAATGACCCTAGGCCACACAGCTACTGTAAGTAGTGGAAGCTAGAGTTGTGTGTGGTGGTGGTGGTGGTGGGGGGGGTCCGTCCTCTGGTAGCTCTGTGTGACATTATATGACTACATTATAATAACAAGCCTGTCATTGTATTGACCATACATTAGGGCTGGGAAATTCCACCTTAAATCAGCATCATGGTTTATTGAATCTTTCAGGTCGTTCCCCCCCCTCCTCTCTTCTCCCTTACAGTGTACTGACAAAGTTCATAATTATTAAGCAATATTATGCAATAGTGTGGTATCATATCACTGTGGTGCATAGTAAGCGAGCATAATAGAACAGGCCTATTGTGATTTCACAAACAAAAAAAAATTAAACATTGTCCAGTGCTGGTTAATGTGTTTACATACCATGTAGGTCACGCAGCTCGCAACAACATCCTTGTCTGCCAGCCATTATGTCTGCACGCACTCTGAACCCCATCTTAACTGTTTGAGTGTGTCTGTCGCCGAATTGCGACATAACCCCTAGTGGTCAAGAGTGGTAAATATTTTTTGTCAATAAAATAGTTCAGATTTCCAAGGCTATAACTTGAAAGTGGTAAGAGATAATGACTTACTGTCAATTAGAAAGATGTAAAATATGATCCAAAGTTTCATATAGGAATAAATTTATGCATCTAATTTGCATAATGTCACAGGAGCTCTTTAAATTCCATAACTCAGTCAAAACTGGACTTTGGACATATTTACACAAAGCATTGTTCAGTCTTTTGACACAGTTTTTTGTACAGAGGTACCTCATCATCTTATCTTCAAAGTATATGAACAAGAAATTAGTACAATATTAAAGAAAACACAGAAATAAGTCACTTACTGGCAGCTAACGGGACTCACTCGCTGCCGTGGTCGCTGCGTTTTCACCCATTGTGGTCGTTATTTTGCATTCTGTCGGTCATTTACACTCTCTACTACATCTACAAAGTCTTATGATTATCCCACATAAATTTTGCTTGTATCCCGTGGCTATTTTCCGTGTACAAAACCGTCTAAGTGACGGTGACAATGACCGATCGCGGCCATATTAGCTTTCTGAACTAAAAGAAGGGAATACAGGAAAAGGAAATGAGGAGTTCTTCTTCTTTGGTGTATTACGTGTCATCCATTGAGTCCTCCAGCGCATGTCTGCCACCGTCTGAAACTGGCAGATCAGTACAAATCAGTACAAATCCCCAATGCAGCCGGCGATGTCAGAGTGAAATGACAGGTGCAGTGCCACGCTCTGCCACTAGGGGCACGCAAATTCTCACTCTCAAAGGGTTAATACCGCACTTGTTTTTTCTTGGAGTCTTCAGAGGAAATATTGTCAATCATCACATACTATGTGGATGAAGACCGCATTCCTTTTTGTTCCAAGTCGTTTTACTTTTTCTGCAGTGTTTGGTGGTAACAGTGCACTGCTTCTGGGGTGCAGAAGTGCGTGGCCATGCATGTAACTCCATGGACACGTCTTAAAGGGAAAGTACATGAAAAGCTCAATATTAATATATAAAATAATTTTCAAAAAATTCCTGGATCCACATCCTGATCACCACCAAAATCTAATCATCTGTTCCTTGTGCCATTACACAACTTTCCTGAAAATTTCATCAAAATCCGTTCATAACTTTTGGAGTAATGTTGCTAACAGACAGACAGACAGACCAACAAACCATCCAACGCCGGCAAAACCATTACCTCCTCTATGGCAGTTCTATGGCAGATGGCAGTTCTACACAGCCATCATCGAGTCCATCCTCACCACCTCCATAACCATGTGGTACACAGGAGCCACTGCCAGGGACAGACTAAGGCTGCAGCGCGTCGTGTGCACTGCTGAGAAGGTGATCGGCTGCAAGCTCCCATCTCTCCAGGATCTGTACATCTCCAGGACCCGGAGGCGTGCTGGCTGGATCATAGCCGATCCCTCACACCCTGGTCACGTACTGTTTGCCCCTCTCCCCTCAGGTAGAAGACTTCAGTCCATCCAGACTAAAACCTCCCGTCACATGAACAGCTTCTTCCCCTCTGCCATCAGACTGCTGAACACTAAGTGACTTATTGACTCTCGTGCACTATGTACAGCAGCTCAACCAGACTCATGTCAATCATCACTGTTTTCTTCCTGCATTACCGACTGCACTATATGGTTCTCCAGATTATCTGCTGCTCGCTAATATATTTTAACTGCTGACTAGTATTACTCACTCTTATTCTACACTTTATTGCATGTATAGTTTATTTCTTTTATTTTATCATGTTTAATGTTGCAGCATTGCACCGAGACAAATTCCTAGTTTGTGTACTACATGAACAATGGCAATAAATCTGATTCTGATTCTGATTCCTCCCTTGGTGGAGGGAACAATGTACCCAGACATGCTTTTTTCATGAACTACTAAAAAAATAAAAATAAAAAATAAAAAAAATAGAACCAGCTTTTGGTCTTTAAATACTCCCATCCCCGGGATCCCAAAACTTAAAATTATCTTCTTTCTTCTGCTCCCTTTAGAGGTTGCCACAGCAGATCATCTGCCTCCATCTCCCCTTCCATCTTTCTCTGTAACACCAACCCTCTTCATGTCCTCCTTCACTACATCCATGATTCTTCTGTGGTCTTCCTGTTTTCCTCCTGCCTGGCAGCTCCATCTTCAACGTCCTTTGTCCATCATATCCACCATTCCTCCTTTGCACATGTCCAAACCATCTCAGCCTTGCCTCCCTTTGTCTCCAAACCGCTCAAACTGAGCTGTCCCTCGGATATAACCATTTCTAATGCTGTCCCTCCTAGTCTCTCCCAATGAGAATTTTAGTATCTTCAAGTCTGCCACCTCCAGCTCTACCTCCTGTCTTTTTGTCAGTGCCACCATCTCGAAACCATACATCACAGCAGATCTCACTACCATCTTGTAAACCTTCCCTTTCACTCTAGCTGCTATCCTTCTGTCACAAGTCACCCCTGACACTCGTCTCCCCCTACTCCACCCTGCCTGTAATCTCTTCACCTCTCATGTGCATTTTTCATTGCTTTGGATGGTTGACCCCAAGTATTTAAACTAAACTACCTTCTCTACCTGTACTCCTTGCATGTTTACTGTTACAGCTGCCTCCCTCTCATTCACACACATTGCTTCTCATTGCTTCTTCTGACTTTCATTCCTCTTCTCTCCAGAGCATACCCCCGCCTCTTCAGGTTCTCCTCCACCTACTCTCACCACAGAATACAGTGTTATCTGCAAACATCATGGTCCATGAAGAATCTTGCCTGACCTTGTCTGTCAGCCTGTTCATCACCATGGCAAACAAGAAGGGACTTGGAGCTGATCCCTGATGTAATCCCACCCACATACGTTGGGTGGGATTACATTGGCATTACTTGGCACTAAAGCTTGATCTTTCCATCATCCTGACAGGAGCCGCTAAATCTGACAGGTTTCTATCCAACATAGTGAGCTGAACGTATGTGGGAATGGCGGCTGTGGTGCAGGTGTAGTGTGGCCGACTACTGATCGGAGGGTCAGGGGTTCGATTCCCGCTCTGTCTGCAGTCTGCATGTTGAAGTGTCCTTGAGCAAGACACTGAACCCCCAGTTGCTCCTGGAGGGTCAGGTCAGCACCTGTGTATGGCAGCTCTGCCACCATCAGTGTGTGAATGGGTGGATAGCAGGATCTGTAAAGCACTTTGGTCATCTAGAGATGAGAAAAAGCACTATATAAGTGAACGCCATTCATCACCCCCACCTTGAATCCATCTGTTACTCCTACAGTGCACATCACCACCTCCTCACCGTCATCATACATGTCCTGCACCACCCTCATATACTTCTCTGCCACTCCTGAGTTCCTCATATAGTACCACACTTCCTCTCTGGGAAATGCCCAAAAGTTGTCCTTGAAAGCCTTGTTTTCTTTTAACCAGAGGTGGTAAGACCCCTGAGGTCCTTGAGCGAATGTTCAGGGGTCCTTGGGAAATTGTCTAATTTCACTTCTTAATTGGTTAAAAAAAATTGCAAATAATTTGTCTCTGGTGTGCATGGGTGTCTGTAGTGGTTCTTTCATATCAGTAGGTGGCAGTATGAATGTATTAATAATGGCTAACATCTTCTTCTTGTATTTTACGGAGGTTGTCTTGTTAAGACATGCTCGTGATTGCAGTGACCAGATGAAAACCAGCAATGGATAAATATTTGTAGAGGAAAGATTCAGACTCTGAATGGGCCCTAGACAAAATTCTGACCCAGGTGAGTGGCAGAGTTGTCAAAAGACAGCAAGGACGGTAAAGGCAAGGCAGTAAAGTGAAAGTTACCCTTCATTTGGATTTACTTCCACCAGAAATCCCAACGCTCCGAGTCATTATGCTTGGTATGCATGAAAAACTATCCAACAGTGGCATGGTCCCATGCAAACATAGACATCATTTCCAAATGAAACACCCATCACTTCAAGACAAGTGCATGGACTATTTTGCTCATCTCTGTGAGCACATGGACAAATGGGTAACTTTAATGAGAAAAAAAAAAACCAAAGGTGTCTGAGAAAGCTCTCAAAGATAGCTAATTAGTAGCCAAACTCATAGCCAAAACAAAAAAGTCACACACTGTGGCGTTAGATGCCATTCGAAAAAATTTCCTATTTTGCAAATTATTACAAAAGACAAGAGAAGAAATTTTTCGGGTCACATCAGAGTATGTTCGACAATAAGGACTTCAGGGGGGAAACTGCATAAGTCTGTGAACTGATGGAGCAGCTCTGTGTTCATCTAAACACACCCAAGTTTCACACTGAGTCGGTATTAGGGGTGGGACAAAAGATCGATTCAGTGATGGATTGCAATACTTGACAATAACGACAATCCACCGATCCCTAAACGCATGGGTCAATCTTTTATTATTTAAATATCATCCATCAATCCATCCATCCATCCATTTTCTACCGCTTTTCCAAAGGTCCGGGTCGCAGAGGCAGCAGTCCAAGCAGAAAAGCTCAGACTTTCCTCTCTCCAGCCACCTGCTCTAGCTCTTCAGAGAGGACACCAAGGCGTTCCCAGACCAGTTGGGAGACATAGTCTTTCCAGCGTGTCCTGGGTCTGCCCCGGGGTCTCCTCCCAGTGGAACGTGCCTGAAACACCTCAAGTGGGAGGCGTCCAGGAGGCATCCAGATCAGATGCCCAAACCACCTCAACTGGCTCCTTTTGATGTGGAGGAGCAGCAGTTCTACTCTGAGTAAGCTAAAGGGTTAAAATTTTACATGAAACAGATATTGACGGTTGTACTTTCGGGACAAAATTTGAAATTGACATTGGAGGGGGGGTTGTATGGTATTGTGATGGATCGTAATAGTACTGGATCGTGACCCAAGTATCTTAATCTGAATCGGATCGTGAGGTCCCTCGCGATTCCCACATCTAGTGGGAATAAACTCATTTCAAGACCAAGTTATCATTACATAAGATGTAACAGGCTACAAAGTGCCATTCTGTAACATTTCTGGTTGGTGGAGTTCCGAGATTTTTTTCCCCTCAATGTAAAAAGGGTTCTTTGGCTCAAAAAAGGTTCAAAAATACTGTTCGAAAGCTTCACTAAAGCTCTGATGTTTCATTTGCCAACTTATCCCTTTAGTTGCTCTCAAGCAAGGTGGTCTCAACAGAGCTTGATCCCCAAATTTTTTTGGTCAACTCCCTGATATCAAAACCCACTAATTTTGAGATCCATTGTCCACGTACAGTATGTTACATAAATTTATGAAATTGTATCCTTGGGTACAGATTAGATTTCTTTTAGGATGGTAAGCTCTGTATTCAACCTGAATTTTCAGATATAATATGCATTTTGAGGGATGAAAGAAGACATGTGTAAGTCGTAAAACGACACCGCTCAACTTCATATCACCAATAACACCATGAAAACCCACAAAGATCTGAGAGCCACTTGAACAAAAAGAGGCCACAACCTAACTAAACTGGCCTTATTTATTCAGTTTAAAGCAACCATAATGGGCCCATAGAACACACTAACCCCCAGTGGTATACTTAAGTGGCTCACAAAGAGATGCAGAGGATGGTGCTGCCAAGAGTGGCTTTATAGGGACAATTTAACATAATGGTCAAATAAATAGTGGTGTAAAAAAACACCTGTGAACATCGGTGGCAGGTTGATGCCATTACTATATTTTTTGTGTGACAGTTCAGCGGTGTACAACAGATTTCATTCCATCCTGCTTAAGCGCAAGGTCCCATTTGGGTTTTATACGCCGAGGCCAAAATGCAGCCCACTGGGATGCAACAAGCAATGCAGTGATCTGAGAAAATAATGAAGTCTATACATAACCATCTCATCAAAATTTTAATTCGTAACATGCATTTGGGAACATAAGATCACAGTGGCTCAAAAGTTTAGGTCACATCCTGTTCTGTGACGTTGCGATAAGTTACAAGAGCAAAAAAAAAAAATTATGGCAACAATCCGATGACATAAACTTGGTTCTGTGCCCTGGTGTGTTTACTTCTTTCGTATTTAATAGAGATAATACATGTTTTTTTTTAATAATGCTTCCTTTCTCAACAATTACCACCTCCATTTGTGCTCAGACTGGGTTTGTATTTAGCTTAATACAGATCAACAGTGGTCAAAGGAACAAGCTCTGATTACTGTGCTTTTGTCAGCGTTTTGGCACTGGCTTATTCTCATGAGGGTCAGAGCAACAAGGGTGCATCTACAAGCTGTCAAAATATACCAGAGCTGTCAACTAAAAACTGAGATCACATCAAAATCTGAACTGAAATGAAGACTGTCTTTTGAATTGATATGACATTTTGGATATTCTTACAATTGTGTCAGTTTATGGGTGCTTATTGGTCAAATATGCATGATAATAAGCTATGAATTAGGTCATTTAAATTAAAAAAAATGAGTATTTTCCTTCGCAGTTGGAAAAAATAGCGATGGTTTTTGTGCTTAGAAGCTAATGGAGGACAACAAGCCAAATGCCTCAATAGAAATGCGGTACTTCTTTATACCAGCTCTGACCCTGGTTGGTGGTTAGTGGGAGCACCATTTAACCCTTCATAAGTGTCTTATTAGATACCACAAAGGTATACACCCCGTCTATTTTAGGTGAAAACTCAGAGTTCCATTTTAACTATGATTTAATAACATAGTTCACAAAAAAAAAAAAGCATGTGAAGAGTCTGAGATGGTACATAACCCAACCATACCATTTACTCCTCATCTTCATCTCTCCGACGCCTTCTGCTCGTCCCACTACGCGTAAGAGAGGTGACCCCTGCTTCACCTCTGGCACAGGGTGTGAGCTCAACGTCCCAGTCAGACCTGTCCCGCTGAATGTCTTCTGGCAGGTCGTTTGTGAAACTCTTGTGCTCCGTTTGTTCCCTCTCCCCACCCTGTCCTTGTTGACAGTCTCCCCATTGTGAATCTGAAGGGCCCTGCTTTGTTTTGGCCGCCTTGCTGGAGCACTGTTGGTCCAGGGAGAGCTTGCACACACCTTTGCTCATTCTGTTGGCGTACCTGGCCATTACTTAACTTTATCTGCTCATTAATCTGCTCATTAATTACCTTTTTGGGGTGTTTTAAGGTGCAATAAATGCAATTAGTAATGTTACAGGAAGACAAAACGCTATTAGCAATGTGGCATTACGTGCTAAGTATTTTTGGAAGTACAGTAATTGTACATATTCAAATGACCACAGTCTGATTGATAAATCGTAAAAATGACTCTGTGTATTAATAATAAATATGTTTGATTTTGTAATAGTATGCAAGCATTTTCCAAATTATATTTTTTAAAAAGTTAAGCATCTTTCTATGTACTGAATCAAAATTTAAAATAAAAGATTTTAAATGTTTCAAATATAAATTTAAAGAAAAGAAATATAAAAATTAGTCATCTACCCAATCCCCCGTTCCCCTGCTCCTAACATCACCGGGGAGCGTGGCTAATTTACGAGAACTGGCAATGCCAACATACTCTCTGAGGAGGGCCCGTTTTAACACCACCAAATGCTGTAATGCATCCCAGCTGACCTTAATTATAAGAGCATGTGCCTCCCCAGTGCCTCCCCCACCCACTTTCTCCCCCCTTATATACAATCCACAAGGCCGGGGGTGTAAGCCAATGTTCTTACCTGCCGAGAACAACACGGCAGCAGCTACCATAGGAGCTCAATGTTAATAGTTGCATCCTGAGAGGAAATCAATAAAGCTATAAAGGGTGATATCACAGTGTCTGGGCCCCCACCCACACATCCCTCTCATCTCTCCCTCCCTCCATCAGAGGAACCTGTTTATGAGGGGTTCTGGTGGTTGGCGGGAGCGACTGAAAGGTCAGAAGTATGAGGTTTTGATCTGGGGCTGAGACGCCCTCCATGGGAGTGTGGGGTAAATGGTGGAGTGGGACCCCTGACTCATCTGGAGAAAAGTGGATCTTTTAGAAGGGCTTATAGTTGCCGTGTGTTGTCAAGGAAGTGAAGCATTAGTGCCTGTAAAGGCCCACTGATGCCGCTCAGTTACGATCAGAGATGAATCCCAGAAGGTAAAACGAGGCCTTGCTAAACTGCTGATGAACCAAGGGAGTTATTAAAAGACTGACTCTCCTGCTTCTTCTGTCTGTATTGCAGATTTTTGCCCATAACATTGATATATACACAGCACGGGGCTCTAGCATCATTGGGCTGATAAACTGCTCATACAATAGATAATCTTTTATGTACCTCCCGTGCACAGCACAAATATTATGACTATTAGTACATTAATTAACTTGCTGGCCTGGGGGTCCTCTGCCCAGCCAAGGTTAAGAGCTTCTTTAATTAAAGATCAATACGGTTTTGCAGTATATTTCTAAAGCAGCAAAAGAGACATGGCGCTCTTTACTGTCTGCATGTCAGAATGATATAGAAGTTCAGACATGTATAGAGAGATTCAAAGTGCCAGCTGTTTCTATTTGCAAGTCTAGTAAGAGTGAGCTAATATGTCAAACTGTATAAGTGTGAAAGACATATTAACACCTTCTTTATATATTGAATTATGTGCGTAGCAATGATGTGGGATCCTTTTTTTCAGCAGGTCTAAGCTCTGTCATAAACACACAAACCTATTAAGGTCACTGCTAATGGGAGCGGCAACAATCTCCAAGCCCTTGTTGATATTCGCAGGTCCAACACCACTTACTAATTCACTTGTGTACCAAGCAAAGCAGGTGTGCAGCCGCAGCGATGGCTGAGATCAAAGCCCAAACCATTCTCTCTACTGCAACGCAGACATGTACACCATAGGATTTAGCGCTTGTTTGTAGAAGGAAAGCTGGCAGGGCCCAAAGAGCACACCTTCACGCTCAAGGCTGCAAAGTTCCCCTCAGATCATTGTTATCCACCTGGATTATGTTTGACAGGACAGCGCCTCGGTCTATTCTGGAGTGCAGCCCACAAAGGGTGGCTGAAGCCAAAACACTCACCTTAGACCCAAACCAGGCTCTAACCTGCCCCATCCATAAATAGTTTGAAAACATGGGAATTAACTTTTACTATCCTCACAATGTATTATAAAGATTGTCTTGAAGCCTTTTCCCCCCACATTTGCTGCCTATTTATTAAAAAATTTACCTTTAGGTTTGAAGGGGAAAAAAAATCTTGCCATATCATAGGCAAAGCTTTATGTACATATCCAATATACTGTATGTACCCAATATATCTATAACCATTCAGTCATGCAACTAAATCTGCAAAATATTTATAACTTGGATAACATTCAAACGTGATCTGCGTTAGGCCCATGAAGCCTTTCATAATGGACTCCCAACAACCACATCTGCAAAATTTGCCATAGCATCTTATTTTTACATATAGTTTATAGGTAAGAAACGAGGGTTGTAGCTGGAGGAGGACCAATATCATCAACATTTATTAGTATTGCGATACTCAGGGAAAACCATGAAGGTGTGCGTGCGCACACACACACACACACACACACACACACACACACACACACACACACACACACACACTATAACAACTCCACTGCAGATGCGTTGGATAAGTCAGCTTCACTTATCAATGTTGTCCTGACTCTGGCTTAACCCACCTGGGTCTCTCAGGGCCTGTTGGCCAGTCTCTTTTCTAAACCCTGCCTCCGATCCCTCCCACCACCGCCCACACCCTTTTTGCCACACAAGACTAAGACAGGTTAAACAGTTAAACACCAGCAAATCCAGCCCTGCCCTGTGGGAAATTTGCTTCTAATCCCTAACTTATAGGCACAGAATCAAAGCCAAAAAGCCTGAGCAACAAATCTGATCCTCCCCCTAACAATCTTAGGCCTCTTGGGAGGGCAGGGAGAAGCTCCACAGACTAGGCTGAGATGGATAAATACCTAAATGATGAGACAGTCTGGGGACAGGGGAGTAGTGTCTGGCTATGGCCGTTCACCTCCAATTTGGCATCCGCGCAATGAAAGGCAATTGGGCGGCAGCCCCCACACAGCAGCCAGTCCTTATTATTATATGTTGAAGTGTGGCTTGGGCAATGATTAATGACAGTGTCAGGGCCAAAACAAAGCACAGCGCAAGTTATCTCCAATCCACCTGCTCCAGTAGCCCGATTGGAAGAGAATGGAAAAGGGTGTGAGAAGAGGCTTGATAATGGGAAACAGAAGAGGAAGAGAATGGAAAGGGAAAAAAGGAGAAGACAAGAGAGAGGAGAGGGTGGGTATTATAAAGGAGATGGGAAACTTACTGACCACAGCAAGGTGAGAATAGCATCAAAAACATACTAACAGCAAAGTAAACTACAAATTAACACATACGAGTTTAAAAAAAAATGGCTGAATACTACACTTTTCACCTTGCATTCACGATCACAGTAATCACTAACAATCACAAGGGTGTAAGCTTTTGCCTATTTAAACCAACCAAATGCCAACTTGCAGGTAGCGTTCCATGTGAGGTGCGAACATGTAGCTTGGCTGGGTGATTGATTTGACAGACAGAGTGGACTTTCAAGCGTCTGTGTTCGTTACATCGAGGCCCACTGTCCCCTGCTGTATTGGTGTTGACATTTATGAGACATGTCAGACGGGGCCTACTAGACCTCACTAATGAGAAAGCTGAGGCAGACGGTGGGTAGCGCAGCCTGACACTGCCATCCAGAGGAGATGCTGGGTAAAGCAGCCTCGGCAGGGTGGTTAATTATCATGTTTACACTTGTTCCACTCCTGTGATTCTTTGTCACTGAACCATACTAAATTGCAAGATGATGATTTGTCTAAACTAGAGGGAGATCATGACCAGGGAAACTGCATTTAACACAAATTTAAAATGGAAAAAAAAATAATAAACAAACAATTAACTGACAGACAATTTCTTTCCACAAGTGATCGGTGACAGAACAGTTTCAGAACGTGGACTACTATTTGTACAGTAGGTATCATTACATTGAGTGTTGTCAAAAGTACACAGCCACCCATTTGAGAAGAAGAAAGCCCATTTTAGTCTTACAATTCATACAGCCAAGCAAGTACAGTAGAATAAAATTACATTTCTCCTATCGAAGGGGCGACTGCCATGCAAGGCGCCGCCATGACCAACTTCCCTTCCCCCATTCTATTATGCTGAACACCAAGCTAGAAAGTGGGTTTTATCATTTTTTAATATGGTCTATGGTACGACCTGGCCAGGGCTTGAACCATGACCTTTCCAGCTGTCGGGTGGATTCTCTAGCACTAGGTCACCACTCTATTGGGGATGATTTTCTAATGTTTGGTGAAAGATTAAAAAAAAAAAATTGTTTAGGCAAATAATTCATGCTTTACATGTACAGTGTATTTTGTCTTGATTTAAGGACAAAATGTGGTAACTATGTAATGTGCAGAGGTTGCGTTAACCGATCATTGTATGCCACTGACAGATTATTTTTTAGCACCGATCAAAAAATCTGAATGCTGTGACAGATTACACCGATTGTGAACTATTGTAACTTTAACTAGTAACTTTCCCTTTATAGCGCACACCAAATAGCAAATTACACTGGTCAACACCAAATTTATTGTCTCAGTTTTTTTAGCTGATTTAGGACAATTTTGATGTGCTGGATCCAAAAATCACATTGGTTTTGCTCAATCAGGTCAACTTTTTGAATTATGGCCACATGTTGTTTTATATGTTTTTGTTTACATGTACGGGTATTTTCGCTTTATATAATGCAAAATTCTTTTTTATGTCTTGAAATTCTCTGAATTTTGAACAATGATGATGTAACATTCAATTTACATGTACTTACCTTTATATAAAGGCAAGTACATGCACAGTAGTAAGTGCAGGTTTTTACTTAGCACCTGATCGAGAGAAATGGATGTCATTTTTGGATTCAGCAGTACAAAATTGTCTTAAATCAGCTGACAAAACACAGACAACTTACAAAAAAAAAAAAAAATTGTAACCCTGTGTTATCAATTACTGTCCTGCCTATGATTTTAGCATGTTAAATCTTTATTTTATTAAAAATCTTTTTTTGAATCTTTCTCCATCTATGTGCTGCTACACACAGTCACCGCTCCACTACAACTGCAACAATGTCAAAGGAGCTGAATGTGAAAACTTTCTTTAAACGGCCATACAGCTGTAATGTTGTTGATAAGAGGGGTGAAAAGAGCGGGACTGATGTAGTGGAGAATGAAGCACAAACATGTACAGCTGCCAGTGTATCCTTGCATCTCTGTGCCCCTCAACTGTTACTGGAAAAAAAAAAAATCCATTTCATGCGTCATTGAAAAATGCTGACACACAGCCTCTGTTCATCAGTTCAGCTAATAAATAAACACATAATCTGCATACTGGGTCCCGTAGGTTCAGGATTAAAACTGAACATGTGAACAAAAACAAAAGCTATTCAGTATCTTAGCTTCTGAAAATTAAAATGACAAGCAATTTATGCAATATTCATTGACTCATGCACCTTGTTTTTAATCTGTGTGTTCTTATATTGCGTGATAGTTTTACATACAGTAGTGTTTATATATAGTTTTTATTCTGCACCTTAAGAATCTTCTGCTAAACAGAATAGAGCTGCTAAACCGATTTTCATTGTTCACGTAACAATGACAATAAAGGGTCTATTCAATTTTAAGCAATAATACATAATGACAGAATTTTTACAACACAAAATGACATAGCATGAAAATCCAGCGCAACCTCTGGATGTGTGACTATTGTCAAACGTCGGTAGAAATGTACCAGGAGGTCATTTGTCAGCCACAATTAACATTACAAAAATATCACTTGCCAGAGAACAACATTAATGTGTGTAGTGTATTGTGATTACGTGTTGCTGAACAGGCAAGAGAAACAATGAAAAACAAGGACGAGTGGTACCATGAAAACTTTCTCCTTAAAAATTTTTTTGAAAATGAGGTGCTCACTGGAATACAATTAAAAGCATTTAAATAATGCCCAATAATTACAGGATGGTATTTTTGATAAAAATGTCTCTAGACAGAGCTGAAACTATTGATATGGACCAAAATGTCTTTTAGCATTTTCCAAAAACGGTTAATTGTTCAGTTGAAAACCAAAAGTAATCCTGAATCCAAATTGACTTTTTTTTTTTTTTTTTTTTTAATTAGATCAGTCTGGGACACCAAGATATACAGTATGTACTTACTTGAACTGGCAACAGAAGACATTAAGAGCTGGTTCATGTGTTGCTGGACCAAGCTCACCAAACCTGCATAAAACACTTATATTAGAGCACAGAACAATAATTTGTTCATACTTCACAATGACATGCACACATTACCACACAACTACTATTACCAGTATTTTAAACTTTATTGAGAACCACTGGTAAGAGTTCACATAACTGTGAAGCATACAACAAAAAATTACATCACTAAATGAGTATTAAAGAACACGGTCCCCTCATTGAATTCCTAAACACTGTCCTTAAACACTGCAGGAAAATAATGTGAAATGAGTTTCCCTTTGACCAGTGAGTGGATCCCCACATTCTCAAATAAAATCAGGATATGAAAAGTGCACCACCCTTGGTTCCATTAATAATACATTTCTCTGTACTTTCTAAAGAACCCCAAGTTTCCTTGGTATACAAAAGTGCTTCATTTAAAGTTTCCAGGAGAGATTTAACTGAGTTTCAAACCTGACTTTCTTCTCATGCAAGATATAATCACGTAAAAAATTTAAAAAGTACAGACACGCCAAAAAATATTTAATGACATGTTTAGATCCACTTCACCCATTTAGAGAGGACCACTGGATGTAACCCAGCCACAGGGTGTGCACAAGCCAGCGTACTCCTAGTGCTGGTCCCAAGCCTGGGGAATGGAGAGGGTTGTGTCAGAAAGGGCATCCAATGTAAAACCTTTGCCAAATCAAACATGCGGATCATGAGAAATGAGACTTTCATACTGGATCGATCGAGGCCCTGGTTAACAACAACCACCACCGGTGCTGTTAACCAACAGGGTGCCAGTGGAAATTGGGCTACTGTTGGTCAAAGATCAAGGAGGAGGAGAGGGGGAAGGCGTGTTAGGAGGGAGAGAGAGAGAAAAGGAAAGGTAGAAGTGTGGAGGTGAGAGTAGGGACATTAAATGTAGGGACTATGACTGGTAAAGGCAGAGAGTTAGCTGATATGATGGAGAGAAGAAAGGTACATATACTGTGTGTTCAGGAAACCAGATGAAAGGGAAGCAAAGCTGGGAGCATTAGAGGTGGATTTAAACTGTTCTACCATGGTGTAGATGGGAAAGAAAAATGGAGTAGGAGTAATCTTGAAGGAAGAGTATGTGAAGAGTGTTCAGGAGGTAAAGAGGGAGTCCGACAGAATCATGAGTTTGAAGCTAGAAGTCAAAGGTGTGATGTTGAATGTTGTCTGTGTGTATGCCCCACAAGTTGGATGTCAGGTAGAACATTAAGAGGAATTCTGGAGTAAGTTGGATGAAGTGGTAGACAGTGTTCCCGGGTGGGGGGGGAGTGGTGATTGGAGCAGACTTTAATGGACATGTACTGTAGGTGAAGGGAACAGAGGTGATGAAGAGGTCCTGGGTAGGTATGGTTTTAAGGAGAGAAACGTGGAAGGACAGATGGTTGTGGATTTTGCTAAAACGATAGAAATGGCTGCGGTGAACATATACTTCAAGAAGAGAGAGGAACATTGGGTGACTTACAAGAGTGGAGGAAGGTGCACACAGGTGGACTACATCATATGCAGAAGGAGAAATTTGAAAGAGATAGGAGACTGCAAGGTGGTGGCAGGGGAGAATGTAGCTAGACAGCATCAGATGGTAGTCTGTAGGATGACTTTGCAAAGCAAGAAGAGGAAAACAGAGAAGGCAGAACCAAAGATTAAGTGGGGGAAGTTACAGAAGAAAGAAGGTTGCACAGAGTTCAGGAAGGAGTTGATACAGGCTCTGGGCGGTAGGGAAGAAATGGTAATGTACTAACAAATGACAAGAGTGTGTTGAGAAGGTGGAAGGAGTACTTTGAAGAGCTGATGAATAAATAAAATGAGAGAGACAGGAGGATGGATGAAGGAAAGATAGTGAACAAAGAAGTCCTGAGGATTAGCAAGGCGGAAGTTGAGGGCAGTTTTGAAGAGGATGAAGAACGGAAAGGCAGGTGGTCCAGATGACATACCTAGAGGTAAGATAAGATAAGATAAGATAAGCCTTTATTAGTCCCACAATGGGGAAATTCCAGGATTGCAACAGCACAGGGATAGCAACACTCAGAGCAATAATCAGAAGGCAAGAAAAAACAAAAAACAAGAGCAGCTAATATACATATGTGTAGAAGAGCTTGGAAGAACGAGGCGGTATGATATATAAACCAAAGTTTATTATCAGCTCCTCTAACAAGTCTCATCTAAGTGCAGAAGCAGAAGCAAGAAAAGAGGCCGAATACCTCCGGCTCTGTGAACTTATACTTGCACATAACAAAAGACATGCATATCAAAGGCTGACATCCCTCATTATCTTAATCCCTCCATTGTCTTAGTACTCCCCCTCTTCGCCCTGGGGGGTGAGGGTAGCTCCTCCGGTCTCCACCGCAGTGTCTGGGAAACTCTTTGATCTTCACTGGCGGTTGAGATCCCTTTGTCCTGTTCTGAGGTGTGAAGTCGCCATATGTAATCACCAAACATTCTCACATGCTTCAACATATGTAGGTTATGGAATATATGATAAATATAGACCACAGCCCCCCCCCCCCCAAATGACTAAGAAAAGGACAATAGAAAAATTCACAGTTTAGGATAATTACTATGACATACTAACTGCTACCTCTTGCCACAGAAGAAACTTTCCAGTAGCTATGCTCCTAAGAGAGTTCAGTGGTAATCATAACAGTATAGTAAAATCACAAGTCAGTCCTAAACTGTTACAGCACAATTAGTGAACAACTGTTGAGTAGTTTGCATCAGTCCCTGTGCTGTCTGGGTTTTAGTCTTCTCCCGAAACTGCTGTGGGTCCGCTTGGGCGTCCTGCTGGGACCTTCCTGTAAGGAATCTGCAGCTTGGGGAGGAGAGTGGTTAATTGTTCCCTGCAGGGGGGCTGAGTCTTTTCTCTTGGGGGGTCTACCCCACCGAGGTGCTCTCGCCAACAGTGCAGGCTCGTCTTTCAACAAGAAGGCAGGTTTGAGTCTGTCAATGCTGACTGTTTCTTCTCTATCCCCAAAATCAAGCACAAAGTGTTTATCACCAGGTTCCAGCACTCTGAATGGCCCATCGTATGGTGGGCGGAAAGTTGGTTTTAAAGCTTCATGCCTAACAAAAACGAATTCAGCGTTCTTTAAAGCCTGTGGGACAAAAACCCGTGGAAAGGAGTGATGAGCCGGACCAGGGAGAGAGTCCGGTCCGTTGCTGCCTAAAAACCTCGGGGCTGGAAGATTCCTTGGCTCTGGGTTCTCTGGTAAAAATTCACCCGGGAGCCTGAGAGGTTGTGCAAAAACTAATTCTGCTGGAGAGGCGTCTAGATCCTCTTTAGGCGCAGCACGCAACCCCAATAAAACCCAGGGAAGTTTATTTACCCAATTTGTATCCTTTAGTGAGGCTCTGAGGGCGGCCTTTAAAGACCTGTGAAAACGCTCGCATAACCCATTAGCCTGAGGGTGATAAGCGGTGGTGCGGTGAATTGTCGCCCCTAAGCTGCTGGCCATAGCTGACCAAAGCTCTGAGACAAATTGAGGCCCCCTATCGGACGTGATGTCCGATGGGACGCCGAAACGTGCCACCCAGTTTGTCAGAAAAACGCGAGCGACTTCCTCCGCTGTAGTTGACGCCAGAGGGACTGCCTCTGGCCAGCGCGTGGTGCGGTCTATCATTGTTAACAGGTGTGTGAAACCCTGGGAGGAAGGTAGTGGCCCCACGAGGTCGACATGAACGTGGTCGAACCTTCTAGCAGGGATTGGAAAAGGCTCCAGAGGGGCTTTTGTGTGTTTGTGTATTTTGGCGCGCTGACAAGAAATGCAAGTTTTTGCCCATTCTTTTACGTTTTTGCGCAGGCCCGGCCACACAAACTTTTCGGCGACCATTTTAACCGAGGCGCACACACCTGGATGCGCGAGGGAGTGAATTGAGTCGAAAATACGGCGGCGCCATGTGGCTGGGACTAACGGGCGAGGTCGGCCGGTTGAAATATCGCATATTAGGGGGGGCACGCCGTCGCGTAAACCCCTTTCCTCCAGCCTTAACCCTGTTGGTCCAGACAGAAGTGCGCGCACGTCCGCGTCACTGCTTTGTTCCTCTGCCATGGCTGCATAATCTATCCCTGCATGGATTGGTGCTGCGTATGTGTCCGCGTTAGTGAAGAGTTCTGCGGCTGAGGTAGTATAATCTGTCTCCTCGCGCTCTGGCGATGTCACAGCGCGAGAGAGGCAGTCTGCTACCACGTTAAGTTTGCCTGCTACATGTCGAATGTCTGTGGTGAACTCTGAAATCGCAGCCAGCTGTCTTTGTTGCCTGCCTGACCATGGTTCTGAGATTTTAGCCATGGCAAAGGTGAGCGGTTTGTGGTCTACAAAAGCCGTGAAACTCCGCCCTTCTAACCAGAACTGGAAGTGGCGGATGGATAAATGAAGCGCTAGCAGCTCCCTGTCAAAAGTGCTGTATTTACGCTCAGTTTGGTTTAGCGATTTGCTGAAGAATGCCAAAGGTTGCCAGATCCCGTTGACATGTTGTTCTACAACTGCCCCTATAGCTAGGTCCGAAGCATCTGTGGTTAGTGCAATGCGAGCCGAGGGGTCGGGGTGAACCAACAATGTGGCATTAGCTAGAGCGCTCTTTACTTCCGCGAAGGCGCGTTCGCGCTCCGGGGTCCATTCGACTGCGTTGGAAGCTTTTTGTTTTCTGAGCGCGTCATATAGGGGCTGCATGAGCTGAGCTGCGTGGGGGAGGAAACGGTTGTAAAAATTAACCATTCCTAAAAATTCTTGCAGCGATTTGACCGTTTGTGGCCGTGGGAAACTTTTTATCGCGTGAACTTTGTCTGGAAGTGGGACTGCCCCCTTCGGAGAAATTCTGTGTCCTAAAAAATCAATTTGTGACACGCCGAATTTGCATTTGGCTGGATTGATTATTAACCCGTGCTCTTCTAGCCTCTGAAAAACCATAGTGAGGTGCTGCTTGTGTTCTTCCTCAGATGAGCTGGCTACCAGCATATCGTCGAGGTAGACGAAAACAAAAGGAAGGTCGCGTAATACTGCGTCCATCATCCGCTGAAAAGTTTGGGCGGTGCCTTTGAGGCCGAAAGGCATCCGCAAAAATTCAAAAAGGCCGAAAGGGGTTATTACAGCTGTTTTAGGAATGTCCTCCGCTCGAACTGGGACTTGATGATAACCGCGGACCAGGTCTATTTTTGAAAAAATGCGCGCACCCGCCAGATGCAGTGAAAATTCCTGAATGTGAGGAATTGGGTAGCGGTCATGCGCTGTCGCATTGTTTAATCTGCGGTAATTGCCGCACGGTCTCCAAGAACCGTCGGATTTCGGAACCATGTGAAGTGGTGAGGCCCAGGGGCTTTTCGAACGTTTAATAATGCCTAATTTTTCAAGGGTAGTAAACTCGTCCCGAGCTATGGCGAGCTTGGCCACGTCTAAGCGCCGAGCTTTGGCAAATACGGGTGGGCCCGTTGTTGGAATAAAATGTTCAACCCCGTGCTTAGCCACTGTGGCTGAGAATTTGGGAACTGTGAGTGCTGGAAATTGGGTGAGGAGTTGATCAAACTTACCTCCTGCTGTGGTGACGCTAGCCTGCACGGGTGGCGGAGATACTCGGGCTGAGCAGGGAATAGAAGCAAAGGACAGTGCATTAATCAAGCGTCTGTTCGCTAGATCGACTAATAACCCATGTGCACATAAAAAATCTGTGCCCAACAAGTTAAAACTCACCGCCGCTACAACAAATGTCTATCTGTAGTTGCGGCCGTGGATGTGGAGGTGCAGGCTTTTTTCGCCAAAAGTGTCAATGTTGGAGCCGTTGGCTGCCACCGCTCCGTTGCCCCGGGTGCCCATGGCTCGATCTGCTTGGGAGGGCATGACAAAACTTAGTTGAGCTCCTGTGTCAATAAGGAACTGCTTGCCGGTGTGTCCGTCCGTCACATATAACAGCTTACTTTTCTCGCCGAGAACCGCTGCCATTAACGGCTCTCGGCTTTGGCGTTTCCCGAAATCGTAAATTTGCAGGGGGGAACACATTTGTGAGCCTTCTCGGCGAAGCGGTGGTGGTAATAACAAACATCGCTCCGTCTGTTACGTTTTGGCCGTGTCGCTGTCACCGCGGGCTGGATCTGCTTAGTGGGTTGAGGCTCGCCGTGGCTCTGGGCATCAGCGTTGAGGTCTGCGGATGCTGCTGTGGGTGTCTGCTCCTTGCAGGCGTTGATGAGTCGTTGAGCTTCGTTGGCGAGCACGCGGAAGTCTTGCTGGGTGTTGCATCGCATGTTGGCGAGCATCCCTCTCATGTGTGGCGGAAGCGTGCTGAGGAATACGAATTGGAAGAGGAAGTTGTCATTGTCCTCCTCTTTAAGCTGCAGCAAGTCCTCCATGAGGGCTTTAGGTCTGTATCCTCTGTGGCCGTAGACCGCCAGGATCTTCTCGGCTCTCTCTTCGGCTGAGGGGACGTAATTTGCCACGATGGTTGCTTTCAGTATTTCATATTTGTCTTGGGCCGGCGGCTGCCGGATTATGCTCCGCACACACCTCAAAGTGGCGGCGTTGAGTTTGGCGACGATGTGATAGAACTTCGTATCGTCGGCCGTGATGCCCGCCAGTGCAAACTGGGCTTCAGCTTGTTGAAACCACGAGGCGGGGTCTTCCTGCCAGAAGTCCGGCAGCTTGACAGCGACGGCATTTGTGTAGACCATCACTGCTGTGTCCGCAGGGTGAGAATGCCTTGCCTCGGCTCTCTCAGCGGCGCTGGTGCTCGGTTGAGCCCTCTCTATCACTTCTGCCGGGGGGGAACGTCGTCCACCTGTTCCCCTGTCTGCGTGGGCGCCGGCGTCTGCCTGGGTCGCCACAGATGAGTCGATCGTGGGGGAACGCCTCTGGTCCATACTCGCGTTAGGGTCACCAGTGTAGAAGAGCTTGGAAGAACGAGGCGGTATGATATATAAACCAAAGTTTATTATCAGCTCCTCTAACAAGTCTCATCTAAGTGCAGAAGCAGAAGCAAGAAAAGAGGCCGAATACCTCCAGCTCTGTGAACTTATACTTGCACATAACAAAAGACATGCATATCAAAGGCTGACATCCCTCATTATCTTAATCCCCCCATTGTCTTAGTACTCCCCCTCTTCGCCCTGGGGGGTGAGGGTAGCTCCTCCGGTCTCCACCGCAGTGTCTGGGAAACTCTTTGATCTTCACTGGCGGTTGAGATCCCTTTGTCCTGTTCTGAAGTGTGAAGTTGCCATATGTAATCACCAAACATTCTCACATGCTTCAACATATGTAGGTTATGGAATATATGATAAATATAGACCACAATATGTACATATTACTATAAATATATATATATATATATACACAGGCACACAGTGCAGAGCATTGTAGCTGGATGGAATAAATATATAAGTATATAAACACACAGTGCGGAGCATTGTAGCTAGATGGAATAAATATGTAGATATATAAACACACACAGTATGGAGCATTGCAGCTAGATGGAATAAATATATAGATATATAAACACACGCAGTGCGGAGCATTGTAGCTAGATGGAATAAATATGTAAATATATAAAAACACACAGTGCAGAGCATTGTTGCTAGATGGGATGAAACAGCACAACCATCTACTTAGTTATCCTACATGGTATGATTATGTACCCATACATATTCTCACCCTCCATAGCGACCGGTATTTTCCTAGTTGTATGCCGGAGGGGACCATTGTGTAAGTCTATTGCATCTTTTGCATTCAAAACTATTAGGTTGTTACATCTTTTTGCTATCTCTGCGAGCAGCCCTGCTTAGGTTGTACAGTCTGACAGCCGTTGGTAGGAAGGACCTGCGAAACTTCTCGGCTGTGCACCTGGGATGATGTAGTCTGCTGCTAAATGAGCTCCTCAGTGCATTCAGTATGTCCTGCATAGGGTGGAACTCGGACTCCAGCAGAGATGACAGTTTAGCCACCGTCCTTCTCTCCCCTATCTCCTTCACTGGGTCAAGGCGCTGCCCCAGGACAGAGCTAGCTTTCGTGATCAGTTTGTTCAGTATCTTCCTATCGGCTGCGGTAATGCCACTGCCCCAGCAGACCACTCCAAAAGTGATGGCTGATGCCACCACCGTGTCATAGAATGTCTTCAGCAGCACCCCTTGTACACCAAAAGACCTGAGTCTCCTTAGTAGGAACAGCCTGTGCTGTCCCTTCTTGTAGAGTGCGTCAGTATTGTGTGACCAGTCTAGTTTATTGTTCAGATGAACACCCAGGTACTTGTAGGATGTCACCATCTCGATGTCTGTTCCCTGTATATTTACTGGTGCTGTGAGGGGTTGTCCTTGCCTGCGGCAGTCCACCACCAGCTCCTTAGTTTTCCTCGCGTTGATCTGGAGGCAGTTCCGATGGCACCAGTCCACGAAGTCCTGGATAAGCCCTCTGTACTCAGCTTCATCTCCATTGGAGATGAGGCCAACGATCGCAGAGTCGTCAGAGAACTTCTGTAGATGGCAGTGTGTTGTGTTGTGTGAGAAGTCCACAGTATAAAGGGTGAACAGGAAGGGAGCCAAAACCATTCCCTGGGGGCCCCCCGTGCTACCAATGATCGTGTCAGACACACAGTCCCGGGTTCTCACAAACTGAGGCCGGTTCGTGAGGTAGTCCAGGATCCATGATGACAGGTGCTGGTCCACCCCTGCGCACAGCAGCTTGTCCTTCAGGATCATCGGTTGGATGGTGTTGAAAGCACTGGAAAGTCAAAGAACATGATCCTCATCACATTCCCGGGCTTCTCCAGGTGGGACAGAGAATGGTGAAGGAGGAAGATCACCGCATCCTCCACCCCAATGCCATGCTGGTAGGCGAACTGGAGTGGATCCACCGCGGGTCCCACCAGGGGTCGGAGGTGAGCAAGGAGCAGTCTCTCCAGGGTCTTCATCATGTGGGACGTCAAGGCCACCGGTCTGTAGCTGTTCAGGTCTTTGGGGTGGGAAGTTTTTGGTACAGGCACCACACAAGATGTTTTCCACAGCTGTGGTACCCTCCCCAGCTTCAGGCTCAGGTTGAAGATGTATGCCACAATCCCACACAGCTGGTCTGCACAGGACTTGAGGAGCTTTGCGCTGATGCTGTCCGGTCCCGATGCCTTCCTCGCCTTGATCTTCCTCAGCTCCGTCCTCACCTGGGTCTTGGTCAGGGTCAGGTTGGGGGGCTGTGTGTTGGGAGTGGGGGGGTGTCGGTGGAGTGGGGAGTGGGCAGCAGGACTTGATGTCTTTAGAGGCAGCAGTGGTTGTTGTGCAGTCAGGGGGGAGGGCGGTTAGTCAAACCTATTGAAAAACAGATTCAGATTGTTCGCCCACTCCCTGCCCCCCATGGCCTGGGGGGTGGTATTCTGGAGCCCAGAGATGGTTTTAAGGTTTCTCCAGACCCCGCTGATGTCGCTCTGTTGCAGCTTGTCCTCCATCTTCTTCCTGAAGCTGTCCTTGCTTTCTCTGATCTTTCTCCTCAGCTCCCTCTGTACGGACTTCAGCATCTCCCTGTTCCCCGACCTGAAGATCCTCTTCTTCTCTCTCAGAAGTGTTTTTATCTCAGGGTTGATCCAGGGTTTGTTGTTTGAGCAACACCGTATGGTCTTGGTGGGAACGGTTTTGTCCACACAGAAGCTGAGGTCGTCCGTGATGGTGTGAGTGAGGCCATCGATGTCCTCACCATGTGGATCGCAGAGCTGCTCCCAGGCGGTGGTTTCAAAACAGCCCTTTAGAGTGTCCATTGCCTCCTCAGACCATAATTCCACTGTGCGCATGGCCGGAGGTTGTCTGTGCACTAGGGGTTTGTACACCGGCCGGAGATGAACCAAGTTGTGATCCGATCTCCCGAGTGGGGAGAGTTGTAATGAGGTGTACGCCTCCTTAGTGTTTGCGTAGAATAAGTCCAGTGTTTTATTGTCTCTAGTGTGGCATGTGACATACTGGGTAAACGTGGGTAGAATGGGAGATAGTGAAACATGGTTGAAATCGCCTGAGATGAGGAGAAGCGCATCTGGGTGTTCTGTCTGCAGCCTGCCGGTTACTGAATGGATGACGTCACGCGCTGTCCCAGCGTTCGCCGTCGGATTTGCATAAACAATAATGCAGATCACGTGTGAGTATTCCCTCGGGAGATATGTAGGCCGCATGCTAACAGCTAGCAACTCAATGTCTTTGCTGCAGTGACGTTTGTTTAACAGTGATATGTCCCGGTCTGCACCAGTTGTTGTTAACATACATTATCACTCCACCGCCCCTTGCTTTGCCACTGTCTGGTGTTCGGTCTGTCCGTATCGTGTGGAAACCCTCCAGCTCAATGTTAGCATCTGCTGCTAGTTCAGTTAGCCACGTCTCGGAAAACAAAAGGAGAGAGCATTCCTGGTATATGCTATCGTAGTGGGAGATAGCCGCTAGCTCATCTACCTTTCCCAGTAACGACCGTACATTCCCCATGACAATAGATGGAAGGGAGGGTCTGTACCTTATATTTTTTGTCCTCCGCCTTACTCCAGCCCGGCAACCACGGCGTTTTCGCCTCAGTTCCCTCAGTATGTCGAGTTTTTCCGTTAGCACCGGTTGGCAGTTGAGTGCTAGCAGCTCTTCCTGCCGTATCGTCTCCTGCTATAAACAGTGGCTTCGTCCACCGGCTCAGGAGACATTTGGGACGATCTGTGTTTCCGTGATATAAATGGAGTGAGAAAAAAACGGATCAAAAAGAGAGAGGAAGGGAAAAAAGACTCAGAATTGAGCCGCTGTTGCAAAAGGCAGTCGACTCGTGTGGCGCCGGAAGGGTTCAATTAGAGGAAAAAAAAAAAAAGGTATGGAGATGTTTAAGAGAGATGGCAGTGGACTTTTTAACCAGATTGTTTAACACAAACTTGGAGAGTGAGAGGATGCCCGAAGAGTGGAGAAGAAGTGTTTTGGTATCAATTTTCAAGAACAAAGGTAATGCTCAGAGCTGTAGTAACTATAGAGACATAAAGTTGATCAGCCACACTATGAAAATATGGGAAAGTTGTTGAAGCCAGGTTAAGAGGAGAGGTGATAATCAGTGAGCAGCAGTACAGTTTCATGCTAAGAAAGAGTACTACAGATGCAATGTTTGCTCCAAGAGTGCTGATGGAGAAGTATAGAGAAGGTCAGAAAGAGTTGCACTGTGTCTTTGTAGACCTAGAGAAAGCATATGGTAGGGTGCCAAGAGAGGAAGTGTGGTAATGTATGAGAAGATTCATGGATGTAGTGAAGGACACGGAGAGGGTTGGTGTTACAGAGGAAGATGCAAGGGATAGGGTGAGATGGAGGCAGATGATGCACTGTGGCCACCCCTAAAGGGAGCAGCCAAAAGAAAACTGGATCACTGGCTAGTAAGAGTCTTTCAAGTGATTACTTTTTCACTGTGAGATATATGTGTCTTTGTAGGAATGTTTTGGTCATCAGTATCATCTTCTGTCCTGATTCTGACAGGACTTTCTCAAAAACTGAAAAAAACTAAAAACAAAAAAAACCCCATCATGACAGTGGACTGATAAACAAAAACCAAGCTTTTTAAACTCACGTGCAAAGGAGTTCTAAGACCATCATCCCCTGGTTCTCTATACAGTTCCCCAACTTATGCATAGGCTTCATTTACTGTACTTCAAGTCCCAGGTAGTAAGACAGCCAGACACATTAATAATAAGGACCTCTCTACCAGCCCAGCCAAAACTGCATTTCTAAACCAAGTCTGAATTTCTAAAGTAACAATAGCGTAACCTTATAAATCAAAATCTGTATTTCTATATTTGTGGTATGCCCAATCACTAATGGCATTACATGTTTATTCGGAAGGTGAAAAAAGATGGAAAATTGTTGAAGTAATAAAATTGATCCCCTGGCACAAACACCAACCCTACATCTAGGTAGAAAAACCCTCTGATTGATAAATCATAAGGAGTCAATTAAGTGGCTGATGAATATTAAAAGGAAAATCAGTTATTTGAAAAGGTATAAGATACAACTGATGGGGAAACAAAAGTTAAAAATCAGCCACTGTTATGTTACTAATAAGGAAATTACAATCAACTACAATTAAAGCAAACAAGTGGCACTATTTTTGTGCTTCAAACTGCCCCAATGTGATAATTCCCAGTCCTGTTTTTTAGGTGTTGGTCTACTTGTGTCTGTGACTTGTATATATGAGGACTGCTCAGTAAAGAGTTCCCCTGACCCACTTCTGGTTATTGTAGGAGGCTGAAATTACACACATAATAATACACATATACACATAAGGCATGTGGTAATTTGCAGTTCGGAACTAAAGAGTTTCTCATTTACAGGTGCTAAAGTGGAGTAAGGTGTGACAATGGAGTCAGTTGAATACAGAGTGGTCATCAGGGTCCTGTACTTGAGAGGCCGCACACTACAGGATATTTTCAGAGATGAAAGAGACTTATGGGGAGGATGCCCCATCGTATGTCATAGTCAAACACTGGCATCAATAGTTCAAGTGTGGTCAGACAACAGTGGAAACAGCACCCATTCCCCGGCGACTATAGTGTGTCGCTGATGAAGACACCATCTGGCAAATGGAGGCCACCATTTTGGAGGATCACTACATAACTGTTCACCAACTAGCCCAAGATGTCAAGATCAGTGTGGGATCTGTGGAAGAAAAAAAAAAAATCATCCATGACCATTTGCACATGCAGAAGTTATCTGCATGATGGAGTCCCCGGTTGCTCAAACTTTTACAGAAACAAATCACTGTCCCAGGCTCCTTTGGCCATGTGCCAAGAAAACTAGGAGGACTTCTTCGACAAACTAATCACGCAGAATGAAACATGGGTCCTCCACTATGATCCAGAGGCTAAAGCCCAGTCGAAGCAATGGAAGGATTATTACTCACCATCTCTGAAGGTGGTGTGTGTCCAACCCTCTGCAGGCAAGGTCATGCTCACAGTCTTTTGGGACCAGCGTGGAGTACTGATGATGGATTTCCTGGCAAGAGGTACCACAATTACCGGGACTTACTATGCTTCACTGCTGCAGAAATTGTGGAAGGCCATCAAAACCAAGAGGCGTGGCATGCTGACATATCCAGCTCCTGCAAGACAACGCCACGGTTCACAACTCACATGTTGCCCAGATTGAAGCACAGTCATGTGGCTATGAAATCCTTCCTCAAGCCCCTTTACTCACCCAGAATCACACCATCTGACTTCCACCTCTGTTCAACCATGAATAATAATAATGTACTGCGTTTATATAGCACCTTTCAAAATACCCAAAGTGCTTTACAATGAGTCTATTCTTTATTCACTCCACAGACGGACAATGGTAGTGGTAAGCTACTGCTGTAGTCACAGCTGCCCTGGAGCAGACTGATGGAAGCGTGGCTGCCAATCCACGCCAACGGCCTCTTGAACCACTACCGAACATTTATACACATGGACACTGGAGGCAAGGTGGGTAAAGTGTGTTGCCCAGGGATACAACGGCAGGATTGCTGGGGAGAGCTGGATTCGAACAGCCAACCCTCTGGTTATTGGACGACCCGCTCTACTTCCTGAGCTACCGCCACCCACATTTCCCTCCTCCGTTCCATTTTTGCTGAGCACCAAGCTGGACGGCAGGAAGTTCCACTTTTATATGGTTTTTGGCTGAAGTCATTTTTGAAGGGCAAACACTTCCAAGATGATAAAAGACTGATTTCTGAGGTCAAGCTGTGGATTCTGATGCAACCTGCAGACTTCTAATGGTGAGGACTCCAAAGCTGCATAAGGTGATGGGATAAGCGTGTGGTACCTACAGTATGTGGAGAAAGACTAATAACTGTGCTAAGTTTGGTTCAACTCACTCCATGGAAAATAAGTCAGGGGAAATTTTTAATGAACAGCCCTCATACCATTTTATAGTGCTCAAAAGATAAGACTGTCAGAGCACTCATCCCCATTTATAAACCTTAAAACAAGGATTACAAAGTAGAGATTAGAATTCCTTGATTTTATGTGTTCACATGAATATAGCTGTATTGGCCAAATACACAAGTCAAATTGGTGGTTGAAATAACAGATTTAAAAATATTTCCAAGTAAAATCTCCACTATGTATTTTGCCATGCAGGCCTACATGCATGTTAAACACTAAATGTATACAAGGTTGAAGACTTTAAACCATTGTGATTTGTTGAAAGTCTTGACCAAAACCTCACAGGTTATTTTTAAGAGATAAAAAAAACCCTCAGTTTTTCTCTGTAAATAACCTGTCAATCCTTTCCATTAGAAATGTTTTGTCATTTTTTTTGTGGTGAACACTTGTTTTGAGACTTATCCGACTGTATGCTTTATTTGACAGTTCCAATCATGTAACACTGCATCTTTCAGCTGCAAATGTGGCAAGGGTGTCTTCCCTGTGTAGTTTTTCTCCTGGCATTGTAATATGTGGAGGCAACTGTTTTTAATGAGAAGCCATGGTCTCGTCTCCTCCATAACAGCTCTTGTCTGTCTGCAGCACGGTGCAGCACAGCACAGCATGCTCCACTGAAATGTGGTCTGTCTATGTGGGATTGCAGGGGCCCCTTTGATGTACTGAGCTGCGGCTGTTTCCTTTGTGTGTAACAACACTAAAAATCAAACCTAAAACCAAAACACCCATAAGAATACCTAAAAGGGGTACAATATAAAGAGCCATATGTATATGATGCGTTACACATCTTTTCTTTGTTTCATCCTCTCCCCTCTGCCATGATTATGCATGTCGTCTGTGAAGAGCTGCACTGCGTCTGGAGAGCCCCCTTGAATGGAAACCGTGAGGTACAGAAAGGCACATTAAAATCCTCTAACGCTCTCAAAAGAACAACCTAGGGACAAAACATGAATTCCGTGCGGTTTCCCTCCTTGTAGTGGTGCGGCTCAGACAAGCTCACATTTAGCTCTGGCTGCCATCTCAGACAGTGGATCCAGTGGGATGTGTAGCTATGTGTTTATCAGAGAATGAACTTCCTCTTTTAACACAGCACACCCACCCACTCCCTCTACCGCCTTCTTCCTTTCCTTGTTCCTTCCTCTCCATCCCTAACTCCCCTCCAACACTGCTGTTGAAGGTGAAGCACTCGAGTTCAGAGAGCAAGAAGAGCAACCATCGCCTGAGTCACACAGAGGGCTGCTCTCTGGGAGCTGCTGAGGGTTTTATCCCTGTGTAGATGCTGCGGCACACTTACAGGAATAAGAAAGAAGCATGGCTCAGTATAGAGTTTATAGGAAAATGACCTACATATTCTGTGCTTTTAAAAAAAAATCTATTATAAATGTGAAAATTAAGTCATCATACCGAAAAGCAGTCTATTTTTACATATGCATGAAGGACATAAAAAGCCAAAAGAAAAAGATGAATAAGATGTATACTGTGCCCAAAATATTTAGCTGCACTTTACTTTCACTGCTATGTGAAATTCACTGACATTCATATACTGCTTTAATTCATTCACTTCACAAACACACACCGATCGTGGTAAGCTACCTCTGTAGCCACAGCCGCCCCAGGGCAGACTGATGGAAAAGTGGCTGCTAATCCACACCAACGGCCTCTCCAACTGCCACCAAAACATTGTTCCCCAACTTTAAAATATGAAAAATTATAAAAAAGAAAGCCATACAAATTTACTGTGAATTTCAGCATGTGGTATTGTAACTTTGTAAGAATACTAAAATGAACATCAATACCATTTCACATCACTATAACCTTTAAATGGTTAATAAATGAGAAATGAAAAGAAGCAACTGCCTAATAAATCAACAGAATATGTTGGAAAAGTTGATAGTTAAAAAAACATTATTACAGAAATTAATAAAAAATAGAATCGGAATGGTGGCCTAGAAGTAGAGCATCCGCCCCACAACCAAGAGATCATGGGATAACTGTGTACATATGCATATTCATGTACTGCTTTGGCTAACCAGTTTTTATTATCTTATTTACTATTGCTCTGAGTGCTGCTATCCCTTTGCTGCTGTAATCCTGGAATTTCTCCATTGTGGGACTAATAAAGGCTTATCTTAAAGTCCCGGTCGGGCCATACCAAAGACCATATAAAAATGGTATTTCCTGCCTTCTAGCTTGGTGATCAGTAAAAATAGAATGGGGGAAGGAAAGTTGATTACCCAGCCACAGGGGGTGCACAAGCCAGTGTACTCTGTGTGCCAGTCCCAAGCCCGGGTAAATGGGCAGAGTTGCGTCAGGAAGGGCATCCGGCGTAAAAATCCTTGCCAAATCAACATGCGGAACATAGTGATATAAGGTGATGATACGCTGTGGTGACCCCGAAAGGGAGCAGCTGAAAGACAAAGAGAAATTAATAAAAATAAAACATGGCGAAAACCACTGTCAGGTTTAAAAAAAAAGTTCAAAGGCTCGTACAGTCAGAGAAAGCTGATTGTTTAAGGATAAGAACAGTAAAATATGAATCATTAATATTGTTAGGGCAGATAGCTTTATTGAAACCATATCTCCATTGACAAAACGCTAAAATGGTTCTCAGTGTAGCCATATTTTTTTCCTCATTTTAGCCTCAACTTTCTCAGCTTTTGGTGACTCTGTTCCAACATTACATTCAAAGTACCCAAGTAAAGTTTAAATTTTATCCACTAAAAATGTCCCCACAAATTACTGAATCACAAAAGCAGTGCCTTGATGCAAAAACACTTCCTGGCACCTATTGAAGTCAGCAATGTTTCAAAATCATGCAAAGGATTTCAAATGCACCTCCATTATACTGTAGGTTCTGGTAAATTACAATCTCCATATAAATGCTTAGAGTCATTTCTCTGGCTTTGGTGAGCAAATATGTTATGGGGGCTGAAAAGTTCATCAGCTAAAAAGTTCATAGTGATCAAATGTGGTTTATTTTTCAACATAGTTTTCCCTTCAGTCCGCACACTTCTTCCATCGGTGTTGCAGTGCCTGGATCCGTGCAGTTGAAAAGTAAACCACATTTGGTCAAATTTGACCACTATGAACTTTTCAGCCCCCACCCCCCACGTTTCTCAAAACATGTACGTACAACTTGAAAATTTTCATGTCATGTGACTATAAGGCAAAGAAAGCTTCATACAATGCCTATAAAGTATTCACCCCTTCGGATGTTTCAACCCTTTTGTTATGGTTCGAGCGTCGATCTCGTCCGAGCTCGAGCCATGCACTATTTTCGCCCATCTGACGGCTGTGTGCCCCTTTTGGCTCTCCAAGCTTTTATTGTGACAGCGCTCGGAGGGGCTTCCGGCTGTCAGAGCTATCAGCTGAGCCGCATTTCGCCTCATCAGCTGCTCCCTACTTAAGAGGGCAGCTGGGAGCGAAATATGTGGCAGTCCCATCAAAAACCTTCCCTTGGTCAGACGTTATTCGAGCATCCCGCTGTTCAGACGTAGACTATTCCCTCGTCTTTATTCGTAAGTGTGTTTCCTTATGTTTCCATTCTCCCCTGTCATTGACTGTATTCATTGTAGTGTGTTTTAGCCCCCCGTGGCTTGTTATTTTGTTCCTTTTCTGTTCTGTTAATAAACTGTGCAAACTCACTGGTGATTTGTGACTTCTTATGATGGCTCGTGAGGGCCATCCATGACACTTTTATTGCTTTATAAAATGAAATCATGGTCAAAATAATTTGGCTTTGACAAAAACTTGCAAAAAAGCTTCTTTCATGTCAAAGTGAAAACAGATTTTTACAAACTACTGTCACTTAATTAAAATTATATACAGTAAATGATTGCATAAATATTCACCCCCTTTAAACTGACTGACATAATTCAACAGAGGTCCAGCTAGTCGACGCCTGCAGTCTCACAGTTCATGAAATGGAGATCACCTGAGTGCAGCTGATGTGTGTCAAGTGATTGTAGTATAAAGACACCTGTGTCTTGGAGGTCCAGTCTCTGGTTCATTAGTAATCCTGGTACAACTGCAACATGAAGACAAAAGAACACTCCAAGCAACTCAGAGAAAAGATCATTAAAAAGTATAAGATAGGAGAATGCTACAAGAAGATTTCCAACTCACTGAGCATCCCATGGAGTTCCGTTAATTCCATCATTAAGACATGGAAGTAGTATGGCACTTGCCTAAATCTGCCTAGAGCTGGCCGTCCTCACAAACTGAGTGATCGAGAAAGAGAAGACTGGTGAGGGAGACCACCAAGACACCTACAATCACTCTGAAGGAGTTGAGAGCTTCAGTGGCACAGATGGGGGAGACTGTACATGCAACTGTTGCTCGGGTTCTTCACCAGTCCAAGATGTATGGAAAGTGGCAAAGAGAAAGCCACTGTTGAAAAAAGCTCACATGAAATCTCGCCTGGAATTTGCCCAAAAGCATGTGGGAGACTCCAAGGTCAATTGGAAGAAGGTTCTTTGGTCTGATGAGACAAAAATTGAGCTTTTGGCCATGAGACTAGATGCTATGTTTGGCGACCACCAAGCACTGCACACTACCACAAATGCACCATCTCCACTATGAAGCATGGTGGTGGCAACGTCATGATCTGGGGATGCTTCTCAGCAGCAGGCCCTGGAAGGCTAGTAAATGTTGAGGGGAACATGAATGCAGAAAAAATATCACCAAATCCTGGAGGATAATCTAATTCAATTTGCAAGAGAACTACGACTTGGGAGAAGATTTATTTTCCAGCAAGACAGTGACCCCAAGCAGAGAGCAAAGCTACACAGAAATGGTTCAAAGACAACAAGGTGAATTTTCTGGAGTGACCACATCAAAGACCAGATCTCAGATTTGTGGCTGGACTTGAAAAGAGCTGTTTATGCCCAATCCCTGAGCAACCTGACAGAGCTTGTGCTGTTTTGCAAGGAAGAATGGAGAAAAATTGCAGTGTGCAGATGCACCATCCTGATTGAGACATATCTACACAGACTCAGTGCTGCGATTGCAGTCAAAGGTGCATCTACTAAATACTGACCTGAAGGGGGTGAATACTTATGCAATCAATTCCTCTATATAATTTTAATTAACTGACAGTAGTTTGTAAAAATCTGTTTTCACTTTGACATGAAAGAAGCTTTTTTGCTAATTTTTGTCAAAAAAATTATTTTGACCATTATTTCATTTTATGAAGCAATAAAAGGTTGAAACATCCAAGGGGGTTGAATACTTTTTATAGGCAGTGTAAATCACAAGAATACAGAGGTCTCTACTTCATTAATGGGAGAGGATGTGGACTTTTGTGATTTTCTTCACAAAGGGGTTCATAAAGGGAGGATGGAAAGGAGAGTCAAAAACAGACTAACTACTTCACTTGCTGCTGTCCAGTGAAAACTCTTATTGCCCCATACAATTACAGTATGTGGTGTATTCCTAGACATGTCAAACTTTTTCTTGGTGATGGTTCCTACCATGCCAACTCTTCAGAACCCCGAGGAAAATGGAGCTTTTTGTGCTGTCTGAGCACTGCAAAATTAGGGATGAGCCGATACCACTTTTTCCAAGACCGATACTGACACTGTGACTTTGGATATCGGCCGATACCAATCCAAACCTGATACTGTCTCTCTTATTTAAAACAAAAGTACAGAACATATTTTGTTAATCACTAGCTGCATTTTGTACACATATAAAAACAGAAACCTAAAAGTCAGAATATATTACAAATGTGACTCAGTTCAGCAATACTGCTGCTTTTTTCATTTTAAACTTTGTAACACTGGCAGCATTTCACTGGTTAACACTGTGTAAACATGTATTCTGAAGTTTTAAGTGCAAGTTTATACAAAACTTGGAAGCTGAGTATGTAAGTAATATTCAGATGAAATTCAAAGTGCCGCTTTATATGCATGAGGTAAAAAATGCTGTAGATCTAAAAATAAAGGAACTAACCCTTTAAGTTGTATTTTTATCATCCATTATTATTATCATCATCATCATGAGTATTCTCCTGGTCTCGGTTTATTTAGTAGTGTTTATGATATTATTTTCTGTCCATTCTTAATTTTTAGGTTTGCTCTTATTTTGAAGTAATTCCTGTTCCATTTCATGTTCATGTAGCTTGGCACCCTCTGGAATTAATAAACTATACAAAATACAAAAAAAAATAATTTGCCATTTATGTTTGTCACCTACCTGTCATCAACTGTAAGACTCTCCCCTGAAAGGTACGCTCCAGTCTGGTTTTCACTTTCATTCTTTTTAAGTTTCACTTTTAGCGTCCAGCCTCCTGAGCTGGAAAAGCAGCACTCCAGCAGCTGCTGCTGCGCGACCCACGTCCTTCTGCTCGGTTCTTGACAGAATTCAGCAAACTCCTTTGCCGTGATACTTTTGCAAGTGTTTTATCAAGTTGGTGGTGTAAAATTGTAAATACTGGTACCACACAGCAAACATACTGAGGCGAGTCCCACAGACAGCCTCCAGTGATGTGACACTCGTCGCCTGCAGCTGAGAATGTGATTGCGCCTTCATTTTAGCAGGGGCGCCCAACCTGGGGTTCCTGGAACGTTGAGGTTTCTGTGGGAAATTTTCTCATTTCACTTCTTAATTGGTCCAAAGATTTGCAAATAATCTGCTGTTGTTGTGCATGGGTGCCTACAGAACACATGCACAAACAACAAAGGCAAATTATTTGCTAATCTCTGGACCAATTAAGAAGTTAAATTAGAAAATTTCCCACAGAAACCTGAATGCTCCAGGAGCCCCAGGTTGGGCACCCCTGATGTATTGGATCAGTAAATTACTTTTATTCTTTACCGATACTAATCCAGCCATTTTGCCTGGATCGAACCCGATACGGCGGATTGGATCAGCAAATCCCTATGCAAAATATGCCATTACAGTAGCTGTATGTACAGTGGAGATCAAAATTAGAAAACAGTGTATTAATACTTGATTTATTCTGAAATGTTGTTATTTTTCATTGCTCAGAATTTGACAGAATATTAGCTGTGGTCATACCACTGCTGTAATAGCATGTTGTTTTTTTTTAAAATAACCAAGGCATTTCAACACATTTATTTTGTTAAAAAAAGATCAAAATTGGCAAACAGTAACCACTGTGTCAGAAGAGAAGATTTAAACAGTGTTTTGTTTTTTTGTTGTTGGGGGGTTTTTTTGGCGGGGGGGGGGGGGTATAGAATTAAAAAAAAATAATAGGAAGTATAGAGACCTTTGGTTTGAATGATGTCAGCATATCTGCACCCACAGGACATCACTAGTTTCTCACACTGCTCTGGTTTGGGGGATAGGATTATGCAAAGACTCAATGGGGAATCAGTTCAACAATGCAGCTGGAATTGTTCGCCAGTTCGCTGCTGAACAGGGCAAGGATCTGTCTTGACACACAGTGTCTCACAATTTGAACTCAAAGTTCACTCTGCAGTAATCAAACCTCATCAGCAGAAAGAATAAAAAGGCTAGACTTGCCTTTGCTGAGGAGCATGTTGTGTGGACAGAGGAGAACTGGTCCAGAGTGCACTTCAGTGATGAGAGCAAGTTCAATTTATTTGGGGCTGATGGGAAACGATATGTTCGGCATCAAACTGGGGAACGACTGAACCCAAACTGTGTAAAGAAGTCAGTTAAATTTGGAGAAGGAAGTGTTATAGTTTGGGGGATGTTTTCTGCAGCAGGAGTTGGGCCTCTTGTACAGCTACATGGCAGGGTGAATGCAAATGTTTCTGTGAACCCCCTTCGGCAACATGCAGTTCCTTCACTGCAGTTGTCTCCCAATCAGCCTGCAATTTTCATGCAAGACAATGCCTCCCATCACAGTGCAAAACAGGTTAAACAGTTCTTTGAATCTAGCAATATTGGAACAATGAAATTAGACAGCCCAGAGTCTAGATCTAAACCCTACAGAGAATTTTTGGAAAACCCTTGGCAACAAAGTAATGGCTAAGAAACCCACTACAGTTACTGAACTGTGGAAGAGACTGCAAGAAGAATGGACTAAGATCAAACCAGAGCAGTGTGAGAAACTAGTGATGTCCTGTGGGAGCAGATGTGCTGAAGTAATTCAAAGCAAGGGCCTCTACACTTCTTACTAATTTTTGAATCCTATAGCCCTAAAAAAGAAAAAAAAAACCAAAACCCTTGTTTAAATCTTCTCTTCTGACACAGCGGTTACTGTTCTCTAATTTTGCTAATTTTTTTTTTACAAAAAAAAAAAGTTTGTGTTGAAGTGCCCTGGTTATTTAAAAACAAACAAACATGCTAATACAGCAGTGGTATAGCCACAGCTGATATTCTCTCAAATTCTGAACAATGAAGAATAACAATTTTCAGAATAAATCAAGTATTAATCCATTGTTCTCTAATTTTGATCTCCTCTGTGTATCGCCACCATGCTGATCAGGAACAGCAATAAGAGCAGAGTTCAATAATATTCCTGCCATGCCATCTCCTTTAATTGAGGTTTGTCTTGTGCAAGAATAAAAATTTACTTTGGGCATCTCCTCTAAAACTCAAATTAAACACAGAACACCATTGTTTTGCATAACTAATTATTTTCAAGTGTAAATAATCAAATAATCTACAGGATCTGTTTCCTTCACATCTTGCGTTTTCTGAGAAACGGCGTTTTGACTCGATGTTCTCTATGTGGGTATAATGAACAAAATATCTTGTTAGCATTTGTCTGCTTGAAGTTACCATATTTTATGCATTTGTTTTGTACGACGACGACACTTGGGAGGAAGCTCAAAGATATTATTTTGTCTAAAGAGTTTGCAATGACAGTTAAATCCTGGAGCCTATTGCAGCATCTTTTGGGTAAGAGGGTACACCCTGGACAGGCCAGCATTTTCATTCACATTTCATTTACATTCACCACTGAGCTTTGCATGCATGTCTGGACTGTGGGGGGGGAACCAGACTATACCCACACATACACTCAGAAAACATGCAAACCCCATACAGATGGGCCCCAGCCAACCTGCTGGGTTCTAACCCAGGATCTTCTTGCAGCATAGCAACCGTGTTAACCACTCTATTATCCTGCTGCCCCAAGTAATCAGTAAAATTAAATACCTGTGCAAATGTTCTACGAGTGTACAGTAAGATCACAGTTCAATACAAATTTCAATAGTGCTCTCTAGTGGACTTTTTGCTTCATTACCACTGACTGTATTAAGTCCATAAAAATACAGGAATGTTCTTCCTTGGGTATATTTTTGTTATGCAAGTGAATTTTAAGAACCTTTTATATGAACTTTGGTCATCATAATGAAACCAAATGGGTACAAAAATCTAAAATTCAGATGTGTTTGTTTATTAATATATTGCAGAAAATGTGTTTAACAAAAAACATGTTTGTTGACCCTGATATGAAGAAAACTCATGTCACTGTCGGCAAGGGTTAAGTTTAGAGCCACTTTTGTGAACTAATCAGCATAGGAAAATAAAAATGTAGTATTCATCAGCTGCATAAGAAATGAAGCTGTACTCCTGCTGCCTATGTTTTCATAGTTCACATATCACAACAAGCAAAAAGTCTTCTTTTAACTATCTGTTCATTGGTCATAATGGTCTGAACTTAATGGGTAAAGGTAAGGAAGAATTTAGTTGGCTATTTTAGAGACTAACTTGTACAGTAATGGTATCATTGGAACTGCACTGTTACTTGTATTTAAGCAAAATTAGCTATGTTAATGCATCCATGATCATGAATACGATATAGATATTCTGCTTTTGATTATGTACAAGAAAAAAAACATTCTGTATAATATACAGAAAAAGCAGTAATGATATTAATAATAGAATGCATTTGAATCGGTGAATTCCAAAAGGGCCCAAGTCCACACTTTTTCAAAACCCAGATATTACATGTTTAATGAACTTTAAGAGACAAGCTATCTGATTATGTGCAAAAACGTCCCAAGTCAACTTTAATGCATTGACTATTCACAGCATTGTTTATGCATTGAGTGCAAGAGAGACCCAAGTCCAGGACTTGGGCCCATCCTGCGTGGATTAAACTTAAAGTCATAGGTGGCAGCACCAGTCATCCAAGATGTTCAGAAATTGGGGAAATATCTTTCACCAGAGGCTCAGCAGTTCCTCAGTAATTTAACAGTTTGTGATGCTAGGCGTGAAGATGAGTCTGACTGACGATTAGTTACCAGTAGATGGACCTCTATGTTAATCTGCCCACTTTTAGATGAAAATCTCATTTGCTGGCAGTTATCAAAACAATAGTTTGAATATAAAGTGATCATAATGAATATAAAGTGATCATAAAAGGTGTTCAAAACATGGCATAATTAAAAAAAAACATTTTCAACATGTGAGAAATAGATGTTATGCGCTTCTTTTCATATGTTCTTTTTGTTTAATTCAAGAAGGGCCCAAGTCCAGGGACTTTAGTTTGCCAATCCTCTGAAATTAAAAAAGTGAAATGCTTCATATTATGGCATTTCTAAGCTATGGCCTTGTGCTATATCTGAGTAAAGTATGAACCATCTGGCATAGACTACCTTTGAGATATGCAATTTATTTGATTTCCTGCAAAACATATTTCTTGGACTTGGGCCCCTGTTGAATTCACCAATTCATTTATGTAGTGCTTTTCATGACACCCAAAGCTGCCTTAGAATGAGTCCAATATTCATTCACTCCATAGACAATGGTAATAGCAAGCTACTTCTGTAGCCACAGCTGCCCTGGGGCAACCTGATGGAAAAGTGGCTGCCAATCCGCGCCAGCGGCCTCACTGACCGTCACATTCATACACCAGTGTCATGAACACACTGGAGGCAAGGTGGGTAAAGCATCTTGTCCAAGGACACCAAAGCAGGGTGGGGGAGGGAGGGAGGATTTGAACCACCAACCCTCTGGTTATTGGACAACCTGCTCTACCTCCTGAATCCCTACTGCCCCAATATAATAGCAACCTACGCTATTATATAGACAGTGGATATAAAAAGTCTACACACCCCTGTTCAAATGCCAGGTTTTTGTGATGTAAAAAAATAGACCAAGATAAATCATTTCAAAACTTTTTCCCCCATTAATGTGACCTACAACCTGTACAACCCAATTAAAAAAAACCTGAAATCTTTTATGGGGAAAAATAAAAAATAAGAAACTGACAATAACCTGTTTGCATAAATATGCACACCCTGTTATAACTGGGGATGTGGCTGTGTTCAGAATTAGCCAATCACATTCAAACATGTTAAATGGGAGTCAGCACACACCTGCCACCACTTAAAGTGCCTCTGATTAATCCCAAATAAAGTTCAGCTGTTCTAGTAGGCTTTTCCTGATATTTCTGTAGTCACATCTTACAGCACAAGCCATGATCCATAGATAGCTTCCAATGCATCAGGGTGACCTCATTGTTCAAAGGTATCAGTCAGGAGAAGGGTACAGAAGAATTTCCAAGGCATTAAATATACCATGGAACACAGTGAAGACAGTCATCATCAAGTGGAGAAAATATGGCACAACAGTGACATTACCAAGAACTGGACGTCCCTCCAAAATTGATAAAAAAAAAAAAAAAAAAAAAAGAAGAAAACTGGTCAGGGAGGCTGCCAAGAGGTCCACAGCAACACTGAAGGAGCTGTAGGAATTTCTGGCAAGTACTGGCTGTTTAGTACATGTGACAACGATCTCCCGTCTAGGGTGGCAAGACGGAAGAATTATCTTACGAAAAAAAAACCATCCAAGCCTGGCTAAGTTTTGCAAAAACACATTTGAAATCACCCAAACACGTGGGAAAATGTATTATTGTCCAATGAAATCAAGGTTGAACTTTTTGGCCATAATTCCAAAAGGTATATTTGGCACAAACACAACACTGTTCATCACCAAAAGCACGCCATACCTACAGTGAAGCATGGTGGTGGCAGCATCATGCTTTGGGGCTGTTTTTCTTAAACTGGACCTGGGGCCTTAGTCAAGATGTAGGGAATTAAGAACAGTTTCAAATACCAGTCAGTGTTGGCACAAAACCTTCAGGCTTCTGCTAGAAAGCTGAATATGAAGAGGAACTTCATCTTTCAGGACGACAATGACAATGAGATTAAGGTTTTGGAATGGCCAGCCAGAGCCCAAACCTGAATCCGATCAAACATCTGTGGGGTGATCTGAAGAGGGCTGTGCACAGGGAATGCCCTCGCAATCTGACAGATTTGGAGCATTTTTGCAAAGAAGAGTGGGCAAATATTGCCACATCAAGATGTGCCACGCTGATAGACTCCTACCCAAAAAGACTGAGTGCTGTAATAAAAGCCAAAGGTGCTGCAACAAAGTATTAGTTTAAGGGTGTGTATATTTACGCAAACAGGTTATTGTAAGATTTTTATTTTTCCCCATAAAATATTTCAGTTTGTCTTTTAGGCTGTGTGTCCACCAAACGCGTTTTTTTCCGCCCTGGGCGGCTATTTTCCATTCATTCTCTATGTAGTCCAGCATTTACAGCGCTGAGCGCCCTTGGCACTGAAACGCTCTCAGCAGTGGCCGTTTTTTGTCACGGCGCTCAGCGTTGAAAAAAGTTCAGCTTTTCAGAGTGCAGCTGAACTCGTCAAAGTCAGACCTTTCTAAGTAGCCAATTAGAATTAAGGAAGGCTGGGACATACTGGAAGAAGACAACTGATATGATGGTGGAGGAGAGGCTGATACTTGCTGTATCAGACAATCCGGTATTGTTTGATTTGACGCTAAAATGCTATCATGATCAACATTTGAATGAATGAATGAATGAATGAATGAATCTTTATTTCGGATAGATTAAAAGTACAGATTAAAAGAAACAGAATAATATAACAAAGGGGGAAAGAAAATCCAACAAGGTCAAATTAGACAATAACTCCTCTGATTATACAGTTCAACATAAGTTATCCGAAATGGGTGATGGCTGAAGCCGCAGCTTATATTGCCCACCCATATTCCATCCAAGAATCCAAAAGAAAAACAAAACAAGAGCGATTATAATTCAGAACATAGCTAAGACAAAATGTGACAAAAAACTAAGCTACAACACAACGCAGACTGGATATGACAATCCTTATGTGATTTTACATGTCATCTTGTATATATGTTTGGAGTATTTCTTCCTTTAGTTTTTGTTTAAATTGTCCAAGCGTTGTACATCATTTTAATTCAGGTCCAAAATCATTCCATAATCTGACTCCTTGCACTGAAACACAGTGTTGCTTGGTGGTAGTTCTCACTGAAGGTTTTTGAAATATACATGTTCCTCTGAAATGATATTGTTTCTCCCTTATTTGGAACAACTTTTGGATATTTGCGGGCAGTGATAGATTCTTCACTTTAAACATTATTACTGCAGTTTTAAAGTCAACCAGATCTTTCAACTTGAGAGCTTTTAATTTAAGAAAAAGTGGGTTTGTTGGTTCCCTGTAAGCAGCTTTGTTTATTATTCTAATAGCTCTCTTCTGAAGCATAAAGACTGGATATATGTTTGTTTTATATGTATTTCCCCATACTTCAGTACAATATGTCATGTATGGGAGTATTAATGAATGATACAAGGTATATAGTGTGGGTTGATTCAGCAAATATTTCACTCTGTGTAGTATTGCAATTGATTTGGATATTTTACCTTTAATATAATATGTGACTTCCAACACAGTTTATTATCAATTATTACTCCAAGAAATTTAGTTTCGGATACCATTTCAATCTCTACACCATTTACACTGAGTTTAGATACTAAGTTGTTGTGATGGTTGTTAAAAACTATAAATTTTGTCTTACTTAAATTGAACGTTAATTTGTTTGAATCAAACCAGTTTAAGCTTTCCAAATTCCTTTCCGAGTGTATCCAAAAGTTGTTCGAAATTGCTTCCACTGCATAATAGATTAGTGTCATCGGCAAACAATATTAAATCCATTTTTTCTGAAACTTTACATATATCATTTATATACATATTGAATAACTAGAAAAGCACTCGGAGAGCACAGACCTCCGCCAAGTGCCACAGTTCCCCCCATACAGTGTTTGTGTGTACGTTTTCAGATTCCTTGACCATGAAAACATATGACTAGCAATTGGATTGACAATGATAGGATTAGTGGTTCAGTAGTTATTCAGGAAAATCACATTTTCCATAATGGCGGTTTTCTTCTGGACGGTGATCCAGATCACCACCAAAATCTAACCATCTGTAGGATACCCCATTTGTAACAGTCTCTGAAAATTTCATGAAAATCCATCCATAACTTTTTGAGTTATCTTGCTAACAAACAAACAAACAAACAGACAAACCAACGCCAATGAAAACATAACCTCCTTGGTGGAGGTAATAATAATAATAATAATAATAATATAATAATAATAACTAGAAAAGCACTCAGAGAGCGCAGACCTCCGCCAAGCGCCACAGTTCCCCCCCCATACAGTGTTTGTGTGTACGTTTTCAGATTCCTTGACCATGAAAAGATATGACTAGCAATTGGATTCACAATGATAGGATTAGTGGTTCAGTAGTTATTGACGAAAATGGCATTTTCCCTGATGGCGGTTTAGCGCCACAGTTCCCCCCATACAGTGTTTGTGTGTACGTTTTCAGATTCCTTGACCGTGAAAACATATGACTAGCAATTGGATTCACAATGATAGGATTAGTGGTTCAGTAGTTATTGAGGAAAATGGCATTTTCCGTAATGGCGGTTTTCTTCTGGATGGTGATCCGGATCACCACCAAAATCTAATCATCTGTAGGATACCCCATTTCTGACAATCTGTGAAAATTTCATGAAAATCTGTCCATAACTTTTTGAGTTATCTTGCTAACAAACAGACAGACAGACAAACAGACAAACCAACGCTGATGAAAACATAACCTCCTTGGCGGAGGTAATAATACCACCTGGCCTATATAATACGTTAAATAATTCCATCCTAAACTAGAAAAGCACTCGGAGAGCGCAGACCTCCGCCAAGCGCCACAGTTCCCCCCATACAGTGTTTGTGTGTACGTTTTCAGGTTCCTTGACCATGAAAACATATGACTAGCAATTGGATTCACAATGATAGGATTAGTGGTTCAGTAGTTATTGAGGAAAATGGCATTTTCCGTAATGGCGGTTTTCTTCTGGACGGTGATCTGGATCACCACCAAAATCTAATCATCTGAGGATACCCCATTTCTGACAATCTGTGAAAATTTCATGAAAATCTGTCCATAACTTTTTGAGTTATCTTGCTAACAAACAGACAGACAGACAGACAAACCAACGCCGATGAAAACATAACCTCCTTGGTGGAGGTAACAATGGCCCCAAAACTGAACCCTGTGGGACTCCACAAGTAACCTTCAGTAACTGTGAGTTTTTGTTACCAACACATACATACTGATATCTATTCTTTAAGTAACTACATAACCAGGACAGTGCTACCCCCCTAATACCACAATTTTGTAGTTTCTTTAATAATAAATTATGATCCACTGTATCAAATGCTTTTTTAAGATCCAGGAATACCCCAACTGAATACTCTTTATTTTCAGCGGCAGTCGATATTTTTTCTATAAATTCCATTAGAGCAAATGCAGTTGTCCTCTTGTGTCTGAACCCATATTGCTGCTCACACAATAAATTATTCTTCAGTATGAAGTTGTCAGTTCTCTCATAGAATATTTTTTCAAGTATCTTGGAAAATTGCGGCAATAGTGAAATTGGTCTATAGTTTGAAAGTTCCCCTCTGTCACCCGTCTTGTATATCGGAATTACTTTAGCTATCTTCATTGCATTGGGAAATATACCTGTTTGGAGAGACAGGTTACAGATATACATCAGTGGTTTCACTAAGCATTCAATAATAGTTTTGACTAAGAGCATGCCAATACCATCACAGTCCGTAGATGTTTTACTTTTAAACGATTTAACAATTTCAATGACCTCTCTCTCGTCAGTGTTCTTTATGAAAATGGAGTCTTTTATAGCAGTGTTTTTGCTTATTGTATCACCTGTAGGTGTTGTAATGGGTATTTCTCGAGCCAAATTAGGATCAATGTTAACAAAAAAGTTATTAAATTCATCTGCAGGTGAAGCTCCATTCACACTCTGAGTTGTTTTATTATTTTTTGAAAAATTGGTTGGGTAGCTTGTATTTCTGTTTTTATTTCCAAGAATATTGTTAAGTATTGTCCATGTATTTTTAATATTGTCTCTGTTTTTCTCCAGTTCTTTACTGTAATAGTCTCTTTTAGCTAGCTCTGTCCTGGGGCAGCGCCTTGATCCGATGGAGGAGATAGGAGAGAGAAGGACGGTGGCTAAACTGTCATCTCTGCTGGAGTCCGAGTTCCACCCTATGCAGGACATACTGGATGCACTGAGGAGCTCATTTAGCAGCAGACTACATCATCCCAGGTGCACAACCGAGAGGTTTCGTATGGTCCTTCCTACCAACGGCTGTCAGACTGTACAACCTAAGCAGGGCTGCTCGCAGAGATAGCAAAAAGACGTAACAAACTAATAGTTTTTTTTGAATGCAAAAGATGCAATAGACTTACACAATGGTCCTCTCCGGCATACAACTAGGAACATACCGGTCGCTATGGAGGGTGAGAATATGTATGGGCACATAATCATACCATGTAGGATAACTAAATAGACGGTTATGCTGTTTCATCCCACCTAGCAACAATGCTCTGCACTGTGTGTGTTTATATACTTGCATATTTATTCCACCTAGCTGCAATGCTCCGTACTGTGGGTGTTTATATATTTACATATTTATTCCATCTAGCTACAATGCTCTGCACTGTGTGTTCATATATTCATATATTTATTCCATCCAGCTACAATGCTCTGCACTGTGTGTCTGTGTGTGTGTGTGTATATATATATTTTATAGTAATATGTACATATGTATATTAGCTGCTCTTGCTTGCTTGTTTTTTTTCTTGCCTTCTGATTGTTGCTCTGAGTGTTGCTATCCCTGTGCTGTTGCAATCCTGGAATTTCCCCGTTGTGGGACTAATAAAGGCTTATCTTATCTTATCTTATCTTTTACTATATCTTATTATATATATGTTAACTTATTTTTGTATGTTTTATACCGCTGCTCTGCTTCTTTTGTCCTTTTCTTTAGGAAAGCTTTATATAATAAATTTTTCTTTTTACACGCCTTTTTTAATCCTTTGGTTAACCATGGCTTATTGGCAAATTTATGTTTAAGCTTTTTCTTTACTAATGGACAATTTTTTTCATAAAGAGTGGTTACAATGTTTATAAATGTGTCATAGGCTTCATTTACATCTGATACATAGACTTCTGTCCAGTCTTGCTTCAGCAAGTCCTCTTTAAAAGAACTGATTGCATTCTGTGATTTGTATCTGAACGATTTTAAAATTTTTTCTGTGTTGGCCCCCGTGTGGCCATGGATAAGTGCAAAGGTTGGCAAATGGTCACTTATATGATTTATCAATAATCCACTTTCTATTTTCTTATCAATAATATTAACAAACAGGTTGTCAATAAGTGTAGCAGTGTGAACTGTAATTCTACTGGGATGTGTTATTGTGGGATATAGACTCATGCTGTACATAGAATTCATGAACTCTGTAATTACATTTTGTTGATATGGATTTAGTAGATCAATACTGAAATCTCCACAAATTACTACCATTTTCTTACTAGTAATATTATTGTACAGCTCGACTAATTTATCTCTGAATGTCTCAATGCAAGTTCCCGGCGTTCTATATATACTCAGAACTCAGAACTCAGAAAAGATTTATTGCCAAGTACATTAACAGATAACTGATAATATACGAGGGATTTGACTTGACACTGAAAACGACCTGCATTTCCGGTGACACGGCAGCATCTGTGAACGCGCCTGTCATCAGATGGGTACAGGATGCATAGGGAAGAAAGGATAATACAATAGGAAGGAGCAAAAAAACCATTGATTGTCAGAATACTGGTCATATGATCAATATTATGATTACAAGAAAAAAAAAGCCCTCAATGCACAGTTAGCAGACAAAAAAGTTCACAAGGACACAGAGAGAGCAATGAGTGAATAATCTTTTTCATCAGTTTTTTTGAGTCAGTGTGGATGTAGTGTTGAATGTAGGTGTTTGTATCAGTTAAGAACAACAAGGTCTCTTTGGCAGGAGATGTTTTGTCTAGCTGCTGGCATTGTCCTTGGGCCATGCAGCTGGCTGTCCGAAGGCCGTGAGCTCAATGTTTTGAAAACAAAAAACTGCAGATAATCTGGAGGATTTGTGTGAGGGGAGTCAGATTTGTCGAATAGTACTGATCCCAGAGAGAAAAAACTTTATATTCTCTTACAGATTCAGTACTTAATCCTTCATTGCTGGACGTTGAATCCTTCATGGACGGCTCTCAGCGTAATCATGATGTAATCCACCTTCCTAGACAGTTCTCCATTTGCCGCTGTCAGAGTCCTCTCCATTTTTTCAATTTGATGGTTGAACCTCGCTTGGCCAGCATTTTGATAGGTTGTGTCCATCTTCATCAATTTACGGTACACCAGAACAATCCCAGATCCAATCAGAACGATCCCAATCACCATTACTACGAAGACGTACAAATGTTCTACATCTTCGATGGAAAGATCAGACAGGCACAAGAGTTTCCAATTACTTGTGTCCCTCAAATAGCCCGCAGCAGCCGTTCCTGCGGGGCAAACAACCTCCCCCGGGGCACTTTTCCTCGTTGAAAAAATAGTGTCAATTGCGTTCAAAGCCCAGCTTATTAATTCCATAATTTCTTTCGATAATCAGCAGTAAGACACGCAGACAGATGATAGCAAGCTGGGATCCAGTTAGTTAGGGGAGGAAGGAGATAAGTCAGAGCAGGAGAGAAGAAAAAGGCGTCTGCTCTCTTTGGAGGGCGGAAGTGAAGGGTATATACAACTTATAATTAGATTTTTTGTTTTATTTTGGTTTTATCTTGGTCAATCTCAACAATAACATATTCCAAAATCCCTGGTAGTGCAAAGGACATTCCATTTACAAGCTTACACCTATACAGGTCATCAATATACAGTGCAACACCACCACCCTTTTTTTGAGATCTGTTAATATGAAAACATCTGATATCCCTCTATTGCCATCAGAGGAGCCTGCTCTTCATTAAGCCAAGTTTCAGAGACTGCGATAGCTGTGAATTTTCTGTCCAGCTGTTTTAAATAGTCCTGAATCTGTGGAAAGTTTTTGTTAAGACTTCTGCTGTTGAAGTGTATTATTGATAGTTTACCATCTAGTTGCACTTGACTTTTGAATTGCTTTTCAGTGTAATATTCACAATGGTTATGAATATTATTGAAAAAGTGGTTATCAGGATCAATATCATTCTCCATCTCTTGTAGTTTATGTTCAGCATAATGGCATATTTTCAGAGTTTGAATTTCCTCACTCTGTGTCAAATGACTTCCTCCATCTGGGGATAATTGATGTCTACTCAAGTCAGTCATAAGTTTTTTTGTTTGTTTTGTTTATTTATTTTTTTTTAAAGTACATTGACATGGTATGTCAAAAGAACTATTCTTGCCGTGTGTGTGGATATGGATTATCATTCTCTTAATTTTCTTAATCAGTGTTCATCTGTATTTATTTAAGTCAGTAACATCTCTGATCATTATACTCTTTGCTTCCTCAGGTGTTCCATTTAGTTTGATCCAAACTCTACAATTTCTTGTCCATGTTGCCTGTATCTTATTTTGTCTTTTCAGCATCCGTGCTTGCCGTGCTAGTTCAGCATTAGTTTTTGTTAGGTGTTCATTTAGGTAAACTTCTGTTCCCCGTAGCTTTCTGGCCTGCCTCAGTATGTCATTCTTCACCCTTCTGTTCACAAAGCGCATCACAATTGATTTCTTTGTTTTATTATCCTTTCTGGGTAAAGCATAACAGGCTGAAATTGCATTTGCTTCGACCTTTATATTTCTACTATCAAGGAACTGAAGCACCTGGTTTTCCAGGGAGACTGATTCACTTGCGGGAGCCTCCTCACCTCTCAATCTTGCTGTAGCATGAGCATATGATTGATATTTGATGTCTAGTCCACTTATAATTAGATCATCCATACGAGAACATTGTTCAAGATCCTCGACGTGTTGCTCCAAGTCCGTAATTTTTTTTGTCTTTTTCCTGAATTGTTAATTTTAATTCTCGGACTTCTTGGTCACTTATTCTGACAAGAAGTTCAGAGATTTTTTGATCTCTTCCATTTCCTCCTTCTTTGGTGGCATTTTTACATTTACATTACATTTTATTTAAAAGCAAACACTTGGAGGAATGTGTCCATATCTGTCAGCATGTCAGGTGAGTGTTTCTTCCTTTGTCACAGTCATATTTCTTACAAGTTTGTTGTAGTAGATATGTAGTTAATTGTCGTTACTATGTGAATTTGTACAGTTGATGACTGCAAAAAAAAAAAAAAATGGAAATACCTCCGGGACAGATATGCAAAGGAAAGAAGACAGGAGCAGCTAAAGAGGAGTGGGTCAGCCAGCAGTTTAAAAAAAAAAAGTGGAAATACATGGTGGTGCTCAGCTTCCTTGAGCCCCATATAAGAGAGACACCTTCCTCATCCAACTTCTCTCAACAAAGGTAAGTTGAACAGTCAGACTCAGCATCAGCTGAAGCTGAGCCTGAGGTTTCAGAGGAAGTCGTGGCTCTCCTGAAGCCAATGAAGTCTCCTGAGAGTGAGGTTAGGTTAGATGAGAACAGTAGTGTCAAAAATCCAAGTAACTAGCTACAGTGCTGCACAGAAAACTTACAATATTTAGTTGTTATAGTAGAACATACAAGCACACATATGCAAAAAAATATGATGTAAATAAAGTATATGATATAGAAAAAACAGAGTTACCAGCAGAGGTTAATGCATAGTCATGTTTAATAATAAATTGAACAAAATTCATTCATCTTCTTCCGCTTAATCCTTTTCGAGTCATGGGGGGGCTGGAGCATAACCCAGCGTCTTTGGGCGAGAGGCAGGGTACAACCTGGACAGATCGCCAGTCCATCGCAGGGCCAGCACAGAGAGACAGACAACCATTCACTCTCACAGTCATACCGAAGGACAATTTAGAATCACCAGTTTGGTGCCAATTAACCTAACTTGCATGTTTTTGGCATGTAGGAGGAAACCGAAGAAATCCCGGAGTAAACCCACGCAGACACGGGGAGAACATGCAAACTCCACACAGATCACTATTGGTAGGAGGCTGGGATCGAACCCAGAATCCCCCGGCCAAGGGTGAGTTGCTGTGCTGCAGCAGTGCTAACCACTCTGCCACTGTGCTGCCGGCTCACAAATTTTCCACTATAACAATTTTTTTCATCAACTTTTTAGTTATAAAAAAAAGGGTTAAAACAGAGTGTTGTAATTCAACAGCCACACATTTGAGGCAAAACTTGCAGACCCACTAGTGACTAAGGGGCTCACTGTAGTTGCACAATTGCAGATAAAAAGTTTGACCTAATTAAAACCTTGAAGCCCCCCCCCCAAAAAAAAATGTATGATGTTCTCTGATGTAGAAATTATTTTTTAAATTAACTTGCAAACTCAGAATAGTTTAAGCTCTAGAAATTGTGTTTACACACTTAACATCAGTCATACCATAAGAACTTAAGGATCAGTGGTTTGAGATGATGTGAAGTGTGTGGTAACAGTATCGCTTATTTTATCTTCTCAGACTTTGGATCATGACGAGGACCTGTCGATGACTGAGTCTGCATCATTTGCTTTCAAAGAGGTCTGTCCCTGTCCCACCAAGAAAAGAAAAGCAAAGCAAAGGGAAATACCTTCACCGGAGCTGACAACGTACCAGCAGCGTGTCCTCGATACACTTAAAAAAAATCCAGATGAGGATCAACACTTTCTTTTGTCACTAGTCCCAACATTCAAGAGGCTGACAAATTTCAAGAAAGCTCAGGCCCGAATTAAAATCCAGCAAATATTGATGGATGTAGAGTTTGGGCCTGATGTTTGAAATTCTGCTTGGTGGGGCTTCAAAATGATCTTTTTCTTTGATGTTTAGATGGATGTTACACTTTTCCTTTTAAAATTGCTAAGTTTGGATTATTTTTTGTTTACCACACACAAGTTAAGTGATTATTATTATTTTTTTTTTATTTAAGTTTTTGTAAAGGGTATACAGGTCGTTACAGCAATGCATTGTTTACATTTTCATCACATGTTCCCTTATTTTCTGATATCTGACAACATTGGAAGAATAATTATTATAACACCCCTTTTTTTTTAAAGTGAAAGAAAAAGTGAAATTAAAGAGAATAAAATAAAACAAACAAACAAACAAACCAGCAAAAAACAAACAAAAAGAAAAAGTAAGTAAATAAAGGTAAAAGAGCATCTGAGTAGTGTTGGAACAAAGAGCGGAACCATTATTGAAATGGTATTTGTCAAAGATTAGATATAATGGAAGACACATATGCGATCCAGGGTTGCCAAAAGTTCATGAACCCATCCATGTCCTGTCTCAGTGCGAATGTCAACTTTTCAATCGAGTAAATGTCTTGGATCACGTTAATCCAATCTTCAGGTGTAGGACAGTCCTTCAGCATCCATTTTTTAGTTAGGGCTTTTTTACTTGCCAATATTAAAACATTGAATAAATATTTTTCTCCTCGTCTTTCCAGTGAGTCCGGTAGTAAACCCAAATACAAAGTTACAAAAGAAAAGGGAACTGTTATTTTAAATATTTTCCCCAATATTGTCTGTACATTGGTCCAATATTGGTGGATAACTGGGCATGACCAAAACACATGAAAATGATTTGCAGTCTTTTCACCACACAAGCGCCAACAGTTCAATCCCTTATGGGTAAATTTGTTTTGTGCTGGTGTTCTGAAAAATCTTACCAAGTTTTTCCATCCAAATTCTCTCCACTGCAGGGATGAGGTACTTTTCCATTGCTGTTTATTTAGCTTTTCCCATATTTCCAATTGTAAAGTGAAATTCCCCTCTTTTTCCCATCTCTCTTTTATATATGATGTGTTGTCTCCTTTTAAGTCTTGAAGACCTTGGTATATTTTAGAAATGTATCTGATCCCTGGGATCCCTTTATATGCCATTAAGAAGACCTTCAGAACACCTGACTGGGCCCTTTCCAAATCCTCCTTTTTAAGTATATTGTTTATGTGGTGTCTAAGCTGGAAGAACCTGTAAAGATCTTGATTTATTAGACCTTGTTTTTTCAAATCTTCAAAACTTCTTAAAATTTGCCCTTTAAAAAAATCATATTTTATCAGTCCGTTCTCCTTCCACTTTTTAAATCTGGTGTCTGTTTTATTAGGAGTAAAGTCTTGATCATAGGCAATCCATTGCAGAAGTCGATAGGGCTCTTTAGTTTGATTCTCTCTGACTATCTTAAACCAAATTTTTAGCGGGGTCTCTATCCACGGGTTAGTGTTATTCAAAAGCTTAGGTAAGGCATTGTTCCCTATTATCGCCTGTAGGGGGATGTCACTTGTTATTTGGCATTCGATCTCCTTCCATTGTGCAGTGTAGACTGGGTTACATATCTCTACTAAAGTTTTAATTTGTGCGGCTTTAAAGTAGTCCCTGATATTTGGCAGCGCGAGCCCACCTTTGTCTTTGTTTAGCTGTAAGGTTCTATATCTGATTCTAGGTCTCTTGCCCTGCCATATGAATCTTGAGATCCTTCTGTCCAGCTCCTGCCATGTTTTTTTGGGAGGTTCTACCGGTATTGTTTGGAAAAGGTATAGAAGACGTGGAAGTATATTCATTTTGACTGCTTCAATTCTTTGTGCAGTGCCCAAGAATGGTATCATATTCCATCTTGCTAGGTCAGATTTTATTTTTGTCACCAGTGGATCATAGTTTAGTGATATAATTTTGTTGAGTTGTTTCGGGATATTGACCCCCAGATATTTCATAGATTCTGACTCCCAGTTAGTTTTGAGTTTGCTTAGTGAATAATGATTTGGGTCATAGTTGAATGTTAAAATTTGGGTTTTATGCATGTTTAATTTGTACCCCGATAAATCTCCATACTCTGAAAAACTGAGGTTAGTTCTGGTAAAGAAGTGTCCGGCTGCCCTAGGTATATTAAAATGTCATCAGCAAAGAGTGCTATTTTATGTTCCTTCTGACCAAGTGTAATACCTTGAATTTTTTGATTTTGTCTTATCCATTGGCTCAGAGGTTCTATGAAGATTGCAAAGAGCAGTGGAGACAGGGGGCAGCCCTGACGACATCCTCTTTCCAGTTCAAAAGATGATGATAAATTACCGTTAATCCTTATTTTAGCTGTTGGTTTTTTATATAATGCCTGTATAGTTCTAATGAAGTTGTTATGAAAATTGAAACTGGATAAGATTCTATATAGAAAAGACCAGTCAACCGAATCGAATGCTTTTTCAGCATCTAATCCCTATATGACTGCATTTAAGTTATATTTTTTTATATGATGAATTATGTGTAAAGTGCGTCTAATGTTGTCTTGTGTCTGTCTTTGTCTTATAAAACCTGTTTGGTCTAAATGAATTAGGTCTGTCAGTATATTTTCTAACCTTTTGGCGAGGATAATGGTAAAAAGTGTCACGCCGCGCCGCTCATCAGTGGCGCCAGCTGCACGCACACCTGCACATCATCAGTGGCGAGGGATTTAAGCCGCCTCACCCTGGGCTTCGGCCTGAAGCCGTCAGACTTCACTACGGATTGCTGCGAGTTCCCTCTCATACCCAGCAAGCATAGCGGTAAGAAGTCCTTACCTTTTCTTCTCCAAGTCTGCTCCCCTGTGCACAGGTGGATTTCCCGGTGGCGGACTATTCCTCTCCATCGCCTGTTCCTCGCTGCTGCACCGGGCTCTCCAGGTGGCTGTCTACCGGACCTCGTTCCTTGCTGTGCCAGTCATCTGCCCTTTCCAAGTAAGCTCCTCTCCAACTTGTATATCTCCTGTGTTGGTGTGTGCCCGTCACCCTTCTCCCTGTGCTTTTCCCATAGGGTTGTCCGGCTGTACGGTCTCCTGCCTCTGTGCCCGAAGCAGACGCCACCACCAACACATTCACATCTCGCAGACACACATTCATATACCCTTGTTGTCAATAAAGCTATTTGAGCTACCCTAAGCCTGCGTGTGTGTCTCCTGAGCTGTGTGTTATGTCAGTACGGCTTCAGCAGAGCGGCTCGGCAGACGGCGGGCTCACACGCCGACTTTCCACTCTCGAGGCTCGAGTGGACCAAATAGCTTTTCAGCAACAGGTGATTTTTAATCAATTGATTATTATAAATAACCGATTGGACCGCTTGGACCCCCAACAGCCGTTCCCCCCGGCTCGTCAGGGTGGCGCGGCTCCTGCTACTCCAGCGGCCGTCCAGCCGGCTCCGGTAGCACCGGTTCGGCTCACGCCCATTCCGACCCCCCGCCCGCTTTAGCGGCAAGCTCGGCAGAGCGCGGGGGTTCATAATGCAGTGTGAGTCCGTGTTCCACCGTGTGCCCGGGGATTTTCCTTCAGATCACAGCCGAATTGGCTACATAGGGAATCTCCTAGAGGGGCGAGCACTGACTTGGGCTTATGCCGTAATGGCGAGGCCCAGTTATGCCACCCTCACCTATGGCCAATTCGTGAGACAATTCCTGGAAGTCTTTGATCACTCTCGTACCGAGACCGTCCAGGTCGATCAGCTTCTCAGTCTCCAGCAGGGGAGCCGGTCGGCAGCGGACTTTGTGATCGACTTCCGGGTAGCGGCGGAGGAATTGGGCTGGGATGAACGTTCATTCTGCGGCCTTTTCCTCCGCAGTCTCAACGATGATCTGAAGGATGAACTGGCTGGGCGGGACATCCCGGAGACTCTAGCGGAGCTAATGTCTCTTGCCATCAGTTTGGATAACAGGCTGCGCGAGCGCTCCTCGGGGCGGAAGTCTTCTTCTTCTCGCTCTTGGGGTGCCTCGTCGCTCCTGTTCCAAGCTCGCCCCCTGGCGACGCCGCCACCATCGTGCCCCGAGGAGTCGGAGCCGATGGTGACGGGTTGGACAAAGCTTTCCCCTGCGGAGAAACAACGCCGCCGTGAGTTGGATCTCTGCATGTATTGTGGAGATGATTAACACACGGTGAAGCTTTGCCCACGGAAAGCCAGACGGCGGGGTCCGCGAGTCACTGTAGGGGGCCTCGCGGACATCAATCGGTTAAGTTCCTTCACCCAATTGAAGCTGCCCGTCCGATTTTGTCACAACTCCACTGGGCATCTCACTCACGCACTGGTGGATTCGGGCGCGGAGGGCAGTTTTATTTCACAAAGCCTGGCAACCCGATTGGGCATCCGCTGCCAGGCATTAGAAACCCCTATCTCCCTGGTCAACCTCTCCCGTGTCTCCCTGGGGAGAGTAACACACCAGACCGTCCCCGTTCCAGTTATCATCTCTGGAAACCACCGGGAGGAGATAACCTTCTACGTCCTGCCCAACTCTGTGTCGCCCGTCATCCTGGGTTATCCCTGGCTACGCCTCCACAACCCCGTTTTGGATTGGAAGTCCGCCGGGGTGTCGGCATGGAGTACATTCTGCATGAGCACCTGTCTACAGTCCGCTGCCTGCTCTCCGTCCTCTTCCCCATCATCTACGGACGCTGCGCCCCCGGACCTGTCCCTGGTGCCATCGGAATTTCACGACCTGGGTATGGTATTCAGCAAGTCCAAGGCGATGTCTCTTCCTCCACATAGACCCTATGACTGTGCTATAAACATCCGCCAGGGGGCACCCTTACCCTCTGGGCGACTCTACAGCCTGTCGGCGCCGGAGAAGGAGACCATGAACGCTTATCTCAAGGAGTCGCTGAGTGCTGGGATAATCCGTCCCTCGTCATCACTTGTGGGGGCAGGATTCTTCTTCGTGGGCAAGAAGGACGGTTCCCTCCGTCCTTGCATTGACTATCGCGCCCTAAACGACATCACGGAGAAGGATCGCTATACCCTGCCCCTCATGGACACCGCCTTCCACTCCCTCCAGGGGGCGACTTGGTTCACCAAGCTGGATCTATGCAGCGCATACCACCTCGTCCGGATCCGGGAGGGAGATGAGTGGAGGACAGCCTTCCGTACCCCGAACGGCCACTTTGAGTACCTTGTGATGCCGTTCGGGTTGACCAACGCTCCAGCCGTCTTTCAGCGCCTCATAAATGACGTCCTCCGGGATTTCATTGGCCTTTTTGTGTTCGTCTACCTGGATGACATTCTCATCTTCTCCAAATCCAGGGGTGAGCACCGGGTCCATGTGAGGTGGGTCCTTCAAAGACTGTTGGAGAATCGGTTGTATGTGAAGGCCGAGAAATGCGAGTTCTACGCTAGGACAACATCCTTCCTCGGGTTCATCATCTCCCACGACCAGGTGCTTCCGGACCCAGGGAAGGTGAAGGCGGTGGTGGAATGGCCCACACCTGCATCAAGAAAACAGGTGCAGCAATTTATCGAGTTTGCAAATTTCTACCGCCGCTTTGTCCCTAATTTTGGCACCATCGCCGGCCCGCTGACCCGCCTCACGTCCCCTAAGGTCCCGTTCCGGTGGACCGAAGAGGCCGCGGCTGCTTTTCAGGCGCTGAAGTCGGAGTTCTCCTCCTCCCGGGTCCTTAGCCAAGTCAACCCTGCGCTGCAGTGCATCGTAGAAGTGGACGCTTTGGACACAGGAGTGGGGGCAGTTCTATCCCAGCGGTCGCCAGATGATGGAGACAAATGGCCCTGTGCCTTCTTCTCCCGGCGCTTGTCCCCAGCGGAACGGAATTACGACGTGGGGGACAGAGAGCTCCTTGCCATCAAGCTCGCGCTGCAGGAGTGGCGTCACTGGCTAGAGGGGGCGGACCTGCCGTTCGTGGTCCTGACGGACCACAAGAACTTGGAGTACCTGAGATCTGCCAAGCGTCTGAACGCCCGCCAGGCGCGTTGGTCCTTGTTCTTTGCCAGGTTCCGATTTAACATCACCTTCAGGCCTGGCTCCAAGAACGGCCTGCCCGACGCCCTCTCTAGGCAATTCGCCCCTGAGGAGTCGGAGGACACGGTCCACACCATCCTACCCAGGTCGTGCGTCGTGGGAGCCGTCACCTGGGACATTGAAAGCAAGATCCGGAAGGCGCAGGAAGTGGAACCTGACCCTGGCGGCGGACCGGAGGGGAGGCTGTTCGTGCCATCCACGGTTCGGGGGGAGGTCATCCACTGGTTGCACATCCAAGCTCACCTGCCACCCTGGCTCCTCCCGGATGATTGACCTCCTCCAGCGGTCCTTCTGGTGGCCGGGCCTGCGGAGGGACGCTGCCCGCTACGCCTGGGCCTGCCCAGTGTGTGCCACCAGCAAATCAGGTAATGCCCCTCCAGCGGGTTTGCTCCAGCCTCTGCCCGTCCCTGGCAGGCCCTGGTCACATATCGCCCTGGATTTCGTCACCGGACTCCCAGTCTCAAACACCTTCGACACCGTCCTGACCATCGTGGACCGCTTCTCCAAGGCGGCACACTTCGTCCCCCTACGAGGTCTCCCAACTGCCCTGGAGACGGCGGACCTCCTTATCCAGCACGTGGTCAGGCTGCATGGGATTCCGGTGGACGTGGTCTCGGACCGGGGGCCCCAATTTTCTTCAGAGGTTTGGAGGTCATTCTGCAACGCCCTGGGAGCCAAGGTGAGCCTCTCCTCCGGCCATCACCCCCAAACCAACGGGCAGTGTGAGCGGACCAACCAGGAGCTGGAGGCTGCGCTCCGCTGCGTCACGGTGTCCAAACCAACGTCCTGGAGTAACCACCTCGCCTGGGTTGAATACGCCCACAACACCGCTCGCTCTTCTGCTACAGGGATGTCCCCCTTTAAGGCGTCCCTGGGTTACGACCCCCCGCTGTTCCCGGTGCAGGAGAGTGAGGTAACTGTCCCCTCAGTACGGGCGCATCTCAGGCAGTTCCGCTCCATCTGGGCGTCAGCGCGCAATGCGCTTTTACGCACGGCGGAGCGCAACAGAGCCGTGGCGGACCGGCACAGAAGACCTGCCCCGGCGTACAGAGTTGGTCAGCAAGTCTATGTGTCGACCCAGGACGTGATTTTAAAGGGCGAGAGGAGGAAGCTGGCACAGCGTTTTATGGGCCCATACCCCATCACCAGGATCATCAACCCGGTGGCTGTGCGTGTAGCTATTCCCCCCTCCCTCCGCATCCACCCCACCTTCCACGTGTCCAAGGTGAAGCTGGCAGTCTCCGACCCCCTTTGCCCTCCTCTTGCTGCGCAACCCGCACCCCGGATGATTGATGGCCATCCGACCTGGCCTGTCTCCTCCATCCTGGACTCCCGGCGCCGGGGTCGTGGGTTGCAGTACTTGGTGGACTGGGAGGGCTATGGGCCTGAACATCGGCAGTGGGTACCCTCGTCATTTGTGTTAGACCCATCGCTCATTGCTGAATTCCACCGAGCGCACCTAGAGAAACCATCGCCAGGAGGCGCTGCTAGAGGGGGGAGTACTGTCACGCCGCGCCGCTCATCAGCGGCGCCAGCTGCACGCATACCTGCACATCATCAGCGGCGAGGGATTTAAGCCGCCTCGCCCTGGGCTTCGGCCTGAAGCCGTCAGACTTCACTACAGATTGCTGCGAGTTCCCTCTCATACCCAGCAAGCATAGCGGTAAGAAGTCCTTACCTTTTCTTCTCCAAGTCTGCTCCCCTGTGCACAGGTGGATTTCCCGGCGGCGGACTATTCCTCTCCATCGCCTGTTCCTCGCTGCTGCACCGGGCTCTCCAGGTGGCTGTCTACCGGACCTCGTTCCTTGCTGTGCCAGTCATCTGCCCTTTTCAAGTAAGCTCCTCTCCAACTTGTATATCTCCTGTGTTGGTGTGTGCCCGTCACCCTTCTCCCTGTGCTTTTCCCATAGGGTTGTCCGGCTGTACGGTCTCCTGCCTCTGTGCCCGAAGCAGACGCCACCACCAACACATTCACATCTCGCAGACACACATTCATACACCCTTGTTGTCAATAAAGCTATTTGAGCTACCCTGAGCCTGCGTGTGTGTCTCCTGAGCCGTGCGTTATGTCAAAAAGCTTATAGTCCTGATTTAATACACTGATTGGTCTGTAGTTGGAGCACTCTAGTTTATCCTTTTCAGGTTTAGGTATAACTGCAATGACCCCTTCTCTCCAGGAGGGGGGGGATTTCCCCTGTGTGGAGGACATAATTAAATGTTTTCAGGAGGAGAGGAGATAGTTGCTGTTTAAAGGTTTTGTACCACTCTGCTGTATAGCCATCTGCTCCTGGGGATTTGTTAGCTTTAAGTTTCATAATTGCTTTTTCCAGTTCTTTAGGTTGTATTTCTGACAGTAGTGTTTTATTTTGTGACTCCGTAAGTTGGGGAAGGTTTAATGTGTTTAGGAATGCCTCGGATGCGTTTTTATGTTTTTTGTGGGAGTATAAGTTCTTATAGTAATTCTCGAAGCTTTTAAGAATATCCTGAATTCTGAATTTTATTTCCTTTGATACTGGGTCTCTGATTTTGTAGATTGCTCTTTCCGTTTGTTGTTTCCTCAATTTATAGGCTAGCAATTTTGCCGATTTACTGCCTGCTTCATAGTATTTTTGTTTCAAAAATGTAAGTTTCTTCTGGATTTCTATTGTGTCGATCTCATTTATTTGGTTTTTAATTTCCTTAATCTTGAGCGAGTCAGTAGAATGAGTGTTGCGTTTGTGTTCTTTTTCTAGGTTCTTAAGTTCTGACTCTAATGTGGATACTTTTTCTTGTCTTAGTTTCTTTTGGGTTGCCAGTTTTGCAATAATCTTTCCTCTTATTACAGCTTTGCATGCATCCCACAGTATTAAAGGGGATACTTTTCCATTATCGTTTTCTTCCAAATATCTGAGAATATCTGATTCCAATTCATCTTTCAATGGTCCTTTCAGGACATTTGAATTTAACCTCCAAGAAAATGTATTATTTGTGTATTTTTGGATATTTAAGTCCATGTAGATCGGACTGTGGTCAGAGAGATCCATCAGTCCTATTTTACATGTTTCTACTCTTCCAACGTCTCTGTTAAACATAAAAAAATTGTCAATCCTTGAGTAAGATGAATGTGGAGTTGAGTAAAATGTATAGTCTTTTACACTGGGGTTAAGTTCCCTCCACACATCACAGATTCCCATTTCTTTTAGTAGCATCCGAGTCTTCCTGCTTTGGGTGTTATTTTGATGTGGAGAATTACCAGAAGCATCCCAGTATGGATTCAGTCTAAGATTGAAGTCCCCACCACATATCACTAAACCTTGAGCTTTAGTTATCATTAGGTCAAATACATTTTTATAAAATTTCCAGTTAGCCCCTGGGTAAGTGATTATTTTTAACATTTGTAAAATGCATATTTATTCATTAAAGAAACTTTGTGACTAACCAGAAGCTTAGTTTTGATGTCTGTTTTTAAAGCATGTGTTTTAAAATGTTAAAAAAGTGGGGAGAAAAAAAAATTCACTTTCTAGTTATGCAAAAGTTAACAATTTATTATGTGAACAGATCCAAATAAGAAAGTAACAGCTGCTCCAAGAACTATGGGTATGGAAACTATGGGTATGGAAACATTCTTGCATGCTTTTCTAAAGGTACAAATACAATATGAATAGCTCCAGGTAATTATGTACAATAAAAATACACTTTACAATACAATACAGCTCAGACTGTAGATTATATGGCCCACACAATAAGGTGGATTTGACACCCTGAATGTGAGCAGTGGGTGTGTGGATCTTGAGGTGGTTGCGTTTATTAGAGCAGGACTCTGTCCTGCCACGTCACCCGGCCTTCTGGGGAGGAGAAGTAGCTTGTGAAGGTGTTTCTCACAGCTGCTGCTTCTCTTGAGGTGTTGTTGCTGCCAACTCTGGGGATGTTCTGCCCTGCGCCGTGGGGTTCTGCTGCTGTACATGGTGTGTGGAGGACATTGAGGACTCCAGAGTCCCAGTGGAGGAAATTGTGTGGTACACAGGTGGCCTTTCCAACACACTCTGCTACTGTTGGTGACACTCCCAGAACTCTCCTGTAGAGCCTCCACTGACATGAGAGAATCCCAAACGAGCATTCTACCATACGCCTGGCATGAGAAAGACGGTAGTTAAACACCCTTTTGTCGTCTGGGAGATGATGTCCAGGATGAGGTCTCATGATGTTTCGGCGCAGAGGAAAGGCCTCATCAGCCACAAAATCATGTGGCTGGGGGCCAAGATGGTCTGCTCCAGGTAAGGGACAATCCTGAGGGAGGTTGAGGGTTCCAAATTGCAGAGCTGTGCCAAAGGCTGAAGTTGCCAGGATGCCACCATCACTATTCCGCCCACAGGCTCCTATGTCCACTACAGAAAATCTGTAGTGAACATCCACTACAGCCAGAAGCACAATTGGGAAAAACTACCCTTGTAGTTCCAGTGCTGGCTGCCACTGGAGGCGGGGGCTTGGATCGTCACACGTTTCCCATCCATAGCACCTACACAGTTTGGGAATGCCCACAGCCTCTGAAATTCATTTGCTGGTTTGTTTGTTTTTTTCCAGGCTTCTGCTTCAGGAACAGGCATGTACTCCTCCACCATGGAAGTCCAGATTGCCTCACACACGCTTCACACAATTCTTGCCACTGTGCAGAACCCAACTCTGTAACTAAAGGCAACGGTGCAAAAAGAGTCTCCTGTTGATAGATATCTGTAAAAATAAATAAATTCAATATTTTTTCCAAGCTTGAATTCCTGGGTTTCACATACAAAGATTGAACTTTCTATAATTTTAGTCTCACCAAGTACTATAGAAAATCGTTGGGTTTAAAATTATACATTTTTTTTATTTAAGAAAAAAACTTAGGGAGTCCTTGTTACAGTAAAATATTAATGTTATTTTAACTGAAAATTCAGAAGAAATAGTTTCCTTTACAAAAAGTTATTTTACTAGGTTGTTAGAAATAGTAATATAATACAATTATTTAACCCCTTTTCAGAAACAAAACTTTGTAATCAAACATTTTTTTTCTAAAATGGGTATTCATGATTGCATTGTATTTTAAGTTAGAAAAACAAATGGATGTATTTACATCTATGGAGGTTAAATACTGTAAATTTGCTACAAAATGTCAAAATAAATTCAGCAAAGCAGTAGGCCTATTTAACTGGCCAACTTTACAATGAAATTGTAAATGACAGTTAAATTAAATTTTCCCAGTGCAGGACTAAGGCTTATCTTATCTGATCTGAACTTCTCTGTTTATTTTAATAAAACATAGCAACATTGTTATTTCAATGAAGTTGTAGCAAAATGTGATCACATACATTTATGAGTACAGGAAACTGTGTGTTGTGCTGTGAGTTTTATGAAAATAGATGCAAGCTAAACAAAACTTTGACCATAGACTACCCACCTCAGACAAATGCAGAGCCTTTGTGAAGGGCAGATGGGCTGTCTGTAATTAGTCTGCATCTGATAAATTGACGGGCCAATCTTCTCCAAAACCACTTCAAACTGACTCCTTGTCAATCTAAAATACTCTTTGAAACGGGCACCATCAAGCCACAACTCCTGCACAAGACGATGGTACTCTCCCAGCTGATTCCTTGACCTGTTGATGTCATGCATCCAGACTCTGATTTTCTTTTCTGTTTCATCAAATTTGTCATCCAGAGCTGCTGCCAATGCCAGAATGCATTTCCTGTACATTGGTATTTAGAGACTGTTGATACTGCTATTAAAAAAGTCTTGATGGGCAAAGTGAAAGTGCTGAGCTGAGAGTGACAAGCTGTTGCTGGGATACGGGGCACAGACTCCTCCCCCCCCCACACCAGAGCGCCGTGCACAAATGCTGAAAAAAAAAAAAAAAAGCTCAGGGCAGTCAGGCGACAAAAAAACACATTTGGTGGACATGCAGCCTTAATTGGGTTGTACAGGTTATAGGTGGAAAAAGTTTTGAAATGATTTATCTTGGTCTCATTTTTTTACATCACAAAAACCTGGCATTTGAAAAGGGGTGTGTAGACTTTTTATATCCACTGTTTGTGTGTGTGTGTGTGTGTGTGTGTGTGTGTGTGTGTGTGTGTGTGTGTGTGTGTGTGTGTGTGTGTGTGTGTGTGTGTGTGTATTGTGGTGGACACAATACACATGGCACTCCACCCAGGACAATGGGGTTGGTGGGGGAGAAGATAGTTAGGGATGCTAATGGAGAAAGGTGAGAGGAGTTAAACAAGGATGTACCTTTCGCCCCCTCCCCCCCCCCGTGCCAGGTTCACACCTGAGGATGCAGGGGCACGAATGTATGGTAGCAAGACCTGCTCTGTGACGTGTGGGTCACTGTCATGTTAATGTGTGTACATTGGATTTTTAGGGATTGTGCTATAGTGGTGTGTATTTTTTAAAATGTTTAATTTTTTACACATCTTAGCATTTCTCGCTGTGGATACTTTTGGGGAAATTGACAGATGTACATCAATTTAGTAAGTATTTTTGTTGTCCATTATGTATTTGAATGCTTAAGAATGTTATTTGTGTGTGTTTTTATTGATGTGATAATGTTTGTTTTTTTAGTGATGACCGGGAATCCCATCACTGTTTTCTGCGGTCCTTTTTTTTTTCATCCATCAATACCTTTTTTTTTGTCAATAATTGCAATATAATGTGTAAGATTTTATGTAAAAATCAGTTTTATTTATTCAGTATTTTTGCCAGTCTAGATGCAACATATAATTATGGTGTAGGTTACTATTTCTTGTCCTGAAATATATTTCGCTTGCCCCCTTTATACAATACACCATAGTTCAGCAGTTGAAAGTGTTAAATGTTTGTTGTTCATTTTTGTTATTTTAAACAGCTGGAAGCTTGTAAATTTTTAAAAATAAACATTTTGTAATGGGGGTTGAATAATTTCAATTGCAACTCTAGATGGTGGAGCTTCACGTCGAGCAACTCACACGCCTACAGTCTCATATGACACAAAAATGCATGATGTGTTTCAACATCCGTAAAATTTGTATAAGGTAGTTTGTGGTTTGGTGGCGGAACTGAAAAACTGTTTCCACGCTGGTGACCTTTGCTCAAGTCCTGCTGCGAACTTGAAGTTTCACTTTCACTTGCTTCCTGGTTCCCAGTTAACTTATGTTACTCACCAATATATTTTGAACACAACATTACAGTTATAGTTTGGGTTTGCCATTAAAAAAAAATAATAATAAAAAAGAAAAAGGTTAAGGTTAGGGGAGGGTGAGAAGATGAATTTGACGTTAAAAAGAATCATCTACAACACAGCTTCTCCATCTGTCATGTCACTGCATATAGTTCATTTTACAACCACTAGAGGATTCTTTACTGCCAAACCTATAGGCTGTCAGTGTCAGAGGACAGGCTTGCTGTGAGGCTAACATGGAAGCAATTTACACCTGAATTCACACTTGAATCCAGCAGAAGGAAGAACGTGGCTGCAAAACGTGTCCTGTCCATAGGTGTTCAGGTAGCCACCATAGAGATTCAAAAGACGGCCACCTTTGTGACACTGAATACTGACTTACGGTCAACATGCTAACCCATGAATTTTATTTCTCAGTACGCCCTTCTGTTTTTTTTAATAGCTTTGAATGTCATCATTAGCTAGGTAAGTGTGTGCAAAATTTAACTTCTTAATATACTATGACAAAAGCTACAATGCTTTTAAAAAAAAAGTCTTAAAAAATGGGGGAATAGTGTTGATGCTCAAGAAATTTCACAACTCCTTTTAAAGCTTAAAAATACAATACCTTCAGTATTAAAAAAAACACACACACAGAAATACAGTTCATGTGAATGTCAGCTTTAAAATCTAATGCCCCAGGGATAAACAAAGCACTTAGACTTTATATAATTCAACTGCTTATTTTGACAAACAAACACTTGTTCATTCAAAGGATCCCTCTTAAATGTGAAGCCAAATTACTGCCACCCTTGTGTTAAATATTTGTATATTTTCTTGGCAACCAGATTTCTCACTATAATTCAACTTCCAGTACATGAAATTCATGTTTTCGGATACACATACTGGATCTTTTTAGCACATAATCACAAGCCTTTCTCTGTGTAAAAAAACAAACCGCTATACTCAACCTGTGCAGATTTACACTATGTTCCATGGCCCACTGATGATGTTCCTCACCCAACAAAGACACTTTATCTGCCAATATGTTGGGCCACAAGTGAACAGCTTTTCCAATTCAGCTTGTTAGGCAAATGTAAGACAGATTTATTTTTCATCAAGTTTTAGTCACTTTGGTAATCCTGTGACCACTCACCCCCTTTCTGCTCCTCCTCCAGGAACACTTGTAAAAAGAACAATTATATAGTCTTCTCATGGTCTTTAATATTTATTTTTTTTTTTTTTTTCCCCTTGTCCTGTCAGGCAGCTAGGCAAACAGAACAGGGATCTGTCACCCTTACTGTGCCAAAACAGATTTACTTTGCCAAGAGGAGCCTATACAGTGCCTAACTTTGCACTGTATATTGTTGTAAACTCCTCCTGTAATAACTTTTAATACTTTATTTTAATTGTTTTACCCATGGAAGACCCAACAGGATGGAGAAGAGGGAAAGCAAGTGTGTGAAGGGGGGAAAGAAAAGGGAGGGGAACAGACAAAAAAAACAACAACAAACCCCCCCCCCAAAAAACCGACAACTAAAACAAACAAGACAAACTGCTTCTTCCACCGGAGATGTCTCAACACGTGTCTGGTTTCTGCACCTGTTAAAGGAGAGACACTTGTACATGTACGTCTGTGTGCCTATATATGAGAACGCGGGCAAAATAAGTGTGTGCATGTGAGTGGTTTGTCAGGAAACATACGAGCAGAGGGCCGGTCGCAGCAGCTCTCCCCCTGAGGACCCCGAGCAGGCAAGGCAGCACCACCAACCCCCAGCCCCGAGGTCAGCAAGCCCCAGGAAAGCCAGGCATCCACCCCTGGAGGGCCGATCAAGGGAGGGCAGGCCGCCCGGCGGCCGGCGCGGTAAGCCCACACCCCTGGACCCGCTCGACTCCCACCCCCCCAGCGGGGCCAACATCCGCCCCCGGGCCCCAGGCACCAGGAGGCCAGCGACCCCACCCCCCAGGACAGAGGCCAGCCAGCGCCCCCCCCGGCGGGAGCCCCCCAGGCACCCCCACAGCGGCCCCGCCCCAGCGCCTCGACCCCCACATCCAAAGAAGTCCCCTCGCCCAGGTGAGCCCACGTTGCCGAGAGGCACTACCCCCCTTAATCCAGCCCCTCCCGACTTGCAGGCACACCCCTCCCCATACCTTCAAACCCACATGATCCCATGCACACCCCTCTCACTCACCCAGACTGACCCATTCTCTCTCACTCCAGTACCCACTCAAATTCACTCCTCATTCACCTTTATTTCAAAAGGCGGCTGCGAAGCAGATGCAGCAAGCCTGAACATGCACCAGTGCCCGGCAGTGGCCAGGGAGGCCACCGGCGCAGGCCACAGAAGCAGACCCCCACCCCCCGGCGCCCATCTGAGCGAACAATCAGCAGACCACCGCAGGCGCCCCAAGATGCCATCCGGCATGCAAAGCGCCGCACAAAACCGACCCACCATCACCACCTCCATTCATCACCCTCTCACTCACACTTAAACTCATATTCAGCCCCCCGCCACTTCCTTGGTTGTATCTATATATTAGTAGCATCCAGGGATTTTGACAACATGATAGGTCCCAGGCTCCCCACCAGGCCCCCACGCCCCCAGCAAGAGCAGGGCAACAGGGGTGGGGGAAGACCCCCACCTCCTCCCCCCGCACAGAACATGGTGGGTGTGTGTCGGTTATATGATATAATTGTGTATAAATGTGTGGAGTACTAAAGTGCAATTAAAATTGGGGGGATAGTAATTGAAGCATCGTTAGCCACTGTGATGGGCAGCAGAGCCCCCATCCCCCCAAGCCCTCAGTGTCTAAAATGCAATTAAAATTGAGGTGAGTGCAGGCCCACCACGTGGCAAAGGTATCCCCTTCACTGACACAGTGTGGCACACCCCCACTCCAAAGCCCTAAATGTAACAAAAAAGATCAGGGGGAGGAGGAGGGCGGGAAATAAGACTGGGAGGTAGGCGGTCTAAAAGCAAGGCCGTCCCCCCCCCGGAAGCCAGCTTGCAGACTGGTTTATGAGGCCACCCACTGCCCCCAAATCCCAACCCAGGGTGAGGGCCGCCAGTGGAAACAGCCCAGGACCCACCAGCATCACGCCCCGGCGCTCCAGCACCACTAACATGACGAGGCAGCCAAACATACTTCCACTCATCTTACACACACGAACATAGACAACAACAGTCACAATAGTGAACAATGGGCCGGACCCACACAGCGCCCAACACGCCAGGCGACACACCCGAGCGCCCACGCAGGCCCATGACCACCCACCCCGGAAACACACCGACAGCTGCAGGCCGCCCTGCAACCACAGCCACCCCGGAACAACCCAATGGAAACACGGCCAACAACCCGCGCCAATGACCCCCCAGCCACCCCCAAGCACCAACACACACCCGCTGCCAATGACATCAGGGGCGATGTAGCAAAGTGCCTCACCCCCCAACACAACAGCAGGGCGGCCGGGACAAGCAAGCCCCGAAACGCCAGCCCCCATGCCACTAGATGGACTGCCCAACCCCTGCCACCCAACAAAGCTCTCCTACCCATACACACATCCTCCACCCCCTAGACATCTACCCACAAGTAACCGCTTCCATACACACACATAACTCCACCCACCATCACACATACCCACCTACACAAACACACAACCCCACCTGCCCACTCAACACACACCCACTTCCACATCCGCTCATACACAAGCCTACACTCACACCCACACCCCCCCCACCTGAAGACCCCAGTGAACGGGGAGGGCGACCCAGGATGCGGGCACCAGCCCCAGGGCGGCACCAGGGCCCCAGGAAACACACGACCCCACCGCTCAAGGATGCATCAGGGACAACCCCCACCACCGGCACACACCCGACCCTGGCCCGGGGCGGGGGGACGCCCCCCCCCAGCACCAGGGGCCCAGGGCCAGACCCAGACCCCCCCCCCCCCGAGGGGTGAGACCAGCCGGCCAGGGGCCACAGCCCAACCCCCCCGCCCCCCCCCACCAACACCCCCCCCCCCCCCCCCCCAGGGCCAAACAGACGGCCACCCCGGAACAGGCCCCCTGGACACCTGCAGTTGGGGCGCAGCCAGCCGCCAGAGGTGCCAAGGAGAGTGAGTCACCGCCCGCCACCCCTCAGATTATAGAATTAATAAGTGGGGACCAGAGAGAATTGAATTCCGCCAATTGATTATTTGAGGAGGCTGACATTCTTTCCAGGCTAATATAATCCAATAGTAAGTTATTATAGTAAGTCGTGCATAAGTTATTTCTTGTTTTCCAGTTCATGAGGATAGCTTTCTTTGCGATGCATAAAGCAGTGAGAACCATGTGTGACATCCTTGCATCTATATTTATTTCACTTAAATCACCTAATATGCAAAGTGTGGGTGAGGGTGGGACACTATACCCAAGCCACGCCGACAGGTCTTCACATAAGATAAGATAAGATAAGATAAGCCTTTATTAGTCCCACAACGGGGAAATTCCAGGATTGGACAAGGACATGTCTTCTGCCAGAACTTTTGAACCGGTGCACAGGACCACATAGCATGCATATAGCTATCCGGGACATTGCTAGTACAGTGAGAGCAGATATTTGTGTGACTCAGGCCCATTTTGAACATCCTTTGTCCTGTATAATGAATTCTATGTAGAACTTTACACTGTATAAGTTGTAAGTTAGAGTTTTTAGTCATCTTAAAAGTGTTTAAACATATTTGTGTCCAGAAACTTTCCTCCTTATTAATCGATAAGTCTGTCTCCCATTTTGATATTGGAAGAGATATGGACTCATCCAACTTTGATAATAGTCTATATATTTTCGATATCAATTTTGGGGAACGGAGATTTAGAAACTCTGCCACCTTAACTGGTACTTCTAAATCTGTCTGATTAAGATTAAATCTTGCTTTTATTATGGATTTAAGCTGCTGATATTCAAAATACTTTTTATCACTGATTTCGTGTTGTGACACTAGATCCTGAAATTGGATAAAATTTCCACCTTGAATAAGATGTTCTAAGTTGTTTATTCCCTTCTCTTGCCATAGTGGAAATTTTAATGTCCTCTTTTGTTGCAGGATATCAGGATTATTCCAAATGGGTGTGCGTTTACAGGGGACAAGTGAAGACCCTGTTATTTTTAAAAATTTCCACCAAGCCGTCAGAGAGGAACTGATATTAGTACTTTTAAAACACTCATGGCGTATAATAGAGGGACTTATAAAAGGTAAATCAGAGATATTTAGCGACCCACAGAGAGCCTGTTCAACATCTAACCATGGGTTCCCTAATGGGGTTGATTTTGTCCATTTTGAAACGAACTGCAATCTATTGGCTAAAAAGTAATTAAAAAACTTTGGTAAATCTAAGCCTCCACACTCTTTCGCTTTTTGGAGGGTTTTTAAACTAATCCGGGATGGTTTATCCTTCCATAAAAATTTACTTACATTTGAGTCTAGAGACTTAAACCAGGCCATTAATGGTTGGGTAGGGATCATTGAGAACAAATAATTAATTTTAGGAAGGACCATCATTTTAATGGTTGCGACTCTTCCCATTAATGATAAAGGTAGTGTCCTCCAGTGCGTAAGATCATCTTGTATCTTTTTTAAAAGGGGGATATGATTTAGTCGCAATAACTCTGAGAGCCTGGGGGAAATATATATTCCTAAATATTTAACATTCCCTGATTGTATTGGAATAGTAGATGTATTTGGGAAATTGCAATTTATGGGTAAAGCTATTGATTTTACCCAGTTAATAGAGTAGTCTGATAATGATGAAAATTTATCAATGAGCGCCACTGTCTGAAGAAGAGATCTTTCTGAGTTTTCAAGGAAAATCAACACATCATCAGCATAAAGACTTATCTTATGTTCCTTTTCTCCAGTTTGAATACCTCTGATATCAACATTTTGTTGTATGGCTGCTGCTAATGGTTCAATGAAGATGGTAAAAAGTGAGGGAGAGAGTGGACACCCCTGCCTAGTACCTCTCTGGAGATTAAAGCTTCGGGAAGTCTGATCATTTGTTCGGACAGACGCAACTGGACATCTATATAGTGTTTTAACCCAGTTTATGAAAGATGAACCAAACCCAAAGTTGTTTAACACCATAAAAAGAAATTTCCAGTTAACCCGGTCAAAGGCTTTCTCTGCATCCAGGGACAAGATTGTAGTTTCTACATTATTGATCTTGCAGTAGTCTATTAAATCAAATAGCCTGTGTGTATTATCAGCCGAGTGCCTACCCTTGATAAAACCTGTTTGATCTGGGTGTATAATAAACGGGATTATCCTTTCCAGTCTTTTGGCGAGAGCTTAGCAAATTATTTTGAGATCGACATTCATAAGCGAGATGGGACGGTAGCTGGATGGAAGCGTAGATTCTTTTCCAGGTTTAAGGAGCAGGATAATACTAGCCAAATTCATATTCGGAGGAATTACATTATCTTCTTTGATTTGGTTCACCATTTTAAAAAAAAGTAGGTGCCATCACGGGCCAAAATTCCTTATAAAATTCTACTGGAAAACCATCTGGTCCCGGGGCTTTGTTGTTTGGGATGGGCTTAAGTGCCTCCTGGAGTTCAAACACCTGAAGAGGTGCATCCAGAGCCGCAATCTGTTCATTATTTAATTGTGGTAAATTAATATTGTCCAAAAATGTATTTATCCCTGAGTCTGATGGGTTAACCTGTGATGAGTAGAGATTTTCATAAAACTTTCTGAAGGAGTTATTTATTTCTTCAGGCACATGGGTAATATTTCCAGTCATATCCTTGATAGAATGGATAGCTGTTTTTTCTTTATTCAATCTAAGCTGGTTCGCAAGATATTGCCCCGATTTATTACTGTGTTCAAAGTTCTCAAGACGCAGTCTTTGTATTAAAAACTGTGCTCTTTTGTTTGTAATTTCTTTTAATTCCAGCTTTAATTTTCTCAAATCGTTAAGTGCCTGTTCCTGTGGAGAAATGGCACAAGTTGTCTCCAGTGATTTAATCATCTGTTCTAAATCCAGTATCAGTGCTTTTTCTTTTTTTTTCTTATATGAACAGTAAGAGATTATTTTATCTCGCATGACCACTTTTGCTGCTTCCCAAAGAACACCTGGGGATATTCCTGGCACATCATTATATTCCAGATATGATTCCCACTCTTTATTAAAATAGTTAATAAAGTCTTCATCTTTCAGTAGTGATATATTAAATTTCCAGCTCCTAGTTTCCCTTGTAGCTTCCCTATTTACTAGTGTAAGAGAAACTGGATGGTGATCGCTAATAGCTTGATTTGAACATATTTCAGTGTCTATGATGTCCCTCACAATAGAGTTACTGGCTAAGAAGAAATCTAGATGCGAATATGAACTATGAACTGATGAAAAAAGGTATATTCCCAAAGAGTTGGGTGAAGAGATCGCCATTCATCGCAAAGGCCAAAATCATTCATGTACTGTTTGAGAGTGTCAGTAGCCAGCCATTTTCGGTAAATCCCCGATGTACTGAGCCTGTCGATTGCAGGGTTTAGTACCAAGTTGAAGTCCCCTCCTATTATAAGTGTGGTGTCCAAGTGCTCAGAAAGAGAAGTGAAAAAAGTGTGAAAAAAGGATGGGTCGTCAACATTTGGGCCATAAACGCTTGCAATACATAGATCCAAATTTTGGACTGAAATTTTTAGTATTATAAATCTACCTTCTGGATCTATTATGGTGTTATTCATAACAAAGTGTATTCTTCTATTTACCAGTATAGCTACCCCCCTTTGCTTAGAATTAAAGCCGGCTGAGTACAAAGAAATAAACATTTTGACAAATGTTAACAAATTAAACTGAAATCGAGTAAGAGACCTGCGCACAATCCCACTCTTTTTTCCACCTGTAGCTAAAAGAAAAAGAAGTATATAAAATAGTGAATAAAATAAAAAAAATAACAAAAGAAAAAAAGAAGGGCTCTAGAATAACCAGGGAGTTATAGTTTCATCCATAAACAGCTTGCCATCTATATACAATCTATCCACAGAAACAATAGCTCGTTTACCTTCTGGGATGTTTTGTTTCCTAATGGGAAAAAGCTTCCTTCTCCTTTCCAAGATTTCCTGTGGAAACTGATCATTTAGACCATAATTGGTGTTTTTAAGCTGCTTGCCCTGCCTCTGTACCAAAATTTTTTGCTTAAAATGTTCAAATTTGGCAACAATAGGTCTGGGACGTTTAATATTTATTTAGGTCTAATCATATTCTCCCTCTCCTTCCAAGGATCAACATCTCCTGTTGTTCACCTGTTTTTCTTTTTTTTTAGTTTTTGGGTTCCACAGACCACATTTCCACCATACAAACCTCAGTCATCAAACACCAACAAAAGAAAAATCTTGACTCACACTTTTTTTTTTTTTTTTTTTTTTTTTTTTTGTTACTTATTTGTACCCGTAGGTAGACTTGGTTTGCAGTCTGGTGACAAGCCACCGGCTGCTGGTCGCTGCGTGCGCGAGCGCCCTAAACCTACATGTTTTTGGTGTACGGGAGGAAACCGGAGAAATCCCGGAGTAAACCTACGCAACACGGGGAGAACATGCAAACTCCACACAGCTCACTGTTGGTCGGGGGCTGGGATCGAACCCACGATCTCATAATCCCCGCGATCCCCCGGCCGAGGGTAAAACTGTGCTGCCACAGTGCTAAACCACTGCGCCACCGTGCAACCTTATGATTACCTTTGCTAAGAAGATTAACCACTTGCGCTCCGTTGTTCCGCGGGCGGGCAAGTCTCTGCGTCCTATGACGCACAAGGGTGCGCGAGAGCGCGCTCGTGCGCCCTCGTGCGCATGACGCATGATGGTGGTGGTGGTGATGTAGTAGCGTCCAAGCGCCACTCAAAAAAAAACTGCAGAGACAGCCGCGAACAGATTAGTTCATCTGATTGACCTCTCATTCGACTAATAAGAGCCTTGAATTGGGTTTCTGAAACCTTGAAGAACCAATGAATGAAAATCTAGGAAGGAGGACCCGCCTACTGTGAACGCAGGAGCCAATTGAAGCACAGAAATTCTGGCTGGGTGAAGCGATATTTACTGCTGCAGAAGGACTCTGTACGAATCTCCTACAGACCCAGGCTCACCCAGCAGCATGGAGAACACCCACAAGTGGGACCTGCACTCATTCCAGCAGAATAGACGGAGGCCGACGACAAAAGTCGTAAATCATTCACCAAAACGGCAATAATGGAATTATATTGATCGGGATCCACGAGCGGAGCAGCGTCGCGTTCGTCTGACACGTGGGAAGAGCTGTTCGCCACGACTCTGCTGCTTTGAAGAGGTAAGGTGTTATAAGCTAAATTATTATTTATCCCTGAAAACTGTAATCCAAAAATGACTTTTGACCGATCGGTAAATTACAACTGTACTGCGCACGAAATACGAAGTGCGTGCGCTGCGATAAACGGTTCATTTGCCGTGTTCGGACCGTGAACGCCCCCCCACCCCGCTGCAGAAGAGGAGCAGGCGGGGGGCACGGTCCGAACGCTCCCCGGTCCGCGGGGGGGGAAGCATATCAGTCTATTCCATCATGTAGCGATGGCCCTCTTCTGTAGCGAGGGGGGGGGGGCGTTCACGGTCCCTTCACAGTTCCCCCACACACACACACACACAGTAGCGAGGGGGGGGGGGAGCCGCTGTGAAAACATGCAAGGAAAAAAAAAAAAAAAGTGTATTCCGTCATGTAGCGAGGGCCGAATTTGGTCCTTGGTAGCGGGGGGGGGAGGGACGACCCCCCGCCCACACACACACACACACACACACACACAGACACAGCCCTGAGTGTGACCTTTCATTAGAGCCTAAAATGAAGATTCTACATTGAATTATTCAAAAGTTACAGACGTTTTTCCAAACTGTGCCATTTGGCACAATTTGGCACAGTTCCATAATGCCTGGGAACTACCTGAGAACAAAGCTGTGTAAAATATTCATTTTTGGTGGTATTGTTACCAAATTTGGATCTCAGCTGGATAACACTTGGTTCTACATTTCTGTTGCATTTTCCAGCCGGATCAGACAGCTGTGTGTTATTTACAAGCATTTGTATCCAAAAAAACACTGTGTCCAATTTTTTTTTCTTCAAGTTCAGTATGTTTAGATGACTGTAACTCAGTGGCCGGAGCACGTAGAGAGATTATGTTTTTTTTGCCAAAAAATTCAAAGTGTTTTCTTTTAAATGAGACCAATCCCATGAAGATGCTGCAAAGGGTTGAAGAACAGCTTTCGATTTACTTTGGGCACGTTATTTTGGGGCATTTTTAGGAAAATTGCCCGGAGTGCAAGTGGTTAAGTGATCGATACTGTTCATTTTTTCATTTGACTGTTAGCAGGTTTACGCAAAAACTAGTGGACCATACTTTTCATGTTTGATGAAAGTCCCCTCCTGGGGGGGTATTCCAGAAAGCAGGGCTAACATAGCCTGAAATAAACCCTGAACTCAGGGTTAAGTGAACCTACCAAAGCTTACTCACAGTTTCTGGTTCCAGAACTCGTTATGAATCTGACCAACTCAGGGCTGAGTAAACTAGAGACGTGCATGTTCACGGCAAACCTATTAAGACAGTATGTGTTGAGTGTAGAAACCACGAGCAGTGGGGGCAAAGAGGGAGAATTGTTTCTCTGAGCAAGAGTTAAGCTGGATTCATGCTGCACCTCCGCTGTCCGCGTATGTGCAACCGGAAACCTTGTGTGACGAAATTTACGTCACAGTCTCCAGTCCACTAGTGTCTGCAGGGCTCCACTGCGGATGACCGCGTGCAGTCCAAATTTTATGACCGCGCAGACTGCCCACAACCTGAATGCGTTGACAGCGCATGCGCAATACTGAATGTGCCATTCACGAGGTGGCACTACCAACACAGCATACAAAGACAAAGTAGACGAGGAAGACTACGAGGACGGGGAAGAGGTGAATAAACATACATTCTCATTCACACACACATTCAGTGTGTGAATGTTTGTGTGAGTGGGTGGATTGCAGGATCTGTAAAGCGCTTTGGTCATCAAGAGATGAGAATAAATGCGCTATATAAGTGAATGCCATTTACCATTTGCCATACATGAATCCTTTTGCAGCAGCAGCAGCTTTAGCGGAGAAGAGCACTGAAAAACGGTAATTCCTCCTTTTCCTTGAAACAACGGCATTGTTGTTGCTACAAAAAAAAAAAAGTGCGTCACTCTCATGTTTATAGCCGGTGGCGTGTTAGTACATTTGCGCCACCCATAGGGCTGGGGCGAAACTACAAAAAACAGTTGTGCGCGTGCGTCAACTGCTTGGCTTGGGAGAGGAAAAAAGTGAGCATGTACAACGCCACATGCACTTTGGACGAGCCCGGCATGCACGAGGACCAGAGGGGAAATGCAGCATGAATAAGCCTTTACAAGCACTCTTGGAGGCTTATGTGTGGGGAAAAAAATCATTATCAAGAAGAAAAAAACAGCGGCATCAACCAAAGACACAGGGAGCTGGTCTGCAAAGAACTGCCGACTGCATGAAGTGAGTTTATGGATTCTTCAGTGGTGGACAATCTATATGTAATGATGTCAATAAAAGCATTTCTACTTATGTTGCTAAGTGGGTCAAGGCACTTGGTGACACAAGTAGAGTGCCAGACTGTGGTGTGGGCGGGTGTAAGTTCAAACCCCGGGTTGGCCACCACTAAATGGACTTCACTACCTGTCCCTTTGGTCACAGATATTTTACATAAAAAAGTAAGTATTCAGAATAATGTGATGTTATAAATCGAGTGCATTTCACGGCAGTATTTTATATCCTTTATCATTACATTCAGACGTAATGGCTTTTCCCATAAAGAATAATATTTTTCATGTAAGTTTGTACCTTTTTCCATAAATTTGCAGCTTTCCATGCAAATTTGGGTCTTTTGTAATTTTGCTATTTTTTCTTATAAATGCTATTTTTCCATGTAATTTGAAATCATTTTTCTAATGATTTTTTGTTCATAAATTTGCAATAGGTGTCTCATGAATTTTAAGTTTTTTTCTTTATACATTTCTAAATTTATTAATTTTGTGACCTTTTATTAGTGAATCAGAATTAGCATAGTTAAAATTAAGCACTTTGGGTGAAGGAGCAAATATCCAAATACCAAATTTAAAATATGAATACACCCGTCATTAATACATATCCAGATAAGCGAATATTTGGGTACTACCCTGGTAAAACGTAATAAAGTCTGATGACTCCATTCTTCGTTGTTTATTTTGTGATGCTCTCAAGGCTTTTTAACTTTCCCCACATAATGAAATAATCAGATTATACAGTATAGATTTTAATTTTCTCATATTGCAATTACAGTAAGGCATCACTATGCAAGCCTTGCTGTTGTGTTTATACAAACCTTTTTAAGGGGTTTTTCTATTCAGCCCATTTCCCTCACAAGCCCATCTTTTTTCATTGAATGAATGTGGCCTTTTTATTTGAACTTTTTACAATTTTATCACCTTCACAGTCTAAGATGGTGTCCTTGTCTTGTAATCTAAATGTAGTTTTTCCACCTTTTTGACAAATTATCCTTCATTAGGCCAAAGGCTGTAACGTTGTTAAAACAATTAAAAGGCTGAAGAGGAGACTGCATCAGCTTTGACAGAAGTGGACATGGAGGGTCCAGAGGGTCCACTGAGGTCTATGGACAATATATGCCAAGCATCGAATATGTGACTGTGGTGTTTGAAGATGGAGGATTTGCCGCAGAGCTTATTTCTGTTCCATAAGAGAATGAACAGTGCAGTGCAGCTGATCCTGCTCCAAAATCTGTGCAGCAATTTGACAATGTAAGAAACTGATTTTATTGACCTTAATGTGAGACATATTACTGCTAAACAGAAATGAATATTTTACCTTTAAGATCACTAAATGTAAGAATTTCATTGCAGTTACCATCAAAGAATCTGTACAAAATCTCTCTCAATAGAAAAAGAAAAATCAGAAAATAGATATGGAGATGAAATATCTGCATATAATGATAGAGGGGAAATGATTGTTCAGGAAATAAAGAAGGTGCGTTAAAAACAAATTGGTGATGGTGTGTTTTATTAAAAGTGATTTTGAGTGATTACAGTGCATCTGGAAAGTACTCACAGCACTTTCCTTTTTTACACATTTTGTTATGTCACAGCCTTATTCCAAAATGGATTAAATTCATTTTTTCCCTCAAAATTCTACACACAACACCCCATAATGACAACGTGAAAAAAGCTGAGATTTTTGCAAATTTATTAAAAGTAAAAAAAACTAAGAAATCACATGTACATAAGTATTCACAGACTTTGGTCAATATTTTGTTGATGCACCTTTGGCAGCAATTACAGCCTCAAATCTTTTTGAATATGATGTCAAAAGCTTGGCACACCTATCTTTGGGCAGTTTCGCCCATTCCTCTTTGCAGCACCTCTCAAGCGCCATGAGGTTGCATGGGAAGCGTCAGTACACAGCCATTTTCAGATCTCTCCGGAGATGTTCAATTGGATTCAAGTCTGGGCTCTGGCTGGGCCACTCAAGGACATTCACCGAGTTGTCCTGAAGCCACTCCTTTGATAGCTTGGCTGTGTGCTTAGGGTTGTTGTCCTGCTGAAACATGAACCGTCGCCCCAGTCTGAGGTCAAGAGCGCTCTGGAGCAGGTTTTCATCCAGGATGTCTCCGTACATTGCTACATTCATCTTTCCCTCTATCCTGACTAGTCTCCCAGTTCCTGCCGCTGAAAAGCATCCCCACAGCATGATGCTGCCACCACCATGCTTCACTATAGGGATGGTATTGGCCTGGTGATGAGGGGTGCCTGGTTTCCTCCAAACAAGACACCTGGCATTCACGCCTGTAGCGTTATTTAATTTATAATTATGATCAGGTATGAAGACTATTTATATTTAGACTTGGAAGTGCATGTGGAAATGAGAGTTTGCCTCCAAGTCCACACACACCAGAAATAATAGATAAACACTCATTTTGAGGCACCACTTCACTTTTGGGTGAACAATTAATCAAACTTCATACCCTTCATTAATCAGTCTCAAAATATTCGTGAATTCGATACTGGGGACTTACAACAATCACATAAATATGAATAAATACTCAACTTCTCTCTACTTTACAGATTTATTAATGAAGTTATGATTAAATGACCTTACATTCAAATAACTTGTGAGCAGGTGAAATGATCAACATTAAACCATCACATTAAACTTGTTACTGATGACTGAGTAACAAAATATGAACACATCTGTAAAACCATGGACTTTAGCATGAATTTTGAGCAGTTTGAAATGGAAGAATTATGAATAAATTGGACACAAATTTATGAAGAAAATTAACTAATTACAGGAAAAATGTCAAGCGGTGGCCCTTGCGAGCCACCATAAGACGCCACAACGTCACCAGAGAGTTGTGTGAGAGTTTTTATTTACAGTGAAAAAGTGACAACACAAGCTGCTGAGGCAATGACACATACTGTATAAGTCTATACACATCGGGAGGCGTAAGGCTAACAGCTCTCTTACAGGTCCACAGGAGGAGACGGTCATAACACAGACAGACAAGGTTGGTGGAGTAATGATAACACAGCTGCTGGGGCAGTGACACACACAGGTCTACTCACACCGGGAGGCGTAAGGCTAAACAGCTCACTTACAGGTCCACGGGAAGCGACGGTCAAACCACAGACAGACAGGATAGTAACAGTCCAAAGCATGCGTAGCTCCAACGAAGAGAAACTGACACTGCTGCAGGGATGCGGCCGCTAGCGTGGGTTTAAGAAGTCCATCACTAACGACCGCAAACTCAGAACAGCTGTTCAGGACTTGACAGCTGAGCGGAAGCCTCCCCGAGCACTGTCACAATAAGAGCTTGAAGAGCCAGGATAACAACGCCGCTGTCAAGCCCTGACAGGAATAGCCCGAGCACGATGACATAGTGCTCGGGTCATAACAGTAAATTCTGAATTATTCTAAGAAAGTAAAAACTGAATTTTTAATACAAAGAATTATTAACTCTCTTTTGAATTTTGTATCTGATCAGATTTCTGAATTATTTCCAAACCCTAGACAGGTCATTCAGCAGATGGAGATAAAGAGAAATGGCTCACGTGACTCCTTGCGTTGTTGTTGAGATGATCCCGAAGCTTTATTTACAGGTGGTACCAGAACCAGAATATCTTGCCAGCAGATATTCGGACAAGGTACAGCAGCTTTCAAAGTCTACAGTCACAAGATGAGATTTTGACTGCGATAAGGCTCCTTCATCTTCACTCCGTTGGTGTCGGAGCTCCTTCAGGACAGCTGTAATGGCGAGCTGCATCCGAGGCTTTCGTTGGTCAGCAGCTCCTTCCCAAAATTTGGGAATAATTCAAGTCTGATACAAATAACAAAATTTAAAGAGATAAGATAAAACCAAACTCAAGCCACAAAAATCAAAGTTCTTCTGACGTCACGGACTTGGCTGAAATAGCTTCCAGTATGGCGACGAATGGTCAGTCAGTCCTTTGAAAAAACACATGGTGAGTTTAAAGAAAGTTTAACAGGATAAAAAGTTAAGAGAAACGCCTGTGAACACAAAGTCTGACTTTGTTTGAAAGAACTTTGAGCTCAAGAAAGAAAGTAATTAATTCCCAGACGTTTAAAGAAAAACATTAAAAAACAGAGACTTTCACAAGACAAAACAACCATCTTCTCTGTAATACAATACTGTCTGAACGAGGGCGTCTCCCCTCTTATACTAAGACAACTTTCGCAGGGTTCCGGTGATTGACATGGAAATAAGCCAATTATCTCCCATCGTGGGCGGGTTTCATGAACTTTAATCCAATGAGCAACCAGTTCTTTGTTTGTCAACAACCAATAGAATGAAAGAAGTTTTGCCCACAGAAGCTGACTGGGGATTGGCTTGAGCAAGTCAGATGACTTTGGTACTTTTCCACATGAGAAACACATCTTAAAACAATTTCAAAATTCTATTTTATGCATATACATACACTACCGTTCAAAAGTTTGGGGTCACTTAGAAATTTCCTTATTTTTGAAAGAAAAGCACTGTTTTTTTCAATGAAGATAACTTTAAACTAATCAGAAATGCACTTTATACATTGTTAATGTGGTAAATGACTATTCTAGCTGCAAATGTCTGGTTTTTGGTGCAATATCTACATAGGTGTATAGAGGCCCATTTCCAGCAACTATCACTCCAGTGTTATAATGGTACAATGTGTTGGCTCATTGCGTCAGAATTCTCCAGATTACCTCAACAAACTAACAGCTAGAATGCCAAAGGTCTGCAAAGCTGTAATTGCTGCAAATGGAGGATTCTTTGACGAAAGCAAAGTTTGAAGGAAAAAATTATTATTTCAAATACAAATCATTATTTCTAACCTTGTCAATATCTTGACTATATTTTCTATTCATTTTACAACTCATGGTGGTAAATAAAAGTGTGACTTTTCATGGACAGCACAAAATTGTCTGGGTGACCCAAACTTTTGAACGGTAGTGTATATAAACTAAACTAAGTCAGGTATTCATGCACTCTATACTGGTCCTTCTACTATTTAATATGCATTAAAATAAGATATTTAAGCATTAGAACATTCATGCACACATTTAAAATCAAGATAAATGAAATCTTTCAAACCCAAATGATTGTCCACACAGAATGATATGTTAGAGTCCCACTCGCTTTTCCATGGTGTCCTGAAAAAGAGGATAATCCGAGAATTGAGTTTTGTAAAAAGGCAGTCATTAATTTCAGGGAATAACATTCAGCTGGTTAACTCCAACATGTCCCAGAGTTTTCAGGATAGATGGATGGATGGATGGATGGACGGATGGACGGACGGACTTTACTGATCCCGAACTGGGAAATTACAGTGTAACAGCAGTATGACAGTTGACAACCAAACAACAGAAACACACACATGACAGACAAAGGAATTACCATGGAAAGTAAAAACTAACATGACTATAAAACCTATATTTATCATAGCTTAACATATGATGACCCGTATAAACACATGAATCATCCCATTGTACAAAGAAGGACTATCAGGAGCAGAGTGAAAAAGTGATGTACCAGTTAGTCTGTAAGGTGCAGTGTGGCAGCATAGCTATGCCAGAATACAATATCACAGTGAGTTATTGTACAGTGAAATTGCATGTGGCAGGAAAGATTTCCTGTACCTGGCCGTTCGACAACAAAGCCTTCACTTCCGCCTCCCAAAGAGAGCAGACGCTTTTTCTTTCTCTCCAGCTCCGGCTCTTTATCTCTCTCCTCCCCTAACTGACTGGATCCCAGCTTGCTATCGTCTGTCTGCGTGTCTCTACTGCTGATTATCGAACGAAATTATGGATTTAATAAGCTGGGCTTTGAACGCAATTGACACTATTTTTTCAACGAGGAAAAGTGCCCCGGGGGAGGCAGTTTGCCCCACAGGAACAGCGGCCTTAACTGATATAAACACCCTCACTCAACACCACACTCACACTGACTCAATAAACTGATGAGAAGATTATTCATTCACTGCTCTCTTTGTGTCCTTGTATAGATTCTATGGTCTGCTACTTGTGCATTGAGAGCTTTTTTTCTTGTAATCATAATATTGATCATTTAATGACCAGTATTCTGACAAACAATGCTTTTTTTTCTCTCTCCTATTGTGTTTATCCTTTTTCTCCCTCATGCTTCCTGTTCCCAGTCTGCTGACAGGCGCATTACCGATGCTGCCGCGTCACCGGAAATGCCAACTATGTCGTTTTCAGTGTCAAGTCAAATCCCTCGTATGTTTATCAGTTGTTTACTGTGAATGTACTTGGCAATAAATCTTTTCTGAGTTCTGAGTTCTGAGTTCTGTAGTAGTCTACTGGAGAAAGTGCTTTGCTGTCTATCTAGTGTGTGGTGGAGGAGGTGATCAGGATTGTCCATGATGGATCGCAGTTTATTTAGTGTTCTCCTCTCCATCACTGTCTCAAAGGTCTCCGGTCTGAGACCAATTACAGAGACAGCCCTCTTGATAATCTTGTCAAGTCTGTTGGTATCTCTGGCCCTGATACTGCTACCCCAACAGACAGCAGCAAAGAAGATGGCGCTGGCGACAACAGTCTGGTAGAAAAGCTCCAGCATCCTGTTGCACACGTTGAAGGATCTCAGCTTTCTTAGGAAGTAGAGTCTGCTCATCCCCTTCTTGTGCGCAGCATCAGTGTTAGATCGCCAGTCCAACCCACTGCTGATCCTGACACCCAGATATTTGTAGTCCTCAACCACTCCCACATCCTCCCCCCTAATCTGCAATAGCTGAGATGGAGTCTTCCTCTTCCTGAAGTCAATCACCATCTCTCTGGTCTTGCTGACATTCAACCTCAGGTGATTCTGCTCCGTCCACTCCACAAATCTGTCTACCAGTGCCCTGTACTCCCCCTCCTCTCCTCCTCTTAAACACCCCACAACAGCTGAGTCATCAGAGAATTTTTGCAGGTGGAATGACTCAGTGTTGTACTGAAAGTCAGTGGTGTATAAGGTAAAAAGAAAAGGAGAGAGCACAGTCCCCTGTGGAGCTCCCGTAATCACTAGCCACCACTCCAGACAAGACACTGCCCAGCCGGACAAACTGTGGTCTGCCTGTCAGGTAGTCAGTAATCCAGGAGATCACAGACCTGTCAACCCCCATCACCTGCAGCTTCTCACCCAGCAGCAGTGGCTGGATGGTGTTAAAGGCACTGGAGAAATCAAAAAAAGTGATTCTCACAGTATCTCCACCATCCAGGTGCAGATGGGCTCGTTGCAGCAGGTAGATGACAGCATCCTCAACTCCTAAATGGGGCTGATATGCAAACTGCAGAGGGTCCAGCCACGTCTTCACCTGCGGCCTCAGGTGGGCTAAGACCAGTCTTCTCCAAGACCTTCATCACATGAGATGTGAGGGCAACTGGTCAGTAGTCATTCAAATCCAATGGAGATGACTTCTTTGGGGACAGAAACCAGGCAGGATGGTCTTCCACAGCACCGGTACTCTCTCCAGACTCAGGCTCAGGATTGTACAGGTGCTTCAGTATCGGGCTAATTGGTTGGCACAGGTCCTCAGGGTCCTTGCGGAGGATGCCGTCAGGCCCGAAGCCTTCCGCTGACGGAGTCTCTCAGCTGTTTCTCCACTGATCTGTAGTCACCGTGAAGTGAGGGAGGGTCCTGGTGCCCCCTGAGGAGGAGGGAGGAGATGGGGAGAGGTTCTGCACGGGAGCGTGGGTGGGGAGGGGTGTGTGGGGGTCTGGTTATGTTGCTCGGGTGACAGACTGTGAGTTGAACCTATTAAAAAACAGATTCAGTTCCTCAGCTCTCTCCTGGCTCCCAGATGGCTGCCTGACTCTCTCCCCTTGCAACCCAGTTATTTGTTTCATTCCCTCCCACACATCTTTTTTTTTTTTTCCACAATATCTTTATTGAACCTTTTTTTTTTTTTTTAACAAACATGGGATACCAAAAACATCAACACTAACACTAAAGTACTACAAAAAAAAAATGCACTAAAAACACCAACAACCACCAACAAAATCAAGTCTTCAACAATGCTCCTCTGTTTAGTCTAGACAATCCAATACATAAGTATACATATTATGTTCACCAGTTTGGAATTTACAAGGTCCACACACATCATTCACCTTCTTCTTCAAGAGTTATGTTTAAATTTTTTACATAATCAATAAAAGGTCTCCATATATTCTCAAAACACAATTTCCTTTGATTTCAGTATATATGTTATTCTTTCTAATGGAAGGTTTGTTAACATCTGTCTTAACCACTGAGGTCACATCTGGTCTATGAGTCTTTTTCCATAATAGTGCAATACATTTTTTGGCATTAAGCAAACTGAGGTCTATGAATGTTCTTTCACTTTTTTAAATTATGCTTTTCTGGGTACAGACCCAACAAAAACAGTTTTAGGATTCAATATGATTTGTTTTGAGATTGTTTTTTCAATTGTTACCCTCTCCTCTTCCAAAACATTCTTTTAATCTACATTCCCATAAACAATGAAATAGGGTTCCTTTACTTCCTGCATTTTGTGCATGTATCTGGTATATTTTTGTTGTATCTATTTAACTCCTCCGGTGTAACATCATCCGCATTAACCATTTGAAATGTATCAATTTAAGGCGTGCATTTATTGATTTGGTTGGAGCTTCTGTACAAGCCAATTCCCATTGTTCCTCTGAAATTTCAGTTTGCAGATCTTCTTTCAGTAGTTTAATCTTTTCAGTGAATTTTCACTTGAAGATAGTGTCAATGAGTTATAAAACTCTGAAATAATAACCCTTTCTTTTACTATCTTTCATCATCATTTTTTTCCAAGGATGAATAAATAGGTCGAGTGAGAGGCTTTATTTGATTTGATCGAATAAAGTTTCTAAGTTGAAGATATTTAAAAAAAATGTGTTCTATTGAGATTAAATTTGATCCTCAGCTCTTCAAAAGACATTATGTTGTCTGCACATGGCAAATATAAATCCTGAATCTTTTGTATCCCTTTTAAAATTCCATACATTTAAATACAGCGTCCGCTCTCCCTGGTTTAAAATATTGATTACCACCCCATATTGGACTAAATTGTGGACCATAACTGTGGTTCTTTTAAATAGTTTTTAGCTTCACACCATATTTGATCATATGCTTTACAAATGGATTTTTTAACTTGTTTTTGTAATTTTTTTGCCGAATCTTGAGTATATGAATATGGGAAGAGGTAAAGGTAAATTGTATGATTCATTTCAGTCCAGTGAGGGAGATCATTTGATGAAAAAATAATATGTCATAGACCTCAGTTGTGCCGACACATAATACAACATAAAATTTGGACATTTCAGACCTCCACGATCAAATGGTAAATATAATAAAGACAGACGTAATCTAGCCCTCCTGTTTTCCATATAAATTCCACTAACTTTTTTTTATTCTTGAGAATAGATCTAAAGGTGGTGATAAGGGAATGTATTGAAATAAAATAAAGTATTTAGGTAAAAATATACTTTTATAGTATATTGATTCTCCCGATCATCGACATTGGTAGTGACATCCATCTCTGAGTTAACTCATTGATATCTGACATTAAGGCTTCATAGTTGACACTGGCGACTGATTCTAGCTTAGGCATAATTTGGATTCCTAAATATTTAAACTGATTTACAACATTGAATTGATTTACCTCAGGGGCTGGGTAATTTCTCTGGGTCTCATTTAGCATTAATATTGAAGATTTAGTTTTATTTATTTTATATCCTGATATTTCCCCAAAATTCTTTATTAAATTCAACAAGGTTGGAATTGATTTTTTTAGATTCGACATAAACAAAATTATATCATCGGCGTACAGGGAGATTTTATGTTCTGTTGGTCCAACTTTAATTCCATATATTTGTGAATGTAAACGTATCGCTATCGCTAAAGGTTCAATTGCCATAGTAAACAGTAAAGGTGAAAGTGGACAGCCTTGTCGACATCCTCTATTGATTTTTATTGGTTTTGAAATATTGTTATTTGTTAGGATTTCTGCTGTAGCATTATTGTATATTATTTGAACCCATTTTATGAAATTATTTCCAAGTCCAAACCTTTGTAGGACTTCAAAAAGAAAGGGCCATTCAACTCTATCAAAGGCCTTTTCGGCGTCCAATGATAGGAGAGCTGTATCCGGTGCTTCTTTATTAAAATAAATAATATTAAATAGTCTTCTTACATTATGGAAGCCTTGTCTACCCTTTATAAAGCCATTCTGATCTCGATTAATAATATTTGGTAAAATTTCTTGTATTCGTCTTGCTAAAATTTTACAGATTATCTTAAGGTCGGCGTTTAATAGGCTTATTGGTCTCATATTTTCACATTTATTAGAGGGCTTACCTGGTTTTGGCAGCAGTATAATTAAGGCATTATTTATGTATGATGGTAAATTATTATTTTGAAATGCTTCTAAAACCATTTCCAAAAAAGGTTTTATTAATTTATTCTTAAATTTTTTATAAAGGTCAACTGGAAGACCATCTGGTCCTGCACTTTTTCCTGATTTCATATTATCAATGGCTAGCCCAACTTCTTCTTGACTAATTTTAGACTCCAATATCTCCCTGTTTTCATTTGGAATACACGGTATAGATAGTTTGTTCAAAAACCCATTTAGTTTTGTTAAATCAGGTTCATTTTTGGTATCATATAATTTTTCATAGTAATCTCTAAAGGCTCTATTAATTTCTAAAGGATCTATAACTACCTGTCCGTTACTTATAATACTGGTTATTGGTGTTTTAATTTCCAATTGTTTAATCTGCCATGCTAATAATTTTCCTGATTTTTCACCTTGTTCATAAAAAGATTGTTTCAATCTTAGAAGACTCGAGGCAGCTCTATTCGCTGATTTTTTGTCGTATTCAGCTCTCAAAATCAGTAATTCATTCTCCAACCTTGGATCTCTTCCTGCATACACTTTTTCCTGAAGACTTTTTATTTTATGTTCCAATTTAGCTCTTTCCTCTCGAGTCTTCTTAGATTTTGATCCTGTATAACTAATAATATGTCCCCTAATAAAAGCTTTGAAAGCCTCCCACTTTACACATGCTGATGTTTGTGTAGTATTGATGTCAAAGAACTCGTCTATCTGTTTTTCTATATACTTGACAAATTCCTCATCCTGAAGCCATTTATGCTGAAATTGCCATCTGCCTGATTCCTTTGTCAATTTTTTATCTACATATATTAGACAACAGGGTGCATGATCAGAGATCACGATGTTATCATAAAAGCAGTTTTGAATCTTGGACCTTAATTCTGTGGAAATCAAAAAATAATCAATACGTGAGAATGTCTTGTAGGTACTGGAATAACAAGAATAGGCTTTAACTTGTGGTTTCATTTCTCTCCATATATCTAACAATCTCAATTCTTTCATAAAATGATTAATAGTCATCCTACATCCAATGTGCGTACAATCCAGTCCTGTTGATCTATCCACACCTGGATTCAATGTACAATTAAAATCCCCTGCTATTATATGTTGCCCTGTAAGTGATGATAAGATGAGAAATAAATTAGCAAAGAACTTCTGATCATCTATATTGGGACCATATAAGTTCACAAGATTTATATTTTCTAATAGCAAAGAACCTTGAATGATTACATATCTTCCAAATTTGTCTCCAATTACATTTTTCACTTGAAAAGGAACTGATTTATGTATGAGAGTCATAACTCCCCTGGCTCGGGATGAAAATGAAGAGGTGAATACACTTCCCTGCCATCTACTCCTAATTCTTTTAACATCCTCCTCTATCAGATGAGTTTCTTGTAAAAACACAATTCTTGAACCCATGTCCTTTATTTTATTCATAACTTGTTTAAGTTTTTTTAAATTTTGTAGACCTCTGCAATTCCATGAAGTTAAATTAAGATTAACACTTTGGTCCATGATCAATAGAGAGTTTGGGATTACCTTGCAGTGTAAACATGCTCATACAGAGAAGCAAAAACATGAGTGGTTGAACATTCATCCTACAAACTACACACAAACAAATTTCCCCTTCCCACACTTGTGGCAAACCCCCCAAAATCAAAAGAAAAATTCTGTCTCCCGATATAGCCATCGACCGTTCCACACCCACGGGGAACAGCCTAAGCCACTCCTTCTTCATCCTCCCAATCACCCTAACTCTACTGCTTTTAATGACGTAACATTAACTCTCCTCTGTAGTTTTCCAACTTAACTCCAAAATTTTTAACAACTTTGTACATCATAGTTTGTTTGTTTTTTGTTTGTTTTGTTTTTGTTTTGTTTTTTTAATATATAATACAATCTATATTTTGTAAACTTACTATTTACTTCAAGTCAGTCAGATGCCTGTGCAAATGCTTAATTATTCTACCTTATATTTTGTTCATGCTTAGCTCCCACCAGTCTCTTCTTCTTCTTTGATCTTCTTGATGAACTCCTGCGCCTCCTCTGGGGTCTTGAAGATGTGGGTTCTGCCCTCATACGTGGTCAGCAGTCTCGCAGGATAGATTACACCATGACGAATCCCAAGGTTGCGCAGCTCCTTACGTACGGGATCAAACTGCTTCCTCAATTGCTGGATTCCTGTGGCCAAATCTGGGTAGAACCGCACCTGCTGGTCCTGGTGTTTAATCTCTCCTTTAGCACGTGCAGCGTTGAAGATCTTCATCCTGTCTCTGTTGCTAAGAAACTTCATAATTAAGGTCCTCGGCGGTCCCTTATCTCTCCGTGGGCCAATACGATGTGCTTTTTCCAGAACCACTGCTGATTGCAACTCCTCGCTGCCCAGCACCTCCGGAATCCACTTTTCCAGAAAGGACCATACGTCCCGACCTTCTGATTCCTCTGGAAGACCCACCAGCCTCAAATTATTCTGTCTCGACCGAGATTCCAAATCCAAAATATTATCTTCCAGAGATTTATTTTTTTTTTCCAAAGTGCGCACCTTTAATTGAAGACGGGTGACGTCATCTTCAGCACTAGCGAGACGGAGCTCCATCTGCGCCGTTCGTTCTACACAGTCACCCAATTCCTTTCTTATTCCTTCCAACGCTGTCATAATCCCATCAAATCTAGAGGAAAAGTCCGCTCTCATTGAACTCATGGCAGCCATCAGCGCATCTGCGCCTCCCCGCGCAGACATCGCACCGTTGCCAGCCTCCTCCGCCATATATGGAGTTTTGTTTGCTGCGTCACAGACCTGAAAGTCCGTTAATTTGGACTGTTTCGGCGGCTCGCTTTTTCCTTTTCCTGGTTTTCCAGCCTTAGGCTTCGCCGACATATCCTCGCCCAAATGCTGAGATACGTTCTGTCCCAAATGAGAGAGTTATTTGCCGATTTTTTTTCTCCAGGAGCAGAGCAGAGCGAGACACGTCCGTCCTACGTGGCAGCCATAACCGGAAGTCCCTCCCACACATCTTTAGTGTTGTTTTGCCTGAGTTTCTCTTCCAACTTCCTCCTATAATTGTCCTTGCACCTCCTCAGCATCTCTCTCAGCTCATGCTGCACTCCCCTCAGCTTTTCCTTGTCTCCAGCCCTAAACGCTCTCTTCTTTTTGTTCAGAAGTGCTTTCAGGTCACTGGTGACCCATGGTCTGTTGTTGGAGAAGCAGTGTACAGACTGAGCTGGCATGGTCATGTCTTCACAGAATCTAATGTATTCTGTGATGCAGTCGGTCATATTGTCTATGTCCACCCCATGTGGTTCACAGAGTACGCTCCAGTCCGTTGTCTCGAAGCAGTCCTGCAGTGCATCAGCAGCCTCCTGTGTCCACCTCCTCACAGTCCGTGTATAAGCAGGCTGCCTTTGCACAAGGGGGACGTACTTGGGTGTTAACATGACCATGCAGAAGGTGGCAATGTTGAGCTGTGAATATTTTCTAGAGTCTTATGAAAGACAGTTCAAAAGGGTCTGTGATAAGGGGTCTGTCAAAAGTGTTGTTAACTAATAAAACTGCCTTGTGAGGAAGGAAGTTTATTTATGCTGTAACTTAATCCATTGAAAGCATTCCTTATGGCTTGCTTAACAAAGGAATGTTGTTTTCCACAGTGGTTCTGGGGTGAAGAAACAGTCCTGAGATCAGACTTTCCTAGGTGAAACAATGTCTTTATCATGGAGGATAATTTTATAGATTTAGCCAAAGCCAGATGATGCTCCATGCCAAAGAGTTTAATATTTGTCTCATCAGACCAGATAATTTTTATCTCATGGTCTGAGAGTCCTTCAGGTGCCTTTTGGCAAACTCCAGGTGGGTTGCCACGTGCCTTTTACTAAGGAGTGGCTGCCGTCTGGCCACTCTACCATACAGGCTTGAATGGTAGATTGCTGTAGAGATGTTTGTCCTTCTGGAAGGTTCTCTCTCCACAGATGAATGCTGGAGCTCTGACAGAGTGACCATCGGGTTCCTGGTCACCTCCCTGACTAAGGCCCTTCTCCCCCAAACGCTCAGTTTAGACGGCCGGCCAGCTCTAGGAAGAGTCCTGGTGGTTCCCAACTTCTTCCATTTACGGATGATGGAGGCCATTGTGCTCACTGGGACCTTCAAAGCAGTAGAAGTTTTTTTCTGTACCCTTCCCCAGATTTCTGCCTCAAGACAATCCTGTCTCAGAGGTCTACAGACAATTCCTTTGACTTCATGTTTGGTTTGTGCTCTGACATGCACTGTCAGTAAGCGACTTTCGCATCTCAGCTTGTGCAAAGCATCATGGGATCACGGCTACCAAACAAACTACCAAAAATGGCGGAGGTTAATCTAGACTTGAATAAAAAATGCTCTATCGATACATTTAAGTTATGGAAAGTGGCTGATCTACGAGCATATTGTATGCGTAGGGGTCTTCCCGGTTGTACCCGCAAATGCAAGGATGAACTCGTTGCGCTTGCGTTTGCTGCCACATTGCAGAAATTGCCAATAGTGTTGTCAATGGCCGAGGAATCCGAGCAGATTCAATGTGACTATGCCAGCTTGTTGATGTTTGAAGTGGAGGGTGAAATGCTGCCAATTCCCGACCCCTTGGGACTTAAGGAAGGCTGGGAGACAGAAATTGATACTGTGTCAAAATGGCCCCCCTGTATGTATGCTGACATAGCAGATTTTTTGTTGTCAAAGGACCAAGCACCCTTACTTGCGAGACTCCGAAACGACTACAAAGAAGGTAAAGCGAGTGATTTGACAGCTCAACTTTGGTTTTGCCATTTTGAGTAAATTTCACTGCAAGGCATAGCCTGCTTACTTAGATCTATAGGTCGATACTACTATAGTATAAGTACCACACGTTTTCAATGATTTGCAATTTTAAACCAGCGTACTTATCAATGACCGTGTAGATCAAGCTTCATTACCAATATACAAAGAATTATATCCTAGATCCAGGCCTGCCTGTCCGTACCTATTACTTCAGGGTTTAGACTCATGCAGGTCTAAATATGACATTTTATAAAATAATATAATTGCCATTACCTATTACCAGACTTGTCAGCTAAGGCCTATTTTTAATAACAAAAAATAAAATAAAAGTAGACCATTATGGCTTTTGTTAATGGTTGTTGTTGTTTTTAGTACATTTTTTTGTTGTTGTTGTTGTTAGTGTTTTTTTTAATTTTTAAATTACTTTAGTGTTAGTGTCTGACTGTTTGTGACATGTTTGTAAAAAAGGTTCAATAAAAAATATTGTGGAAAAAAAAGTAGACCATTATGACTATATAGGGCTAATATTATAAATAGGTTTATTTTTTATACATGTAGACTATAACAGTGTTTTTCAACCTTTTTTAAGCCACGGCACATTTTTTACATTGACAAAATCTTGGGGCACACCACCAACCAAAATGACACAAAATGACACTCTATAGCCTAACACAGTAAAAATAATAAAATATAGTTAGCAATACAGTTTCTAAATGTATTTATACTCACTCAGTGTGAACCCTGGGCCTGTTTAGATGAACACAAAGCTGATATCCTGGCAGGAATGGAAGAAAGACACACACGGAGCTCTTCCTCAACAGCTCTCAGTCTCTCTCTGTTTTTAGTTTTTATCACAGTCAAGCTTGAAAAGCTCAGCTCACACAGATATGTCGTGGAAAATGGGAGCAATGTTGAAATAGCTTTGTTGGCCAGAATGGGGAACTCCTTGGCAGCAGTCAACCAAAAACTGTCCAAAGGAAGATCAGCAAAGTTTAGCTTTAAACCATGATCTTGTTTCAGTTCAATGAGTTCCTCTTGCTCTGGTAAAGTCATGTCGTTTCCAACAACTGATGCTGAGCTGTATGGGTTCCTAACCCAATCAAGGCATTGTGTGAAGTCTGAAGAGAAATAAAATAACAACTTCTCCTCAAGAGTTTTCAAATGTGTGCCAATCACCTGGCACAGTGCAGCAGCGTTAACATCATACCGTTTCTCGGTGAGTGGGAACATCTCAAGGTTGCCACGCTGTACATGTTGTTGCCAGAGCTGCACCTTTAACGAAATCCATTCATTTTATCCATGCTTGTAAGCAAGTTTTCATTAAAAGAGTAAAACTCTTTCATAAAAGAGTATTACTCTGACACTGGCCACAGTTACATGGGCAAAATTTCTTCAATCTGATTACAATTACAGATAGAATTTTACTGTTTACATGGATCCTGAAAAAGCTGATCTGATTAGGACGGTGCGTTTTCAATGTGTCACAGGTTTGAATGGAATAACTCATTTTGACATGTGCAGGTCGACATTTGGACATTCAAAAAATTACTAGAAGAAGAAGCAACTTCGGTGTTAGCGAGCCCGCTTCATTGTTCGAATAATTGACCTGTTATCGTGTTATTCAGGACTGTACTTCTGCTTCTGTGGTCTCTGTAATGAAGCTACAAGTTCATACTTCTGCATATGACGAACAGAGGGAGACAGCAGGGATGAATACAGACCAGTTTTGTTTTACTCCTGCTATGTTTTCCGCTAGCTGCTGCTAAGGCGGAAATACGTCACGTCGACGTGCGACTGGTGTACAGACATGTGCAGTAAACATATTTTCTGCCCAGTGTTCGGAATAAGTGTTTTCATGCGCACCATTCGGATTAACAATCGGCATAACCCACTGTGGTGTAATTGAGTTATTTGGAAAAGAACTACAAAGTCGCACAGCAATGACGTCAGGAGGCGACTGGCGGGAGAGTGACAGACTAGCAGCGAGGTTGACATGGTTCAATAAAAAAGTGACGTTAAAAACTACAGTTGGACTCACGCAGTGTTTTAATAACACGACATGGTGTCAGAAGTCCTGTAGTTAACGTAGAGAGGTAAGCCCGGAAAGAGAAAGGATCGTTTGTACACCGCGGAGGAAGAGAGGGGAGTTTGCGAACACGATGAGTGAAGACGGAGATGCAAATGGAGGTATAGCAACCGCTCCGGGAGCCGCTGTGGCAGCGGGTCCATGCGCTATGTTTAACATCCAGCCGCCGGAGCCCTTCGACTTTTCTAAGCCGCAGGAGTGGGCCAAATAGATCCGGAGATTCGACAGATTTCGCCTGGCAAGTAATCTGAATGCAAGCTCTGAAGAGAATCAAGTTAATACTCTGATATATTACATGGGAGACGAGGCGGATGATGTTTTACGTGGGCTGGCTCTGACTGATGCTCAACGCAGCTCATATGAAGCGGTGCGTGACGGCTTTCAAGGCTTCTTTGTGGTTAAAAAGAATGTAATTTATGAACGTGCCAAATTCAACCTGCGAAAACAGAGAGAAAGTGAGACAGTAGATTCTTTTGTCACTGCACTATATGCGCTGGCTGAACACTGCAATTACAGTGTGCTGCATGATGAGCTACTTCGGGACAGACTCGTCGTCGGTCTGTTAGACAAGAGGCTGTCTGAATGCATGCAGCTAGATGCAGAGCTGACTTTGGAGAAGGCAATCAGGATGGCACGGCAGAGTGAGGAGGTGAAAAGGCAGCAAGCTTCTCTGAAAGGAGACACCAGAACTCAGGCAAGTGAGGCAATGTAGGTTGATAGAGTGTTCAAGGGAAGTAGCAAGCCTGCTAAAAACAAACCTCAGCGTGCTCTCAAACCGCACAGTACACAGAATAGCAAGGAAAAGGGGACACAGTCAAAATGTCATAAATGTGGCAGCTCTCCATCACATTCAAAACGGGAGTGTCCTGCAAATGAAGTGAACTGTCATGCTTGTGGGAGAAAGGGTCACTATTAACGTGTGTGCAAGACCTTAAAATCTGTACTTGAGGTGGAAGAGGATGAGGATGCCATCTTCCTCGGCAGTGTTACAACAGACGGTGATCCTTGGATGGTCAACAATGACATTCATGACAGCAGTGTGACGTTCAAAATTGACACAGGTGCTGATGTCACAGTTTTGCCACATGCTGTGTTCCAGAAAATATTCAGAGAAAACCCACCTGCGCTCCACAAAGCACCTAAGCCGCTCCTGGGACCGGGGAGGAGGCCACTTGATGTTGTGGGTGTTGCCAAGCTGTTGCTGAGAATTGGTGGGAAAGAGGAGATGGAGGAGGTGTATGTTGTCCGTTATGTGCACACTGCCCTGCTAGGGAGGTCTGTGAGCTGCAGACTAGGGCTTGTTGCACGCCTTGACAGGGTCACTATAGAGACATTAAAGGAGAACTATCCAAAACTATTCAGCGGACTAGGTGAGGTGCGCCAGGCATATGCCATCAAGCTCAAACCAAGTGCCAAACCATTTTCACTCAAGACACCAAGGAGGATCCCATTGCCACTAATGGACAAAGTCAAGCAAGAGCTGTCCCGCATGGAAAGCCTCGGGGTGATATGCAGAATTGAGGAGCCTACAGACTGGTGTGCTGGCATCGTAGTAGTGCCCAGAAAGAACAAGATGGATCCTGTGCGAATATGTGTCGACCTCACTAACCTCAATGAGTCCGTGTGTAGAGAGAAGTTCATTCTACCATCAGTAGAGGAAACACTTGGGAGACTGGCTGGAGCCAAAATATTTAGCAAGCTGGATGCAAATATGGGGTTTTGGCAAATCCCATTGACAGAAGATTCAGCAAAACTGACAACGTTCATCATGCCCTTTGGACGCTATTATTTCAAACGGCTACCTTTTAGCATTGTGTCCGCCCCTGAACACTTTCAGAACAGAATGGTGACGGAGGTCACAGAAGGGCTCGAAGGCGTGGTTTGTCACATTGACGACGTGCTGGTGTGGGGTCGTACGCAAGAGGAGCATGATGCTCGCCTGCATACCGTGCTAAGAAAGATTCAGAAGGCAGGTATCACACTTAACATTGGCAAGTGTGATCTGTCAAAGTCTGAGGTGACCTTCCTAGGCCACGTGATCTCCGCCAGCGGCATCAATCCAGACCCGAGCAAGACGGAGGCTGTGAGGGAAATGCCTGAGCCAAAAACAGTGAGTGAACTAAGATCTTTCCTTGGAATGGTAAAGCAGCTAGGCAAGTTTTTCCTGCAGCTAGCTGAGAGGGATAAAGCCCTCAGAGATCTCCTTTCAAAGAAGAACTGTTGGGTGTGGGGCGCTGACCAGGCTAAATCCTTCCAGGACTTAAAGGATGCCCTGACGTCACCGCCGGTGCTAGCCGTATATGATCCTAACAGAGAATGCAAAGTTACGGCAGACGCGTCTTCTTACGGATTTGGAGGAGTCCTGCTACAAAACTGGGGTGAGGAGTGGAGACCAGTAACCTTCATGTCGCGGTCTCTCACACCCACCGAGCAGAGATATGCACAAGTGGAAAAGGAGGCTTTGAGCCTGACCTGGGCCTGCGAGAGGCTCAGCAACTTCCTCATTGGAAAACACTTCCAGTTGGAGACAGATCACAAGCCTCTCCTGAGTCTCCTGGGGTCTCAAGCACTGGACGCTCTACCCCCTCGGATACAACGCTTTCGAATGCATCTTATGCGCTATTCCTACTCCATATCTCATGTGCCAGGGAAGTGCCTGTGGACAGCTGATACATTGTCGCGAGCGCCTGTCACAAGAAAAGGGACACCAGCTGACAAAGAGCTGTTCGAGGACACAAATATCTATGTGGATATGGTGATGGAGAACCTACCCGCAAGCACTGCCTATCTGGAGGAGCTGAGAGAGCAGCTGCAGAGGGACAGTGTGTGTGCTCGCGAGATGCAGCTGTGTGCAGAAGGCCTGGCCAGCTCATGGCATAAATGAACCTGCACTCAAGCTGATACTGGACTGACAGGGCATTCCTTACTGTCCAGGATGGTCTACTGCTAAAGGGAGATAGGCTTGTCATACCCTCAAACCATGAGAAATGATGTTCTCACTAAGCTGCACGAAGGACACCAGGGTGTGGTTAAGTGTAGAGAACGGGCACGACAGTCAGTATGGTGGCCGGGGTTGAGTCAGCAGCTGAATGAGTTGGTTCTCAACTGCAGCGCATGCTGTCAGGAGAGACAGAACCACAGGGGATCACCTGATGCCGACACCATACCCAGACAGACATGGCAGAAGTTGGGAGCAGACTTGTTCAAGTTAGGGAGCAAGACCTACCTGCTAGTAGTGGACTACATGTCAAGATATGTGGAGATTGCCCTGCTAACTCCACAAGATCTAATGATGTGATCCACCACCTTAAGTCAATATTTGCACGTCATGGAATCTGTGAGACCCAGGTGACAGACAATGGGCCACAATTCTCTGGAGCAGCTTTTGCAGCATTTGCAAAGTTGTACGGGTTCCAGCATGTAACCAGCAGCCCAAAATATCCCCAGGGCAATGCTGAAGCGGAAGTGCAGTGCAGACAGTGAAGGGGCTTTTGAAGAAGTCAGATGACCCCTATCTTGCTTTACTGGCCTACGGGCTACCCCTTTCCAAAATGGGTATAGCCCAGCTCAACTGCTCATGGGAAGGAGCCTTCGTACAACTGTGCCTATTCTTCCTGCGTTGTTGAGTCTGCTCTTCCGGATAGAAATGCTGTTATGCTGAATGAAGTGAGAGGAAAACAAAGGATGCGCAACGCTACAACCTGAGACACCGAGCAAAGCATCTCAATAGACTCACTCCAGGACAGGACGTGTGGGTCACCGATCAAGGAGCAGCAGGTGCTGTCATCGGAAATCACACCACACCGCACTCTTATCTGGTGGAAGGACCCCATGGACCATCAGGCGAAACCGTCGTCATTTCATCCCCTGGAACTCCTCATCGGAGCAGAGCAACAGTGCTGCAGCTGAGCAAGTTCCCGGAAGGTGTTCCAGAACAACCTTCAGCAGAACAACCTGCAGCAACATCATCACAGCAAGATGTTCCTGAACCACCATCTACTCCTACTCCTAGAACCAGGTCTGGGAGAGCGGTTGTAAAACCAACCCGGTTGGACTTATAAACAATTATGAAGATTGATCGTTTGGTAATAATAGAAAAAAAAAAAGGTTGCAAAGGTATTGCACTATTTTTCTGTTTTTGGCACTCCTTTTCTATGTAAATGTTCAAGTTCAAAGTTTAGAGTGAGGACAAGAACAGTACAGGGTTTAGGATGGAAGTATTGTACTTGATTTTGCAATATTGTTCAGTGCTAAGGGTAAACTGCAGTGTGTCTGATGTGTGTGTGAATGGTTTTAGGTAGGACCAGATCTTGCCAGCCACAGAGGCAGAAAAATTCCTCTAAGGTCTGTTGAATCAATGGCAGTCTACCCAATGATACTAGAAAGGGGAGATGTGGTGTAATTGAGTTATTTGCGAAAAGAACTACAAAGTCGCGCAGCAATGAGTCAGGAGGCGACTGAGCGGAGAGTGACAGACTAGCAGTGAGGTTGACGTGATTCAATAAAAAAGTGTCGTTAAAAACTACAGTTGGACTCACGCAGTGTTTTAATAACACGACACCCACCCCTCTCTATCGGAATGAAATTTTGATCCGAATGAGCGTGATCGGGTTAGAATATTCAGATTGCCATGTTTACATGAAGCATTTTTTATTCCGATCAGGCTTTTAATCCGGTTTACCTTGTGTCCATGTAAACATAGCCACTCACTTGAGTAATTAAGTAAATTGGATAATTTCCCACGGGACACTTAACGATCTCTCACGGCACACTAGTGTGCCCCGGCACATAGGTTGAAAATCACTGGACTATAATATTATGTTTTTTATTTAGCAGGAAAAGCATTCAGCTATTTTGCATCACAAAATTCATGGATGCAGGAAGCATTTTATCATCCAATAATCCCCTGAGTCCAAGTTGTGTCTGCTGATGGAGCGAGTGTGTTCCATCCCAGTAATGTGCACAACATCAAACACAAGCTGTGGTCCTGCTTTTGCAAGAAGACTGGGACAGTACATAGTGCCTACTGTACCTGCTTTGCTGGGTAACGAGATATTTAATAATTACATATAGGCCTATATAAATAATACATTTCAATTGCATTTGTATTATCTTTCATTGTGGACAGTACTCCAAAACATTGATGCATCAAGTTAAATAAAGCTTTTAGTGGCTATAATTCTCAGCAGCTGTCACTAAATATTATATTCTTAGTATAATTTTTCATTCATTTTTATTTTATTAATTATACTTAAATAGGGTTTACTGTTTTAATGAAATTTTATAAAGTAGATCTAATCCTTTTAAAATGCTGATTATTTCTTTTTTCCTTTTTAGAATAAGTTCAACTTGCAATCACGCTCAATTCATTCAACTTTATTTATATAGCGCCATTTCACAACAACAGTCATCTCATAGCACTTTCAGCTGTAGGGGGAACCCCCACAATTGCAGAAAGACCCCAGCAATCAGGCGATCCCCTATGAGCAGGCGCTTGGTGACGGTGGAGAGGAAAAAACTCTCTTTTAACAGGAAGAAACCTCTAGCAGAACCAGGCTCAGGGAGGGGCAGTCATCTGCTGCGACTGGCTGGGGGGTGAGGGGATAGAGAGGATGAAAAGAACAGACATGTCGAGAGCAAACAGCACAATGGGGACTCAATCTATGGGAGAGAACAAACAGATGTTAATGACCAGCAAAAAAAATATACAGTATATAAATATTTAATTGAGAGTGAAGAAAGGAGTAAAGCCCAGTGCAATATTGGAGGTCCCCCGGTCTGTCTAAACCTAGTAGCAGCATAACAAAGGGAGGGTTCAGAAACACATGATCCCTCCTTACCGTATTTTTTGGACTATAAGGCGCACTTAAAATCTTTTAATTTTCTCAAAAATCGACAGTGCGCTTTATAATCCGGTGTGCCTTATGTATTAATTCTGGTTGTGCTTACTGACCTCGAACCGATTTTATGTGGTACACGGCGCTCAAAAATATGTCAAAAATGTTTTAGTACGACTTTGGTAAGCTATGAAGCCGAACCGCTTGATGGATTGTCGGAGCATTACGGTAGTCAGGAGCCTCGTGGAGTAATATGTGCTTCATCATAATGGCCGGATGGCTTTTTCCACAAATCTCCATCCCTATTGATCTGCCACTCCATGCGCGCCCATCTCACCGATACTGTCAAAACCCAAGTGAAGCAAACTAATTCGGAGCTTGCCATCATTCCGGGTGGATTAACCAAAGAACTCCAACTGCTATATTGGTGTCACAGGTCGTCAAAGTTAAATTGCTAGCGAGTTACACCACTATCTGCCAATGGATCGTGGATCGAAACTGCTCCTGTTTAGCTGTAATTAATATTCAAAAATGATATTTCCGGGACGAAAGAATTCAAGCGTCCCGGCATTTGTTTGCATTGTTTACTTCTCGGGGCTGCCGCGGAGAGCGAGCCATATCAAGTACAGAGCGAGTATCTGGCGATGTAAACAGCCACGGACCAAAAACGTACATTTGCTCGTGGAACAGGTCATTCCACACTCGCAGACAATCATGCTATATGTGTCTATAATGACTATAGATAGGATTTTCTTTCCATGCACGCAAAAAAAAAAAAAAAATTCCCAGATCCGACTACCTCGCGAGGTAGTCGATACCCAAAAGCCGATGGTGTATAGAACACGTACTGTATATTAGGATTTGTATGTGAAATTTTGGCATCAAAGCTGCTCCGTTTAGCTGCAATTAAATATTCAAAAATAATATTTTTGGGACTAAAGAATTCAAGCGTCCCGGCATATGTTTACTTATCAGGGCCGCCGCCAGAGAGCGAGCCGTATCGAGTACCAAGCGAGTATTCTGGCCAATATGGCGATGTAAACAGCCACGGACTAAACGTTCCGCCTGCTCATGGAACAGGTCATTCACACTCGCAGACAATCACGCTATATGTGTCTATAATGACTATAGATAGGATTTTCTTTCCATGCATGCAAAAAAAAATTTTTTTCCTGGCTCCGACTACCTCGCTTTAATGCGCTTTATAATCCGGTGCACCCTTATGTTTGAAAATAGGACCATCAAATAGACCATTCATTGATAGTGCGCCTTATAATCCAGTGCGCCTTATAGTCCCAAAAAAATACGGTAATTGTAGGCTATATCAAAAGGAAGGATTTAACCTTATTCTTATAAACAGAGATTGAGTCTGACTCTCAAATCCAGATTGGCAGCTGGTTCCACAAGAGAGGAGCTTGATAACTGAAGGCTCTGCCTCCCAATTGTACTTTTGGAGATTCTAGGTCAGGGGTGGGCAGTGAGGGCCATTCCACTGCAAGTTTTTTGTTCCACCAGTCTCTTCAGCAGGTGTGTGCTCTGATCAGCTTTAAGGATTGCTAATCATGGAAAACACCTGCAGAAGAGACTGGGTGAAACAGAAAACCTGCAGTAGAATGGCCCTCCGTGGCACATGATTGTCCACCCCTGTTCTAGGTATTACAAGTAATCCAGCATTTTGGGAGCGTAGTGCTCTGTTAGGATAATAGGGTAATATCAGATCTTTTAAATAAAAAGGGGCCTGATTGTTTAGAGCTTTAAAAGTGAGAAGAAGGATTTTAAACTTAATTCTAAACTCTATGGGAAGCCAATGAAGGGAGGCCAGAACTGGAGAGATGTGATCTCTCTTTCTAGTACCTGTTAAAACTTTTGCTGCAGCATTTTGGATCCGCTGAAGACTTTTTAGAGATGTTTTAGGACAACCTGATAATAAAGAGTTACCATAATCTAATCTAGCGCTAACAAAAGCGTGGATCAGTTTCTCAGCATCACTCTGAGACAAGATGCTCCTAATCTTGGCAATATTATGCAAATGATAGAAGGCAGTCTTAGAAACAATTTAATATGTGAATTGAAAACAGATCTTGATCAAAAATAACTCCAAGGTTCTCACAGAGCTATTAAGAGAAAGAGTAACTGCATCCAAACTAAAAGTTTGGATTTGGAAAGGTATTTCTAAGGTTTTTTTGGACCAACAAGAATGACTTCAGTCTATCTGAATTTAATAGCAGAAAATTACAAGTCATCCAAGCTTTGATTTCCTTAAGACAGGGCTTCTAACTTGGCTAATTGATTACTATCTTCTGGCTTCATTGACAGGTATAATTGTGTGTCATCTGCATAACAATGAAAATGTATACAGTGCTTCCTAATAATGTTGCCTAACGGAAGCATATATAAACTAAAAAGAGTAGGGCCTAGCACAGATCCCTGTGGAACTCCATGACTGAGCTTTGAGTTGAAAGAAAACTCATTATTGACATGAACAAACTGGAACTATCAGATAAATAAGATCTAAACCACTGCAACGAAGTTCCATTAAGTCCGAACATAGTATTCTAATCTATCAAGTAGAATATTATGATCAATAGTATCAAAAGCTGCACTAAGGTCTAAAAGAACAAGTACAGAAACAAGTCCATTATCAGGTGTGATCGGGGGTATTAGTGACCTTCACTAAGGCTGTTTCAGTACTATGATGGATTCTAAACCAAACTGAAACTCTTCAAATAAACCATTTCCCTGCAAGTGGTCAAATATTTGCAGAGCAACAACTCTTTCTAAAATTTTTGAAATGAAAGGGAGATTAGACATTGGTCTATAGTTAGCTAAAACTCCTGGATCCAGCCTTGGCTTTTTGAGTAAGGGTTAATTACAGCTGTTTCAAAAGCCTGTGGTACATGGCCTAAAGCTAATGAAAAATTGATTATTTGAAGAATAAAGCTATCAATAAATGGGAAGACTTCTTTAAATAACTTGGTAGGAATTAGGGTCTAAAAGACAAGTTGAAGGCTTGGATGAGGAAATTATTTTTGTCTAACTCTAAAAGGTCAGTTGGAGTAAACTGATCCAAACAGATGTCAATTGAAGGAGTTGTAGTAGTTAGTGTATTTAAGTTAACGGTGGGAAGAATCTGACTGATTTTATCTCTGATAGATGAAATTTTATTATTGAAAAAGTTCATAAAGTCCTGACTAGTAAGCTCTAAGGGAATGCTAGGATTGACAGAGTCCTGACTCTTTGTCAGCCTGGCTACAGCGCTGAAAAGAAACCTGGGATTATTCTTGTTCTCTTCTATTAATGCAGAATAATAACTCGTTCTAGCTTTTCTAAGAGATTTTTTATAAATTAAAAGATGATTTCTCCAAGCTAAATAGATTTCATCTAAATTAGTGGAGTGCCATTTTCTTTCTAATTCGCCCAGAAGATGCTGGGATAGGCTCCAGCACCCCTGCGATCTGAAAAGGATTAAGCGGAAGAAGATGAATGAATGAATGAATGAATGAATGAATGAAAAGTCTTCTGTTTTAAGCTATGAGTTTGTGTTGAACCAAGGAGTTAGAAATCTCTGATTAGACTTTTTCTTTTTAAAGGGGTTACCATGTCTAGAGTCTGATGCAGAGAAGCTGTAACACTATCTACCATGCTATCAATTACAGAAGGAGCAAGCTGTCTATAGCTTATTTCCGTTGTGTTGACACATGGCATAGAGGAAACAATCTGCATAAATTTGGTAACAACATCATCTGAGAGGCATCTACTGTAGTAATATTTTTTCCTTAGGAGCCAAATAGTCAGAAACAGTAAAATCAAAGGTTAACAGACAATGGTCCTGACAGTACAGGGTTATGTAGGTCTAACGTATGGTGGAGATAATGGGTAGAATTTCTTGCTTTCTGGAGAAAACCCCATCGTGTCTAATATTGAATTAAATGCCATATTAAGGCAATCACTATCTACATCTACTTATATATTAAAGTCCCCTATATAGTTTATTCTATCTGATTTCAGCACTAAATCAGCTAAGAATTTGGAAAATTCTGATAAAAACTCTGAGTAGGTCGATGGGGGACGATAAACTATGGCAAATAAAATTGGGTTTAGCCTGAAATTGCTAAAACTGCCCAATACTGAGGTCCAGGCCCTCAAAGGATTGATAGTGTGTTTTTTGCTTTACATTAACTAGTAATTTGGAATGGTAAATTGTTGCTACTCCTCTCCACGACCAGAACTTCTGGGATTTTGACAATTTAAATAACCAGAGGGAGTTGATTCATTTCATTCATGTTGCGGCCATGCTGGTTAAAGTGGACTACGCGTGGAACCATGGACACACCACAGCCCAATATTAAAGCTTGCACCTCGGGACTTCGGGAAGATGGCGGAGAGACTTAACACTTAGACAGAGAGCTCTCCCTAGCCGGATTAAAAATCTCGGTTAAATGGCCAACTCGACATAAGCGGATCAATAAACCCAAGGGATGAAAACACGAAGGAGCCGGGCACAAGGACAAAAGCAGAGTAAAATTAAAGAATTCCTCTTCAACAACGCAGGAGAAACCGCTGAAACACGGGGCCCAAAAAAACGAGGTGACTGCAGCAGAGAAAATGGAGGACACACTCGATACCATGAACACTGGCATCGCCAGTTTGGGTAAAGAATTGAGAGACTACAAACGGCAGCTACAACAGGATTTAGCGGCTCTTAAGGAGGAGCTGAAAAAAGAGATTAAGGAGGAAATTATGGGCCTCCGAAAGAAATGGAGCGCAAGCTAGCAGAAAACATGGAGAGCTGCGCTCCCAGCGGGCGTGTAATAACGAAGCGCAGGCCCGAATATCAGAGCTGGAAGATTGGAATAGCGAGGCAAGCGAACAGCTGCAGACCCTGACGGCACAAATGCAGAGGATGCAGGAGAAAGTAACCGACTTGGAGAGCAGGTCCAGACGGTGGCAATTCTACAGCATCTTCGGGATCCCGGAGGGCATTGAAGGCAACTCGATGACGAAATCAATGATCAGTTCTTAAAAAAAGAGCTGGAACCTGCCCAGCCAAGCGGATCTGCAGATTCAAACGAGCGCACAGAGCCTCGGCACAGAACCCGAACCCACGCTCTACACCCAGGGTCCAGTTGTGGTAAACTTTCTGAATGTGATGTAAAGGAATAGAATCCTGACACGAGCGTGGAAAAAAAAGATACGAATCGGCGACAAGCAGATATTCTATGATCATGACTACCCGGCAGAAATTGTGCAGCAGCGGAAGAAATATGCCAACATTAAAAAAAACGCTGAAAGAAAAAAAAAATTAGATTCCAAACGCCGCTAACGAAGATGAGGATTCATTGGGAGAACGGCATGAGGACATACAACACAGCCAGAGAGGCAGCGCAGGACATGATGGAGCGGGGCCTTGAGGTGTACGTGCCGGAGGAAACGGTAGGAGCAGCGGCGGCCCTGAAACGCATCACGACAGCCGGAGTGGAGGCAAGTCAACGGCAAAAGACGGGGGGAGACGTGGAGCAGCGGGCCCAGGAAAGACTACAAGGCTTTCAACTGAAAGCCTAGATTATAACATAGATTAAGAAAGACACAGAAGAAATGAAGGCCAAGAAGACAAGGTAAAAGAGAAACAGACGGCTAGGAGAGGTTTAAGTGATATTTGTTGGACATTTCTAGGACTAATGACTATTTCTTTGGATAGTAAATACAGGTCTAGGGAGGGCCCCCTCACTCGGTGAGGACATTCCCCTCCACCCACCAACAGGGACCAGTGGGCAGAAAGAAAGGCCCAAAGTACGGAGGTCGAGATTTTTCAATGTGATTTTTATAATAATTATGTGTTATTTTTGTTGTTAAAGGGGCTAGGAGCACAAGTTAAAAAATGGAAAAACATGATTATGGGGTAAAAATCTTAAGATAATAACACTAAACGTGAATGGTCTGAACTCACCTGTTAAAAGGGAAAGAATAATAAGAAAATTCAAGAAGGAAAAAGCCCGAAATTACTATTTATGCAAGAGACACATTTGAGCAATTCAGAACATGTGAAACTAAAGAGATTTGGCTATAAGAACTCCTACTACAGTTATTTAAGGGAGGAACTAAAAGGGGGGTTATGATACTAATCTCAAATAAAATACAATTTGAATGTGAACAGGAAATCCAGGATAAAGAAGGCAGGTATGTAATAATAAGGGTAGCATAGATGGAATGCAGATCACATTAGTGAACATCTATGCCCCACCAGAAAGTGGACAAGGGTTTTTTTCAACATCTGTTTGATCTCATAGCAACACACAGTGAAGGAGTCCTAATTTGTGGAGGAGACTTAAATACTGTCATGGATCATGAAATTGATACAAGTGTTAAGAAGACAAAAAAACATGTAACAACAACTTCATAAGAACCTCACTGGCAGAAATGGGTATGGTAGGACCATTGGAGGGGACCTGCACCACTCGAAAAAGACTATACACATTATTCAGCAGTCCATAAAGTACACTCTAGAATAGATTACTTCCTTATGAATGAAGATGACAGACACAGGGTGAGAAATTGTTGGATTGAGGGGCAGAAATATCAGATCATAATCCTATATACATGGAAATATATTTAAACAATAGAAAACGACAAACAACATGGAAACTTAATGTAGGACTGTTAAATGATGATAAAATGAAAGAAAGAATAAAAGTAAACATAAATGAATATATCCAAGAGAATGACAATGAAGAAGTGGACCCAACAATACTATGGGATGCACTAAAAGCCGTGTTAAGAGGTAAATTAATTGTTGAAACAGGAAAAGCAAATAAGACTAAACTGGAAGCATATGAACAAAGATGTGAGAGACTGAGGAATTAGAAAATAAACATCAAAGCACAAATGACCCAAAAATATATCAAGAAATTAAAGAAGAAAAAATAAAGATAAAAGAAACACAAATGGATGAAATTGAAAGGAAAAATAGATATCTAAAGCAAAAAATATTATGAAACGGGACCAAAAGCCACAAAACTGCTGGCAAAACGGTTAAGAAAACAACAAACAATGAATAATGTATATAAGATTAAAGACCCCACCACAAATAAAACCACAGTTAACCCAGAAACATCGAAGAAATATTCCATAATTTCTACCAAGAACTATACTCGCAAACCTGAAGAAACAAATACTAAAGATATTAAAAATTTCTATGCACATTGGACTTGCCATCAATAAGGAAATCAACAAAATGAAAGCTAACAGCCCTGAAATAACAACACAAGAGATAGAGATGTGATAAGTCACTTAAAACGGTAAATCACCAGGTAGTGATGGATACCCTTCTGAGTTTTATAAACTGTTTATAGAAGAACTCAAGCCACAGCTTCTAAAGTCATTTAATTGGACGTTGAACAACAACAAAATACCTCCATCATGGAACGAAGCCATTATTTCAGTCATTTTAAAGCCAGGGAAAGATAGAGAACAATGCGGAAACTATAGGCCAGTCTCTTTATTAAATGTGGATTTATAAATATATACAACAATTATATGTAAACGATAAGACATTCTTGACGGAATTGATAGAAGATGATCAAACTGGTTTCATAGAGGGACGCCAAACACATGACAATATCAGGAGAACAATACATATAATTAATCAAATACATAAAGAAAAGAAAAGCGCAGTAATAATGAGTTTAGACGCAGAAAAAGCATTTGACAGGGTTAACTGGAAATTCCTATATAGTGTGCTGGAACGCTTTGGATTTAACGAAAAATCAGTACACTGCATAAGGACGCTGTATCAAGAACCTGTGGCAAGAATCAAGATAAACGGTAGCTTAACAGACAAAGTAAATATACAAAGATCAACCAGGCAGGGATGCTGCTTATCGCCCACCTTGTTTGCTCTGTTCATAGAGCCACTGGCTCAAGCGATGCGACAAAATAAGAAATTAAAAGGTTGTAACAATAAAGGGGGCGGAACACAAGATTGGGCTATTTGCAGATGATATTATAGTTTACCTTGAACAACCAGATGAATCAATAATGGAAATGATGAACTTGATAGAAAATTTTGGAAAATTATCAGGATACAAGATAAACATAACAAAAACACAAATACTGACATTCCACTATAACCCTCTAAACCAGATAACTGATAAGATCAAACTAAACTGGAAACAAAAAGAAATAAAATACCTTGGAGTGAACATACCTAAAGATCTAAGCAAAATCTATAAAGCAAACTATGATAGGTTGGAACAAGAAATAAAAAAAGATATTGATAGATGGTCAATCTTAAATATGGATCTGAATTCAAAATTGAGACAGTCAAAATCAGCATACAACCTAGATTACTTTACCTCTTCCAGGCTCTACCAACAGAGATTCCAGATGCCCAATTCTCAAAGTGGGACAGGATGATATCGAGATTTGTTTGGGGAGGTAAAAAACCAAGAGTGAAATATAAAACTCTCCAGTTACCAAAAGAGAAAGGAGGCATGGGCCTACCGAGTCTAAAAGAATATTACTACTCAGCACAAATAAGATATATCATATGTTGGTGCGACGAGGGATATGAGGCAAAATGGAAAGAAATGGAAAAGGAAATTGAGGGACTCCCAGTACAAAGCATAATAGGAGATAAAGATGCATATAAGCAAATCAAACAAATAGACCCAATCACTAAATTTACTCTAGAACTGTGGTATAAATAGTACAAAAGTATAATATAAAGGAAGACATAAAAACTATTGAAATGGGTAGCATTTGACAGTCAGTTTGAACCGGCCAAAACAAGATAGGGGATACAAAAATCTGGTGAACAAGGGAATCACAGCATGGGGCAATATCGGAAAAAAAGATCTCGGGAGCTTTGTAAACATCAGGAGAAAATATAAACTAGAAAGATCGGAATTCTTCAGATATCCTGCAGATGAGAGACTATATATGAAGAAGATTAGACATAACCTCCCAACAAATGTGAGCGAGATTATACAATTCATTTTAAGCTCATATACAGGAAATAAAACAAGAATTATTTCAAAGCTATATCAGAAACTTATGGCAAACAATCATTCAAGTAACTATATAAAGGAGAAATGGGAGGAAAGAGCTCAATTTAAACATAACAGAAGAAAGCTGCAGGAAATATGGAAAACACAACACACATCAACAAATTCAAGAACATGGAGGGAATTTGGATGGAAAAACCTGATTCGCTTTTTCATTACACCACAGATTCAAGGAAAATATACAAATACCCAATCTTTATGCTGGAGGGGATGTGGGGCTCAAAATGCAGACCACTCACATATGTTTTGGAAATGCTGCAAAATCTCATCATTCTGGAAATCTATACATGCGACAATACAGAGGATATTAGGATATAATATACCAATGAACTGTAACCTGATGTACCTATGTGATCTTAAAAGAGACAATGTTATACAGGCGGGAGGACAGATATCTAGTTAAAATCTTGTTGATTGCATGTAAAAAAACAATCACAAAAAAATGGCGATCAGAAGTTCTTCCTGACCAAGAGCAATGGACTGACATTATTGAGGACATACGTATGATGGAAAAACTAACATATCGACAAAGAATGCAAGAAGGACTATGGGAAAAAAAATGGCGGAAATGGACACACTACAAAGTGCAACAACGAGACAGATATTGAAAGAATAACCAAAGACGCTGGAAAAAACCAGAAGAATTAAGAGATGGAAACTAATAACTTGATGCTCCAACATTTGTCCCCCCCCCCCTTTTTTTTTTTTTTCTTTTTCTTTTTTACTCTAGCCCCTTTGTTTTTTTAAATGTAGACTGTGATCTGAATGCAATATATATAATGAAAAATGAATAAAAATCTTAAGTTACAAAAAAAGCTTGCACCTCACAAACAAACGTTTGGAAAGCGCCAAAGCTCAAGTCACTTGAGCCCATGCTTCTGAAAGACATGGTTTTTGAAAAACCACATTATGTACGCAAGAAGAGGCCAGTAGGACCAAGTCAAGCTGCAAGGTCATTGTTTACACCAGATCATTAAAAAAAATGATCAAGTGAGTCTAACCCTTGAGGAACTCACAAATGCATTTTTTTCTTCTTGTACAACTTCTGCAGCCCTCCAGTATGCCTTGACAGAATCGAGTGCCGCATACCAAGCACATGATGACATACATTAAATGTGGGTAGATTTGAGGAAGTCTCAAGCCTTCCATTATTACCAGCACCACTCCCTGAATTTGCCTCACATTTTGATTCAGCTGATGCACTCTGGCAGCATATGCCTGTATATACATTTGCCGAGGTTGACTTAATAGAATTAGCACAAAGGACCAGATGGACCTGCGAAAAGTGGAGAAAGCAGAGATTGGGCAGAATCACTGCATCAAAGGTACATCCAGTGATGACAAAATTTAGGGCTGGCAAGCTGCAGGATTCCAAGTCTCTACTGGATAGTGTGCTAGGCCTGACAACAGTCAATCATGACATTCCTGCATTAAAATATGGCAGACAAAATGAACCCCTTGCTATGGACATATACAGGGAAAGATCAAAAAAAAAAAAAAAGCATGTGAACTTCAAAGTGGAAAAATGTGGACTCTTTGTTCGGTCTTGTGAAGTCCACATTGCTGCCTCTCCAGATGGTTTGGTGTCCTGTGACTGCTGTGGTATGGGTGTCTTGGAGATCAAATGTCCAATCTCTCAGGCAGGAAAAACTGTAGAAGAGCTAAACATAGACTATCTAATGAAGGAAGGGGACACTCTACACCTGAAATCCAGTCATTCTTATTATTCCCAATTGCAGTATCAGATGGGGGTGACTTGTAGAAAATGGTGTGATTTTGTTGTATACACACAATGTGATGCTTTTATTGAAAGAATCAATTTTGATGAGATGTTATGGCATGAACTGTGTACTGCAAGCACTGCATTCTTCTGGGACATAGTTATACCTGCAATGATCCCACCAAGACAAGACAGTGATAAACAAAATTAATGTTTAAATTTCTTTTATTGCAATAAAATGCAAAAGACATATGCATATTGTGCAAACATAATATTACAGTGACAAATTTTCTTGAATAAACACTTAAAATTCCCAAGAAATGCAAAGATTTACAGTAAGTTTTGATGCATGTGTATCTATTTGTAACACTTCACAAATAAATTTATACCCATAAACGAATGATGTGTTTTAGACCATGGCTGTAGAACAATTATATTAATCACTGTGAACCATTATCTTAGATGATTAGTTGACAATTGTCATTACAAATTAAAGTAGATGTGATAAAAGATTACTGATGGGAAACCTAATATTTACAGTTAAGAATGTGAAGTACAGGAACATGTCCAGGTAATTTACAAACCCAATAAAAAGAAGTAAAGTCAATCATTACCCTGGGCTATAGCTACAGGCAGAAACTAATATTTGTATGTCATAAGGTTGTTTTTTTTTACTTCATATGATATTGGTTTACAGTTTTAATTACAAGGATTTATAACTATATACACTACCGTTCAAAAGTTTGGGGTCACTTAGAAATTTCCTTATTTTTGAAAGAAAAGCACTTTTTTCAATGAAGATAACTTTAAACTAATCAGAAATACACTCTATACATTGCTAATGCGGTAAATGACTATTCTAGCTGCAAATGTCTGGTTTTTGGTGCAATATCTACATAGGTGTATAGAGGCCCATTTCCAGCAACTATCACTCCAGTGTTCTAATGGTACAATGTGTTTGCTCATTGTGTCAGAAGGCTAATGGATGATTTGAAAACCCTTGTGCAATCATGTTAGGCCTGCAATGCTGTAATTGCTGCAAATGGAGGATTCTTTGACGAAAGCAAAGTTTGAAGGAAAAAATTATTATTTCAAATACAAATCATTATTTCTAACCTTGTCAATGTCTTGACTATATTTTCTATTCATTTTACAACTCATGGTGGTAAATAAGTGTGACTTTTCATGGAAAACACAAAATAATTGTCTGGGTGACCCCAAACTTTTGAACGGTAGTGTAGATACTGTTACTTCTTTATCTGTAACAAATAAAAATGTTAACTAGTGAATTAAGAGTTTTTTTCCTGGTAAAATAGGAAGAAGGTACAAAATATCTGAATTACAATTTATACTACTAAGGGTGGCAGCAAGTTGCATAAGGCAGCACAAATCATGTCATCAAACAATGGAGCCATTGTTAGTGGCAGTGTATGGCTAATGATTTTAAACCATTTAATGCAGTTTATGGCACGTTCAACGTAAATGCGTGCATTTGCAATTTTCTTTGTTTTGGTGACATTGTCTTTGCACATCTGGTTCTTTCCAGAACTTGATGGGGGTATAAGCAATGATGCTCCTTTGTACAATAAGTCTTCTTTGATCGTAAAACCCCGGTCAGCCATGATGACACTCTTAGGATCTATAAGATCCAGGAATCCAGAATTCTGAATGATGTGTCGATCTCTAGTTCTCCCTCCCCAACACTTTGAAACAAAGGAGATGTGGCTGTTTGGTGCAATGGCAATTAAGTACTTAAGTGTGTTGTGGTGCTTATAGTCTAACCAAGTAGCTGCCTGAAGCTTTAAATCTCCTGGCCGTTCTATGAAAGTTTCAGAACAATCAATAATACATCAAAGATTTGAGTACAAGGGTGCCAAAGCCTTCGGCATCATTCGCTGTACTGACATTTTGTCTGGCCAGAAGACTAGGTTTTTCAGTAGGGTTGCGAGTAACTTTATTACTCGAAAAAAAACATTTTCGAAAAGGTGCTTGGACTTATTCCGAAGATGCTTGACAGAAACTTGCCGTGAACTCCAAGTTGAAGTTTCATTAGGACCATTAGTAGTTGGGTCTGAATGGACAGTTTGTTCTTGGGTCCAGACTTCTGCGGTGTCCTGCAAAATTTACATCGAACCTTTGTCGATACGATCCTGCTAAGACCATCCCATTGCCGCATATTACTTGCTCATGGAGATACCAAATGTAGAAGATCGAAGAAACTGGCCCTGTTTGGTAGGCCTGTGTTAAGGCGAACTTTTTTGTCTGTGCCAATGTATTTTTCGCTTGGGGCTACTTTACTTTTCTTAGATTTTTTTAAATGTCAGATCCTCTAACTTGGCCGTTAAATTTCTGATTTGTAGATCTTTCTTTCTGCAACCTACACACTCACAACTGGTGGAGCAGTCACACTCATAGCTGTATGTGTGGTCTGAAGATACTGCCGCATTCTCTGAAAAATGTTTTCTTCATTCATGTCCAGTGGTGAGGCACTATTATCTGCAACAAAAATACACAATAAATAGAAACTTGCATATTTGTATATTTATTTTTTAATTTATTCAGTTTATATGAACATTTGATCAAATTAAAATAAAGTTACTTTCAAGCGCTTCTCTTCGTGAGCAAATTCCAAGGTGCTTAAATATATTTAAGAAACATGTATGAACATTTTATATATGAACATAAATAAGCTTAATAATGTTAAATTTAATATGCACTTTCAGTGATTTTATATGCAGCCATGTTTTTAATTTTAAAAAATTCAAGTGCAGCAGAATAACAGTGCAAAACTCTTAAAACCTACCAGTACTTGGCAGAATTTTCTTTTTGGAAGCTGGAATGGCAAATCTTGTTGTTGGCTCTTTCCGCTTCTTTGTAGTGGATTGACGAGGCTGATGTCCTGCAAGAACAATTATTTATGGCAAATTAATTTTTTTATCCACATGAAGAAATGCATGATTATTTTTAACATATTAAATGAATTTTCTGTTAATGAACACAATGAAAGTGTATTTGTTGGCAACAGTAACAACACAATAATTAAAAACATCAGTATGCCAACAATAACAATTTTTCATAACGTAATATAGGCCTAGGCATTTCATTTTAAAAATATTTTTGATAAAATATTACAATGTAGAATTACACTGAATGCCTTTGCATTTACATTGTTAAAGGTGTATTAGACTTATTATAGGCCTACCTAAGTTCAAACAGGATCTGGATATTCTTTCGAAGGTTTGCCTCCAATAAAATGTACCGAACAAACTCTGCTGTTTCTCATTGGTTCCCAACGCTTGCCAGTACTTCAGATTCTTCCGATTTACCTATAAAAAAGAAACCAAATATAATATCTTTAACCCCTTGCACTCTGGTCAATTTCCCTAAAAACGCCAAAAAGTAACGTACCCAAAGTAAATCAAAAGCTGTTCTTCAACCCTTTGCAGCATCTTCATGGGGTTGGTCTCATTTAAAAGAAAACACTTTGAATTTTTTGGCAAAACAGTCATAATCTCTCTAAGTGCTCCTGCCACTGAGTAACAGTCATCTAAACATACTGAACTTGAAGAAAAATTAAATTTCGCCTGCGTGTTTTTTTGGATACAAATGCTTGCAAATAACACACAGCTGTCAGATCCGGGCTGGAAAATGCAACAGAAATGTAGAACCAAGTGTTATCTAGCTGAGGTCAAAATTTTGTAACAATACCACAAAAAATGACTATATTACACAGCTTTTTTCTTAGGTTATTCCCAGGCGTTTTTGAACTGTGCCAATTGTGCCAAATGGCACAGTTTGGAGAAACATCTGTAACTTTTGAATGATTCAATATAGAAGCTTCATCTTGGCTCTAATGAAAGGTGAAGGGCTGTGTGTGTGTTGGGGGGGGGGTTGTTTATTCATTCATGAATGAATGAATGAACAAACCAAGCTCCCCACACACAAAGAAGCATGCCATGTAAAAAATGTGTGGCTTTTTTTTTACAAGAAAAAATAACCTACAGTGCAATAAAAATTATACTAAAATATCTGTAATGTAGAAGATAACAACTCCCCCCCCCCCCGCGCTACAGAGGACGGACATCGTCCATCGACACATCACAGACCGCAGCCGTGTGCAGCGGTCTACTATGCACAGTTGTACTACAATATCTGCAATAATATCTGCAATCCGCTACAAAAGAGTAGCGGGGGGTGGGGGGGCGTTCATGGTCTGGACGTGGCGCACGGACCGTGTCCAGTCCGTGCGCCGTGGTACACAGTCTGTGCGCCACGATCTTCATGTAGCGATGACGCAACAGTTGTAATTTAACCGATCGCTCAAAAGTCATTTGATTACAATTTTCAGGGATAAAGAATAATTTAGCTTATAACACTTACCTGTCCACAACAGCAGTGTCGCTGGCGAACTTCTCTTCCTCATTGTCAGACGAACATGATGCTGGTCCGCTTGTTATGACTCGTGGTTCTGGTCACGCGACTCGGTCAAACCATAATTCCATTATTGCGGTTTTGCACTTCCATGATTGCGGTTTTGGCGAATGATTTTTCAAAACAAATAAGAACAGTAGTAAGAAAAAAAGACTGGTGAACGCGTGTGTGTCACCCAGCTGCTTACACAAAACAGATTTTACGCAAGGGACGCGCGCTTTCGAACTTCTGTGCTTCAATTGGCTCGCTGTATTCGCAGCCGTTGGTAGGCGGGTCCTTCTTGCTAGGTTTTCAGTCATTGGTTCTTCAAGGTTTCAGAAACCCAATTCAAGGCTCTTCTTAGTCAAATGAGAGGTCAATCACATCTAAACCAATCAAAGCACTCCTTTGGCTTTCTGTTCGCGGCTGTGTCTGTAGTGGAAGAACGGAAATGCAGCTTTTTTTTTCTCAGTGCGCACTAGGACGCACAGTGTGTGTCCTAGGGCGCCCTTGTGCGCCCTAGGACGCAGAGACGTGACCGCCCGCGGTATCCTGGAGTGCAAGAGGTTAATAAAGGCACTGCTGAAATATACACTTATATCTGTCACGGAGTAGGCCTATAGTATATGTACTTTTCTTGGTTTTGTTTTTAAAGCCATAAGCCTATAGCCCTATAAAAAGGTTGTTCTAGTGTAAAACTTAATTATTTAAAGACAAAGTGCTAAGTAGAGAATTCTTAAATGGTTTTCAAAAATGATGCAAAAAATAAAGGATGGTAGATTTTGACAGCCAAAGAGGCAGATTTCATACACCCTTTGTCATGATGTGGGACCCTAGAGTCTTTTGCTATGACCATCATTGCTGATGATTAGGCCTAATTGCTTATTAAATCACCAAAGGCCTATCGATGTAAAGCCAGATCAAATTCATTTTTCTACACATTGTATTACATTGCATGTGTAGGAAAACGTTAATTTTGGACAACCTCTAGTGAACCCTCAGAAACAGTGTGGATTAGATGCTAATGGCAAATGTGAATATTCTTAATAAATGTACCTAAGAGACTATAATTTAATGATTAATAGTAAATGGGAGCATTTATAGGGAATGTATTAAAGTACTGAATATGCACTGTCTAGATATGAGCTGTCAATGGAAGTAGTAGCGTTTCTACGCCAGAGGTGGCGCTCAGTAATGTTAAGACACTGTGTAGTGTGAGAGAACACCATAGAAGAAGAGTGTAGGCGCTCTAGTGAGAGTGTTCTAGTGAGAGTGTTCTAGAGAACGTTCGAGAGAGAAGTCGAGAGCGAGTGTAGAGAGAGTGTTGAGACAAGATGGTGTCTAACTATGTGCTGTGTAAGTGATGTGCCGTGCCGTGTGAGCTGGGAGAAGTCAATAAACAGTCGCTGCAAAGTCTAACAGCTTGGCTCAATCATCCTTCCTCCCCTTCGCCCCTCCTGGGTGTAACACATAGGTGTAACATTAATAAAATTTTGACATGCAGTTTAGGCTACAATAGGGCCTACATCGATTGTTATAGCTCTAGATAGATTGTTTTCCTGACGGTTGTAGGCCTACCTATTGCCCATTTTCATGTCAATTAGGCTAGAACTTGAACAATACATAACACTATTTAATTATGTTATAACATAGACTTACTGCTTTAATCTTTACGTCCGTCCGGATCCTTCAGCTCCGTGGGGAATGTATATAATGTGAATGGCGGCGGACATGTGCACATGCTGGTCCCGAAGTTAGAGGCATGGATGCTGCAAGCTTGCTTTTCCCACCGCTCCAGATGATACATGCCGTTCCCACACTTAACTACGGCACAATGTGCACCTGGCATGACGACGATTGAGAGCTTGAAGCAGACTTTAAACGCAATTGTTTAGGTGTGACAGCACTGTTTCTATATAAAATCAAGGCGGCTACCGGAATGTTTGGTAGTCGTGAACTTTGATCTCACATAGTCCGCACATGCGCACTCGTAATGTGAAAGTCGCTTATTGTGGGACCTTATATAGACAGGTGTGTGCCTTTCCAAATCATGTCTTTCCAAATCTTTCTTCTTCTACATGGCAGCCGGGATGGTCACACTTTTTCAGTGCTGAGACAAAGTTGCTGATTTTGCCACTAAAATAACTAACCAACAGCAAATACCTGATCGGCATTTGTGACACACACGCACGGGCTGAATTTCCACCTTGGTTGAAATACCCCTTTATTCGCCTTTCACCGGGCTCTGTGAGTAAACTGATTAGCTTTTCTTTTCGTGGTTCGCTGCTACGCTTTACCCGAAGCGTTTGCTAAGCTAACACTAGTCGTAGCACCTAACACCGACACGAAGCGACTCTGTCCCCGATGATTGGGGCTCGCCGGAGGAACTAACCGAGGCAACAGTTGGACGGGAGCCGGATCGGAGTTCGGGTGCAGCGGTGGTGGGAGACGGGGACCAGTGGAGGACCACTGGGGCCCCAGCCAGACAAGAGCCTGAGTCGGAGCCCAGTTACAGCGGCGGGGCTCAGCGGAGGATCTACTGAGGAAGACGGCGGTAGGTGGCGGGCTCAGCGGAGTAACTACCGGGACCCCAGCTGGACAGGAGCAGGATCGGAGCTCAACTACAGCGGCGGCGGGCGGCGGGACTCGGTGGAGGAGCGGCCGGTACCCCGGCTGGACAGGAGCTCAATTGCAACGGGACTAGCAGCGGAGGGGGCTAGCTGAGGCCCAGCTAGATTTGAGGTCGGTTGGATCGGATACTGGCGACACCAGCAGAGATTGTTTTTACTATCAACAGGTCAGTAAAAATGCCACCAAAGAAGGAGGAAATGGAAGAGATCAAAAAATCTCTGAACTTCTTGTCAGAAGAACTGACCAAAGTGGCTAGTCAGCAGGCTAAAATAATAGGGCTAGTGGAAGAAGTCCGAGAATTAAAATTAACAATTAAGGAAAAAGACAAAAAAATTGCGGACTTGGAGCGACGCGTCGAGGATCTTGAACAATGTTCTCGTATGGATGATCTAATTATAAGTGGACTAGACATTAAATACCAATCATATGCTCATGCTACAGCAGGATTGAGAGGTGAGGAGGCTCCCGCAAGTGAATGTCTCTATGGAAAACCAGGTGCTTCAGTTCCTTGATTGTAGAAATATAAAGGTCGAAGCAAATGCAATTTCAGCCTGTCATGCTTTACCCAGAAAGGACAATAAAACAAAGAAATCAATTGTGATGCGCTTTGTGAACAGAAGGGTAAAGAATGACATACTGAGGCAGGCCAGAAAGCTACGGGGAACAGAAGTTTACCTAAATGAACATCTAACAAAAACTAATGCTGAAATAGCACGGCAAGCACGGATGCTGAAAAGACAAAATAAGATACAGGCAACATGGACAAGAAATTGTAGAGTTTGAATCAAACTAAATGGAAAACCTGAGGAAGCAAAGAGTATAATAATCACAGAGATCACTGACTTAAATAAATATAGATGAACACTGATTAAGAAAATTAAGAGACTATGATAATCCATATCTACACACACAGCAAGAATAGTTCTTCTGTGACACCATGTCAATGTACTTAAAAAAACAAAAACAAAAAACAAACAAAACTTATGATTGACTTGAGTAGACATCAATTATCCCCAGTTGGAGGAAGTCATTTGACAGAGTGAGGAAATTCAAACTTTGAAAATATGCCATTATGCTGAACATAAACTACAAGAGATGGAGAATGATATTGATCCTGATAACCACTTTTTCAATAATATTCATAATTATTGTGAATATTACACTGAAAAGCAATTCAAAAGTCAAGTGCAACTAGATGGTAAACTATCAATAATACACTTCAACAGCAGAAGTCTTAACAAAAACTTTCCACAGATTCAGGACTATTTAAAACAGCTGGACAGAAAATTTACAGCTATCGCAGTCTCTGAAACTTGGCTTAATGAAGAGCAGGCTCCTCTGATGGCAATAGAGGGATATCAGATGTTTCATATTAACAGATCTCAAAAAAAGGGTGGTGGTGTTGCACTGTATATTGATGGCCTGTATAGGTGTAAGCTTGTAAATGGAATGTCCTTTGCACTACCAGGGATTTTGGAATGTGTTACTGTTGAGATTGACCAAGATAAAACAAAACATCTAATTATAAGTTGTATATATAGAACGCCGGGAACTTGCTTTGAGACATTCAGAGATAAATTAGTCGAGCTGTACAATAATATTACTAGTAAGAAAATGGTAGTAATTTGTGGAGATTTCAATATTGATCTACTAAATCCATATCTGTAGCGGTTTGATTAAACCCCCCACAACACACAAACAGAACACAGAGACAGTCAGCTCGCACTCCTGGGGTTTGTTCCGCTGCATGCTGAGTTTACAGCCTTGAAGTTAAAGTGTTCGTGCATTTTGTCCTTACTGTGACCTAGAGACTCAGATCAATATGTAGATGTGCTTGTTAGCCTCTTTGTCTGACACTTGGAGCGAGGTCTAGCTAATCTGCCCATTGTGATGTATGTCTTACAAATGCAAATACCTCCTGCCTGTTCGGTTATTGCTTTGATCATTCTAACTGTGGGGTATGTCCCTTTGATGTATTGTTATGGTCAAGTATTTAAGGTGCAACTCTGTAACGCAATCTCTCTCTCACTCTGATCCTGCAACTGGTAGACACACCGTGTCCACCTCTTCTTCTTCACTGAGAGCCTGAGGAATTCGGCTTCAGCCTGCTCACGCTATGGGCTGGAGCCGAGTTCCTGTGACGGCGGTATGATTTAATAAAACCTGCTTAAAACCACAGCAACGCTGCTTATTTTTTCATGCCGCCTCACTGGTGACCCCTCGAACACGCACACGTTTTGTGCGAATGCAACCTTCCGAGCTGGACAGCCGCACAGCTGCGCTTGTGACCCCTTGAAGACGCACACGTTTTGTGCGACGCAGCCTTCTGATTTGGATGGCCACGCCGGCGAACCGACGCTGAAAAAAACGAGCGGCCAGCGAACGCAACACCCGGGCATGAATGCTCCGTCGCAGCGGCCTACTGGTCCGCCCTCCCTGCGGCTTCAGGGAGACTTCGACGCGGAGCCAACACAGGCGAGCCGTTCTCCGGACATCACTCACGACCGGGTAAACTGCAGAAAACGTCATGGCGCGACCCTCGCCTGAGATCGGGACGTCCACGCTGGACTGGCCGCTCTCACTGAGAGCGCACGCACCTCGTCCTCTCTCCACGACGGCAACCTCCAGGGCTGACGGGGAGCGCAGCGCGTGGAACTGAACGCACCATGGCCGCACAAGCGACAACGATCGTCTCCTCCCTCTCACCGCTCCAACGCAGCTGCACGAGCCCGGGGCACAAAGATCGTCTATTGCCTCACACCGCTCCAACGCGTCTCCACGAGCCCGAGGGACGGAGATCGTCTACTTCCTCACACCGCTCCAACGCAGCTGCATGAGCCTGAGGAACAAAAGATCGTCTATTCCCTCCCGCCGCTCCAACGCATCTGCACGGGCCTGAGGGACTAAAGATCGTCTTTTTCCTCTCACCGCTCCAACGCACCATGGCCGATCTACAGCAACAGCTCAACCTGGATTTTATCGCCGCCGTCTGCGCCGATTTCCACCAAGTTTCTGCACCCTGACTCGCCACTCCAGCGGCCCACCCACGCCACGGAACCCCCGCGCACGCTCGGGGAGTTACAAGGACGGCGCACCACGCACGGGACAAGTAACTGCTCCACAGACCGCCTTCCTCCTTCGCCGCTGCCTTTCAGGGCTGCTCGCTCACCTGAGGCACGCATGCAGCATACTGGAAGGATTTGTTAACAGTCTCAGCCACGCCAGAGACCGCCATCGTCCTCCGCCGCTGCTCACAGAACCTTCAGGGCTGCTCGTTCACCTGAAGCAAGCACGCAGCTCGCCACTGGATTTTTTAATGGTCTTAACCACGGCACAAAGGGATTTCAGCCGTCAGCTGCTCCCGGGGGTTTTGGGGTTGCTTCGGCACCTGAAGCCAACAGTCCCTCTGCTTTGTTTACTTTTTTTTTTTTTTCTCTTGCAGCCGCTCCTGCTTTTCTTCATGGCCACGAGAGGAGTCAGAGACTAATTTTTCTTCTTCTGATCTCTGCATGTTCAGACGGGACATCGCGGAGCAGCAAACACTTTTGGCGCGACTACCCCCCCCTCCTCCTGCACAGAGCTTTTCCCTGCTCGCTGCCCAGACTGCAACATCGAGGTCACGGTCCCCTACCGTTTCCCTCTTGGGGGGGAGCAGTGTAGCGGTTTGATTAAACCCCCCACAACACACAAACAGAACACAGAGACAGTCAGCTCGCACTCCTGGGGTTTGTTCCGCTGCATGCTGAGTTTACAGCCTTGAAGTTAAAGTGTTCATGCATTTTGCCCTTACTGTGACCTAGAGACTCAGATCAATATGTAGATGTGCTTGTTAGCCTCTTTGTCTGACACTTGGAGCGAGGTCTAGCTAATCTGCCCATTGTGATGTATGTCTTACAAATGCAAATACCTCCTGCCTGTTCGGTTATTGCTTTGATCATTCTAACTGTGGGGTATGTCCCTGTGATGTATTGTTATGGTCAAGTATTTAAGGTGCAACTCTGTAACGCAATCTCTCTCTCACTCTGATCCTGCAACTGGTAGACACACCGTGTCCACCTCTTCTTCTTCACTGAGAGCCTGAGGAATTCGGCTTCAGCCTGCTCACGCTATGGGCTGGAGCCGAGTTCCTGTGACGGCGGTATGATTTAATAAAACCTGCTTAAAACCACAGCAACGCTGCTTATTTTTTTCATGCCACCTCATATCAACAAAATGTAATTACAGAGATCATGAATTCTATGTACAGCATGAGTCTATATCCCACAATAACACATCCCAGTAGAATCACAGTTCACACTGCTACACTTATTGACAACCTGTTGTTAATATTATTGATAAGAAAATAGAAAGTGGATTATTGATAAATGATATAAGTGACCAGTTGCCAACCTTTGCACTTATCCATGGCCACACGGGGGCCAATACAGAAAAATTTTTAAAATCGTTCAGATACAAATCACAAAATGCAATCAGTTCTTTTAAAGAGGACTTGCTGAAGCAAGACTGGACAAAAGTCTATGTATCAGATGTTAATGAAGCCTATGACACATTTATAAACATTGCAACCACTCTTTATGAAAAAAATTGTCCATTAGTAAAGAAAAAGCCTAAACATAAATTTGCCGATAAGCCATGGTTAACCAAAGGATTACAAAAGGCGTGTAAAAAGAAAAATTTATTACCCTATATAAAGCTTTCCTAAAGAAAAGGACAAAAGAAGCAGAGCAGCGGTATAAAACATACAAAAATAAGGTGACATACTGTATATAATAAGATGTAGTAAAAGAGACTATTACAGTAAAGAACTGGAGAAAAACAGAGACAATATTAAAAATACATGGACAATACTTAACAATATTCTTGGAAATAAAAACAGAAATACAAGCTACCCAACCGATTTTTCAAAAAATAAAACGACTCAGAGTGTGAATGCAGTCTCACCTGCAGATGAATTTAATAACTTTTTACCTCCGCCAAGGAGGTAATGTTTTTGCCGGGGTTTGTCTGTTTGTCTGTCTGTCTGTCTGTTTGTTGGTCTGTTTGTCTGTCTGTTGGTTAGCAAGATAACTCAAAAAGTTTTGGACGGATTTCGATGAAACTTTCAGGCGTTGTTGGAAATGGTACAAGGAAGAACTGATTAAATTTTGGTGGTGATCCGGATCACCGTCCAGAAGAAAACCGCCATTTACGGAAAATGCCATTTTCGGGAATAACTGTCGTCGGCCTCCGTCGGTCTATGATGACCATGGAAGAGAATCCTAAACGTCTACTCTGCTGGAACAGTACCGCCTGTGGCTGAACAGGCCGATGCGCGAATGGCAGTCCCTGTCACACAGGTCGCACTTGTGGGTGGTCTCCGTGCTGCTGGGTCTGTGGCGGTTCTTCCTGCGGGTCCTTTTTTCATCTGCAGCAGCAGTCAGTCTCTCTTCACCCGCCTTGAGCTGTCTGGTCAGGGTGCCTCTCCATTTGGAGCGGTCCGTTGCAAGGTCCTCCCAGCGCTCTGTGTTGATCTCCAGGGCCTTCATGTCTCTCTTGCAGACGTCTCTAAAACGCAGCTGTGGGCGGCCAACGTCTCTCTTGCCAGTTGCCAGTTCTCCATAGAGGACGTCTTTGGGGATTCTGCCATCCTCCATACGGTGAACGTGGCCTAGCCAGCGGAGCCTGCGCTGTCTGAGTAGAGTGAACATGGAGGGAAGGCCGGCGCGGGACAGAACTTCTGTGTTGGGCACTTTGTCCTGCCAGGATATGTCCAGGATGTGGCGAATGCAGCGCAAGTGGAAGGAGTTCAGTCTCTTTTCCTGCCGGGCGTATGTTGTCCACGTCTCACTCCCATAGAGCAGTGTGCTGATGACGCAGGCGTTGTACACTGCCATCTTCGTCTTGACAGAGAATTTGGGATTCTCCCACACTCATGCGGTGAGGCGAGCGAGTGTGAAGGCTGATTTTCCAATCCTCTTGTTGATCTCTGTATCAAGGGAGAGGTTGTTGCTGATCGTGGACCCCAGGTACGTGAACTGATTCACGACCTCCAGCTCGTAGTCGTCAATGGTGATGGTTGGTGGTGCTTCCGTGCCTTGCGCCAAGACGTTAGTCTTCTTCAGGCTGATGGTAAGCCCGAAGTCCTTGCATGCCTGGGAGAAGCGGTCCATAAGGGTCTGAAGCTCCTGCTGTGTGTGGGTTGCGACTGCAGCGTCGTCTGCGAACAGCATGTCTCTGATTAGAGCCTCGCGTACTTTGGTTCTGGCTTTCAGGCGGGCGAGGTTGAAAAGCCTGCCGTCAGATCTTGTGTGCAGGTAGATTCCCTCTGTTGCTGTGCTGAAGGCATGCCTCAGGAGCATAGCAAAGAAAATCCCAAAGAGGGTTGGCGCAAGTACACAGCCCTGTTTCACTCCGCTGCGTATGCTGAAAGGCTCTGAGACGTTGCCATCGTGCTGCACTATCCCCTGCATGTTGGTGTGAAACGATTCAATGAGGCTTTGCAACTTTGGTGGGCATCCTATCTTTGGCAGGATCTTGAAAAGGCCCTCTCTGCTGACCAGATTGAACGCTTTGGTGAGGTCGATGAAGGCGACGTACAGGGGCATGTTCTGTTCTCTGCATTTCTCCTGGAGTTGGCGGATGGAGAATATCATGTCTACCGTCGATCGCTCAGCGCGGAAGCCACACTGAGACTCGGGGTAGACACGTTCGGCAAGCTTCTGTAGACGAACGAGAACAACTCGTGCGTAGACTTTGCCAACAACGCTGAGGAGGGAGATGCCCCTGTAGTTGTTGCAGTCGCTTCTCTCCCCTTTGTTTTTGTAGAGGGTGATGATCTTGGCGTCCCTGATGTCCTGTGGTACGGCACCTTCCTTCCAACACTGGCAGAGGACGTCATGCAATGGCAGCAGTAGGGCGGTCTTGCAGTGCTTGATCAGGTCGGGGGGTATGCCGTCGTTGCCGGGTGCCTTGCCAGCAGCCAAGCTATCAATGGCCTTGCTGAGTTCGTCGATGGTTGGCTCGGCGTCAAGTTCGTCCATGGATGGCAGGCAGTCGATGGCATCAAGGGCTGACGGTGTCACGGTGTTCTGTCTGGAGTAGAGGTCGGAGTAGTGTTCCACCCATCTCTCCATCTGCTTGTTCTTTTCTGTGATCATCTCCCCAGTGGAGAATTTGAGGGGGGCCGTCTTGCTCTGAGCCGGACCAAGTGCTTTCTTGATGCCATCGTACATACCACGGATGTTCCCTGTTATGGCAGCGGTTTGAATGTCTTGGCTGAGCTGAGTCCAGTACTCGTTGGCACAGCGCCGAGCAGTCTGCTGAACTTTGCTTCTCGCAGCCCTGAGAATCTGGAGATTCTTCTCGTTTGGGTACTTCTTGTACTCAGCAAGTGCTGAGCGCTTGGCTTCAATGACGGGGGTCATCTCGGTCAACTTGGCATCAAACCAGTCCTGTGACTTCGAGGTCTTCCTCCCAAAGGTAGCCAAGGCTGTGCGGTGGATGGTGTTTCGCAGCTGTTCCCACTACTGCTTTGCAGATTCTCCTTCTTGTGGTACACCAAGTTCCTTCTCAAAGGTGGAGGCAAACTGCTCAACAAGTTCTGGTTGAGCCATCTTGCTGGTGTCAATCCGTGCCTTTCCAGGTTGTCTAGCACGATGGAATTTCTTCAGCTGCAGCTTGACCTTGCAACACACCAATGAATGGTCTGTGTCGCAATCTGCACTCTGGAACGAACGGGTGATTAGCACGTTCTTCAGTGAGGTGCGCCTGGTCAGGATCAAGTCCAGCTGGTGCCAGTGCTTTGAGCGTGGATGTTGCCAGGAAACCTTGTGTTGGGGCTTGGTCTTGAAGAACGAGTTTGTGATGCACAGATCGTGATATGTGCAGAACTCGAGCAGCCGCTGTCCGTTGTCATTCATTCTGCTCACGCCAAAAGGTCCAAGACAGGAGGGCCAGGAGTCGTGGTCAGCACCCACTCTGGCATTGAAGTCTCCAAGGAGAATTGAGTTGTTCAGAGTTGGGGACGATCCTGACAGTTGTTGCGAGATTCTCGTAGAACTCGTCTTTTGCCTCTGGTGTGGCTGTCAGTGTTGGGGCATACACACTGACGAGGGTGACTGGGCCTTGAGTGGTGTTCAGGCGGAGGGTGAGGAGTCGAGCAGAGCCAGTGCTGCTCGGTTCCACCATCTTCAGCAAGGTGTTCTTCACTGCAAAGCCCACTCCGTGTTCCCTGTGTTTGTCACTGCCCTTTCCCTGCCAGTAGAACGTGTAGTCCTTCTCTCTCAGTGTGCCTGCGTCAGCCAACCGTGTTTCCTGGAGAGTGGCGATATCCACTCCCAGTCTCTTCAGCTCATTATTGATGATGGCAGTCTTCCTGGTGTCGTTGATGTCCTTGAGGTTAGTAGCAAGTCCTGTCATCATAGTGCGGACGTTCCAAGTTCCCAGTTTTAGAGTTGGTCTCTTTTGTTTTATTGTCTTGCCTGGTGCGAAAGTTCTCAGCCTGCTGTTCGGATTTCTCCTCATCCCCATGCACCCAATGAGGAAAGCAAGCTGTGGCGGGACATCACCTTATTGGCTGGGGGCTGCCCAGCTTGAGGCGGGCGGTAGCTGTCCAGTGAGATCCGATGATCCCTCCCACCGTCGGGAATAACCCCTGGCGCCGAGCTCTACGCCAATTGAGCGGTGGCTTATAACCGGTAACTGTCATTCCCCGTGTTTTGTCTACGCCAAAGGCGAAGCTGGAGTGTCCTCTCCAGTGATCCAGTGTTCTACCTTCCAGCGTTGGGTGTTGGTAGGATTCAAGCCTGGGCAGGAAGATATGGAGGATAAGATGTTGCCCATGCAGCATGTCCCCCCTCTCCACGTCACTGATGAATCCAAAGGAACAGCAGGGCTGCTACAGTTTGGCACCAGCGCCGTTGCAGGAGCTGCCAGAACGATGTTGAGCACAACATAGAACTGCCTTAGGGGCTCCGACTCCAGATTTTTCCTCAGGGTTGACTCCCGAAGCCTTTCCCGTGACCGGGTATGCCGCAAGGCAGCGGAGGTTTGAAATCGGGGTTTACCTTCCCCTAGATGGGCTACCTTCCCAGGTTGACGAGCCACCATCTACCCGAAGCATCTGGTTTTAAGGCGCCAGAGATCCGCCCTTGCCCCTTCTCCTATTAGTAAAAGCAGTTCCGCCGGGCTTAGAGACTAAACCACACGTGCAGGCTAGGAGTTGGACTTAGTTGTCAGAGGCTTTTCGAGACGCATGCCATAAGGAGCATTTTATGAGCACTGGGAGCTTAACCCCAGTGCCGCTCCTGGCTATGACAACCTTGGAACCAGTTCGGGAATAACTACTGAACCACTAATCCTATCATTGTCAATCCAATTGCTAGTCATATGTTTTCATGGTCAAGGAATCTGAAAACGTACACACAAACACTGTATGGGGGGAACTGTGGCCGCCATTACGGAAAATGCCATTTTCCTGAATAACTACTGAACCACTAATCCTATCATTGTCAATCCAATTGCTAGTCATATGTTTTCATGGTCAAGGAATCTGAAAACGTACACACAAACACCGTATGGGGGGAACTGTGGCCGCCATTACGGAAAATGCCATTTTCCTGAATAACTACTGAACCACTAATCCTATCATTGTCAATCAAATTGCTAGTCATATGTTTTCGTGATCAAGGAATCTGAAAACGTACACACAAACACTGTATGGGGGGAAATGTGGCCGCCATTACGGAAAATGTCATTTTCGTGAATAACTACTGAACCACTAATCATATTGTCAATCAAATTGCTAGTCATATGTTTTCATGGTCAAGGAATCTGAAAACGTACACACAAACACTGTATGGGGGGAACTGTGGCCGCCATTACGGAAAATGCAATTTTCCTGAATAACTACTGAACCACTAATCCTATCATTGTCAATCCAATTGCTAGTCATATGTTTTCATGGTCAAGGAATCTGAAAACGTACACACAAACACTGTATGGGGGGAACTGTGGCCGCCATTACGGAAAATGTCATTTTCGTGAATAACTACTGAACCACTAATCATATCATTGTCAATCAAATTGCTAGTCATATGTTTTCATGGTCAAGGAATCTGAAAACGTACACACAAACACTGTATGGGGGGAACTGTGGCGCTTGGCGGAGGTCTGCGCTCTCCAAGTGCTTTTCTAGTTTGTTAACATTGGTCCTAATTTGGCTCGAGAAATACCCATTACAGCACCTACAGGCGAAACAATAAGCAAAAACACTGCTATAAAAGACTCCATTTTCATAAAGAACACAGACGAGAGAGAGGTCATTGAAATTGTTAAATCGTTTAAAAGTAAAACATCTCCGGACTGTGATGGTATTGACATGCTCTTAGTCAAAACTATTACTGAATGCTTAGTGAAATCACTGACGTATATCTGTAACCTGTCTCTCCAAACAGGTATATTTCCCAATGCAATGAAAATAGCTAAAGTAATTCCGATATACAAGATGGGTGATAGAGGGGAATTCTCAAACTATAGACCAGTTTCACTATTGCCGCAATTTTCCAAGATACTTGAAAAAATATTCTATAAGCGAGATGACAACTTCATACTGAAGAATAATTTATTGTGTGAGCAGCAATATGGGTTCAGACACAAGAGGACAACTGCATTTGCTCTAATGGAATTTATAGAAAAAATATAAACTGCCGTTGAAAATAAAGAGTATTCAGTTGGGGTATTCCTGGATCTTAAAAAAGCATTTGATACAGTGGATCATAATTTATTATTAAAGAAACTACAAAATTGTGGTATTAGGGGGGTAGCACTGTCCTGGTTATGTAGTTACTTAAAGAATAGATATCAGTATGTATGTGTTGGTAACAAAAACTCACAGTTACTGAAGGTTACTTGTGGAGTCCCACAGGGTTCAGTTTTGGGGCCATTTTTATTCAACATGTATATAAATGATATATGTAAAGTTTCAGAAAAAATGGATTTAATATTGTTTGCTGACAACAGCAAACAGCTATACACTCTATGTGCAACACATCAGATTGATTGTCTTTGATTAATTGTCTATGTTTATTGCACTGTCCCTGTCAAATAAACTAATCTACTACTACTATTATGCAGTGTAAGCAATTTGGAACAACTTTTGGATACACTCAGAAAGGAATTAGGAAAGCTCAAACGGTGGTTTGATTCAAACAAATTAATGCTCAATTTAAGTAAAACAAAATTTATAGTTTTTAACAACCATCACAACAACTTAGTATCTAAACTCAGTGTAAATGGTGTAGAGATTGAAATGGTATCCGAAACTAAATTTCTTGGAGTAATAATTGATAATAAACTGTGTTGGAAGTCACATATTAATTATATTAAAGGTAAAATATCCAAATCAATTGCAATACTACACAGAGTGAAATATTTGCTGAATCAACCCACACTATATACCTTGTATCATTCATTAATACTCCCATACATGACATATTGTACTGAAGTATGGGGAAATACATATAAAACAAACATATATCCAGTCTTTATGCTTCAGAAGAGAGCTATTAGAATAATAATTAGAATAATCATTTATTTATATTTATTATTTAATAATTTATATTATTTTTTAATAATAGAATAATAATTGGCTGCACGGTGGCGCAGTGGTTAGCACTGCGGCAGCACAGTTTACCCTTGGCCGGGGGATCGTGGGGATCGTGGGTTCGATCCCAGCCCCCGACCAACAGTGATCTGTGTGGAGTTTGCATGTTCTCCCCGTGTATGCGTGGGTTTACCCAGGGATTTCTCCGGTTTCCTCCCACATGCCAAAAACATGCAGGTTAGGTTAATTGGAGACTCTAAAGTGGCCCTTGGTGTGAATGTGTGTGAATGGTTAAAAAGGGATGGCGCCGTATTGTGGCTGCTTCATCCATCCAGGTGGTGGATGACCCTTAATTTCTGTAAAGCGTCTTTGAGTGTCTATGATAAAGCGCTATATAAATCTGATGCATTGATTGATTGAATAAACAAAGCTGCTTACAGGGAACCAACAAACCCACTTTTTCTTAAATTAAAAGCTCTCAAGTTGAAAGATCTGGTTGACTTTAAAACTGCAGCAATAATGTTTAAAGTGAAGAATCTATCACTGGCCGCAAATATCCAAAAGTTGTTTCAAATAAGGGAGAAACAATATCATTTCAGAGGAACATGTATATTTCAAAAGCCTTCAGTGAGAACTACCACCAAGCAACACTATGTTTCAGTGCAAGGAGTCAGATTATGGAACGATTTTGGACCTGAATTAAAATCATGTACAACGCTTGGACAATTTAGACAAAAACTAAAGGAAGAAATACTCCAAACATATATACAAGATGACATGTAAAATCACATAAGGATTGTTATATCCAGTCTGTGTTGTGTTGTAGCTTAGTTTTTTTTGTCACATTTTGTCTTAGCTATGTTCTGAATTGTAATTGCTCTTGTTTTGTTTTTCTTTTGATTTCTTGGATGGAATATGGGTGGGCAATATAAGCTGCGGCTTCAGCCATCACCCATTTCGGATAACTTATGTTGAACTGTATAATCAGAGGAGTTATTGTCTAATTTGACCTTGTTGGACCTTGTCTTCCCCCTTTGTAATATTAGTCTGTTTCTTTTAATCTGTACTTTTATCTATCCGAAATAAAGATTCATTCATTCATTCATTCATTCATTCATGTCCAATCAACTGAATTTACCACAGGTGGACTCTAATTAAGCTGTAGAAACATCTGAAGGATGATCAGTAGAAACAGGATGGACCTGAGCTCAATTTTGAGCCTCATGGCAAAGGCTGTAAATGCTTATGTACATGTGATTTCTTAGTTTTTTATTTTTAATAAATTTGAAAAAAAAAAACTTTCACATTGTCATTATGGGGTATTGTGTGTAGAATTTTGAGGGAAAAAATTAATTTAATCTATGTTGGGATAAGGCTGTAACATAACATAAAATGTGGAAAAAGTGAAGCACTGAATACTTTCTGGATGCACTGTAGTTCTCTGATTCTCTGCCATCACACTTCTATTTGTGGATGTGGTTCCTCTTAAATTTAAATATTCTAAACATACCCCGAAACATAACCTGAACATAACCTAGTCAGGAGCAGGTTATGTTGACAGCCTTTGTAACCACAAACCTACTCTGACTTTTTGGAACCGAAAATAATAATAATAATAATAATGCATCGGTTTTATATAGCGCTTTATCATATATACTCAAAGACGCTTTACAAATAGGTACATTATTCATTCACTCCAGACAAACAGTGGTAGTGGCAAGCTACTTCTGCAGCCACAGCTGCCCTGGGGCAGGCTGACGGAAACATGGCAGCCAATCTGTGCCAACGGCCTTTCCGGCCACCACCGAACATTTTTATACATTTATACACATTCATACCCAGTGTTATGGGCACTGGAGGCAATGCGGGTGAAGTGTCTTGCCCAGGGACACAACGGCAGGAAATCAAGGGAGAGCAGGATTTGAACCGCCAACCATCGGGTTATTAGACGACCTGCTCTACCTCCTGAGCCACTGCCGCCCACAGTGCAACTCAAGAGTTGCCACAAACTCTCAGTTAAATTACCCAGATAAGCCACTCAACCTGCTTTCTGGAACAGGGCCCTGATCACATCAACATATCAATATTTTTGTTGTTGCTATAGCCCCACCTACTGACAGCACTTAGTGACATGTTTTTTTGTCTTGTACTTATTTGTCTGACCTTGTTTACCACACCTGCTTCAAACTTGGCCAGAGCATTCTAAACATGACAACAATATCTCATTTCGCACATTTTCATCTTAATGGGATCCTGTAAAATGTCAAACTTTATATCAATACGGCCAGATATTGTATCATCTGACTTGACTCAAATTTCTCACACTTGATACCAGCCCTGGCCTGAATACAAACCTGGCATGTCAGTATTGACTAACAGTCACACCACCACTTATTGACAGCTGAAAGTCAGCCAAATGGCACAAATGCATCCAAACTTTATGGAACTCACATGGTGTGTTGTATACATGAGCAAAAGCATGACGTGTCATTACTGAGTGTGCTATCATGCCATGAAATATAATGAGGAAACTTTATCCATCGCACAACATCAGCGATGAGACTGGCTTTAAATGTATCAATGCGGTGGCCATCAAAGGCCTTGGTCGTGGCCTTCAGCACTGCTTGTGGCTTTAACAATTGCATTTTAAGTGATGGACAGAGGTATACACTCTGAGTATTATTATTATTTGTTCTTATCTTACTTTTTTGTAAATAAAGACATCAACCATCACAAAAATCATTCCCTCTGTCACTGGCTTTGGACCAGTCTTTGACAGTACTATATGTTTTGATTAAAACAAAAAAACATTAATAGTAGTAGAGACTCTAACTGTAAATGTCCTATTTGATATGTTACAATACCTGTTAGTAAAACCTATGTACAGACGTGGACAAAATTGTTGGTACCCCTCTGTTAATGAAAGAAAAACCCAAAATGGTCACAGAAATAACTTGAATCTGACAAAAGTGGTAATAAATAAAAATTCTATGAAAATTAACCAATGAAAATCAGACAATGCTTTTGAATTGTGGTTCAACAGAATTATTTTAAAAAACAAACTCATGAAACAGGCCTGGACAAAAATGATGATACCCCTAGAAAAGATTGAAAACTAGAAAAGCACTCGGAGAGCGCAGACCTCCGCCAAGCGCCACAGTTCCCCCCATACAGTGTTTGTGTGTACGTTTTCAGATTCCTTGACCATGAAAACATATGACTAGCAATTTGATTGACAATGATAGAATTAGTGGTTCAGTAGTTATTCAGGAAAATTGTATTTTCCGTAATGGCGGCCACAGTTCCCCCCATACAGTGTTTGTGTGTACGTTTTCAGATTCCTTGACCATGAAAACATATGACTAGCAATTGGATTGACAATGATATGATTAGTGGTTCAGTAGTTATTCACGAAAATGACATTTTCCGTAATGGCGGCCACATTTCCCCCCCATACAGTGTTTGTGTGTACGTTTTCAGATTCCTTGACCATGAAAACATATGACTAGCAATTGGATTGACAATGATAGGATTAGTGGTTCAGTAGTTATTCAGGAAAATTGCATTTTCTGTAATGGCGGCCACAGTTCCCCCCATACAGTGTTTGTGTGTACGTTTTCAGATTCCTTGACCATGAAAACATATGACTAGCAATTGGATTGACAATGATAGGATTAGTGGTTCAGTAGTTATTCACGAAAATGGCATTTTCCGTAAATGGCGGTTTTCTTCTGGACGGTGATCCGGATCACCACCAAAATTTAATCAGTTCTTCCTTGTACCATTTTCAACAACGCCTAAAAGTTTCATCAAAATCCGTCCAAAACTTTTTGAGTTATCTTGCTAACCAACAGACAGACAAACAGACCAACAAACAGACAGACAGACAGACAAACAGACAAACCCCGGCAAAAACGGTAATAATCAAATCAATCAAATCAAATCAAACTTTATTGTCATATTGCTGTACATACAACTGTAGTGCAGGCAAGATGAAATTGCGTTTCTCTCGGCATCCATATAAGCAGCAGCATGATTTAAGACACATTCCCACATAGCTCCCCCCCACCCCCACCCCCCCATCCTTTCACACATCCCTGAGACATACTTGGGGAAAAAGAAGAATAACTAACTATAATATACAAAATGACCGTAGGTGCAGTAGTGTGTATGAGAGATTCCGGGTCAACTGTTCAGCATCCTGACAGCTTGTGGAAGGAAGCTGTTGATTTTTTTTGGTTTTTTGTTGATTTTTTTTTTGTTGATTTTTTTTTTGTTTTTTTTTTAATTTTTTTTGTTGATTTTTTTTTTTTTTTTTGAATAATGTGACCATAGGGACATGTTCAACCAAGATGTGTCCTCTAATTAACATCACAGGTGTCTACAAACTTGTAATCAGTCAGTCGGCCTATTTAAAGGGTGACAAGTAGTCACTGTGCTGTTTGTTGACATGGTGTGTACCACACTAAACATGGACCAGAGGAAGCAAAGGAGAGAGTTGTCTCAGGATATTAGAAAGAAAATTATAGACAAGCATGATAAAGTTAAAGGCTATAAGACCATCTCCAAGCAGCTTGATGTTTCTGTGACTACAGTTGCACATATTATTCAGAAATTTAAGATCCACGAGACTGTAGCCAACCTCCCTGGATGTAGCCGCAGGAGGAGACGGATAATACAAATGGTAACAAAAGAGCCCAGAGCAACCTCTAAACACATTCATGATGAACTCCAAGGTCAAGGTACATCAGTGTCAGATCGCACCATCCGTCGTTGTTTGAGCCAAAGTGGACTTCATGGGAGACGACCAAGGAGGACACCACTGTTGAAAACAAATCATAAAAAAGCCAGACTGGAATTTGCCAAACTGCATGTTGACAAGCCACAAAGCTTCTGGGAGAATGTCCTATGGACAGACGAGACAAAACTGCAACTTTTTGGCAAGGCACATCAGCTCTATGGTCACAGACGCAAAAATGAAGCATACCAAGAAAAGAACACTGTCCCTACTGTGAAACATGGAGGAGGTTCTGTTATATTCTGGGGCTGCTTTGCTGCATCTGGCACAGGGTGTCTTGAATCTGTGCAGGGTACAATGAAATCTCAAGACTATCAAGGTATTCTAGAGAGAAATGTGCTGCCCAGTGTCAGACAGCTTGGTCTCAGTCACAGGTCATGGGTCTTGCAACAGGATAATGACCCAAAACACACAGCTAAAAACACCCAAGAATGGCTAAAAGCGAAACATTGGACTATTCTAAAGTGGCCTTCTATGAGCCCTGATCTAAATCCTATTGAACATCTGTGGAAGGAGCTGGAACATGCCGTCTGGAGAAGGCACCCTTCAAACCTGAGAAAACTGGAGCAGTTTGCTCATGAGGAGTGGGCCAAAATACCTGCTGAGAGGTGTAGAAGTCTCACTGGCAGTTACAGAAATCGTTTGATTGCAGTGATTGCCTCAAAAGGTTGTGCTGTGGTGCACATATATAGTTTCACGGGCTCACATGTATATGACTGTTCATATTCTCTCATGTATATTCCTGTGTGCTTATTTTGGCTTCACGTCTGAAGAGGAACAAAAGGTCTGGACCTCCTGGGGATAAGAGGAGGACGAGAGAATTGGCCTTTTGACATGCAAAGAGATGGACATGAATGATTTCCTGACCACCCAGGTTTGGGTGGAAGAGAGAGGAACTGCAGGGGGGATGCATTGTGTTTGGGATTTAAAGACAATGGGATTTTGTACTTTGATGTCAGGGGTATAAGACTGGCAGATGTTGGGGGTTTTTCCTTCTTCTGCTTTTGAATGTTGGAGAGTGTGTTGAGAATAAAATGGAACCTGAGAATTAACTCTGCCTCATCCTTTCCACACTATCTCCACACTGGTGACCTTAAGACGTATTATGGCCGGAGACAATTCTCCTGCACCGGACTCACCAGGAGCCAGCCAAGCTAATGCAGCTACCACAGTCCAGCTTCCGGACTTCTGGCAGAACAGTCCGCGCTCCTGGTTTAACGCAGTCAAGGCACAGTTCCATCTTCGGAAGGTTTTGGCAGACGCCACAAAGTTCTACCATGTAGTTGCAAAGCTGGACAACCACACAGCCCAGCATTCAGAGAGCCTGATCAACCACCCGCCAGACGACGACAAGTACGGCACTTTGAAGGCTGCTCTCATCCGTTTTTTCACCCCCTCGCTGGGAGAGCGAGCAGAGAAGCTCCTGGCGTTGACTGAGTGTGAGTTCGACAGACCTGCAGACCTGATGGCGAAGATGCTGAGTTTGAGAGACGCAGAAGATGATGGCTTTATTTTCGCCCACCTTTTCCTCAGGACACTACCGCCAGCGGTGAGAGTTACCCTGGCCAGTTCACAGCTGCTGGCCCACCGAGACTACCACGAGCTGGGCCAAGAGGCGCAACGACTCGCCGACGCCCATAGACGACACACGGCCACGACCGCAGCAGCGGAGCTGGGCGCAACATCCAGAGATGGCAGGGGGCCAGAGGCTGCAGCACCAGACTCACCGACGACGGCAGCGACGGGGGCCAGGAAGCGCGGAGCGGACGACGTTCTTTGCTTTTACCATCGCCGTTTCACCGAGAGGGCACGCAAGTGCATTCTACCGTGCCAATTCAAGCGCTCGGGAAACGCCAAGACCGGGAGTCGGTAGCAGCTGCGGCTCTCGGTGAGGAGAACAAGCTGCTCTACTTGAGGGACGCGCGATCGGGGAGGCACTTCCTCGTGGACACAGGCTCCCAGCTGAGTTTCATCACACCTTCCTACGCTGACCGGCTGGCGCCTTCCAGTGGCCCTGTGGTGTCAGCAGCGAACGGCTTGGCGATTAAGACCTTCGGGGAGAAGACCCTGTCTCTGTCGTTACACGGCCGCACATTTGAGTGGACTTTCGTCATAGCGGCAGTCAATTTCAACATGTTAGGAGCTGATTTTTTGTGCTCACATGGTTTGTTGGTCGATCTTGCTAACAGACGCCTGGTTAATGCACTCTCTTTTTCTTCTATTCCCTGCACAGCGCGAGTGGCCCCGCCAACAGCACAAGCAAACGTCACAGTTGCAGGTGGTAAGTTTCACACACTCCTCACTCAGTTTCCAGCACTCACGGTGCCAACGTTTTCGGCGACCGTGGCTAAACACGGGGTGGAGCATTTTATTACTACCACCGGACCGCCCGTTTTTGCAAAAGCTCAGCGCTTGGATTCAGCTAAACTGGCCATAGCGCGCGAGGAGTTCGCCAACCTGGAAAAATTGGGCATCATCCGACGTTCAAAGAGCCCTTGGGCTTCACCGCTTCACATGGTCCCTAAAACTGATGGCTCGTGGCGGCCGTGAGGTGATTTTCACAGGCTGAACAATGCTACAGCACACGACCGCTACCCAATCCCACATATCCAGGATTTTTCAGTTCATTTGGCGGGGACGCGCATTTTTTCTAAGATAGACCTGGTACGCGGTTATCATCAGGTCCCAGTCCGCACTGAGGACATACCCAAAACAGCGGTAATAACTCCTTTCGGGCTTTTTGAGTTTTTGCGCATGCCGTTTGGGCTTAAAGGCGCAGCGCAGACTTTCCAACGCATGATGGACGCGGTGTTGCGTGATCTCCCTTTCGTGTTCGTCTACCTGGACGATATTTTGGTAGCCAGTGCGTCTGAAGACGAACACGAAAACCACCTCACGGCAGTTTTCCGGAGGTTGGCGGAGCACGGGCTAATAATCAACCCAGCGAAGTGTCAGTTCGGGGTGGCGCAGATTGATTTTTTGGGGCATCGCGTCTCTCCCGAAGGAGCAGTTCCTCTGCCTGACAAGGTGCGCGCGGTGGCAAATTTTCCCCAGCCACAAACGATCAAAGCGTTACAGGAGTTTTTGGGAATGGTGAATTTTTATAACCGTTTCCTCCCCCGCGCAGCGCAGCTCATGTAACCATTGTACGCTGCGCTTAAAAAACAAAAACCCGTAAATAAAATCGAATGGTCTCCCGGGCGGGAGCGCGCATTCTCTGAAGTCAAAACAGCCTTGGCAAACGCTGCGTTGTTAGCGCATCCAGTCCCAACGGCCCGCATGGCGCTCACTACTGACACGTCAGATGCGGCCATAGGGGCGGCTGTGGAACAGTATGTGGCTGGAGCCTGGCAGCCGCTCGCGTTTTTCAGCAAGACTTTGCGCGATAGTGAGCAAAAATACAGCGCATTCGACAGGGAGTTGTTAGCTCTCCATTTGGCTATTCGTCACTTCCAGTTTTGGCTGGAGGGACGCCGTTTCACCGCGTTCGTTGACCACAAGCTGCTGACTTTTGCGATGGCCAAGATTTCGGAACCTTGGTCGGGCCGGCAGCAGAGACAGCTGGCTGCAATTTCGGAGTTCACTACCGATATCCAGCATGTAGCGGGTAAACTTAACGTAGTGGTAGACTGCCTCTCGCGTGCCGTGGCTGCTCCAGCCTGCGTAGAGGTAGATTTCGCAGCTGTTGCCGCGGACCAGGGTAGCGGCGCAGAAGTGCGTGTGGCCCCAGTCCGCGTAGGGATAGATTACGCAGCCATAGCCGCGGAGCAGGGCGGCGACGCGGACGTGCGCGCGCTCCAGTCTGGACCAACAGGGTTAAGGCTGGAGGACAGGGTGCTGCAAGACGGTATGCCCCCCCTAATCTGCGATGTTTCCACAGGGCGACCCCGTCCGGTGGTTCCGGCCTCGTGGCACCGCCACGTTTTTGACTCGATCCATTCGCTGGCGCACCCGGGGGTGCGCACTTCGGTCAAAATGGTAGGGGAGAAATTTGTATGGCCGGGCCTGCGCAAGCAAGTTAGAGAGTGGGCGGCAGCCTGCATGGCCTGTCAGCGGGCCAAAGTGCATAGACACACGAGAGCTCCTTTGGAGCCGTTTCATATTCCAGCTAAAAGGTTTGATCATGTCCATGTGGACCTTGTAGGCCCCCTACCTCCCTCGCAAGGGTGCACACATCTTCTGACAATGGTTAACCACACCACGCGCTGGCCAGAAGTGGTTCCCCTGTCATTAACCACAGCCGAGGAGGTGGCGCGCGCTTTTTTAACTGCATGGGTAGTGCGTTTTGGAGTTCTGTCGGATATTACGTCTGACAGAGGCCCACAATTTGTTTCCGAACTTTGGTCAGCGATAGCCCGCAGCCTGGGGGCAACGATCCACCGCACGACTGCGTATCACCCGCAGGCTAACGGGTTATGCGAACGTTTTCACGGGTCGCTGAAGGCAGCTCTCAGAGCGTCGCTTACGGATGCAAATTGGGTTGACAAACTACCATGGGTTCTATTGGGGTTGCGTTCTGCACCTAAAGAGGATTTAGATGCCTCCCCAGCGGAGCTAGTGTTCGCACAGCCACTTCGGCTGCCTGGAGAATTTCTCCCTGACAACCCAGCGCCAGAGTTCTCCTCGGCTCAGCGGTTGCAGAATAGCAATGGCCCGAGTGTCCTATCAGGCCCCGTTCAGCCCCGTTCACCACAGTTTTCTGCGTGTTTTTGTGCCTAAAGCTTTAAAAAATGCGGAGTTTGTTTTTGTCAGACATGATGCCCACCGCACAGCTCTGCGACCGCCTTACGATGGACCATTTAGAGTGCTAGAAACAGGTGATAAGCATTTTTTGCTAGATTTGGGGGGGCAGAAAGGAGATGATTGGCATAGACAGACTCAAACCTGCTTTTGTGATGGCTGACGAAACTGTGCATTTGGCCAAGGCCCCGCGACGGGGTAGACTCCCTAGGGAGCATTCCCCAGTACACTCACAGAGATTGACTAACAGTTTTAATCCCCAGACAGCAGCTCCACAGCAGGAGGACGCCGCGGAAGAGGTTAAGCCCGCCTGCAACAGATACAGCAGACGGTTGAGACCAAGACAGCATGTGGACTGATGTGTGGCGATTTTATTATGACATGCAATCTGTGTTTGTTTGTTCCATCTTAGACGTTTGGGGGGGTTATATGTGGTGCACATATATAGTTTCACGGGCTCACATGTATATGACTGTTCATATTCTCTCATATATATTCTTGTGTGCTTATTTTGGCTTCATGTCTGAAGAGGAACAAAAGGTCTGGACCCCCTGGGGATAAGAGGAGGACGAGAGAGTTGGCCTTTTGACATGCAAAGAGATGGACATGAATGATTTCCTGACCACCCAGGTTTGGGTGGAAGAGAGAGGAACTGCAGGGGGGATGCATTGTGTTTGGGATTTAAAGACAATGAGATTTTGTACTTTGATTTCGGGGGTATAAGACTGGCAGATGTTGGGGGTTTTTCCTTCTTCTGCTTTTGAATGTTGGAGAGTGTGTTGAGAATAAAATGGAACCTGAGAAATAACTCTGCCTCATCCTTTCCACACTATCTCCACAGTGCAACAAAATATTAAGTTAAGGGTACCACCATTTTTGTTCAGGTCTGTTTCATGAATTTGTTTTTTAAAATAATTCTGTTGAACCACAATTCAAAAGCATTGTCTGATTTTTAATGGTTAATTTTCATAGAATTTTTATTTATTACCACTTTTGTCAGATTCAAGTTATTTCTGTGACTATTGTGGGTTTTTCTTTCATTAACAGAGGGGTACCAACAATTTTGTCCACGTCTGTATATAAGTATTTTCAATTCAATTCAACTTTATTTATATAGCGCCACTTCACAACAACAGTCATCTCATAGCATTTTCAAATGTAGGGGAAGCCCCCACAATTCCAGAAAGACCCCAGCAATCAGGTGATTCCCACTGTGAGCAAGCACTTGGAGACGGTGGAGAGGAAAAACTCCCTTTTAGCAGGAAGAAACCTCCAGCAGAACCAGGCTCAGGGAGGGGCAGTTATCTACTGCAACTGGCTGGGCGGTGAGGGGATAGAGAAGAAGAAGAAAAGAATAGACATGTAGAGAGCAAACAGCACGACGGGGACTCAATCTATGGGAGAGAACAAACAGATGTCAATTACCAGCAAAAATATTTCATTGAGAATGAAGAAAGGAGTGAAGCCCAGTGCATTGTTAGAGGTCCCCCGGCTGTCTAAACCTATTAGCAGCATAACTAAGGGAGGGTTCAGGGGCACATGATCCCACCCTAATTATAGGCTATATCAAAAAAGAAGGTTTTAACCCTATTCGTAAAAACAGAGATTGAGTCTGACTCCCAAATCCAGATTGGCAGCTGGTTCCAAAGAAGAGGAGCTTGATAACTGAAGGCTCTGCCTCCCATTGTACTTTTGGAGATTCTAGGTATTACAAGTAATCCAGCATTTTGGGAGCATAGTGCGCTGTTAGGATAATAGGGTAGTATCAGATCTTTTAAATAAAAAGGGGCCTGATTGTTTAGAGCTTTGTAAGTGAGAAGAAGGATTTTAAACTTAATTCTAAACTCTATGGGAAGCCAGTGAAGGGAGGCCAGAACCGGAGAGATGTGATCTCTCTTTCTCGTACCTGTTAAAACTCTTCCTGCAGCATTTTGGATCTGCTGAAGACTTTTTAAAGATGTTTTAGGACAGCCTGACAATAAAGAGTTACAATAATGTAATCTAGAGCTAACAAAAGCGTGGATTAGTTTCTCAGCATCACTTTGAGACAAGATGCTCCTAATCTTGGCAATATTACGCAAATGATAGAAGGCAGTCTTAGAAACAAGTTTAATATGTGAATTAAAAAAACAGATCTTGATCAAAAATATCTCCAAGGTTCCTCACAGAACTATTAAGAGGAAGAGTAACCGCATCCAAACTAAGAGTTTGATTTGGAAAGGTATTTCTAAGGTTTTTGGACCAACTAGAATGACTTCAGTCTTATCTGAATTTAATAGCAATAAATTACAAGTCATCCAAGCTTTGATTTCCTTAAGACAGGGCTCTAACTTGGCTAATTGATTACTATCATCTGGCTTCACTTACAAGTATAATTGTGTGTCATCTGCATAACAATGAAAATGTTTACAGTACTTTCTAAAAATGCTGCCTAGCGGAAGCATATATAAACTAAAAAGAGTAGGGCCTAGCACAGATCCCTGTGGAACTCCGTGACTGAGCTTTGAGTTGAAAGAAAACTCACTATTGACATGAACAAACTGGAACCTATCAGATAAATAAGATCTAAACCACTGCAATGAAGTTCCATTAAGTCCAACAAGGTGTTCCTAGTCTATCAAGTAAAATATTATGATTGATAGTATCAAAAAGACAAGTACAGAAACAAGCCCATTATCAGATGCGATAAGGTCATTAGTGACCTTCACTAAAGCTGTTTCAGTACTACGATGGATTCTAAACCCAGATTGAAATTCTTCAAATAAACCATTTCCCTGCAAGTGGTCAAATAACTGCATAGCATTAACTCTTTCTTAGATTTTTGAAATGAAAGGGAGATTAGAGATTGGTCTATAGTTAGCTAAAACTCCTGAATCCAGCGTTGGCTTTTTGAGTAAGGGTTTAATTACAGCAGTTTTAAAAGCCTGCGGTACATGGCCTAAAGTTAATGAAGAATTAATTATTTGAAGAATAAAGCTATCAATAAATGGGAAGACTTCTTTAAATAAGCTGGTTGGAATAGAGTCTAAAAGACAAGTGGAAGGCTTCGATGAGGAAATTATTTTGTCTAACTCTAAAAGGTCAATTGGAGTAAACTGATCCAAAGAGATATCAGTTGAAGGAGTTGTAGTAGTTAGTGTATTTAAGTTAATGGTGGGAAGAATCTGACTGATTTTATCTCTGATAGATGAAATTTTATTATTGAAAAAGTTCATAAAGTCCTGACTAGTAAGCTCTAAGGGAATGCTAGGATTGACAGAGTCCTGACTCTTTGTCAGCCTGGCTACAGTGCTGAAAAGAAACCTGGGATTATTCTTGTTCTCTTCTATTAATGCAGAATAATAAGTTCTAGCTTTCCTAAGAGATTTTTTTTTTATAAATTAGAAGAGGATTTCTCCAAGCTAAATAGATTTCATCTTAGTGGAGCGCCATTTTCTTTCTAATTGACGAGTCTTCTGTTTTTAAGCTATGAGTTTCTGTGTTGAACCAAGGAGTCAAATCTCTGATTAGACTTTTTCTTTTTAAAGGGGACACCATGTCTAGGGTCTGACGCAGAGAAGCTGTCACACTGTCTATCATGCTATTGTTAGAGAAGGAGCAAGCTCTCCATAGCTTAGCTCCGTTGTGTTGACACATGGCGTAGAGGAAACAATCTGCTTAAATTTGTTAACGGCATCATCTGAGAGGCATCTACTGTAGTAATATTTTTCTTTAGGAGCCAAATAGTCAGAAATAGTAAAATCAAAGGTTAACAGATAATGGTCTGACAGTACAGTGTTATGAGAAGACACTACCAGATTTTCTATTTCTATGCCATATGTCAGAACAAGGTCCAATATGTGGTGGACATAATGGGCAGAATTTCCTACTTTCTGAGAAAACCCCCATCGAGTCTAATATTGAATTAAATGCCATATTAAGGCAATCACTATCTACATTTACATGTATATTAAAGTCTCCTACTACAATTATTCTATCCGATTTCAGCACTAAATCCACTAAGAATTTGGCAAATTTGGATAAAAACTCTTAAACTATGGCAAATAAAATTGGGTTTAACCTAAAATTATTAACATGCCCAATACTGAGGACCATACCCTCAAAGGAATTATAACATGTTTTTTGCTTTACATTTACTCGTAATTTGGAATGGTAAATTGTTGCTACTGCTCCTCCACAACCAGAACTTCTGGGATTTTGACAGTTTAAGTAACCAGAGAGAGTTGATTCATTTAAACCAGCATAATCCTCTTGCCCTAACCATGTCTCTGTAAGGGATATTAAATCAATCTGATGATCAATTAACAGATCATGGACTAGCAGAGACTTGGGAGTTAGAGACCTAATATTTAACAAACCACATTTAATTTTTAAATTATGGATCATACCCGTGCATACCCGTCCATGCCCGCAGAAACCAAGTATAAGCAAGTATTTCTGCATGCCCGATGCTGAAGGGTGTCCTCCTGTCTCAGACAGCTGTGTTGTTCACAGTCGTGCCTGTGGCGTACTGCTTGAATCTGAGGCGTTTCATCTTCATGGCATCTTTTCTGACGTGCAGCAGTTCTCCTCACTGTATTGCTCTCCATCTGGTGGGTCTTCTTCTTCTCTGAGGGATAGGTGTATCATATTTCCAGTTCATGGAGAGGATCCTGAAAATTGATCTGAGCAAAAAGTGGCTTTGGACCGTGTCCTGCCAGACCCGTGCATGCCCGTAGAAACCAAGAAACCGGAGCAACTGGATAAAATCAGTGCTTTGCTTGGCATTTTACACATTTGTAGTGTAGACTGCCATTCTTCAAGGTTCCACATTTTTACTGTGTCAGCACCTGTTTTAAAACAACATTGCTCAGAAAGTGACGCTTTTGCTTAGTTTCTTCATCTTCAGCAAGAATACGAAGGGTGCTTGATCTGGCAACTCTGCTCACGGCAAGGTAGAATTGGGCATGGCTGAAGCAATCTGTTATGCAGAAAACACCAACGCGCTGTAAAGCAAGGTGAATGGCAACATGTTGTCAGATGGTGTGAGTGCGATTCGTGGAATGAGGAGAGTGTGTCCAGCACTGACACCAATCACAGATGTTGCAACCAATAGGTGAGGCTGGATTTGTTTAATGATGTATGTTGAAGCATTGCAATGTCCGTTTTGTTGGTCAAAGTTTTGCAGTAGCATGATGACCATTTGCAAGGCAGGCATCCTAGGACATCATGCCTCCATCATTGGTAACCAGTCCTATTGTGTATATGACGGCATCGTCCTATTGTCTATATGACAGCATCGCGAGTCCTGGTGGTTATCATAAAGACATCAAGGCAGCCATCACGGTATATGACATCATAAAGACATCAAGGAAGCCATCACTGTATATGACATCATAAAGACATCAAGGCAGGCAAGATGTCCTATGATGGAGACATCACAGGAACATCATAGGCCACCTATGATGTCCTATGAACGTTACAGACACACACACAAACTGACAGAGATTTCTTGAATTTATAGATAGATATGGAGAGTGGTACATGCTCAGTAGGAGGAATGGGGATACCTGTGCATACCCGTCCATGCCCATAGAAACCAAGTATAAGCAAGTATTTCTGCATGCCCGGTGCTGAAGGGTCTCCTCCTGTCTCAGACGGCTGTGTTGTTCACAGTCATGCCTGCGGCGTACTGCTCGAACCTGAGGTGTTTCATCTTCACGGCATCTTTTCTGACCTGCAGCAGTTCTCCTCACTGTATTGCTCTCCATCTGGTGGGTCTTCTTCTTCTTCGTTCAGACCACTGGTTGAGGGATAGGTGTGTTGTAATTCCAGTTCATGGACAGGATCATGAAAATAGATCTGAGCAAAAAGAAGACCCGTGCATGCCCGTCGAAACCCAGGGCATTTTACACATTTGTAGTGTAGACTGCCATTCTTCGTGCATACTGCTTCGAATGGGTGTGGTTTAAAGTAATGTGTCCTATTCTTAATCGGGTGACAGACTGACACACTGACAGAGATTTCTTGAATTTATAGAGTGCCTTCTGCCTTACTGAGTGAGATTTCCAGATTTATTGCTTCAGATGGGTGTGGTTTAAAGTAGAGTGTCCTATTCGGTCTCAGCTTCTCTGTGCCTTGCCTGGAGTGCAGCGCTGGTGGCCAGCCGACTATTCCACATCTCCTCGGCCTCAGCTTGTCTGTGCCTTGCCTGGCGTGCAGCATTGCTCACTTTGCGGGCATTTCGGGCTTCAAGTGACTCAGCACGTGCATGGCGCACTGCCACACATTTCCTTGTCTGTCATACCCTATGCTGGTGAAGGGTCTCCTCCTGTCTCAGACGGGTGTGTTGTTCCCTCAGGTGTTTCATCTTCACGGCATCTTTTCTGACGTGCAACACAGTCATACCTGGGAGGTACTGCTCAAACCTCAGCTGTGTATCTTCACGGGATCTTTCCTGAGGTGCAGCAGTTCTCCTCACTCTATTGCTCTCCGTTTATACTGTATAGCGTCTGGTTTAAATTATAGTGTGTCCTATTCTTAATCAGGTGATGAATATCTCTTCTTTGGTGAGTGATGGTCTATATGACATCATAAAGACATCAAGGCAGGCATCGTGAGTGATGGTCTATATGACATCATAAAGACATTAAGGCAGGCATCATAGGACACTACATCATAAGTCGCCAGTCGTAAAATCCATCAAGGCAGGCATCGTGAGTGATGGTCTATATGACATTATAAACACATCAAGGCAGGCATCATAGGACACTACATCATAGGTAGCCAGTCCTGATGGCATCATGAGTCCTATGTAGCCTGAGATCATAGGATCATCATAGGACATCATGCAGACATCATAGGCCATTCTATGATGTCTTATAATGATTATAAGACATCATAATTATCGTGTGTCACGATAATTATTATCGTGACACACAGACAGAAACATAAAGAGATTTCTTGAATTTATAGAGTGATAGAGTGATGAGGAGGAACATCTTTGTCGTGGCAGATGTGTAGAGTGACGATACAGAGTGATGATATAGAGTAAAGTACAAGGAGACGAAGAAGAGTGATGTCTGAAGATAGAGTTGAGGTTTGATTGGACACAGCAATGACGATAGAAGGACTACAGCTCCTGACCAGATGGAGTGATGATATAGAGTGAAGTACATGGCGGTAATTCACCTGTAAGCTGGTTGCCAACTGCCAATCAAATCTAAAAGAATAAGAAGAACACAGGCCAAGTCATTAAATTTAGAGGCTTCATGTTTGAGTTTTACCAACTTTCTGTTAATCACTTTGGAATGCTTAGACAGTACATTATATTTTTATTTACTTTAGAGGGAGCAGACAGTGATTCTCTGATGGGGAAGACAGGGGCTAAGGGGATGGGTGGCAGATGGAGAGAAGCTGCAGAGAGGCGTGTAAGACTGACTCTGCTTCCTGGTCCCAACTAAGTTGTCAAGGTTTTGGAAATTTGGATAAAAATGATGCCCGATTGTTATATAAATGAGACGCACCATCCAAAGTCGGATGGACGCTGTCTTGCCTAAGAAGACCAGGTTTTGACAATAAACGTTCTCTTGTCATCATAATAAAAATGCAATGTAAAATATAAATAATGACATGAACTGACATGCTTGAGGGGTAGGGCTGTGTGATATGGCAAAAAATTCATATTCCTTTATTTATTTATTTATTTCGGATAGATTAAAAGTAAAGATTAAAAAAGAAACAGAACAATATAACAAAGGGGGGGAAAAAATCCAACAAGGTCAAATCAAACAATAACTCCTCTGATTATAGAGTTCAACATAAGTTATCCGAAATGGGTGATGGCTGAAGCCGCAGCTTATATTGCCCACCCATATTCCGTCCAAGAATTCACAAACAAGAGCAATTACAATTCAGAACAAAGCTAAGACAAAACGTGACAAAAAAACTAAGTAACAACACAACACAGACTGGATATGATAATCCTTATGTGAGTTTACATGTCATCTTGTATACATGTTTGGAGTATTTCTTCCTTTAGTTTTTGTTTAAATTGTCCAAGCGTCGTACATGATTTTAATTCAGGTCCAAAAGTGTTCCGCAATCTGACTCCTTGCACTAAAACACAGTGTTGCTTGGTATTAGTTCTCACTGAAGGTTTTTGAAATATACATGTTCCTCTGAAATGATATTGTTTCTCCCTTATTTGGAACAACTTTTGGATATTTGCGAGCAGTGATAGATTCTTCACTTTAAACATTATTACTGCAGTTTTAAAGTCAACCAGATCTTTCAACTTGAGAGCTTTTAATTTAAGAAAAAGTGGGTTTGTTGCTATTATTCTAATAGCTCTCTTCTGAAGCATAAAGACTGGATATATGAATGAATGAATGAATCTTTATTTCTGATAGATTAAAAGTAGAGATTAAAAAAGAAACAGAATAATATAACAAAGCGGGGAAGAAAATCCAACAAGGTCAAATTAGACAATAACTCCTCTGATTATACAGTTCAACATAAGTTATCCGAAATGGGTGATGGCTGAAGCCGCAGCTTATATTGCTCACCCATATTCCATCCAAGAATTCAAAAGAAAAACAAAACAAGAGCGATTACAATTCAGAACATAGCTAAGACAAAATGTGACAAAAAAACTAAGCAACAACACAATATATGTATTTCCACATACACTACCGTTCAAAAGTTTGGGGTCACCCAGACAATTATTTTGTGTTTTCCATGAAAAGTCACACTTATTTACCACCATGAGTTGTAAAATGAATAGAAAATATAGTCAAGACATTGACAAGGTTAGAAATAATGATTTGTATTTGAAATAATAATTTTTTCCAGATACTCAACCTGCTCAAAGGAAGGTCAGTTTTATAGCTTCTCTAACCAGCTAAACTGTTTTCAGCTGTGCTAACATGATTGCACAAGGGTTTTCTAATCATCCATTAGCCTTCTGACACAATGAGCAAACACATTGTACCATTAGAACACTGGAGTGATAGTTGCTGGAAATGGGCCTCTATACACCTATGTAGATATTGCACCAAAAACCAGACATTTGCAGCTAGAATAGTCATTTACCACATTAGCAATGTATATTAGATATTAGAGTGTATTTCTGATTAGTTTAAAGTTATCTTCATTGAAAAAAACAGTGCTTTTCTTTCAAAAATAAGGAAATTTCTAAGTGACCCCAAACTTTTGAACGGTAGTGTACTTCAGTACAATATGTCATGTATGGGAGTATTAATGAATGATACAAAGTATATAATGTGGGTTGATTCAGCAAATATTTCACTCTGTGTAGTATTGCAATTGATTTAGATATTTAGATATTATAATTAATATGTGACTTCCAACACAGTTTATTATCAATTATTACTCCAAGAATTTTAGTTTCAAATACCCTTTCAATCTCTACACCATTTATACTGAGTTTAGATACGAAGTTGTTGTGATGGTTGTTAAAAACTACATTGTAAACTAAAAACTACATACAAAAACTAAATTTTGTCTTACTTAAATTGAGCGTTAATTTGTTTGAATCAAACCACAGTTTAAGCTTTCATAATTCCTTTCTGAGGGTATCCAAAAGTTGTTCCAAATTGCTTCCACTGCATAATAAATTAGTGTCATTGGCAAACAATATTAAATCCATTTTTTCCGAGACTTTACATGTATCATTTATATACATATTGAATAACAGTGGCCCCAAAACTGAACCCTGTGGGACTCCACAAGTAACCTTCAGTAACTGTGAGTTTTTGTTACCAACACATATATACTGATATCTATTGTAGCATCATCTCACTTTGGCTCAGCAATAATTATTCTTCTGCTTAAAGACATTTTGTTTCACCCAGGAGAAAGACAGTCAAAAACTGCTCTTCTTCCCCAGGCCATAGCAAAAATCTATTCCTTTGTTAAAACCAGCCTAAGGAATTCCACCTATGTCCGGCTTTGGTTTTATTGCCCCCATAAACATGGAGACATGGAGCCCCTCATTGCCACACCAATCCACAGCTCAATAAAATTTCCTTAAACTTTGGGACATGCTGGATTTAACCAGTGAACTTTAAAGTACATTATTACAAACTCAATTCTAAATTTTCCCTTCTTTTCAGGACTATGAAAAGCAAATGGACTCTGATGTTTTTAATGTGGAAAATCAATAATATGTGTGAAATGCATTATCTGTGATTTTATATATATATGCATGTTAAAAATGTTTAAATGTTTATTCCTGCATGTTGATTTAGAAGGACTGCTTATAAGTTACACTAATCACTATGGTTAGCTTAGTTCATACATAAGGGTATAAAAGCATATTCCAGTGTATTAAAATTGTGTGTATCCATGGGGACCGGTATCAAATGTCACCCAGCATTCACTGGGCTCCAGATTCTCCATCCCATTGGTCCCTTGCAGACAAAGCCTGTCATTGGACTAAAGTTCATCAAGCCCGCCCACGAAGGACGCTCATTGGCTGGAATTCCTGTCAACCCGGAAGCCCGCGAAAGCTCAACAGAACTTATAAAAGGAGGAAGACCCCCTGCTACCTCTTTTTTTTGCTCTACTCTTTTTGGCTCTTCCTGTCTCTTCGACACGTCTCCGTCCATTGTCCACACACAGCAAGAAAGAACTTTGGGAAGAACAATGGACGGTCCGAACAAAGACTTCTCCCACGTGTTGCTTTTCCGAGCACAGAGCAGATAACTCGTAATTTGTTTATGTAATTTTGTATTTTAATGTTTTTTTCTTTTTCTCTTAAATGCCTAGGAATTCCTATTTCTTCGAGCTCAATTCTTAATCGGAGTTAAACTCCAATTTTTATTTATCACTTTTTCCTTGTTAAACTTTCTGTAAAACCACCGTTTGTTTTTCATTTTAATGTAAGCTTTAATCTTGACTTTATTTTTATAATATTTTTCTTGACCAATCACACACCAGAAGCTATTATTTTTATCTAAAGTCTGAAACTCTTTAATTTGAGATCGGATTAGATATCTTTAATCAATTATTATCGAAGGTCTCTGAGAAGATGCAGCTCCCACATCACACGCAGCTGAGGAATCAGCGTGCTTCTGCTAAATTTCAGCCATTGGGATCAAACATACGATCTCATACATCCATCCATCTGTCCATCTCACCCATCGTCAAGAGAATATTTGCTGGGCAAATATTCTGGGTATTGGCCCTGAACAACACATCAAAACTTCATGAGGACGACAAAAGAACGTTGACCAAATCAACGGGGAATCATCACCAAGAAGAATCACGTGAGCTGCAAATTTTAATTCATCTGCTGAATTAAACTTCTGAGGTTCGGTAATAATTGATATCTAATCAGATGCAAATTAAGAATCCCTTAACATAACTCTTTTCATTAAAATTCCGTTTTTATTTTCTTAAGATTAATCCAGAACTTTTCATATAATTAGTAAACTTTTTCCATAAATTTGCGTTGTTTCCATAATCTGTTAACTCAAACTGATAGAAATTCGTTTCTCAGTTTAACCCTGGTTCCGAAAATATTGACATTGTTAATCTATCATTTACAAGATTGATTTTATGATTAATGAAATTACTGCAATATCTGTTAACCATTTCATTTAATAAATATGTGAAAATGAGAGAAGTTGTTGAGAATTTATTTCATTCTGACTCTGTTTCAAGCCCAGGTATCGAATTCACGGAAAATTTTTGAGACTGATTATTAATTAATTTATTGAGTGATTAAACAGGTATAAAGTGAAATTAAAGATTAAATTGCTTCTTAGAGATAGAAGCTGGTGCCCCACGAGTGTTATTAACTTTTCTGGTGTCGATCAAATGAGATTCGATCTCAGATTCCAGTACATCAATATAAATTAAATAATTTTATACCTGATCATATTTATTAATTTCATATTTTTCTACACTATTCTTTAAGTAACTACATAACCAGGACAGTGCTACCCCCCAATACCACAATTTTGTAGCTTCTTTAATAATAAAATTATGATCCACTGTATCAAATGCTTTTCCATTTCTGATCCAGGAATACCCCAACTGAATACTCTTTATTTTCAACGGCAGTTGATATTTTTTCTATAAATTCCATTAGAGCAAATGCAGTTGTCCTCTTGTGTCTGAACCCATATTGCTGCTCACACAATAAATTATTCTTCATTATGAAGTTGTCAGTTCTCTCACAGAATATTTTTTCAAGTATCTTGGAAAATTGCGGCAATAGTGAAATTGGTCTATAGTTTGAAAATTCCCCTGTCACCCTTCTTGTATATCGGAATTACTTTAGCTATTTTCATTGCATTGGGAAAAATACCTGTTTGGAGAGACAGGTTACAAATATACATCAGTGGTTTCACTAAGCATTCAATAATAGTTTTGACTAAGAGCATGCCAATAGCATCATAATCCATAGATGTTTTACTTTTAAACTATTTAGCAATTTCAATGACCTCTCTCTCGTCTGTGTTCTTTATGAAAATGGAGTCTTTTATAGCAATGTTTTTGCTTATTGTATCACCTGTAGGTGCCGTAATGGGTATTTCTCGAGCCAAATTAGGATCAATGTTAACAAAAAAGTTATTAAATTCATCTGCAGGTGAGACTGCATTCACACTCTGAGTCGTTTTATTTATTTATTTTTTTTTGAAAAATTGGTTGGGTAGCTTGTATTTCTGTTTTTATTTCCAAGAATATTGTTAAGTATTGTCCATGTATTTTTAATATTGTCTCTGTTTTTCTCCAGTTCTTTACTGTAATAGTCTCTTTTACTACATCTCATTATATATGTTAACTTATTTTTGTATGTTTTATACCGCTGCTCTGCTTCTTTTGTCCTTTTCTTTAGAAAAGCTTTATATAATAATTTTTTCTTTTTACACGCCATTTGTAATCCTTTGGTTAACCATGGCTTGTCGACAAATTTATATTTTAGCTTTTTCTTTACTAATGGACAATTTTTTTCATAAAGAGTGGTTACAATGTTCATAAATGTGTCATAGGCTTCATTTACATCTGATACATAGACTTTTGTCCAGTCTTGCTTCAGCAAGTTTTCTTTAAAAGAACTGATTGCATTTTGTGATTTGTATCTGAATGATTTTAAAGTTTTTTTCTGTATTGGCCCCCGTGTGGCCATGGATAAGTGCAAAGGTTGGCAAATGGTCACTTATATCATTTATCAATAATCCACTTTCTATTTTCTTATCGATAATATTAACAAACAGGTTGTCAATAAGTGTAGCAGTGTGAACTGTGATTCTACTGGGATGTGTTATTGTGGGATATAGACTCATACTGCACATAGAATTCATGAACTCTGTAATTAGATTTTGTTAAAATGGATTTAGTAAATCAATATTGAAATCTCCACAAATTGCAACCATTTACTTACTAGTAATATTATTGTACAGCTCGACTAATTTATCTCTGAATGTCTCAATGCAAGTTCCCGGCATTCTATATATACAACTTATAATTAGATTTTTTGTTTTATCTTGATCAATCTCAACAGTAACACATTCCAGAATCCCTGGTAGCGCAAAGGACATTCCATTTACAAGCTTACACCTATACAGGTCATCAATATACAGTGCAACATCACCACCCTTTTTTTGAGATCTGTTAATATGAAACATTTGATATCCCTCTATTGCCATCAGAGGAGCCTGCTCTTCATTAAGCCAAGTTTCAGAGACTGCGATAGCTGTAAATTTTCTGTCTTGCTGTTTTAAATAGTCCTGAATCTGTGGAAAGTTTTTGTTAAGACTTCTGCTGTTTCAGTGTATTATTGATAGTTTACCATCTAGTTGCACTTGACTTTTGAATTGCTTTTCAGTATAATATTCACAATGATTATGAATATTATTGAAAAAGTGGTTATCAGGATCAGTATCATTCTCCATCTCTTGTAGTTTATGTTCAGCATAATGGCATATTTTCAGAGTTTGAATTTCCTCTCTCTGTGTCAAATGACTTCCTCCAACTGGGGATAATTGATGTCTACTCAAGTCAGTCATAAGTTTTTTTGTTTGTTTTGTTTTGTTTTTTTTTTAAAGTACACTGACATGGTATGTCACAAAAGAACTATTCTTGCCGTGTGTGCGGATATGAAATATCATAGTCTCTTAATTTTCTTAATCGGTGTTCATCTATATTTATTTAATTCAGTAAGACCTCTGATTATCATGGTCTTTGCTTCCTCAGGTGTTCCATTTAGTTTGATCCAAACTCTACAATTTCTTGTCCATGTTACCTGTATCTTATTTTGTCTTTTCAGCATCCGTGCTTGTCGTGCTATTTCAGCATTAGTCTTTGTTAAATGTTCATTTAGGTAAACTTCTGTTCCCCGTAGCTTTCTGGCCTGCCTCAGGATGTCATTCTTTACCCTTCTGTTCACAAAATGCATCACAATTGATTTCTTCATTTTATTACCTTTTCTGGGTAAAGTATGACAGGCTGAAATTGCATTTACTTCAACCTTTATATTTCTGCTTTCAAGGAACGGAAGCACCTGGTTTTCCAGGGAGACTGATTCACTCAGGGGAGCCTCCTCACCTCTCATTCCTGCTGTAACATTGACACATGATTGGTATTTAATGTCTAGTCCACTTTTAATTAGATCATCCATATGAGAATATTGTTCAAGATCCTCGACGCGTCGCTTCAAGTCTGTAATTATTTTGTCTTTTTCCTTAATTGTTAATTTTAATTCTTGGACTTCTTCCATTAGCCCTAATAGTTTAAGCTGTTGACTAGCCACTTTGGTCAGTTCTTCTGACAAGAAGTTCAGAGATTTTTTTTATCTTTTCCATTTCCTCCTTCTTTGGTGGCATTTTTACTGGCCTGATGATAGTAAAACAATCTCTGCTGGTGTCACCAGTATCCGATCTGACCAACCTCGAATCCAGCTGGGGCCTCAGCTAGCCCCCTCCGCTGCTAGTCTTACTGCTTACCGCTGCTGCAATTGAGCTCCGGTCCAGCCAGGGTGCTGGCAGCTCCTCCACCGAGCCCCACCGCCAACCGCCGCTGTAGTTGAGCTCTGATCCTGCTCCTGTCCAGCTGAGGTCCCGGTACTTCCTCTGCTGAGCCCCGCCACCTACCAGCGTCTTCCTCAGTAGTTCCTCTGGCAAGCCCCGCCGCTGTAACTGGGCTCCGATTCCGGCTCTTATCAAGCTGGGGCCCCGGCTGCTCCTCCACTGGTCCCCGTCTCCTACGGCCGCAATACTTGAACTCTGATATGGCTACCGTCCAACTGTTTCCTCGGTTAGTTCCTCCGGCGAGCCCCAATCACAAGATTCTAAGAATCTGCGCGAGAGGCTCAGCCGTCATCTACCGGGCTGATGCCGGGTCAGTGAGACGAACTGGGGACAGAGTCGGTCCTTTGTATCGGTGTTAGGTGCTACGACTAGCAATGGCGTTAGCTATAGCAAAAAAGGAGAGAAAATTATCAATAAAGCACGGAAAGACCTGATCAAAGAACGTATAAGAATGACGGCAAAAAAAGTGGACAGAATCAAAAACCAGATTAAGGAGGAAATGAACATTTTAAAGAAACACTACCCGACCGACAAGGAAACGCAGGAGCAAATAAAAGCACAATTAAAAAATGCACACGAACAAGAATTCATTATAACAAAAAAACACAAATTAAAAAAAACTTAACCCCTTGCACTCCGGTCAATTTTCCTAAAAACGCCAAAAAATAATGTGCCCAAAGTAAATCGAAAGCTGTTCTTCAACCCTTTGCAGCATCTTCATGGGGTTGGTCTCATTTAAAAGAAAACACTTTGAATTTTTTGGCAAAACAGTCATAATCTCTCTAAGTGCTCCAGCCACTGAGTTACAGTCATCTAAACATAGTGAACTTGAAGAAAATAAATTTGGCCTGGGTGTTTTTTTTGGATACAAATGCTTGCAAATAACACACAGCTTCAGATCCGGGCTGGAAACAGAAATGTAGAACCAAGTGTTATCCAGCTGAGGTCCAAATTTTGTAACAATACCACAAAAAATGAATATATTACACACCTTTTTCCTCAGGCTGTTCCCAGGTGTTTTGGAACTGTGCCAAATTGTGCCAAATGGCACAGTTTGGAAAAATGTAACTTTTGAATGATTCAATGTAGAACCTTCATTTTGGGCTCTAATGAAAGGTCACACTGATAGCGACAAATGGAGAACTGTCTCGGAAGGTGGATTACATCATGTTCACGCTCAGGTCTATCCACGACGGACTCAAAGCCCCGCAATGAAGGATTAAGTACTGAATCTACAGAAGAAATAAAAAGCTCCTTCTCTGTGATCAGTCCTATTTGGCCCAATTTCCCCATGAAAATTCCTCCTGGCTGTCTGCAGTCTGTGTTTTCAAAACAACGAGCACAAGGCCTTGGACAGCACCTGCTCAGATAATCGCAAGGACGATTGGCGAGCAGCCAGACAAAACATCTCCTGCCAAGTGCCCTTGTTGTTCTCCTATTATCACAACACTTTGCATCAACAGTGCACACATATTGATCCACGAACTGAAATAAAGATACACACACTGCTCTCTTGTGTCCTGTGTCCTGTGAAACTTGTCCGCGAATGTGCATTGAGAGCTTTTTTTTTTCCTTGTAATCATTGATTGATTATGCAACCAGTATTCTGAATCAATGATTTTTTTGCTCCTTCCTATTGTTCCTTGTATTATTCTTATTCTTATGCTATCTGTACCCTCTATCCTGTTGGCAGGCGCGTCCCCGATGCAGCCTTGTCACTGGAAATGCAGGTCATTTTCTGTGTCAAGTCAAATTCGCTCGTATGTTATCAGTGATCTGTTAATGTACTTGGCAATAAATCTTTTCTGATTCTGATTCTGACACTCAGAGCTGTGTCTGTGTGTGTGTGGGGGGGGTGTCCCCCCCCTCGCTACCGGCCATCGCTACATGACGGATTAGCCTCATGTGGGATGTGGGACAGCAGCTCAGTCACCGCGGCTCCCCCCCCCCCCCCCCCCGCTACAGAAGAATAGTCAGGAATAAAAAATAATTTAGCTTATAACACCTTACCTCTTCACAGCAGCATCCTGGCAAACTTCTCTTCCCCATTGTCAGACGAACGCGACGCTGGTCCGCTCGTGGTTCTGGTCTCGCGACCCGATCAAAACATAATTCCATTATTGCGGTTTTGTGCTTCCATGATTGCGGTTTTTGGCGAACGATTTTTCAAAACAAATAACAGTAGTAATTAAAAAAAGACTGGCGAAGGCGTGTGTGTCACTCAGCCTTCGTCGTCAGCCTCCGTCGGTCTATGACCATGGAAGAAATCATAACGTCTCATAACGTCTAATCCTTTTTTGATCCGCTCCAGCAGTCAGTCTTCACCCAGCCTTAAAAAAAAACAGCTCGCGAACCTCTCTGCATCAATTGGCTCACTGCATTCACAACCTTGGTAGGCGGGTCCTTCTGGCTAGGTTTTCAGTCATTGGTTCTTCAAGGTTTCAGAAACCCAATTCAAGGCTCTTATTAGTTGAATGAGAGGTCAATCAGATGAACTAATCTGTTCGCGGCTGTGTCTGCAGCTTTTATTTTCAGTGCGCGCTTGGACGCCACTACATCACCATCACCACCTACATCACCATCTACACCATGCGTCCTAGAGCGCACGAGAGCGCCCTCGTGCACTCTAGGACGCACAGACTTGCCCGTCCGCGGTACAACGGAGTGCAAGAGGTTAAAGAAAGGAAGAACGGATGAAAGAAGGGAAAGACATCTCCTTACTATTTTTGTCTTTAATAAGAACAAAAGAGGGCAGCGTGGTGGCGGAGTGGTTAGCACTGCAGCAGCACAGCAACTCACGCTTGGCCAGGGGATCCTGGGTTCGATCCCAGCCCCCGACCAGCAGTGATCTGTATGGAGTTTGCATGTTCTCACCGTGTCTGCGTGGGTTTACTCAGGGACTTCTCCAGTTTCCTCCCACATGCCAAAAACATGCAAGTTAGGTTAGTTGGCATCAAAACTGGGGATTCTAAACTGTCCTTAGGTATGGATGTGAGAGTGAATGATTGTCTGTCTCTCTGTTTTGGCCCTGCGATGGACTGGCGATCAGTCCAGGGTGTACCCTGCCTCTCGCACAAAGATGCTAGGCTAGGCTCCAGCCCCCCCGTGACCCAAAAAGGATTAAGCGGAAGAAGATGGATGGATGGATGGATGGATAAGAACAAAAGGTAAATAATTAAAAGAAGTCATAATGAACCTACTTGAGTTATACATCCCGATGTCTGGAGAGGCTGAAAATTTCAGGTATTCATAAGATCAACATTAGAACCCTAATTGCAAAGTTTCAGCCCGCAACTCCAAGCGGTTCCGATTTTGAGTTTGAAGCCTAAAGGGGGGAAGAGGCGGTCCCTATATGGGCTTCTTCTTGAGAGAGTTCAACTACTATACTTCCCGATGTCTGGGGAGGTTGAAATTTTAAGGCATTCATAAGATCAACATTAGAACACTAATTGCAAAGTTTCAGCCCGCAACTCCAAGCGGTTCCGATTTTGAGTTTGAAGCCTAAAGTGGTGGTGGGGGGGGGGAGGCGCTCCCTATCTAGGCTTGTTCTTGAGAGAGTTCAACTACTATACTTCCCGATGTCTGGGGAGGCTGAAATTTTCAGGAATTCATAAGATCAACATTAGAACCCTAAATGCAAAGTTTCAGCCTGCAACTCCAAGCACTTCCGATTTTGAGTTTGAAGCCTGGGGGGGGGGGGGGCGCTCCCTATGTGGGCCTATTCTTGAGTGAGTTTGTAACCCTTGCCTTATGTTATTTAGGTAAGGGAAATAATTAAGTGTAGACCAGTTGCTAGGTTCGTAAGGGTTACAATAGGGAATTAAAATGAGTGTGGAATGAAATAGCTGGAGGCAAGAAATGAGCAATAATGGTTGTTATTTGTTGGGATAAAGCGAACAATATATACAAACAATTTACAACTATACAAATATAACAACGGCCGGTATGAAATAAAACCCCAAAAATGCCCTACTGAGCTCAGTGTTTGTTTGTCCGTTTGGTTTAGTCGTTTGACCAGTCAAGATATCTTGTATCTCCAGACTCAGGTTTCGTTTCCTCTTTTAAAGCGGCAGCTTGAGTTGTTACCACTTCAGTGTTGTGCACTGGAGAGAGGAAGGATGCTCTTCAATCAAGATCTTGGTCAGATCTCGGTTCAGTCTCGGGTCAGGCTCGCCATCTCCATTCGGAGAGAATCCAGGATCCAGAAGGTTCTTGATCGGCAACCAAAAAAAACCTAGCCTGCACAACAATAATGGTATTATTGTTTACAGCTAGAGTAATTCGTTTTCCAATCCCTTCTTATATAACACTGTAGCTTAGTGTTTAAATTCTTCTCTCATATCACTATTATTACAATCCAGTAATATAGTAAGATCTTACAATTCACATTTCACACCTTTCAGGCATGTTTTCTTTTCTCAAAATCTCTCTGGTAGTACATGAAATACTTTTTTTTCTCATGTAACCAATTAAATGAATTTCTCTTTTTATCTCTACATCATTTAACCCCTTGCACTCCGGTCAATTTCCCTAAAAACGCCATAAAATAACGTGCCCAAAGTAAATCGAAAGCTGTTCTTCAACCCTTTGCAGCATCTTCATGGGGTTGGTCTCATTTAAAAGAAAACACTTTGAATTTTTTGGGCAAAACAGTCATAATCTCTCTAAGTGCTCCGGCCACTGAGTTACAGTCATCTAAACGTAGTGAACTTGAAGAAAATAAATTTGGCCTGGGTGTTTTTTCGGATACAAATGCTTGCAAATAACACACAGCTTCAGATCTGGGCTGGAAAATGCAACAGAAAAGTAGAACCAAGTGTTATCCAGCTGAGGTCAAAATTTTGTAACAATACCACAAAAAATGAATATATTACACAGCTTTTTCCTCAGGTAGTTCCCAGGCGTTTTTGAACTGTTGTGGAAGTTGTGTTCAATGACGAGACTTGAGTTTATTTCTCAGGTTCGGCTTTATTGCAGAACACAATCATCCAACATTCTCAAAAAGCAAGAAGAGGCAGAATCATGTCACATCACATTCTTATACCTCCGGGGGATTAAGAACTCAAGTCACATGGCGCTTCTGCAAACATTTAATCACAATGCAAGTCTCTGAAGATTCATCATTGTCTCTTATTCTCCGATGTTCCGGGGATCCCCCCAGGGCCTCCTCTCTGAGACAGGGTCCGACTTCACACCTCCTGGACATCTCCTGTCGGCCCCTATCGATCCAGACTCTTTGTTCCTCCAGACGTGAAGCCCCAATCCACATAAGCCATACATTTGTGGGAGATATGAACCAGACATATGTGCCACACTCTTGTGGGAAATATGAACCAAACAAATGTGCCACATGACCCCCCCCCCCCCCAAACGTCTGCATGGGACAAACATACTCGTAAATGCATAACATAAAAGAACATTACCACATAACCAACAATCAATCCCCCAATCTCTTAGGTCTTAACTTCCTGCCGAATCTGCTGTAAGCCGGCTTCTCTGTGTCTGCAGCGTCTCCTCGCACCTGGGGATTAGATTTGTTAGCACATCTCTGTGGGAGCTCTGGAGCATGCCTTCTCGGTGGCCTGCCCCGGCGGGGGGCTTTCGCCAACTGCACGTGTTCATCAGCCAGAACAAAAGCGGGCTTGAGTCTGTTTATGCAAATTAGCTCCCTTCTGCCCCCCAAATCTAGCAAGAAATGCTTCTCATTTTTTTCCAGCACCCTGAACGGCCCATCATAAGGCGGACGCAGCCCTGGGCGTTGTGCGTCATGTCTAACAAAAAAAAACTCTGCGTTTTTTAAAGCCTCTGGCACAAAAACGCATGGAAAACTGTGATGCACTGGGCCAGGCAGCGTGTTTGATCCTGTGGCGCTCTGCAACAGCTGAGCGGGGGGACAATTTGGAGCGGGATTTTCCAGAAGAAATTCCCCCGGCAAACGGAGAGGTTGTGCGAAAACTAAATCAGCTGGGGAGGCCTGCAAATCCTCCTTAGGTGCAGAACGCAACCCCAATAAAACCCATGGCAGTTTGTCCACCCAATTTGTATCCGTGAGCGATGCTCTGAGGGCTGCTTTCAATGACCTGTGAAAACGTTCACATAAACCGTTGGCCTGCGGGTTATACGCGGTAGTGCGGTGTACCTTCACCCCTAAGCTGCGGGCCATAGATGACCACAGCTCGGAAACAAATTGAGGGCCTCTGTCGGACGTTATGTCCGACGGAACTCCAAAACGCGCGACCCAAGTTGTTAAAAACGCGCGCGCAACCTCTTCCGCCATTGTTGACGCCAGAGGTACCGCTTCTGGCCAACGCGTGGTGCGGTCCACCATCGTCAAAAGGTGTGTGTGCCCTTGAGACGAGGGAAGTGGGCCCACCAGATCAACATGCACATGATCAAAACGCTTAGCCGGGATGTGAAAAGGCTCCAAAGGAGCCCTCGTGTGCTTGTGTATCTTAGCCCTCTGGCACGCTACACAAGCTGCTGCCCATTCCTTGACCTGTTTGCGCAACCCCGGCCAGACAAATTTCTCCCCCACCATCTTGATCGATGTGCGCACCCCCGGGTGCCCCAGCGAATGAACCGAGTCAAAAACGCGGCGGCACCACGCGGCTGGAACCACGGGACGGCCTCGTCCCGTGGAGACATCGCATATTAAGGGGGGCATACCTATTTGCTGCACCCTGTGTTCCAGCCTTAACCCTGTTGGTCCAGACTGGAGCGCGCGCACATCCGCGTCACCAACCTGCTCTGCAGCCATGTCTGCATAATCCAAACCCACGTGGACCGGGCCCGCGCGCGCTCCCGCGTCACTGCCCTGGCCCACAGCCACCGAGTCTGCCCCCACGTGGCCTGGCGTTGCCACAGCACGTGAGAGACACTCTACCACTACATTGTGTTTACCTGCGACATGCTGGATATCGGTGGTGAACTCCGATATTGCGGCTAGCTGTCTTTGCTGTCGGCCTGACCAAGGTTCTGAGATCTTGGCCATCGCAAAAGTTAACGGTTTGTGGTCCACGAAAGCAGTGAAACGACGCCCTTCCAGCCAGAACTGGAAATGGCGGATGGCCAAGTGTAGGGCTAAAAGCTCCCTGTCAAACGCGCTGTATTTACGCTCGTTATCGCGCAAGGATTTGCTAAAGAAAGCAAGCGGCTGCCAGGTCCCTGCCACACACTGCTCAATGACTGCCCCCACCGCTAGATCAGAAGCGTCGGTGGTGAGCGCCAAACGGGCTGTCGGAACGGGGTGCGCTAACAAAACGGCGCTTGCAAGGGCTGATTTGACCTGGGAGAAAGCGCGCTCCCGCTCCGGAGACCATTTGACCTTATTTGTGGGGTTTTGTTTTTTCAGTGCCGTGTACAGTGGCTGCATGAGCCGCGCTGCGCTCGGAAGAAACCGGTTGTAAAAATTAACCATTCCTAGAAACTCCTGCAGCGCTTTTATCGTTTGAGGTCGCGCACTTTCTCAGGCAGGGGAACCGCTCCTTCCGGCGAAACGCGATGCCCCAAAAAATCGATTTGCGCCACCCCGAACTGGCACTTCGCTGGGTTAATTATCAACCCGTGCTCTGCCAGTCTCCGAAAAACCGCTGTGAGGTGGTTTTCGTGTTCGTCTTCGGACGTGCTGGCTACCAATATGTCGTCTAAATAGACGAACACGAAAGGCAGGTCGCGTAAAACTGCATCCATCATGCGTTGGAAAGTTTGCGCGGCGCCCTTTAACCCAAACGGCATGTGCAAAAACTCAAAAAGCCCAAACGGAGTTATTACCGTGGTTTTGGGAATATCCTGCGCGCGCACGGGGACTTGATGGTTGCCGCGCACCAAGTCTATTTTAGAAAAAATGCGCGCCCCTGCCAAATGAACTGATAAATCCTGGATGTGCGGAATTGGGTAGCGGTCGTGTGCCGAGATGTTGTTCAACCTGCGGAAATCGCCACAGGGTCGCAACGAGCCATCAGCCTTTGGGACCATGTGTAACGGTGAAGCCCAGGGGCTGTTCGAGCGTCTAATTATGCCCAGTTTTTCCAGGTTGGCAAATTCCTCGCGCGCTATTGCCAGTTTAGCTGAGTCCAAGCGCGGGGCTTTTGCAAAAACGGGCGGCCCAGTGGTGGTGATAAAATGCTCCACCCCGTGTTTGGCCACTGTCGCCGAAAATTTTGGGACTGTGAGTGCTGGAAAGTGAGTGAGCAGAGCATGAAACTTACCACCCGCAGCTGTGACGTTGGCGTGTGCAGTCGGCGGGGCCACCCGAGCTGTGCAGGGGATAGAATGAAAAGACCAACCAATAAACCATGTGAGCACAAAAAATCAGCCCCTAACATGTTAAAACTGACTGCCGCTACAATAAAGATCCACTCAAATGAACGGCCCTGTAAGGACAGAAGCATGGTCCTCTCACTGAATGTCTTAATCGCTGAGCCATTCGCTGCTGATACTGACACCCAGGGAGCTTTAGACAGCATCAGCCGTTCCGCGTAGGTAGGCGTGACAAAACTCAGCTGGGAGCCCGTGTCCACAAGGAATTGTTTCCCCGAGTGTGCATCTGTCAGGTAAAGCAGCTTGTTTTCTTCTCCGAGGGACGCAGCTGCTACCGGCCCCCGGTCTTGGCGTTTCCCTGACGCTTGAAGCGGCACGGTGGGAGGCATCTGTGTGCCCTCTCCGCAAAACGGCGGTGGTAGAAGCACAGGCCGTCTTCAGCTCCGCGTCGCCTGACGCCTGTCGCTGCCGTCGTCGGTTTGTCTGGCGCCGCCACCACTGGCTCCAAACCATCTCCGGGCGCTGCCCTCTGCTCAGCTGCCGCGGCCGAAACCGCGCTCCGCTTGTGGGCGTCGACGAGTCACTGCGCCTCCTTGCTGAGCCCATGGTAATCCTGCTTGGCCAATCGGGGTGAGTCTGCCAGGGTCACTCTCACTGCTGGCGGCAGAGTTCGGAGGAAAAGGTGGGCGAAAATAAATTCGCCATCCTCGGGAGTCTTTCAGTCTCAGCATCTTCACCATCAGGTCCGCCGGTCTGTCGTTCTCTGACTCCGTCAGCGCTAGGAGCCCCTCTGCTCGCTGTTGCACCGAGGGGGTGGAATGGCTGATCAGCGCCTCCTTCAATGCGCCATACTTGTCGGTGTCCGGTGGGTGGTTAACCAGGTCTTCCACCCTCTGGACCGTGTGACTGTCCAGCTTCGCTACCACATGGTAGAACCTCGTTTCATCCTTTGAGACTCTCCGGAGGTTGAACTGCGCCTCGACCGTGCTAAACCAGGAGCATGGGCTGTGCTGTCAGAAATCGGGCAGCCGGAGCGTGGAGGCAGCCATCAGGCTGGCCTCTGATGAGCTCCGCTCGGGAGAATTCTCTGTGCTCATTCTTCGTCGTGGGTCACCAGTGTGGAAGTTGTGTTCAATGACGAGACTTGAGTTTATTTCTCAGGTTCGGCTTTATTGCAGAACACAATCATCCAACATTCTCAAAAAGCAAGAAGAGGCAGAATCATGTCACATCACATTCTTATACCTCCGGGGGATTAAGAACTCAAGTCACATGGTGCTTCTGCAAACATTTAATCACAATGCAAGTCTCTGAAGATTCACCATTGTCTCTTATTCTCCGATGTTCCGGGGATCCCCCCAGGGCCTCCTCTCTGAGACAGGGTCCGACTTCACACCTCCTGGACATCTCCTGTCGGCCCCCATCGATCCAGACTCTTTGTTCCTCCAGACGTGAAGCCCCAATCCACATAAGCCATACATTTGTGGGAGATATGAACCAGACATATGTGCCACACTCTTGTGGGAAATATGAACCAAACATATGTGCCACACTGTGCCAAATTGTGCCAAATGGCACAGTTTGGAAAAACGTCTGTAACTTTTGAATGATTCAATATAGAAACTTCATCTTGGGCTCTAATGAAAGGTGACACTCAGGGCTGTGTGTGTGGGGGGGGGGGGGTTTGTCCCCCCCCCCACTACAGAGGACGGACATCGCCCGTTGCGCCACGGTCCGTCATGCAGCGATGACGCACAGCTGTAATTTACCGATCAGTCAAAAGTCATTTTGATTACAATTTTCAGGGATAAAGAATAATTTAGCTTAGAACACTTACCTCTTCACAGCAGAAGCGGAGCTGGCGAACTTCTTCCTCATTGTCAGACAAACGCGACGCTGGTCTCGCGACCCGATCAAAACATAATTCCATTATTGCGGTTTTGCGCTTCCATGATTGCGGTTTTTGGAGAACGATTTTTCAAAACAAATAACAGTAGTAATTAAAGAAAGACTGGCGAACGCGTGTGTGTCACTCAGCCTTCGTCGTCGGCCTCCGTCGGTCTATGATGACCATGGAAGAGAATCCTAACGTCTACTCTGCTGGAACAAAAACAAAAAAAGCACCGCCTGTGGCCGAACATGCCGATGCGCGAATGGCAGTCCCTGTCACACAGGTTGCACTTGTGGATGGTCTCCATGCTGCTGGGTCTGTGGGGTTCTTCCTGTGGGTCCTTTTTTTCATCTGCTGCAGCAGTCAGTCTCTCTTCACCCAGCCTTACACAAAAAAACTCGCGAACTTCTGTGCTTCAATTGGCTCGCTGCATTCACAGCGTTGGTAGGCGGGTCCTTCTTGCTAGGTTTTCAGTCATTGGTTCTTCAAGGTTTCAGAAACCCAATTCAAGGCTCTTATTAGTCGAATGAGAGGTCAATCATATCCGATCTGTTCACGGCTGTGTCTGTAGTGGGAGAACGGAAATGCAGCTTTTTTTTCCAGTGCGCTCTTAGGACGCAGCGCCCTCGTGCATCCTAGAGCGCACGACAGCGCCCTCTGTGCGCTGTAGGACGCAGAGACCTGCCCGTCCGTGGTACACCGGAGTGCAAGAGGTTAACCATGAAATTATGATTAATCCCTTTTAACCTTGTCTTTGTAAATCATGAAATGAAATACAATTAATCTATCACATAACCAGGGAATATACTGTCCCATTACTTCCAATATTCCCTTTTAAATCGGTAAAACCCTGTCTGAGCTACTGGATTTAGCATAACCTATGAATTTACATAGGAGACCAACACCATGTGCTTTTAGCATCAAACTACACATTACATTTGACAGAAATAGTGCATAAGAACTAAAAGTACTTCAGCATACTGTTGGGAACTGAAATCACATTTAGGAAACCCATACAGACACAAAAATAGCCTTTTCCATTGCTTTTAAACAGAAACAATCAACTCGCGATTAGCATTAGCATAACGCTAACATTAGCATGTATTTCACTCACCAAGATGAGGTATCAGTGTGAACACAGCAAAAGTCACAGCCTCACGGCCTCTCAAGCTCGTGCTCCCGTCAACTTAGGATAATAAAGGTAGCAAATTAGCATTTGGAGAGTGTTTAGATCCATTTATAGCATCTTTCTGAATTAAACTCACCAAGAAGAGATATCGGTGTGAACCAGACCGCCCACAGCCTCTCTCGTCCACTCTCAGACCGTGAAAGACCGACAACCAGCAGAGCGCCTCGGCACTCTGCTCGGAAGGTGGGGCTGATATCGCTCTTAACGAATGAAAAGACCCAGATCACCCAACGTGACCATGAAACGGGAATTTAAAAGTTGGATAACGAGGATCACACTTCCTCTTCCCAAAATAACCGTTTTTCAAAATAGAATCACACAATCGTGTTAATACAATTGACATCTGAGAAAAAAAAGGGGTCATTTTCTCAGCTGGGTTACACTCTCCCGCGCTAAATATCATGCACGTCCCGTTGCATGTGCAACCAAGACTGTCCATCGTCAGTATTGGGAGTTGTAATGTGATCATTTTCAGTATTGTCTTCATCCGGTATCATTTATGGTCGGAACTACGACGGTATCTGGTCGTCTTCGAACCACCGACTTTCGTTTCTCTTTTGGCTTTGTACTCAGTGTACTTTTTGAGTTTTGAGTTTTTGGTTCTGCAGTTAGTTTTACTAGTTGCGTTTGAATTTCTGCAACTTGTTTTGAGAGTTCTTGGAGTGAGTTTAACGTGATATTGTCCTCATCTTCATCTGAACTGCACTGCACAGTTTGCACGTGGGAGGCCACTTTTTGTTTTGAAATGCTCAAATGTTGTCTCATCCTTAAGTTTTTGGCAGCAATTTGGTCTTCGTCAGTGCGTAGCAAGAGAAGCAAATCAGGAAAAGTTGGGGGACTTGTTCGTTTTTGTTTTAACTGGAGTGCAGTTAAAAGAGAATCATCCCAACAACCTCGACAAAACTCTGTGACAAGCAGCCTGTCAAAATCCTGGCTTGAAGCGCCACCACGCTTCAGTGTGAGTCAAAGCTACGTGAAGACGTTGTAGATATGAGGAGGGTTTCTCACCTGTGTTTTGGAAGGTGTCAATAAACCTGGTGTAAAGGTCTCCGCCATCTTGAACTGTACCATAAGCAGAATCTAACAGCTGAAGGTATTCTGATGGTGAGCTGGTGGGGTTCAAGTACTTGACTACATCAGCTGCTGGGGGTAAAAGAGACTCAGTGATCTTTCGGGATTGTTGCAATTTGGACATAGCAGGATTAAGATCAAGATTAATTCTACACTGGAGCGCCAAGTATCATAATCTAGCTCATAAGTCGGTCGGAGGTCTTTGCCAGAAAAAGCTCCGAGCTTTTGTGAAAACGGCTGCACGGAAAAATCTTCCCTTTTTACAATGTGCTCAACTACCACACGTTGCACTTCTGGGGGATTTAAATCATGTGCAGAAATGGTGGGCATACTTCGAGCTGGGGTGCTCGCAGTGTGATTTGATTGGTTAGTCGGTTGTACACCTTGAATACTGGACTCAGCTGCAGAAGGCTGAGGTTGAGGTTCATCCAAGAAAGCTTCAGGTAAGTTTTCAGGTAACTTAACTTGCTCTGATTGATCATTTTCAGATTCTTTGATTGCCTCAGAAATCTGTAACATCACGTCTTTCAGGACATCTGCAAAATCTCTGCCACTCATCTTCGCTAGGTTTTTAATGTCAGTGAGATATAACTTGTTCATATCGCTCCCTACACGGTGCGTATAAACACTGGCAAGGGATTGTATCATATAGCTGGCTCCACTATCAGATACATGAGTACATGGCAATGGGTCAAGAGCTTCAAAAGCAATACACGAGTGATACTCAAAAATAGCACTCTGGGAAAACTCAGACTTACTATCTGTTACTTTTATGACTCTTGAAATCGATCCATACCATTTCAAAAACTCAGTCACTTCAACAAGTTGCTCATCTCCAGCGATTTCACTAACTATCACTGCATTTGGGATTTTCAATGATTCACGTTCAACAATATCCATTTTGGGTATGTAATAGGCTTGAAATAACTAAGGGAGAGAAGAAAAAGGCTCCTGGCTGGCTCGCCACTTCTTATTGTAACCCTTGCCTTATGTTAATTAGGTAAGGGAAATAATTAAGTGTAGACCAGTTGCTAGGTTCGTAAGGGTTACAATAGGGAATTAAAATGTGTGTGGAATGAAATAGCTGGAGGCAAGAAATGAGCAATAATGGTTGTTATTTGTAGGGATAAAGCGAACAATATATACAAACAATTTACAACTATACAAATATAACAACGGCCGGTATGAAATAAAACCCCAAAAATGCCCTACTGAGCTCAGTGTTTGTTTGTCCGTTTGGTTTAGTCGTTTGACCAGTCAGATATCTTATATCTCCAGACTCAGGTTTCGTTTCCTCTTTTAAAGCGGCAGCTTGAGTTGTTACCACTTCAATGGTGTGCACTGGAGAGAGGAAGGATGCTCTTCAATCGAGATCTTGGTCAGATCTCGGTTCAATCTCGGGTCAGGCTCGCCATCTTCATTCGGAGAGAATCCAGGATCCAGAAGGTTCTTGATTGGCAACCAAAAAAAAACCTAGCCTGCACAACAATAATGGTATTATTGTTTACAGCTAGAGTAATTCGTTTCCCAATCCTTTCTTATATAACACTATAGCTTAGTGTTTAAATTCTTCTCTCATATCACTATTATTACAATCCAGTAATATAGTAAGATCTTACAATTCACATTTCACACCTTTCAGGAATGTTTTCTTTTCTCAAAATCTCTCTGGTAGTACATGAAATACTTTTTTTGTCATGTAACCAATTAAATGAATTTCTCTTTTTATCTCTACATCATTTAACTATGAAATTATGATCCCTTTTAACCTTGTCTTTGTAAATCATGAAATGAAATACAATTAATCTATCACATAGCCAGGGAATACACTGTCCCATTACTTCCAATATTCCCTTTTAAATCGGTAAAACCCTGTCTGAACTACTGGGTTTAGCATAATCTATGAATTTACATAGGAGACCAACACAATGTGCTTTTAGCATCAAACTACACATTACATTTGACAGAAATAGTGCATAAGAACTAAAAGTACTTCAGCATACTGTTGGGAATTGAAATCACATTTAGAAAACCCATACAGACAAAAAACAGCCTTTTCCATTGCTTTTAAACAGAAAAAATCCACTCGCGATTAGCATTAGCATAATGCTAACATTAACATGTATTTGACAGTAATGTGTAGTTTGATGCTAAAAGTACTTCGGCATACTGTTGGGAACTGAAATCACATTTAGGAAATCCATACAGACACAAAAATAGCCTTTTCCATTGCTTTTAAACAGAAAAAAATCCACTCGCGATTAGCATTAGCATAACGCTAACATTAGCATGTATTTCACTCACCAAGATGAGGTATCAGTGTGAACACAGCAAAAGTTACAGCCTCACGGCCTCTCAAGCTTGTGCTCTGATCAACTTAGGATAATAAAGGTTGCAAATTAGCATTTGGAGAGTGTTTAGATCCATTTATAGCATCTTTCCGAATTAAACTCACCAAGAAGAGATATCGGTGTGAACCAGACCGCCCACAGCCTCTCTTGTTCGCTCTCAGACCTTGAAAGACCGACAACCAGCAGAGCGCCTTGGCACTCTGCTCGGAAGGTGGGGCTGATATCGCTCTTAACGAATGAAAAGACCCAGATCACCCAACGTAACCATGAAACGGGAATTTAAAAGTTGGATAACGAGGATCACACTACCTCTTCCCAAAATAACTGTTTTTCAAAATAAAATCACACAATCGTATTAATACAATTGACATCTGAGAAAAAAAAGGGGTCATTTTCTCAGCTGGGTTACAAGTTCAACTGCTATACTTCCCGATGTCTGGCGAGGCTGAAATTTTCAGGTATTCATAAGATCAACATTAGAAAACTAAATGCAAAGTTTCAGCCCGCAACTCCAAGAGCTTCCGATTTAGAGTTTGAAGCCTAAAAGGGGGGGGGGGGGGGCGCTCCCTATCTGGGCTTCTTATTCCAGAGAGATAAAATACTATACTTCCCGATGTCTGGGGAGGATTAAATTTTTAGGTATTCATAAGATCAACATTAGAACCCTAAATGCAAAGTTTCAGCCTGCAACTCCAAGAACTTCCGATTTTGAGTTTCAAGCCTAAAAGGGCGGGGGGGTGCTCGCTATCTGGACTTGTTCTGGAGAGAGATCAACTGCGAGACTTCCCAATGTCTGGGGAAGCTGAAATTTTAAAGTATTCATAAGATGAACATTAGAACCCTAAATGCAAAGTTTCAGCCCGCAACTCCAAGCGGTTCCGATTTTGAGTTTGAAGCCTAAAGGGGTGGGGGGGGGGGAGGCGCTCCCTATCTAGGCTTGTTCTTGAGAGAGTTCAACTACTATACTTCCCGATGTCTGGGGAGGCTGAAATTTTCAGGAATTCATAAGATCAACATTAGAACCCTAACTGCAAAGTTTCAGCCCACAACTCCAAGCACTTGTGATTTTGAGTATGAAGCCTCAAGGGGAGGGGAGAGGCCCTCCCTATCTGGGCTTTTTTCTTGAGAGAGTTCAACTACTATATTTCCCGATGTCTGGGGAGGCTGAAATTTTCAGGTATTCGTAAGATCAACATTAGAACCCGAAATGCAATGTTTCAGCCCGCAACTCCAAGTGCTTCCGATTTTGAGTTTGAAGCCTAAGGGTGGGGGTGGGTGGGGGAGGCGCTCCCTAGCTGGGCTTTTTCTTCAGAGAGTTCAACTACAATACTTCCCGATGTCTGGGGAGGCAGAAATTTTCAGGTATTCATAAGATCAACATTAGAACCCGAAATGCAAAGTTTCAGCCCACAACTCCAAGTGCTTCCGATTTTGAGTTTGAAGCCTAAAGTGGGGGGGAGGCGCTCCCTATCTGGGGTTCTTCCTGAGAGAGTTCAACTACTATACTTCCCGATGTCTGGGGAGGCTGAAATTTTCAGGTATTCATAAGATCAACATTAGAACCCTAAATGCAAAGTTTCAGGCCGCAACTCCAAGTGCTTCCGATTTTGAGTTTGAAGCCTAAAGTGGGGGGGAGGCGCTCCCTATCTGGTCTTCTTCCTGAGAGAGTTCAACTACTATACTTCCCAATGTCTGGGAAGGCTGAAATGTTCAGGTATTCAAAAGATCAACATTAGAACCCTCAATGCAAAGTTTCAGCCAGCAACTCCAAGACATTCCGATTTTGAGTTTGAATTCTAAAGGGTGGGGGGGGGGGGGAGGCGCTTCCTATCTGGGATTTTTCTTGAGAGAGTTCAACTACTATACTTCCCGATGTCTGGGGAGGCTGAAATTTTCAGTTATTCATAAGATCAACATTAGAACCCGAAATGCAGCGTTTCAGCCTGCAACTCCAAGTGCTTCCGATTTTGAGTTTGAAGAAAAAGGGGGGGTGGAGAGGCGCTCCCGATCTGTGCTTCTACTTGAGAGAGTTCAACTACTATACTTCCCGATGTCTGGGGAGGCTTAAATTTTCTGGTTTTCATAAGATGAACATTAGAACCCTAAATGCAAAGTTTCAGCCCGCAACTCCAAGTGCGTCCGTTTTTGAGTTTGAAACTTAAAGGGGGGTGGGGGGGAGGCGCTCCCTATCTGGGTTTCATCTTGAAAGAGTTCAACAACTATACTTCCCGATGTCTGGGGAGGCTGAAATTTTCAGGTATTCATAAGTTCAACATTAGAACACGAAATGCAAAGTTTAAGCCTTCAACGGCAAGTGCTTCTGATTTTGAGTTTGAAGCTTAAAGGGGGGGGGGAGGCGCTCCCTATCTGGGCTTCATCTAGAGAGAGTTCAACTACTATACTTCCCGATGTCTTGGGAGGCTGAAATTTTCAGGTATTCATAAGATCAACATTAGAACCAAAAATACAAAGTTTCAGCCTGCAACTCCAAGCGCTTCCGATTTTGAGTTTGAAGCCTAAAGGGGGGGAGGGGGAGAGGCGCTCCCTATCTGGCCTTCATCTTGAAATATTTCAACTATTATACTTCCCGATGTCTGGGGAGGCTTAAATTTTCAGGTATTCATAAGATCAACATTAGAACCCGAAATGCAAAGTTTCAGCCCGCAACTCCAAGCACTTCCGATTTTGAATTGGAAGCCGAAAGGGTGGGGAGAGGCGCTCCCTATCTGGGCGTCTTCTTGAGATAGTTCAACTACTATACTTCCCGATGGCTGGGGAGGTTTAAATTTTAAGGTATTCATAAGATCAACATTATAACCCTAACTGCAAAGTTTCAGCCCACAACTCCAAGCACTTGCGATTTTGAGTATGAAGCCTCAAGGGGGGGAGGGGCGCTCCTTAACTGGGCTTTTTCTTGAGAGAGTTCAACTACTATACTTCCCGATGTCTGGGGAGGCTTAAATTTTCAGGTATTCATAAGATCTACATTAGAACCCTAAATGCAAAGGTTCAGCCCTTATCTCCACAGCGCTTCCAATTTTGAGTTTCAAGCCTAAAGGCCGGGGGGGGGGGGGCGGTGTGCTCCCTATCTGGGCTTGTTCTTGAGAGAGTTCAATTACTATACTTCCCAGTGTCTGGGGAGACTGAAATTTTCAGGTATTCATAAGATCAACATTAGAACCCTAAATGCAAAGTTTCAGCCTGCAATTCCAAGCGCTTCCAATTTTGAGTTTCAAGCCTAAAGTGGGGGGAGAGGCGCTCCCTATCTCGGCTTCTTCTTGAGAGAGTTCAACTACTATACTTCCCAATGTCTGGGGAGGCTGAAATTTTCAGGTATTCATAAGATCAACATTAGAACCCGAAATGCAAAGTTTCAGCCCGCAATTCCAAGCGCTTCCTTTTTTGAGTTTCAAGCCTAAAGTGTGGGGAGAGACCCTCCCTATCTCGGCTTCTTCTTGAGAGAGTTCAACTACTCTCAAGAATTCAGCCTCCCCAATGTCTGGGGAGGCTGAATTTTTCAGGTATTCATAAGATCAACATTAGAACCCTAAATGCAAAGTTTCAGCCCGCAACTCCAAGCGCTTCCAATTTTGAGTTTGAAGCCTAAAGGGGTTGGGGGGCGCTCCCTATCTGGGCCTGTTCTTGAGAGAGTTCAACTATTATACTTCCCGATGTCTGGGGAGGCTGAAATGTTCAGGTATTCATAAGATCAACATTAGAACCCTAAATGCAATGTTTCAGCCCACAACTCCAAGCGGTTCCGATTTTGAGTTTGAAGCCTAAAAGTGGGGGAGAGGCGCTCCCTATCTGGGCTTGTTCTTGTGAGAGTTCAACTACTATACTTCCTGATTTACCTTTTGTTCTTATTAAAGTCAAAAATAGAAAGGAAATGTCTACCTTCTTTCGTCCGTTCTTCCTTTCTGTAAGTTTTTTTAATTGGCGGTTTTTCGTTATAATGAATTCTTGTTCGTGTCCGTGTTTTAATTGTGCTTTTATTTGCTCCTGCATTTCCTGGTCGGTCGGGTAGTGTTTCTTGAAAATGTCCATTTCCTCCTTGATCTGGTTGTTGATTGTGTCCATTTTATTTGCCGTCATTCTTATACGTTCTTTGATCAGGTCTTTCCGTGCTTTATTGATAATTTTCTCTGCATTTTTGACATATCAAAAACGACTTATGACTTATATCACAATATAAGTCATCTTATATCATGATAATGACATATATCATGCTATACATTTTCTGTAAATTCTACAGTTTAGATAATTATATATAAAAAAGACCATCTCTTTTTTCCATGTACCATTTTCCCTCATAATTTTGCAGTGTTATAAAATAGTTTTGTAATGTGCACTTGAGACTTGATTCTCATAAATTTCAGGTTTTTCTTCTAAATCATATATTGTGGAAGTGTGAAAATGACGAGGCAGAGTTCATCTCACAAGTCAGGTTTATTCACATCTTCCATCATCAGCAAAACAGAAAAGAGGAAAAAACCCCAGACCTTCGTCCTTTAAATACCCAGGACCTTCAAAGCTCACAGTCACAATGCATTTAATCCCAAGTAACAATGCATCCTCTCCCACAGTCACAATGCATTTAATCCCAAGTAACAATGCATCCTCTCTTAGATCTTATCACCTCCACCTAAAGTCTCTGGCAGCCAGGAAATCCCCCAAGGCCGTCTCTTTGCATACCAAAGACTAAACTACCATATCCTCCTGTTATCTCCAAGGAGACTCAGTCCTTTGTTCAGTCTGAAATGTGAAGTCTAAAGTGATATAACCATGTGCATATGTGTCCCACATGACCCCCCCCCCCAAACGTCTAAGATGGAACAACGGAATAACAGTCTGCATGTCATGATAAAATCATTACACATCAGTCCACGTGCTGCTTGGGCCTCAGTCTCCTCCCATATCAGCGGGCTTCACCACTTCGGCGGCGCCATCCTGCTGGGGGGCTGCTGTCTGAGGGTGAGAACCGTTAGTCAATCCCTGTGGGTGTTCTGGGGAATGTCCCCTAGGGGGTCTGCCGCGCCGAGGAGCCCTGGCCAACAGCACATCCTCGTCCACCACCACAAAGGCGGGTTTGAGCCTATTTATGCCAATCTTTTCCTTCCTGACCCCCAAATCTAGCAAAAAATGCTTATCCCCTGTTTCCAGCACTCTAAATGGTCCATCATAAGGTGGTCGTAGCGGCGGGCGATGGGAATCGTGTCTGACAAAAACAAACTCCGCGTTTTTTAAAGCCTTAGGTACAAAACGCGTGGAAAACTGTGGTGAACGGGGCCAGGCAGCGTGCCTGATTCCGTGCCACGCTGCAACTGCCGAGCCGGGGAGCTATCTGGCGCAGGATTATCTGGGAGAAATTCCCCGGGCAGCCGAAGTGGCTGCGCAAAAACTAGATCAGCCGGGGAGGCTTCTAAATCCTCTTTAGGTGCAGAATGCAACCCCAATAAAACCCACGGTAGCCTGTCCACCCAATTTGCATCCGTAAGCGACGCTCTGAGAGCCACTTTCAATGACCTATGAAAATGTTCGCATAACCCGTTAGCCTGCGGATTGTACGCGGTTGTGCGGTGGATCGTTACCCCCAGGCTGCGGGCCATTGCTGACCAAAGTTTGGAAACAAATTGAGGGCCTCTGTCGGACATAATGTCCGACAGGACTCCAAAGCGCACTACCCATGCTGTTAAAAACGCGCGCGCCACCTCCTCGGCTGTAGTTGACGCCAGTGGGACCACTTCCGGCCAGCGCGTGGTGCAGTCTACCATTGTCAGAAGGTGTGTGCACCCCTGTGACGCCGGAAGGGGGCCTACGAGGTCCACGTGGACATGATCGAACCTCTTAGCCGGGATGTGAAACGGCTCCAAGGGAGCTCTCGTGTGTTTGTGTACCTTGGCTCGTTGACAAGCCATGCAGGCTGCCGCCCACTCCTTAACTTGTTTGCGCAGGCTCGGCCATACAAATTTCTCTCCCACCATTTTGACCGACGCGCGCACTCCCGGGTGCGCCAGAGAATGAATCGAGTCAAAAACGCGGCGGCGCCACGCGGCCGGTACCACAGGACGCGGTCGCCCAGTGGAGACATCGCAGATTAGGGGGGACATACCGTCTTGCAGCACCCTGTTCTCCAGCCTTAACCCTGTTGGTCCAGACTGGAGTGCGCGCACGTCCGCGTCGCTAACCTGATCCGCGGCCATGGCTGCATAATCTATCCCTACGCGGACCGGGGCCGCCACGGCGCGTGAGAGACAGTCTGCCACTACATTCAGTTTACCCGCCACATGCTGAATATCGGTAGTAAACTCTGAGATGGCGGCCAGCTGCCTCTGTTGCCGGCCTGACCATGGTTCTGAAACCTTGGCCATCGCGAATGTCAGCGGCTTGTGGTCAACGAACGCGGTGAAACGGCGTCCCTCCAGCCAGAACTGGAAGTGGCGAATGGCCAAGTGGAGAGCTAACAACTCCCTGTCGAATGCGCTGTATTTTCATTCACAATCGCGCAAAGTCCTGCTGAAAAAGGCGAGCGGTTGCCAAGCCCCGGCTACATGCTGCTCCACGACCACCCCTATGGCCACATCTGACACGTCAGTAGTGAGCGCCATGCGGGCCGTTGGGTCTGGATGCGCTAACAACGCAGCGTTTGCCAGGGCTGTTTTGACCTCTGAGAATGCTCGCTCTCGCTCCGGAGACCATTCGATTTTATTTGTTGGTTTTTGTTTTTTTAGTGCGGCATACAATGGTTGCATGAGCTGCGCTGCGCGGGGGAGGAAACGGTTATAAAAATTCACCATTCCCAAAAACTCCTGTAATGCCTTGACCGTTTGTGGCTGGGGAAAATTTGTTACCGCGCGCACTTTGTCAGGCAGAGGAACCGCTCCTTCTGGAGAGATGCGATGCCCCAAAAAATCAATCTGCGTCACCCCAAACTGACACTTTGCTGGGTTGATTATTAACCCGTGCTCTCCCAACCTCCGGAAAACTGCCGTGAGGTGGTTTTCGTGTTCGTCTTCGGACGCGCTGGCTACCAAGATGTCGTCCAGGTAGACGAATACGAAGGGGAGATCGCGCAACACCGCATCCATCATGCGTTGGAACGTCTGCGCAGCGCCTTTAAGCCCAAACGGCATGCGCAAAAACTCGAATAGGCCAAACAGAGTTATTACCGCTGTTTTGGGTATGTCCTCAGCGCGCACTGGGACTTGGTGGTAACCGCGGACCAAGTCTATCTTAGAAATAACGCGCGCCCCCGCCAAATGAATGGAAAAATCTTGGATATGCAAGATTGGGTAGCGGTCGTGCGCTGTGGCGTTGTTCAACCTGCGGAAATCTCCGCAAGGTCGCCACGAGCCATCAGCTTTCGGGACCATGTGAAGCGGGGAAGCCCATGGGCTGTTCGAACGCCTGATGCTGCCCAACTTTTCCAGGTTGGCGAACTCCTCGCGCGCTATGGTCAGTTTCGCTGAATCCAAGCGCAAGCTTTTGCAAAAACGGGCGGTCCAGTGGTAGTAATAAAATGTTCCACTCCGTGTCTAGCGACGGCTGCTGAAAATGTAGGGACCGTGAGTGCTGGGAACTGAGTGAGCAGTGTGTGGAACTTACTGCTTGCCGTTGTGACGTTGGCTTGTGCTGTGGGTGGGGTCACTCGGGCTGCACAGGGAATAGAATAAAAAGAAAGTGCATTAACCAGGCGCCTGTTAGCAAGATCAACCAACAAACCATGTGAGCACAGAAAATCAGCCCCCAACATATTGAAATTCACTGCAGCTATGACAAAAGTCCACTCAAATGTACGGCCGTGTAGGGACAGAAGCAGAGTCCTCTCACCAAAGGTCTTAATCTCCGAGCTGTTCGCTGCTGACGCCCCGTGACCTCCGGGACCCGCCAGCCAGTCAGCAGAGGAAGGCGTGATGATACTCACTTGGGAGCCTGTGTCCACGAGGAATTGCCTCCCTGAGCGCGCATCCGTCAAGTACAGCAGCTTGTTCTCTTCACCGAGGGCCGCAGCTGCTACCAACCCCCGGTCTTGGCGTTTCCCGAGCGCTTGAACTGGCATGGTGGTATACATTTGCGTGCCTTCTCTGCGAAGCGGCGATGGTAGAAACAGAGGGTGACTCCTCCGTGATCCTTGGCAACCGCTGCCGCTGTCGTCGGTGGGTCTGTTACTGCCGTCTCTGGCCCCCCGCCATCTCCGGCCGTCGCGCCGAACTCCGTCGCTGCCGCGGTGGCCGCGCGCTGCTTGCTGGCGTTGAGAATCCGGTGCGCCTCCTGGGCCAGTGCGCGGAAGTCCCGCTGGGCCAACAATGGCGAACTGGCCAGGGTCGCTCTCGTGGCCGACGGTAGGGTCCTGAGGAAAATGTGGGCGAAGATGAAGTCTTTGTCGTCTGAGCCCCTCAACCTCAGCATGTCCTCCATCAGGTCAATGGGCGTGCCATCTCCCAAGTCGTTCAGAGCCAGGAGCCTCTCCGCTCTCTCCTGGACTGAGAGAGTGAAGTGCTGGATGAGCGCAGCCTTCAACCCGCCATATTTGTCGTCGGCCGGTGGCTGCTCCAAAAGGCTCTGCACATGCCGAGCCGTGCGGTTGTCGAGCTTTGCAATTACATGGTAGAACTTCGTGTCATCTACCGTTATCTCCCGGAGGGCGAACTGTGCTTCGACCAAGTGGAACCAGGAGCGCGGGTTGTCTCGCCAAAAGTCCGGCAGCTGGACGGTAGCGGCATACGCTTGGCTGGGAGCTCCTGACCCGGCTGGCTCGGGGGAATTTCTTTCACTCATGATACGTCTTAGGGTCACAAGTGTGGAAGTGTGAAAATGACGAGGCAGAGTTCATCTCACGAGTCAGGTTTATTCACATCTTCCAACATCAGCAAAACAGAAAAGAGGAAAAAACCCAGACCTTCGTCCTTTAAATACCCAGGACCTTCAAAGCTCACAGTCACAATGCATTTAATCCCAAGTAACAATGCATCCTCTCCCACAGTCACAATGCATTTAATCCCAAGTAACAATGCATCCTCTCTTAGATCTTATCACCTCCACCTAAAGTCTCTGGCAGCCAGGAAATCCCCCAAGGCCGTCTCTTTGCATACCAAAGACTAAACTTCCACATCCTCCTGTTATCTCCAAGGAGACTCAGTCCTTTGTTCAATCTGAGATGTGAAGTGTAAAGTGATATAACCATGTGCATATGTGTCCCACAATATGAATAAAAAGTAAACATCAATAAGTTAAGTATTTCCTGAGCCAGAGGAGAATAGCAAAAAAAAAACCCCAACATAACATTAAAAAAATCTGAAAATGAGAAAATTACCCATCTGCTGCCATCTACAGATATAAATTAGCTGTTAGTTTAAATCAATGAAAATTTAAGTGTAGACCTGCAGCCTAAAGATTGCCATTCTGGCCTGATTTAACCCGTGTGCTTCTTTGCAAAAATATTTCAGACTGATTTTCAGATCATAACCAAAGACATAAAAGGTAATGTAATAAAATACATGTGATTAACTTTATTCATTATTGCTACTTGACTAATTAAAATGTTTAGAAATCAAATAAGTTACATTAAAAGCCAACTTGCGCCTTCAACCACTTTTACTTTTTATTTTGCATATATGTCCCACCATCATACACTTTTGCAGCTTCAATGAAAAAAAAAAATTCAGACAAAACTAAGAAACTCTGCAGTAATTTACAAAAAAAAAGATTGTCCAATACGGTTTCCAGTTAGCACAACTTAGCTTAAATGACGATCATTTAGCATTTTATATTTAGACATGATGTTAACATTACTTACCTCCTATTAAAACGAGGTTAGCCAACCATCCTCGTTGATGCAGCACCATGAAAAACAGTCCCACATCCCTGGCAAACAGGAGTAGCAGCTATCTGAACCTCTAGTTTGGAGTTAGCATTAGCAACCACTGGACTGAAGCGAAGCCACCCACCACACCTGTTCAGCTGCGCGTAATCGCGCATTGCAGGGAAGACACAGGGCGCTGACAAGTAGTGGTGAGGTAGGAGCTTTACTGAATAAATGGAGGTATGTGTGGCTCACATATTTTGATTGCATATGTACTGTATAAGCACAGGAGTGAGATGCTTAGGACTGCATGTGTTTTGTGACCTCACGTCTGTGAAGGAACAGTACGTCTGGACCTCCTGAGGATAACAGCAGGAGGTGGAGGTGCCGTGATGAGGACTCGGAGAGGACTTCCTGACCTCCTGGGGTCAGACGGAGGACGAAGGGACTCGGGGGGAGAATTATTGTCAATGGGGGATTTGGCGAAAATGTGATTCTGTTCTTTGATGTCCCAGGTATAAAAGTGGGGGTTTTGGGGAGTTCGATCTCTTTGTTGCTGTTGAGAGCATGTTGGAAATGTGAGATCGCAATAAATCTGAATTGAGAAATAAATTCAGCCTCGTTATTTCACGCTCTCCACAGTATGGGCATTTTAAATAAGATATAAACAATAGAGTATTCTATGAAACGTTAGATATTTTTATATCGCCATCCGATATATATCGTCATATCGCACAGCCCTAGTTGAGGGTTAGGGTTGTGCATTTCACATAGTCCATATAGTTGTATCCAGATGTTGGAAACAGCATATTTAATGTTTTAGTTGGAGGACTTGTATTAATTGCATGAGATGTGGAGTGTGTAAATGAAGAGGCATATTCATTTCAGACGATTTATTACACACTTACATCTCACAAGCAAAGAACAGACTGACTGGTCACATCAAGCATTCCTCTCTCTATATCAAGTCACACTTCACAAGGTTCAAGGCACTTCCTCATACACAGCATGACATCTACACTACACTTCATTCAACCCCCTCTCACCCACTTGGGCATTGTTCTCCCATGTGTATTCATTGTCTCTGTCTAAGGTGTGAAATAACCTGAGGCCCACACCGCCCCCCCCAGAATCTTAGATAGAACAATAGAACATCAGTCCACATGCTGTTTCGGCTTCAGTTTCCTCCCATATCTGCTGTCTGCTGTAACTGGGGTTTACCACCTCCGAGGCGCTGCTGTGCCGGTGGGAGGCTGCTGGGAGTGCGTCCGACTGCGGGTGAGCCGTGGGGGGGGGGGTTTCACTCTGTCCGTGTGGCTGCTCTGATGAATCATTCCCCTGGGGAGGTCTCGGTGGGGGTCTTCCACGCCGAGGGGCCCTCGCCAACAGCATTTGCTCATCCGCCACCACAAAGGCGGGTTTGAGTCTGTCTATGCCAATTCTCTCCCATCTACCCCCCAAGTCTAGCACAAAATGCTTATCCCCTGTTTGCAACACTCTGAACGGTTCATCACAGGGTGGGCGCAATGGAGGGGGGTGGGCATCGTGTCTGACGAACACGAACTCCGTATTCTTCAAAGTTTTAGGCACGAAAGCACGCGGAAAACTGTGGTGGGCAGGGCCCGGCAGCGTGCCTGTGTTTGCGCTACACTGCAAAAGCTGAGACGGGGAGTTGCCCGGCGTGGGATTGTCCGGTAGAAATTCCCCGGGCAGCCGTAGGGGCTGCGCAAAAACGAGCTCTGCCGGGGAAGCTTCCAAATCCTCTTTTGGCATGGAGCGCAACCCCAATAAAACCCATGGCAGCCTGTCTACCCAATTTGCATCCATCAGTGAAGCCCTGAGTGCTGCTTTCAGTGATCTATGAAAACGCTCGCATAAACCATTGGCCTGTGGGTTGTACGCGGTTGTGCGATGAATTGCAGCACCCAGGCTGTGGGCCATCGTGGACCAGAGGTCGGAAACAAATTGCGGGCTCCTGTCAGACGTAATGTCCGACGGGACTCCAAAACGCGCCACCCATGTTGTTAAAAGCGCGTGCTACGTCCGCAGACGTGGTTGCCGCCAGCGGGACTGCTTCTGGCCAGCGCGTGGTGCGGTCCACCACTGTCAGGAGGTGCATGCACCCTTGTGATGGCGGGAGGGGGCCCACAAGGTCCACGTGAACATGGTCGAATCTCTTAGCCGGTACCGGAAACGGCTCCAAGGGAGCCTTCATGTGTCTGTGTTCCTTGGCTCGTTGGCACGCCACGCAGGCTGCAGTCCACTCTTGTACTTGTTTGCGTAGGCTCGGCCACACGAACTTATCTCCCACCATTTTGACAGACGCGCGCACTCCTGGGTGCGCCAGAGTGTGAAACGACTCAAACACGCGGCGGCACCACGTGACCGGGACTACCGGACGTGGGCGTCCCGTGGAGACGTCGCAGATTGGGGGGGGGGTGCCATCTTGCAGCACCCTGCTTTCCAGCCTTAACCCTGTTGGTCCAGACTGGAGCGCGCGCACGTCTGCATCGCTAATCTGCTCCGCGACCATGCCTGCGTAATCTATCCCCACATAGACTGGGGCCACCACGGCGCGCGAGAGGCAGTCCGCCATCACATTCAGTTTACCCGACACATGCTGAATATCGGTAGTAAACTCTGAGATCACAGCCAGCTGTCTCTGCTGCCAGCCCGACCACAGTTCTGAAACCTTGGCCATCGCGAACGTTAGTGGCTTGTGGTCTACGAACGCGGTGAAGCTGTGCCCTTCCAGCCAGAACCGGAAGTGGCGTATGGCCAGATGGAGAGCCAGCAACTCTCTGTCGAATGCGCTGTATTTACGTTCGCTGTCGCACAAAGTTCTGCTGAAATGCGAGCGGCTGCCAAGCCCCGGTGACGCGCTGCTCTACGACAGCCCCTATGGCCACGTCTGAAGCGTCGTGGTGAGCGCTATCCAGGCCGTCGGGTCCGGATGTGCCAGCAGTGCGGCATTTGCCAGGGCTGCTTTAACTTCCGAGAACGCCTGCTCTCGCTCCGGGGTCCATTCAACTCCATCCGCGGGTTTCTGTCTCTTAAGTGCAGCAATGGTTGCATGAGCCGCACCGCACAGGGAAGGAAACGGTTATAAAAATTCACCATCCCCAAAAATTCCTGCAGCGCCCTGACCGTCTGAGGCTGGGGAAAATCTGCCACGGCGCGCATTTTGTCGGATCGCTCCTTCCGGAGAGACGCGGTGCCCCAAAAAATCAATCTCCACCGAACTGGCATTTTGCCGGGTTGATTATCAACCCGTGCTCCTCCAACCTCCTGAAAACCGTCCTGAGGTGGGTTTCGTGTTCGTCTTCGGACGTACTGACTACCAGGATATCGTCCAGGTAGACGAACACGAACGGGAGGTCATGCAGCACTGCATCCATCATGCGCTGGAACGTCTGTGCTGCGCCTTTTAACCCGAATGGGATGCGCAGGAACTCGAACAAACCGAACGGAGTTATTACCGCTGTTTTGGGTACATCCTCCGCGCGCACTGGGACCTGGTGGCAACCGCGGACCAGGTCTATTTTAGAAAAAACGCACGCTCCGGCGAGGTGAACGGAAAAATCCTGTATGTGGGGAATTGGGTAGCGGTCGTGTGCTGCGGCATTGTTCAACCTGCGGAAATCACCGCACAGTCACCACGATCCCTCAGCCTTAGGGACCATGTGTAGCGGGGATGCCCATGGGCTGTTTGATCGCCTGATGATGCCCAACCTTTCCAGGTTGGTGAACTCCTCGCGCACTATGGCCAGTTTAGCTGCGTCCAAGCGCCGAGGTCTTGCAAAAACGGGCGGCCTGGTGGTGGTGATAAAGTGCTCCACCCCGTGTTTAGCGATGGCCGCCAAAAACGTCGGGACCATGAGTGCTGGGAACTGAGTGAGCAGTGCGTGGAACTTACCGCCTGGAGTTGTGACGCTGGCTTGTGCTGTTGGCCGGGTCCCTCGAGCTATACAGGGGAGAGATTCAAAGGACAGTGCATTAACCAGGCGCCTGTTAGCAACATCCACAAGTAAACCATGTGCACACAGAAAATGAGCGCCCAGGAGCGGGCAACACAGTGCTGCTATGATAAAAGTCCACTCATACGAGCGGCCATATAGAGATAAGGTCAGTGTTCTCTCACCGAACATCTTAATCTCCGAGCTGTTTACTGCCACCATTCCGGGGCCGCTAGGTCCTGCCAGCCGGTCAGCGTAGGACGGCAGGATGACGCTCTTCTGGGCTCCGGTGTCGACGAGGAAGCGTCTCCCCAAGCGCGAGTCCGTCACGTAGTGCAGCTTGTTCTCTTCACCGGCAGTCGCAGCTGCTACCGACTGCCGGCCTTGGCGTTTCCCGAGCGCTTGAAGGGGCACGGTGGCACGCATCTGCGCGCGTTCCCTCTGAAGCGGTGGTGGTAGAAGCAGAGCGTGTCGTTCTGGCGCTCCTTGGCCGCCGTTGCCGCTACCGTCGGTGGCTCCTCGCCTCCCCTGGTCGTCTCGCTGGGCTCCGCTGCCGCCGCGTTGACTGTAATTGCCCTGGTGGTGAGGATGAGCTGGTCTGCCTCCTGGGCTAGCGCACGGTAGTCTTGCGCGGCCAGCAATGGTGAATTGGCCAGAACCGCTCTTGCTTCTGTTGGCAGGTTCCGGAGGAAAAGGTGGGTAAACAGAAAGTGCCCGTCGCCCGTGCCCATCAACGCCAGCATCTTCTCCATCAGGTCTACGGCCGACCCATCTCCTAACTCGGTCCACGCCAGGAGCCTGTCCACTCTCTCACATTCCGAGAGCGTGTATCGCCGGATGAGCGCAGCCTTGAGCGCCTCATATTTGCTGCTGGCTGGTGGCTGATCGAGCAGGCTCGCTACCTGCTGGGCTGTGCGGGAGTCCAGCACTGCTACCACATGGTAGAACTTGGTGTCGTCTGCTGTTACTCCCCGGAGGGCGAACTGGGCCTCAGTGTGGTGGAACCAAGAGCGCAGGTTGTGCTGCCAGAAATCCGGTAGCTTGACTGAAACTGCACACGCGCTGCTGGGGGTTCCAGTCCTGGCTGTCTGCGGGTTGGCTTCAGCGTCTCTGGGGCTTCCCGACCGGGCCGGCTCCGGGGTTCTTGCCTCGTGTTCCATAATACGTCTTGGGTCACCAGTGTGGAGTGTGTAAATGAAGAGGCATATTCATTTCAGACGATTTATTACACCCTCACATCTCACAAGCAAAGAACAGACTGACTGGTCACATCAAGCATTCATCTCTCTATATCAAGTCACACTTCACAAGGTTCAAGGCACTTCCTCATACACAGCATGACATCTACACTACACTTCATTCAACCCCCTCTCACCCACTTGGGCATTGTTCTCCCATGTGTATTCATTGTCTCTGTCTAAGGTGTGAAATAACCTGAGGCCCACAGAGACTTATTTACAGTATTTGATTAAATAGAGTGAAATTCTGAGCTAGTTCCTTCACACATCATATCTTGGACACACCTGCACTGCTCTGCAAAATTACCTGCTGTTCAAACCCAACCACCACCCCAACAGGATCAAGATATATATTTTAGTATCACCAACAGCCCAAATGTAAAAAAAAACTGATCTTGTTCTTCTATTAAGACAAAGTAAAGAGATCTCTTTACTTTGTCTTAATAGAAGAACAAAATCAGTTTTTCATCAAGAAGACAAAATAAACCTGTTTGAGATAAACCCAAATGTGAGTCAAGTGCAGGATTCTGTACTGACATCTTGATGGCACATGGTAGGCAGATAACCTGAAATTCTATTCTTTTCAAAGAGAGGATAAAGGGAAATTCCAACATTCAACACTGGCAGTAAGAGCAAGACAGAAATTGGCCAGGTGGGGTGTGAAAATCATCAACTTTTTCTGCTTACTGTGGTGGCGGTGACAAGCCAGATGTTTACATTCTACTCATACTGTTATGGCGCCCGTAGGGCCTACACCTGCTCCAGCTGCGCACACACCTGTGATTAATCACCAGCAGCTCTTAAAAGCCAGCCTGGCCTGCAGCTCAGCACGGAGACGTCTGCCACTCAAGGAGGCACATCGCCCGACCTCGTTCAGAGACTACAGCCATGGAGGCACAACGCAGCAACGCACGTAAGCGCTCCTCTGTCTTACCTTGTCAAGATAATCTCCCCTGTGCACAGGTGGACCCCCCAGGTGGCGGACCCCCTCTTCCCAGCGGAAGCTCAGCATCTTCCCGACGTCAGAGTCAACTCCCCGCCTCACGGCTCCGAGCTGGACGCTCACTCCCTGGCAACTGCCAGCCAGGCAAGCAGAAGCTCTGTACCACTACCTGCAAAGTAAGCAGCAGTTACTAGTCACATCTCTCTTTGCTGGTGCAGCGCTAATCACTCTGCTCTGTGTTTATAGGGTTGCCAGGCGAAGCTCAGACCTGCTTAGCTCCAGCTCGAGTCCTGCAAAGCACTACACGCTACACACTCACACACTACACCCTCACACACGCACACATCACTCACTGGGAAATAAAAGGTTAACTTTATCTCCTCGAGTCTGTCTTTTGTCTCCTGGGTCTTACAAACATGTCAGTACGTCTCCGTCAAAATGACTCAGCGGGCAGTGCGCTAGCACGCCGACTCAACACCTTAGACGCTCGAGTCGAGCAAATTATTTACCAGCAGAATGTTATCCTAACCCAGTTGACTCAAATTAACAGCCGGTTGGATCGCCTGGAAAGACAGCAGGCAATTCCACCGGCTTCTGCGGCCCCTACGGACCTCGCTAGCTCCTCTCTTAGCCTAACTAGCTTAGCCCCGTCGCCCCGTCTCACCCCGGTGCCTACGCCCGCTCGCTTTAATGGTAAGCTCAGGGAGGACCGGGGGTTTATCCTTCAGTGCGAGACGGTTTTCCAGCAAGTTCCAGGGGACTTCCCAACAGACCATAGCAAGATTGGCTATGTCACTAACTTGTTAGAGGGAAGGGCGCTAGCTTGGGCTTATGCCGTGGCGGCGAAACCTAGCTATGCCACGCTGTCTTACCAACAATTCCTAGCCGATTTCACGGAGGTTTTTGATCACACTGACCGGGATACAGTAGTCACAGACCGGCTGCTTAATCTTCGCCAGGGCGGGAGGTCCGCTGTGGACTACGCTGTGGATTTTCGGGTCATAGCCACCGAGGTCGGGTGGGAGGACACAGCCCTATGTAGCTTATTCCTTCGTAGCTTAAGCCCTGCTCTAAGGGATGAGTTAGCCATACGAGACAAACCTGAGAGGTTGCATGAACTCATTTCACTCATCATTAGCTTGGACAACAGGCTGAGGGAATGAGCTGCCCAGCGGAGGGCTTCCAACCGCTCGGGTGTGCAGTCTTTCCGCGTCCCTCAGACCTCGCAGCTGGCCCTGCCCTGCCCTCCTCCCGGAGCAACTTCCGGGGAAAGAGGATATGGTAATTGGCCGCTCAAAGACTCCTCCTGTGGAGAAACAGTGCCGCAAGGAGTTGGGGTTATGCCTTTACTGCGGTAGCAGTTCACATGAATTAGCTGATTGCACGAGGTGGTTAAAAGAGGAGGTTCGTGGGTCACAGTAGGGGGACTTGCGGACGCTTCACAATCAAAACCCCTCACTTGCTGTCTCGTGCCTATTCGTCTTATTCTCAAGCACACAGAACATTCCACGCATGCACTGGTTGACTTGGGAGCTGAGCAGAGCTTCATATCAAGAGACCTGGCAACCCAGCTGGAGCTCCCATGTCAAGCTCTCCAGCATCCGCTCAAGCTTATTACCTTATCTAAAGCCCCTTTGACTACCATCTCCCAACAGACTGTGCCGGTGTCAGTATTCATGTCTGGGAATCATCGGGAGGACCTTCGGTTCTTGGTGCTGCCTTCGTCCACCTCCCCGATCATCCTGGGTTACCCCTGGTTACGGCTACACAACCCATCTTTTGATTGGCAGACTGGGAGTATCACTTCGTGGAGTACGTTCTGTCTCAGTGCGTGTCTGCAGTCCGCAGCTTGTGCTCCATCTGTTGCTATGACCCCGCCCACGTCCCCACCTCCGGATCTGTCCAAGGTACCTGAAGAGTATCATGATCTAGGGAGGGTGTTTAGTAAGTCACGGGCGCTGTCCCTTCCCCCCCATCGCCCCTACGACTGTGCAATTAATCTCCGGGCTGGTGCTCCGCTCCCGGCGTCCCGTCTGTATAGCCTGTCAGCTCTGGAGCGAGAAGCGATGGATGCTTACATCAAGCAGTCGCTCAGCTCGGGGATCATCCATCCATCTTCATCAGCAGTGGGGGCAGGTTTTTTCTTTGTGGGAAAAAAGGACGGCTCCCTGCGACCCTGCATTGGCTTTAGGGGACTGAATGACATTACTATTAAAGATAAATACACCCTACCCCTTATGGACGCAGCCTTTGACTCTCTCCAGGGGGCCTCGTGGTTCACCAAATTGGACCTTCGGAATGCATATCATCTTGTGCGAATCAGGGAGGGAGATGAATGGAAGATGAGCTTCTAGACCCCAAGCAGCCACTTTGAATATCTGGTAATGCCGTTTGGGCTGACCAACGCCCTGGCCGTCTTCCAACGTCTGATCAACGACATTCTCCGGGACTTTCTGGGGGCCTTCGTTTTTGTTTATTTAGACGACATCCTCATCTTCTCCTGTTCGCTGGATGAGCACCGGGCGCATGTGAGGCGGGTCCTTCAGCGGCTTCTGGACAATCAATTGTTTGTGAAGGCGGAAAAATGTGAATTCCACACCCAGACGACGTCTTTCCTCGGGTTCATTGTTGCCCACAATCAGATTCTTCCCAACCCGGCCAAGGTCAAGGCGGTGGTGGAGTGGCCCACCCCCTCGTCCAGGAAGCAGGTGCAGCAATTCCTGGGGTTTGCTAATTTCTACCGCCGCTTCGTACCCAAGTACAGCCTGGTGGCCCGCCCGCTGACCGATCTCACTTCCCCGAAGGTTCCCTTCCGCTGGACGGAGGAGGCCGCAACGGCATTCGACACCCTCAAGAGGCAATTCTCGTCTTCTCGCATCCTGACTCAGGTGGATCCGGCTCTCCAATGCCTGGTTGAGGTGGACGCATCAGACTCCGGGGTGGGGGCAGTTCTCTCCCAGCGCTCTCCAATGGATGGGGTGATCCGCCCCTGCGCTTTCTTTTCACGCCGCCTGTTCCCTGCTGAGAGGGACTACAACATCGGTGACAGGGAGCTGTTGGCTGTGAAGATGGTGCTGGAAGAGTGGCGCCACTGGCTGGAGGGTGCTGCCCAGCCGTTTGTGGTGTGGACCGACCACAAGAATCTGGAATACTTAAGGACAGTGAAAAGGTTTAATTCCCGCCAGGCTCGTTGGTCCCTCTTCTACGGTCGGTTTAATTTTACCATCACCTACCGCCCCGGAGATAAGAACACCAAACCGGACGCCCTCTCCAGGCAGTTTTCGGCGGAGACCTCCGAGGACCAGGAGCAAACCACCCTTCCCCCATCGTGTGTCATGGGCGCCCTCCGTTGGGACATTTGGGAGAAGGTTCTGAAGGTGCAGGAGGCTGAGGCCTACCCAGGAGGCAGCCCCCTAGGTCGGTTGTTCGTTCCCACGTCAGTCCGGGGTGAGGTCATCCACTGGGCCCATGCCTCGAAGTTGGCATGCCACCCAGGGATTTCACGCACAGTCGGGCTCCTCCAAAGGGCGTTTTGGTGGCCGGGTCTGCGGAAGGACGTCGGTGACTACATCCGGGCCTGTGTTCAGTGCGCCACTGGGAAGTCCTCCTCCTCTCCTCCGGCCAGTCTGCTCCACCCCCTCCCGGTTCCGGGTCGTCCCTGGTCGCACATCGCGCTGGATTTTGTGACAGGCCTTCCACCATCTAACCAGCACACGACGATCCTGACCGTGGTTGACCGTTTTTCCAAGGCAGCCCACTTCGTCCCCCTCCAGGGATTGCCAACTGCACGTGAGACAGCGGACTTGCTGGTCCAACACGTCTTTCACCTCCATGGGATTCCCGCGGACATTGTCTCAGACCGGGGTCCGCAGTTCATCTCTCAGGTGTGGAAAGCGTTCTGCCAGGGGCTAGGGACTACGGCGAGCCTGTCCTCTAGGTACCATCCACAAAGTAATGGGCAGTGCGAACAGACTAACTAGGAGCTGGAGTCCGCCCTGCGGTGCGTCATCTCATCCAGTCCCTCCTCATGGAGTAGTCACCTGCCCTGGATTGAATACGCCCACAACTGCATGGTCTCATCGGTGATTGAGATGTCCCCTTTCAGGGCGTCCCTGGGGTATGACCCTCCCCTGTTTCCGGAGGAGGAGAGGGAGGTGGCGGTGCCTTCTGTCCTCGCCCATGTCAGGCGCTGCCGCCGGCTCTGGACCATCACCCGCCGGGCTCTCCTCTGGACCACGGAGCACAATAAGAAGATGGCCAACCGGCATAGGAGACCAGCCCCTAGTTACGAGTTACGAGGTGGGTCAACAAGTATGGCTATCTACCCATAATATTAATTTAAAGGCCGAGAAGCACAAGTTGTCCAAGCGCTTCATCGGTCCAAACACCATTGACCGCATTGTTAACCCTGCTGCTGTGCGCCTAGCTCTTTTTTTTTGTTACTTATTTGTACCCGTAGGTAGATTTGGTTTGCAGTCTGGTGACAAGCCACCGGCTGCCGGTCGCTGCGTGCGCGAGCGCCCTAAACCTACATGTTTTTGGTATGCGGGAGGAAACCGGAGAAATCCCGGAGAAAACCCACGCAACACGGGGAGAACATGCAAACTCCACACAGCTCACTGTTGGTCGGGGGCTGGGATCAAACCCACGATCTCATGATCCCCGCGATCCCCCGGCCGAGGGTAAACTGTGCTGCCACAGTGCTAAACCACTGCGCCACCGTGCAGCCCCACCAATCCCTCTCCCCCCCTCCCTCCGCATCTGTCCCACTTTCCATGAGTCTCAGGTCAAGCCCGTTGTTTCCAGTCCTCTCTGCCCGCCCCCCATGGCTCCCCCCCCCCCCGAGGATGATCAATGACCACCCGGCGTGGGGAGTCACTGCCATCTTGGATGTCCAACGGCGGAGTCGGGGCCTTCAGTATCTTGTGGATTGGGAAGGTTTCGGCAAGGAGGATAGATCCTGGGTGCGTCCGTCGCTGATCCTGGATAAACAACTCATCCGCGACTACCACCGGACGCACCCAGGTAAGATAGGACAGGTGCCAGGAGGCACCTCTAGAGGGGGGAGTACTGATATGGCGCCCGTAGGGCCTACACCTGCTCCAGCTGCGCACACACCTGTGATTAATCACCAGCAGCTCTTAAAAGCCAGCCTGGCCTGCAGCTCAGCACGGAGACGTCTGTCACACTCAAGGAGGCACATCGCCCGACCTCATTCAGAGACTACAGCCATGGAGGCGCAACGCAGCAACGCACGTAAGCGCTCCTCTGTCTTACCTTGTCAAGATAATCTCCCCTGTGCACAGGTGGACCCCCCAGGCGGCGGACCCCCTCTTCCCAGCGGAAGCTCAGCATCTTCCCGATGTCAGAGTCACCTCCCCGCCTCACGGCTCCGAGCTGGACGCTCACTCCCTGGCAGCTGCCAGCCAGGCAAGCAGAAGCTCTGTACCGCTACCTGCAAAGTAAGCAGCAGTTTCTCGTCACATCTCTCTTTGCTGGTGCAGCGCTAATCACTCTGCTCTGTGTTTATAGGGTTGTCAGGCGAAGCTCAGACCTGCTCAGCTCCAGCTTGAGCCCTGCACTGCACTACACGCTACATGTTCACACACTACACCCTCACACATGCACACATCACTCACTGGGAAATAAAAGGTTAACTTTATCTCCTCGAGTCTGTCTTTTGTCTCCTGGGTCTTACAAACATGTCACAAACTGAGCTGTTGCCAGTTTGCTTAATCTCTTCATCCATCATTGGTTCTTGAGTTACCCAATAGAATTCTATGAATTTGTGCTCTTGTAAAATGGGATGAGTCACATGTACAGCATGTTTGGCTTTTCTCTTGGTTATTTAAACAAGTGCATGAAAAGTTCACAGCGAGAGCTTTCCTGTTAATCAAACATTCCACAAGACTGCAAAACTTTTTTTGCATGCTTAGGTATTTATCACCAATCACCATGGCAATGATCATTCCGATAAGGAAATGTAGAAAAAGACAAACTGTACATCCCCCTCAGTTCTTGCAGAAGTAGTCATTCATTGTGTACAAGTTCCAAGTACATCCAAGGTAGCTCGTACTACTGACCTTCTCCAAAGAGCCTTCTGGTGGCCCACTCTGACTGCCGACATTTGTGAGTACATCCAAGCTTGTAATATCTGTACTATCAACAAGTCTAGTTCATCACCCCCTGCAGGTCTCCTTCAGCCATTGCCAATTCTTAGTTGCCCCTGGTTTCACATAGCTTTGGAGTCTGATTACCCCCCCACCCTGAAGGTAATACCACAATCCTAACCATCATTGATCATTTCTCCAAAGCCTCCATTTTAATGGTATCTGCAAGCTCTGTTCTGCTACAGAAACAGCTAAATTACTGGTCCAACATGTCATCCTTCTCTATGGCATCCCCACAGACAATGACCCCAGTTACATGGCCTTTATCGAATTATTCTGTTTACATGGTCACTTGAATAATCAGGTAATTCCAGAAATCCAATCGTAACCGGTTTATTCGTGTGCATGTAAACATGGCCATTGTGTCAAATTGAGGTCCAAAGCTTACATTGCAGGTCTAGTAGGCATTTTGTAAATCTTTGGGTTCTACCATCAACCTTACCTCAGGTTACCATCCCCAGAGTAATGGACAATGTGAGTGTGCAAGCCAAGAGTTGGAAGCAACATTATGCTGCATCACCTCTTTCATTCCTACTAGCTGGAGCACCCATCTCACCTGGATTGAGTATGCCCACAACACCTCCATCTCCGTCGCCACTGATCTCACCTCTACACACCGCTACCATTACCCATGGTGGAATGGGAAAACCACTTGTACCATTGGTTGAATCCCACATTCGGTGCTGCAGATGACTGGACAACCACACCACTGTCCAGAACGCCACCTTTGGTAACCATAGGAAAATCCAAGCCCCAGGCTACACCGATGGTCAAGAAGTCTGATTGTCCACCAAGAACACTGCCTTCAAGACATACTCCGAGAAGCTTTCCCCTCAGTTCATTGGTCTATTTCCCATCACTCAGATCATCAACCCCATCTCAGTACACCTCAAGCTCCTTCCCTCTTTGAAGGGAAATTCCCCAACTGTCAAGACTCATCTCTTCCATGCCTCTCTACCCTACTTCCAAGCCCCTTCTGCCTCCCCGGATCATTGATGGACAACCAGCCTACATTGTGCGGTGCATTATGGATGTGCATTGCTAGGGTCTGGACCTCAGATACCTTGTTGATTGGGAATATTATTATCCAGAGGAGCATACTTGGATCTCAAAATCTTTTTTCTATGACCATGGTATGATCGCGAACTTCCATCTTGCAAACCTGGACAAGCCTGGTGGGATGCCAGGTGGCACCCCTTGAGGAGGGAGGGCACTGTAGTGGACAGGTGACTTGCACAGTATCATTGTTGTCATAGCTCAATGTGTTGCATAATCTTTCTCATCAGAGCCAAGAAAGGTTGGTTGCATGCAGCTGGTTGATTGCCCAAACCTGCAGATATTCATTAGTCCCCGATATAAGAGGTCTCAGTTGGGATCAGCTCTCCGTGGAATCATCATATGCTAACCCCTCTCGTGAAAGTTGTGAACAAACGTCTGTGCTTTGTCCATGCATCCTGTTCACATGCTCCTCTGTTCCCTTGCTTTTTAGTAGAATTTACTAATCCCAGGGGGAAAGTCAGGGAATCGACCTGGATGGATGAGGCAGCCAAGGTGCTACGCCAATCCCTTCACCATTCACACACACATTCACCCCTAGGGCCACTTAAGAGTCTCTGATTAACCTACCTTGCATGTTTTTGGCCTGTGGGAGGAAACCAGAGTACCCAGAGTAAACCCACACAGACACAGGGACAACAAGCAAACTCCACACAGATGGGTCACTGATAGTCAGAGGGTAGGATCGAACCCACAATGGTCAGGGGTGGAATCAATCCCATGACCTTCTTGCTGTGCTGCCACAGTGATAACAACTGTTCCACCAAGCTGCCCAAGTGCTGTTAAGCCCCATTTCCACTAGTATCGCCTTGGCTTTACTTTTTTTAACTTGTTTTGGTTTTTCGCCATTTCCACCCAAGTCCTCACGGTTTAACCGTTACGATTTTCGTGCCTGTTCAGAGGCAGGGTACAGGCGAGCGAAAAGCGAGGTGTGAATTGACGTCAATCGACTGCTAAACGCTGATTGGTCAGGGCGTAACGTCACCAAACGCGTCCGTTTTGTTTTCTGTTGAAGCTACACGTCCGCCATTTGTAATTTCAGCGAGTAACTGCGGTGACTGGATTCACAATTGTGTTATCATATAACGATGTCCACGCGCAAGTTTATTCCATGAACAAACGAGGAGGTGTGGACTTTTCTGTCCCTCGTAGCCGATGACTACATCTAGAGCGAGTTGGTGGGGCAACTTGCAATGAAAAAATATACCAGGAAGTGTCCGGCCTGCTATTTTGGCAGAGAATTTGGACTCGACACGGCCACGCAGTTGGAAAACGGTGACGGTGAGTGTTGTTTTGTTATTGTCCGTCTTCTTGCCTTTCGGTCAAAAGCGCACTTTATTTTAGCAATAAAGAAAGTTGTTTGATTGTGGGCAATTGTGGTGATGGCTAGCCCGCTAATAGCTAGCTACCTCTGTACCTTGCTGCTACCTGGCATCAAGCTGCTGAATCGCGCTTTTATTTCAGTATTCACGTGAACAAAACGCTGACGTAAGCTTATTGTATTCTGGTTAAAAAGTTTTGTGTTTGCGGTACATGTTGCACTTTGTTTGTGAGCTTTATTGTGTGTTTTTTTTCCTTCTATACACAGTTTTCAAATCCCTTGGGTCCGCCTCACTGGACTGCCCCGGCATCTCCTGGTCAAGTGCTGGTAAGGCACAACAAACTGAAAATTACCACCCGGTTGTTTTTATATGTGATTGTTTTCTATAGACGCATAACAAGGAATTTAAAATGTCTTTCTACGTTTATAAAAATACTAGATTCAGGGGTGTTCATAGCCACAGTGGCCCAGTGTTATAGGTGTGTTGGTGGTGAAATACTGTTGTATTTTCACAAAAAAAAGGAGCACATGTACCGACTTCAAATCAAAATGCTTGATTGAAATTCTTCAAGTCAGCTAACACTATTAACCCATTCTGATTTATGAGGCCACAGCACAAAGAAATTCTTTTAAAAATAACCCATTAAATCAAAATACTTTTTACAATAAATCCTTTTTGAAATGAAGGGGGGCCTAACCACATCACCACAGAAGTTGCTTATAGTCCACTCTACTGAGGGGCAACAACATGACAGTTGAGCTTAAATACAGCAACGAAGCATCCCACCACAGGCTTTCAACAGTTTAATTCCATAATATTTTTTCTGACATGTTTTGATCCGGTGTTATCTAAATACAATGACTTCTGTCTTTCATATAGGCAAGCTGAAGAGGTCCAACAACATTGCAGACCTTGCATCACTGATGGCCCAGAATCATGCTGAGGAGATGCGGATCCATGAAAGGATGCTCGAACAGCATCAACGGCAGCATGAACAGCGCGAAATACACCTGCAGTTAGCCGCATTAAGAAGGGATGAGCTGACAGAGACGGCTTCCTTCCACGGATCCTTCCTAAACCATTTTGGCAGTCTGGTCGAAGTACTGAAGCTCCCCATTTGTTAACATGTTTTGGGAATATTTGTAATGTAATAAAATGTTAGTCTTTTGGATAAAAGTGTGGTTTGTATATTATAACACTGGATGATAAAGGCGAATAATTACATACACATTCCATTGCCTCATATGACCCTAATCCTGCTGTTCAGCCATAAAGGTGTCAAGATTTTTAATGGTAATGTAATTGTTATTGTTAAATTTAATAAATATTACCACTGCTGTATTCATTGCTCTACATTGGGTACAGTTTTTAAGTAAAATTGTAAGCAGTTGCACAGGTGTAATTTACATTCAGCAGTAGACACTGATAAAGGTAAAAGTCGAATTGGGTAAAAGGTAAGTACATGTGAATTGAATGTTATATCGGCATTCCAAATTCTGAGAATTCCAATAAATTATAAGCAGTCTAGTATAATATAAAGCGAAAATACCCATACATGTAAACCCAAATATAACATTTTCGATGTTGTAAACGTTGACATGTATATGATAAACCTATGCTATTGTGATTCAATAGATCCATAGTGATCTTTTGGTTTGAAAAAGAAAATTATAATTTGGTGTTGGGCAGTGTGACAATGTCAGTGTATTTAGTAGGATTAAAAAAAGTTTCATCATAAAATTTCTAGGTTCATTGGCAATTCCATCAAACCAAAAATGAGTTGTCTAGCTGCAGCATTTTTTTTTGAGTCATTTCTACATTGTTTGTGTGTAATTAGCCACCACTGAACAGATAACCCTTATAAATAACAATAGATGGGAAAAATGATACACAATGGGCCTAGATTTGGATTGGCTTTTTTTAAAATATCAATTATTTGGTAAGTTAAAGTTAACTGGAAGTATAACAAGTTTCCACATATAATTCCAAGGTCAATTGGCAATTCCATCAAATGCAAAAGTGACTTGGCTAGCTGCAGCATTTTCTTTGCAGCCATTTTCTACGTTGTTTTAGTGTGTAATTAGCCACCACTGAACAGATAACCCTTATAAATAACAATAGATTGTACAATGATACTCAAATGATACACAATACAAAAAATGGGCCTAGATTTGGATTGGCTTTTTTTTATAATATTTTTAATTATTTTATAAGTTAACTGGAAGTATAACAAGTTTCCACATATAATTCCAAGGTCAATTGGCAATTCCATCAAACCAAAAGTGCATTGTATAGCTGCTGCTTTTTTTGGGAAGTCAGTTTATCATCAGTGTATCATTACTACACAATATACAAAATGGGTCTAGATTTGGATTGGCTTTTTTATAATATTATAAATTATTTGGTAAGTTAAAGGGGTTTAGGATTAAGTTTCTGCATAATTTTAAATTACCCCGGTGTTTCAGCATTTAATTAACCGTCTGTTAACATTTAACCGTTCTGAACAACAGAGGCGACGTAGTTTAAAAGTGCACAACATTTTATTTAAAAAACACGTTTGGACTTCCGGTCTGGACGCCATGGCGACTGCAGCTTAACACTGAAGCTCTCAGACTCAATCCAGGATAACACCTTGAAAATCAAACTTAACGGATTTTTGGAGGAGTGAAAATCAAAAGACAAAATCATCATGTCTAAAGGAAAACAGAAGAAACTGAAATTCTCCAGGCTAGGACACGTATCGGCCGGAGAATCTGAACTGGAAGATCCCCGTTCAGAAGACGAGGAGCTGGTGATAGCTAACAAAAGGGTTAGCCTGAAATCACTATTTGAGGAACTACGACGATTTCGCCGAGATGTTACGGCCGAATTTCGGGAATTCAGAGAAGAATTGAAAAGGACAAACAGCAGAGTGGACCAGGCCGAGAACCGAATCTTGGAAACAGAGGATCGAATAAAAGTGCTCGAAGATTCTGTGCTGGACCTACGCAAAAGACAAGCAGCTATAGAGGCTAAGCTAACCGACCAAGAAGGAAAACAAAGAAGAGACAACATAAGAATTCATGGTCTGATAGAAGGAACCGAAAATGGTTTTAACAATGGCAGAATGCGTGGAATCCTTACTAAGAGAGAAATTGGATATTCCACAAACCACCGACTTGAAGATAGAAAAGGCACATCGTTCATTAGCCGCTAGGCCGGCGGCGGAAGCGCCCCCACGTTCGGTGTTGGTAAGATTTTCCAATTTCAAAATAAAACAAGAGGTTGTAAGACTGGCCTGGCAGAAAAAAGGATTTATGCACCAGGAGAGAAAAGTCTACGTGGAACACGATTACGCCCCGGAGGTCCTTAAAAAGCGCAGGGAATACAATGACGCGAAAAAGGTGTTAAGAGAGAAGAAATTGCGCTTTCAGACACCATTTCCTGCGAAGTTAAGGGTCTTCTACGGCGATGAAACGTGTCTCTATAATTCGGCGGAAGAAGCAACAGCTGACATGGCGAGAAGAGGGCTCCCGGTAACGGTGTTTAAACCCGCAGCAGACCCGAGTGAGAAGATCAAAGCGCAAACATGGACAACACAAAGACCCTCAAAATCCACGGACCAGCAGCGGGAAACCCAGCACCAGAGCGTCGCGGATAAACTATCCGTTTTCAGGTTGGAATAGCGACCTTTTTTTTTTTTTTTTTTTTTTTCCTTTCTCTTGAATCAATCCGCACATCCAACCCCCCTCATACAAGGTAACAAACATTAAAGGAGATGCATATTCAGCATGTGGTAAAACATTTCATGGAACAATCATATTATTTGAAACAAATAAGTCTTTGTAATAAAAAAAAAAAAAAAACTTGTTAAAATAGAAATGTGACAATAATCCACATGTTCTCCTCATACTAACAAATACTGTTTTTGCGTGAATGTTTGATGTGATGGGGGTGGGAGGGTGCACACAATTTCACAGGGTTTAGGCATAAAAGGAAAAAAAAAAAAAATCATTACAAGTTTGGATTGGGTTCTGAAACTCACGTTAAAAGCATGGGACTACTTTCAGTGGTAAGAGAGGGCCCTCAACACGTAACAGAGTTTGAGGAATTTCCCTCAGAGCCTTCACTCCATCAAGGCTCTTACAGGGTCTTTAAAAAGACCTCAGCTCAGGAAGTTCTTTTGACAGTTTTTTGTTTTAAAGTTTTTTACACTATGTTCTTAATGTTTTTCTTGTTTTTAATGTTCTTTCAGTTTCTGAGTAGCACAAAAGAGGGCCACCACACAGTTATACTAAACAAAACAACACAATGGAGAAACAGGGTGTAACCAAAATAATTTCATATAATGTAAAAGGGATCCTGAATCCAGTTAAAAGATCCAAGATTCTAGGCAAAATGAAAAAAGACAAAGCAGGAATAATACTTTTACAAGAAACCCACCTAACAGACGTGGAACACAATAAACTCAGTAGACAAGGGTTTAAAATGATCTCTTCATCTTCATATAAATCAGGGAGGAGGAGGGGAGTAGCGACATTGATATCAACCAAAATTACATTTGAAAAAAAATCAGAACACAAAGATAAAGAAGGGAGATACAGTTTGGTAACTGGGCGGCTAGAGGGAGAAGATATCACCCTGCTGAATGTGTATGCTCCCCCAGGGGCTAACTGGAAATTTTATAAAAATGTATTCGACCTAATGATAACTAAAGCTCAAGGTTTAGTGATATGTGGTGGGGACTTCAATCTTAGACTGAATCCATACTGGGATGCTTCTGGTAATTCCCCACATCAAAATAACACCCAAAACAGGAAGACTCGGATGCTACTAAAAGAAATGGGAATCTGTGATGTGTGGAGGGAACTCAACCCCAGTGTAAAAGACTATACATTTTACTCAACTCCACATTCATCTTACTCAAGGATTGACTATTTTTTTATGTTTAATAGAGACATTGGTAGAGTAAAAACATGTAAAATAGGACTGATGGATCTCTCCGACCACAGTCCGATCTACATGGACTTAAATATCCAAAAATACACAAATAATACATTTTCTTGGAGGTTAAATTCAAATGTCCTGAAAGGACCATTGAAAGATGAATTGGAGTCAGATATTCTCAGATATTTGGAAGATAACGATAATGGAGAAGTATCCCCTTTAATACTGTGGGATGCATGTAAAGCTGTAATAAGAGGAAAGATTATTGCAAAACTGGCAACCCAAAAGAAACTAAGACAAGAAAAACTATCCACATTAGAGTCAGAACTTAGGAACCTAGAAAAAGAACACAAAGGCAACACTCATTCTACTGACTCGCTCAAGATTAAGGAAATTAAAAACCAAATAAATGAGATCTACACAATAGAAATCCAGAAGAAACTTACATTTCTGAAACAAAAATACTATGAAGCAGGCAGTAAATCGGCAAAATTGCTAGCCTATAAATTGAGGAAACATCAAACAGAAAGAGCAATCTACAAAATCAGAGACCCAGTATCAAAGGAAATAAAATTCAGAATTCAGGATATTCTTAAAAACTTCGAGAATTACTATAAGAACTTATACTCCCACAAAAAACATAAAAACGCATCCGAGGCATTCCTAAACACATTAAACCTTCCCCAACTTACGGAGTCACAAAATAAAACACTACTGTCAGAAATACATCCTAAAGAATTGGAAAAAGCAATTATGAAACTTAAAGCTAACAAATCCCCAGGAGCTGATGGCTATACAGCAGAGTGGTACAAAACCTTTAAACAGCAACTATCTCCTCTCCTCCTGAAAACATTTAATTATGTCCTCCACACAGGGGAAATCCCCCCCTCCTGGAGAGAAGGGGTCATTGCAGTTATACCTAAACCTGAAAAGGATAAACTAGAGTGCTCCAACTACAGACCAATCAGTGTACTAAATCAGGACTATAAGCTTTTTACCATTATCCTTGCCAAAAGGTTAGAGAATATACTGACAGACCTAATTCATTTAGACCAAACAGGTTTTATAAGACAAAGACAGACACAAGACAACATTCGACGCACTTTACACATAATTCATCATATAAAAAAATATAACTTAAATGCAGTCATATTAGGATTAGATGCTGAAAAAGCATTCGATTCGGTTGACTGGTCTTTTCTATACAGAATCTTATCCAGTTTCAATTTTCATAACAACTTCATTAGAACTATACAGGCATTATATAAAAAACCAACAGCTAAAATAAGGATTAACGGTAATTTATCATCATCTTTTGAACTGGAAAGAGGATGTCGTCAGGGCTGCCCCCTGTCTCCACTGCTCTTTGCAATCTTCATAGAACCTCTGAGCCAATGGATAAGACAAAACCAAAAAATTCAAGGTATTACACTTGGTCAGAAGGAACATAAAATAGCACTCTTTGCTGATGACATTTTAATTTACCTAGGGCAGCCGGACACTTCTTTACCAGAACTAACCTCAGTTTTTTCAGAGTATGGAGATTTATCGGGGTACAAATTAAATATGCATAAAACCCAAGTTTTAACATTCAACTATGACCCAAATCATTATTCACTAAGCAAACTCAAAACTAACTGGGAGTCGGAATCTATGAAATATCTGGGGGTCAATATCCCGAAACAACTCAACAAAATTATATCACTAAACTATGATCCACTGGTGACAAAAATAAAATCTGACCTAGCAAGATGGAATATGATACCATTCTTGGGTATTGCACAAAGAATTGAAGCAGTCAAAATGAATATACTTCCACGTCTTCTATACCTTTTCCAAACAATACCGGTAGAACCTCCCAAAAAAACATGGCAGGAGCTGGACAGAAGGATCTCAAGATTCATATGGCAGGGCAAGAGACCTAGAATCAGATATAGAACCCTACAGCTAAACAAAGACAAAGGTGGGCTCGCGCTGCCAAATATCAGGGACTACTTTAAAGCCGCACAAATTAAAACTTTAGTAGAGATATGTAACCCAGTCTACTCTGCACAATGGAAGGAGATCGAATGCCAAATAACAAGTGACATCCCCCTACAGGCGATAATAGGGAACAATGTCTTACCTAAGCTTTTGAATAACACTAACCCGTGGATAGAGACCCCGCTAAAAATTTGGTTTAAGATAGTCAGAGAGAATCAAACTAAAGAGCCCTATCGACTTCTGCAATGGATCGCCTATGATCAGGACTTTACTCCTAATAAAACAGACACCAGATTTAAAAAGTGGAAGGAGAAGGGGCTGATAAAATATTACGATTTTTTTAAAGGGCAAATCTTAAGAAGTTTTGAAGATTTGAAAAAACAAGGCCTAATAAATCAAGACCTTTACAGGTTCTTCCAGCTTAGACACCACATAAACAATATACTTAAAAAGGAGGTTTTGGAAAGGGCCCAGTCAGGTGTTCTGAAGGTCTTCTTAATGGCATATAAAGGGATCCCAGGGATCAGATACATTTCTAAAATATACCAAGGTCTTCAAGACTTAAAAGGAGACAACACATCTTATATAAAAGAGAGATGGGAAAAAGAGGGGAATTTCACTTTACATCTGGAAATATGGGAAAAGCTAAATAAACAGCAATGGAAAAGTACCTCATCCCTGCAGTGGAGAGAATTTGGATGGAAAAACTTGGCAAGATTTTTCAGAACACCTGCACAAATCAAATTTACCCATAAGGGATTGAACTGTTGGCGCTTGTGTGGTGAAAAGACTGCAAATCATTTTCATGTGTTTTGGTCATGCCCAGTTATCCACCAATATTGGACCAATGTACAGACAATATTGGGGAAAATATTCAAAATTACAGTTCCCTTTTCTTTTGTAACTTTGTATTTGGGTTTACTACCGGACTCACTGGAAAGACGAGGAGAAAAATACTTATTCAATGTTTTAATATTGGCAAGCAAAAAAGCTCTAACTAAAAAATGGATGTTGAAGGACTGTCCTACACCTGAAGATTGGACTAACGTGATCCAAGACATTTACTCGATGGAAAAGTTGACATTCGCACTGAGACAGGACATGGATGGGTTCATGAACTTTTGGCAACCCTGGACCGCATATGTGTCTTCCATTAGATCTAATCTTTGACAAATACCATTTCAATAATGGTTCCGCTCTTTGTTCCAACGCTACTCAGATGCTCTTTTATCTTTATTTACTTACTTTTTCTTTTTGTTTGTTTTTTACTGGTTTGTTTGTTTTTTTTTATTTGTTTTTTGTTTTTTGTTTTTTTTCTCTTTAATTTCACTTTTTCTTTCACTTTAAAAAAAAAAAAAAATAAGGGGTGTTGTAAGAATTAATCTTCCAATGTTGTCAGATATCAGAAAATAAGGGAACATGTGATGAAAATGTAAACACTGCATTGCTGTAACGACCTGTATACCCTTTACAAAAACTTAAATAAAAAAAAAAAAAAAACACGTTTGACATATGTATGCACATGAACACTGAACAAATGAAATGATCTCTGCTTCATATGCAGCTGCTTCAGATTCCTCCTGGGCAACCGCTATTCTCCTCTCCTGCTCCAACGTGTGTTGTCTCAATCCACGTCGTCTTCTCCTGTAAAATTCTCTTGTCTCGTTAAAGACATTCATTGTGTTAAAAACCGTGGAAATCCTCCGCTCGTAATCCGCTATTTTTTTCTGTGTTGTTGAGGAGTCAGTCTCGTCCTTTATACGTCAGCAGTGTAGCGCCACCTCGATCCCGCCCACCGCAGCAATTCTCGGCTTTCCGCGGTTGTGATGGAGGCGCAGCCGCGGGAGAAACAAGTAGTAAAGAAAAGAAAAGAGTAGCGCAGAACTATATAGTGGAAATGTGGCTTAGGAAACCCTCTGTCTACCAGCCTGCTGATTATCTCCTTAGTTTGTGCACACTCAAACAACAGACCACTCACCTCTTTGTTTTAGAAACCTCGCCTTGATACCTCATTCTCTGTAAAGGCACTTTTCCACAAGTATCACCTTAGCTTTACTTACTTTTACTTTACTCAGTTTCTCGCTCTTTCCACAGTACCCTACACGCTTTAACCGATACGATTTTCGTGCCAGTTTAGGGGCAGGGGACAAGCGAGAAAAAGCGAGGTGTGATTTTTCGTCAATCGACTGCTAGCCGCTGATTGGTCAGCGCGTAACGTCACAGAGAGCGTCCGTTTTCAGTTTTCTGTTGAAGCTGCACGACCACCATTTGTAATCGGTCACGGAGTGAATATGATATTAATAGAGACAGCGTTGTAGGTTAGGTTTTGCGGAAATCTACACCGTGGTCCAACGAAGAGGTGCGGGGTTTTCTCTGCTTGCTGGCAGATCCACAGTCAGAAGAGTGATCCGGACCCTACAGATGACTGCGCAGAATAGAACCGTACTACTGACAAGCTGAATACGAAGTTGAGAGAACCATCCATGGTGAGTGATTTGTAATATTGTGCATCTGTTTGCTTATTTATCCTGTTGGTGGTAAGCTCACTTTTGAGCCATACAGCCGCGTTCTGTGCTGGCTAACTCGTTGTAGCTAACGAATTTTGGCTAGTAGCTAGATAATACCAACTGTTGATTCGCGCTTGTTTTCTCCTAAATATTCGCTTGTGAGAACAAAAGATGAAATATATCAATCCTGGTTATAGTCCTGGTTTTTGTTTTGTATTGCACTTGGTGCTGCGCATTAAATTGTGTGCAATTTAATGCCGTTTTTTGCTGGCTAACTCGTTTTAGCTAACGAGTTTTGGCTAGTAGCTAGATAATACCCACTGTTGATTCACGCTTGTTTTCTCCTAAACATTTGCTTGTAAGAGCAATACGATGAAATATATCAATCCTGGTTATAGTCCTGGTTTTTGTTTTGCATTAAATTGTGTGCAATTTAATGCTAGAATATGTTTCCACATGCCAGGGGTTAGCTTCCCTGTTTATAGTGGATACTGGTGAGATATACGTATATCTCAACAATATAAAAGGGCTTTTTCAAACCAGTGATTTATAAAGTCATTCATATAATTTTCTAAAGCGTCAGAAAGAGAAATCCATATATTATATCATTCATTACACAGACCATGATATATTTCAAGCATTTATTTATTTTAATTTGGGTGATTATGGCTTATAGCCCCTGAAAACCCCAAATTCCATTTGGCAAAAAATTAGAATATTACATAAACTTTAAAAAATAGTTTTTAAATAGAAATGTGGGCCGATGAGGTGTTGGTTAATATGGGCTGTAGCCATAATCATCAATATTAAAATAAACACTTTCAATATATCACTGTCCCTGTAATGAATCTATATATGGGTTTCACTTTCTGAAATGAGTGACAAAAATATTGAACTTTTTCATGATATTCTAATTTTTGAGATGTGCCTGTATAAGTGTTGAACTTGCTTGAAAAAACTAAACACCATCCATTTCTGTCGTTCGTCTAGGCAGGAGGGAATCAGCCGCTCAACAACGGACGTCGCCACTGTGGAAAGTACTGAAATCCTTTGCTTTTATAGGTAAGTGTCAAAACCAAATTAGCACAATTTCCACTTAATGTAAAAGGGACTGAACTGAGATGTATTTGATTGTGTGAGTATTAATTACAGAATAACTGAAAAAGACTGGCACATCAACTGTAAAATAAACCACTTGTTAATGTATTTGTCAGATCACTTGTGTGATCCTTTGTGAGTTATGTTCACAACTGTATCTTTTGGGGAGTGGCAGTTGTTCAGTCATCAATATAGTTTAGTTTATATGTGTAGTTTATACTCTATCATCAATAAAGTCATGCAGTAACAGGACACATTACAAATATTTGAGACCCATTGTCGTGCTTCCTTTTATATTTTAGCAATGCAAGTACAAAACACCACCCACACTTGAAGCCAGGGCAAGAAGAGACACTTTTACATTCCAGACAAACTTTTATTGATAAAAACTCCATATTTTGACTGAGCGACTCCATAATCTGTGATGCACACCTTCAGTTAAAGTACTAGATTCCATTCCACTGAATGTATTAATTCATTCTGATTGCTGAGGCCACAGTAAAAGCAGATGACTTTAAATGCAACCCAGCCCTTGTAAAATCGACTTTACATCAGTGCAGCTATATGAAAATTGTGGTTAAATACAACAACGAAGTACTTTGTCACATTGGAATCGGAATCGCTGCTGTTTGGTTTTTCTTTTGAATTCTTGGATGGAATATGGGTGGGCAATATAAGCTGCATCTTCAGCCATCACCCATTTCAGATAACCTATGTTGAACTGTGTAATCAGAGGAGTTATTGTTTAATTCGACCTTATTAAATTTTTTTCCCCCTTTGTTATATTATTGTATTTTCTTTAAATCTATCCGAAATAAAGATTCATTCATTCACATTCCACCACTGGCTTTTAGTAACAAGTGTATGTCCCAAATATGTTTTAAACTTCATTTATTTAACCTCCACACATTTCTGTCTTTTGTCTAGGCAAGAGGGAAACGATCGATCCACCCCAAACTGGACCTTGCGTCACTATTTACAGAGATGCAGGCCTAAGATCTGCTGATCTGAGACCAGTGTGAGCTGCACATCCCAGCTGCTGAGTGACCCAGTCTGACAGTTTGAGTTTTGCACATTCTGAATAATCTGGAATTTGCTGCTGATTGTAATAAACAATTTAGTGACTTATGTGTTTGCATCATGATTTCTATTTTTGTCTTTTAATACACTGGTGGGAAAAGAGTCAATAGTACAAACCATTAATGGGTGACCTTGAAAATAATGACTCATTTTTAAGACATTTATGTCACATGGTGGTAACCTTCACATATAAAAAAGAGACATCTGCAAAAACTAAAGAGGTTTGTCAGTGCAATACTACACGAATGCATGTATAGTACATTGTTGATGCAGAGAATATATATTTCTACAGTATATGTATCGAGTAAATCAAGCATTTTCCATGTAACCTTGTGACTGCATTATTTTAATTGCTTTTAATGCTAGATCAAGTTTGTTTTGGCCTAAAATGCATCATAACTGTCAAATACATCTTATTATACCGAACTCAGTAATGTTTACTTTTGAATATACATTTTGTGGCTAATATAGTTATTAACCTGGTGATCGAGTTGTGTCAGCTGATCATTTTTTGCTATGACAACATCTCAGACTCAGTGCAGCTGAAGCAGGTACGTCCATGATAAGATAAGATAAGCCTTTATTAGTCCCACAACGGGGAAATTCCAGGATTGCAACAGCACAGGGATAGCAACACTCAGAGCAACAATCAGAAGGCAAGAAAAAAAACAAGCAAGCAAGAGCAGCTAATATATATTACTATAAAATATACTGTATATATACACACAGACACAGTGCAGAGCATTGTAGCTGGATGGAATAAATATATGAATATATGAACACACAGTGCAGAGCATTGTAGCTAGATGGAATAAATATGTAAATATATAAACACCCACAGTACGGAGCATTGCAGCTAGGTGGAATAAATATGCAAGTATATAAACACACACAGTGCGGAGCATTGTAGCTAGATGGAATAAATATATAGATATATAAATATAAACACACCCAGTGCTGAGCATTGTAGCTAGATGGAATAAATATATAGATATATAAATATAAACACACACAGTGCAGAGCATTGTTGCTAGGTGGGATGAAACAGCATAACCGTCTATTTAGTTATCCTACATGGTATGATTATGTGCCCATACATATTCTCACCCTCCATAGCGACCGGTATGTTCCTAGTTGTATGCCGGAGAGGACCATTGTGTAAGTCTATTGCATCTTTTGCATTCAAAAAAAAAACTATTCGTTTGTTACGTCTTTTTGCTATCTCTGCGAGCAGCCCTGCTTAGGTTGTACAGTCTGACAGCCGTTGGTAGGAAGGACCTACGAAACCTCTCGGTTGTGCACCTGGGATGATGTAGTCTGCTGCTAAATGAGCTCCTCAGTGCATCCAGTATGTCCTGCATAGGGTGGAACTCGGACTCCAGCAGAGATGACAGTTTAGCCACCGTCCTTCTCTCTCCTATCTCCTCCATCGGATCAAGGCGCTGCCCCAGGACAGAGCTAGCTTTCTTAATCAGTTTGTTCAGTCTCTTCCTATCGGCTGCAGTAATGCCACTGCCCCAGCAGACCACTCCAAAAGTGATGGCTGATGCCACCACCGTGTCATAGAATGACTTCAGCAGCGCCCCTTGTACACCAAAAGACCTGAGTCTCCTCAGCAGGAACAGCCTGCGCTGTCCCTTCTTGTAGAGTGCGTCAGTATTGTGTGACCAGTCTAGTTTATTGTTCAGATGAATACCCAGGTACTTGTAGGATGTCACCATCTCGATGTCTGTTCCCTGTATATTTACTGGTGCTGTGAGGGGCTGCCCATGCCTGTGGCAGTCCACCAGATGTCTCAACAGTCCAGGATTTTCACGCAGATCAGAGCAATTTTTTTTCCCACAATATTTTTATTGAACCTTTTTTTTTTTTTTTTTACAAACAGCACACACAGTCAGACACTAACACAAAAGTAATTTAAAAACTAAACAATAAAATGACAAAAAAGGTTAAAAAACAGAAACCATTAACAAAAACAAGTCAACAATGTTCCTCTGTTTAGGTAATCTATTACATTAGAATACATAATATACATTCAGCAGCTTGGAATTTGCAAGGTCCACACATATCATTCACCTTCTTCAGAAGTTACGTTTACTTAATATACATAATCAATGAAAGGTCTCCATATATTCTCAAACACATTTCCTTTGATTTCAGTATGTATGTTATTCTTTCTAGTGGAAACCAAAAGTGAGTTGGTTGTAGTCATTTTTCTAAGGTGTTTTGACGTGTAATTACCCATCCCTGAACACATATGCCTTATAAATATCAAGAGATGGGAAAATGATACTCAAATGACACTCAACATGCAAAATGGTGCTACAGTTGGATTGCCTTTCTTTAAAATTTTTAAAGTTATTTTGTAAGTAAAAGTGGGCTAGGATTAACTGGAAATATAACAAGTTTCCACATATAATTCCAAGGTCAATTGGCAATTCAATCAAACCAAAAAGGAGTTGTTCAGCTGCTGCATTTTTCTGCAGTCATTTTCTACGGTGTTTTAGCGTGTAATTTCCCATCCCTGAACACATATCCCTTAAAAAGAACTATCAATGGGAAAATGATACACAAAAACAAGAATTTTACTACAGTTGAATTGGCTTTTTTTAAAGTAATTTAAATTATTTTGTACGTAAAATAGGGCTAAGATTAATTGGAAATATAACAAGTATCCACATATAAGTTCTTCATATAAGTTATAAGGAAGTTCTGCAACCACTGTGTGCTTGAGAAGCTGGGGACAACATTCTCCCACCACTGCGAGCTACGGTTTACTGCCCAGGTCCATGGTCTGCAGCGTTGATTTTGCAACAACGCAGCCAACTAGAACACACACACAGCATACATATTAATACTGATAACCTGGCGACATCAAAATGCTGTACACAACAATGACATGATGATAAAATGACAATAGAAAGCATTAAATTACCAAAACCTTTTTCCTCGTGTGCTTGATGTGCCTGATGTGCTGGGTAATTAAGCTCTCTGCTTCATATTCCCCAATGGCAACAACGAGTCTCTGGTACTGCTCCAACGTGTGTTCTCTCAATGCACGTCGTCTTCTCCTGTAAAAATCTCTTCTCCGCTTAAAAACATTCATTGTGTTCAAAAGCCAGAGAAGAACCAACGTGGAAATCCTCCGCTCGTAATCCGCCATTTTCTTTGTTGTGAAGACGTCGGTCGCCGGAGATGACGTCAGCAGAGTATGGGGCCGCCTCAATCCCGCCCACTACAGAGTTTACGCGGCTTTACAGGGTTGTAATGGGTCAACAACCCAGGGAGAAAGAAGTAGTGGCGAATCGAAACAAGTAAAAAAGAACTGTGACTATGGAAAAGAGCCATAAGAAAACAAGGACTCAAGTGAACTCAACTCAATCATCAGAATTATTCAGTAATCACCTCACACTGTCTGGATCAACTCCCCTATATGTCTCACCAGGAAACAATTATTGCCTGGCTCTCGAAATGCCATTTGGTTTTGGAACATACTTGGACACCCATGCCAACACCCCTCTGGCACGCAAATGACCTGTTGGGAACCCTCACCAGCCAAACACTCTCTGGAAACAAGTAAGCACTCTCCTCCATTAACAAATACATCCTTACCGACTTCTGTACTCCATATGCCCTTTCGCTCCTGCAGGCTGAAATTCCACGGTGCAGGTTTTTCAGTTAAATTACTTACCTGCTCAATAAAAATAATTCCTTTGCCTCAATTCCTGCTTCCTTGTGTTTGTCCTGCATTAGTGTTCCTATTAGGGCTGGGCAATTAACCGAATTCAAACTGACAATGACCGTTGGCATAATCTTGCTCATATCGGTGGCGGGGGGGATTCAGTGCTTCCCTTCTTCATGTACTGCCCCTTTAATCAAGTCACTCTGCAACCCAACAGCAGCACAGTCAGTCAATTCCTGTTTTCAGAGGTAGGGCAGTTTTTCCACGGTCAACATGCAAATGCAGCATCACAGCATTAGGATCTGTTGGTAAAGTCAGAAACAATAAAAGACAACACATCTTTTCAGCAACATGTGCATCACTCTGTTGCATGGATGTCATCATTTTGTTTCAGCAAGGTTATCTATTAAACTGTTGGTGGTTTTTGAACCACATCTCCAGTTGCCAATATTCCTGTTTCATGATGAGTTTGTGTAACCAATTTCAGGTCTAAATTACCCCAATAGACACTAGTTGGTACAGGAATGTATACAACTAAACATGTGGACCAGTACACCAGATGATCTAGATTTGCTCACTGGAGAAAGGGGGTTAAGTAGTTAGCACTGGCATTGAGTGGAAGGAGTAAAGAAGACACGCAGACCAATAGGTAAAGTCAAATAAAAGATGACTGTATTAAATCTTTCTTTGCTTTGCAAAAACAGGAGGAAAAAAAAAACAGCCGAAATAAAAGTAAAAAATAAATTAGTGGTGTTGGATGATTAAATTTTTTAATCGTGATTAATCTTTTGGAATGATGAGCTAATCACAATTAATAACGCATTAATTACGTGTTTTTCCCATATATATCCAGTGTACCTTAAGTCAGTAATTTTTCAAGTTTGTCATACTGTTATGAATATGGGAGTGGACAAATATGCTTGCTGTCTTCACCTGCAGGTTTATTAAAGCTCTAAACATATCCAAAATGACAAAGCCATCCAGAATGTTCTCCAGAAAATTCTCATAAGTATTAATGCATGTGCAAACAACAGAATGCCAGGGCTCAATAACATCACTGAACAACAACCAGCCAGCAGCCACAAAAGGAGCTTGCTCTTTCTCCCATAGCAAACATCCACCTTAAGCAGATCAACACAAAATCTCATGTGTCACAACAGACACAGTTTCCCTTTTAGCAGAAAAATTGCAAACATAAACAACTCTCTCACCCGTGATGACACCCCACCGTGCTGCAAAAATGGCGGGGGAGTGAATGGACATTACGAACACAGCTTGAGAATTTTTTTAGACTGGTACTCACCAACAGTTGGACCCAAAGTTATGAGGATGAAAACAGGTGAATTTCTGTCTGTGTCAGCTGCTGAAGGTCAGCTATAACCTAGCATGTAGCTACTAGCCAGCTAGCTAGCTTCCACAGGAGAAGAACAACCCAACATCCAGACGAAGTTTTGGAGTAAGCTGTAGCAATTATCCAGGTGAGAACTCCGACAGATAACGTTGTAAACTTAAACATGACAGCACTTTGGGGATATCCATGACTGTAATCCAGCTTGTTTGACTTTGCAATGCATGGCGCGCACAGTATCTGTGGTCAGAATGGCTGTGGCACGGAGAGCCTTGAGGCCAAAAAGTACTGTTTGTGGTTAATGGCAGAAGAGTGCAATAACAAAATTTGTCGTCGTTAGTGGGGGCAAAGCGTTAACAGGCGATTAACTTGATAATGCCAACACCACTAAAATAAATAAACAAAATTTCAGCACCAGCAGTATAGTATCTCTTTAAGCACAAAAACACATTAAGGATTTCTTTTCTTTCCAAAACAACAATGAATTGGTCTCTATTTAAATGATAAGTTTAGCACTTCTTTTTCCTTTTTAAACTTTGTCCCAAGTTTGGTGTTAATTTTAAGATATTGCCATTTTGGTTATCCTATTGTAGTTGTCTTGTTTTTTTTCCCTAATTTGTCAATAAGACTTGTCTAGGTTTTTTTGTCTTTTACCTTTAGGTACAAAATTTTGCAACAAAAATACCCTTGGATACCACAGTACAGAACACGCTTTAAAATAAATATGAAATGTCAAATAGTACCAAAAACCACAGAAACCTTATACAGTTAACATTCAATTCAATTCAACTTTATTTATATAGCGCCATTTCACAACAACAGTCATCTCATAGCACTATCAACTGTAGGGGGGAACCCCCACAGTTGCAGAAAGACCCCAGCAATCAGGCGATCCCCTGTGAGCAAGCACTTGGCGACGGTGGAGAGGAAAAACTCCCTTTTAACAGGAAGAAACCTCCAGCAGAACCAGGCTCAGGGAGGGGCAGTCATCTGCTGCGACTGGCTGGGGGGTGAGGGGATAGAGAAGAAGAAAAGAACAGACATGTAGAGAGCAAACAGCACGATGGGGACTCAATCTATGGGAGAGAACAAACAAATGTTAATGACCAGCAAAAAAAAAAATATTTCATAGAGAGTGAGGAAAGGAGTGAGGCCCAGTGCATTACTGGAGGTCCCCCGGCTGACTAAACCTATTAGCAGCATAACTAAGGGAGGGTTCAGAAACACATGATCCCTCCCTAATTGTAGGCTATATCAAAAAGGTAGGTTTTAGCCCTATTCTTAAAAACAGAGATCGAGTCTGACTCCCGAATCCAGATTGGCAGCTGATTCCACAGGAGAGGAGCTTGATAACTGAAGGCTCTGCCTCCCATTGTACTTTTGGAGATTCTAGGTATTACAAGTAATCCTGCATTTTGGGAGCGTAGTGCTCTGTTAGGATGATACGGTAGTATCAGATCTTTTAAATAAAAAGGAGCCTGATTGTTTAAAGCTTTGTAAGTAAGAAGAAGGATTTTAAACTTAATTCTAAACTCTATGGGAAGCCAATGAAGGGAGGCCAGAACCGGAGAGATATGATCTCTCTTTCTAGTACCTGTTAAAACTCTTGCTGCAGCATTTTGGATCAGCTGAAGACTTTTTAAAGATGTTTTAGGACAGCCTGATAATAAAGAATTACAATAATCTAATCTCGAGCTAACAAAAGCGTGGATCAGCTTCTCAGCATCACTCTGAGACAAGATGCTCCTAATCTTGGCAATATTACGCAAATGATAGAAGGCAGTCTTAGAAACAAATTTAATATGTGAATTGAAGGACAAATCCTGATCAAAAATAACTCCAAGGTTCCTCACAGAGCTATTAAGAGAAAGAGTAACTGCATCCAAACTGAAAGTTTGATTTGGAAAGGAATTTCTAAGGTTTGTTGTCAAAACATCCGTTTTGACAACAAATACTCTTCATTCTGTCAATTTCTCACTTCCGGGAGACGTATGAGAATGTTCCCTCTGGAAAAATATATTGGTGGAATGTGTTCTTCAAAGTTCGCACTTATATGATCCTACCAGGAATCCAGGTGAAACTCATTACGCAAACTCTTAAGTTTTTCACTGGATTGGCTTGCCACAACTGCTGAGCAACCACCACCGATGTGGCAGGAGGACCAGCAGTTGATCTCTTCACTTCAAAAAGAGGTGAACTTGTCTCACACAAACACAGGCAAAACACCCAGCCGAAAAGTTTCACTATTAATAATTTCTCCTAGTCTGTTGAAACCACAGCTTCCATCTGTAGGTTTCCATCCAGTCTTCTTCCTCAGATTCACAACAAATGATGACTGCCCTTCCTTCCAGCCAATAGTCCACAAAAATAGAATAATATATCCACTTCTCAACAAAAACATAAACAGGTACATTAAGAGACGGAAAAGAAGTTTTCTAGTCCAACATAGCTTGGAGCAGCTCTGAAATGCACCTTCCTTTCATCACGGTCACAGTGGAAAAGAACGAGACCTCCTGTAAGAGATGCCGAGTAGGCCAACTCATGTAGCAAAACACTGATAGGATGATAGATCACCTGAAACTTTACAATTCTTACAAGGATTTCACCCAAAATAAAAATAAACATTTTGTTCAGCTATGAAAATATATAATTTGTAAACGTAATTTAGTGTTACGTCAAACAGGTTCATTTTGTCTTCTTTCAATTATTTATCCCTTTTTTTTTTTTCCTTTGAAAGACAAAAGTAAAATAGAAAGATGTCTTTACCTTCTTTACATGTTTCAACTGCACTGCAGCCTTCATCAGAAGGCTTCATCAGAATGCATCTGATGAAGGCTGCAGTGCAGTTGAAACATGTAAAGAAGGTAAAGACATCTTTCTATTTTACTTTTGTCTTTCAAAGGAAAAAAAAAAAAAAAAAAGGGATAAGTAATTTAGTGTTATTTTCATTTCTTTTATTTTAAAGTGACAATTCCTTTTGTTGAAAAAAATAATTTGATATTAATTCAACTATTATTTAGTGATTAGAGCATTTTTAATTTCTTCCCAAAATTATGACTCAGCAACATGGGTTACATTGGTATATTATTTGCATAAATCTGCCATGCAAAGGATTTCAAGAAAAAAAAATTCAACGGAATTATTACTCTCCCATATTCCACTTGGATTAAAAAAAAAAAAAAAAATTGTCCCTCACTGTGCTTCTGAATTGGCAAATTCAGGATTATCATCCATTATGAGAAACAACAAATTTCTTTTCTCTATCACCCTAAAATCCAAAAACATTGTTTCTATTTGTGGTTACTGCAGTAAGCAAGTTTAAGATGTACAGAATCACAATGAAACACTCAGAAGCTGCCTTCTGCAGTGACAACCTTTGTTACCTCGAGTTCAAGCAAAGACCAAAAGGAAATGTGAAAATAAGTACAATGACGCTGATTTGAGAAGACTCAAATCTCAAAAGCAGACTCACAAAGAAAAAAAAAATATTCAGTTGTAGCGACTGAACCTCAGGTATAAATAGTTCACATGGTTACACTTCTCTCTTCATTTTTACTGGATGCCTCTGTTCTTCGTCTGTCACATAGTCCTCAACAATAAGGTTATCAAGTTCAAATAAACTCACATAAGTCAACAAGCAAGTATATAGATCTATTTAGAGCATGCTACATAACATAACACCACAACAGAAGTTTAATTTGCCACCACATATGTACTAAAGCTCTGGACAAATGTTTTGCCAAGAAGATGCCACAAACTGACACAGCTGAAGGTGGAATCGTAGTTCCTATATTTGTGCATGAACATGTCATTTCACATATAAATATCTGGGGAAAACATTGATGCCTTTTTTAAGGTAGTGTGTTAAATGACAGTGACACTCATCCCTTCATGGCAACGGGATGAGCATGTCACACTGATCAAAGCATGGGTGACACGCCTTGAGGATACAGACATGTTTTACATTAACGGTGTGGGGTTGGTATCCATGAAACAATTCAAAGTAAGTTTTTCTCTCCATATAGAAACATGTGTTTGTCTCTGATAAAGTCAACTCTCTGTCACTCTCTCATAATCTCACTGTAATGATACTGTGTTTTGATAGCTGCATGCTAGGCCTGAAGCCACCATGGAAGTAGTGATAAAATGTAAAACTGTTTTGCCATTGTTTAAAAAAAAAAACTAGAAAAGCACTCGGAGAGCGCAGACCTCCACCAAGCGCCACAGTTCCCCCCATACAGTGTTTGTGTGTACGTTTTCAGATTCCTTGACCATGAAAACATATGACTAGCAATTGGATTCACAATGATAGGATTAGTGGTTCAGTAGCTATTGACGAAAATTGCATTTTCCGTAATGGCGGTTTTCTTCTGGACGATGATCTGGATCACCACCAAAATCTAATCATCTGTAGGATACCCCACTTCTGACAATCTGTGAAAATTTCATGAAAATCTGTCCATAACTTTTTGAGTTATGTTGCTAACAAACAAACAAACAAACAAACAAACAAACGCCGATGAAAACATAACCTCCTTGGCGGAGGTAACTATGAAAATGTTAGCTCCTCTTTACTTTTAATGGATACTGCAAAAACTTTATGAGTTTGAGCATTTTACAAAGTATCTGCTCCAGAAAATATGTCTGTAGTTCCTCCCCCCCTTCTTTCAAGGAAAATGAAAAAAATATATATATAACTCAACACAATATTCAGCTTTACATTATGCATCAAAAGTGACAGAAACAGAATAATAAATCGGTCTGACCAGGAACCTTGCCCATAGCCTATGGCTCCCTCTGACTCAAAGGGAAAAAAAAAAAAAAAAGCCTCACAAATATATTTGAAAGGGGTCATAAATGTGCCTGAATAAAATCACAATTGTAAGAGGAAAAAAGTTGCAAATGTACAAGAAAAAATGTAGGAAATTCTGAAAAGACTACAAATTTCGGGGAAGAAAGGTGCACATTTATGAAAAAAATTGCCTTTATTAATATTTACTGGACAGATTTTACTTATAATTTGCCCATTTTAAGGCACCAAATGGATTCATTTAACCTAATTTGCAGACCCTCGTGTTCATCCATGAAACCATTTTAATGATTTTTTTAAACAAGTCACTATTGCATAAATGTTAGCTACACAGTATTTTATTCAACCAAAATGTATTTTATTCCACATACAGTGGGGAAAAGAAGTATTTAGTCAGCCACCAATTGTGCAAGTTCTTCCACTTAAAAGATGAGAGAGGTCTCCAATTTTCATCATAGGTATACCTCAACTATGAGAGACAAAATGAGAAAAAAAAAATCCAGAAAATCACACTGAAGGATTTTTAATGAATTAATTGGTAAATTCCTTGGAAAATAAGTATTTGGTCAATAACACAAGTTCATCTCTGTGATATCCTACCGTGTAGCAATGATCACACTTGAGTTATTTCTTTGGCTAACTCTGCCGTTTATTCTGCAACACACATAATATGACTGAACATGGATTCTGCGCGGGGTTTTCACACTCTTGCTCTAATGTGTCCCCTTAGTAGTAATGCTAAACAATACAGGTAGTTCCCCCTAGAGGCATGTGCCAGTAATGTTTTAAATTAGACTTGCAGTCTACCACATCCCTCCCCTCTAGATTAAACTACTTTTAATTACACTAGCCAATTATGCTAGACATCCTGGAACTCCCATTTAATCCTAAACAATCACAGTTACTTTTAACTTCTTAAACACATGTGCCATACATATAATTTCTTTCTCTTTTCTTTTTTTTTTTTTTCACATGTATAACACACATAACAGTCTAACTGGGGAATTGGTTTGACTACCGCATCCCAGTGAGGTTCCAGGACGCATTCTTGTCCTGTGGCTGGGGAACTCACTACTGACTAAGTATAGTCCTTCAAGTAGTCTGGAGCTTTCCTAGCTCGCTGAGATCTTCTCACGGCGGGTGAGCCAACTGCAGGTGAAGACTCAGACTGCTCCACTATTTCGGCTGCTGCAGTGCTGCCCGTAGAATCTGCAGAGACGGTTACCTCAGGTTTCACCTGAAGTGGTGGTTCGTTGATGCTCTCCTCAGGATGGGTGTCAGACAACACCTCTGGTGCCATCGGCAGGGGAATGGAGCTCCTACCATGAACTTGGTCGATGTGTCGCCTCACCACTTGTCCATGGCCTAATGTCACCTTGAATGACACAGGGCCTGTCTTTTCTGTTATTTCTCCTGGTACCCAGGCTGGTCCTGAGCCAAAGTTGCGGGTGTAGACCACGTCTCCTTCTCTCAGTATTCTCTCTCTAGCATGCATGTCATGATAACCTTTTTGTTTCTCTTGTTTGTCATGCACTTTGTTTCTGAAGTCTGGATGTATTAAGTCAAATGTTGACCTCAACTTTCTTCCCATCCATGGACCTGCGTAGTCAATGTGAATTCTTCTCCATGGTTTATCTGGAACTTCCCAGGGATGTAGTGGGGCTGCTGGAGGACTGTTCCTGTTCTCCTGGCATGCCGCACATGACTTCACAAGCGCCTCCACCTCTGCATCCATGTTGGGCCACCACATGTAACTCCTCGCCAACGCTTTCATGCGAGTGATGCCAGGGTGTGCTTGGTGTAGTTGTTGCAGTAAGGCATTCCTACCAGGTGGTGGAACAACCACGCGTCCTCCCCACAGGATACAACCTTCCTGGGTGCTGAGCTCATCCTGTCGTCGGGCATAGGGAATGAACTCAGGACTGTTCATCTTCGGCCATCCTCGCAAGATGTATTCTCGCACTCTTGCTAGAACAGGGTCTTTGTCTGTCCACTTCTTTATTTGTTGTGCGTTCACCAGGGGCACGCCGATATCTTCAAACAATAGCACTCTCTCCTCCTCCTCAGGCGTGCTGTCTCTTCCTCCATCCAAGGGTAGCCTACTCATCGCGTCAGCATTCATATGGTCCCGTCCGGCTTTGTAAACGATGGTGTACTCATACGCTGCTAATGTAACGGCCCATCTCTGAATTCTCTGAGATGTCATCTGGGGTATGGCTCTCATTTCACTGAACAGTGAAATTAGTGGCTTGTGGTCAGTCACTATAGCGAACTGTCTCCCGTACAGGTATTTGTGGAATTTTTTTACACCAAATACTACTGCAAGGCCCTCCTTGTCTAGCTGGGAGTAGTTTTTCTCAGCTGCACTAAGAGTTCTTGAGACGAACCCTATGGGTCTCTCTGAGCCATCCTCCATACGATGAGAGAGTACAGCACCCACACCGTAGGGTGATGCGTCACACGCCAGGATGAGTGGTTTGTTTGAATCATAGTGCACTAACACACTACAGGACTGAAGTAGCGCTTTGGACTCTTCAAACGCCTTCTGCTGCTTGACCCCCCATGACCATTTTTCTTCCTTCTTAAGTAAGGTATGTAGTGGTGCCAGCAGCGTGGAGAGCTTTGGGAGGAACCTATGGTAATAGTTCAACAAGCCCAGGTAGGCTTTTAACTCAGTAACATTTTGTGGCTCAGGCGCCTCCGCAATGGCTTCCACTTTGTCTGTTAGAGGGTGTAGACCACTGGCGTTGATCTTGTGGCCTAGGAACACCACCTCTTTTCCCATGAACTCACACTTGCTTCTTTTCAACCTCAGACCGCTTTTCTCCAACCGTTGAAGCACTTCCTCCAGCGTTTTCAGATGTTCTTGTTCATTTGGTCCTGTACAAAGGATGTCATCCAAATAAATGGCAACATTCGGAATTCCACCTAGGATGCCCTCCATAGTTCTCTGGAATATAGCAGGACTGGAAGCTACTCCAAATGGTAAGCGTGTGTAGGTATATAAGCCTTTGTGTGTATTGATGGTTACATACTTTCTTGATTCTTCTTCCAAGACTACTTGTTGGTAGGCGTGACTCATGTCTAATTTCGTGAAGTGTCGGCCGCCATTCAGCTGTGCGAAGAGGTCCTCCACTTTAGGAATTGGATACTGATCCACCCGTGATGCTCGATTGACAGTGAGTTTGTAATCTCCACATATTCTAATGGAGCCATCCGGCTTTCTCACTGGGACTATGGGCGCCGCCCATTCTGCAACCTGCACTGGCTCAATGATCTTGTCATCCAGCAGCCTCTGTAGCTCGCTTTCGACCAGTGGCTTGACTGCATAGGGTACCGGTCGGGGTTTGCAGAATCGTGGTTGGGCCTCCTTGTCCACATTAATCTTTGCAGTGACACCTTTTAGCTGTCCTACGCCTTCTTTGAACACCTCAGCGTGTCTTTCGAGGATCTCCTCCAGCTGCAATTTGGGCTGAGATTCCACTTTATTCACCAACTGATCCATCATGGCCAGTTCTTGTAGCCAACTTCGCCCTAGTAGATTTGGTCCTTCGCTCCCAACTACTACTACAGGTAAGTCCTTTTCTTTGTTTTTGTGTTGCACCTTCACTTGTGCCATGCCTAGCACGTCTAGCTTCTCTCCTGTGTATGTTTTTAATTTTAATGAACAGGGATTTAATTCTGCTGTGTCTGTTTTCTTCCACAGTTGTGTATATTGCTGTTTACTTAATATGGTTACTCCACAGCCTGTATCAACTTCAAATGTTACTTTCATTCCATTAACATTCATGGTACGCGTGATGGGCGCTACCTTGGTCAGCTCCTCTGACGTGTTGTAAATTGTGTGAAAATCCATGTCTTCTGTATCACTTTCTCCCTCCCCTCTCAGTTGATTCGCTCGCTGTTCCTTTCCTGGGCCCTTGTTTTCATACTTTTGCCCATTAACTGTCGCTTTCAGCACCTGTGCGCTGTCCACCTTTACTCTACATGCTTTCTTAATGTGCCCTCGCTTGCCACAATTATGACACAGCTCAGTGGCAAATTTGCACTCGGCGGCATTGTGCTGGCCTTTGCAGCGATAACAACTGGGGAATTTGTGCTGAGTTTTGTCAGTCGACACTTTGTGGACACCTACTTGGGTCTTAGGCACACGAACATGCGTTGCTGCGTCCTCTGCCAGTTTCCACTGCATTTCTCTCACATCTTTAGCTGCTGTTTCCATCGCTTGGCATAATTCCAAAGCCTTCACAAAAGTGAGTTTTGTTTCAGATAAAAGTCGCCGTTGCATTCGGTCATCATTCACTCCACACACAAGTCTGTCTCTTAACATTTCTTCCATTGAGTCTTTGTAATCACAGTGCAGTGTTAATTTCTTCAATTCTGCCACATACTCTGCTATGGACTCAGTGTTCCTCCTTATGCGTGAATTAAATTTGAATCGTTGCACGATTTCACTTGGTTTGGGGCTGAAGTGCTTCTGAAGCTCAGCAGTAAGCTGGTCGTACGTTTTATCTTTCGGTAATGCAGGGCTTATTAAATTTCTCAACAAGCTGTAAGTAGTTGCACCAACTCCACTCAACAGTACAGCCTTCCTTTTGTCTGGCTCCTCAATGTCATTAGCTTGGAAGAAAAAGTCCAACATTTCACTATATTCTTCCCATGACTGAGTCGAGTTATCAAAAGGGGTTACCGTTCCGATTACAGCCGCCATTGCTCGTCGTGGTGGGGAAACCTCGTTTTTCCTCCTCTGAACTTGCACTCGAACTACTGGAGTCACTTGAGTTCGCCACACTTGCAATGTTCTCTGTTTCTCGCCGCTGATTTTTTTCTTTTAATCCTCGTCGCCAATTGTGTGATATCCTACCGTGTAGCAATGATCACACTTGAGTTATTTCTTTGGCTAACTCTGCCGTTTATTCTGCAACACACATAATATGACTGAACATGGATTCTGCGCGGGGTTTTCACACTCTTGCTCTAATGTGTCCCCTTAGTAGTAATGCTAAACAATACAGGTAGTTCCCCCTAGAGGCATGTGCCAGTAATGTTTTAAATTAGACTTGCAGTCTACCACAATCTCAATGCTTTGTTATATACCCTTTGTTGGCAATGACAGAGGTCAAACGTTTTCTGTAAGTCTTCACAAGGTTTTCACACACTGTTGCTGGTATTTTGGCCCATTCCTCCATGCAGATCTCCTCTAGAGCAGTGATGTTTTGGGGCTGTCGCTGGGCAACAAGGACTTTCAACTCCCTCCAAAGATTTTCTATGGGGTTGAGATCTGGAGACTGGCTAGGCCACTCCAGGACCTTGAAATGTTTCTTACGAAGCCACTCCTTCGTTGCCCGGGCAGTGTGTTTGGGATCATTGTCATGCTGAAAGACCCAGCCACGTTTCATCTTCAATGCCCTTGCTGATGGAAGGAGGTTTTCACTCAGAATCTCACGATACATGGCCCCATTCATTCTTTCCTTTACACGGATCAGTCGTCCTGGTCCCTTTGCAGAAAAACAGCCCCAAAGTATAATGTTTTCACCCCTATGCTTCACAGTAGGTATGGTGTTCTTTCTCCTCCAAACATGACAAGTTGAGTTTTTACCAAAAAGTTCTATTTTGGTTTCATCTGACCATATGACATTCTCCCAATCCTCTTCTGGATCATCCAAATGCTCTCTAGCAAACTTCAGATGGGCCTGGACATGTACTGGCTTAAGCAGGGGGACACGTCTGGCACTGCAGGATTTGAGTCCCTGGTGGAGTAGTGTGTTACATACATACATACGGCTCTGAGAATGGCAAATGTCGAAGTGGATAAAAAAATCAGACCCAAACTTTCTCTTGTTTGGGAACATTTTACAGAAGACAAAAAAACAAAACAAGTAAAATGCAGACTTTGCAAGGCAGACCTCTCTTACCACGGCAGCACTACAGTGATACATGAACATCTGAAACAACGAAAGCCGGGAGCCACGACATTACCGTCTGCTGGGTAAGTTTTAGCAAGTAAACAAAGTTAGCGCTGCTAATTTTCAATGGCCAACTGTTTCAAGCTTTAGAAAAATGACAATACTGTTAGTACGTGCTGTTAATGTTAGCTTACCTGTTTGACAGTAAGCTCTCTGTTGCTGAGGGTTGAGCTGTCATGGCTAGCGTGCTGAATGCAGTAACTGACTGAATTACAGGAGCCGCCATCGCTTTTTCATCTTTGTTAATATTAGCCCTCATTCTGAATATTAGTTACACTGTGTTACACTGTGTCCAGCTGAGACAAAATGATATTTAAATGCCTCCCGCCCACGGGAGATGGAACGTTAAGAGATATTAAACAGTGGCTGAGGTAAAATATGCACTAGACTAGAGCCTCAACAAGAAGCAGAAATGATGGACATGAGAAAAATAAACACGATTAGTCGACTAGTTGAAAAAAAATAGTCGTTAGATTAGTCGACTACTAAAATAATCTTTAGTTGCAGCTAGGGCTGTCGCGGTAGAGGAATTTCTCCTGTGGTGACAGTGGACAGCTCAACACTTCAGTATGCGGTATTATTGCAAATGTTTTTAGGACCTTGTGGATTCGTAACTTAAACAGGGTTTATAACTTATGTGGCAAATGAGGGAAGCTGTGAGAGTCTTGCTGCAGCTACACTCTCAACTTTATGTGCGTATGTTACAACTGTGAGGAGTGCCACTCGTTATACACGCATTAATTGCTGATTCTGTTGGAAAAAAAGAAGATCATTTTCATAAAGCAGCGGCGATTACTACGGGGTGTGCGGACTGGAGACTGCAGCGACATTCAGTTTATAAGCAGGACAGTCTCCGTACAGGACCCTGCGTGGCTCTTGTCTCCATGATTTTTGCAGCTGTCCGAAAAATCAAGCTGCTCTCGGAGCTCATACACAGATCATATACAGTCAGGATCATACACACTCCACTCAGAAGGAATTAACACGCTTTGTGCCTTTTCAGTGCTCACTGTTACGGCTGTATTTATAGGGGCACATAAGTGAATAATGAGATATAGCCACACACACACACACACACACAAAAAAAAAAAACAAAACAAAACTGAACACCGCGGTTGGTAGTTTTCCTCCGCGGTAGGCGTGTCCATAGCGCGATATTACATAATTGCGGTTATTGCGACAGCCCTAGTTGCAGCCCTAGAATATTTACGGCCTGAGCCACTGACAACGTCAGTCGGCGAAAGCCCTATTGTATCTGCTCCGTTTCTTTATTTTTCTTCGTCATTTTTCCACCTAAATGATCGCATTTTTCACCCTCTGAACATTAACCAAAATGTAAATTTTTTTGGCAAACCCCTCAGACATGGCAAAAAATTCAATAAACTGGGAAACATATGTGCCCCCACACCCCTCATTTTTTGTGGGTGGGGCCAAATGTACAAGGTCAATGGAGACTGGAGACCATAAATTTTGCCGTAGAGACATAAAATTTGGGTGAGGTGTACATCACCTCAACATATGAAAAAAACATCATTGTGGCCCATACCCACCGCCAACAGGAAGGCCGCCATCTTGCCTCAAAGTTGCCCCATCTCCAATTCAGAAAAAAGTCACACCTCACATATGAACGCACTAGTCCTAGGGACCTGCTCCAATTGAGCTCATTTTTACATGGCGACATCTATAGGCATTGGCCATTAAAAATTGTATAAATTAAGTCAAAATCTCAAAAGGCGTGGCCAGGGCGCCAGGGCAAATTTTGACTCCTCCCCTTACAACTTCAACCACCAGTAACTCGGGCAAAACCTGTCCAATGTGCACCAAACTTTCCATGATGGAAAATAGTCCCACCCCGAACACAATGACATCAAAATACTTGAAAACCAATATAGCGCCACATAGTGGTTAACAAAAGAATTGCTGAAAACTGTTTTAGTTATTACTCACACACCGCTGGCCAGAATGACGTGAAATTTTCTGAGATTCATCAGACCACATCCATGATCATAAATGAACATCAACTTTAGCATGACATGAAATGTGTTACCATAGACACGCCCTCCTCGCCATTCAATCCGTGAGCTTATGGGGAGGGGTGGGAAGGTCCTGGAGTCATAAAATCTGGATCATATGTTGAGGTGACTGTCACATATAGTCATACATGGGTGTACAGCATGTAACTGACAAGTAAGTGTTGCCATGGCGCCATGGCGAATTTTGACTCCTCCCCTTACAAATTCAACCAGCTCTAAAGCAGGCAAAACTTGTCCAGTGTCCACCAAACTTTCCATGATGGAAAATAGTCCTGCCCTGAACGCAACTACATCAAAATACCTGACAAAAGTTTTAGCACCACATAGTGGTTAACGAAAGAATTGCTGAAAACTTTTTTATTTATTAGTCACGCGCCGCTGGCCAGAATGACGTGAAATTTTCTGAGATTCATCAGAACACAGCGATGATCATAACTGAACATCAACGTTAGCATGACATCAAACGTGTTACCATGGACACGCCCTCCTCACCATTCAATCCATGAGCTTATGGGTAGGGGTGGGAAGGTCTTGGAGCTATAAAATTTGGAACATATGTTGAGGTCTCTGTCATATATAGTCCAATATGGGTGGACAACACATAACTTACAGGGAAGTGTTGCCATGGCAACATGGCGACGGTTGACTACTCACCATGAAATTTCGGAAAGTTGTATCTTGGACAAACTTTGTCTGATTTTCACCACATTTTCTACAATGGATAATAGTCCCACCCTGAACACTCCTATATAAGATAACAAAAGTTTTAGCGCCGCCTAGTGGTAACAACATTGGACTCTTGTAAATTGGACAAACTTTGTATGATTTGCACCAAATTTTATACAATCAATATTCTCCCTTCCCCGAACTCGTCCCACTCTGCACGCTCCAACATAAAAATATTTGACAAAAGCGACAGTGCCACTTACTGCTCACAGGAAGATCTGCGCCAAATAGTTTACTTTATTATTCATGCAGCCCTTGCAGTGATGACAGCACATTTTCAAAGCCAGCAAGGGACGACGGGTTCCGGGTTCCGCAGGCACGCGGGGGGCGAAGGCCCATTTACACCTGCTTGCAGGTTTAATTTGATTTACATTTTGACAGGCTATTTAAAGGTGCTAGAAACAAGATTCTGACCTCCTAGCCAGTAGGTAGTCACACTTACTTTTGCGGTAATTGGTGGGTAGAGACACACAACATCAACCCAGTCATGTTATTGGCTGTGACCAGCTGTAATATCTTTATTGGCCATAGATATGTAAACATTAGATGGAACATGGCTAGTCGCCGTGCAAAACACATTTCATATACATAGCTTACTTATATGATTGCAATAAAGACAATGAACAATTGTTTGTTAGCCATGTCTTATCTAGGGTATCATACATCTATAGCCATGTTTACATGGACACAAGTAACCAGATTGAAAGCCTGATCAGAATAAAAATGCTTCATGTAAACATGCGTCTGAATATTCTGACCTGATCACACTCATTCGGATCAAAATTTCATTCCGATTGAGACGGGTGGGTTACGTCGATTGTTAGTCCAATTGGTGCGCAAAAAAACTTAATCCGAAGCTTGGGTAGAAAATATGTTTACTGCGCATGTCTGTACGTCAGCCACACATCGACATGATGTATCTCCGCCTTTACAGCAGCTAGCAGAAGACATGGCGTGAGTAAAACAAAACTGGTCTGTATCATCCTGCTGTCTCCCTCTGTTCGTCATATGCAGAAGTATGTACTTGTTGCTTCATTACGGGGACCAGCAGAAGCAAAAGTACAGTCTGAATAACACAATACAGGTCCATATCAAAAAGATAAAGACACAAAGCAGGGTTTGTTTACATCAGAAGGTGCTTCTTCTTCTACTATTTCCGGAATGTCGGATAATTGTGCGCATGTCAAAATGATTTAGTCCGTTCAAACGTGTGACACATGGAAAAGCACGTCCTAATTGGATCAACTTTTTCAGGATCCATGTAAACAGTAAAATTCTAATATGAATTGTAATCAGATTGAAGAAATTTTGCCCATGTAACCGTGGCTTATGTTACCGGCCACTGACGATCAAAAATTGTGAGTAAACACAAAGAAGCTGGGAATGTCAATGAAAAGGGTATATTGGCCAAAAAAAACCCAACAACAACTCAATTTTATATGAATAAAGTCACAACTGTACAGGAAAACAGTCAAAAATTCAAAAGAAGAAAAAACACAAATTTATAACGTTACCAATTTTTAACGAAGATGTCACAGACTAATTAAAAAAAAAAAAAAAAAACACCAAATGAAGGAGAAAAGGGTCCTAAATTGAAGATGAAAAACATTAATAAAATTGGTGAGAGTATAAAATCCCTACTCATTACTCAAGTAACTTACACTGCTCACAAAAAGTTAGGGATATTTGGCTTTCGGGTGAAATTTCAGGATGCACTTAAAATGCACTATAAACCTTTTCAGGTGAACTTAATTTGGCCTTCTCTAACCTTTTGAATGCACATGTCCATCTGTTCAATGTTTCAGTACTTTTTGTGTAACTTGCTGTTTTCCAACAACGTGCTTAACGGCAAAATTCACAACAGGTTTTTGATCCATGAATCGACCAATAAATTTTCTAGTTCAATTGGTATTTAAGCAGTCCTCTTCATCATGATGGTCACATTTTGACATCATGGGACCAAGACGACACCTAACAATTGATCAACAGTACCTCACCATTGCGAGGCTTCAAACAGGATGTTCTCAGAGGAAAGTGGCCACTGAGCTTAGAGTGTCACAGAGTGTCATCAGCAGGTTGCAACAGAACTACAGAGAGACTGGAAGAGTCACAGAAAGGCATAGAAGTGGACATCCTTTGGCCACATCCCACTCTGATGATCGCTTCATTGTGAACAGTGTCCTGCGAAACTCGATAATGAATGCCACTCAACTCCAGGCACATTTAAGGGAGGTGAGAGACACCCAAGTGTCACGTCAAACCATTCGAAATGTTTACATCAGTGTGGTCTGCGTGCTAGATTACCTGCAAGAGTACCTGACCACACTACCAGGCACAGGCGTCATCATTTGCATGGGCCAGGGAGCATTTGCGCTGGACAAGGGACCAGTGGGCTTGAGTGCTGTTCTCTGATGGAAGTCGATTCACGTTGAACAGAAATGATGGAGACAATGTTGGCGACGTCAAGGAGAGTGCAATGCATCAGCCACTGTTGTCACCATGTTAGAGTCTGGGTAGGTGTGTCTAGTCAATACAAAACTGCCCTACACCTTGAGAATAGTACAGTGACAAGCCAATACTATCTGAATAACATCATTAATCCAGTCATTGAGCCCCTGCATGAACAGCACAGGCCTAATTTCATCTTCACTGATGACAAGGCTCCGGCTCATTGAGGTTGCACCATTTGGGAATGGCTGCTGGAGGCTGGGGTACCTCAAATGTGGTGGCCTGCACTTTCTCCAGACATGGATCCCATAGAAAACCTATGGGATCACCTGAGTTGCTGTGTAGAGGCTCGTAACCCCACACCCTACAACCTCAATGACCTGAGGACCACCTTCAAGAAGAGTGGAATGCCATACCCCAGCAGACAATAAGTTGACTTGTGAATAGCATGAGACGTTTTTGTTAAGCTGTGATTGATGCTCAAGGGCACATGACAAGTTATTGAGACATTGACATTTTTTGTTGTGGTATACCCAGCACTGTTGTTGGCTTTTGTTTCAATAAACTGTTTGAGATGAGGAAATCACCATTGCATGCTTCTACTTAAATGCCCGATTCTCATGCTATATCACTGTAGTGTGGACTTTTTAAATTTTCCATAATTTCACCCAAAAGCCAAATATCCCTAACTTTTTGTGAGTAATGCATTTTGAAGCTACTCACATCAATTTATGTGACTACGCTTACTTATACTTGAGTAATTAATATCATAACACTAATTTACTTGAGTACAATTTCTGGCAACTCTACTCAACTCTGCTTATAGTCAAACTAGCTTTACACACATATTACATCTCGTGAAAAAATAAATTATACCTTTTACAGTCTCTTTTTCAACAAAGGAGGTTTGGTTACTTTCAATTTCTACAAGACAAGTATGACTCATCTTGTGGTAAGTAATGGGTTAATTCATCCTAGCTGACATAATGTCAGCCCAGGAAACACGCACGCAGGCTCAGGTAGATTTGACAGCTTTATTGAACAGCAAGGTGGGTGTATGGATGCGTGTGTGAGAGATTAGTATGTGATGCGGGTGGAGGATGCAAGCCAGGACAGAGCAGCACGTGCGGCCAGACAACCCTATGGGAGAGAGGAGAAAAAGGGGTTAGCTAGGCAACCACACGGGAACGTGATCTAGAGCTGTGCTTACTTGCAGTGATGCGGTGGCTGGCGTTGGCAGGTCCCAAGCCTGGGAGACAACGTCCTGCTGTGTGTCCGGGTGAAGCGGCGAGGCAGAGGAGTGGCGGGACGATGAATGGTAAGTCCGCCGCCGGGTAATCCACCTGTGCACAGGGAAGGCTGATAGGAGATGATGAGAAGGCAATAATGACAGCTTACGTGTCCTTAGCGAAGATCAGCAGGCCTGATGAGGAGGAAGCTGCTGGGAGATTTCCATGTAGGGAGACAGACGGCTCCAGGCTGCAGCTCAGGGCAGGATGGAATAAATAGCGGCACACTAACGAGGAGCAGGTGTGCGCGCAGCTGAGGTGGCAGCCCGTGAGCCGCAGGTGATGACAGTACTCCCCCTCCTACCAGCGCCTCCTGGCGCTGGCTTACCTGGGTGTGTCCGGTGAAACTCCGCGATGAGGTCTGGATCCAACACCCATGAAGAGCGCACCCAGGATCTCCACTCTGGCCCATAGCCCTCCCAATCCACCAGGTATTGCAGCCCGCGACCGCGACGCCGGGAGTCCAGAATGGCAGTAACACCCCACGCCGGGTCACCGTCGATCATTCTAGGCGCGGGAGGAGACCTAGGAGGAGGGCAGAGTGAATTGGACACAACAGGCTTAAGCTTGGAGACGTGGAACGTGGGACACACACGGAGGGAGGGGGGAGGGCCAAACGCACAGCCACCGGGTTGATGATTTTGGTGATCACGAAGGGGCCGAGGAATCTCTGGGCCAATTTCTTCTTTTCCCCCTTCAGGTTGATGTCTTGAGACGACAGCCACACCCGCTGACCCACCTGGTAGGCAGGAGCTGGTCTCCTGTGACGATTGGCGGTGGAGCTGTTGCGCGCCGCTGTGCGTAAAAGCGCGTCCTTTGTTTTGGCCCAAATCCTCCGACAACGCCTGATGTGCGCCTGGACGGAGGGAACGGCTAGCTCACCCTCCTGCTCAGGAAAAACAGGGGGATTATACCCCAAGGATGCTTCAAAGGGTGACACACCAGTTGCCGTGGACTGGGCTGAATTATGGGCGTACTCTACCCAGGTCAGGTAGGAGCTCCAGGATGAAGGATTGGAGGATGTTATGCAGCGCAGAGCGGCTTCCAACTCCTGGTTCGTGCGCTCGCACTGCCCGTTAGATTGGGGGCGGTGACCTGAGGAGAGACTCACCGTGGCCCCTAGGGCGCTGCAAAAACTCCTCCAGACCTGGGAGACAAACTGCGGACCCCTGTCCGAGACCTCGTCCAGCGGGATACCATGCAGTCTGACGACATGGTGGACCAGTAGATCTGCCGTCTCGCGTGCTGAAGGGAGACCCTGAAGGGGCACAAAATGGGCGGCCTTGGAAAATCTGTCCACAATTGTCAGGACCGTGTCATAGGTGTTAGAGACTGGTAAACCGGTGACGAAGTCAAGGGCGATGTGCGACCAGGGCCTGCCCGGGATCGGCAGGGGCTGGAGTAGGCCCGCAGGTGGAGAGTTCTGGTTCTTGCTGGTTGCGCACTGGGGACAGGCCCGGACATAGTTGGTAACGTCTTTATGGAGGCCTGGCCACCAAAACGAGCGCTGCAGCCAACTCACCAGGTGGGTAATGCCGGGGTGACAAGCAAGTCTGGAGGTGTGGGCCCAATGGATCACCTCACCCCGAACTGCAGATAGAACGAAGAGTCTCCCCTCCGGCCCCCCGCCAGGATCCGGTTCCATCTTCTGAGCATCCAGGATCTTGTCCTTAATGGGCCAGGCGATCACTCCTAAGATGCACGACTTGGGCAGGATGGTATGACCGGACTCTTCTAGACCCTCGGGGGCAAACTGTCTGGAGAGGGCGTCGGACAGCCCATTCTTCGAGCCTGGACGGTACATGATGGTGAAGTTGAATCGAGCAAAAAATAGAGACCAGCGCGCCTGGTGGGCATTCAGACGCCTCGCTGACCTCAGGTACTCGAGATTTTTGTGGTCCGTCCAGACCACAAAGGGTTGGGCTGCCCCCTCCAACCAGTGACGCCATTCCTCTAGTGCAAGCTTGACAGCGAGAAGCTCCCTGTCGCCGACGTCATAATTACGCTCCGCCGCCGTCAGCCGTCGAGAGAAGAAGGCGCAGGGGCGCTTAACTCCATCCACCGGTGAGCGCTGAGAAAGCACCGCCCCTACCCCCGTGTCAGACGCGTCAACCTCCACTAAGCTCTGAAGCGCAGGATCGACCTGGGTCAGGACCCGGGAGGACGAGAATTCCGCCTGGAGGGTCTTGAAGGCGGTGGCCGCTTCCTCGGACCACTGGAAAGGCACCTTCGATGACGTGAGGCGGGTCAGGGGGGAGATGATGGCGCCGAAATTAGGGATAAAGCGCCGGTAGAAGTTTGCGAAGCCAATAAACTGCTGCACCTGCTTCCTGGACGTGGGCGTGGCCCACTCGACCACCGCTTTAACCTTCGCGGGGTCGGGGAGGATCTGGTTGTGCGAAATGACGAACCCCAGGAAGGAGGTGGTACGGGCATAAAACTCGCATTTCTCAGCTTTAATAAACAGCCAGTTCTCCAGCAGCCGTTGCAGGACCCGCCTCACATGGACCTGGTGTTCATCTCGTGCCTTGGAGAAGATGAGTATATCATCCAGATATACAAAGACGAACACTCCCAGAAAGTCCCGGAGGACGTCGTTGATTAGACGTTGGAAGACGGCAGGTGCGTTGGTGAGCCCAAACGGCATCACGAGATACTTGAAGTGGCCGCTGGGCGTCCTAAAGGCCGTCTTCCACTCATCTCCCTCCTGGATCCTTTGTTACATGTTTTTTTGTCTTCTTAACACTTGTTGTATCAATTTCATGATCCATGACAGCATTTAAGTCTCCTCCACAAATTAGGACTCCTTCACTGTGTGTTGCTATGAGATCAAACAGATGTTGAAAAAAACCCTTGTCACTTTCTGGTGGGGCATAGATGTTCACTAATGTGATCTGCATTCCATCTATTCTACCCTTTATTATTACATACCTGCCTTCTTTATCCTGGATTTCCTGTTCACATTCAAATTGTATTTTATTTGAGATTAGTATCATAACCCCCCTTTTAGTTCCTCCCTTAAATGAACTGTAGTAGGAGTTCTTATAGCCAAATCTCTTTAGTTTCACATGTTCTGTCTTGCTCAAATGTGTCTCTTGCATAAATATAATTTCGGCTTTTTCCTTCTTGAATTTTCTTATTATTCTTTCCCTTTTAACAGGTGAGTTCAGACCATTCACGTTTAGTGTTATTATCTTAAGATTTTTACCCATAATCATGTTTTTCCATTTTTTTAACTTGTGCTCCTAGCCCCTTTAACAACAAAAATAACACATATTTATATAAAAACACATTAAAAAATCTCGACCTCCATACTTTGGGCCTTTCTTCTGCCCACTGGTCCCTGTTGGTGGGTGGAGGGAATGTCCTCACCGAGTGTAGGGCCCTCCCTAGACCTGTATTTACTATCCAAGAAATAGTCATTAGTCTAGAAATGTCCAACAAATATCACTTAAACCTCTCCTAGCCGTCTGTTTCTCTTTTACCTTGTCTTCTTGGCCTTCATTTCTTCTGTGTCTTTCTTAATCTTTGTTATAATCTAGGCTTTCAGTTGAAAGCCTTGTAGTCTTTCCTGGGCCCGCTGCTCCACGTCTCCCCCCGTCTTTTCAATTCAATTCAATTCAATTCAGCTTTATTTATATAGCGCCATTTCACAACAACAGTCATCTCATAGCACTATCAACTGTAGGGAGGACCCCCACAGTTGCAGAAAGACCCCAGCAATCAGGCGATCCCCTGTGAGCAAGCACTTGGCGACGGTGGAGAGGAAAAACTCCCTTTTAACAGGAAGAAACCTCCAGCAGAACCAGGCTCAGGGAGGGGCAGTCATCTGCTGCGACTGGCTGGGGGGTGAGGGGACAGAGAAGAAGAAAAGAACAGACATGTAGAGAGCAAACAGCACGATGGGGACTCAATCTATGGGAGAGAACAAACAAATGTTAATGACCAGCAAAAAAAAAAATATTTCATAGAGAGTGAGGAAAGGAGTGAGGCCCAGTGCATTACTGGAGGTCCCCCGGCTGACTAAACCTATTAGCAGCATAACTAAGGGAGGGTTCAGAAACACATGATCCCTCCCTAATTGTAGGCTATATCAAAAAGGTAGGTTTTAGCCCTATTCTTAAAAACAGAGATCGAGTCTGACTCCCGAATCCAGATTGGCAGCTGATTCCACAGGAGAGGAGCTTGATAACTGAAGGCTCTGCCTCCCATTGTACTTTTGGAGATTCTAGGTATTACAAGTAAACCTGCATTTTGGGAGCGTAGTGCTCTGTTAGGATGATACGGTAGTATCAGATCTTTTAAATAAAAAGGAGGCTGATTGTTTAGAGCTTTGTAAGTAAGAAGAAGGATTTTAAACTTAATTCTAAACTCTATGGGAAGCCAATGAAGGGAGGCCAGAACCGGAGAGATATGATCTCTCTTTCTAGTACCTGTTAAAACTCTTGCTGCAGCATTTTGGATCAGCTGAAGACTTTTTAAAGATGTTTTAGGACAGCCTGATAATAAAGAATTACAATAATCTAATCTCGAGCTAACAAAAGCGTGGATCAGCTTCTCAGCATCACTCTGAGACAAGATGCTCCTAATCTTGGCAATATTACGCAAATGATAGAAGGCAGTCTTAGAAACAAATTTAATATGTGAATTGAAGGACAAATCCTGATCAAAAATAACTCCAAGGTTCCTCACAGAGCTATTAAGAGAAAGAGTAACTGCATCCAAACTGAAAGTTTGAAAAACTGAAACTTTTGCCGTTCACTCGCCTCCACTCCGGCTGTCGTGATGCGTTCAGGGCCGCCGCTGCTCCTACCGTTTCCTCCGGCACGTACACCTCAAGGCCCCGCTCCATCATGTCCTGCGCTGCCTCTCTGGCTGTGTTGTATGTCCTCATGCCGTTCTCCCAATGAATCCTCATCTTCGTTAGCGGCGTTTGGAATCTAATTTTTTTTCTTTCAGCGTTTTTTAATGTTGGCATATTTCTTCCGCTGCTGCACAATTTCTGCCGGGTAGTCATGATCAAAGAATATCTGCTTGTCGCTGATTCGTATCTTTTTTTTCCACGCTCGTGTCAGGATTCTTTCCTTTACATCATATTTCAGAAAGTTTACCACAACTGACCTGGGTGTAGAGCGTGGGTTTGGGTTCTGTGCCGAGGCTCTGTGCGCTCGTTGAATCTGCAGATCCGCTTCGCTGGGCAGTTCCAGCTCTTTTTTTAAGAACTGATCCATGAATTTCGTCATCGAGTTGCCTTCAATGCCCTCCGGGATCCCGAAGATGCATATATTGCCCCGTCTGGACCTGCTCTCCAAGTCGGTTACTTTCTCCTGCATCCTCTGCATTTGTGCCGTCAGGGTCTGCAGCTGTTCGCTTGCCTCGCTATTCCAATCTTCCAGCTCTGATATTTGGGCCTGCGCTTCTGTCATACACGCCCGCTGGGAGCGCAGCTCCTCCATGTTTTCTGCTAGCTTGCGCTCCATTTCTCTTCGGAGGCCCATAATTTCCTCCTTAATCTCTTTTTTCAGCTCCTCCTTAAGAGCCGCTAAATCCCGTTGTAGCTGCCGTTTGAAGTCTCTCAATTCTTTACCCAAACTGGCGATGCCAGTGTTCATGGTATCGAGTGTGTCCTCCATTTTCTCTGCTGCAGTCACCTCGTTTTTTTGGGCCCCGTGTTCAGCGGTTTCTCCTGCGTTGTTGAAGAGGAATTCTTTAATTTTACTCTGCTTTTGTCCTTGTGCCCGGCTCCTTCGTGTTTTCATCCCTTAGTTTATTGATCCGCTTATGTCGAGTTGGCCATTTACCGATGATTTTTAATCCGGCTAGGGAGAGCTCTCTGTTTAAGCGTTATGTCTCTCCGCCATCTTCTCCCTCCTGGATCCTAATGAGATGGTAAGCGCTGCGGAGGTCAAGCTTGGTGAACCAGGTCGCCCCCTGGAAGGCAGTGTCCATAAGGGGCAGTGTGTAATGGTCCTTGATGGTGATGTCGTTCAGGGCTCTGAAATCAATACAGGGGCGAAGGGACCCATCCTTCTTTGCCACGAAGAAGAATCCCGCGCCAAGTGGGGATGAAGAGGGGCGGATGATTCCAGCGCTGAGCGACTCCTTTATGTACGTGTCCATTGCTTCTCATTCCGGTGCAGAGAGGCTGTGCAGACGGCCTGACGGCAAGGGGGCCCCCAGGCGGATGTTGATCGCGCAGTCATAGGGTCTATGCGGGGGAAGAGACAAGGCTCTGGACTTACTGAACGCCGCCCCTAAGTCGTGGAATTCCTGCGGCACCAGGGTCAGGTCCGGAGGTTCAGAGACGGGCGTTGATGGAGGGGAGGACGGTGCGCAGGGCGCCGACTGGAGACAGGTGCCCAAGCAGAAGGTGCTCCAGGACAGGACGCTGCCGGTCCTCCAATCCAGGACAGGGTTATGCAGCCGCAGCCAGGGGTATCCCAGGATGACACGGTCCGACAAAGAGGGCAGGACGTAGAAGGAAAGATCCTCCCGGTGGTTGCCGGAGACTATGATGGGGACTGGCTTCGTGTGATGTGTAACAGTTCCCAGGGGAGAACGGGAGAGAGTGACCAAGTTAAGGGGGTTAGGCAGTGGTTGACATGGTATGCCCAAACGGGTTGCCAGGCTTTTAGAAATGAAGCTCTGCTCTGCCCCGGAATCCGCCAGTGGGTGAATGGAGTGCCCAGTGGAGTTGTGGCAGAACCGTAAGGGCAGTGTGCAAGAGGATAGGGAGTTAGACCGGTTAGAGTCCGCGAGGCCCCCTATTGTGACTCGCGGACCTCCCCGTTTGGGCTTAACCGGGCACAGCTCCACGGGATGCTGGTCATCTCCGCAATACATGCAGAGACCCCGTTCCCGCCGGCGTTGTCTCTCCGCTAGAGGGAGCCTAGTGCGCCCGATAGCCATGGCCTCTGGTTCATCGGCGGACTCCGGAGCTGGTAACGCCAGGGGGCGAGACTGAGCTGGACGGAGGGAAGCTCCGCGCGAGTGGCTGGCAGACTTTCGCTCCGCAGCCCGCTCACGCAGCCTGTTGTCCAGGCTAATCGTGAGCGAGATTAGCTCAGAAAGTCGCCCTGGGAGGTCCCGGCCAGCTAGCTCATCCCTCAGACCAGAGTTGAGGCTTCGGAGAAAGACGCTGCAGAGAGATGCCTCTCCCCAGCCCACCCCCTCCGCTGCCACCCGGAAGTCGACCTCGTATTCCGCCGCTGACCGGCCTCCCTGTTGGACACCAAGGAGCCGGTCAGCGAGGACGCTGTCGAGACGGGAATGGTCAAAAACCTCCAGAAAGTCCCGCACGAACCAGTCATACGAGAGGCTTGCGTAACTGGGCTTCGTCATTACGGCATAAGCCCAAGTTAACGATCGCCCCTCGAGAAGATTGGCCATGTAACCGATTCGGCTGTGGTCTGAGGGGAAATCCCCAGGGACACGCAGAAACACCGACTCACACTGTAGAATAAACCCCTTCGCTCCACCGAGTTTCCCGCTGAAGCGAGCGGGGGTTGGAATGGGTGTAAGACGGGTTGGCGCCCCCGAGCCAGGCTGGCCAGCCGAGGAGACAGCCGGAGCCGCGGTACCAGAAGGACCCGGAGGGAAGGACCGTGGAGGATCCAGGCAGTCTAACCGGTCAGTAATTTGTGTCAATTGATTGAGTATCACCTGCTGTTGGTGAGCTATCATATCCACCCGAGCCTCGAGGGTGGAAAAACGGCGTGCGAGCCCGCTGTCCACTGGACCGCTTTGCTGGAGCTGTACTGACATAATGTCGGCCCAGGAAACACGCACGCAGGCTCAGGTAGATTTGACAGCTTTATTGAACAGCAAGGTGGGTGTATGGATGCATGTGTGAGAGATTAGTATGTGATGCGGGTGGAGGATGCAAGCCAGGACAGAGCAGCACGTGCGGCCAGACAACCCTATGGGAGAGAGGAGAAAAAGGGGTTAGCTAGGCAACCACACGGGAACGTGATCTAGAGCTGTGCTTACTTGCAGTGATGCGGTGGCTGGTGTTGGCAGGTCCCAAGCCTGGGAGACAACGTCCTGCTGTGCGTCCAGGCGAAGCGGCGAGGCAGAGAAGCGGCGGGACGATGAATGGTAAGTCCGCAGCCGGGTAATCCACCTGTGCACAGGGGAGGCTGATAGGAGATGATGAGAAGGCAATAATGACAGCTTACGTGTCCTTAGCGAAGATCAGCAGGCCTGATGAGGAGGAAGCTGCTGGGAGATTTCCATGTAGGGAGACAGACAGCTCCAGGCTGCAGCTCAGGGCAGGATGGAATAAATAGCGGCACACTAACGAGGAGCAGGTCTGTGCGCAGCTGAGGTGGCAGCCCGTGAGCCGCGGGTGATGACACTAGCCACCTAGACAATAGCCCCAATTTATTACCTCCAAGGAGATAATGTGATCAGGATGGTTTTTGTTTTTGTTTTTTTTTGGTTACTTATTTGTACCCGTAGGTAGACTTGGTTTGCAGTCTGGTGACAAGCCACCGGCTGCTGGTCGCTGCGTGCGGTTTGTTTTCTTTAGTAGGATTACGCAAAAAGTTCTGAATGGATTTTGACGAAATTTTCATCAGAGGTGGCCCTTGGCCTAAGGATGAATCCAATATACACTACTCACAAAAAGTTAGGGATATTCGGCTTTCGGGTGAAATTTCAGGATCCACCTAAAATGCACTATAACCTTTGCAGGTGAACTTGACCTTCTCTAATCTTTTGAATGCACATGTCCAACTGTTCAATGTTTCAGTACTTTTTGTATAACTTGCTGTTGTCTAACAAGGTGCATAATGGCAAGATTCACAACAGGTGTTTGATCCGTGAAGCGACCAATAAATTATCTGGTTCAATTAGAATTGGTATTTAAACAGTCCTCTTCATCATACTGTTCACATTTTGACATGAGACCAAGACGACACCAGTACCTCACCATTGCAAGGCTTCAAACAAGATGTTCTCAGAGGGATGTGGCCACTGAGCTCAATCAAAGCTTGGATGACTTGCAATTTCTTGCTATTAAATTCAGATAAGACTGAAGTCATTCTAGTTGGTCCAAAAAACCTGAGAAATACATTTCCAAATCAAACTCAGCTTGGATACGGTTACTCTCTCTCTCTTAATAGTTCTGTGAGAAACCTTGGAGTTATTTTTGATCAAGATCTGTTCTTTAATTCACATATTAGACTTGTTTCTAAGACTACCTTCTATCATTTGTGTAATATTGCCAAGATTAGGAGCATCTTGTCTCAGAGTGATGCTGAGAAATGAATCCACACCTGTGTTAGCTCTAGATTAGATTATTGTAACTCTTTATTATCAGGCTGTCCTAAAACATCTTTAAAAAGTCTTCAGCTGATCCAAAATGCTGCAGCAAGAGTTTTAACAGGTACTAGAAAGAGAGATCACATCTCCGGTTCTGGCCTCCCTTCATTGGCTTCCCATAAAATTTAGAATTAAGTTTAAAATCCTTTTTCTCACTTACAAAGTTCTAAATAATCAGGCCCCTTTTTATTTAAAAGATCTGATACTACCCTATTATCTTAACAGAGCACTACGCTCCCAAAATGCAGGATTACTTGTAATACCTAGAATCTCCAAAAATACAATGGGAGGCAGAGCCTTCAGTTATCAAGCTCCTCTCCTTTGGAACCAGCTGCCAATCTGGATTCGGGAGTCAGACTCGATCTCTGTTTTTAAGAATAGGGTTAAAACTTTCCTTTTTGATATAGTCTATAGTTGAGGTGGGATCAGGTGCCCCTGAACTCTCCCTTAGTCACGCTGCTAATAGGTTTAGACAGCCAGGGGACCTCCAACAGTGCACTGGGCTTCACTGCTTTCTTCACTCTCAATGAAATATTTTTGCTGGTTATTAACATCTGTTTGTTCTCTCTTATAAATTGAGTCCCCGTCGTGCTGTTTGCTCTCTACATGTCTGTTCTTTTCTTCTTCTCCTCTAGCCCCTCACCCCCCAGCCAGTCACAACAGATGACTGCCCCTCCCTGAGCCTGGTTCTGCTAGAGGTTTCTTCCTGCTAAAAGGGAGATTTTTCTCTCCACCGTCACCAAGTGCTTGCTCACAGGGGGAATCGCCTGATTGCTGGGGTCTTTGTGGGAGCTTCCCCTACAGTTGAAAGTGCTATGAGATGACTGTTGTTGTGAAATGGCGCTATATAAAAAAAGTTGCAGTGTTTCCTCTGGCTTAAAGACCTTGGCGCAGTGGCAACATATTTTTCCGGGGATGGGGGCAGAAAACACATGACACACTTGTAACCAGAATATCTTAATTTTACACTATTTATTTTTTTTTAAATTTTGCACAGTAATACTGCATAACACAACATAAAAATATTTTTTGGGTAAGTTGTCTGTGTTTTCTCAACTGATTTAAGACAATTTTGCACCGCTGAATCCGTTTCTCTCGATCAAGTCAGGTTTTTATGTTAAGTTATAAGCAGTTGTGCAGGTGTACTGTAAATTGAATAGCAGACATTGAGAAAGGTAAGTACATGTAAATTGAATGTTACGTTATCATTGTTCAAAATTCAGAGAATTTCAAGAAATAAAACAGAATTTTGCATCATATAAAGTGAAAATACCTGTACATGTAAACAAAAACATAAGAAAACATGTAGCCATAGTTCAAAAAGTTGACCTGATTGAGCAAAACCAATGTGATTTTTGAATTCAGCACATCAAAGTTGTCCTCAATCAGCTAAAAAAAAACTTAGACAATAAATTTGGTGTTGACCAGTGTAATGGAACTTACCATTTGAAGTATTATACAACCAAGACTTGAATATTGGCATATTATGCCAGTTGGGGGTCCCACCCAGACATCCTGTGTTTGGACTTTTTACTGGTGTTATCCTTCTCTCCTTCCTCTGCCTGAACACTTTCCTCTCTTTGACTCCTGTCTGAGCCCTGTCTGCTTCAGGTTCTTTCTCTGTCTATGGTGGTATGGTGGTACGGTATGGTGTCACGTTTTGTCCTGCAGGATTTTTTTTTTTTTTTTTTTTTGCCATAGTTTACATAAATGACAAAAATATGTATTTTTTTTTTTTTGTATTTTTATTCTGGAGTTTTTCCATTGAGAAAAAGTAGGAAAGAGAAGGAAAAAACATTCATAATAGTAATTTACTCGTGCATACTTTATTTATATGTTCAGAAGTGGGTATAGTAGCCAGAAATTCTACTCATGTAAAAGCAGTGCTTTGAAATTAATAATTAAAAGTAAACAACCAAAAATTTCTAGCTGAGTTAAGGGTACAAAGAGAACCCACTTAAAAACTTGAGTAATGACTTCAGTCTTGAAGGTTTGAGGTTTTTCTCCAAAATTTATAACAATTTTCTTATAGTTATCTACTTTTCCCTGTAAAATTCATCTAAATTTGAAACCATTTTCCTCAAATTTGTAATTTCCTCTTGTAAAATTGACTTTTCTTGTACATTTGAAACTTTATTATAAATTTGTGGATTATTTCATAGCTTATTTTTGTGTTTTTTAAAATAAAATTACTGTTTTTTAAATAAATTTGAAAAAGACTGTGGTATTTTTTTACTTTTTCCTTATAAAAATTTACATTTTTGACCATAATTTTGCAGAGCCAGAACAGAACAATAATTTAACTCTGATTTCAAAGGGGAAAAAAATTAATAAAATTGTATTTAATGATTTGACTTAACTTACCAAAGTGGCCAATCAGCAGTCCAAATTATTAGGGCTAATGGAGGAAATCCGAGAGCTGAAATTAACAATTAAGGAAAGAGACAAAAAAAACTGCAGACTTGGAGCGATGCATCGAGGATCTTTAACAATATGCTCATATGGATGATTTAATCAATAGTGGACTAGACATTAAATATCAATCATATGTTCATGTTACAGCAGGAATGAGAGGTGAGGAGGCTCCCCCAAGTGAATCAGTCTCCTTGGAAAACCAGGTGCTTCAGTTTCTTGAAAGCAGAAATATAAAGGTTGATGTACTGTAAATGCAATTTCAGCATGCCATACTCTACCCAGAAAGGATAATAAAACAAAACTCAATTGTGATGCGCTTTGTGAACAGAAGGGTAAAAAATGACAGACTGAGGCAGGCCAGAAAGCTGCGGGGAACAGAAGTTCACCTAAATGAACATTTAACAAAGACTAATGCTGAAATAGCATGGCAAGCACGGACGTTGAAAAGACAAACAAGATACAGGCAACATGGACAAGAAACTGTCGAGTCTGGGTTAAACTAAATAGAACACCTGAAGAAGCAAAGGCCATAATAACAAGAGATCTCACCGACTTAAATAAATATTGATGAACACTGATTAAGAAAATTAAGAGACTATGATAATCCATATCCACACACATGGCAAGAACAGTCCTTCTGTGACATAACATGATAATGTACTTTAAAAAACAAAACAAAAAAAACCCCTCATGACTGACTTCAGTAGACATCAATCATCCCCAGTTGGAGGAAGTCATTTGACACACAGAGGAAATTCAGACTCTGAAAATATCTCATTATGCTGAACATAAACTACAAGAGATAGACAATGATATTGATCCTGACAACCACTTCTTCAATAATATTCATACTCACCATGAATATTACACTGAAAAGCAATTCAAAAGTCAAGTGCAAGTAGATGGTAAACTATCAATAATACACTTTAACAGCAGAAGTCTTAACAAGAACTTTCCACAGATTCAGGACTATTTAAAACCGCTAGATAGAAAATTTACAGCTATCGCAGTCTCTGAAACTTGGTTCAATGAAGAGCAGGCTTCTTTGATGGCAATAGAGGGATATCAGATGTTTTATATTAACAGATCTCAAAAAAAGAGTGGTGGTGTTGCACTGTATATTGATGAACTGTATAGGTGTAAACTTGTAAATGGAATGTCCTTTGCACTACCAGGGATTCTGGAATGTGTTACTGTTGAGATTGACCAAGATAAAACAAAAAATCTAATTATAAGTTGTACATATAGAATGCTGGGAACTTGTGTTGAGACATTCAGAGATAAGTTAGTTGAGTTGTACAATAATATAACTAATAAGAAAATGTTTGTAATCTGTGGAAACTTGAATATTGATTTACTAAATCCATTTCAACAAAATGTAATTACAGAGTTCATGAATTCTATGTACAGTATGAGTCTATATCCTACAATAACAAATCCCAGTAGAATCACAGTCCCCACTGCTACACTTATTGACAACCTATTTGTTAATATTATTGTTAAGAAAACAGAAAGTGGATTATTGATAAATGACATAAGTGACCATCTGCCCGTCTTTGCACTTATCCATGGCCACGCAGGGGCCAAAACAGAAAAAACTTTAAAATCTTTCAGATACAAATCACAAAATGCAATCAGTTCTTTTAAAGAAGACCTGCTGAAGCAAGGCTGGACAAAAGTCTATGTATCAGATATAAATGAAGCCTACGATACATTCATGAACATTGTAACCGCTCTTTATGAAAAAAATTGTCCATTAGTAAAGAAAAAGCTTAAACAGAAATTTGTTGACAAGCCATGGTTAACCAAGGGATTACAAAAAGCATGTAAAAAGAAAAATTCACTATATAAAGCTTTTCTAAAAAAAAAAAAAAAAGGACAAAAGAAGCAGAGCCGCGGTATAAAACATACAAAAATAAGTTAATATATAAAATCAAATCACCCTTTTATTGTCATTCAACCAATCATGTACGGAATTGTGTTTCTCCTATCTACAGTGTTAATCACACACACCCCATATATAGAATCAGAATCAGAATCAGATTTATTGCCATTGTTCATGTAGTACACAAACTAGGAATTTGTCTCGGTGCAATGCTGCAACATTAAACATGATAAAATAAAAGAAATAAACTATACATGCAATAAAGTGTAGAATAAGAGTGAGTAATACTAGTTAGCAGTTAAAATATATTAGCGAGCAGCAGATAATGTGGAGAACCATATAGTGCAGTCGGTAATGCAGGAAGAAAACAGTGATGATTGACATGAGTCTGGTTGAGCTGCTGTACATAGTGCACGAGAGTCAATAAGTCACTTAGTGTTCAGCAGTCTGATGGCAGAGGGGAAGAAGCTGTTCATGTGACGGGAGGTTTTAGTCTGGATGGACCGAAGTCTTCTACCTGAGGGGAGGGGGGCAAACAGTACGTGACCAGGGTGTGAGGGATCGGCTATGATCCGGCCAGCACGCCTCCGGGTCCTGGAGATGTACAGATCCTGGAGAGATGGGAGCTTGCAGCCGATCACCTTCTCAGCAGTGCGCATGATGCGCTGCAGCCTTAGTCTGTCCCTGGCAGTGGCTCCTGCATACCACACGGTTATGGAGGTGGTGAGGATGGACTCGATGATGGCTGTGTAGAACTGCACTAACATCTTGGTGGGTAGCTTGAGCTTCCTCAGCTGCCGCAGAAAGAACATCCTCTGCTGGGCCTTTTTGATGAGGGAGCTGATGGTCGGCTCCCACTTGAGGTCCCTGGTGATGGTGGTGCCTAGGAAGCTCACTGATGACAAGGGCAGGGGGGGGGGGCGCCTTTGATGAAGTAGGGATCGTGGAGGCTGTGGAGCTGGAGGGAGGGGGGGAGCTGGACACAGATGACGAGGTGTCAAAACGGGCATAGTGTTGGGACAGTACTGGGACAGCACTGAGACTCTGTGCGAAACAGCTGGCTCCTGTATTCACAGACATTTTTAACACCTCCCTTAAGTTATGCCACGTGCCGTCCTGCCTCAAATCCTCCACCATCATCCCTGTCCCCAAGAAGCCACGGATCACTGGACTTAATGACTACAGACCTGTAGCGCTCACCTCTGTAGTCATGAAGTCCTTTGAGCGCCTGGTCCTGTCCCACCTCAAGTCCATCACCACCCCTCTCCTGGACCCGCTGCAGTTTGCCTACCGAGCCAACAGGTCTGTAGACGATGCAGTCAACCTGGCCCTCCACTCCATCCTGCAGCACCTGGACTCCCCGGGAACCTACGCCAGGATCCTGTTTGTGGACTTCAGCTCCGCATTCAACACCATCCGCCCCGCTCTGCTCCGGGACAAGCTGTCCCTGCTCAACGTGCCTGACTCCCTCTGCAGATGGATCATCGACTTCCTGACGGACCGGAGGCAGCATGTGCGGCTGGGAAAGACTGTCTCAGACTATACTAGCATCAGCACCGGATCACCCCAGGGCTGTGTACTTTCCCCCCTACTCTTCTCCCTTTACACCAACTCCTGCACCTCCAGCCACCAGTCTGTCAAGTTGATCAAGTTTGCGGACGACACCACCCTCAACGGGCTCATCTCCAACGGCGACGAGTCCGCCTACAGGAGAGAGGTGGCCCAGCTGGCGTCCTGGTGCAGCAATAACAACCTGCAGCTGAACGCTCTGAAGACAGTGGAGATGATTGTAGACTTCAGGAAAGTCACTACTCCTCTGCCCCCCCTCACCCTCTCAGGCTCTCCCATCACCACTGCTGATTCCTTCCGCTTCCTAAGCACTACCATCACCAGGGACCTCAAATGGGAGCTGACCATCAGCTCACTCATCAAAAAAGCCCAGCAGAGGATGTTCTTCCTGCGGCAGCTGAGGAAGCTCAAGCTACCCACCAAGATGTTAGTGCAGTTCTACACAGCCATCATCGAGTCCATCCTCACCACCTCCATAACCGTGTGGTACGCAGGAGCCACTGCCAGGGACAGACTAAGGCTGCAGCGCGTCGTGCGCACTGCTGAGAAGGTGATCGGCTGCAAGCTCCCATCTCTCCAGGATCTGTACATCTCCAGGACCCGGAGGCGTGCTGGCCGGATCATAGCCGATCCCTCACACCCTGGTCACGTACTGTTTGCCCCCCTCCCCTCTGGTAGAAGACTTCGGTCCATCCAGACTAAAACCTCCCGTCACATGAACAGCTTCTTCCCCTCTGCCATTAGACTGCTGAACACTAAGTGACTTATTGACTCTCGTGCACCATGTACAGCAGCTCAACCAGACTCATGTCAATCATCACTGTTTTCTTCCTGCATTACCGACTGCACTATATAGTTCTCCACAGTATCTGCTGCTGGCTAATATATATTTTAACTGTTGACCAGTATCACTTAATCTTATCCTACACTTTATTACATGTATAGTTTATTTCTCTTATCTTATCATGTTTAATGTTGCAGCATTGCACCGAGACAAATTCCTAGTTTGTGTACTACATGAACAATGGCAATAAACCTGATTCTGATTCTGATTCTGATTCTGACAGTCTTTGACAAAGGCCTATTTCACAATCAGAGGGGTTGCTGCCATGCAAGGTGCCGCCACAGATTTTCCTCCTCCATTCCATTATTGCTGAGCACCAAGCTGGACGGCAGGAAGTTCCACTTTTATATGGTCTTCGGCATGATCCGGCTGGGATTTAAACCCCTGCCTCCCGGGTGTGGGGCAGATGCTCTACCAACTGAGCCACCACTACATATAATGAGATGTAGTAAAAGAGACTATTACAGTAAAGAACTGGAGAAAAACATAACACTAAAAATACATGGACAATACTTAACAATATTCTTGGAAATAAAAACAGAAATACAAGCTACCCAACCAGTCTTTCAAAAAAAAAAAAAAACGACTCAGAGTGTGAATGCAGTCTCACCTGCAGATGAATTTAATAAATTTTTTGTTAACATTGGTCCTAATTTGGCATGAGAAATACCCATTACAGCACCTACAGGTGATACAATAAGCAAAAACATTGCTATAAAAGACTCCATCTTTATAAAGAACACAGATGAGAGAGATCATTGAAATTATTAAATCGTTTAAAAGTAAAACATCTACGGATTGTGATAGTTTTGACTAAAAGTATGCAATACTATCATTGAATGCTTAGTGAAGCCACTGACGTATATCTGTAACCTGTCTCTCCAAACAGGTATATTTCCAATGCAATGAAAATAGCCAAAGTAATTCCGATATACAAGACGGATGACAGGGGAATTTTCAAACTACAGGCCTATTTCACTATTGCTGCAATTTTCTAAGATACTCGAAAAAAAATATTCTATGAGAGAACTGACAACTTTATAATGAAGAATAATTTATTGTGAGAGCAACAACATGGGTTCAGACACAAGAGGATAACTGCATTTGCTCTAATGGAATTTATAGAAAAAATATCAACTGCTGTAGAAAATAAAGAGTATTCAGTTGGGGTATTCCTGGATCTTAAAAAAAGCATTTAATACAGTGGATCATAAATTATTGTTAAAAAAAACTACAAAAATTATGGTAATAGGGGTGTAGCACTGTCCTGGTTATGTAGTTACTTAAAGAACAGATATCAGTATGTATGTGTTGGTAGCAAAAACTCACAATTACTGAAGGTTACTTGCGGAGTCCCACAGGGTTCAGTTTTGGGGCCATTGTTATCCAATATGTATATAAATGATATATGTAAAGTTTTGGAAAAAATGGATTTAATACTGTTTGCAGATGACACTAATTTATTATGTAGTGGAAGCAATTTGGAACAACTTTTGGATATACTTGGAAAGGAATTAGGAAAGCTCAAACTGGTTTGATTCAAACAAATTAACGCTCAATTTAAGTAAGACAAAATTTATAATTTTTAACAACCATCACAACAACTCAGTATCTAAACTCAGTGTAAATGGTGTAGAGATTGAAAGGGTATCCGAAATTAAATTTCTTGGAGTAATAATTGATAATAAACTGTGTTGGAAGCCACATATTAATTATATTAAAGGTAAAATATTCAAATCAATCGCAATACTACACAGAGTGAAATATTTGCTGAATCAACCCACATTATATACTTTGTATCATTCATTAATACTCCCATACATGACATATTGTACTGAAGTATGGGGAAATACATATAAAACAAACATATATCCAGTCTTTATGCTTCAGAAGAGAGCTATTAGAATAATAAACAAAGCTGCTTGCAAGGAACCAACAAACCCACTTTTTCTTAAATTAAAAGCTCTCAAGCTGAAAGATCTGGTTGATTTTAAAACTGCAGTAATAATGTTTAAAGTGAAGAATCTATCACTGCCCACAAATATCCAAAAGCTGTTCCAAATAAGAGAGAAACAATATCATTTCAGAGGAACATGTATATTTCAAAAACTTTCAGTGAGAACTACCACCAAGCAACACTGTGTCTCAGTGCAAGGAGTCAGACTGTGGAACGCTTTTGGACCTGAATTAAAATTATGTACAACGCTTGGATAATTTAAACAAAAACTAAAGGAAGAAATACTCCAAATATATATACAAAACGACATGTAAAAATCACATAAGGATTATCATATCCAGTCTATGTTGTGCTGTTGCTTTGTTTTTTGTCACGTTTTGTCTTGGCTTTGTTCTGATTTGTAATCACTTTTATTTTATTTTATTTTGAATTCTTAGATGGAACATGGGTGGGAAATATAAGCTGCGGCTTCGGCCATCACCCATTTCGGATAACTTATGTTGAATTGTATAATCCGAGGAGTTATTGTTTAATGTGACCTTGTTGGAATTTTTTTTTCTCTTTGTTATATTATTCTGTTCCTTTCTTTTAATCTTTTAATCTAATCTATCCGAAATAAAGATTCATTCAAATTAAATGACTAAGGATGCCATTATTTCCGTTATATTTCTATATATTTATAGAGGGTTTTTTTTTAGAAATCTCCTCACCATCAAGACGGCAAGAAAAACCTCCCCCATTTTGAAATCCAAATGTTTGCACGTTTAGTTTGTCTGAAGGCTGCTGACAGATTAAAGTCACTGACTTTATGAATTTCTATCATCTTAACTTGCCAGGAACATAACTTAATATTGTAGTGGCTGGTGAAATATATACTCAGCAATTCATCAGTCCTCCCTGCCTTTCCCTTCATATGAAGCTGGCTGCATATGAATTCTAACCACATCTCTTAGCTAAGCGACTCTTCCATTATTGCTCCCGTTTCCAGCGGGTTAAAACCATGGATGACGGCCACGTGCGTTGTTCGTGTGACCGCTTGTGGAAAGTCATTGCTTCATATATTTTTCTTAGATTCTTATCTCCTTATTGGCGTGGCGGGGTAATATTTCTGCCGAGGCGGGCCGCCACCCAGAAATGTTACCAGAGGAAACCCTGAGTTGAATTGAAACTGAACTGAATTGATTGCGCTTACAGTGTCACAGAGTGTCATCAGCAGGTTGGAACAGAGAGACTGAAGAGTCACAGAAAGGCATAGACGTGGACGTCCTTTGGCCACATCACACGTTGATGACCACTTCATTGTGAACAGTGCCCTGCGGAACCGGATGATGAATACCACTCAACTCTAGGCACATTTAGGGTAGGTGAGAAGCACCCAAGTGTCACGTCAGACCATTCAAAACCATTTACATCAGCGTGGTCTGCGTGCTAAACGACCTGCAAGAGTACCTGACCACACCACCAGGCACAAGTGTCATTGTCTTGCATGGGCCAGGGAACACAAACACTGGACAAGGGATCAGTGGGCCTCAGTGCTGTTCTCTGATGAAATTCGATTCATGATGAGCAGAAACGATGGTTGTCCACGATGTTGGAGATGTCAAGGAGAGTGCTATGCATCGACCACCGTTGTCACCAGATGAGCCTTTGGTGGTGGTGGTGTTACAGTCTGGGCAGGTGTGAGAATAGAGGGTTAGTACTAGTGAAAGCGCTTTGAGTGGTCTTTGTGACTAGAAAAGCGCTATATAAGTGCAGGTTAGTTAGTTAATTAGTTAGTGTGTCTAGTCAATACAGAACTGCCCTACACCTTGTGAATGGTACAGTGACAAGCCAATACTACCTGAATAACACCATTAATCCAGTCATTGTGTCCCTACATGAACAACGCAGGCCTAATTTCATCTTCATGGACGACAGTTCTCCTGCTCATCGAGGTTGCATCATTAGGGAATGGATGCTGGAGGCTGGGGTACCTCAAATGGAGTGGCCTGCACTTTCTCCAGACCTGAATCCCATAGAAAATCTATGGGATCAGCTGAGTCACCGTGTAGAGGTTTGTAAAACAGCACCCCACAACCTCAATGACCTGAGGGCTGCCCTTCAAGAAGAGTGGAACGCCACGCCTCAGCAGATAAGTCGACTTGTGAACAGCATGAGATGTCACTGTCAAGCTGTAACTGATGCTCAAGGGCACATGACAAGTTATTGAGACGCTGACATTTTTTTGTTGTGGTACTGTATACCCACCTCTGTTGTTGGCTTTTGTTTAAATAAATTGTTTAAGACGAGGAAATCACCATTGCATGCTTCTATTTAAATGTCCTACTTTCATGATGTTATGTCACTATAGCATGAACTTTTTTTGCATTTTCCATAAATTTCACCCAAAAACCAAATATCCTTAACTTTTTGTGAGTAGTGTGTTTTGGAGGCGATCTAGCAAGGCCTTTGATTTTTGTGCATTAGAATTACACAAAAATTGGATGGATTTTGATGAAGTTTTTACTCGAGGTGGTCCTTGGGCTATGGATGAACCCATTAGATTTTGAAGGCAATCCAGGAGCGCATACCTCCACCAAGGCCCTATTTTGCACGGACAGTCAGAGGGCGGTAGAGGGGGCAGAGGTATGCACTCTGAGTGCTCTTGTTTTTTATTGCATTAGTTGGGAGAGGAGAGGAAGTTTTATATGTATTGAAGAACTTTGTTTCTAAAATCTAATATAAATTTTTTTTAAGAAAATGGTGCACCTGTTACACATATTGACCAAGAGGTGCCTCACCATTTACCTTTTTATTATCGTTTTCTGTAAGGTCAAATTGCTTGGGTCTGGAGAGCTTTAATTTGAATTTTACATTCGTAAATCTAGTCTCTTTTCTTCTTAAGGTGTTTATTGATGCATCAACATGAGCCATCATTAAACCAGCACTATGCAACTTTCTTGTTCTGGGTAGGAACACTGAAACGACTGGCAATTATGACCTTGGTCCCAGCAGCCAATCACAGGGAGCTTAGCTATTGGTTGCTAAAGTTGCGCCCTGTGATTGGCTGTTGGGAGTATAGTCCCCAGTTGTAGTCGTTTCAGTGTTCCAACGAAGAACAGTCCTGTTGTAGGCAATGTGTGGGCCCACTCAGACTGTGGGGGAAGTGACATTCACCTGGACAAAGGTTGATGTACTATCAAAATAATTTTGGAAAGGTTATTTTAAGGTGTAAATTTTACATAGTTCAGCTTTGAGCCCCTCCAAAGGGGCCCCCAAACCCAATCTTGCAGTGAGCCCCCCAAAAAATGATAGTTCAGCAGCCATGGTAAGTCCCAGGCAAAGGGTATTATTTTCCATTTTTAAAAAAAACATTTTGCTAAACCAGTGGTGCTGTAAACTGCAAATGCACTACATCCTTTTGTTGTCAGCATGCAGATAACCTGAGTTTACTTTGGTACGAGCCTGATTTAGCAAACTGAGGCAAGAGCAAAGTATTTCACAAGGCCTACCATGGATGACTACAAACAAACCAGCAGTAATACTGAAAAAATGGGTGGTGAAACTCATTCAACTTACCCAAACCGGAGCATCTTTTTTGCTAGTCCACCGCGTTGAAGACGTAGCACGGGATACAACTACTGTGAGTTGCTTTCCTCATTTCCAAGAAAATCCGGCTTCCTTCGTTTGGATGCCAGTTGTTATTAATATATGCATCCCAACTGCAATTTTCAATTTATACTAATTAAATATTCTCCGGAAGGCCATGCGGGTTTTCCTACCAGTTCTGTGCCACACTGCTCATTACGGAACCGTTCAGTCTTGTTTCTTCTTCTCCTCCTTCTTTGGATTTTTATGGCAGCTGGCATCAAGTCTTGTTTATAACTTTTAAATCCTTATGTACCATGCAGATTTAGTTAGGGTTGCCAGAAATCCTTTATTTATTTCGGATAGATTAAAAGTACAGGTTAAAAGAAACTGAATAATATAACAAATATAAATCCTCGTCATGTACTTGAGCAAATGTAACCACAAACTGGAGCAGCTGGTTTATTTATTGAATTGTTTTTTTGTTTTTGTTTTTTTGTTCATTTAATTTTCCAAATGCACTATATTTTTATATATTCATCTGTAGTTCCACAATTTTTATCCACAAGGGGGCGCTACTATCAACATTTGTTTTTCACATCCTGTGCTGTTTACATGGTTGTTTACGAAGAAAAAGCAAGGTTTTTGTTTAAATTTTGTTCTTGTTCCTTTCCATACTCTTTTTGCTCTTTGGTTAGCGTATTTTTCTGTCAAATCATTATTTCAACCTCATAATAATTATGACTGTAAAATGTTATATATTTATAAGTTATAATTATTGAGCTATATCCCAGGGCCCAGGGCCTTGGTATGGCACGTTTGACAGAAGTCTGAAACACTTGAGTTTCACAAATTTAGCTTAATCACCGCATGCTGTGTTGTTCAGCATGTCAACCTACATTTCCAATCATATCTACAGCCACTTGGTGGCAGTACAGGGTAAAAGAAATCCCAGATTATGAAGCGATTCAAATTTCACCTAGCAACAGGGTAGCTGCTTGTCCATTCACACACCTACATGGATACACATGATCGCCTCCCACTTCCACATGTACAGACCATCCATAACAAGTACACAGAGGCAAAGTAGCTCAGGTAGCAGTGCATGTGTGCGTCTATCTGCAGGGCTGTCGTGATGCATGCCAGGGACAGACAAATATGTTGGTCGTTGCTCAGTGCTCAGCATCCTACCAAACAGCCCAACCTTACTGCCAGCCTAAACAAAACCACTTCCACTGTGAATGGGGACTCTTGGGTTTGACTTTCACACCATGGTCACAGTCAGGGTAACAACTGCTCTAGTCACTTTCATCCTTCTTCTTCCACCTTCCCTCATTCATTCACCAGTGCCTATGTCCTCTTCAGCGCCCACCCCACACCCCAAGGTAAGTTGTGGATGTGTAAGAACAGAAAAAAAAAAAGCAATGCAAAAATCAGTTGGCTTTGCAAGTCGCCAGACTGCCATGCAGGAAACTGACTCTGAATGACAACACTATATGGACTCCCTTTTTGCCCCAAGTAGCTCAGCTATTTTAGTTGAGCATGTGATTACTTTTATGGTTTTATCAATCCATAATGGAGACAAAGTTAGATTTAACAAAGACTATAGTTTTTTGTTGTTGTTTTTTTTTGTAAATGTTTGGAAATAAAGGATGGTTGTGTTGATCCTGACCCACTTTTCATACATTTTAAAGGGTTAAGGTTCCCCATGACAGTCAGTTTCAAGTGTTACCTTCTTCAGGAACCAGAATAATTAGTTTGAATAATTAATTAAGAGACCCGAGCTTTCCAGTCTGTATGTGACAGACATGTAAACCATAAAGGTCAGCTTTCCCCATATATCCTTAGCTCTTTAATTAATTGTTTGATCTGAGTGCTATAAGCTCAAGCCAGAGGTTGCTTTGAGTGGGTAGGAGAGAATAGATAAGATTTTGTGTAACACTGATGCAAAAGCGTATCTACAGTATCACCTTTGGTCTAAAATGAAAGTTTAAATTCTTGGTTATGATTATCAAAAATATGCAGTTTGCTTTTTGCTAAAGCAAAATCTGTCTCAGATATTTTTGCAGTGTAATGACACTGACTGAGAACTCTGCCCTCAGTGAAGTCTGTAAGGATTTTAAGGGTTTGAAATGAAGGGGCAGCAGACCTGGCAAGTTTTAAAAGAAGCAGTAAGCTTGCTTTGTTGGTCGGAATTTGCAGCCCCACAGAACGACTTAATAACAATGCGTGAAGCAATGAAAATTACACACGGCTCTTGCTCCAAAGGAAAAATTAATTGCTTTCAGGTTGCACTCTGGAAGTGTGTGCACAAACGGCACGCAAGAACATCGTAGGCTCACATGGAGCCCTTTGGGCAAAACTGCAAGACCTCAGGACTGCATCTGCATCTGTGTCTGAGTGTATGAACAGGCAGCTCTCCTGTGCTGTGCAGCAGAACAGAAGAATTAGAGCCTGGGCCACATTCCAGCCCTACCTCCCTGGGTGAGAGACAGTATTCAGCATTCCTCTGCCTATCAGGGCAGGTGCATTCCTGAAAATACAAACTCGCACAACCGTTTTGGGGCGGACCAAACACAAAATGCACATTTATGCTTGGTCACAAATGCAAAGCTTATTTGTTTGATAGATGGATGGATGGATAGATAGAGTTGCACTGCCAATATGAATAAATTCTGCCTTTAAACAAGACAGAGCAGCATTGTCTAGTGCTACTGCATTACATGAAAACCTGATCTCTGCCTCTTTAATTCTTGTATGAGTCAATCATTTCTAATGCATGGATTCTTCTCTTTGGAGGAGGCTGAGCTATTTAAAGAGCCGAGGTTGAATACGCTGTGAATGTACAGCCAGCCTCTTTCTGAAGTTCATACGGAGCTGCAATGCACTGAGTCACTCATGACAGTGCAGACGGGGGTGGTGTGTGTGTGTGTGTGTGTGTGTGTGTGTGTGTGTGTGTGTGCGTGTCCTTCCTCATCCGGGTCTTCTCTTTCATTTGTGAGAGATTTGCTTTCGTTCTGATCTCTCTAGACTTAATTGTCAAGAATGAAATAGGAAATGCCAGGTTGTCTTAAAGAGAACAAACCCAACACAGAGAGAGGAACAATGTGACAAGATTTCCCCCCCCCCCTCTTCTGAAAGGAGGGAGGCAGCTTGTTGGGAGGTAAACGTGCTTGCTGGGAGAGCAATGGGTTGAGGAGATAGAAGGACTGATGAGAGGAAATGGAACCTTATGATGTCGATTGCCTTAATCATCTGCAGGCTTGGTCATATGTAAATAAATGCACAACAACCCCCGAACAAAAGCCCTATTCAGTGTTGAAATGGCCGTTTTCTTTCTGCAAAATTCCGCCATTAAACAGAGAAACAGTTTGTTCACTTTACGCTATATGGAAGGCACAGGTCCACAAGTGCCTGGCAAATCCTGTATCAGGCCATTTCTTAATCAGTCTTCCCTGACTGTTACACTAACTTATCCTTTTTTTATGATCCTTCCCTGTCATCCTTCACCCCTCCCTTTCTTCCCCTTTCCATCCCCGTTCATGCCTGCTGGTTGCCAGCCAATCCACAGCCGCCCCCTGCAAGCCCACTTCTCATCCATTTCCATGTGGCGACTTTTCATCACTGAAGTGCCTTCCTGGCCCGACTCCCCCCACCCCACCCACTCCCTCTAGCAAACTCACTGAATGGATGCAGCATTAAAGAGCGAGAGCGAGAGCGAAGGCTCCAACCGACCTTCTTCTTCCTGCAAGCGCCACCCCTTTGGCTCTTGCACAAGTGGTATGTTCCACAGCAGGGACTGCAGGAGTTGAGAGAGCACATTGTTTGTAATCTCGCATACAGGGGTCACTTCCTGACTCGTGCGTCCTTTCCTTCAGCCTTGCGCCGAACCCTTCTTCTCCCCCCCCCCACCAACCCCTCTTTGCTGGCTGTAAATCCACTGGCCCAGCAGCCTTGGGCTTTAGACAAACGCTGTTCTTCCTCTTTTGTGTAGAAATGCTCCAACATCTGAAAACAATCAAATAATCGGGGCACAATACATTTCTTTATGGAGGGGCACTGGTGGGTCCCAGATGAACTGGGGGATTAAGGAGAGAAGGCCGCAGGGGAGAGGACAGAAACTGGGGGCTACACAGCTGTAGATGGTTGCGAGGTCGGGGTGGGAGGGTAGCTAGAAATTGTATTGGTAAATATGCAAGTACAAGTTGTATTACATATTAATTACTCAAATACAAGTAAGAGTAGTTACCGAAAAGTTAGTTGACTAAGAGTGAGAAAGTATTTGGTGAAAAACTTACTGGAGTAGTAACAACAGTCTCCCATTAGCAATATTTTTTCTCTTAAAACCCTCTAGAGGCCCAGATTTTTTTTTTTTTTTTAATTTTTGTGACTCTTCTCACAAATTTACATTTTTCCCAACACATTTGGGACTTTTTTTCTCATGAATATACAGCATTTTGCTCGTAAATTTGATAGGTATTTTTCTGTTTAAATTTGTGATTTTTACAAAGTGAACTTTTTCTCATAATTTTTTTCTTATAAATTTATTACTTTTTTCTTGTACATTTGGGATTTTCTCATGCATTTCAGATTTTTTTTTTTTTTTTGTTCAACTCATTACTTTTTCTTTACAGATTTGTGGTCATTTTGTATGTTATTTTTTTCATGCAAATTTGAAACTTTTTACTAAGAACTTTTTCATGATACATTGCAAGTAGGCCAAATTGAAGAACAATTAGATCAGCAGCAACATCAATGGAATAGAACTTACAGTTTACTAAAATGATCAGAGATGCAGTCATTTCTGGAAAGAATAAACTCTTACATTATAAATGGCATACAATGGCTGCTAATTAAAGATTTCTCCTGACTCATTTCCCATTGACTGAGGAACCAAACTTGGCACAGTTATTAATCTTTCTCTACATAGGTGTCACCAAGGGTCACACACTTCTACCATCACTTTATACAGCTGTGGAGACCTTGCCTGTAGACATCTGCAGGTTGCGTCAGAAGCCATGACTTGACCTCGGAAATCAGTGTTTTATCATCTTGTAAGTGATTTGCCTTTAAAAATGACTTTATGTTTGGAAAGAGGTAGAAGTTTGATGGTGCAAGGTGGGGAGGCTGAGGGGGGGTGAGGAAGGATTCCCTAGCTGCAGGACTCTACTTCCATCTGGGCAACATGTGAGTTGTGAACCGAGGCGTTGTCTTGTAGGAGGCGGACACCTTTGGTAAGCATGCAGTACCTCTCAGTTTTGATGGCCTTCTACAATTTGTGCAGCAGTGAAGTGTAGTAATTCCTAGTAATTGTGGTACCATTAACAAGGAAATCCATCATCAATATTCCATGCTGGTCCCTAAAGACCGTGAGCATGACCTTGTCCACCGAGGATTGGACAGCTGCCTTTGGAGGTGGTGAGTCATCATGCTTTAAATGCTTCAAGTGGGCTTTAGTCTTTGGATCATAGTGATGGACCCATGTTTCGTCCTGTATGATTAGTCTGCTGAAGAAGTCCTCCAGGTTTTCTTGGCACTTGGCCAAAAGAGCCTGGGAGCACCTGACTCACTCCTGCTTCTGGAAAGGTGTTAGCAACCGGAGAATCCATTGTACAGACAACTTCCACATGTGCAAATGTCATGGATGACTTTTTTTCCACAGACATTACACTGATCTTGACATCTTGGGGAAGTTGGCGAATAGTTACGCAGTGATCCTCCAAAACGGTGGCCTCCATTTGCCGGATGGTGTCTCCATCAACGGCGTACTGCGGTCGCTCAGGAATGGGTACTGTTTCCACTGATGCCTGACCACACTTGAACTGTTGATGCGAGTGCTTGACTATGTCATACGATGGGGCATCCTCCCCAAAAGTCTCTTTCATCACTTCAAAACTGTCCTGTGTTGTGTGGCCTCTCAAGTATAGGACCCTGATGACCACTCTGGCTCCATTATCACACCTTTCTCCACCATAGCACCTAAAAACAAATCTTAAGAGTTCAGAACTGCAAATTACGATGTGACCTATAGAGATATGTATTGTTATACATGTACAATTTCAGCGTCCTACAATAACCGATATTGGGTCAAGGGAAAGCTTTAATGAAAATTTCAAAAATCAAAAGTAACAAATGTGTTTGAGTATAAGTATAGTTTTCCCCCTAAAATATTTATTCAAATAAGAGTAGAAAGTATGCCATGTTAAAACTACTAATGTATGTACACTTCTGTGAAAAAGTCACTTGAGTATATGTGATGAGTTACTACCCACCTCTGGTTAAAAGGATCTCATAGCAAAATATGTGCATGTGAAAGGATATTTTATTTAGGAACAGAGAACAGGCTTGAACAATGATATGAGGATTCATGTCTGAGTCAGACTAGCAGTAATAATCAATTCCCTCTCATTAATGTGAAATGGAACACTTAAAGAAAAATATCATTGTAATATATAATATAATTTTTTTAAAAAACAGGAGAAAAGCGTTGTTATTGAGACAGACATCAATGTTTAGCACTATAATGCACAACTGGCTAGAAAATGCATTTTTCCTAATGTGCAACTGCTGGAAAAGGACTCCGTATTTTTATTTGAAAATACTGCAACGGATATTTAAATGGAGATAACTTAATTTGTTGTTGTGAATAAAGACACTGCCACTAGTTAAGGACAATCGTTTAGCTCAACTCTTGGCAAAAAAGCAAAAACATGTAAGTATACTAACTGGGGGAAAAAAAGTAGGTTTATTATAACAATACCAATAAAACGCAATAGCACCCGTCTCTGTTTCTAGCCCTTTTTTTTACCTCTTCCTACGCCTCCATACACACAAACACACATGCATTCACGTGCTTACATGAGTCTGACTTCTTCTTTTTCTGTCTCCCATGCCGTTCCTTCTCATCCCCATGAGAATGGTAAATAGTCATCTGTAACTTCCCCTCCAACATATTCATTAATCCCTTCTATCCTGTGCGGCTGAATCATGATTACAGGGAAGCCAACTGAAGCCGCCGAAATAAACACCCCTCAGGCAGTAACAAAGACCTGTCCACCTCACCCCAACCACAGCTTCCCCAGCTATAGATCATGTTTCAGTCAAACCCACGCACAACATGCAAACAATAGGAGGTAACAGAGTCTCAAGGGCTGAAAATGTGAACTGTGGTTGACATCAATTTGGTTTTCCTTTTTTGGCATTGTTGGCAACTGGCACCAGTTTGCTCCATCAATGTTAAAATGTTATCTGGAAATAGATGTTAAAAGAACAAATTAAAGGGACGTTCTAAACTTCTGCTTTCTTTTCAGTTTTGGCACAATGCCCTTTTGATGATGTTAGATATCAGTTTCTGTCAGACATAATAAGCTTTTCATCAGGACTTCCTTGCAGAATATCACAAGACCAACTCTAAGCCTGACATACTGTACTTTACTCAATCATTTCTCTACAAAATCTCTCTTGAAAGAGAAATTGATATGTTTTCTATGAGATATTACTAACAATCCTTGCACATAGTAGATAAATAGTTTCTTTAGGACAATCAAACATTGAAGTACAATGTTTGGAAGTTTATTTCCTTGCATAACATATGCACACAGAGGCAGAAAAAAAGGTGAGAGGGAGCGCACACATCAAACATGCCTGAAAGCCCTCATACTTCCTTCCCCTGTAGCCACTACACCTTTTCTACTCACCACCCTGCAATTAGCTTGCTTAAAGTTTGTCGACTTCCGAGGCCAGGCCCACACTAATCATAGGTACGCATTGTTGTGTTCAGCTGCCAGGCCTTTAAAAATCAGCACCTCCTGTTTAAGCCACACCTCTTGGCCATGTTCGCCAGAAGTCTACTATGGGATGGCTTACACAGATAAACTGTATTGTTGACAGCAACTCTTGTTTGTTTGTTTGTTTGTTTGTTTGTTTTGAGGGAATAGAACCTTACAACTGTGGAGTACAAATAATTGAATAGCAGTTGCTAGTCATCCCAGGGACTATTTAAAGGGCCTGTGGTGTGCTTTTCCATGTTTTCTGACTTATCTAGTGTTACAGTGATGGGTTATTATCTGAAAAGTGATTAAAGGCTTATAGAAAACAAGGTGTGCATGCTCTGTAGGAATTCTATTTAAAATAAACTAACTCTGTGGCTCTTCTCTGTAAAATCTAGCCACCCTACTAGTCATCCTTGTTCCCCAACAGTTTGTTAAACACATTTCATAATATATCTTGTATCATTCTGGCATTTTTTTTTTCTTTAATTTTTGGTTGGAATGGCCTGGGAAATTGTGCTGTTAATGTAGTGAGCTCAGCATTGCGAGTTGGAGCAGTTTTCTACCCATCTACGGGGGGAGTGTAAGTATTGATCATGTTGTGGAGAACGGAGGCAAGCGAGGCAATGAGCTGGACGACACAAAAACTTTATTCTTCCTCCAACATAACGTACAGCAAAGAGAGAATCCTTGGTCTCTGTGCATTCCTCTTTTATATCTTTATTTCCATGCATTGAGACCCGGCCTTCCGACCGTAATACATTGTTGTTTGAATAAAGGATTGTGTGGCACATTAACATGACATAACGCTGGCGCCGCTCCAACACCCTTCTGCTCTCAGCAGCTCCAGCATCTCTTACTCTTCCTCGGGGGCGCATAGACCTAACAGTCCCGTCTGATACCCCCCCGCCCTCCCGGTGACACCCCCTCCTTCAGTCCATTGTTCTCCCCATCCCCCTGCCTTCTCTGGGTGGAGAAACCCCACACACCATGCCCCCACATAGCCCCCCTCCGAACCCCCAGAAGGGGCACTAACACCCCCCCCCCCCCCCCCCGTCCTTTGGGCTTGAGCCGGCGCCCACAGCGGCTGTAGCAGTGGGTTGCCGATCCAGTCGAACCACCCTGCTGGTGAGGTGTACCAGAGGGCACGTCAGTCTGTGGAGGGAAAGAGGGAGGGGGGAAAACACATTAGCTTCGTGAGCGCAGGTCCCTGCCGAGGGATCACCACTTTGCGGAGCCACCAGCGGTGGGCTTCCGCTCCGAGGAGCTTGGGCCAACACCACCTGCTAGTCTGCCAACACAAAAACGGGCTTCAGCCTGTAGATGCAGACGGTCTCCCTAAGGCCCCCCAAAGTCTAACACAAAATGCCTCTCCCCAGGTTCCAACACCCTGAACGGTCCGTTGTACGGTGGGCGCAGCGGGGTCCAGTGCGGATCGTGCCTGATAAAAACAAAACTGGCATTCTGCAAGCTTTTTGGGACAAATGTGTGGGGAAAACAATGGTGGGCCAGGCCCGGTATGCTCACAGCCTCCGTACTATGTAAAAATTGCACGGGCAGATCAGCCTTGGGCATGGGATTTTCTGGTAAAAACTCTCCGGGGAGCCACAGCGGCTGAGAAAAAACGAGTTCTGCCGGGGAGGCTGCCAAATCCTCCTTAGGTGCGGAGCGCAACCTTAAAAGAACCCAGGGCAGGCGGTCAACCCAATTTGTGTCCGTGAGCGAAGCTCTGAGTGCTGCTTTAAGCGACCTATGAAAACGCTCGCATAACCCGTTACCCTGGGGGTTGTGCACAGTAGTGCGGTGAATTTTGACCCCCAGGCTCTGAGCCATAGTGGACCAGAGTTCTGAAACGAATTGCTGACCCTTGTCGGACGTGATGTCCGATGGAGATCCGAAATGTGTAACCTAAGTCGACAAAAAAGCGCAAGCCACTTCTGCAGACGTGGTAGAAGCCAGCGGGACCACTTCAGGCCAGCGCGTGGTGTGGCCCACTATTGTGAAGAGGTGCGTAAAACCTTGCGACGGCGGGAGGGGTCCCACCAAATCCACATAGACGCGGTCGAACCTGCTGGCCGGGATTTGGAACGGCTCGAGGGGGGCTCTGGTGTGCTTATGCACTTTGGCCCGCTGGCACATGACGCAAGCTGTAGCCCACGCTTTCTCGTCTTTGCACAAGCACAGCCAGACAAATTTCACCCCCACTAGCTTCATCGAAGCGCGCACTCCCAGATGCGAAAGGGAGTGGACCAACTCAAAAACGCGACTGCGCCAAGAGCTCGGAGCCATCAGGCGCGGGTGGCCGGTGGAGACGTTGCAGAGCAAGGGAGGGCACCCTTCTTGCACCACCCTGTTCTCCAGCCTGAACCCAGTTGGCACAGACTGGAGTGCACAAATGTCCACGCCCCTGGCTTGTTCCGGGGCCATGGCAGGGAACTCAATTCCCATATAGCCCGGGGCGATTAACGCGCACGACAGGCAGTCGGCCATGATGTTGAGTTTACCGGCAACATGTTGAATGTCAGTAGTAAACTCTGAAATTGCAGCCAAATGCCATTGCTGTCAAGCCAACCACGGTACCGAGACCTTGGCAGTTGCGTGCATCAGCGGCTTATGGTCCACAAACACGGTGAACTCACGCCCCTTTAGCCAAAACTGGAAATGGTGCGTTGCCAGGTGGAGAGCCAGCAATTCTCTATCGAACATACTGTAAGTGCGTTTGTTGTCACGCAAGGTTGGGCTAAAAAAATGCTACCAGCTGCCACGAACCTCAGACACACTGCTCCACCACTGCCCCTATGGCAACATCAGACGCATCCGTAGTGAGCACTATCTGTGCAGACGGATCCGGGTGGGCAAGCAACGCGGCATCCGCCAGCGCTGTTTTGGTGTTTGCAAAAGCCTGGTCTCGCTCAGGAGTCCAGTCGATGGCTTCTGCAGGCTTCTTTTTTTTAAGTGCGGCATACAATAGCTGCATCAGCTGGGCTGCTCGGGGAAGGAAACAGTTATAAAAGTTAACCATTCCCAAAAACTCCTGTAGTGCTCTCACGGTCTGCGGACGTGGAAAATTCGACAGTGCTTGCACCTTATCTGGTAATGGGATCGCACCCTCTGCTAAATGCAGCAGCCCAAAAAATCAATCACTGACACACCGAACTGGCACTTTGCCGGGTTGACTATCAGCCCGTGCATGTCCAACCTCTGGACACACACGCGCAGCCAGGCGCACAGAAAAATCCTGGATGTGCGGAATGGGATAACGATTGTGTTCCGTGGCGTTATTCAAGCACTGGAAATCGCCACACGGTTGCCACAACCCGTCAGCTTTAGGCACCATGTGTAGCGGGGATGCCCACGGGCTGTTGGAGCGCCTGACGATGCTCAACTGCTCTAAGTTGGCAAACTCCTCTCGCGCGCTGGCCAGTTTAGCTGCGTCCAAACGCCAAGGTCATGCGAACACTGGTGGGGCTTTTGTCATTATAAAGTGCTCGACCCTGTGTTACCGTAGCCGAAAAAGTCGGGACTGTGAGTCCTGGGAACTGTGCGAGTAACTACTGGCACTTTCCCCCTGGAGCTGTAACGTTAGCCAGTGTTGTCGACCCAGCTCCCCGAGCTGTACAGGGCAGTGAGGTGAAAGAGATCGCATCCACTAATCGCCTATTAGCAACATCAACTAACAACCTGTTAGCACATAAAAAATCTGTGCCTAAAATGGGGCCGGAATATGCAGCTGTCACAAAGTCCCACTGAAAGTTGTGTCCGTGTAAGCATATCGTCAGTGTCAGTTCGCCAAATGTCCTGATAGTGGATCCGTTGGTGGCCATGAGCTTGGGACCGCTGCCTCCTGCCACCCTGTCTGCATTGACCGGCAGGATGAGGCTCTTCTGGGAGCCGGAGTCCACCAAAATCCGTCTGTGTGTCCGTGACATAAAGTAATCTGTACCTGTTGCCATCGGCTGTCACTGAATTCCAATCATGCCGGCTTCCCAGCTTTTTGAATTGGCATGGCAACAGGTAGTGTTGGGCGTTCGAGCCGAAATGGTGATGATAAAAACAGATCGCCCCATTCCTTCGTCTTCTGGTGTCCGTCCCAACTACCACGAATGGCTCCTCAACCTCGTTGAAATCTCTCATGGATGCTGGTGCCACTGTCTGCACGCTGAGAGTTCTGGTTGCCAAAATGATGTGGTCCGCTTCCCGTGCCAGGGCGCAGTAGTCCTTGGCAACCAGTCACGGCGAGTTGGCCAGGATCGCTCTCGCTGTAGCCAGTAGGTTCCTGAGGACCAAGTGGGCGAACAAGAAGGATTCATCGTCTTTCCCCCTCAGCACCAACATGCTCACCATTAGCTCCACTGCTGATCTGTCCCCTAAGTCCGAACGCGTTAGGAGTCTCTCTGCCCTGTCTCTGTCAGGAAGGGTATAGCGCTGGAGAAGCATCCTCTTGAGCGCTTCATATTTTCCTTGGGCCGGCAGCTCCTGGAGCAGGCGCGTCACCTGTTGCGTGGCACGCACATCCAGCACAGTGATCATGTAGTAATAGCTGGCATCGTCTGTTGTTATCCCGCGGAGTGCGAACTGGGCTTCTACAGTGGGGTAAAAAAGTATTTAGTCAGCCACCAATTGTGCAAGTTCTCCCACTTAAAAGATGAGAGAGGTCTCCAATTTTCATCATAGGTATACCTCAACTATGAGAGACAAAATGAGGGAAAAAAAATCCAGAAAATCACATTGAATGATTTTTAATGAATTAATTGGTAAATTCCTCGGTAAAATAAGTATTTGGTCAATAACAAAAGTTCATCTCAATACTTTATGTACCCTTCATTGGCAATGACAGAGGTCAAACGTTTTCTGTAAGTTTTCACAAGGTTTTCACACACTGTTGCTGGCATTTTGGCCCATTCCTCCATGCAGATCTCCTCTAGAGCAGTGATGTTTTGGGGCTGTCGCTGGGCAACACGGACTTTCAACTCCCTCCAAAGATTTTCTATGGGGTTGAGATCTGGAGACTGGCTAGGCCACTCCAGGACCTTGAAATGCTTCTTACGAAGCCACTCCTTCGTTGCCCGGGCGGTGTGTTTGGGATCATTGTCATGCTGAAAGATCCAGCCACGTTTCATCTTCAATGCCCTTGCTGATGGAAGGAGGTTTTCACTCAAAATCTCACCATACATGGCCCCATTCATTCTTTTCTTTACACGGATCAGTCGTCCTGGTCCCTTTGCAGAAAAACAGCCCCAAAGCATGATGTTTCCACCCCCATGTTTCACAGTAGGTATGGTGTTCTTTGGATGCAACTCAGCATTCTTTCTCCTCCAAACACGACAAGTTGAGTTTTTACCAAAAATTTCTATTTTGGTTTCATCTGACCATATGACATTCTCCCAATCCTCTTCTGGATCATTCAAATGCTCTCTAGCAAACTTCAGACGGGCCTGGACATGTACTGGCTTAAGTAGGGGGACACGTCTGGCACTGCAGGATTTGAGTCCCTGGCGGCGTAGTGTGTTACTGATGGTAGCCTTTGTTACTTTGGTCCCAGCTCTCTGCAGGTCATTCACTAGGTCCCCCTGTGTGGTTCTGGGATTTTTGCTCATGGTTCTCGTGATCATTTTGACCCCACGGCGTGAGATCTTGCGTGGAGCCCCAGATGGAGGGAGATTATCAGTGGTCTTGTATGTCTTCCATTTTCTAATAATTGCTCCCACAGTTGATTTCTTCACACCAAGCTGCTTACCTATTGCAGATTCAGTCTTCCCAGCCTGGTGCAGGTCTACAATTTTGTTTCTGGTGTCCTTTGACAGCTCTTTGGTCTTGGCCATAGTGGAGTTTGGAGTCTGACTGTTTGAGGTTGTGGAAGGGTGTCTTTTATACTGATAACGAGTTCAAACAGGTGCCATTAATACAGGTAACGAGTGGAGGACAGAGGAACCTCTTAAAGAAGAAGTTACAGGTCTGTGAGAGCCAGAAATCTTGTTTGTTTGTAGGTGACCAAATACTTATTTTATCGAGGAATTTACTAATTAATTCATTAAAAATCCTTCAATGTGATTTTCTGGATTTTTTTTTTCTCATTTTGTCTCTCATAGTTGAGGTATACCTATGATGAAAATTGGAGACCTCTCTCATCTTTTAAGTGGGAGAATTTGCACAATTGGTGGCTGACTAAATACTTTTTTGCCCCACTGTATGTGCAGGAACCACACGGTTGGGTTGTGAAGCCAGAAGTCCGGGAGTTCGACTGAGACTGCGCACACGGCGCTGGTGCTCTCCCTTCAGGTGGTCTCTGGGGTGATGCTTGGCTCACTTTCCATCACGTCAGGGTCACTAATGTGGAGAAAAGAGACAGGCAAGGCAACGAGCTAGACAACACAGAAACTTTATTCTTCCTCAAACATAACTTACAGCAAAAGAGAGAATCCTGGGGTCTCTGTGCATTTCTCTTTTATATCTTTATTTCCATGCATTGAGATCCGAACTTCCGACCATAATACACTGTTGTTTGAACAAAGGATTGTGTGGCACATTAACATGACATAACACCGGCGCTGCTCCAACACCCTTCTGCTCTCAGCAGCTCCAACATCTCTTACTCTCCTCAGGGGGCACATAGACCCAACAGTCCTGTCTGATACCCCCCCGGTGATACCGCCTCCTTTGGTCCATTGTTCTCCCCTTCCCCCTGCCTTCTCTGGGTGGAGAAACCCCCCACACCATGCCCCCACAACGTCAACATTTTTCTCATTAAACATTTCTGATGGAGCCATTGACCTGAGAGTTTCACCAGCTATCAGTAACAACCCAAGTAATCCATACATATAAAGAAATCAAGGCAACTATGTTCACAAAAAATTATATTTAATGATGTGGAATGACCCCCTCATGGATCGTCACCTTATCGTGGTGGGGGGGTTTGCGTGCCCCAGTGATCCCAGGAGCTATGTTGTCCGGGGCAATTTGCCTCTGATAGGGTCTCCCAAGACAAACTGGTCCTGGGTGAAGGGCCAGACGAAGAACGATCCAACAGACTCTCATGATAAATTGTATATCAAGGATTCAGTGTACCCCGCCCGGTATGGGGTTACCGGGGCCCCACCCTGGAGCCAGGCCTGGGGGAGGGGCTCGAAGGCTAGCGTCTGGTGGCCGGGTTTCCACCCATGGGACCCGGCCGGGCTCAGCCCGAAGGAGTTACATGGGTCCACCCTCCAGTAGGTTCACCACCTGCAGGAGGGATCATGGAAGTCCGGTGCTATGTGGATTAGGTGGCAGTCAAAGGCGGAGACCTTGGCGGACTGATCCCAAGCTTTCTAAACTGGCTTTTGGTACGTGGAATGTCACCTCTCTGGTGGGGAAGGAGCCTGAGCTGGTGTACGAGATTGAGCGATACCGGCTAGATATAGTGGGCCTCACCTCAACACACAGCTCCGGTTCCGGAACCAGTCTCCTGGAGAGGGGCTGGAGCTTGGCCTTTTCTGGAGTTGCCCCGGGCGAGAGGCGACGAGCAGGGGTAGGTATTCTTGTATCGCCCCACCTTGCTGCCTCTATATTGGAGTTTTCCCCGGTGGACGAAAGGGTTGCTTCCCTGCGCCTTCGGGTTGGGAAACGGGTCCTGACCATCATTTGTGCCTATGCACCAAATGATGTTTCAGAGTACCCACCCTTTTTGGAGTCTGTGACTGGGGTGCTGGAGGGTGCTCCTCCTGGAGACTCCATTGTCCTACTGGGGGACTTCAATGCGCACGTGGGCAACGACAGTGAAACCTGGAGGGGGGTGATTGGGAGGAACGGCCTGCCCGATCTGAACCCGAGTGGTGTTCAGTTATTGGACTTCTGTGCTAACCACAGTCTGTCTATAACGAACACCATGTTCAAGCATAAGGGTGTCCATATGTGCACCTGGCACCAGGACACCCTAGGCCGCAGGTCGATGATCGATTTTGTTATCGTATCATCAGACCTGCGACCGTATGTCTTGGACACCCGAGTAAAGAGAGGTGCAGAGCTGTCAACTGATCACCACCTGGTGGTGAGTTGGATCCGATGGCAGGGGAGGAAGCCATTCAGACCTGGTAGACCCAAACGTATAGTGAGGGTGTGCTGGGAGCGTCTGGCTGAGGCCCCTGTCCGGGAGGTCTTCAACTCCCACCTCCGGAAGAACTTCAACCACATTCCGAGGGAGTCTGGAGACATGGAGTCTGAATGGGCCATGTTCTCCACCTCTGTTGTTGAAGCGGCAGCCCAGAGCTGCGGCCGCAAGGTGGCCGGTGCATCTCGTGGTGGCAACCCCCGAACCAAGTGGTGGACACCAGTGGTGAGGGGGGCCATTAAGCTGAAGAAGGAGTCCTATCAAGCTTGGTTGGCTTGTGGGACTCCCGAAGCAGCTGAGGTGTACCGGCAGGCCAAGCGGAGTGCAGCTCGGGTGGTTGCTGAAGCAAAAACCCGGGTATGGGAGGAGTTCGGTGAGGCCATGGAACAAGACTTTCGGTCGGCTTCAAAGAGATTCTGGCAAACTGTTCGGCGGCTCAGGAGGGGAAAGCAGCTCCCCGTCCACACTGTGTATGGTGCGGATGGGACACTGTTGACTTCAACTGGGGATATCGTCGGGCGGTGGAAGGAATACTTCGAGGATCTCCTCAATCCCACTGATACGCCTTCCACAGAGGAAGCAGGGTTTGGGGACGAGGGGGATGACTCGCCTATCACAGGGGCTGAGGTCGCCAAGGTGGTTAAAAATCTCCTTGGTGGCCGGGCCCCGGGGGTGGACGAGATTCGCCCCGAGTACCTCAAGGCCCTGGATGTTGTTGGGTTGTCATGGTTGACACGCCTCTGCAACATTGCGTGGAGGTCGGGGGCAGTGCCTTTGGCATGGCAAACCGGGGTGGTGGTTCCTCTCTTCAAAAAAGGGGACCGGAGGGTGTGCTCCAACTTTAGAGGGATCACACTCCTCAGCCTCCCTGGGAAGGTCTATGCCAAGGTATTGGAGAGGAGAGTCCGGCCGTTGGTCGAACCTCGGATTCAGGAGGAGCAATGTGGTTTTCGTCCTGGCCGTGGCACATCGGACCAGCTCTTTACCCTCTCGAGAATTCTTGAGGGTTCGTGGGAGTTTGCCCAACCAGTTTACATGTGTTTTGTGGACTTGGAGAAGGCATTTGACCGCGTCCCTCGTGGATTTTTGTGGGGGGTGCTTCGGGAGTATGGGGTATCAGGCTTGTTGTTACGAGCTATTCGGTCTCTGTACGACCGTTGTGAGAGTTTAGTTCGCATTGCCAACACTCGGTCGGAGTCATTCCCAGTGAGAGTTGGACTCCGCCAGGGCTGCCCTTTGTCACCGGTCCTGTTCATAATTTTTATGGACAGGATTTCTAGGCGCAGCCAGGGAATGGAGGGTGTCATGCTTGGTGACCACAGGATCTCATCTCTGTTGTTTGCAGATGATGTTGTCCTGTTGGCTTCATCCAGCAATGACCTACAGCTCTTGCTGGGACGGTTTGCCGCTGAGTGTGAAGCGGCTGGGATGAGAATCAGCACCTCCAAGTCCGAGTCCATGGTCCTCAGCCGGAAAAAGGTGGATTGTCCTCTCCGGGTTGGGGACAGGCTCCTGCCCCAAGTGGAGGAGTTTAAGTATCTTGGGGTCTTGTTCACGAGTGAGGGGAAAATGGAGCGAGAGATCGACAGACGGATTGGAGCAGCATCTGCAGTGATGCGGACGTTGTACCGGTCTGTTGTGGTGAAGAGGGAGCTTAGTTCTAAGGCAAAGCTGTCGATTTACCAGTCAATCTACGTTCCTACTCTCACCTATGGTCACGAGCTTTGGGTAATGACCGAAAGAACGAGATCGCGGATACAAGCGGCTGAAATGAGCTTTCTCCGTAGGATTGCTGGACTCACCCTCAGAGATAGGGTGAGGAGCTCAGTCATCCGGGAGAGGCTCAGAGTAGAACCGCTGCTCCTCCACATTGAAAGGAGTCAGTTGAGGTGGTATGGGCATCTGATTAGGATGCCTCCTGGACGCCTCCCACTTGAGGTGTTTCAGGCACGTCCCACTGGGAGGAGACCCCGGGGCAGACCCAGGACTCGGTGGAGAGACTATGTCTCCCAGCTAGTCTGGGAACGCCTTGGTATCCCCTCTGAAGAGCTGGAGCAGGTGGCTGGGGAGAGGGAAGTCTGGGCTTCTCTGCTTGAACTGCTGCCTCCGCGACCCGGACCTCCGGAAAAGCGGTAGAAGATGGATGGATGGATGGATGGATGGATGTGGAATGACACAGGGAATAAGTATGGAACACATGAAAAAGAAGTGCAAAAAGACATAGAAAGCCAAGAACCCAGTTGAAATCCATCAGAATTTAGGAAGCCATCCCATCCCCCATCAGTGCAAATTAATTTCAGCTGGTTAAGTCCTGACTGATAGCCTTTAAAAAGGTCTGTGAATATCAGATTGTCACACCACAAAGAACTCATGATGGGTAGAAGCAAAGAGCTTTCTCTAGACCTTCGCAACCTTATTGTTGCAAAACATAATGACAGCATTGGTTACAGGTGCATTTCTAAACTGCTGAATGTTCCAGTGAGCACTGTTAGAGCCATCATTTGGAAGTGAAAGAACATCATTTTACCATAAACTGGTCACAACCAGAAGCTCCCTGCAAGATTTCTAACAGAGGAGTCAAAAGAATTATCAGAAGAGTTATCCAAGAGCAAAAGACCACTCGTGGAGAGCTCCAGAAAGACCAGGAGTTAGCAAGTGCTGCTGTTTCAAAGAAAACAATAAGTAATGCACTCAGCCAACATGGGCTGTATGCCCGCTCACCTCGCAAGACTCCATTGCTGAAGAAAAAGCATGTTGAAGCTCGTTTAAAGTTTGTTGCACAAGATTTGGGCAAGCCAGTAAAATACTGGGAGAATGTAGTCTGGTCAGATAAGAACAAAATTGAACTTTTTGGATGCCACAACACACAGCAGGTTTGAAGGAGAAATGGCACTACACATCCCATCATGGTTTTTGGGAGTATTTTTCAGCACATGGTACAGGCAGACTTCATATACAGTAACTGAAGGAAAGATGAATGGACAAATGTACAGTGACATCCTTGATAAGAACCTGTTGCCATTTGCCAAGACGCTGAAGATGAAACGAAGGTAGACATTTCAGCAAGACAATGATCCCAAACACACAGCCAAGGAAACTCTCAACTGGCTTCAGAGAAGGAAAATAAAGCTGCTAGAATGGCCCAGTCAGTCACCTGACCTGAATCATATTGAAAATCTATGGAACGAACTGAAGATCAGAGTTCATAGAAGACACCCATGGAACCTTCAAGATTTGAGAGTATGTGTGGAAGAATGGGCTAAAATCACTCCTAAGCAATGCCTGCACCTAGTTTCACCATACAGGAGGTGTTTGGAAGCTGTTATTACCAACAAAGGCTTTTCTACTAAATATTGAATTAATTTCACCAAGCGTGTTCAATACTTATTCCCCATGTCATTCCACTTTATTAAATATAACTTGTTTTGTGAACACAGTTGCCTTTACTTCTTTGTATGTATGGATTACTTGGGTTGTTACTGATATCTGGTGAAAATGTCAATAGCTCCATCAGAAATATGTTTCATGAGAAAAATGTTGACATGTTCAATATTTATTTTCCCTGCTGTATTTGTCCCAGTTGTCAGCATAGCCCAGCATATCAGACTGCTAACAATAGCTTAGCTTAGCTGATGATGTTGGAAAGACTTTTGAGAAATTTTCTATATAATCTATTCAGCCCAGTAGACATTTTTGATCCCAGCTGGATCATCTACCAACACTTGACCACACACAACTCACAAAAACTTAGGGATATTCGGCTTTTGGGTGAAATTTCAGGATGCACCTAAAATGCACTCTTACCTTTACAGGTGAGCTTAACTTGTACTTCTCTAACCTTTTGAATACACATTTCCAACTATTCAATGTTTCAGTACTTTTTGCATAACTTGCTGTTCTCTAACAAGATGCTTAACGGCAAAATTCACAACAGGTGTTTGATCCATGAATCGACCAATAAATTTGGGTAGAAACTGGTATTTAAACAGTCCTCTTCTTCATGCTGTTCACATTTTGACATCATGGGACCAAGACGACACTTAACAATTGATCAACAGTACCTCGCCATTGCAAGGCTTCAAACAGGATGTTCTCAGAGAGAAGTAGCCACTAAGCTTAGACTGTCACAGAGTGTCATCAGCAGGTTGCAACAGCGATACAGAGAGACTGGAAGAGTCACAGAAAGGCATAGAAGTGGACATCCTTTGGCCACATCCTCCACTGATGACTGCTTCATTGTGAACAGTGTCCTGCAGAACCAGATGATGAATGTTACTCAACTCCAAGCACATTTAAGGGAGGTGAGCGGCACCCAAGTGTCACGTCAGACCATTCAAAACCATTTACATCAGCGTGGTCTGCGTGCTAAACGACCTGCAAGGGTACTTGACCACACCATCAGGCATAGGTATCATCGTCTTGCATGGGCCAGGGAGCATTTACGCTGGACAAGGGATCAGTGGGCCTCAGTGCTTTGCTCTGAGGAAAGTTGATCCACGTTAAGCAGAAATTATGTTGGAGACGTCAAAGACAGCGCTATGCATCAGCCACTGTTGTCACCAGACACGCCTTTGGTGGTGGCGGTGTTACAGTCTGGGCAGGTGTGTCTAGTGACTGCAGAACTGCCCTACACCTTGTAAATGGTACAGTGACAAGCTGATGCTACCTGAATAATATCATTAATCCAGTCATTGTGTCCCTACATGAACAACACAGGCCTAATTTCATCTTCATGGACAACAATGCTCCAGCTCATCAAGGTTGCATCATTAGGAGATAGCTGCTGGAGGCTGGGGTACCTCAAATATAGTGGTCTGCACTTTCTCCAGACCTGAATCCCATAGAAAACCTATGGGATCACCTGAGTCACTGTGTAGAGGCTTGTAACCCAGCACCCCACAACCTCAATGCCCTGAGAGTCGCCCTTCAAGAAGAGTGAAATGCCATGCCTCAGCAAACAATAAGTCGACTTGTGAACAGCATGAGACATCATTGTCAAGCTGTAATTGATGCTCAAGGGCACATGACAAGTTATTGAGACATTGACAGTTTTGTTGTGGTATACCCACCACTGTTGTTGGCTTTTGTTTCAATAAGATGCTGGGATAGGCTCCAGTCCCCCCGCGACCCGAAAAGGATTAAGCGAAAGAAGATGGATGGATGGATGGAAATTGTTTGAGATGAGGAAATCACCATTGCATCCTTCTATTTAAATGCCCTACTTTCATGATATTATATCACTGTAGTGTGAACTTTTTGCATTTTACATAAATTTCAGCCAAAAGCCAAATATCCCGAACTTTTTGTGAGTAGTGTATATCACATTCCTATTATTGTTATTTTAACTTATTTCACTATAGTTTATTATACTCCAGAACCCAGATGACAATAACAGAGTTTCTGAGTTGCGAAGGCTCTCTGTTTCCAATGAGCCCCGTTACATGGTCACAATATTCCAATAACTGTGAATAAGCAGATGATGGTAATAAGCAGATCTGATGTGTTTACATGCACTGAATACATGGCTTATTGGACAATACGCTATGTATGTATGTTTGTGGGATTTCTCAGAACCTGAAAACTTTATTTGATTTTTCTGTTTACGTGAGGGTGTACCCTGCCTCTCGCCCAAAGATGCTGGGATAGGCTCCAGCCCCCCCGCGACCCAAAAAGGATTAAGCAGAAGAAGATGAATGAATGACTACTTTAATAATCAGATAACTCCATAAATCAAATTGTAAATGGTTTATTAGTGTGCATGTAAACATAGCCGGTGCCTCAGTGTGGAAATTATGGTACACAACTCATTACAATTCTGTAATATATTAGTTATTATACAGGGCACAGAAAATTACATAAATAAAAGATTTTTAGAACACCACTAGTCAGTCAGTTGGCCAATCAATCAATCAGTCAGTCAGTCTTTATTTATAAAGCACGTTTCATACAATGTAGCAGGTCAAAGTGCTGTACAAAATAATAAACAACATACACCAAAAGCCAAGACATAGTCTCACCCTCCCACACACAGATACACTCACAACACACCGACTAATCGACCTTCCATATAAAGCCATGTTAAAAAAATAAAACTTATAAACATTAAAACTAAACTGAGGAAGTGCTATCACTGAGGAAAAACCAGAAGTAATAAGACATAAAACCAAGCAATAACAAGTTGGAAAAAAGTTAAAACGATAAAAGCTAATAAAAACAGGATAAAAAATAGTTAAACCAGGATGAAAAGGTATAAGAAAAGGTGAAAGGGAGAAAAGTGAAAATAAATTTAAATAGAAGCCAGGTCAAAAAGGTGGGCGTTTAGTTTGGTTTTAAAAGTATCAACATTCTCCGCAGCCTCAGGGCTTCAGGAAAGCTGTTCCACAGACGTGGACCATAATGACAGAAAGCCGTCTCACCGTGAGTTTTAGTTCTGACTTTAGGAATGATTAAAAAACCTTGACCTGAAGACCTGAGGGTTCTTGAAGGCTCATAATGTAAAAGTGATGCCTCTCCAGTGAAGCGTCCGGTGTGGTTATCATAGTTTAAAATGCCTATTGACATCCATATTGTCCAATCAAATGGCTCAGCCAGAAGTAACTGCTGTATAAATTGTCATTATAATAGGGCCTCCCAGTGCAAATAGATCACCACCTTATCATGGTAGAGAGGTTTGCATACCCTAATGAATAAAATGAGATGAAAATTAAGTTTAGAAAATATATACTACATATGCAATGGGCCATAAGATGTCACCAGTAATCTTTGGTAATTATTTTTAGACACCCAATCTGAGCAGACCCATCAAAGACCAAATGTCCTTAGTCACAGCAATGTGAGGCTGATTTCTCCTCCCTTAACCAGAGGCTGCTAATTCTGTTGCATGTTAGTGATCATATCTACTGTTTTGATTTTCCTATCTGAATCAAGTCATCATGGACCAGAATAAATTGTCCTAAAAGCTGTAGATTTTATTGCACATGACAATTTCTAGTGCAGAATATAAACTGTAAACCACTGCAGCCTCCATCCTAAAGTTAGGATAAAAGCTGGAAGTCTACAGCTGAGCAAAACTCATCCTGTGGTTGCTTATTGGCGAGTCCAGAATGTTGTTGTGTTTACCACCTTAAGGAGATCTGTGATGATTCTGACTGCACTTGATGAGTTAAGTCAAGAAGGGAGTCCTCCATGAGCCAAACATTCTGTTGCCTCGTTAAAGGAAACTACATACATGTATGGCATTCAGCATGTGCACAAAAACAGGAAATGCACCAGGGTCGTCCATATTTGTGAGATGAAAAAGAAGGCCAACTTCCTGAACTCTAAATACTCCACAGGATAAAGAAATGCAAGTGGGGAATACTGATTGTCATTGTTGTTTCCTGCTCTGTTCAAAACAACTGCCTTCATCTCCATGTGTAAGCTTAAAGATTGGGATGGCAACCCAACTGAAAAAGAAGCAGGCAAAACAGATTACTTAATGTGGGGCTTTATAGAAATGCAGATTGTTGGCATAATTAAGTGCACATAACAATCGATATCAGACTGATAGCAGTATTTTAGGTGAGAAAGTTACCTTCACAGACAATTCACCATTGCTTCGGTGCAATCATCAACATAACAGTACAGAGCTCAGACAGAAAAATCTAAACAAACGGCAACGGAAGTGCACAATATGTGTCAAGGCTGCACATTCGAGGGCTGTCCATTCATGGGGTGTCTATGTACAGTGACACAGAAGGATGATTTCTATGGCTCCAACATAATGCTGCTGCACAAGCTGTATGAAAGCCAGAGAAATACAAAGAAACTTCTCACACAACATGCTGTCACTATGACAACCAGGCAGAATCATTTAGCCTGATCTCTTGCCTTTTCCACACAGCACAGAAATCCAATAGCATTTAAGTCTTACGCAACCGGACCACCTATTCACTCTGTAAGGCTTTTAACACATTTGCAACCAAGATTCATAAATGCACACAGAATTTTCTGGTAACTTCTGAGAGTTTTATTTTGAAATGGGTCTCATGGGCAGACTTGAGTAGCTACAAAACAGCAACTTGCATGAATTTGATCATTTTGTAAATGATTTTTTTTTTTTTTTTTTTTTTTTTGTGGATCAGGGGTCTGGTTACAGTATCAGACAAATGTGATACTGAAACACAGTGTTGCACTATTTAAAGATGCACTCCAGGGGATATAAATCCCCTATAAAGACAAATCTATATGTACATTGTCTCAAATGGTATCTTATGCCCTTTTTTCTACAAACAAAACCTTTCATTGTCTTATAGTTTCATGTCATAATCGTTTCACTTTTCCCTCTCCTTCAAATGTCAGGTTCTCTGACTAGGCACACCTACCTACATACAGTATCTCACAAAAGTGAGTACACCTCTCACATTTTTGTAAATATTTTATTATATCTTTTCATGGGACAACATTGAAGATATGACACTTTGATACAATGTAAAGTAGTCAATGTACAGCTTGTGTAACAGTGTAAATTTGCTGTCCCCTCAAAATAACTCAACACGCAGCCATTAATGTCTAAACCGCTGGCAACAAAAGTGAGTACACCCCAAAGTGAAAATGTCCAAATGTGACCAATTAGCCATTTTCCCTCCCCGGTGTCATGTGACTCATTAGCGTTACAAGGTCTCAGGTGTGAATGGCGAGCAGGTGTGTTAAATTTGTGTTATTGCTCTCACACTCTCTCACACTGGTCACTGGAACTTCAACATGGCACCTCATGGCAAAGAACTCTCTGAGGATCTGAAAAAAAAGAATTGTTGCTCTACATAAAGATGGCCTAGCCTATAAGTAGATTGCCAAGACCCTGAAACTGAGCTGCAGCATGGTGGCCAAGACCATACAGCAGTTTAACAGGACAGGTTCCACTCAGAATAGGCCTCGCCATGGTCGACCAAAGAAACTGAGGGCACGTGCTAAGGGTCATATCCAGAGGTTGTCTTTTGAAAATAGATGTATGAGTGCTGCCAGCATTGCTGCAGAGGTTGAAGGGGTGGGGGGTCAGCCTGTCAGTGCTCAGACCATACGCCGCACACTGCATCAAATTGGTCTGCATGGCTGTCGTCCCAGAAGGAAGCCCCTTTTAAAGATGATACACAAGAAAGTCCGCAAACAGTTTGCTGAAGACAAGCAGACTAAGGACATGGATTACTGGAACCATGTTCTGTGGTCTGATGAGACCAAGATAAACTTATTTGGTTCAGATGGTGTCAAGTGTGTGTGGCGGAAACCAGGTGAGGAGTACAAAGACAAGTGTGTCTTGCCTACAGTCAAGCATGGTGGTGGGAGTGTCATGATTTGGGGCTGCATGAGTACTGCCGACACTGGGGAGCTACATTTCATTGTGGGAACCATGAATACCAACATGTACTGTGACATACTGAAGCAGAGCATGATCCCCTCCCTTCGGAAACTGGGCCGCAGGGCAGTATTCCAACATGATAACGACTCCAAACACACCTCCAAGAGGACCACTGCCTTGCTAAAGAAACTGAGGGTAAAGGTGATGGACTGGCCAAGCATGTCTCCAGACCTAAACCCTAGTGAGCATCTGTGGGGCATCCTCACATGGAAGGTGGAGGAGTGCAAGGTCTCTAACATCCACCAACTCTGTGATGTCGTCATGGAGGAGTGGAAGAGGATTCCAGTGGCAACCTGTGAAGCTCTAGAGAACTCCATGCCCAAAAGAGTTAAGGCAGTGCTGGAAAATAATGATGGCCCCACAAAAAATTGACACTTTGGGCACAATTTGGCCATTTTCACTTAGGGGTGTACTTACTTTTGTTGCCAGCGGTTTAGACATTAATGGCTGTGTGTTGAGTTATTTTGAGGGGACAGCAAATTTGCAGTTATAAAAGCTGTACACTGACTACTTTACATTGTGTCAAAGTGTCATACCTTCAGTGTTGTCCCATGAAAAGATATAATACAGTATTTACAAAAATGTGAGGGGTGTACTCACTTTTGTGAGATACTGTACATAATATTGGCTAGTGCCGCATAACAGAATAAATCCTGTGGTAAAAAGACTGACCGGTTTAAGAACATGCCCATTTGTATGCATGGTGGCTCAGCATAATGACTGAAATTGAATCGATCCTTAAAAGCAATTTAATGGTGAAACCCATCTTAATTTGGGTCAAGTTTTCAAAGCTGTCCAAAAATGCTCACTGGCCTGAAGGCTAACTTCAGTTAGGCCAGAGAGTCCTGTTGGCTCAACACTACAGATGTGCCAATACTATATATACTGTAGTTACATCACCAAAAACGCGCTGACTGTCGAAACTCACCTTTTTTCAGGGGGTGGGGCTTAAGTGAAACTTTAAACCAAAAAATCAGAGACATGAGACATTTGAGTGATTTCACTCTTGATGTCTTGTAAGTCATCAAAAAAACGTGACAGGCACGTTAACAAGAAAAAAAAGGTTTTGGTTGAGTGTCACTTAAATAAATTTCATTAAATATATGCTTATGCCCTTTTGTGTTGTCATTAGTACAAGCACATGCACAGCAGTATATTATATGCTTTAGCCCTGAGATTGGCAACCTCTGTTTTATGAGAAGAACCATTTTGAGCAATGTTTGGCTTTCAAAAAAAATCTGCATGGGGATACAAAACAGATTTTAATCCTTAGAAATGAAGGTAATGTGGCTGAGTTAATTATAAAGTGTCCTATCAATATTTTTTCACTTAAATATGCAACTTTCCTCTCAAAATTTTGACTTTTATTTTGAATTTGTAGGCTGAAGCAACACTTAAATGTGTCCTCTCCTGATACAGACGTGGACAAATTTATTGACAACCTTCCGTTAAAGAAAGAAAATCCCACAATGGTCACTGAAATAACTTCCATCCATCCATCCATCTTCTACCGCTTTTCCGAAGGGCCGGGTCATGGAAGCAGCAGCTCAAGCAGAGAAGCCCAGACATCCCTCTCCCCGGCCACCTGCTCCAGCTCTTCAGAGAGGAGACCAAGATGCTACCAGGCCAGCTGGGAGACGTAGTCTCTCCAGCGTGTCCTGGGTCTGCCCCAGGGTCTCCTCCCAGTGGGACATGCCCGAAACACCTCAAGTGGGAGGCATAACGTCTGTATCACTGCAGATGTTGCTCTGATCGTCTGTCAATCTCTCACTCCATTCCCCCTTCACTTGTGAATGAGACCCCAAGATACTTAAACTCCTCGACTTGGGGCACAAGCTCATCCCCGATCTGGAAAGGACAATCCACCCTTTTCCGGCTGAGGACTATGGACTCAGACTTGGAGTTGCTGATTCTCATCCCAGCCACTTCACACTCATGCAGCAAACCATCCCAATAAGACATGTAGGTCATTACGCGATGAAGCCAACAGGACAACATCATCTGCAAACAGCAGAGATGAGATCCTGTGGTCACCAAACATGACACCCTCTGTTCCTTGCCCGCACCTAGAAATCCTGTCCATAAAAATTATGAACAGGATCAGTGACAAAGGGCAGCCCTGGCGGAGTCCAGCTCTCACTGGAAACGAGTTCAGCTGAGTGTTGGCAATACGAACGAAACTCTTGCAACGGTCATATAGAGAGTGGATTTATTTATTTATTTAGCGAATGCAAAGTCCTTAAGCCAAGCAGTTGCCTCCTGGTTTGCTGTATGGAGGGTGTGTAATCCTCCTTCCAGTCTTTGGAGCGGGCAAGCCTCTATGATGTGTTCCATAGTTTGCTCCTCTCCACATGCGCACAGTGGGCTAGGGCTACTGCCCCATCTGTGAAGGCTGGCCAAGCAGGGGCCATGTCCAGTCCTGAAGCGATTGAGTGTAGACCACTGTCTCCTTGGGAGGTTGGTGCCCGGGACCTGTTGGTTGGGGTTTATCACCAGCTGTTTGTTTGGGACCTCCTTGGTCTCCCATTCCTCTTGCCAAGCTGTCTGGATGGTAAAGTCAGCTGGGGGAGGGTTTTTCCAAATCGGCCGTCTGGATGAAAGTCGGGCAGTGGGTGGGGTGTAGATATCTGCATGGATTGGTAAGTGAGGAAAATCTTTAACTTTTTGGAGCATCCTTTGAGTTAATGCTGCTCGCCGGATGTGTGGAGGGGCTATGTTTGACAGTACAGAGAGCCAGGGGAGTGGTGTTGAGCGGATTGTTCCAGTTATAGTTCTCATGGTTGAGTTGAGCTCAACCATGAGCTTGAGAGAGTGGATAGCTCATAGCAACAAGCCCAATGCCCCATACTCCCACAGCACCTCTCACAAGAGGCCATGAGGGATGCAGTCGAATGCCTTCTCGAGGTCCACAAAACACATGTGGACTGGTTGTACACACTCTCACAGACCCTCAAAGATTCTCGAAAGGGTAAAGAGCTGGTTATTTCGAACAAAAAAGTAAAAAAACAAAAAACAAATGACAAGTGCGACAAAGTGACAGTATACAGTGCTCGAAAGGGAGAAGGAAGAAGTGAACACTTATTAACTCCAACTCCTCTTTTCCATAAATTCAACCCATGTGAAATATATTCAATTTACCACATTTAAGACCCCAAGTAAACAATTAACTATATTTTGTACATATCAACATTAACACCCATCCATCCCAACATACATGCAATCCATACATCAAAACCAGCCCCAAACAACACAGATATACACAGCACTGTCCCACCCACCATTCCATAGTGTCCCAGAGTGAGCATAGTGAATCGTACATATAAATACTACCCTTCTAACATATATTCTTTAAGCAAATAATGTTTATACCTATTTTTGAATTGATTTCTGTTTGTACATAGTTTCAGTTCCAGCTCCAGACTGTTCCACAAATCCACCCCAAAGACAGATATGCACATACTTTTCTTAGTTGTTCGTATCTTAGGTTTTGTAAAGTTTAAGTCTCCTCTCAAATTATAATCATTGTCTCTTTTTTTGAATATTTTTTGTATGTTAGTTGGGAGTTGATTATTAATTGCCCTGTACATTACTTGTGCTGTCTTAAATTTAACTAAATCGATGAACTTTATGACATGTGACTTTAACAACAACGAATTGGTATGGTCTCTATATCCTACATTATTTATTATCCTTATAGCTTTTTTTTATGTGCATATTAGCTGTAGGTTGGTCTTGTAGGTGTTTCCCCATACCTCTACACAGTAGATAAGATAAGGTAGAAACAGTGAATTGTACAGTAAGAACAATGATTTATAGTCCAAGATGTGTCTTGTCTTCCCCAGTGTCCCTATACATTTTGCCAACTTGGCCCGGATGTGACTGATAAGAGGTTTCCAGCAGATTTTATTGTCTAGCATCACCCCCAGAAACTTATTTTCCTGTACTGTTTCTATTCTGGTATCATCTATCATTACCATTATTTCATGATTTATTTTATAATTTCCAAACAACATAATCTTTGTTTTTTCAGATTTAGAGATAATTTATTTTTGTTGAACCACTGCGTTAACCTTTTCATTTCAGTTGTGACCACCTCTAAAACCTATTAATTTAATAGGTTCAATGTGGCACAGCCAGAACAAAAACCACATTGCTCCTCCTGAATCCGAGGTTCAACCAACAGCTGGACTCTCCTCTCCAGGATCCTGGCATAGACCTTCCCAGGGAGGTTGAGAAGTGTGATCCCCCTAAAGTTGGAACACACCCTCCGGTCCCCCTTCTTAAAGAGAGGAACCACCACCCCAGTTTGCCATGCCAAGGGCACTGTTCCTGACCTCCATGCAATGCTGCAGAAGCATGTCAACCATGACAGCCCTACAACAGCCAAGGTCTGAAGGTACTCATCCATCCATGGGACCCGACCACCAAAAAGTTTTTCGGCCACTTCGGCAACCTCAGCCCCTGTGATGGGTGAGTCATTCCCCTCATCCGCAAGATCTACTTCCTTTGGAAGGCATGTCAGTGGGATTGAGGAGATCATTGAAATATTCCTTCCACCACCTGACAATGTCCCCAGTTGAAGTCAGCAGCACCCCATCCACACCATACACAGTGTGGACAGGGAGCTGTTCCCCCCTCCTGAGCTGACGGACAGTTAGCCAGAATCTCTCTAAGCAACCAAAAGTCTCGTTTCATGGCCTCACCAAACTCCCCCCACACCCAAGTTTTTGCTTCAGCAACCACCCATTATCACAGGTGTCTTCAAACTTCAAACTAAAGGGTGAAAAGCAGTCATTGTGCTGTTTTGTATCATAGTGTGTACCACACTGAACATGGACCACGGAAAGCTGAGGAGAGAGTGGTCTCAGGAGATGAGAAAGAAAATTATATGTAAAGGCTGCAGGACCATCTCCAAGCAGAATCATGTTCCTGTGACCACGATTGCCAATATTATTAAAAAATATATAACGTTCATAGTACTGTAGCCAGCCTCACAGAATATGGATGCAAGAGGAAATGCAACCCCAGGTTGATCAGAAGAATAGTGTGTCATGATTTGCCTCTCAAGGCAGAGAAAGACAGACCCACGCGCCAACTGCAGTTTGTGGCATTTATTGAAAACAAATATAAAGTTCCAAAAGTGAAACAAACAAAAATCCAAACACAGACAATAAGGTAAACTTATAGATCCAGTAGCAGATAAACTCACCAGAACAGGGATGGGGTTCTGGTTGCAAGGAGAAAAGATCACTATCAAGACTGCTGCAACAATGAAATGAAAAAACAGTCCTTAAATTGGCTCAGAACCAATAACATAAGTGAAGACAGGTGTGGGATCACATGAGTGGGCAAAAAGGTAATAATGGTGAATGATTGGGATCAACTGGAAATAATGAGAGGAGAGCACACTGGCTGACAACTGACAGGGCTACGCCCACCTTAAATAGTGCAATGTGTCAGTGAGAGTATAGTTGCAAATGTGCAAGAAAAATATTGAAAATTTAACTGAAAAAGAAGTTCCTAATTTTATAAGGGAAAAAAGTTTTGAATTTTTGAGTGTATAGCTGTAAATTTTTCTAGAAAAAAACATACAAATTTATTATAAAAAGTGACAAATTTAAAGGAAAATGGTAGGCTGTAGAAAGAGGAATGATCAGGCGAGGCGGTAGCTGCTGCAGAGCAGACTTTATTAATCTCTCTCTAACATCAACAAGAATAAGAAGCCTGAACCAGGTCGTGGGCACCTCTCTTTTTATACCATACAACTCGCCCGGCAACCTGGGGCGTTTGCATTAACATGCATACATTTACAATGACAATTCCCTTTGTCACTGTTTGCATTAACACAATACATCTACAATGACAATTCCCTTTGTCACCCAGCCTATCGGCGCATTATTATGCAGACCGGAAGAGAATGCATATTATCATGCGGTGTTAAAGAGAAAACCATAGACTGCCTTGCATATCCGTTTCTCAGCTTTTACACATCTCCTCCTGCTGCCATTCAGTCTGAGTAGAGAACGTACTGACTGGGTCCCCCACAAGGCACTAAATTAATTAATCACAAATTTGCCAGGAAAAAGTTGCATACATGTCAGCAATGGTTATAAATTTCCATGAAAACTGTTACTGTTATGATCACTCGTGTGCCATTACACGGCGCACAGAGGGCAGTGTGGCGGTTTGAGATAACCCCCACAACAGACTGAGTCAGACACAGCGCTCGGCTAGAGCAAATAACAGAACAGTGAAATGTGTGTATTAATGTCTACAGGCAGCCCCGCTCCTTCTGGCTTGTTCCGGCTCAGTATTGTGATGTTAATGTCCCATTCATGCATTGTGTTCATGCTTCCTGTTCTCACTGTGTCTCTCAAATGCAAATGCCATACACACTGCTGTGAATGCCTTTCATGCATTGTCTGTAACTGGTATAAATACCGCACATATTCTGTAACTCACTCTCTCACTCTGACTACTGCTGCTGACACACACCCTGTGCCCCTCTGCTGAGAGCCTCCGGCTCGCTCCCGGCGCGCATGCACGGCACCGGGCGGAGCGCGTGATGGCGGTATGATTTAATAAACCTGCTTAAAACCTCTCATCGCTGCCTTTATTTTATCATCCGCCATAGGCAGAATGAAAAACCCAAGAGCTGGAGAAGATTTGTGCACTTTATTAACAAAACCCCCAAACCTTGTCCAGTAACAGTCACGCAGTGAACAGAGAATTGATATGATGGAGCTTAAGGCCACCAGACATACAGGGACACCACCTGGATGCTCAACAGCCCGAGGGAGGGGATGCCTAGTGCCGCAGAGCTACTGTCGGCACGGGGAGAAAGGCAAACATGAACCTACAGTGCTGGAGCGATCCGGGGCTGTCTGTGCAGTCCGGTGAATGAGGGTAGAGCAGAAACAGCCGCTAACACCAAAGAAGTATACAATCTTGTAGCGTTAGAGAAGACAACGTCAGGCTGAAAGTAAACGTAGGTAATGACGACTAGCATACACGGAGGAACACGCTGCCGTGTAAGAAGCACAGTGCTCCGGCAATCTCTTCCCACTAACACAGCGTTTAAGTAATCATAATACTAATGAGGGAAGAGACCACCGGTGTGAAGGAGCGTGGCCTGGACAAACTGAAAACATGTGTGCATGAGTGAGTGTCTGAGCGTGTGAATGGAAGTGAGTGAGGTGTGTGTGTATGTGTGTGAAACACCAACAACAAGACACAGCTGATAAGGGGCGTGCCCGAGCTGTCAGGGAGCGGAGGACCCGAAGAGCTCCCTGGAGCGCCTGATGGAAAATAAATAGTAAACGGGCCAAAATAGCCACGGTGTCAGATTTGGGTTTGGTGGCATGACAGTTACAGCTTTACAGAAAAAAAAACACAAACTGACAAAAAAAAAGAAAATTTATAAAGAAAAAAAATGGAAAAAAAATATACAGTTGTGGAGATTTGTTGCATATTTTTAAATTTTTCCCATGTTTTTCCCCTCACAAACACCTTTTTCTCATAAATTTGGAATGTGATTATGGTAATGTGATGAAGGACAACTTAGCAGTAAATTTGTGACTTTTTTCATGTAAATTGACATTTTACCACATTTTTGCACCTTTATTAATGTAAATTTGCACTTGGCTTAGGTTTATACGTTTCAACCCACCCCACCACCACCATCATCCCGCTTATTAAAAAGGATAAATCACTATATTCAGGGCGGTGCGGTGGCGGAGTGGTTAGCACTGCTGCAGCACAGCAACTCACCCTTGGCCAGGGGATCCTGGGTTCGATCCCAGCCCCTGACCAACAGTGATCTGTGTGGAGTTTGCATGTTCTCCCCATGTCTGCGTGGGTTTACTCTGAGATTTCTCCGGTTTCCTCCCACATGGCAAAAACATGCAAGTTTGGTTAATTAGCATCAAACTGGGGATTCTAAATTGTCCTTAGGTACGACTGTGCGAGTGAATGGTCGTCTGTCTCTCTGTGTTGGCCCTGCGATGGACTGGCGATCTGTCCAGGGTGGACCCTGCCTCTCGCCCAGAGATGCTGGGATAGGCTCCAGCCCAGTGACTCGAAAAGGATTAAGCGGAAGATGGATGGAAATCACTATATTCATAAACTTAATTGCATGTATTTTTATTTTCCTTGCCCCCCACCCCACCCCACCCCACCCCATTTTCTTATACATTTGCAGATTTTGTCAAGTAAATCTGCAAATTCTTTTGTGAATTTGTGACTTTTTTTCACCTTTTGTGAAAAAGCCACAGGGAGTATGGAGCCCCTGGCTATGGACAATAAAGAGCCACATGTGGCTCCTGATGCCACATGTTGCAGACCACTGCTTTAGCCACATAAATTGTGAAGGGGGTCTGATGTAATTCCACGTGCTGCAGCACTCGTACTTACCAACATTAAGGAGCGATTTCTAATGCCCATTTTTAAAAGCGTTCCAGAGGGGCGGTGGACTAGTATAAAAATGTTTAATTAAATAAATACTTCGTGGCTTTCTTCCAGGTTATTTTCTTCTTCGCTTGCTATCACGCAGACGCTTCCCTCTAGTATCAATGCGTGATTGAAGGGAAACTTCTTTTGGGAAGTGCAGGGACTACTTTTGGCCAACTATGGAAAGAAGCAGTCCCAGTTCACTTCATATGTCAACAACGAAATGTTGTCTGGTGTAATAGTCGCAACTCTTTGTGAAGACATGGTAAACCCCATGCTCGTTTGAGAACACTTTGCCGCAAGAGCGTTTTGTTTTTAATGCGCCGCGGAAGGATCTAATTTTCTCAAGCGAGGGTAGACACATCCGCCCAGTTTTCCGACGTTTCATTCCCCCAGAGTTGAAAATGGAATTTGATTAAAGCGGAGGTCCATCAACTTCGTAAGGAAATCTCAACTCAAGGCGTTTTTAAAAAAAAAAAAAATCTTACGTGTTGGTCTCAGTACTGCAAACAGAACCATTTTTCTTTGGCTCTGGATCCTTTCTAGAGAAGATTACTCGGACACGTTGACGGGGCTCAGCGCTTTTTTAACTGTTGTCCAGGACTCGAAGTTGGCGAATGGATGCTCGACAGCCAGCCATAAATAACCCGACGAACGCTACGGACTAAAACATTTTTTTGCAGGATATATACGCATTTTTTTCCCAAGCCGGGGGAGCTCTGTTAGTTGAAGAGGATGGCGCCCATGGTCCATTTACTGTGGTCGGATTTTACTTCCAGGGAGGGTAAAATGAATCAACGGTTGTCATTCCTCCTCGCGATTTAACGTTAGTCCCCCTCCCGATCAGTCAAGCTAACATCAAGCTAACTTCACTTGTATTGGTTCAGTATTATTATTTTTTCTCCAAGGACGCTGACTTCGGCATGCCCTTGTACATCGTTTACTTGCCGTTCAAAGTAGGGGTAATTTGTGAATGTGAAGGAAAATGGTGATATATGTGGTGTTTTGTCCCGCCGTCGCTGCGTCGTCGATGCTATTGCTAGGATTTGGATCCCCGTGAGGAGAAAAATGAGTGAAGATTCAACAAATCCAAACAACGAGTAAGTCATGTTTATATACATTTTCACCATTCACATATTTCATTTCAGTTCGTACGCCTACCTATAGATAACCTGCACACCAGAGTACATGCTCAGTACTGCTCTACCTTAGTTTTCTCTATGACAGTTCATGCAACGGCGACGGATCGTCTTGACGTCTTTTAACTGGAAGAATCACGAGCTGCTTTTACACAGATATTATAATGCCAATTGAAATTTTTAACTTTGTGTGACTGAAAATGGCAATAATGGGAGACGAGCTATCGTCGACTCACGCCAAGATGTTTTTTTTTTTCTTCTTCTTTTTCTCCGATCTTGTTTGCCGCAAATTAACGTATGCTGCGAGAATTCATGTTGGGCCACTGTCTTTAAGGTGTAGTCATATTTGATTGTATACAAGTCAATTATGTTGACGCGATACCCGCAGGAAATATGTTATTACTGTATAGATTGACACAAGACATTTTAACCGGGGGGTACTCGCAGTAGAGCGTGGACAGCAGTAATCGTGCCTAAATATGATTTAATATGCACGCGTGCTCGTGTTCAGTCTGCGTTATATTGACAACCAAGAGCTGTGTCTAACTGCTGTCCGCCATGATTTTGGAACGTGCTCATCGATTAAAATATTGCGTATCATATTTATATATCACCCCAGCCTTCCATAAAACGAAAGCTTTTCATATTTTTGCGGCGATGTCGACGTTAAAATACTGAAGATGCTGTTTTTTTTTCTGAATCGCACTCATTTACATATCGCAATCCCCATTCATAAAAACGCTTTAAAACGACATTCCATTGACACCCAAATCTGCGATCACCTTCGGGGTTTATATGTATTTTGTATAGTAGAGGTGTTTTAGTACACTGTGTATGCGTTTTAAGCCCCCTTTCGGTGTTTTTTTAATGGGCTGATCCCTTGTGTGCGCTTGTTGATTTGTCAGTGAGAAATATCTGCTTCGGGAGGTGCTGCGGTCACATGATCTTCTCCATTCATAAAGTACCTGCCTGCCCATTCACAGCGCTGTACACTGGTTCGCATTGCACCGATACACACACAGGAACAGAATGATCGCATTTTTTGTATGCGCGCTGCACTATGCGACACAAAAGCACAATTTCGCATCTGCAAATCATTTATTTTATCCATAAGCGTGCTGTTTTACCCATGCTCCGTCATTGTGTCCGCGGATTTTCTTTGATAATGTGTTTGTCACAGAGGAAGTCATGTGTCCTTTTCAGCCATTTGGGGCGTCACGGTTTAATGTTTGAAACACACCCATGTTTCCCCATTCCATCTATCTAGCCTTTGTGCTGCTGATTGATTTAATGGATAGAGGTTTTGTCCTTGAACCACACGTGTTTTTATGTAACACGTGATTTTCTCTGTTCTCATTGCAAACTATGCAAAAACTGAATACAATTTAGTCGCTCCTGTTAAGTAGTTGTGTAGGAATTTATGAGTCTATTGAGCAAATTGTGCTAGATGTTTGTAGTTGGAGTGAAACACATGATCATATTTTTCCATGATGTTAACATGTTCAGTATACAAGAAAAATCAAAGCAGTCCCAAAATGGATGTTGCTCCCTGCAGTAATCAGAAGATCTGTGGGCTACAAATCGTCAGTATACGCTGGGTTTGTTCCACACTGTATGATGGCAGCAGCTAAGATGGCGAAGGGATCCAACATTGTTGCTATGATTCCTCCACCTTTCTGGCTGCTGTATGATTCATAGTGATGGAGTGAACAGAATACTGAGCCGATGCTGGAGCTATGAATGTTTTGCTTTAGAGAGTCTTTCTAATGAGCTATTCATAACAACATATCTTTAAAAAAAAAAAAGATAATTTTCGTGCGGGGATAAAATGTGTTTAAATTTTGACACCAGAGCTGGTTGATATAGATAAAATTCATATTCTGATATAATTTATTTTAGGAAGGTGTTAACATGACATTGATCACTCTTATACAGAGTTGAGCAATTCACATAGTGCTTGTTATTCCCACAAGAGGGGAATCCAGTACAATTAAGTAATTACATATGCACCTTATTATTTCACCACAAACGTCTTTTTACAGCTTGCTGTTCTGCACATTACAAAATATTATATAATTAGTTAAGTATTTATAAAAACAGGTGCACTGTAAAAAACAGGAAAGAACAGTTTTGTCTTCTGTGACATGAAGCGAAAAACTGGATCTGATTGAATAAAACTTACAGCTCTTGTTTTGGGCAAATACATGATAGGGTATATTTAAATGCAGTTTGCAGTCTCAAACAACTAAGTAAAACCATTTTACAGATTTTAAACTTTTAAAAAATGAGTCCTGTAAGATGAAAATAACACAATTTTATCTATAAAAAAGATTTAATGTGTGTTTATGTTGATTTATACAACAGTTAGTTCTGACCAAGCAATTTAATTGGACAATGGGGATTCCAGGAGTTACTAAAAAAATCCACAATAATTGCACTCCAGTGTTTCACTGGATTTGTATCACTCTCCTTCAGAGGTGTTCATGTAACCGTTAATTTCTAACACTAATTTACTGTCAACTAACTCTTAGTAACAATTGCAATACTTTGTTGAATACCTTAATTTCCACAGTGAGGTGCTGTTTGAAAAGATTCCTTACCTGACCCAGAAGTCCTACCCTTTTGAATAAAGCTTTAGGTTGCGTGTCCACCAAACTCGTTTTTGTCACCTGACCGCCCTGAACCTCTTTTTTACAGCGCTTGTGTGCTGTGCTCTGGAAAAAAAGTCTGTGCACTGTATCTTAGCAACAGCTTGTCACTCACAGCTCATCACTTCCACTTTTCTCGTAGTCAGACTTTCTACATATTTTTTAATAGCAGTCTCTAAATAACATTGGACAGGAAACATATTCTGACATTGGCAGCAGCTCTGGATGCAAAATATGATGACATGGAAAAGAAAACAGGAGTCTGGGTACTAGGGGTGGGCAGTATGGCCTAAAAAATGATATCACAATATTTCTGTGACTTTTCACGATAACGATATTCTTCACGATATCAAGGAATACAGTTTTTTCTTTTAAATTTATAAAGGACAGTTTCACAGGCCAGCGCTAATTATGTTCAACATATTCAGTAAAAACAAAACAAAAACTCTGTAGTTTATAAAGAGCAGTTTATTTAAAACTTTTTAAAAAAAATTCTGTATCAAATAATACCAGAAAATATTATAAACCACCACATCTTAAGTGTACTGGGGGGTGGACTGGGACAAAAATTCAGGACAGGTATTTGACTTCATCCTAGGCCACCCTGTTGTTCGAAACTGGAAACCACCACATTTTTAGTAGGCCAACATTTTAAAATAATAGGTATCAAACTAGTTATATATGTAATTATAACCTTTGGGTGGGATGAAAATTATAAATTTGGATTGTAATACTCAACTGATCTGTTGATTATTAAAACAACTGATTGAATAATCTTAATTTAAATCTGGTGCTGCTTCTGATTTCTTCACCTTTTCAGAGTAAAAACACAAGGTAAGAAGTTTTAGGTAAAAAGTTACAATTTTGCATGAAAAGGGTCACAGATTTGTCACCAAAAACGTTCAAAATTTAAAACAAAATGTACATTTATGAAAAAATGTTTAATGAGAAAAAACAAATTTAGGAGAGAACAGGAACAAGCGGATGAGAGTAAAGTTGGTACTGCAGATTACATACTGTATAGCCCATAGTTTTGAAAATTCTGCAGATTTTTCTTAAAATATCTGAATAGTCCTGAAAACATTACCTTACGAATGTAAGAACAATTTAGCTATGGTTAATGCAACCTATTTATTATATTAAAAAACATAAACCCCAAACTATAAGCAGTTACAGCAGTATAATATAACCACAAACACGCTTTCACCACATTACTTCTGTCTTTCTCATTTCTGTGCTCTGGGACATGAGGGGCTTTTGCTCCTTTTAACATATTAAATTAATTTAGTATGTTATTTCACCGGGTCAGGAAGAGGGTCTAAATAAAACAGGGAGGGAGTGGGTTTATTTATAACTTATCATTTCATCATTTTTATCATATTGAATATATGCTGGCCTACCTGTCTACCGTTTCCCCCAAACAAGACACTTGTGCTGGTAAATGACCGCTGTGTCAGACCTCCCGTCTTTCTCTCAGTTTACCTGCGTGAGAAGTCCTCGTTGCACAGAGAAGTCCTGGGGCTGTTAACAGATTGTTTTTTTCTTTTGGTTGGTTGAATAAATCACGCTGGAGCAGCCACAACGGAATGAAAATAAACCTCTGGACACTTCAGACGTCAGCAACACTGCTTCAGGGCGAAGTAAAACTTTTCCCCAAAGTGACGTTGTTGACGTGCAGAAAAAAATAAAGGCACATTATTTGCATTGCTGGACCTTTTTTTTTTTTTTTTTTTTTTTTTTTAAGATCTAAATTACTTCCTCACAACCAGACGAAGATGTTCCAAACATGGAGCACCTCTGCCCGCGCCATGCTTGTTTTCCCGTTTCTATGGTAACACCTAACTTCCGTTGGCAGCGTAATGGACCCCAAATATTGCGATATTTATTTTTACTCCAGTATCAAAATTTATACCGGTATTATCATGAACGATATGATATGATATGGCACACCCCTACAGGGTACAGACATCAACCGTACTTGTACAGGAGTTGCGCCCATTTCAAGGAGTATTTTAAATTGACCAGGAGTCAGTTTGAACTGATTTTGGAGAAGAATGGCATGTCAATTTCTCGGATGCAGACTAATTACAGAGAGCCCTTCTGAGATGCGTAGTCTATCGTCAAAATTTCATTACCTCCGCCAAGGAGGTTATGTGATCATCGGCGTTGGTTTGTTTGTTTGTTAGCAAGATAACTCAAAAACTTATGGACGGATTTTCATGAAATTTTCACAGATTGTCAGAAATGGGGTATCCTACAGATGATTACATTTTGGTGGTGATCCGGATCACCGTCCACAAGAAAACCGCCATTACGGAAAATGCCATTTTCGTGAATAACTACTGAACCACCAATCCTATCATTGTCAATCCAATTGCTAGTCATATGTTTTCATGGTCAAGGAATCTGAAAACGTACACACAAACACTGTATGGGGGGAACTGTGGCGCTTGGCGGAGGTCTGCGCTCTCCGAGTGCTTTTCTAGTTTATTTTTACATCTATTTTTGTAAAACTCATGCTGAGATATGCTCAACACATGGTTTCCTAAACTCATAAATGGCTGTCGGTATATGATCACATTTCACATTGGAGGTATTTCCGTTTTTTTGCAGATCCATCCGTCCATCCATCCATCTATCTTCTACCACTTAATTCTTCTTGGGTTGCGGGGGGGGGGGGCTGGAGCCTATCTCAGTGTCTTTGGGCAAGAGGCAGGATACACCCTGGACAGATCGCCAGTCCATCGCAGGGCCAACACAGAGAGACAGACAACCATTCATACCTAAGGATAATTTAGAATCCCTAATTGACGGCAGTTAACCTAACCTGCATGTTTTTGGCCTGTGAGAAGAAATTGGAGTACCCAGAGTAAACCCACGCAGACACAGGGAGAACATGCAAACTCCACACAGAAGGGTCACCGATGGTCAGGAGGTGGGATCGAACCCATGATAGTCAGGGGTGGAATTGATCCCGTGACCTTCTTGCTGTGCTGCCACAGTACTAACCACTGTGCCACCAAGCTGGCCCAGTTGCAGTTATTAACTACAAATTCACATAGTATCCATATTATCTACTGCAACAAACTTGTAAGAAATATGACTGTGACAAAGGCACAAACACTCACCTGACACACCGACAGATGTGGACACATTACTCCAATTCAGGGCTGAAACCGTCAGACAAACAGGCACACAGTAACGGCACATTTAATGGATGCTGCAAATTCCTTTTTCCCTGTAAACGGCACACTGTGAGTCCTGGCCGCTGTAATATCTAAAATGTAAAATTAATAACATGACTGTGGAGCGGAATGGCCAGAGAGCACACAGTCCAGGAGGGGGAAGTCTGTGGCAGTTTCTCCTTCCTGTGCGGTATTGGTGTTATGCCACTGCTACTAGCCGCACAGTTTATCAGGGCCCAAGCCACTGACAACATCAGTGGGCAAGAGCTCTTTTGTAATCGCTAGGATTATTTGTTATTAACCTTATTTATACTGGTAATCCCATGAAGACACAGGGTGTCATTTTCAAGAGAGCTGTTTAATTGATCAGTTCTGTTAAAGCAGAGCTGATCACAGCAGTCATCTGGCATGCAGAGGAATGAAGCTGGGCTCATTTATTTTGTGCATAATCATTTCTGAATGATTTTAACCTTTTATTTTGCTGCGCTGCATCAAGGTGAAGAAGTTCTGTCCCCCTCAATCGTTTGGGACTCATACAGTATTTACTTCCACAAACAATGCTGTGTCTGACGTTATGTTTTCTTCTGCGTATGCAGGTCACTTCATAGCTGAAGACCGTTCACACTGGAGTCTGATGGGGTCACATTTAAATTATAATGTGAACGGCCACACAAAAAAATTGGATCTCAGCAAAAAATCGGAATTGAGCATTAAGACCTGCAGTGTAGGTATTAAGAACTGCACTAAAAAAAATCTCTTTTTTTGTTGCCAAAAATTAAACATTTTCCTTTTAAATACAAATAGAGCATTTGGTGAACAACAAGAACAAGAATTGCAATCAGCAATAAAATATTTTATTTTTCTCAAAGTGCATTTTGTGCATAACAAACAATGCATAACATTTGTTAAATGTTTGTGTGAGTGAGTATGCATCTGTGCGTGCGCGAGAGAGTAAATCATTTACATTTGTAAGGGTTGTCTCATATTTCTTCTCCATCAAGTAGGTGAAATGGGTTCTGGATGGCAGTGTATATTCAGGGTTGAACTGGTGAATCATTTGTTGAAATCCTTCCCCGTCAACCATGAAAAGTGGCCTCATGTCTTTGACCATCATGTTTAGAATCGACTCTGTGAGAGCAGTAGCTTGTTGCAGAGTACACGTCTGCTTTTTCTGCCAAAAGCCATCCATGGTCCCTGTCCTCTTCTTTATGCTGTATAAATTTTATAATGAAATTGTCAGACAAAATGACATTACTCTTTAAACTGTCATGATCCTTCACACACACACCTACAGTAATAGGCTAGCTATTAGGATGGGAGCTAATTATCTTACCAAGGGGTGTCTGACTCTTGCAAAGCGTGTTTCCTCTTCAAATGCTCGTGCATCGCCATAGTGGCCCCATGGTACGCAAGGCTCACTTTACAGAGCTTCCATTGAGCAGTTTTGTTGGCTGAGTCACTACAAAATGTTCCCAAACTTTGGAATGTTTCTTTCGCTTGAGCTCTGCTTCAGCCTCCATCATGGTGCTGCTTCCCCTGCTCTGTTCACGGTCACTAGCATGCATGCTCTGTCAGCCCACCAAAGAGCTGGGAAAAGCATGATGGCTCACTGAGCTACTTCAGTTGGCTACGGTGAAACATTGTTTAGTGTGGCATTGCATGCCATGGGATACACACGATGACATCACTAACGACACATCGACTACTAAATTAATTGTCGACGAATTTTGCTGTCGTCTAGTCGTTGCAGCCCTATTGTATAAAAGCAATATTATACTTGAGGTTGTTACGGTATCATGAATATAGTAACTACGGATGTGATACTATGTACAGGGCATTAGACGTATCACACCCGCAGCTACTCTTTTCATTGATACCGTATTCCCTGTCGTGGAATGTTGCTTAATTATTAACTGCTACTGTGTGATACTGAGATGAATTTGAGGTTAGATGAGTAGAAAATTGAACGTGTTATCAAAATAAGAATTATTTGGAAAAAAATATTTTCTTGGAGCTTAAGTTCAGTTATTTAATATGAAGATATATGCAGTTTGTGAAGAGATGGCCCTGAAATGTGTTTGCCCAAATGATGGCTGGTATGCAAAGCTGGTCTACAACACAGCACACTTTCCTGAGAACATGTTACTCGGCCTTGGTGGAATGCTCTTCACAAGACTGAAATGCCAAAAAGGCACATAAAGCCCTGTGAGACTTTGGTTTGTGTCTTGTCTAGGATCTGTAAGCTCTGGGCTCACTGAGGTTAATGTGAATAGTGGAGACAAATCACTTGCTTGGGAGAAACGGTAGATTTATTCAAGTGCAGTATGTGTACACTAAGTCTCTTTGTGAATGTCTGGTTTTGTTAAAAAGATATTTCTCTACTGAGGCAGGCAACCTGAGGTTTACCGAGGTTCAATCTATGTATTTCTTACAAGGTTTATAATTATTAACAATACACATGTGGTTATCCAGGTTTTATTTTTTTTGAGTACCACCCTGTGATGAATTTAAGGGTTGACAATTTTAGTCACCATTTTGCTGCAGATAAATTAGCCTTACTGTTTAGGCTGGCCTCTTTCAGTTGGAGGAGGTAAGTTACCTCTGTACTCAATTTATTAGTTAGAAGGCTGAAGAGGGAGTGTGAGGGATGGGAGGTATCGCCTGCGGTTTTGATGGCTCTGTGGATGAGGCGGGTGTGGTAGATGTCCGAGGGGGAAGTGGGGCAGAGAGGCACCGATGAGCTTGCTGGCTGCTTTCACTATGCGTTGTAGTGTCTTCCGGCAGGAGGCGGTGCAGCTTCTGTACCACACCATGATGCAGCTGATGAGGATGCTCTCAATGGTGCCCCGGTAGAATGAGCACATGATTGGGGGTGAGACTCGTGCTCTCCTCAGTTTGCGGAGGAAATAGAGGTGAGTTTGAGCCTTTTTGGCCAGTGATGTGGTGTTGTTGGACCAGGAGAGGTCCTCAGAGATGTGTACCTCCAGGAACTGGGTGCCGCGCACCCTCTCCACAGCGGCTCCATCGATGATCAGAGGGGGATGCTGTGTGTGTCCTCTCTTAAAGTCGACCTCAATCTTCTTGGTTTTTCCCACGTTCAGGAAGAGATTATTGTCTTTACATCACTGGACCAGTTGGCTCACCTCATTTCTGTAGTTGGCCTCTTCATTGTTTGTGATGAGGCCCACCACCGTTGTGTCATCTGCAAACTTGATGATGTGGTTGGTGCTATAGGCTGGTACACAGTCATGGGTCAAGAGGGTGAAGAGCAGCGGGCTGAGCATGCACCCTTGTGGTGCCCCTGTGCTCAGTGTGATGGACTTGGAGGTATTGCTGCTGACCCGCACGTTCTGTGGCCTCCCTGTGAGAAAGTCCAACACCCAGTTACAGAGAGAGGTTTTGAGTTCCAAGTGTCTGAGTTTTTGTATTAGGTGCTGGGGGGTGATTGTGTTGAATGCTGAACTGAAGGCCAAGAACAGTATTTGCACGTAGGAGTTCTTTGAGTCCAGGTGGGTGAGGGCTGGGTGGAGAGCAGCAGCGATGGCATCTTCTGTGGCTCTGTTTGACCTGTATGCAAACTGAAACTGTCTTGTGAAATCAACTCCTACAGTTTTGTTCTGATGGTTTGATATACTCTGATGATGCACAGATTGCAGTTTCACTCTCATCGGAGGACCTTGAGGTCAAAGGTCAGGTCAGATTTTTTCATAATCTTCTAAACATAGTAACTACTGAAAGAAATGATGTAGGCTTTTCAAACCAATACAGTAGTTGTATCTAATACACATCTTGGACGACTTACACCCTCACCTAACTATGGGTTTGGGGTCAAGGGGTCAAAGGTTCAAAGTTAACATTGCAGTTGCACTATGATAAATGCTACATTTACTATTACTATAAAATGAGTAAAGCTAGGGCCACCAAACCTGGTATACAGGTTCACCTTGGGATCCTGAACTCTGACTATGGGTTTGGGGTCAAAAGGTCAAGGTTAACATTTCCTATGCTTTATTACTGTACAACGCATAAAGCTAGGGATACCAAACCAGGTACACAGGCTCACCTTGGAATCCTGACCTCTGACTATGGGTTTGGGGTAAAAAGGTCAAAGGTCAAGGTTAACATTCCTTATGCCTTTATTACCGTATGAGTAAAGCTAGGGCCACCAAACTCGGTATACAGGTTCACCCTGTGACCCTGAATTGTGTGACTGTGGTTTTGGGATCGCAAGGTCAAAGGGCAATATCAACATGGCTTATAAACTATATCTCAACAACAAGGAAAGCCAGGGTCACCAAACCTGGTACACAGGTTCACTCTGAGACCATAACCTCTCACTACAGGGTTGGGGTGAAAAGGTCAAGGTTGGCATTCCCTATAATCTCTTACTATAGAATGTGTGAAGCTCTAGGGTCATCATAGTTGCTACACAGGTTCACCTTGGGATCCTGACCTACAACTATGGGTTGTATACTTCACTGTATATTCATGGATGGATATCATAATTTGTTTCTGCCACAGTAATTATCTTGAAAAGTTGAACACTTCTCTCCGTCAGTAAGTATTGAGATTTTCAAAGAAAATGGAGACGGGGGATATTGCACTCGCCTCAGAGGGCTCTTGTAATTTGTTTACATGTGGCACAGGTGTAGTGTAGCCAACTACTGATCGGAGGGTCAGGGGTTTGATTCCCGCTCTGTCTGCAGTCTGCATGTCGAAGTGTCCTTGAGCAAGACACTGAACCCCCAGTTGCTCCTGGTGGGTCAGGCCAGCGCTCTGCTGCCATCACTGTGTGAATGTACTGTATGTGTGAATGGGTGGACAGCGGGATCTGTAAAGCGCTTTGGTCATCCAGAGATGACTAAAAAGTGCTATATAAGTGAACGCCATTTACCATTTGCAGTTGCTGCATTATATTTTGCCTTTAAACTGTGACAACATAATTATTGATGCATACCATTAGGTGCCTAGTATTAGTGAAGTATTACCAGATAAAACAAACTGGTAAAGTTTTTACAAAAAATTTACAATTGCTTAAGTAAAATAAATAGAACAAGCAAAATAAATAAAATTAAAGTTCAATTCTAGAATGTTTTCTGGCTCAAGCCTTGGCTGTTTTGGAAAAAAATATACCAATCAACATAAGTAAAACTGTTCTACTAAATTACAGCAGATTTGACAATGCCCCACTTTTATAGTAATGTGTAGATCTGTGTCAGATGCTTCAAAACAAAGCTATTACTCAGATCACACTTGAACCGTCTTTATCCATACAGACCAAAACCAGAGTTTATGTCAATTTGTGTTTGCTAACTTTCTATGAGAAAATCCTTTAAAGGAGCATGAGGCGGTTTTCATAAGGAAAAGTCAGCATATCAACATGCTGAGAACTAAGGCTTGCCCTGTGCTTTGAAGTGTCTAGTGCATACCCGTGCATGCCCATAGAGGGGATGCATTGGAGCAGAATTCTTGCCAGTTACAGGACAGTTGGTATAGCAACACAGCACTAAGTGGCAATCACATGTGACGGCTTTTGTATGCAGCAAAACATAAAAATCACACAAAATATGCCCTGCCATCTGGGGCTGTTTGCCCCTGCTTGTTACTTCTTCTCCTGCCTGTCACTGTTCTGTGTTATGTTGCTTACCTGTGTCTATACTGTATATATACAGTATGTCGTGTAGGGAGTCATATGCTCTGTCTATGTGCCGTCATATAGACATCATCTGGTGGGTCTTCTTCTTCGTTCAGACCACTGAAGGGTCTCCATCCTGTTTCAGATGGCTGTGTTGTTCACAATCATGCCTGCGGCATACTGGTGGAACCTGAGGTGTTTCATGTTCACGGCATCCTTTCTGACGTGCAGCAGTTCTCCTCATTCTACTGCTCCCCATCTGGTGGGTCTTCTTCTTCTTCGTTCAGACCACTGGTTGAGGGATAGGTGCGTAATTCCAGTTCATGGGCATGATCCTGAAAAAGTGGCTTTCGACCCTGTTCAGGAAGGCCTGTGCATGCCTGTAGAAACCAAGAAACCGGAGCATCCGGAGAAAATCAGTGCTTTGCTTGGCATTTTACACATTTGTAGTGTAGACTGGCATTTGTCAAGGTTGCACAGTTGCCGTCATGTAGGCATGGCCAGTCATCCTATGATGCCTGAGTTCATACGACACGCTATGATGATGAGGCAGAGATCATAGGCCATCCTATGATGTCCTAGAAACGTGCTTTAAAGTCTGTTGTACCCTACCTATGCTGGTGAAGGGTGTCCTCCTGTCTCAGATGGGTGCGATGTACTGCTGGAACCTCAGGTGCTCTCCATCTGGTGGGTCTTCTTCTTCTTCTTCTTCTTCTTCTTCTTCTTCTTCTTCTTCTTCTTTTTCATTGAGAACACTGGTTGAGGGATAGGTGCGTCATAATTCGAGTTCATGGACAGGATCATGAAAATCATAAAGACACATGGTCTATATGACATCATAGACACATTTGTCTATGTGTCCTATGATGCCTAAGTTCAAAGTCACATGGTCTATATGACATCATAAAGACACATTTTTCTGTGTGTCCTATGATGCACATTTGTCTGTCCTATGATGCCTGAGTTCAAAGACACATGGTCTATGACATCATAAAGACACATTTGTCTATGTGTCATAGGATGTCCTATGATCTTTGTGGTCTATGTTACATCATAAAGACACATTTGTCTGTCCTATGCACATAGACACACAGACAATCTGTATGACATCATAAAGACAAATCGTCCTATGATCTCTGTGGTCTACATGCATAGGACGTCCTATGATGTTCAGGTAGCGATCATAGGCCGTCCTATGGTGTCCTATGAAGCGTGACACACACAGACAGACACTAGAGATTTCTTGCTTGTATAGAGTGATGATGATGATTATGATAGAGTGAAGAGTGATGATAGAGTGATGCCTGCTCCAGAAGGCAGATGCTCGGAGAAGTGTAGATGTTGCTGGAATACACGGCAGTGACTTTGCCAGTTTTAACAGTGTAGGGCGTGCTGCATTTCTTTCCCACCATAACAGCGGATTCTCCTTCTTGGACAGTGGATGTTCTCCAAAGTACATAAGGACCTCACTTTGCATAGCTTGATTTAACTGCTGCTCTTCCTCCTGCTCATCACTGACAGACAGCATGATAAGACATTGTAAGGACACAATCAGGAAAGAACACAGAATATGCAACTATACAAATGCACAAATTCCTAAGTCTCAAGTTGTCAGATACCTGGCACTGGAGTTCGATGAGCCCAGAAAGTTCTGGAGGAATTATGTTGCACCCCTGGTGCCTGCTTGCATTACTGGGTCTTATGCTTTGCTGGACTCATTGTCTGCAAGGTTGGCCTGTATGACATACAAATAAAAATGTATAGAGGTACCACTCAGTTCACTAGAAAATGTTTTTGTTTTTCATGTACCTATAATATTCAAATATATAATGTTTTTTTAATGGTCTTTAAAGGAAGCCTCCAGCTCCCATCTTTTAACTTAAAATAGCTGTGTGCCAAAAAGATCTGAATTCAGTTTTTGACTAGAACTGATAACATGATCCTGCTGTACTTTATGCATCACAATGACTTATTTTCCTTTATCACACTTTATTGCACTTTTCCCTTTTGTACCATGAAGAAGAGCTTCATTTTAATTTTTTTTTGTATGGATATGAAATGACAAAGGCTTTCTCACGTTACATTACACCTAAGGCTGGGAATCATCACTAATTTCCTGAATCGATTTAATTCTGATTTTTGAGGTTCTGAATCGATCCAATTCGATCCGATCCCAGTTCAATCAGGGAAATTATCATTTTAATAGCTATTTTACATGCCAGAAAAAAAAAATCTTTGAGATCTAATGCTGCAAATTGTACCAGGAATACTCCAACTTTGTTAATACATAAATTATCGTGTAAAGAACTGACCCAAAATCAGTTACAATAATGCACTTTTTATTATTTCACTTATGATTTCACTTATGATTTCACTAAGTGCTCACAAGTGCTTTCTTTAGTGCAAAGGGTGTGAAGTGTCAAGCTAACAACCCAGAGTAAGTAAACAAATTCAGTGCATGAAGCATGTATACATAATCTTACTGTATTTCAGGCCCTCCAGAATTTCGCTGGCTGTTTTGTGATTGTTGCGGCCAAAAAGCCTGAATTTGTGGGAGCTTTTCCAAAATGTTGTGCTTAAAGTTGTGAAGTTTTTAGAGGTTTTTGCACTGAAAGTTGTGTGAGGAAGTACAGATTTTAAAGTACTGTAGCTGCTTTTTCCATAGTTTACAGTGATGCTATTCTATGTAACACCACAAGAAAAGCACAGGATTGCCCAAAATTTCCTGTTAAACAGTGATTTATGTAGAATTAAATGTACAGGAAAATTGTCAAAAAATGACCAACATTGCATTCTTGCTGAGAACTTAAATAAAAAAGATAAATAAAAGAATTAGCCGTTACAACAATTGAATTGCATTGGGTGCATGTTAGAGTATGGAGAAAAATTATGGCAGCACCTTCTTGAATCTTGAATTTGAAAACTAAGACCTCTGAAAAATTTGAGGTCCTCTTATGTTGAAATCCACAACGAAGCAGGGATGGCTCCTCCACTTACAACCTCTTCCCTTCAGAACGTCTTGGCACAGGATGGATCTTGGAGTGGAAAGTCTTCAGTCTTCACAGATCTTAAGGGGATATGAAACGGAGAATATATTTCAAAGTAAAATTAATAATCATATTTTTAGATCCCCACAGCACAGTAAGGTTTAATAATTTAAGTTCTTTTATTTTTTGTTGTTTATATTTTAACTACAAATTAACTTTAAATTTTTGAAAATAGTTTCAGTTCATTTCCTGGAAGATTTGGTCATTTCAGTTTAGTTCTGTTGAGTAAAAATGGCTTGTTATACTGCAGCCTTTACTAATTCTGCCATTTTCATGGATGAATTACTAATTTATGGCACAAATGTTTTAAAAAAATATTTTACTTACCCCCAGCAACTGCAACAGTCTCCCTCTCTGGTCTGGTGTCATTCTCTGTGTGTTTTCCGTTCGAAAATTGTTTATCAATCATCAACTTTTATGTTCCAACACAGTGCTGCACATAGGACAAAACCGTTTATCCCCGCTTTATTGAAAATATTCGGGAACTGTTGAGCGCTGTCTTTCGCGGTGACTTTTGTTGATAAATAAACCTTGGCAAGTCTGCTCTGTGGCTGCCTGCCAAATGTAAACACGGAAGTAACGTGAGCATGCGGCGCATGGAACTCTCGCACAATTGGTCATCACGCGAGACTTCAACTGGCTGCTTACATTTTGTTTCACAGACTGTAAAATTATGATATTAAAAGATCAATCTGTGGATTTTGTGGTTCGATATCGGCTCAGTCAAACGTGGATCGATTCAAATCATTGGATCAATCTTTTGAACCCACCCCTAGTTACACCATAAATTTCAGTTTTGTAGCATTAGCTTCAACTTGCAACATAGAAAAAAAAAACCACTGGCTGGCTATTAGCGGTAGGTGGTATATGTTCTTTGGCCATATAAGCATGATTAGCATAGCTGACTACATTCTAGTCATCTTAATTTAATATCTCAATCACATACCTTGTCTCATGTCTGCTGCTCGTGCATGATGTGGCTGGATACTTTCTGCCAAGATGCTTTAACATCAACATTCTGCTGTTATGGTATGCTAGCTCGGCTTGACAATGTACACACTGCAGTGTTTTCCTTCAATTTGAGCTAGAAATGATCCCAGACTTGATCCTTTTTTTAATTTTCTCTGAGTTTTGTCATTTTTTTCCCATCACTCTATCACTTCTTTCCCTGTTCCGCTGAATGCATGATCCCATGTCTTGTTTACATAGCATGACCAGAAGAAATTCATACCGGAAGTAGGTCATATAGACCGGAAATGCTGCGTTAAACGAAGTCTTGAATCATAGATTTTGAATCAAGGATTTTTTTTGTAATTGAGTTATTTTAATTATTTGAATAATCATTGCAGCCCTAATATACAGTGGGGCAAAAAAAGTATTCAGTCAGCCACCAATTGTGCAAGTTCTCCCACTTAAAAGATGAGAGAGGTCTCCAATTTTCATCATAGGTATACCTCAACTATGAGAGACAAAATGAGAAAAATAATCCAGAAAATCACATTGTCTGATTTTTAGAGAATTTATTTGCAAATTGAGAACTTGCACAATTGGTGGCTGACTAAATACTTTTTTCCCCCACTGTATATAATATTAGAATGTGTTCCGTCCAGACCCAAAGCCTTTTCGATACCATTTAGGGGAAAAAAAAAACACGTTTGTTTCGTTTTAATGGAAGAAAAAAAAAAAGGAACTCAAATGCTGCCAGCTGGACAGTTAATGGCATTAGGACAGCACTGGATGGAGTGAGGTCTGAGGTTCCATCAAACCAGGGTAGAATGCAGCGGACGGCTGCACCCGACTCTCCTCACCAAGAGCCAGACGAGATTTCTCCAAGACCAATACAAGAAAAACAAAGGAGAGCACTTGCCTGAACTCGAGCTCCACCACCGTCCAGGACTCCATCGAGCCCTATGGAAGTCCAGTTCCGACGCTGCTGCGGCAGCCCCCGCAGCAGGCTTGGTGGTGAATGCAGTCTCAATGGCCCCAGTCGAAGTGACCCACGCAGGAGACTCGTCTGGAGTGGCAGCTGGGGTTTGGTTCACTGTTGGCGCTACACTCTGCGTAGCCAAAGCCAGGGGACGCTCTGTCGCCGGCGCAGGCCTCGGGTTGCAGGAAGCACTTCCCCTCCGTCCGTAGTGTTGCTGCGGGGCTGTACTCAGATCCTCCAGTGTTGAAGGCTCCTCCAACGTCCAGCGGCTCTGTTCTGGGGCCGGCGAACACTCAGGGGACAGCAGGAGGAGACACGGAGAGGGCAGGTTAAAAATTGATAATTGCAGCAGGTGGTGAGAGCTCAGGGGATTGCATACCCTGAGCTCGTAGATTGCAGATCATGTTGTAGATTGCATTCTACGACACGGTGGTGGCATCAGCCATCACTTTTGGAGTGGTCTGCTGGGGCAGTGGCATTACAGCAGCCGATAGGAAGAGACTGAACAAACTGATCAAGAAAGCTAGCTCTGTCCTGGGGCAGCGCCCTGACCCAGTGGAGGAGATAGGAGAGAGAAGGATGGTGGCTAAACTGTCATCTCTGCTGGAGTCCGAGTCCCACCCTGTGCAGGACATACTGAATGCACTGAGGAGCTCATTTAGCAGCAGACTACATCATCCTAGGTGCGCAACCGAGAGGTTTTGGAGGTCCTTCCTACCTACGGCTGTCAGACTGTATAACCTAAGCAGGGCTGCTCGCAGAGATAGCAAAAAAACGTGACGACCTAATAGTATTGAATGCAAAAGACGCAATAGACTTACACAATGGTCCTCTCCAGTATATACAACTAGGACAATATCAGTCGCTACAGAGGGTGACAATATGTATGGGTACATATTCATACTATGTAGGATAACTAAGTAGACGGTTATGCTGTTTATTCCATCTTGCTACAATGCTCCGCACTTTGTATATATATTTATATATTTATGTGTATGCACTGTATGTATATCCACTGCTCTTATTTATATCTTCCGTATCTTCTTAATTATTGCTCTGAGTGTTGCTATCCCTGTGCTGTTGCAATCCTGAAATTTCCCCATTGTGGGACTAATAAAGGCTTATCTTATCTTACCCTGAGCCTCACTACTGGGAATCAGGCAAGGCATATCATCATAAAATGAAGTGCAATAAAATGACACTTGCCTGTTATCCCGGAGTTTGTTTCCTGCTGCAATGGGCGTAGCATCATCCCTCTCCGTGACTACGGTGGAGATGTGCCCCTCTGAGGATTGTGGAGGAGCAGCCCCAGGAGACACGAAGGCTGATGGGACTGGGGGGGAGCACCGTCGACCTCTCGGCAGCGGAAGAAGGCGCCCAGGAGGCGGGAGTATTCCTTTGGCGGTCTGGAGCTGGATGATGCTGGATTTGTGGAGTTGGCAACCCGGGAGAGGAGAAGGACATCTGCTGCAGAGAGCGCTTCCGCTGTGGCTTCGGTCTTGCTGGGGGCGGCCCTATCCTCAACCCGGGAAAAGACCGCTGGAGCGAGGAGACTGTGGACAGCAATCCTGCGTATTGTGGGTATTTCCATAGGCCGGGGTGTGCCTCCAGGATACCCACCACTCCATTTAAGCTCTCCCAGGTCTTTTTGGGTCCGCGGGTGGCGAGAGCTTCATCCATAAACTTTGGATAAAGTCAGCCGCCCACTCCTCCTCCAGGCTCGGGGACCCCGCTGTCGAGCTTCCTTGATTGGGTGGATGCCGGCGCATCGGGGACATGATTAGCTTAAAAAAAAAAAAAAAAAAAAAAAAGAGTGAGTGAGTGAAAAGAAAAACAAAAAACTGCAAACTCACAGCTGCTGGTGCCCGCACTGGCAGCACCCTTCTGTCATAATCGCCCCTCAAGGCGGGGGAAAAAAGGCTCCAAGCGCAAGCTGTGAGTTTGCAAAATTTATTGAAAGAACAAAACTGAATAAGAAAAAACTTGTGGAGAGAAAGAAACACAGGTCAGCGAGGATAGCTAAGGCTAAGGCGAGGCCATCACCGGCTAAACCTGGAGACTAAGCTCGAACAACAGGTAAGCAAAAATAGCCAAGCTAAGGCGAGGGCATCCAGCTAAACCTGGAGACGAATAGTAAAACACGTAGCACAGAAACAAATGACTTACGTGTATGGTTAAAGTGCTCAAAGTTGCAAGTTGGGTAGTTAGTAGTTGAAGTTGAAGTGGGGTGCTGCGCTAAACAAACGTGCACAGCCCCTTAAATAGGGATAAGAACCTATTAATGTGGAGGATGGAGGTGATCTTCCTCCTTCACCGTTCTCTGTCCCACCTGGAGAAGCCCGGGAATATGGTGAGGATCATGTTCTTTGACTTCTCCAGTGCTTTCAACACCATCCAACCGATGATCCTGAAGGACAAGCTGCTGCGCGCAGGGGTGGACCAGCACCTGTCATCATGGATCCTGGACTACCTCACGAACCGGCCTCAGTTTGTGAGAACCCGGGACTGTGTGTCCGACACGATCATCAGTAGCACGGGGGCCCCCCAGGGAACGGTGCTGGCTCCCTTCCTGTTCACTCTTTATACTGCGGACTTCTCACACAACACAACACACTGCCATCTACAGAAGTTCTCTGATGACTCTACGATCGTTGGCCTCATCTCCAATGGAGATGAAGCTGAGTACAGAGGGCTTATCCAGGACTTCGTGGACTGGTGCCATCGGAACTGCCTCCAGATCAACGCGAGGAAAACTAAGGAGCTGGTGGTGGACTGCCGCAGGCATGGGCAGCCCCTCACAGTACCAGTAAATATACAGGGAACAGACATCGAGATGGTGACATCCTATAAGTACCTGGGTATTCATCTGAACAATAAACTAGACTGGTCACACAATACTGATGCACTCTACAAGAAGGGACAGCGCAGGCTGTTCCTGCTGAGGAGACTCAGGTCTTTTGGTGTACAAGGGGCGCTGCTGAAGTCATTCTATGACACGGTGGTGGCATCAGCCATCACTTTTGGAGTGGTCTGCTGGGGCAGTGGCATTACTGCAGCCGATAGGAAGAGACTGAACAAACTGATTAAGAAAGCTAGCTCTGTCCTGGGGCAGCGCCTTGATCCGATGGAGGAGATAGGAGAGAGAAGGACGGTGGCTAAACTGTCATCTCTGCTGGAGTCCGAGTTCCACCCTATGCAGGACATACTGAATGCACTGAGGAGCTCATTTAGCAGCAGACTACATCATCCCAGGTGCACAACCGAGAGGTTTCGTAGGTCCTTCCTACCAACGGCTGTCAGACTGTACAACCTAAGCAGGGCTGCTCGCAGAGATAGCAAAAAAGACGTAACAAACTAATAGTTTTTTGAATGCAGAAGATGCAATAGACTTACACAGTGGTCCTCTCCGGCATACAACTAGGAGCATGCCGGTCGCTATGGAGGGTGAGAGTGTGTATGGGCACATAATCATACCATGCAGGATAGCTGGGTAGACGGTTATGCTGTTTCATTCCATCTAGCGGCAATGCTCTGCACTGTGTGTGTTTATATATTTGCATATTTGTTCCGTCTAGCTGCAATGCTCCGTACTGTGGGTGTTTATATATTTATATATCTACATGTTATTCCATCTAGCTACATTGCTCCGCACTGTGTGTGTTTATATACTTGCATATTTATTCCACCTAGCTGCAATGCTCCGTACTGTGGGTGTTTATATATTTACATATTTATTCCATCTAGCTACAATGCTCTGCACTGTGTGTTCATATATTCATATATTTATTCCATCCAGCTACAATGCTCTGCACTGTGTGTCTGTGTGTGTGTGTATATATATATATTTTATAGTAATACGTACATATGTTTATTAGCTGCTCTTGCTTGCTTGTTTTTTTTTTTCTTGCCTTCTGATTGTTGCTCTGAGTGTTGCTATCCCTGTGCTGTTGCAATCCTGGAATTTCCCCGTTGTGGGACTAATAAAGGCTTATCTTATCTTATCTTATCTTAACACAACAAACAGCAGGTGTGGTTACCTGAATGGGCAGGAGAAAGAGATGATACATGATTGGGATCAGCTGAGGCAGTGAGAGGGAGGCAGACCCACACTGACAGCTGACAGGGCACGCCCATACGAAGCTTCACGCCCCTGACAGCTATCAACAGTAAAAAGGATCATGCTGGGATATAAAGAATAAAAATAACATGTCAAAGTAAAATTATAAAGAAGTACAAAAAATAAAATTATAACATAAACACAAACAGAAAAATGGGAAGTAGACAATAATACATTAACCCAAAAAGCATAAAATGCAACAGATGAGTAAATGAGCAGAAAAAGCCGTGAGACCGAGTCTGGTGAGATCTCCAGACTCAGCTCATGACGTCAGGGACCCTAAAGGGGCCTACCAGCTCCCTCCCCATGATTCCAGCCCAAAACACCACTCCGCCACCCCCTTGCTGACGTTGCAGCCTTGTTGGGACATGGTGGCCATCCACCAGCCATCCACTACTCCATCCATCTGGACCATCCAGGGTTGCACGACACTCATTAGTAAACAAGACTGTTTGAAAATTAATCTTCATGTATTTCTGGCCCACTGCAGTGGTTTCTGCTTGTGAGCATTGGTTGGGGTGGCTGAATAGTAGGTTTATGCACAACTGCAATCCTCTGGAGGATCCTACACCTTGAGGTTCGTGGGACTCCAGAGGCACCAGCAGCTTCAAATACCTGTTTGCTGCTTTGTAATGGCATTTTAGCAGCTGCTCTCTTAATCCGATGAATTTGTCTGGCAGAAACCTTCCTCATTATTCCTTTATTTGCATGAACCCGTTTGTGCTCTGAATCACCCACAGATTTCTTCACAGTATGATGATCACGCTTAAGTTTTCGTGAAATATCTAATGTTTTCATACCTTGTCCAAGGCATTGCACTATTTGACGCTTTTTGGCAGCAGAGGGATTCTTTTTCTTTCCCATATTGCTTGAAACCTGTGGCATGCTTAATAATGTGGAACATCCTTCTTAAGTAGTTTACCTTTGTTTGGGCTCACCTGGCAAACTAATTATGACAGGTGTCTGAGCTTGATATCAGTGATCCAAAGAGCCCTGAGATACAATACCATCCATGAGTTTGCTCATCCATGAGTATGCTCTCTGCCATGTCTTGTAGGCTCTGTGAGGTCCTGGCCTCTTTCCTTTCATCCTGCACTGCATGAATGAAGCTCACAGACTTGTTACCAGCTCTAACCATGTACTTATAATAGATATCAAGTTGGAGTCTGCAACAAGTCCGCGAGTGTTTTTGTTCACGTCTTTGTTGAGTTCACACAGGCCAATTTGTAGTAGAGAGCCTAAGTCATGCCCCCTCTATGTCTGCATAAGGGACCTTAAATCGCAAAAAAAATCTCCATTGAAGTGAATGGCAAGAGAGAAATTATCTTTCGATCCCAGTCAAATTTTGCTATGCGTTACAGATGTTTCAGTTTAAAAGAAAAACCTTAGTTTCTTAGGGCCACCAGCTCCTTTCATTTATCCCTCTCGGCAGCGAGAGACTTGGCACCAGCGAGGTTCAAGGTGACAGAACTGAGATCTTTCTGGAGTGTCCTCCTTCAGGTGTGCTTCAGTCTGCCAACCTTCCTGCTACCAGCTGAGTTGAAGTCAGCCACCACATGTGCCGCAGGTCGTTTTTCCAGTAGACGGAGATGTCCCAAAGAAGAGTCTTCTTTCAATTCAATTCAATTCAACTTTATTTATATAGCGCCATTTCACAACAACAGTCATCTCATAGCACTTTCAACTGTAGGGGGGACCCCCACAGTTGCAGAAAGACCCCAGCAATCAGGCGAGCCCCTGTGAGCAAGCACTTGGCGACGGTGGAGAGGAAAATCTCCCTTTTAACAGGAAGAAACCTCCAGCAGAACCAGGCTCAGGGAGGGGCAGTCATCTGCTGCGACTGGCTGGGGGGTGAGGGGACAGAGAAGATGAAAAGAACAGACATGTAGAGAGCAAACAGCACGATGGGGACTCAATCTATGGGAGAGAACAAACAGATGTTAATGACCAGCAAAGAAAAATATTTCATTGAGAGTGAAGAAAGGAGTGAGGCCCAGTGCATTATTGGAGGTCCCACAGCTGACTAAACCTATTAGCAGCATGACTAAGGGAGGGTTCAGAAACACATGATCCCTCCCTAATTGTAGGCTATATCAAAAAGATAGGTTTTAACCCTGTTCTTAAAAACAGAGATCGAGTCTGACTCCCGAATCCAGATTGGCAGCTGGTTCCACAGGAGAGGAGCTTGATAACTGAAGGCTCTGCCTCCCATTGTACTTTTGGAGATTCTAGGTATTACAAGTAATCCTGCATTTTGGGAGCGTAGTGCTCTGTTAGGATAATACGGCAGTATCAGATCTTTTAAATAAAAAGGAGCCTGATTGTTTAGAGCTTTGTAAGTAAGAAGAAGGATTTTAAACTTAATTCTAAACTCTATGGGAAGCCAGTGAAGGGAGACCAGAACCGGAGAGATATGATCTCTCTTTCTAGTACCTCTTAAAACTCTTGCTGCAGCATTTTGGATCAGCTGAAGACTTTTTAAAGATGTTTTAGGACAGCCTGATAATAAAGAATTACAATAATCTAATCTCGAGCTAACAAAAGCGTGGATCAGTTTCTCAGCATCACTCTTGAGACAAGATGCTCCTAATCTTGGCAATATTACGCAAATGATAGAAGGCAGTCTTAGAAACAAAAAATATGTGAATTGAAGGACAGATCTTGATCAAAAATAATTCCAAGGTTCCTCACAGAGCTATTAAGAGAAAGAGTAACTGCATCCAAACTGAAAGTTTGATCTGGAAAGGTATTTCTAAGGTTTCTTGGACCAACAAGAATGACTTCAGTCTTATCAGAATTTAATAGCAGGAAATTACAAGTCATCCAAGCTTTGATTTCCTTAAGACAGGCTTCCAACTTGGCTAATTGATTACTATCATCTGCCTTCATTGACAGGTATAATTGTGTATCATCTGCATAACAATGAAAATGTATTAAGTGCTTTCTAATAATGTTGCCTAACGGAAGCATATATAAACTAAAAAGAGTTGGGCCTAGCACAGATCCCTGTGGAACTCCATGACTAAGCTTTGAGTTGAAAGAAAACTCATTATTGACATGAACAAACTGGAACCTATCAGATAAATAAGATCTAAACCACTGCAACGAAGTTCCATTAAGTCCAACATAGTGTTCTAATCTATCAAGTAGTATATTATGATCAATGGTATCAAAAGCTGCACTAAGGTCTAAAAGGACAAGTACAGAAACCAGTCCATTATCATATGTGATGAGGAGGTCATTCGTGACCTTCGCTAAGGCTGTTTCAGTACTATGATGGATTCTAAACCCAGATTGAAACTCTTCAAGTAAACCATTTCCCTGCAGGTGGTCAAATAATTGCGTAGCAACAACTCTGTCTAAGATTTTTGAAATGAAAGGGAGATTAGAGATTGGTCTATAGTTAGCTAAAGCTCCTGGATCTAGCGTTGGCTTTTTGAGTAAGGGTTTAATTACAGCCGTTTTAAAAGCCTGCGGTACATGGCCTAAAGTTAATGAAGAATTGATTATATGAAGAATAAAGCTACCAATAAGTGGGAAGACTTTTTAAAATAACCTGGTAGGAATAGGGTCTAAAAGACAAGTGGAAGGCTTGGATGAGGAAATTATTTTGTCTAACTCTAAAAGGTCGATTGGAGTAAACTCATCCAAACAGATACCAGTTAAAGGAGTTGTAGTAGTTACTGTATTTAAGTTAACTGTGGGAAGAATCTGATTGATTTTTATCTCTGATAGATGAAAATTTATTATTGAAAAAGTTCATAAATTCCTGACTAGTAAGCTCTAATGGAATGCTAGGATTGACAGAGTCCTGACTCTTTGTCAACCTGGCTACAGTGCTGAAAAGAAACCTGGGATTATTCTTGTTCTCTTCTATTAATGCAGAATAATAAGTTGTTCTAGCTTTTCTAAGAGATTTTTTATAAATTAAAAGATGATTTCTCCAAGCTAAATAGATTTCATCTAAATTAGTGGAGCGCCATATTCTTTCTAATTGACGAGTCTTCTGTTTTAAGCTACGAGTTTCTGTGTTGAACCAAGGAGTTAGAAATCTCTGATTAGACTTTTTCTTTTTTAAGGGGGCCACCAAGTCTAGAGTCTGATGCAGAGAAGCTGTAACACTATCCACCATGCTATCAATTACAGAAGGAGCAAGCTGTCAATAGCTTATTTCCGTTGTGTTGCCACATGGCATAGAGGAAACAATCTGCATAAATTTGGTAACAGCATCATCTGAGAGGCATCTACTGTAGTAATATTTTTCTTTAGGACTGCAGTGGCTCAGGAGGTAGAGCAGGTCGTCCAATAACCACATGGTCGGCGGTTCGAATCCCGCTCTCCCCAGATATCCTGCCGTTGTGTCCCTGGGCAAGACACTTCACCCCAATTGCCCCTGGTGGGTCTGGAAGCGCCATGTTAGGCAGCATGCCACCATCAGTGTGTGAATGTGTGTGTGAATGGGTGGATAGCAGGATCTGTAAAGCGCTTTGGTCATCAAGAGATGAGAATAAAAGCGCTATGTAAGTGAGTGCCATTTACCATTTTAGGAGCCACATAGTCAGAAATGGTAAAATCAAAGGTTAACAGACAATGGTCTGACAGTACAGGGTTATGAGGAGACACTACCAGATTTTCTATTTCTATGCCATTTGTCAGAACAAGGTCCAACGTATGGTGGAGATAATGACTAGAATTTCCTACTTTCTGAGAAAACCCAATCGAGTCTAATATTGAATTAAATGCCACATTAAGGCAGTCACTATCTACATTTACATGTATATGTTATGGGTTCCGGTTCCGCCGGACCGGTGGCGCCACACGAGTAGGCTGCCCGTTGCAACAGCCTTTTTTTTATCTTCCTTCTTCTTTCTACACGCACGGACGGATCGCCCCGGGGGTCTCCCGGGTCGGCGGACGGAGCCACGGTTTGCAGCGGGAGACGCTACAGCGGGGAGGAGCTAGTGCTAGCTAGCACTTGGCCGCCGCCCGGTGCTAATGGGAAACTCGACATACCGGGAGCTGTAGCGAAAACGACGCGGGTGCCGGGCTGGCGTTTAGGCGGCGTGCAAGAAATATAAGACAGAATAATAAAGAGCGATGGCAAGAACCAAGTAGACCGCCCATAAAATCTACTGGAGGAAGAAGCCCCCCAGGAGACAGCTAGCCACCAGGGCTGCTCGGAGAGGCGCTCCGGCCACCGGCAGAGTGAAGAGGCCTCGCCGTCACAGGCCCGTGGCTCTGAGAGAGATCCGTCGCTGCCAGAAATCCACGGAGCTGCTCATCCGTAAGCTGCCCGCCCAGCGCCTGGTGAGGGAGATCGCTCAGGACTTCAAGACCGTCCTGCGTTTCCTGAGCTTCGCCGTCATGGCTCTGCAGGAGACCAGCGAGGCCCACCTGGTGGTCTCTTCTTCGCTAAGGGGGTCACCATCATGCCCAAAGACATCCAGCTGGCCCGCCGCATTCGCGGAGAGAGAGCTTAGACTTTCTGCTGCACATTCACCAACCAACCATAATGCTCTGCACTGTGTGTCTATATATATACATTTATAGTAATATGGACATATGTTTACTAGATGTTGTTTTTTCTTGCCTTCTGATTGTTGCTCTGAGTGTTGCTATCCCTGTGCTGTTGCAATCCTGGAATTTCCCCATTGTGGGACTAATAAAGGCTTATCTTATCTTATCTTATATTAAAGTCCCCTACTATAATTATTCTATCTAATTTCAGCACTAAATCAGCTAAGAAATCAGCAAATTCGGATAAAAATTCTGAGTAGGTTGATGGAGGACGATAAACTATGGCAAATAAAATTGGGTTTAGCCTAAAATTGCTACAGTGCCCAATACTGAGGACCAGGCCCTCAAAGGAATTATAACACGTTTTTTGCTTTACATTAACTAGTAATTTGGAATGGTAAATTGTTGCTACTCCTCCTCCACGACCAGAACTTTTGGGATTTTGACAGTTTAAATAACCAGAGGGAGTTGATTCATTTAAACCAACATAATCCTCTTCTCCTAACCAAGTCTCTGTAAGGGATATTAAATCAATCTGATGATCAATTAACAGATCATGGACTAATAGAGACTTGGGAGTTAGAGACCTAATATTTAACAAACCGCATTTAATTTTTAAATTATGAGGAGGAACAGAGGCCAAATCATTCAGCTTAGAGGCTTCATGTTCAATTTGAGTTTTACCAACTTTTTGCTTAATCACTTTGGGATGCTTATATATTATATTTTTATTTACTTTGGAGGGAGCAGACAATGATTCTCTGATGGGGAAGACAGGGGCCATCACGTAGAGATCGCTGAGGATTTACTTCACCAGCCATGACAAAATTAACTAATTTATGTTCATTATTATGTACCTGGCAAGTTAAGATGATCGAAATTCACGAAGTCAATGACTTTAATCCATCAACAGACATAAGACAAACTATAAATGTGCCAACATTTGGATTTCAAAATAAGGGAGGTTTTTCCTGCTGTCTGGTTGATGAGGAGAGTTCTAAAAAAACTGTAAATATATAGAAATATTATAACAGAAATAACGGAGTCTGATAATTTAAGTTAATTTATTTCATTAAATATAATTTTATTAATATTTTTTTTCTTTGAAATCAGAGTTAAATTATTGTTCTCTTCTGGTTCTGCAAAATTATAATCATGAGTGTAAATTAGGAAAAAAAGTCAAAATTTTACCACAATCTGTTTCAAATTTATATATATATATATACAGCTACCGTTCAAAAGTTTGGGGTCACCCAGACAATTTTGTGTTTTCCATGAAAAGTCACACTTTTATTTACCACCATGAGTTGTAAAATGAATAGAAAATATAGTCACGACATTGACAAGGTTAGAAATAATGATTTGTATTTGAAATAATAATCTTTTCCTTCAGAATTTGCTTTCGTTAAAGAATCCTCCATTTGCAGCAATTACAGCATTGCAGACCTTTGGCATTCTAGCTGTTAATTTGTTGAGGTAATCTGGAGAAATTTCACCCCACGCTTCTAGAAGCCCCTCCCACAAGTTGGATTGGCTGGATGGGCACTTCTTGCGTACCATACGGTCAAGCTACTCCCACAACAGCTCAATGGGGTTTAGATCTGGTGACTGCGCTGGCCACTGCATTACAGATAGAATACCAGCTGCCTGCTTCTTCTCTAAATAGTTCTTGCACAATTTGGAGGTGTGCTTTGGGTCATTGTCCTGTTGTAGGATGAAATTGGCTCCAATCAAGCACTGTCCACAGGGTATGGCATGGCGTTGCAAAATGGAGTGATAGCCTTCCTTATTCAAAATCCCTTTTACCCTGAATAAATCTCCCACCTTACCAGCACCAAAACAACCCCAGACCATCACGTTACCCCCACCTTGCTTGACAGATGGCGTCAGGCACTCTTCCAGCATCTTTTCAGTTGTTCTGCGTCTCACAAATGTTCTTCTGTGTGATCCAAACACCTCAAACTTCGATTCGTGCGTCCATAACACTTTTTTCCAATCTTCCTCTGTCCAATGTCTGTGTTCTTTTGCCCATATTAATCTTTTTCTTTTATTGGCCAGTCTCAGATATGGCTTTTTCTTTGCCACTCTGCCCTGAAGGCCAGCATCCCGGAGTTGCCTCTTCACTGTAGATGTTGACACTGGCGTTTTGCAGGTACTATTTAATGAAGCTGCCAGTTGAGGACCTGTGAGGCATCTATTTCTCAAACTAGAGACTCTAATGTACTTATCTTCTTGCTCAGTTGTGCAGCGGGGCCTCCCACTTCTCTTTCTACTCTGGTTAGAGACTGTTTGTGCTGTTCTCTGAAGGGAGTAGTACACACCGTTGTAGGAAATCTTCAGTTTCTTGGCAATTTCTCGCATGGAATAGCCTTCATTTCTAAGAACAAGAATAGACTGTCGAGTTTCACATGAAAGTTCTCTTTTTCTGGCCATTTTGAGCGTTTAATCGACCCCACAAATGTGATGCTCCAGATACTCAACCTGCTCAAAAGAAGGTCAGTTTTATAGCTTCTCTAACCAACTAAACTGTTTTCAGCTGTGCTAACATGATTGCACAAGGGTTTTCTAATCATCCATTAGCCTTCTGATGCAATGAGCAAACACATTGTACCATTAGAACACTGGAGTGATAGTTGATGGAAATGGGCCTCTATACACCTATGTAGATATTGCACCAAAAACCAGACATTTGCAGCTAGAATAGTCATTTACCACATTAGCAATGTATAGAGTGTATTTCTGATTAGTTTAAAGTTATCTTCATTGAAAAAAAGTGCTTTTCTTTCAAAAATAAGGAAATTTCTAAGTGACCCCAAACTTTTGAACGGTAGTGTACAGTATATGTATATATACTGTATATATACAGTATATCCATCCATCTTCTTCCACTTAATCCTTTTCGGGTTGCAGGGGGGCTGGAACCTATCCCAGCATCTTTGGGCGAGAGGCAGGGTACACCCTGGACAGATCGCCAGTCCATCGCAGAGCCAACACAGACAGACAGACAACCATTCACTCTCACAATCATACCTAAGGACAATTTAGAATCCCCAGTTTGATGCCACTTAACCTAACTTGCATGTTTTTGGCATGTGGGAGGAAACCGGAGAAATCCCGGCGTAAACCCACGCAGACACGGGGAGAACATGCAGATTCCACACACATTACTGTTGGTCGGGGGCTGGGATCGAACCCAGGATCCCCCAGCCAAGGGTGAGTTGCTGTGCTGCCGCAGTGCTAACCACTCCGCCACCGCGCTCCCCATAATATATATATATATATATATACAGTATATATATATATATATATATATATATATATATATATATATATATATATATATATATATATATATATATATATATATATATATATACACACACACACACACACACACACACACACACACACACACACACTACCGTTCAAAAGTTTGGGGTCACCCAGACAATTATTTTGTGTTTTCCATGAAAAGTCACACTTATTTACCACCATGAGTTGTAAAATGAATAGAAAATATAGTCAAGACATTGACAAGGTTAGAAATAATGATTTATATTTGATATAATAATTTTTTCCTTCAAACTTTGCTTTCGTCAAAGAATCCTCCATTTGCAGCAATTACAGCATTGCAGACCTTACATGATTGCACAAGGGTTTTCTAATCATCCATTAGCCTTCTGACGCAATGAGCAAACACACTGTACCATTAGAACACTGGAGTGATAGTTGCTGGAAATGGGCCTCTATACACCTATGTAGATATTGCACCAAAAACCTGACATTTGCAGCTAGAATAGTCATTTACCACATTAGCAATGTATAGAGTGTATTTCTGATTAGTTTAAAGTTATCTTCATTGAAAAAAAGTGCTTTTCTTTCAAAAATAAGGAAATTTCTAAGTGACCCCAAACTTTTGAATGGTAGTATATATATATATACTGTATATATATATATGTGTGTGTGTGTGTGTGTGTATATACAGTATGTATATGTGTGTGTGTGTGTGTGTATGTATATATGTATGTGTGTATATACAGTGTATATATATACTGTATATATATACGTATATACTGTATATATACTGTATGTGTGTGTGTGTATGTATATGTATGTGTGTATATACGTATATATATATATATAAATAGATAGATGAAAATTTGCTCAAATAATCCACAAATTTATAATGAAGTCTCAAATATACAAGAAAAGTCATAATTTTACAAGAGAACATTACAAATTAGGAAATTGGTTGCAAATTTAGATAAAAGTAGAAAACTATAAGAAAATTGTTATAAAATTTTTGGGAAAAACCTCATACCTTCAAGACTGAAGTCATTACTCAAGTTTTTAAGCGGGTGCTTTTTGTACCCTTAACTCAACTAGTAATTTTTGGTTGTCTACTTTTAATTATTTATTTCATAGCAGTGCTTTTACATAAGTAGAATTTCTGGCTACTATACCCACCTCTGATCATATAATTTTAGTATGCATGAGTAAATTACTATTATGAATGTTTTTCCCCTTTTCTTTCCTACTCTTTCACAATGGGGAAAAAAGAAACGCAAGAATAAAAATAGAAAAAAATACATATATTTTTGTCATTTATGTAAACCCTGACAAAAAAAATCCTGCACAACAAAACGTGACATTTGGTATTTTCTAACCTGTTTGTATACCACCATAGATGGAGAGAGAACCTGAATTAGAGAGGGAAAGATGAGACAGACAAGATGAGCCAAAGAGAGGAAGGTGTTCAGGCAGATGGTCCAGAAGAGGTGAGAGCAGAGAAAGGAGAGAAGAATGACACCAGTAAAAAGTCCAAACACAGGACTTCAGGGTGGGACCCCAACTGGCCCAGTATTCTAAGATTCAAGCCTTGGTTGTACAATGCTTCATATATTAAGTTCCATATGCAAAGTTACTGTGCAAAATTTAAAAAAAAAAAAAAGAAATAAATAGTATAAAATTAACATATTGTGGTTACAATAGTGTCATGTCCCCAACCCCCCCCCCCCTCGAAAAATATGTTGCCACCCTGTCAAGGTCTTTAAGCCAGAGGAAACACTGTGTATACATCAACATTTGCAACCCTGTCACAGTAACTAATGTACAGGATTTTTCTCAATCATTGTGTATGGAATATGTCCACTAGGTTTTTTTATTTTCACCATTTTTCTCCAGGTCTCTGAGGTGTACAGGGTTCTAGATAACACAAGTGACTTGTACAACTTGAGTTTGACATCCAAAGCCAGTTTGTCCTGCCAGATCATGTTCAGCCTTCTGAAGCATTGAATGCCTTTTGCTATTGTAGATCTAACATCTTTTTTTGAGTCTCTATTGCTGGCTATGATGCTTCCCAGGTAGGTGAAGTTGTCTACCTGTTTGAGTGCGTTGTCGTGCATCACGTCCTGTGTCTGTTGGAAATCTCCTGCAAACATGCTTTTTTCCTTGCTGGTTCTGAGACCCACCTTGCCTGCAAAAAATGCCAGGGTGTTTGTCAGCACCTGCATACCAATGTCGTTGCTTGTTAATAAGGCAATGTCATCTGCAAAATCTAGATCGAGCAATCTTCCTTTGTTGAATGGTATACCCGCTCCTGTTTCTTCACACTTCCTCATCAACCAATCGATGACAAGAATGATCAAGAAAGGAGACAAGACGCACCCTTGCCTTACACCAGTTGTCACAAGGAAGGGTTCTGATGGTCCAGAATCTGTTCTGACAGTGCATGGAGCATTCTCATACATGTTCCTGATGATATTGCAAAACTTAGGTGGAATGCTGTAATGCCTCATGATGATCTATAATGGCTCTTGGTGCACTGAATCAAAGGCTTTCTTAAAATCGATGAAGTTGGTGACCAGCTTGTTCTGAAATTCCAATATTTGCTCAGCAGTCACGCTCAAGTTAAGTATTTGTTCACTACATGATCTTCCAGATCGAAAACCAGTTTGTTGTTCTCTCAATTCATGGTCAAGAACTTCCCTGATTTGTGTGAGTAGTATGCAACCAAGAGCCTTGTTTGTCATGGAGAGCAGTGTTATTCCTCTCCAGTTATTGCATTTTCTAAGGTTTCCTTTTTTTGGCAGTTTTACAATTTCTCCTAGTTTACAACTATCTGAGATAGTTTCAGTTTCTAGGATCTGGTTAAAGAGGCTGGTTAGTTGAGGAGTCGGTGCTTGAGGCATATTTGAGAAGTTCCAGTGGTATTTCGTCAGGACCGGCTGGCTGCCTTGTTGTTTGACGGTTTCTTCAGAGCTGTCCTGACCTCAGTTTCAGTAATAGGTTCTGTGCTGATGTTGATGTCGTAGACGTCAGACGGCACTTCTTCCTCCATGATTGGGTCATCCGGTGTGGGTTGGCTTAACACTTCACTGAAATGTTCACGCGATCTTTGTTCTTATTCTTCTAGGGTTTGAAGTGTGGCACCCTTATTCTTCTAGGGTTTGAAGTGTGGCACCATTTTTAGCCACAATCGGAACTATTTTGCTGGTGTTGGCTGAAGACAGTTGTTTGACAAGTTGATAAAGCATCCTGCTGTCATTCTTTCTCGCTGCATTTTCAGCGGCAGTTGTAAGGCTTTCGAACCACACCCGCTTGTCTTTCTTGCATGATCTTTTTACCATTTTATCAATGTTCTTTTACCTTTGCGTATTTACCTTAGATGGTTTTATTTCTCTGTTTAGTAACTTTGCTCGTCTTCTGTCATCGATGAGCTTCCATGATTCATTGTTGATCCATTGTTCGGGCCTTTTTCTTCTTACGTACCCGATCGTATTCTCCGCTGCTGCTTGGATGCAGTTCCTGATGTTCTCAAACTGTTCATTGATGTCGCCAGAATCATCCACAAGTGCTGAGAACTTGTTAATTAGTTCGAGGTTGAATTCTGCTTGTTGGTGGGGATCCTTTCACTTCAACACATTGAACTTTTTTCCTTCCTACGGATTTCTTAGGAGCTGTCAGTTTCACTTTCAGTTTGGCTATAAGGAGGTGGTGGTCACTGCCTATTTCAGTACCCCGGTACATTGTAACATATCCGAGAGTAGTATTCCACCTCCTAGAGATGCAGGTATAGTCTATCTCGAATTTAGTTATCCCATTTGGTGATGTCCAGGTAATTTTGTGGATCTGTTTGTGTTTGAAGAAGGTGTTAATGATGTTGAGTCCTTCAGTGTTGCACAATGACATGAGTCTCTCTCCATTGTCGTTATGAACAGAAGCTGAGCGCGAAAGGACGATGGTGTCTTTGAAACTGGTTCGATCTGGAGAAATATGAGCATTGAAGTCACCTAGCAGTATCTTGATATCATGACTAGGGATGTTGTTGGGACATTGTTGAAGTTGGTCGTAGAATGCATCTTTGACATTGATATCCACAACTTCTGTTGGAGCATACGTTTGGATGATGGTCATTTTACAGAACCCTGTCTGGAACCTTGCCATGATAATTCACTCTGAGATGGGGTTCTACACAAAAGAGCAATATTTAGTTTTTGTGAAACCGCTTGGAGGACTACAGTGGGGCAAAAAAGTATTTAGTCAGCCACCAATTGTGCAAGTTCTCCCACTTAAAACATGAGAGAGGTCTCCAATTTTCATCATAGGTATACCTCAACTATGAGAGACAAAATGAGGGAAAAAAAATCCAGAAAATCACACTGAAGGATTTTTAATGAATTAATTGGTAAATTCCTCAGTAAAATAAGTATTTGGTCACCTACAAACAAGCAAGATTTCTGGCTCTCACAGACCTGTAACTTCTTCTTTAAGAGGCTCCTCTGTCCTCCACTCGTTACCTGTATTAATGGCACCTGTTTGAACTCGTTATCAGTATAAAAGACACCTGTCCACAACCTCAAACAGTCAGACTCCAAACTCCACTATGGCCAAGACCAAAGAGCTGTCAAAGGACACCAGAAACAAAATTGTAGACCTGCACCAGGCTGGGAAGACTGAATCTGCAATAGGCAAGCAGCTTGGTGTGAAGAAATCAACTGTGGGAGCAATTATTAGAAAATGGAAGACATACAAGACCACTGATAATCTCCCTCGATCTGGGGCTCCACGCAAGATCTCACCCCGTGGGGTCAAAATGATCACGAGAACGGTGAGCAAAAATCCCAGAACCACATGGGGGGACCTAGTGAATGACCTGCAGAGAGCTGGGACCAAAGTAACAAAGACTACATCAGTAACACACTACGCCGCCAGGGACTCAAATCCTGCAGTGCCAGACGTGTCCCCCTGCTTAAGCCAGTACATGTCCAGGCCCATCTGAAGTTTGCTAGAGAGCATTTGGATGATCCAGAAGAGGACTGGGAGAATGTCATATGGTCAGATGAAACCAAAATAGAACTTTTTGGTAAAAACTCAACTTGTCGTGTTTGGAGGAGAAAGAACACCATACCTACTGTGAAGCATGGGGGTGGAAACATCATACTTTGGGGCTGTTTTTCTGCAAAGGGACCAGGACGACTGATCCGTGTAAAGGAAAGAATGAATGGGGCCATGCATCGTGAGATTTTGAGTGAAAACCTCCTTCCACCAGCAAGGGCATTGAAGATGAAACGTGGCTGGGTCTTTCAGCATGACAATGATCCCAAACACACCGCCCGGGCAACGAATGAGTGGCATCGTAAGAAACATTTCAAGGTCCTGGAGTGGCCTAGCCAGTCTCCAGATCTCAACCCCATAGAAAATCTTTGGAGGGAGTTGAAAGTCCGTGTTGCCCAGCGACAGCCCCAAAACATCACTGCTCTAGAGGCGATCTGAATGGAGGAATGGGCCAAAATACCAGCAACTGTGTGTGAAAACTTACAGAAAACGTTTGACCTCCGTCATTGCCAACAAAGTGTATATAACAAAGTATTGAGATGAACTTTTGTTATTGACCAAATACTTATTTTTACCAAGGAATTTACCAATTAATTCATTAAAAATCCTTCACTGTGATTTTCTGGATTTTTTTTTCTTTATTTTGTCTCTCATAGTTGAGGTATACCTATGATGAAAATTGAAGACCTCTCTCCTCTTTTAAGTGGGAGAACTTGCACAGTTGGTGGCTGACTAAATACTTTTTTACCCCACTGTACATCTACTTGTCTTGGACTATAGATGTCATCAAACAGGATTATGGTGGTTTCTAGCGGAGTGATGGCCTAGTTGATAGAGCATCTGCCCCACACCCGGGAGGATGGGGGTTCAAGTCCTGGCTGGGTCATACCAAAGACCATATAAAAATGGAACTTCCCGCCTTCTAGCTTGGTGCTCAGCATAATAGAATGGGGGAAGGAGAAGTTGTTTGTGGCGGCGCCTTGCATGGCAGGGACCCCTCTGATTCTACATGTGATTAACATTGTAGATAGGAGAAACGTAATTTCATTCTACTGTATATGTGATTGGCTGTATGGACTGAATGGCAGTAGAAATGACTTCGTCTTCTCTCATAGCTCACCTCCTGTTTTCTGACCGATGAAAGAAGGATCCAAAGAAGAGAAAAACAACATATAGTGGTGTGAAAAAGTGTTTGCCCCCTTCCTGATTTCTCATTTTTTTGTATGTTTGTCACACTTAAATGTTTCAGATCATCAAACGAATTTAAACATCAGACAAACATAACACATATTTAAGTGATTTCTTGATTGAGAACAGGTGTGGCAGTAGTCATTCCTGGGTGTGGCTAGAGAAGTTGAACTTGGCTTTCCAAAGATGTGATAAACCACAGTTAATTAAAAAAAAAAAAAAAAAAAACAACTTCCGGCGCCACACGAGTCGGCTGCCTTTTGCAACAGCGGCTCAATTCTGAGTTTTTTTCTTTCTTTCTTTACACACTTTATACATCACGGACACACAGATCGCCCCAAAATGCCTCCCGAGCCGGCGGACGGAGCCACTGTTTACAGCAGAAGACGGTACAGCAGGGAACAGCTGCTTGCACTTAATCGCCACTCGGTGCTGACGAAAAAACTCGACGTACCGAGAGAAATAAGGCGAAAACGACGTGGTTGTCGGGCTGGTGTTAGACGGCGGACAAGGAGTATCAGGTACAGTCCCACCTTCCCATCTGTTATTATGGGGAATGTACGCTCTATACTGGGAAAGGTAGATGAGCTAGCGGCTATCTGCCGCTACGATAGCACATACCGGGAGTGCTCTCTCCTTTTGTTTACTGAGACGTGGCTAACTGAACTAGCAGCAGATGCTAACATTGAGCTGGAGGGTTTCCACATGATACGGGCAGACCGAACACCAGACAGTGGCAAAGCAAGGGGCGGTGGAGTGATAATGTATGTTAACAACAACTGGTGCAGACCGGGACATATCACTGTTCAACAAACGTCACTGCAGCAAAGACATTGAGTTGCTAGCTGTTAGCATGCGGCCTACATATCTCCCGAGAGAACACTCACACGTGATCTGCATTGTTATTTATGCAAATCCAACGGCGAACGCTGGGACAGCGCGTGACGTCATCCATTCAGTAACCAGCAGGCTGCAGACAGAACACCCAGATGCTCTTCTCCTCATCTCAGGCGATTTCAACCATGTTTCACTGTCTCCCATTCTACCCACGTTTACCCAGTATGTCACATGCCACACTAGAGACAATAAAACACTGGACTTATTCTACACAAACACTAAGGAGGCGTACACCTCATCACAACTCCCCCAACTCGGGAGATCGGATCACAACTTGGTTCATCTCCGGCCGGTGTACAAACCCCTAGTGCACAGACAACCCCCGGCCATGCGCACAGTGATGTTATGGTCTGAGGAGGCAATGGACACTCTAAAGGGCTGTTTTGAAGCCACCGCCTGGAAGCAGCTCTGCGATCCACATGGTGAGGACATCGATGGCCTCATTCACACCTTCACGGGCTACCTCAGCTTCTGTGTGGACAAATCCGTTCCCACCAAGACCATATGGTGTTGCTCAAACAACAAACCCTGGATCAACCCTGAGATAAAAACACTTCTGAGAGAGAAGAAGAGGATCTTCAGGTCGGGGAATAGGGAGATGCTGAAGTCCGTACAGAGGGAGCTGAGGAGAAAGCTCAGAGAAGGCAAGGACAGCTTCAGGAGGAAGATGGAGGACAAGCTGCAACAGAGTGACATCAGCGGGGTCTGGAGAAACCTCAAAACCATCTCTGGGCTCCAGAATACCTCCCCCCAGGCCACGGGGGGCAGGGAGTGGGCGAACAATCTGAATTTGTTTTTCAATAGGTTTGACCAACCGCCCTCCCCCCTGACTGCACAACAACCACTGCTGCCTGTAAAGACATCAAGTCCTGCTGCCCACTCCCCACTCCACCAACACCCCCCCACTCCCAACACACAGCCCCCCATCCTGACCCTGACCAGGACCCAGGTGAGGACGGAGCTGAGGAAGATCAAGGCGAGGAAGGCGTTGGGACCGGACGGCATCAGCGCAAAGCTCCTCAAGTCCTGTGCAGACCAGCTGTGTGGGATTGTGACGTACATCTTCAACCTGAGCCTGAAGCTGGGGAGGGTACCACAGCTGTGGAAAACATCTTGTGTGGTACCTGTACCAAAAACTTCCCACCCCAAAGACCTGAACAGCTACAGACCGGTGGCCTTGACGTCCCACTTGATGAAGACCCTGGAGAGACTGCTCCTTGCTCACCTCCGCCCCCTGGTGGAACCAGCGATGGATCCACTCCAGTTCATCTACTAGCATGGCATTGGGGTGGAGGATGCGGTGATCTTCCTCCTTCACCGTTCTCTGTCCCACCTGGAGAAGCCCGGGAATGTGGTGAGGATCATGTTCTTTGACTTCTCCAGTGCTTTCAACACCATCCAACCGATGATCCTGAAGGACAAGCTGCTGCGCGCAGGGGTGGACCAGCACCTGTCATCATGGATCCTGGACTACCTCACGAACCGGCCTCAGTTTGTGAGAACCCGGGACTGTGTGTCCGACACGATCATCAGTAGCACGGGGGCCCCCCAGGGAACGGTGTTGGCTCCCTTCCTGTTCACTCTTTATACTGCGGACTTCTCACACAACACAACACACTGCCATCTACAGAAGTTCTCTGATGACTCTGCGATCGTTGGCCTCATCTCCAATGGAGATGAAGCTGAGTACAGAGGGCTTATCCGGGACTTCGTGGACTGGTGCCATCGGAACTGCCTCCAGATCAACGCGAGGAAAACTAAGGAGCTGGTGGTGGACTGCCGCAGGCAAGGACAACCCCTCACAGCACCAGTAAATATACAGGGAACAGACATTGAGATGGTGACATCCTACAAGTACCTGGGTGTTCATCTGAACAATAAACTAGACTGGTCACGCAATACTGACGCACTCTACAAGAAGGGACAGCGCAGGCTGTTCCTTCTGAGGAGACTCAGGTCTTTTGGTGTACAAGGGGCGCTGCTGAAGACATTCTATGACATGGTGGTGGCATCAGCCATCACTTTTTGAGTGGTCTGCTGGGGCAGTGGCATTACTGCAGCCGATAGGAAGAGACTGAACAAACTGATCAAGAAAGCTAGCTCTGTCCTGGGGCAGCGCCTTGATCCGGTGGAGGAGATAGGAGAGAGAAGGACGGTGGCTAAACTGTCATCTCTGCTGGAGTCCGAGTTCCACCCTATGCAGGACATACAGAATGCACTGAGGAGCTCATTTAGCAGCAGACTACATCATCCCAAGTGCACAACCGAGAGGTTTCGCAGGTCCTTCCTACCAGCGGCTGTCAGACTGTACAACCTAAGCAGGGCTGCTCGCAGAGATAGCAAAAAGACATAACAACCTAATAGTTTTTTGAATGCAAAAGGTGCAATAGACTTACACAATGGTCCCCTCCGGCATACAACTAGGAGAATACCGGTAGCTACGGAGGGTGAGAATATGTATGGGCACATAATCATACCATGTAGGATAACTAAGTAGACGGTTGTGCTGTTTCATCCCATCTAGCAACAATGCTCCGCACTGGGTGTGTTTATGTTTATGTTTATATTTATATATCTATATATTTATTCCATCTAGCTACAATGCTTTGCACTGTGTTTATATATCTACATATGTATTCCATCTAGCTGCAATGCTCCGTACTGTTTATATACTCATATATTTATCCCATCCAGCTACAATGCTCTACACTGTGTCTGTGTGTGTGTGTGTATGTATATATATATATATATATATATATATATATATATATATATATATATATATATATATATATATATATTTATAGTAATATGTACATATGTATATTAGCTGCTCTTGCTTGCTTGCTTTTTTTTTTTTTTTTTCTTGCCTTCTGATTGTTGCTCTGAGTGTTGCTATCCCTGTGCTGTTGCAATCCTGGAATTTCCCCGTTGTGGGACTAATAAAGGCTTGTCTTATCTTATTTTTGTTTTAACCGGGCTGGGGGTCACTTTTTCATACAGGGCCATGTAGGTTTGGATTTTTTTTCCCCTTAATAATAAACACCTTCATTTAAAAACTGCATTTTGTGTTTACTTGTGTTATCTTTGTCTAATATTTAAATTTGTTTGATGATCTGAAGCATTTAAGTGTGACATACATACAAAAAAAAAAGAGAAATCAGGAAGGGGGTAAACACTTATTCACACCACTGTAGATGTATTTTGAGAACTGGAGCTAATCCACGGGATTTTTAGTTACTTCGCTCTGGGTGCTCATTGAAAACGGTAACATAAGTTACAGGAGTCTGTGTTTGTAGTCTTTCAGTTTATGTATTTTCACAACCTTATACTTTAGCAGTTAAACAGCAAGGTACCCCGTTATTTATGTGGAATTTTATCTTTTAAATTGACAGACACATGTGTAACTCGTGGCAAAATTCAACCGAGATCAAAAGATAATTTCTCTCCTGCCATTCACTTGAGTGGAGATTTTTTTCTTCCTGTTTAAGGTCCCATATGTGGAAGTAGAGGGGGCGTGACTTAGGGCACATTCAGACTGCCAAGAAACTAGAAAAAGCGCTATATAAGTACAGGTCCTTATCCCTTATCTCAATGTTTGGTTCAGACCAAAGGGCCAAACAGTGGCTTCCATGGATAGTTTGGTTTGTTTGATGCATTCTGAATGCGCGTTGGAACTCTTGTGCGCATCAAACAAGCGAAGTCTGGACCCCCTGAAAACGGGGGTCTCGGTTCATTTGCAAACGAAGTCTGGTGCGCTCCGCTTGCAGTGTGAATCCAAACAGACTATCCAGTGGACCAAAGGGCAGAAGTGCCCCTCGGCATTTGTGTAACCATAGCAACATGTAGTCTGAGAAGAGGAAGTGGCATTTACCGTAGCACATTTTGGGTGTACGTTTTGGGGAGAAAAAATCTGGAGAAAGCCGAGGAGAAAAGTTAAATGTCTCGTTCGTGGCAGACAAACAACCCGGCTGAAGGGAATGGATTTCCATTTTTGGTCCTGGCCAATCGATGAGCCTGATTTTTCTTCTTCGCTGAGATTTTTTTCTTCCTGGTCAGTGGTTATTTCGGCTACAGTGTCTCAAACAAACAGTTGTTGCAACTACGTGATGTTGTCCAGGCAGTTTGGTCCCTGCAGTGCGAATGCAAACCAAACGAAGGTGTGAAAATTCTCAGCATTCCCCGCCCAGTTGAACTGAGACCCCGGACTATCCTGGTCTGAATGCAGCCTTAGGCTCTCTATTGTCACACAACCTTGGATTTGTCTCTGATTGGGTGCTTTTTGTCAGTGAACTTTAAAATTCATTGCTGACTTTAAAAGTGGGCCTAAAATTAGACTACATAAGTGTGCATTGAAACGTAGTCAGTGTGTCCTCTTCTCATCTGTATGATTGATTTGACAGCTCACCATTGTATCTACTTTTGTGGGTGTTGTGATCTTATCACCTGCAGGCTGCTTTGCACTGCTAAACCTGTTGCAGAGCTTTTCAAACACATTCCTTCTGAACACCCCCCTTCATGAACTGAAATGACAAAGGGAAGCAGCTACTTCAGCTGTTAGGGCTGTGGTTTTATGGCCTAAGTAATTGCCTATATCCTGTGGCCCTTATGTTAATCTAAATAGTTTCCTTGACATTTTTTTATGGTATTTTTTTTTTTTTTTTGGTGTTGCTGTCATTTATTGGTTATGAAACCCCCCCCCCCCCCCCAAACACTCATCTTTTTACTGGCTTTGCCAGTCTGAGCTTAAAGACACATTTTACTTAAAAAAAATTTAAAAAAAAGCCTGAGAAGAAGGCATCTTTGGTTTTGCTTCAGTATAGTTTTGGGGAAGTGTTGGTTTTGGGTGCAGTAGTTTACAGTAGCTAATGAAATTTGTTTACAGGCTTGATAAGTTTTGTTTGTTTTTTTTAAACTTGGTGGTTGTTATGCATTTTCTCATTCTGTTGAAGCTATAAAATTTAGAATGTGTGTTGTGGAAATGAATGCCAAACTAATAAAAAGATTTTTTTTTTCTTTTGATGTAATTGAGATGAAATTAAAATGTGTATGAATAGTTCAGTGTCCCCTTTAATTTAACTATAAGAAGCTGTTGCATTAGGAGTGAGAATTATTAATTTTTAAAAATGTATTTTTTTTATTTAGAGAGCCCGAGTGGTAGCTAAAACAAGCCAACAAACTTACCAGACCCCTTCTAGTCTAGCCAGACCCCCAGCTCTCATGACTACATTTGAGCCTGAGCTGTCTGTATTTAAACTTTTTTCCACTTCTCTCTTATGATTTTCATTTCCTCTTCATTTATTTTAGGAGTGTAAATTAACTGCTGTACATTTTGATTAGTGTTTAGATAATATATTTCACTTTTTTGTATTTTAAACATTTAATATATTTTTTTTAATTTAAAGCCTGTTTTGTCTGTGCCAATTGCAACATATCTAGAGTTCTCTTTACTTCTTTTTTGAAGAAGGCTTCTGATGTCCAAGACTCTATTATAATTCCTATAAGAAGCTTTTAGCCCTCTCTGAATCATGTATATTGTTTTTAAGTTATGCTGCATGCGGGAGCACAAAGGCTGATCCTTGTTGTGAGCTGTTAGCTGCAGCTGGGCTAAGATAGTTGTTTCCTATGAGACCACAGACATAAAAGGGTGCAGATGTAAATCCTGAACATTGTGTCTTTGAGTTTCCAAATGCTTTGAAAACAGGAAGAGGTTTCGGTGTGTCTCTGCACACACACTTGAGTGTTTATTTCTCTGGAAACATTTGGCTTACAGTATATGTAGGTTGGTTTTTTTTGGTTGGGGGGGGCAAGATCTAGTTAATTTTGAAACATAATATTTATAAAATGAGATATTGAACAAGTTGTTTTGCTATAGGTTTAAAATTATATGCTTGTGAGAACTTGTATTTGTAACCATTTAGAACAGTTTTGATCATATCGGTTTGACTTCAAACATAGATTTCAGACATGAAATCATGAGCTCAAACATGGATTTCAGAGATGAATTTTTAGTTTTGATATCTTTATGGACATGTATATGCAGTTTTAAAGATCAGAAACAAAGGTGTGTTCGGACCAAATGCGAAGCAAATTTTTCTTGGGGCACGAACACACAAAGTTCATGTAAACATGCAGAAGATACGTGAAAATGCGCATTAGCGCTAGCTAGTAATGGCCTTGAGATTCTGCCGTTTCCGGAGTAAAAGTATCAACATTGGAGAATAAACTAGTTTGAAAATGGGACTGCCACTCACCTACAGACAGACAGACCAGGAGCTCTGCAGCTGAATCGGAATGTCCAGTTCAATTCAACTTTATTTATATAGCGCCATTTCACAACAACAGTCATCTTACAGCACTTTCAACTGTAGGGGAAACCCCCACTATTGCAGAAAGACCCCAGCAATCAGGCTGTGAGCAAGCACTTGGCGACGGTGGAGAGGAAAAATGTCATGTTCACTGCGTAAACTGCGCAGCAAACATAGAGAATAGCAACGAGCCCAAAACGCAGAGTAAGTAACGTGTTTATTTACAATGGGTGAATGTGGAGACAGTCCAAATACAGTCACAGCTGAAGGGAAGATACCCGGCTACAAGCTTGATTGGTCAAAGAATGCCTAACGAGCTCCAAGCAAACAGGAGCGGAGGGAAAAGGCACAAAAGGAGACTCACGAATGTGTCGGAGCAGCAAGGCTCTGAGGGAACAACACACTCTTAGTCCAGGAGAAAACCAACCAATGCGAACCTGGATATCCAAAGTCGACATTGCAAAGTTGCCACACCGGCTGGTCGTACTCCCCTGCCATTAATACCCAGCGCTAATGATGGCAAGTATGACCAGCTGTGTCGCAACAGGTGCTTGACTGATTGAACTCAGTGTGTGTGTGTGTGTGTGTGCGTGTATGTGAGTATAAGTATGAGAGTGAGTGTGTACGTGTGCATGAGTGTGTGAGTGTGTATGTGGTGGACAGAAAACTGGTGAATGCCTGGTAAGAGGGGGAGGCGTGGCCGTGGGGCTGACGGAGAGCAAAGCTCAATCTGTCAGCTGGAATTAATAAGTAATAATTAAACCCAACAGCCACAAGTCATGCTTGGGGTGAGGACCCCGAACATGACAGTGCCCCCCCCCCCAAGGGGTGGAAACCAGACACCCATCGTACCATCAAACCCCCCCCCCCCCACACACACACTCAAAAGCCCATACAAACAACCCAGGGTGGGAGGTGGGGGAAAACAGGTTAGGGGGGATAAATCAGGAAGGAATAATCACCACAATACAACATGACAACACTCCCCAACCCCAAAACTAAACTAACCCACCCCACCCCCAACAGTCCCACAGTTCAACGGGCCTGTCCAGAGTCCAAGGCCCAGCAGGTTGCCATAAGTTCAGGGGGCCGGCTGAAATCCCAGGTCCAGTGGGCGGCCTGCAGGGCAGTATCCGGCAGCCTGCCAGGGCATACGGGCCACCCGGTGAGGGAACCCTGTCTTTCGGGTGGCCTGCCCACACGATTAGGCCACCAGGACCGGAAGGGCAGATGAGGTGGTGGCCTACCCACCGGAAGGCTGAGAGGTGGGTGGCCAGACAGGGGAAGAGGAACCCCTGCGGTCACTGGCGACAAAGGGAGAAAGACCCTGACGGTGCCCGGCAGAAGGAGAAGGAACACCCACAGGGCCTCCAAAAGGGAAAGGAAGGCCCCGGCGTCCCCAAACTGTCCTGTGGCACCCCCGGTGGGGTCGACGAAGGGTTGGAACTCTGTAGAACCCGTGGTGGACCCGGGCTGGGCCCTGGCTGCTTCCGCGGTGGTCCCACCCTGGGACATTGTTGCACCCACGGTGGACCCCGACCGAGCCATGGTTGTACCCTTGATGGAGTCCAGCTGGACCCCTGCTGCACCCGCGGTGGGACCCGGCTGGGCCACTGCTGACCCCAATGCCATCTTGGCCATGGGCCAGCCGACGCATATGAGCACCCAAGCGAGGAGGCGATCGATCACAGGCATCCTGGACTGGGGCCGGGTGCCCCCAACAGCCACCTCGACCAGAGCCTCAGTGACCTCCGGTTGCAAACCTGAATCTGCGAACCTGGATCCGCGGACTCGTCCAGCGATGGACTCTCTCCGGCAACTCTGGAAAAGGACTCGGACAGAGAGAAGGGAGGGTCAGAGTCGCCGGCAGCGGCAGAGCCCGGCGAGGTGAGCTCAGGTGCAGTGTTTGGCTGCAGCCGGCTCTCCTCACCTAAAGCTAGGCAAAAATGCTCAATTATGGAAAGGAGAAAGACAAAAGAGAGCACTTGCCTTAGCTCAAGCTCTACCGCCGTCCAGGACTTCGTCAAGCTGGGCGCTGTCTCCTCAGGTTCGGCCTCCAAAAAGGTTCCGCCCGTGTGCTGACTCTGCTGTGGCGGCCTCCACAGCAGGCGTGATGGTCGCTGCAGTCTTGATTCTCCCAGCTGCCATGATCCACGCTGGTGACTCGTCCAGCGTGGTGGCTGGGACCTGGTTCACTGTGGCTGCGAGAGGATACCCCTCCCAGACCTCTGACTCCTTCTGATCTTGACCGCTCGGCTCCGGTTCCGGCAGGCAAACAAGGGAGAGAAGAGAGAGGGCTGGTGAACAGTTTTTAACAGCAGCAAGCGGAGCGAGCTCAGGTGACTTCTGTTCCTGAGCCTCCCTACCGGGAATCAAGCAAGACATTTCATTATTAATGGTCGTCAAATGAAAATGTACTTGCCTGCTTCCCCGGTTAATGGTGTTGACTGTTACTGCTGCTGTTTGGACGTCTTCACCCGTCTGTCCGGGAGAGGCGGTGCTTGGCTCCTTGGTTGAAGGTCTGGGAGCTGCCCCCCTCGTCGCAGAAATGGGAGACCCCGGTGAGGAAAGCAAACGCCGCTCTGCAGTCGGCGAACAGAGGAAGGAAGCTCCGCAGCGGATATGAAGGGAGTTCCTGCAGACGGGACTGCTTGGGACCGATGAGCCGCTGCGGAGGTAACTGGGCTCAGTGTAGGAGCTGGAGCTGTTAGCAGGGCTGGAACGTTCTTCTGGGATTCCGGGTGACACCCATGATACCAACCTGGTGGCTGCCATCTTGAAACGGTGGAGGGAGGAGAGGAGAAGATGGCCGCCGACGGAGAGGATTGTCTTTGTTTGGGTTTTGTCCGGAGAGCCCTCCTCATCAGGTCGGGGAAAGCCTGCTTGAGTGCGAAGACCCCGGATAGCAGCTTGGAGTACTTGGGGTAATTCCAGAGGCCCCAGTGAGTCCCCAGGATCCGGATTACTCCGTCGCGGCAGGCTAACCGATCTCCAGGACCGAAGGAGTTGTGTGCTTCCTCCAGGAGCGCTCAGATTTGCCAGGCCGCCCGCTGCTCCTCCGTGCTGGGCTGTCCTGCTGCCCATCCACTAAACCCAGTGTGGGAACGACTTGACCAGGACATGATGCTCCGAGCAGGTGAGTGAAAAAACACAAAAAAAATGAGTAACATGTTACTTACTGCTTGGGCTCTTCTTGGTGGCAACTTTCTGTCATGTTCACTGCGTAAACTGCGCAGCGAACATGGGGAATAGCAACGAGCCCAAAAAGCAGCGCAAGTAACGTGTTTATTTACAATGGGTGAATGTGGAGACAGTCCAAATACAGTCACAGCTGAAGGGAAGACATCCGGCTACAAGCTTGATTGGTCAAAGAATGCCTAGCGAGCTCCAAGCAAACAGGAGCGGAGGGAAAAGCCACAAAAGGAGACTTACGAAGGTGTCGGAGCAGCAAGGCTCTGAGGGAACGACACGCTCTTAGTCCAGGGGAAAACCAACCGATGCGAGCCTGGATATCCAAAGTCGACATTGCAAAGTTGCCACACCAGCTGGTTGTACTCCCCTGCCATTAATACCCAGCGCTAATGACGGCAAGTATGACCAGCCGTGTCGCAACAGGTGCGTGACTGATTGAACTGAGTGTGTGTGAGTGTGTATGTGTGTGTGAGTGTGTATGTGGTGGACAGAAAACTGGTGAATGCCTGGTAAGAGGAGGAGGCGTGGCCATGGGGCTGACGGAGAGCAAAGCTCAATCCATCAGCTGGAATTAATAAGTAATAATTAAACCCAACAGCCACAAGTCATGCTCAGGGTGAGGACCCCAAACATGACAGAAAACTCCCTTTTAACAGGAAGAAAGAAACCTCCAGCAGAACCAGGCTCAGGGAGGGGCAGTCATCTTCTGCGACTGGCTGGAGGGGTGAGGGGATAGAGAAGATGAAAAGAACAGACTTGTAGAGAGCAAACGGCATGATGGGGACTCAATCTATGGGAGAGAACAAACAGATGTTAATGACGAGCAAAAAAAAAAAAAAAAAAAATTCATTGAGAGTGAAGAAAAGAGTGAAGCCCAGTGCATTATTGGAGGTCCCCTGGCTGTCTAAACCTATTAGCAGCATAACTAAGGGAGGGTTCAGAGACACATGATCCCTCCCTAATTGTAGGCTATATCAAAAAGGAAGGTTTTAACCCTATTCTTAAAAACAGAGATCGAGTCTGACTCCCAAATCCAGATTGGCAGCTGGTTCCAAAGGAGAGACGCTTGATAACTGAAGACTCTGCCTCCCATTGTACTTTTGGAGATTCTAGGTATTACAAGTAATCCTGCATTTTGGGAGCGTAGTGCTCTGTTAGGAGCTTTGAAAGTGAGAAGAAGGATTTCAAACTTAATTCTAAACTCTTATGGGAAGCCAATGAAGGGAGGCCAGAACCGGAGAGATATGATCTCTCTTTCTAGCACCTGTTAAAACTCTTGCTGCAGCATTTTGGATCAACTGAAGACTTTTTAAAGATGTTTTAGGACAACCTGATAAAAAGGAGTTACAGTAATCTAATCTAGAGCTAACGAAAGTGTGGATCAGTTTCTCAGCTTCACTCTGAGACAAGATGCTCCAAATCTTGGCAATATTACGCAAATAATAGAAGGCAGTCTTAGAAATGAATTTAATATGTGAATTGATAAACAGATCTTGATCAAAAATAACTCCAAGGTTCCTCACAGAGCTATGAGTGTGAGAATTTGCGTGCCCCTAGTGGCAGAGCGTGGCACTGCGCCTGCCTTCTCTCTCTGACTTTGTCAAAAGTAAGTGAGAATTTTTTTTTTTTTTTTTAACCTCTTGCACTCTGGTGTACCATGGGCGGTCACGTCTCTGCGTCCTAGGGTGCACGAGGGCGCCCTAGTGTGCACTGGAAAAAAAAGCTGCATTTCCGTTCTTCCACTACAGACACAGCCGCGAACAGAAAACCAAAGGAGTGCTTTGATTGGTTTAGATGTGATTGACCTCTCATTCAACTAATAAGAGCCTTGAATTGGGTTTCTGAAACCTTGAAGAACCAATGACTGAAAACCTAGCAAGAAGGACCCGCCTACCAACGGCTGCGAATACAGCGAGCCAATTGAAGCACAGAAGTTCGAAAGCATGCGTCCCTTGCAAAATCTGTTTTGTGTAAGCCGCTGGGTGACACGCACGCGTTTACCAGTCTTTTTTTCTTACTACTGTTCTTATTTGTTTTGAAAAATCGTTCGCCAAAACTGCAATCATGGAAGTGCAAAACCGCAATAATGGAATTATGGTTTGACCGGGTCGCGTGACCAGAACCACGAGTCCGTAACAAGCGGACCAGCGTCATGTTCGTCTGACAATGAGGAAGAGAAGTTCGCCAGCGACACTGCTGTTGTGGATAGGTAAGTGTTATAAGCTAAATTATTCTTTATCCCTGAAAATTGTAATCAAAATGACTTTTGACCGATCGGTAAATTACAATTGTGCGTCATTGCAACATGAAGACCGCGGCGCACGGGTCCAGTCCGTGCGCCGCGTCCAGACCGTGAACGCCCCCCCCCCCCCGCTACTCTTCTGTAGCGGATTGCAGATATTATTGCAGATATTTTAGTACAACTGTGCATAGTAGACCGCGGCGTGTGCCGCGGTCCGTCATGTGGCAATGGACGATGTCCGTCCTCTGTAGCGGGGGGGGGGGGGGTTGTTATCCTCTACATTACAGATATTTTAGTATAATTTTTAGTGCACTGTACGTTATTTTTTCTTGTAAAAAAAAAAAAAAAGCCACACATTTTTTTACGTGGCATGCTTCTTTGTGTGTGGGGGCTTGTTTGTTCATTCATTCATTTATGAATGAATAAACAACCCCCCCCCACACACACACACACACAGCCCTGAGTGTCACCTTTCATTAGAGCCCAAGATGAAGCTTCTATATTGAATCATTCAAAAGTTAGACGTTTTTTCCAAACTGTGCCATTTGGCACAATTTGGCACAGTTCAAAAACACCTGGGAACAACCTAAGAAAAAAGCTGTGTAATATATTCATTTTTTGTGGTATTGTTACAAAATTTTGACCTCAGCTGGATAACACTTGGTTCTACATTTCTGTTGCATTTTCCAGCCCGGATCTGACAGCTTTGTGTTATTTGCAAGCATTTGTATCCAAAAAAACACCCAGGTGAAATTTATTTTCTTCAAGTTCAGTATGTTTAGATGACTGTTACTCAGTGGCAGGAGCACTTAAGAGAGATTATGACTGTTTTGTTTTTTGTTTTTTTCCACAATATCTTTATTGAACCTTTTTTTTTTTTTTAACAAACATGATACAAACAATCAAACACTAACGCTAAAGTACTACAAAAAAAAAAAAAACACTAAAAACACCAACAACCACCAACAAAATCAAGTCTTCAACAATGCTCCTCTGTTTAGTCTAGACAATCCAATACATAAGTATACATATTATGTTCACCAGTTTGGAATTTACAAGGTCCACACACATCATTCACCCTCTTCTTCAAGAGTTATGTTTAAATTTTTTACAAAATCAATAAAAGGTCTCCATATATTCTCAAACACAATTTCCTTTGATTTCAGTATATATGTTATTCTTTCTAATGGAAGGTTTGTTAACATCTGTCTTAACCACTGAGTCACATCTGGTCTATGAGTCTTTTTCCATAATAGTGCAATACATTTTTTGGCATTAAGCAAACTGAGGTCTATGAATGTTCTTTCACTTTTATTAAAATTATGCTTTTCTGGGTACAGACCCAACAAAAACAGTTTAGGATTCAGTATGATTTGTTTTGAGATTATTTTTTCAATTGTTACCCTCACCTCTTCCCAAAACATTCTTATTAATCTACATTCCCATAAACAATGAAATAGGGTTCCTTTACTTTCCATGCATTTTGTGCATGTATCTGGTATATTTTTGTTATATCTATTTAACTCCTCCGGTGTAACATACATCCGCATTAACCATTTGAAATGTATCAATTTAAGGCGTGCATTTATTGATTTGGTTTGAGCTTCTGTACAAGCCAATTCCCATTGTTCCTCCGAAATTTCAGTTTGCAGATCTTCTTTCCAGTAGTTTAATCTTTTCAGTGAATTTTCACTTGAAGATAGTGTCAATGAGTTATAAAACTCTGAAATAATACCCTTTCTTTTACTATCTTTCATCATCATTTTTTCCAAGGATGAATAAATAGGTCGAGTGAGAGCTTTATTTTGATTTGATCGAATAAAGTTTCTAAGTTGAAGATATTTAAAAAAATGTGTTCTATTGAGATTAAATTTGATCCTCAGCTCTTCAAAAGACATTATGTTGTCTGCACATGGCAAATATAAATCCTGAATCTTTTGTATCCCTTTTAAATTCCATACTTTAAATACAGCGTCCGCTCTCCCTGGTTTAAAATATTGATTACCCCATATTGGACTAAATTGTGACAATAACTGTGGTTCTTTTAAATAGTTTTTAGCTTCACACCATATTTTGATCATATGCTTTACAAATGGATTTTTAACTTGTTTTTGTAATTTTTTTGCCGAATCTGAGTATATGAATATGGGAAGAGGTAAAGGTAAATTGTATGATTCCATTTCAGTCCAGTGAGGGAGATCATTTGATGAAAAATAATATGTCATAGACCTCAGTTGTGCCGACCAATAATACAACATAAAATTTGGACATTTCAGACCTCCACGATCAAATGGTAAATATAATAAAGACAGACGTAATCTAGCCCTCCTGTTGTTCCATATAAATTCCACTAACTTTTTTTTTATTCTTGAGAATAGATCTAAAGGTGGTGATAAGTGAATGTATTGAAATAAATAAAGTATTTTAGGTAAAATATTACTTTTAAGTATATTGATTCTCCCGATCATCGACATTGGTAGTGACATCCATCTCTGAGTTAACTCATTGATATCTGACATTAAGGCTTCATAGTTGACGCTGGCGACTGATTCTAGCTTAGGCATAATTTGGATTCCTAAATATTTAAACTGATTTACAACATTGAATTGATTTGCCTCAGGGGCTGGGTAATTTCTCTGGGTCTCATTTAGCATTAATATTGAAGATTTAGTTTTATTTATTTTATATCCTGATATTTCCCCAAAATTCTTTATTAAATTCAACAAGGTTGGAATTGATTTTTTTAGATTCGACATAAACAAAATTATATCATCGGCGTACAGGGAGATTTTATGTTCTGTTGGTCCAACTTTAATTCCATATATTTGTGAATGTAAACGTATCGCTATCGCTAAAGGTTCAATTGCCATAGTAAACAGTAAAGGTGAAAGTGGACAGCCTTGTCGACATCCTCTATTGATTTTTATTGGTTTTGAAATATTGTTATTTGTTAGGATTTCTGCTGTAGCATTATTGTATATTATTTGAACCCATTTTATGAAATTATTTCCAAGTCCAAACCTTTGTAGGACTTCAAAAAGAAAGGGCCATTCAACTCTATCAAAGGCCTTTTCGGCGTCCAGTGATAGGATTATGACTGTTTTGCCAAAAAATTCAAAGTGTTTTCTTTTAAATGAGACCAACCCCATGAAGATGCTGCATAGGGTTGAAGAACAGCTTTCGATTTACTTTGGGTACGTTATTTTTTAGTGTTTTTAGGGAAATTGACCAGAGTGCAAGGGGGTTAAATGTTCTCATTTCTTGTTCATGTACTTTGAAGATAAGATGATGAGGTACCTCTGTACAAAAAATGGTGTCAAAAGACTGAACCATTTTTTTGTGTAAATGCGTCCAAAGTCCAGTTTTGACTGAGTTATGGAATTTAAAGAGGTGCCGCGACATTATGCAAATTAGATGCATAAATTTATTTCGATCTGAAACTTTGGATCATATTTTACATCTTTCTAATTGACAGTACGCCATTATCTCTTACCAGTTTCAAGTTATAGCCTTGGAAATCTGAACTATTTTATTGACAAAAAATATTTACCACTCTTGACCACTAGGGGTTATGTCACAGTTTGGCAACATACACACTCATAGGGTTAAGAGAAAGAGTAACCGCATCCAAAGTAAAAGTTTGATTTGGAAAGGAGTTTCTAAGATTTTTTGGACCAACTAGAATGACTTCAGTCTTATCTGAATTTAATAGCAGGAAATTACAAGTCATCCAAGTTTTGATTTCCTTAAGACAGGCTTCTAACTTGGCTGATTGATTACTATCATCTGGCTCCATTGACAGGTATAATTGTGTGTCATCTGCATAACAATGAAAATGTATACAGTGCTTTCTAATAATGTTGCCTGATGGAAGCATAAACTAAAAAGAGTAGGGCCTAGCACAGATCCCTGTGGAACTCCATGACTGAGCTTTGAGTTGAAAGAAAACTCATTATTGACATGAACAAACTGGAACCTATCAGATAAATAAGATCTAAACCACTGCAATGAAGTTCCATTAAGTCCAACATGGTGTTGTAATCTATCAAGTAGAATATTATGATCAATAGTATCAAAAGCTGCACTAAGGAGGTCATTAGTGACCTTCACTAAGGCTGTTTCAGTACTATGATGGATTCTAAACCCAGATTAAAACTCCTTAAATAAACAATTTCCCTGCAAGTGGTCAAATAATTGCATAGCATCAATTCTTTCTAAGATTTTTGAAATGAAAGGGAGATTAGAGATTGGTCTATAGTTAACTAAAACTCCTGGATCCAGCGTTGGCTTTTTGAGTAAGGGATTAATTACAGCCATTTTAAAAGCCTGCGGTACATGGCCTAAAGTTAATAAAGAATTGATTATTTGAAGAATAAAGCTACCAATAAATGGGAAGACTTCTTTAAATAACCTGGTAGGAATAGGGTCTAAAAGACAAGTGGAAGGCTTGGATGAGGAAATTATTTTGTCTTAACTCTAAAAGGTCAGTTGGAGTAAACTCATCCAAACAGATATCAGTTGAAGGAGTTGTAGTAGTTACTGTATTTAAGTTAACAGTGGGAAGAATATGACTGATTTTATTTCTGATGGATGAAATTTTATTATTGAAAAAGTTCATAAAGTCCTGACTAGTAAGCTCTAATGGAATGCTAGTATTGACAGAGTCCTGACTCTTTGTCAACCTGGCTACAGTGCTGAAAAGAAACCTGGGATTATTCTTGTTCTCTTCTATTAATGCAGAGTAATAAGTTGTTCTAGCTTTTGTAAGAGATTTTTTATAAATTAAAAGATGATTTCTCCAAGCGAAACAGATTTCATCTAAATTAGTGGAGCGTCATTTTCTTTCTAATTGACGAGTCTTCTGTTTTAAGCTACGAGTTTCTGTGTTGAACCGAGGAGTTAGAAGTCTCTGATTAGACTTTCTTTTTTAAAGGGGCCACCATGTCTAGAGTCTGATGCAGAGAAGCTGTAACACTATCCACCATGCTATCAATTACAGAAGGAGCAAGCTGTCTATAGCTTATTTCCGTTGTGTTGACACATGGCATAGAGGAAACAATCTGCATAAATTTGGTAATAGCATCATCTGAGAGGCATCTACTGTAGTAATATTTTTCTTTAGGAGCCAAATAGTCAGAAATAGTAAAATCCAAGGTTAACAGACAATGATTTGATTTTTTTATTTTTTTTTATTTTTTGATTTTCCATCCATCCATCCATCTTCTACCGCTTTTCCGGAGGTCCGGGTCGCAGAGGCAGCAGTTCAAGCAGAGAGGCCCAGACTTCCCTCTCCCCCGCCACCTGCTCCAGCTCTTCAGAGAGGATACCAAGGCGTTCCCAGACCAGCTGGGAGACATAGTCTCTCCACCGAGTCCTGGGTCTGCCCCGGGGTCTCCTCCCAGTGGGATGTGCCTGAAACACTTCAAGTGGGAGGCGTCCAGGAGGCATCCTAATCAGATGCCCATACCACCTCAACTGACTCCTTTCAATGTGGAGGAGCAGCAGTTCTACTCTGAGCCTCTCCCGGATGACTGAGCTCCTCAACCTATCTCTGAGGGTGAGTCCAGCAATCCTACGGAGAAAGCTCATTTCAGCCGCTTGTATCCACGATCTTGTTCTTTCGGTCATTACCCAAAGCTCGTAACCATAGGTGAGAGTAGGAACGTAGATTGACTAGTAAATCGACAGCTTTGCCTTAGAACTAAGCTCCCTCTTCACCACAACAGACCGGTACAACATCCGCATCACTGCAGATGCTGCTCCAATCCGTCTGTCGATCTCTCGCTCCATTTTCCCCTCACTCGTGATCAAGACCCCAAGATACTTAAACTCCTCCACTTGGGGCAGGAGTCTGTCCCCAACCCAGAGAGGACAATCCACCTTTTTCCGGCTGAGGACCATGGACTCGGACTTGGAGGTGCTGATTCTCATCCCAGCCACTTCACACTCAGCGGCAAACCGTCCCAGCAAGAGCTGTAGGTCATTGCTGGATGAAGCCAACAGGACAACATCATCTGCAAACAACAGAGATGAGATCCTGTGGTCACCAAGCATGACACCCTCCATTCCCTGGCTGTGCCTAGAAATCCTGTCCATAAAAATTATGAACAGGATCGGTGACAAAGGGCAGCCTTGGCGGAGTCCAACTCTCACTGGGAATGAATCCGACCGAGTGTTGGCAATACGAACCATACTCTCACAACGGTCATACAGAGACCGAATAGCTCGTAACAACAAGCCCGATACCCCATACTCCCTGTACTCCATTTTTTGATTTTGTGTACTTTATTGATCCCCAGAGGGGAAATTGAGGGCATCCACCTGGATGGATGAAGCAGCCATGGTACGGCGCTATCCCTTTACCATTCACACACACATTCACACCTAGGGCCACTTTTAGAGTCTTCAATTAACCTAACCTGCATGTTTTTGGCCTGTGGGAGGAAACCGGAGAACACCGGGAGTAAACCCACGCAGACATGGGGAGAACATGGAAACTCCACACAGATCACTGTTGGCCAGGGGCTGGGATCGAACCAGGGATCCCATGGCCAAGGGTGAGTTGCTTTGCTACTGTAGTGCTAACCACTGTGCCACCGCACTGCCCAATAGTCTTGACAGTACAGGGTTATGAAGAGACACTCCCAGATTTTCTATTTCTATGCCATATGTCAGAACAAAGTCCAACGTATGGTGGAGATAATGGATAGAATTTCCTACTTTCTGAGAAGACCCCATCGAGTCTAATATTGAATTAAATGCAATCACTATCTACATCTACATGTATATTAAAGTCCCCTACTATAATTATTCTATCTGATTTCAGCACTAAATCAGCTAAGAATTTGGCAAATTCAGATTAAAACTTTGAGTAGGTTGATGGAGGATGATAAACTATGGCAAATAAAATTGGTTTTAGCCTAAAGTTGCTAAAATGCCCAATACTGAGGACCAGGCCCTCAAAGGAATTATAATGTGTTTTTTGTCATCACCCACCAAGTCTCCTTGCTGCTGAAGAGGACCGGAGGACCGCTAGAAGGCTGCCCTATGCTAAGGTGCTCCATTGCAGCTAAGGGGCATCCGTCATTAACTGGTGCAGACGGCGTTTCAATGCAGCGGAGCCAGGATTCCAAATCAGCCAACCTCGCCTTGAGCGCCTCAAAAAGACAACATTTATTACATTTACCATTATCACTAAAAGAGGCAGAGGTGTGGCTAAACATCTGACAGAGAGAGCACACCAGAGGAGGAGAGGAAGGAGAGCTAGTAGCCATAGCTAGTGGCTAACCCGAAGCTAACAAAAACACCGATGAAAGGTGAACAGAAGGCTAAAGAGGGTGATTAGGTGACACCGAGTGCACACACAGGTGCAAGAGGCTTGATAAACAGAAGTGAGAGCTCATGGTAGATGGAAAAAAGTGATTAAAATATAATTAAAGTCAAAAATCCTCAGGAGAATGAGGAGAGCTAACCACAGAGCAAACCACACAGACAGCCAGCAACACAGGAAGTGACGATACATTACCACGGGAAGGAATGTTGGAGTTACTTACCCACGGACTCCTGCCACGGCTGTGCTAACCAGGCTAGCAGTGTAAACAACCATTATCCAGGTTAAATTTTGGAAGCAGGGACAAATTTTTTCAGGTGAGACCCCCACCCAGTAACGTAAACCTACGCATGATGGTGTTTTGGGGATTTCCACAGCAGGTTGACACAGCTGCAGAGGCAATTCTGCCCATCTGCAACTCACTCAGATGGTGAATCCACATCAATTTGCATGTTTACATTTAGTTAAAATGTAATCATGCTGCATGAAAAATTTGATCATCTGTATTTGGTCAGAAAAGCTCTATAGAGGGGCTGAAATCAGGCTTTGCTGCTGTCTGGGGTTGGGGTACGCATGATTGCTCCAGCACCATACATGTCCATTTCCCTGTCCGACGACACTTCACAATGAGTGTATTATGGAGAGTGTATGAAGTGTCAAGAAAGGATAGTACCTCTGACGGGGCAACAGTCGCTCCTCCGGGAGATGGGTCTGCTTTAGTTCCCACTTGGCACTCAACTCTCACCTTTGGCTCCAAGTAGCTGTTTGCATGCAACAGCGGCCACACCCAGGTAAACTGCTTCCACTGGTGGGCGAAACCAGGTGAGAGTAGCCGGCGAGTTTGAAAACCTTGGTGAGGTAGGGCTTGTCTACCTATGCATGTGTAGACTGGACCTGGCGGACTGCGCGGAGGAAACCACCAGATTGGCTCAACGGGCAGGAAGGCAGACCCAGCAAAGCATTGTGGAGCGCAACTAGGGTACAGTGAGACACGTAGGACACTGCTGGCCATCCATTGTATCCTAACCTATCTCCAGCCGTCTTGACTATGTCTTGCCACTGGATCCAGATAGGCTGGGACAAGAGAGTGAGGCTGATGACCCTGCGCAACTTTCCCTCACTTGAATCAAATTCACGTGCAGGTCAAGACATCAACTCCCCCCCACCCCCAATATCCTTCTCATTACCCCCCCCTCCCTCCAAGTCCTGTGGCAATGGGCAAATGACAAAGCAGCAGGTGCAGATGCACTGGAAGCTGTAGCCGCAATCCCACACACAGGTGACCCAGGGCATAGGGTCGATCTCTACTGGACGGAAACAGCAGTAGAGTTTGGCAGCCCCCTGGGTGTCTGAGCAGTCCTCTTTAGGATTCGCTCTGCTGACCTCCATGGCCTGAGGAAGAGGATTCAAAAGGTGCCCTAAACATAGCCTGCTTCGCTACACCCTGGCCAGCAAGCCGCGTCTGGTGGAGATCCCACCCTAGCGGTTGAAATTCTCAGAAGAATAGATAGATAGATAGATAGATGTATTTTATTGATCCCAAACTGGGAAATTGCAGTGTAACAGCAGCATGACAGTAGACAACCAAACAACAGAAACACACACGACAGACAAAGGGATTACCCATGGAAAGTAAAAACTAACACGACTATAAAACCAATATACATCATAGCTTAGTATATGATGACCCGTATAAACACATGAATCATCACATAGTACAAAGAAGGACTGTCAGGAACAGAGTGAAATGTGAGGTACCAGTTAGTCTGTAAGGTGCAGTGTGGCAGCATTGTTATGACCAGAATACAACATCATAATGAGTTATTGTACAGTGAAATTGCATGTGGCAGGAAAGATTTCCTGTACCTGGCCGTTCGACAGCAAAGCTGTAGTAGTCTACTGGAGAAAGTCCTTCGCTGTCTGTCTAGTGTGTGGTGGAGGGGGTGATCAGGATTGTCCATGATGGATCGCAGTTTATTTAGTGTTGTCCTCTCCACTATTGTCTCAAAGGTCTCCGGTCTGAGACCAATTACAGAGCCAGCCCTCTTGATAATCTTGTCAAGTCTGTTGGTGTCTCTGGCCCTGATACTGCTACCCCAACAGACAGCAGCAAAGAAGATGGCGCTGGCGACAGTGGTCTGGTAGAAAAGCTTCAGCATCCTGCTGCACACATTGAAGGATCTCAGCTCCCTCGGGAAATAGTCTGCTCATCCCCTTCTTGTGCGCAGCACCGGTGTTGGATCTCCAGTCCAACCCGCTGCTGATCCTGACACCCAGATATCTGTAGTCCTCAACCACTCCCACATCCTACCCCCTAATCTGCAGTGGCTGAGAAGGTATCTTCCTCTTCCTGAAGTCAATCGCCATCTCTCTGGTCTTGCTGACATTCAACCTCAGGTGATTCTGCTCTCTCCACTCCACAAATCTGTCTACCAGTTTCCTGTACTCCCCCTCCTCTCCTCCTCTTATACACCCCACAACAGCTGAGTCGTCAGAGAATTTCTGCAGGTGGCATGACTCAGTGTTCTACTGAAAGTCAGTGGTGTATAAGGTAAAGAGAAAAGGAGAGAGCACAGTCCCCTGTGGAGCTCCCGTATCACAAGCCACCACCCCAGACAAGACATTGCCCAGCCGGACAAACTGGTCTGCCTGTCAGGTAGTCAGTAATCCAGGAGATCACAGAGCTGTTAGCCCCCATCACCTGCAGCTTCTCACCCAGCAGCAGTGGCTGGATGGTGTTAAAGGCACTGGAGAAATTAAAAAAAAAAGTGATTCTCACAGTATCTCCTCCACCATCCAGGTGCAGATGTGCTCGTTGCAGTAGGTAGATGACAGCATCTTCAACTCCTAAATGGGGCTGATAGGCAAACTGCAGAGGGTCCAGCCACGTCTTCACCTGCGGCCTCAGGTGGGCTAAGACCAGTCTCTCCAGGACCTTCATCACATGAGATGTGAGGGCAACTGGTCGATAGTCGTTCAGGTCCGATGGAGATGACTTCTTGGGGACAGGAACCAGGCAAGATGTCTTTCACAGCACTGGTACTCTCTCCAGACTCAGGCTCAGGTTGTACAGGTGTTTCAGTACCGGAGCTAGTTGGTTGGCACAGGTCCTCAGGATCCTTGCAGAGATGCCATCAGGGCCCGCCACCTTCCACTGACAGTCTCTCCAGCTGTTTCTCCACCTGGTCTGTAGTCACCGTGAAGTGAGGGAGGGTCCTGGTGCCCCCTGAGGAGGAGGAGGTGGGAGATGGAGAGAGGTTCTGCACAGGAGGGTGGGTGGGGAGGGGTGTGTGGGGGTCTGGTTGTGTTCTGGGGTGACGGACTGTGAGTTGAACCTATTAAAAAAACAGATTCAGTTCCTCAGCTCTCTCCTGGCTCCCAGATGGCTGCCTGACTCTCCCCTTGCACCCAGTTATTTGCTTCATTCCCTCCCTCACATCTTTAATGTTGTTTTGCCTGGGTTTCTCTTCCAACTTCCTCCTATAATTGTCCTTGCACCTTCTCAGCATCTCTCTGAGCTCATGCTGCACTCCCCTCAGCTTCTCCTTGTCTCCAGCCCTAAAAGCTGTCTTCTTTTTGTTCAGAAGTGCTTTCAGGTCACTGGTGACCCATGGTCTGTTGTTGGAGAGGCAGTGTACAGAAATCAACTAAGGTGACATCACTCATCATTGGCACTTGGAATGTGTGAATGCTCATGGACAGCTCCTAAGCGGACAGACCTGAGAGACGGACAGCACTTGTCGCAAGAGAACTCAGCAGGTACAACATCCACATCGCAGCTCTGAGTGAGACCAGGTTTGCAGACGAAGGTCAGCTGACAAAAGTCAAAGCCGGCTACACCTTTTTCTGGAGCAGCCTAGGCAGTGAAGAATGCCGTGAAGCAGGAGTGGGTTTCGCGATCAGATCCAGTCTGATCATCAAGCTTACCAGCCTCCCCAAAGGAACCAACGACCGCCTCATGATCCTGCGGCTCCCCCTCCAAGGAAAACGCCATGCCACATTCATCAGTGCATATGCCCCCACCATGACAAGATAAGATAAGATAAGATAAGATAAGCCTTTATTAGTCCCACAACGGGGAAATTCCAGGATTGCAACAGCACAGGGATAGCAACACTCAGAGCAACAATCAGAAGGCAAGAAAAAAAAACAAGCAAGCAAGAGCAGCTAATAAACATATGTACGTATTACTATAAAATATATATATATACACACACACACAGACACACAGTGCAGAGCATTGTAGCTGGATGGAATAAATATATGAATATATGAACACACAGTGCAGAGCATTGTAGCTAGATGGAATAAATATGTAAATATATAAACACCCACAGTACGGAGCATTGCAGCTAGGTGGAATAAATATGCAAGTATATAAACACACACAGTGCCCAGACGAACCCAGATGAGATCAAAGACAAGTTTTACGAGGACTTAGAGACTCTCATTGAAGGCGTACTGAAGGAGGACAAACTCCTTATTCTTGGAGACTTTAACGCCAGAGTTGGTACAGACTACCAGACATGGGAGGGAGTCCTTGGGAGAAATGGAGTTGGAAAGTGCAACAGCAACGGTCTTCTCCTGCTGAAGACGTGCGCCTCTCATGACCTTCTGATCACTAATACTGTCTAACCCTTGCCTAATCGCAACAAGACCTCCTGGATGCATTCACACAGCAAGCATTGGCATCTGATCGATTACATCATTGTGAGAAGGAGAGACAGGCAGGCAATGTGTGGCACAGACTACTGGACAGATCACAGACTCATTCTCTCAAAGCTCAACATGCACATCCAGCTCAAACGGCATCCACAGGGGAAAAAGGCAAACAAGCAACTCAATGTCAGCAAGCTGGAACAGCACTCTGTGTGACAGAACCTCAGTGAGGACCTGGACAGCAAGCTTAGTCAGCTTGACCTCAGCGTGTACAGAGCAGAAGACTGAGCAGCTTTCAGAGACATGGTGTACGGCACCTCACTTACTCATCTGGGCCAGAACACGCACAAACACCAAGACTGGTTCAATGAAATGATGAGGACATCCAAAAGCTGCTTGACGAGAAGTGTGAAGCCTACAGAACATACCAGCAAGACAGCAGATCTGCCTCAAAGAAGGCAACCTTCAACTCCATCAAAGGAGAGATGCAGGACTTCTGGCTCAGCAAAAAGGCAGACGAAATACAGCAGTACGCGACAGCAACAACTCCAAACGCTTCTACGATGCCCTTAAGACCATCTAGGGGCCTCAGTCTTCTGGACCATCACCAGTACTCAGTGTTGACGGGTCCACTCTCCTCACTGACAAGAACGCAATCCTTGAAAGATAGGCAGAACATTTCAGCAGCGTCCTGAACAGACCTTCATTCATCAATGCAGAAGCCATCTCTCGCATGCCCCAAGTAGAGGTGAACACGTCTCTGGCAGAACCTCCAACGGAATCAGAAGTCCTAAAAGCGATCAAACTCCTTTCGAACAGCAAAGCACCAGGCTCTGACTCCATCCCAGCTAAAATCTACAAGGCAGGAGGACCAGTTCTAATACAGAAACTCACCAAGCTCTTTCAGACCATGTTGCAGCAGGAAGTTATCCCCCAGGAGCTCAAGGACACCTCCAGTGTTCATCTCTATGAGAAAAAGAAACAGGAAGTCCTGCGACAACCACCTTGGGATCACCGGCAAGACCCTTGCAAGAGTCCTTCTCAACCGCCTCATTCAGCACTTGGAAGGCGGTCACCTGCTGGAGAGCCAGTGTGGCTTCAGAGAGGGTCGTCAAATGCATGCCAGCTTCAGGAGAAGTGTCAAGAGTAGAACAGGGACCTCTACACAACATTTGTAGATCTGACGAAGGTTTTTGATACCGTCAGTCGTGAGGGGCTGTGGAAGATCATTGTGAAATTCGGCTGTCCGGACAAGTTCATCAGCATGGTGCAACAGTTCCACAACGGCATGCTTGCTCAAGTACTGGATGATGGAGACTCCTCCGAAGCTTTTTCAGTCACTAACGGGGTCAAGCAGGGCTGTGTACCCGCGCCCACACTTTTCAGCATGATGTTCACAGTCACACTGACTGATGCCTTCTGCAACGATGAAGAAAGCGCCATCAGGATCAGGTACAGGATGGACAGCCGGCTCTTCAACCTGCGGAGGCTCCAAGCCAAAACCAAGGTGGAAGGGGGACTCAGTGCGTGACTTCCTGTTTGCAGATGACTGTGCACTCAATGCCGCTACGGAGGCCCAGATGCAGCAGAGCATGAACTGCTTCTTCACTGCTTGCGACAGCTTTGGGCTCACAATCAGTATGAAGAAAACCGAGGTCCCACATCAACCCGCACCGCAGAAGACTTACGTGGAACAAGTCATCACTGTCAATGCGGAGACCCTCAAGGCTGTCGACAAGTTCACGTACCTTGGCAGCACACTCTCCAGGTCTATCAACATCGGCGACGAGGTCGATTCGCGCATTGCCAAGGCAAGCTCAGCATTCGGACGGCTACATGCAACAGTGTGGGAAAAGGAGAGGCATCAGGCTGACCACAAAACTGAAGGTGTACAAGGCAGTTGTCCTGCCTTCCCTATTGTACGCCTGTGAGACCTGGACAGTCTACAAGCGCCATGCCAGAAAGCTAAACCGCTTTCACCTGAACTGCATCAGAAAGCTCCTGAAGATCACCTGGCAGGACAAAATCCCTGGCACAGAGGTCCTCTCCCCAGCTGAGCTGCCTAGTATCCACACCCTGCTGAAAAGAGCCCAGATTAGGTGGGCTGGCCACTTTGTTTGTATACCTGACTCACGCTTCCCAAAGAGACTGTTCTACGGTGAACTAGCAGAGGGCAAGCGCTCACAAGGTGGTCAGAAGAAGTACTACAAAGACACTCTTAAGGCCTCCCTGAAAAGCTTTGACATCAGTCCTTGCACCTGGGAGACCCTAGCGCGAGACCGACCAGACTAGCATAGCCGTACCAGCAAAGGTGCTGCCTCCTTTGAGCTGAACAGGATTGCCAAGGCCCAGAGAAAACGTGAGCTTCACAGACCACGCGGAGTTTAGAAGCACCCCGCCCACGTGAGCTTTCCAGTCAGTCAGCAGGCAGTGTCTCGCTAGCGGCAACAGCATCTTCGTGGAAAAGGAGTGAAAACCGGGAAGTCAAACAGCAGAAATGGACTCTATTTGAAGAGAAACTTTGTGAAGAAGTCCGGTGTTTCTTCGTTGGTGAAAATCCTGGCGCGTCAGCACCTTGGTGCTACCTATCGGTCGGGAGTGAAACTACAAATGATGGTTGTGTGCATGCGTCAACCGCTTGGCCTGGGTAGATGAAAAAAGTGAGCATGTACAGCACCATGTGTGTGCCGGGCTCGTCCAAAGCGTACATGGACCAAGGTGGACTAGAGGGGAAATGCAGCATAATGTCCGACAGAAACATGAGTTTATTAAAGTACTTTAAACGCGGAAAAAAATCAGAAGATGTATGGAAGCACTGGAGGCATTTATCATGACTGGAAACGACAGCAATAACGGAAGAGTCGCTTAGCTAAGAGATGTGGGTAGAATTGAAATGCAGCCGGCTTCATATGAAGGGAAAGGCAAGGAGGACTACTGAATTGCTGAGTATATATTTCACCAGCCACTACAATATTAAGTTATGTTCCCTATTGTGTACCTGGCAACTTAAGATGACCGAAATTCATGAAGTCGGTGACTTTAATCCATCAGCAGCCTTCAGACAAACTAAACGTGCCAGCATTTGGATTTCAAAATAAGGGAGGTTTTTCTTGGCGGTGAGGAGATTTCTAATAAAAAACTATAAATATATAGATATATTATAACAGAAATAACGGCATCCTTGGTCATTTGAGTTAATTTAAATCATTAAATACAATTTTATTAATATTTTTTTCTTTGTAATCAGAGTTAAATTATTGTTCTGTTCTGACTGCAAAGTTATGGTGAAAAATATAAATTGTTATAAGGAGAAAGTAAAAAAAAAAATACCACAGTCTGTTTCAAATTTATTTAAAAAACAGTAATTTTATTTAAAAAAAAACAGACAAAAATAAGCCATAAAATAATCCACAAATTTATAATAAATTTTCAAATGTTCGAGAGGAAATTACAAATTTGAGGACAATTGTTTCAAATTTAGATAAATTTACAGAGAAAAGTGGAAAACTATAAGAAAATTGTTATGAATTTTGGAGAAAAACCTCAAACCTTCAAGACTGAAGTCATTACTCAAGTTTTAAGCGGGTGCTCTTTGTACCCCCCAACTAGAAATTTTTTGTTGTCTCCTATAATCCAATTGTGGGGTTTCCCCTACATTTGAAAGTGCTATGAGATGACTTTTGTTGTGATATGGTGGTATTTAAATAAAGTTGAATTGAAATTGAATTGAATTTACATGGCACTTGAAACTTTCTAACCTGTTTGTATAACACCATAGAGAGAGAGAGAGAGAGAAGCTGAATTAGACAGAGCTCAGAGAGGGCAAGATTAGACAGAAGAGAGTAGCCAAGGAGAGGAAAGTGTTCAGGCAGAGGGTCTAGGAGAGGTGAGAGCAGTGGAAGGAGAGAAGTATGACACCAGTAAAAAGTCCAAATACAGGACGTCTGGGTGGACCCCAAATGGCACAATATTCCAACATTCAAGCCTTGGTTGTACAATACTTCAAATTGTAAGTTCCATGTGCACGGCAGTGGCTTAGGAGGTAGAGCGGGTCATACAATAACCGGATGGTTGGTGGTTCAAATCCAGCTCTCCCCAGATATCCTGCCGTTGTGTCCTGGGCAAGACACTTTACCCACCTTGCCTTCAGTGTCCATAACACTGGGTATGAATGTGTATAAATGTTCGGTGGTGGCCGGAGAGGCTGTTGGCCCGGATTGGCAGCCACATTAACGTCAGTCTGCCCCAGGGCAGCTGTGGCTACAGTAGTGGCTTGCCACTATCATTGGCTGTCTGGAGTGAATGAATAATGTATCTGTAAAAAGTGTCTTTGAGTGTCTATGATAAAGCGCTATATAAATCTTATGCATACTACATACTGTGCAAAATTTAAAAAAAATAAATAAAATAGTATAAAATTATCATACTCATACATATGTGTTTTCTACCCCCTCCCCCCGGAAAAATATGTTGCCACTGCGCCACGGTCTTTAAGCCAGAGGAAACACTGTAATGGATATTGTGTTAAAGTCTGTATTGGCTGTTGCACAAAAGAGTTTTTCTGTATAGCAGAAGTTTTGGCTTAATTTACAAATCACTGTAATAGGAAATGTTTGACAATCCTGCGCTTTTCTTGGATTGTTATATAGAATATCACGGTAGTAAGCTGGAAAAACCATTCATTCATTCATCTTCTTCCGCTTAATCCTTTTCGGGTCGCAGGGGGGCTGGAGCCTATCCCAGCACCTTTGGGCGAGAGGCAGGGTCCACCCTGGACAGATCGCCAGTCCATCGCAGGGCCAACACAGAGAGACAGACAACCATTCACTCTCACAGTCATACCTAAGGACAATTTAGAATCCCCAGTTTGATGCCAACTAACCTAACTTGCATGTTTTTGGCATGTGGGAGGAAACCGGAGAAATCCCGGAGTAAACCCACGCCGACATGGGGAGAACATGCAAACTCCACACAGATCACTGTTGGTCAGGGGCTGGGATCCAAGCCAGGATCCCCCGGCCAAGGGTGAGTTACTGTGCTGCTGCAGTGCTAACCACTCCTCCACTGCGCCGCCCTGGAAAAACCATCTGCTTTAAAATTTGTAATTCTTTCCACAACTTTTAATGCAAAAAAACCTCTCCAAACATCGCAACTTTAAAAAAAAAAAAAGGGGAAAAAAAAAAAGCTCCTCGTGATTTCAGGCTTTTTGGGCCGCAGCAATCATAAAAACATCCCGTGAAATCCTGGAGAGACTGATAATAGGCTACATTATATTAAGGCAGAGACTGACAACAAAATGATTTTTCACAGGTGTGCAGGCTTAAACAGGTGAGGTAAAATATGACCTAGAGCCCTGAACAGAAGCTGTGCCAGCAGGAAGCTGGGCTGGCGGACATGACGGAAATAATCACGATTAGTCGACTAATTGAAAAAATAAATTAGTTGACTACCACAATAATCGTTAGTTGCAGCCCTACCAGTCAGTGACCTGACCTGAATCCAATTCAAAATCTATGGAATGAACTGAAGGTCTGAGTTCATTGAAGGCACCCACAGAACCTTCAAGATTTGAAGACAGTTTGTGTGGCAGAATGGGCTAAAATCACTCCTGCGCAATGCCTGCACCTAGTTTCTCCATACAGAGGCGTCTGGAAGCTGTTATTACCAACGAAGGCTTTTCTACGGTGTATTAAAGGTCTGATGACACGATTTTGACATTTTTTTAGCATGTTGTGTAAACCCAAAAGTCACTGTCGATGATCAATATAATATTTACAACCGCGCCTGCATAACATAGTTATCATCAAAAAACCGCAGCCGCTGACTGGACTGTGGTGCCACCCACCAAATGAAGGAGGAGGATGAAAAGACGTCAGCAAGAGAACGGACGCTGGTGTTGTTGACTGGAATGCCAGCAGCTTTGGAGCACACAGTTTCTCTGGTTTCTTGTTTTAGTTTTACGGCTATGCCTTCGCTTTGTGTCGCAGGCTTAGATAAACAGCAGGCCGTGAAAGACCACATCACATGCTTCAGCTCCAACTGTCATAAGCCTCCTCGTGCGCTCCTACGCAGGAGGAGTGTCAGGAGCAGAACCGGCTTGATTTCCCCTGGCTCGGTCCTGACCTCTCTGTGGGTTTAGATGCCGCTGTTTATGTATGCATGGTATGTATTTCAGTGTGCTTTCCTCTCCTTAGCCACTGTCTGCAGCTGTTACACAGCTGCTTTGACCTACTTTCTGTGAGTGCATGCTGACAGCTCGTCGGTCTGGCTACGCCCCCTCTCCCCTGCTGATTCCCATTCCCGCTGATCATCTTTCCCGGTCCTCGCCCAGGTACTTCTCATCACACCATCACCAGCAGTGTGTGTACTTAAGCAGCCGTTTGCCAGTCACGCACTGCTGGTCCATAGTATTGTCATCCGTGCTGTTAGTCTGCCAGTATTTTCAGCACACTCACGACGTGTTAGCCACTCCATGTTTGTCGTGGTTCTCGTGTGTCCTTGAAGCGATGTCAGCTCTGGCGCGCACCTGTGGCTAACATGTCTCCTCTCATTCATTCGCTGGGTGGTGCCGGCCCCCGAATGCCATCAGTAAGTGTGTTTGTGTTTTTTGTACGTCTTCACCTTTTTGGGAATTGTTTGTCTTTCTGTATTAAATGTGCTGTGGTGAACCCTGCACGTAAATCCTTGTTATTTCATCCTCCCTCTCCATGTGCTGCGTACGAGCGTACGGAGGGTCATGACGAGTGCACGAGGAGGGGAAGGATGAATGGATTTACGTGCAGGATTCACCACAGCACATGTACTGAACATAACACTGATGACAACAGTTCCCAAAAAGGTGAAGACTTACAAAAATAAACAAACACTTACAGTTGGCGTTCGGGGCCAACATCGCCCAGCGAACGCATGGAGAGGAGACGTGTTAACCACGGTTGTGCCCCAGGACCGACATCGCTTCAAGGGGCGCAACAGAACCATGGCTGTGTGGAGTGGCTAACACGTTGTAATAGTGTTGGCAATATTGGCTGGCTGACAACATGGCAGACGATGCACACAAAACATGAACAGCTGACTGTCAAAGAGAGAGGGGACGTGGTCGAACCGGCGAATCTTGGACAGTGCCCACCTGAAAGTGGGTCAAAACGAGTGGCGGCTACAGTCATGGAAAAGAAAAGGAACACGAACATAAAAACAACAAGAACTCAAAAGATAATGCATAATAAACCCGATCCCTGAGCCACAGAGAATACACTGCTATGATTTTATTGAAAAATCGGATTTAAATAAATTATATTTATGAACACATAATTTGTTGCAATATCTAACAAAAGCACACCACTCAGTGTTCTCCTGCCGTGTGTTTGTTGCTGCTGCTGCGGCGGGCATGTGTGCCTCTCCACCGTCACTCTCTGAGTCTGACTCGCTAGGCACAATGTCCACTTGGTACAGCTCAAACCTATAAGGTCTGATGCCCACAGATTCTTCATTATCATCCCATTCTTCTGAACTATAATCGTCTGACGATTGGACAACACAAACCAATTCCAGACTACATGTGCTGGAACCATCGTCGATGTTTTCTACTGCTTCCATCCTGCGTGTACAATGGGCAGCCAGGCGCTGTGTTCTCCCGATGACATCACAACATGGCCGGGGGGTTTTCCAGCCACTGACACAATTGGTGACGTGACGCTCATGAAAACGTTGGATATTCGCGGGAAAAAAAGCTTGTTTGACTTACAACTGCACAGACCCACCTATTTTGTCATATTGAAATTATGTGTTGCAAAATAAGATGCAGTCAAAATCGTGTCATCAGACCTTTAAATCAAGTTCACCAGTGTGTTCAATACTTATTCCCTGTGTCATTCCACTTTATTAAATAAAACTTGTTTTGTGAACACAGTTGCCTTGATTTCTTTGTATGTATGGATTACTTGTGTTGTTACTGATATCTGATGAAAATCTCAGGTCAATGGCTCCATCAGAAATATGTTTAATGAGAAAATTTTTTTGACATGTTCAATACTTAATTCCCACTCTGTATATACAGTGGTGTGAAAAAGTGCTTGCCACCTTCCTGATATCTCTTTTTTTTGTATGTTTGTCACACTTACAGTGGGGCAAAAAAGTATTTAGTCAGCCACCAATTGTGCAAGTTCTCCCACTTAAAAGATGAGAGAGGTCTCCAATTTTCATCATAGGTATACCTCAACTATGAGAGACAAAATGAGAAAAAAAAAATCCAGAAAATCATATTGTCTGATTTTTAAAGAATTTATTTGCAAATTATGGTGGAAAATAAGTATTTGGTCACCTACAAACAAGCAAGATTTCTGGCTCTCACAGACCTGTAACAACTTCTTTAAGAGGCTCCTCTGTCCTCCACTCGTTACCTGTGTTAATGGCACCTGTTTGAACTCATTATCAGTGTAAAAGACACCTGTCCACAACCTCAAACAGTCAGACTCCAAACTCCACTATGGCCAAGACCAAAGAGCTGTCAAAGGACACCAGAAACAAAATTGTAGACCTGCACCAGGCTGGGAAGACTGAATCTGCAATAGGTAAGCAGCTTGGTGTGAAGAAATCAACTGTGGGAGCAATTATTAGAAAACAGAAGACATACAAGACCACTGATAATCTCCCTCGATCTGGGGCTCCACGCAAGATCTCACCCCGTGGGGTCAAAATGATCACGAGAACGGTGAGCAAAAACCCCAGAACCACACGGGGGGACCTAGTGAATGACTTGCAGAGAGCTGGGACCAAAGTAACAAAGGCTACCATCAGTAACACACTACGCCGTTAGGGACTCAAATCCTGCAGTGCCAGACGTGTCCCCCTGCTTAAGCCAGTACATGTCCAGGCCCGTCTGAAGTTTACTAGAGAGCATTTGGATGATCCAGAAGAGGATTGGGAGAATGTCATATGGTCAGATGAAAACAAAATAGAACTTTTTGGTAAAAACTCAACTTGTCTTGTTTGGAGGAGAAAGAATGCTGGGTTGCATCCAAAGAACACAATACCTACTGTGAAGCATGGGGGTGGAAACATCATGCTTTGGGGCTGTTTTTCTGCAAAGGAACCAGGACGACTGATCTGTGTAAAGGAAAGAATGAATGGGGCCATGTATCGTGAGATTTTGAGTGAAAACCTCCTTCCATCAGCAAGGGCATTGAAGATGAAACGTGGCTGGGTCTTTCAGCATGACAGTGATTCCAAACACACCGCCCGGGCAACGAAGGAGTGGCTTCGTAAGAAGCATTTCAAGGTCCTGGAGTGGCCTAGCCAGTCTCCAGATCTCAACCCCATAGAAAATCTTTGGAGGGAGTTGAAAGTCCGTGTTGCCCAGTGACAGCCCCAAAACATCACTGCTCTAAAGGAGATCTGCATGGAAGAATGGGCCAAAATACCAGCAACAGTGTGTGAAAACCTTGTGAAAACTTGCAGAAAACGTTTGACCTCTGTCATTGCCAACAAAGGGTATATAACAAAGTATTGAGATGGACTTTTGTTATTGACCAAATACTTATTTTCCACCATAATTTGCAAATAAATTCTTTAAAAATCAGACAATATGATTTTCTGGATTTTTTTTTTCCTCATTTTGTCTCTCATAGTTGAGGTATACCTATGATGAAAGTTGGAGAACTCTGTCATCTTTAAAGTGGGAGAACTTGCACAATTGGTGGCTGACTAAATACTTTTTTGCCCCACTGTAAATGTTTTAGATCATCAAACAAATTTAAATATTAGACAAAGATAACACAAGTAAACACAAAATGCAGTTTTTAAATGAAGGTGTTTATTATTAAGGGTAAAAAAAAATAAATCCAAACATACATGACCCTGTGTGAAAAAGTGTTTACCCCCCTGTTAAAACATAAATTAACTGTGGTTTATCACATCTTTGGAAAGCTGGGTTCAATTTCTCTAGCCACACCCAGGCCTGATTACTGCCACACCTATTTTCAATCAAGAAATCACTTAAATAGGACCTGTCTGACAAAGTGAAGTACACCAAAAGATCCTCAAAAGCTAGACATCATCCAAAGAAATTCAGGAACAAATAAGAAACAAAGTAAATGAAATCTATCAGTCTGGAAAAGGTTATAAAGCCATTTCTAAAGCTTTGGGACTCCAGCGAACCACAGTGAGAGCAATTACCCACAAATGGTGAAAACATGGAACAGTGGTGACCCTTCCCAGGAGTGGCCGGCCGATCAAAATTACCCCAAAAGTGCAGCGACGACTCAGCCAAGAGGTCACAAAAGACCCCACAACAACATCCACAGAACTGCAGGCCTCACTTGCCTCAGTTAAGGTCAGTGTTCATGACTCCACCATAAGAAAGAGACTGGGCAAAAATGGCCTGCATTGCAGAGTTCCAAGACGAAAACCACTGCTGAGCAAAAAGGACGTTCAGGCTCATCTCAGTTTTGCCAGAAAATGTCTTGATGATCCCCAAGACCTTTGGGAAGATACTCTGTGGACTGATGAGGCAAAAGTTGAACTTTTTGGAAGGTATGTGTCTCATAAGGTACATCATACCAACAGTAAAATATGGTGGTGGTAGTGTGATGGTCTGGGGTTGTTTTGCTGCTTCAGGACCTGGAAGACTTGCTGTGGTAAATGGAACCATGAATTCTGCTGTCTTCCAAAGAATCCTGAAGGAGACTGTCCGGCCATTTGTTCGTGATCTCAAGCTGAAGCGCACTTGGGTTCTGCAGAAGGACAATGATTCAAAACACACCAGCAAGCCCACCTCTAAATGGCTTAAGAAAAACAAAATGAAGACTTTAGAGTGGCCTCGTCAAAGTCCTGACTTGAATCCGATTGAGATGCTGTGGCATGACCTTAAAAAGGTGGTTCATGCTCGAAAACCCTGCAATGTGGCTGAATTACAACAATTCTGCAAAGATGTGTGTGCCAAAATTCCTCCACAGTGCTGTAAAAGACTCATTGCCAGTTATCGCAAACGCTTGATTGCAGTTGTTGCTGCTAAGGTTGGCCCAACCAGTTACTAGGTTTAGAGGTCAATCACTTTTTAACACAGAGCCATGTAGGTTTGGATTTTTTTTTTACCCTTCATAAACACCCTCATAAAAACTGCATTTTGTTTACTTGTCTTTGACTTTGTCTACTTTGTCTAGTACTTAAATATTTCAGATCATCAAATAAATTTAAGTGTGACAAACATACAAAAAATGAGAAATCAGAAAGGAGGCAAACACTTTTTCACACCACTATAAATATGTTAATGATATGTATATATGACCCATGGACATATTTTACAGTATATTGTTAGAATTCATAAAAACATGTATTTGCAAGCATGACCCTTTAAATTCTGTGAGAAGTAGGTACAGCTGAGAGCTAAAAGCTTGATTTCTGATGCCTTGGGTGATGCTTTGCATATAATCTCAACGTCAACAATTGCATCATCTTGTTTTGACAGTTTATTTTTACAGAGTTGCTCCTGAGCTTTATCAGTGTTTTCTCCTGTGGTTCGATGGCTGACTTGTTTCTTCAGCTTCCTGTTTCTCTCTTGGTTTCAGAACAGTTATGAAGAGCAGTCAGTGGATGTCTTGGACTACTCATACATCAAAGCAGACCAAAGACATTGCAGCAGTTTAAATCAGTAGTTCCTCTTTTTCTGTAATGGCAAGCACAAGGCTTTAACTTTTTTTCTAAATGTTTGTGGTTTGAATTGAGATCATCTTAATATGGGGCTTTGATATATGCTTGACAATTGTAATATTTTATTTATTTTTTTTTTTTTTGCTGTACATATGGGATTCTGTTGATTTATCCTGGCCACAGTACAGCACCTAGAACAGGGATCACCAGCTAAAAGTACAAAAGGTCCGATAAGTCGGTCCTCCTCCCCAGCCGAGGTTCGAACTAGACGTGGGAATCTTTAAGCACCTTATGATTCGATTATGATTCAGAACTCCAACTTGATTCTAAAACCATTCTTAATGGATCTTGATGCATTTTTTTTTCTATTCAGGATTTTCCCCTCCCACTGTGTGACAACTTGGTCCTTATAAAGCAAAGTAATGCAGTGACCCATGAATTTACTTCCAACATCTTTTATTAAAACAACTGTAAGAGAGAGTCTGGCACATGGACAAATTAATCTCAAAATATGCTTTTAAAAACTGTCATCCTTTCATGGACATTTTTTCAGAAGACCACGGCTGTCTACAGACAGGCTAGTATCATTTAATTAACTTGCTTTCACGCATTATTTTATTAAGCTCATGTTTTAGCTGCTTTTAGTGCTATATTAATTTTTAAATAAAAAAATGAAAATGAATTCTTTAATTTCCAACAAAATATGTAATTTAAAATTTTATAATGCAGGAGAACACTAAATGTGTTTTTAACTCCAAATAAATAGGTCTAAAATTCTAAAATCTACAAGTAAAATCCTAAAAATGTTTTCCAGGAGAACACAAATTGTATTGCATTTTTAAGAAAGGATTAATATTTAAAAAACAAAATTTCACAAAAAGTCCACTTCTGTACTATATTTTCAGTGCAGAAAAACATTTTCAAACTGTAAGACAAAAAAATGGACACAAAATACAATTCCGTACTACAGAAATCCTCCAACATTTTTTAAAAAAAAATCTCAACAGTAAACTCTGTTACACCATAGATTGAGCTGTAACTCCATGATTACAGGCAAAGAGGAGGTGGAACTTTTCATGTTCAGTTACACACAGAGCATTTACTGAGTTTTGATGTGATATTGGAGGCTACGAAAAGGGCTTCCATAACCAGCGACCTCACCTCTGCATCCCAGCATGGACTGCTCTTGGCAGAATAGAGGAAAAAGTGCCACGATAAATACACTCAATTTCAGAACAGCGCTCCATTTCGTGGATACAGACCTAAAACGAAGCGTGTCTGTTCGGGGTGGATGTCCTAGCTTGTGTGTGTGTGTGGGGGGGGGGGCACCCACCCACAGTGATATTGTGACCCGCTACATATACTCTGGAGCGGTTGGCACCACAGAGTGAGTGAGATGAGTGGCGTTCGTGGGGCAGCAGCGTACCATAATCTGTCCGGGCAGTCGCCAGTACAGCAGTTCAGTTCCGCTTTTTTCAAATCAAAACAAAACGGTCTCCCTTTTTCCCAAATTGTATCAAAAGGCTTCGGGGTCTGGACAGAAGACTCTTGAGGTCCGGATCCGGACCGGAGTCCACCAATTCGTGACCCCTGTTCTAGAACATTGCTGTTGGGGTTGCAAGCAGAATCCACTCATTGAAGGGATGGTTTGTGAATCCATTGTTGTAAAAATGCCATCAGAGTAGTTCTGTCATGTACTAGTGGGTCTATTTTTGATTTGCACCACAGGATAATTTGCGCCGCTAACTATTGTAAGTTACTTGTAGTAGAATATGAGTAGTTAATTTGTCATACTGGTTAATATTCCTATAGACATGATGGTATCTTTTTTTTTTTTTTTTTTTTTTTTTTTGAAAGTTAAAATTTGCAGCCTGATACAGCAGCAGAAAGCTTGTTCTTTTTTTTCTGAGTCAGTTGGTAGCTAAACTGAATGTTCTTGTGTGAGAGATGACTCACCAGCAGCCTGAGGTGTTGAGGAGATGGGGCAAATTTCGCTTTCACTTCTCTTTCTATAGCTGGTATATTAGTTTTCACTGCAGTTAATGTAAGCAAGCTTTTGAGGCTGGTTTGGTGATTTTATTAATGACTAACAGGCAGCCTCTTAGAAAGTATTTTGCTCTGACCTCATGTCATAATTTACACTGCATCTATGTTAAGCCGTGTTGGTTTGTTTTGGGTATGTCTGTGCCCTTGAGTTTGCCACTGGTTATTTAAGGGATTTGAACCATGGATAATTAGCTAGTTAGTTTGCATCATTCAGATTAGATGCACTGCTGGACTCAACGGCTGAGACCCAGATTGTATGTCATTCATTTCTTCAGTGAGGCATGATCCTACTGAAAGAATGTGCACTGTTTTATCCTTTTATATCTTAAGATCTGAGTTAAAGGGGCCATATTATGTAAAGTCCATTTTATCATAGTGTGTCTAGAGGCCCACAAAAAGAGAAATGACCATTGCCTTGTTTCATTCCTTTTTCAATAGATTGTTCAGAAAGTGTGCCTCTGTATGGGTCGTTCAGATTTGCAGCCCCTGCTGACATCAAAAGGGGATAAGCACAGGCCCTGTCTGGCTAACAGCGCTGCCTGAATAGTACACACTCACTCTCATAAATTACTTATGAGCATCCACAGTCTGCCATTGGTTTTTTTTTTTTCCTTGCCAGATCCATTTGAATGAACTCATCTCTTTTGCATCACAGTTGGTCATATTCTTTCAAGCCTATATCAAAATTGTGTTCTTGATCTGCGGTAGTAAATAATGGAAACTTATCAGAATGCTTTTTGTCTTTTTGCATAATAAATACTTAACATCAGAATTCTTTTCTTCTGTTTGTTTGGTACATAGTCCCATTAAAGTTGCTGTCTCTTTCTGTTGTCACACATTTGTGGTGACAGAAATTTCGGTAATTTAGTTACATCAATTTACATCTCTAGCGGCACAGATGGATGATGCAGTGCAAGGACGTTTCATGCTTGAACGTTGACTAGGTGACGTCGTCATACAGTCTACACACATTGAAGTTTCACCTCCTACATCAAATCAAAGTGGCATAGTTTGGCTGGTAATGAACTCGTAAGATGGCCATCAGCAGCTCACAAACAGCCTGTTTGGAAGAGGATTTAACGAAGTGGTAAAGAGGGATTTAAAAAAAATGACATATTTTTAAATAAAGCTTAAAATACATTCTGGAGACACATTAGACCTGCATTACTTTGTTAAGAATGTGTTTGTGTCTTTGAAATGTATCAAGACTTGGTACCTTTGAAGTCAAACTAAAATATTTGAACGAAATATTACAATTTCTTCACAAAACAGCTTTTAAAGGATATGTTTCTCAACAAGAGAAATATTGTCACACAATCTTCCATGTTTCTCTTTTCTGGCACTTGCTTTCTTTTCTGCAGATAATCTGTTGAATCCGATTGAGATAAGTAGCTTGTGTTTATTTTCCCAATGATATTTTAATGCCCCCCCCCCCAAAAAAAAAAAAAAAAAAAAAAAATCTACTGGCCAAAGGGGGCTAGTGAAGCTTGACCATGGCTGACAACCTTTCTCCATTTTTTTTAAATACAGGGGAAAGATGTTGTGGAAAAGGGGTGATGGAAAAAAAAGAAGTGGTGGTGGGCTTTTCTCCCCTTTTCTGATGCTAATGAAAGAGGGAATGGTTTTCCAGCTTTTAGCTTGCAGAGTGTGTCTCACTTGCAGCATGCTCCGCTGCCTGGACATTGTGGGAGGACAAAACTCCAGGCCCGGGATCCAATAACGTGAAATTTCAGTAGAGAAGCAGCCATTGTGTAAAGAGAGGCAGCCAGGGAGGGGTTGGGTAGAAGGGGGAGACTAGTGGAGGAAAGGGAGGGTGACTTGGAGAGCACTCGGGGCTTAGGCCACATCCTTTCTCTCTCCCTGTCCTCATGCCCTGCCCCCCCCCCCTTCCCCCCCAAAGTCTTTCTCTCAGTACCCCCTGATATCCCCTGCCCTCCTTTCCTCCACTCCCCTTTTGGGGTGGAAGGCCCGATGCTGAGACAGGAGCAAAGCATGATGGCATGCTTGAGCCTTGCGAGCCATGGGCTGGAGCAGCAGACAAATGGCTACTTTGTCCATTAGGAAATGGTTGTTCCAGGATCCCCCTTCTCCACCACACACTGGAATAGCCAGCCTCAAAGCCCTGGTCTGAATGTCCTCCCCCATCTTCTTCTCTTCTCTTCTCTTCTCTTCTCTTCTCTTCTCTTCTCTTCTCTTCTCTTCTCTTCTCTTCTCTTCTCTTCTCTTCTCTTCTCTTCTCTTCTCTTCTCTTCTCTTCTCTTCTTGGAAAACATTGTTTAATTTGCCATGATTTCCCAGATATAAAAAGAAAAAATAAATAATGAAAAATAAAAATCAGTATGTCTACACAAATCTGTAAATATGTATGGTTAAAAACACTTTTTCTCAATATGCAAGTGACCATTTATTTTGGGAGGAGAAAAGCAAAAAATGTATTTCAAATGCACCAATCTTATTTCCTTGCTAAGATGTGTGTATGCAGCTACAAATCATCAAAGTTATAGCTTTGCACATTAGCAAATGATGATTGTCAGATTCAAGAATTGTGCAGCCATTTTTTCTTCTATCCGCATAATAAACTATGATCTTTATAAACCTGAATATATTGGCTGTGTAGGGTTTCACCCACACAGACAATATCTGGGTGAGGTGACCAGATAGATTAATGGAAACTGCAGGTATAATCAGCGCTTTATTTTTTTCAATTCATCAGAGAAAACACCGTAATACATTTACATTTGGTTCACACTTACTTTGACAGCTGTCACCACCAACTAGATATTTCTGGTGTTTCTTGTTGCCCTTGACCTGTGTCAATGTGCCTTCCTTTCTTCTCAACATGCAGTTGGACAAACCCTGAAGGTAGGGCTGGGCGCTATGAAAAAATTTCCAGTCACGATAATTCTTTTTTTCATATTGATCGATATGTGTTGTGATATAAGATAAGATAAGATAAGATAAGCCTTTATTAGTCCCACAATGGGGAAATTCCAGGATTGCAACAGCACAGGGATAGCAACACTCAGAGCAACAATCAGAAGGCAAGAAAAAACATCATCTAGTAAACATATGTCCATATTACTATAAATGTATATATATAGACACACAGTGCAGAGTATTATGGTTGGTTGGTGAATGTGCAGCAGAAAGTCTAAGCTCTCTCTCCGCGGATGCGGCGGGCCAGCTGGAAGTCTTTGGGCATGATGGTGACCCCCTTAGCGAAGAAGAGACCACCAGGTGGGCCTCGCTGGTCTCCTGCAGAGCCATGACGGCGAAGCTCAGGAAACGCAGGACGATCTTGAAGTCCTGAGCGATCTCCCTCACCAGGCGCTGGACGGGCAGCTTACGGATGAGCAGCTCCGTGGATTTCTGGTAGCGACGGATCTCTCTCAGAGCCACGGGTCTGTGACGGCGAGGCCTCTTCACTCTGCCGGTGGCCGGAGCGCCTCTCCGAGCAGCCCTGGTGGCTAGCTGTCTCCTGGGGGGCTTCTTCCTCCAGTAGATTTTTACGGGCGGTCTGCTTGGTTCTTGCTATCGCTCTTTATTATTCTGTCTTATATTTCTTGCACGCCGCCTAAACTCCAGCCCGGCACCCGCGTCGTTTTCGCTACAGCTCCCGGTATGTCGAGTTTCCCATTAGCACCGGGCGGCGAATTAAGGTATGAATTAAGGTTCCTTTTTACTCCTGAGATGTGAAGCTGTCACAAGATTAATTTTAAATATTTATTTTGTCAGAAGTTGAACCTGACAAATGTAGTGTAGAACATTACACAGCTGTATTTCAAATAATTATAAAACATTATAAATATAAATATTTTATAATATTCTGCTCACCAACTTACTGATAACTGAGTGAAGTAGATGCCCAAAGCACTGCAGCCATGTCCACTTGTTTAGTGATGTGGCCTTCACTATATGTCCCACTGTCTGTTGTGATGCAGACTTGTTTGCCTTCTCTCAGTCTCCAGGATGCTTTGGTCAGTCTTGAAGCAATGACTTCACCTGTGTGGTCTTCAGGAAAGTTTGAAGACATTTGCTTTTCAAATTCCAGTCTTGATCAATGAAGTGGGCAGTAAGGCTCATATATTGTTCAGATGTGTGACTTGAGCACAAATCTGACATAGTAGGATGGAAGATAAAGATGCAGGTTATCAATTAATTGATAATTGAGTCACCTTATTGATCGATTAACGATTAATTGATAAGCAACGTGTTTTTTCCTGAGAATCTGAATTTCCCTCGGTACAATACGGTCTATCTTTAACAGATAAAAAGTTGCTGTTTTTTCATATGCTGAATAAAACATGAACATTATATTCCCCAGTGATTTACTGTACCATTTGCATTTTTTTTTTTTTACTACAGACAATGGCATTTTTTGTAGTTTAACAAATTTTGCACTATATAGTATGTACTATGTGCTAGTACATCTCAGTAAATTACAAATGTCATGATTTTTTATTTATTTTTAAAAACCAGTACCAATATTATAAACATATTTTTTTTTTTAGTTATATTAAAAATTCTATTCTGCTGAGCACCAAGCTAGAAGGTGGAAAGTACCATTTTTACCTGGTCTTTAGTATGACCCGGCCGGGATTTGAACCCCAGCCTCTCGGTTGTGGGGTGGATGCTCTGCCAGCTAGGCCACCACTCCGGTGTAGAATAGAATGGGGAAAGGAAAGTTAACATGCAGAGCTACCAGAGGACCGAACCCCCCCCCGTAGCTTTCACTACCTACAGAAGCTATGTGGCCTAGGGTCTCAGAACGGAGATAGGCACTGCCCTACGCCAAATGTCATTGGCATGGGAATAACTTAACTAACTTATTAAAAAAAAAAAAACTTTCATGTTCTAATTTACTCAGATGCACTGGTAGACTGTTTTAACAGGAAAATAAATTGTGAGCTGCTTCATCTGTTGCATGTTAAACATTATCACAGCACCCAGGCAAACCCAGTATGATCTGGGCTCCCTCTGTTGTTTTACTTCAATGGCAACTTGAGTCTGATCTGCTTTTCCGTCTAACGGGAGGTTGAAGGGAGGCAGCGGGGATATGTTTTTGCACTCGTGCAGCCTGCAGCAGTCAGTTTCTCCGCCCTGTTGATTTTATGGCTGGACATTGGAACATGCCATTGGAACTTATTGTGGTGGCTCTCCGATGTAACCTGGAAGGGCTTAGCATCTTCTTTCGCTTTTTCGGTTGAAAAGCGGCAGTGGGTGACTCCCCCGCACCCCCCACAGCAAAGGCACTACATTTTATAGGATAAACTCCCATTGAAAAGGACTGTGGAGTTATCAGTTATCGACAATTAATGGAAAGTCAGTTAATCATTATCATCCCTAATGGCAGACTGTGCAGTTCCTTTTCAACCATTTCTTTACATTCCGTGTACAGCTGGGGAAGTGCTGTCTGGGAGAAATATTTACGGCGGGAGTTGGTAACTAGGGTCAGTTACTTTCAACAGGATGGCACTGCTTCAGATGGTAAAGATTTGTAGTGTTACCTGATTTTGTGAGAATGTGCTTGCGACACAGTTTGCGGTGCACGCTAAACTGCTTCTTGTTAAACTTTACATAGCCAAAATATCTCCACATTACTGAATTCCTCAGACCCTTCTCTTCAGTAATCTTCTTGTCTTGAGCATTGGGCGGCGTCCGTTTTGGTGTTTTCTTTGATAATGCTATCACTGGACTTTCCATTAATGTTTCCCGTTGTCTCCTACACGACTGCGCTAGCCCAAACATTAGCAGGTGTGCTAACTGCTAAGCCTTGGTTGTGTGCTGGTCCTACGTGCGTACGCATGCTGTTGTGTATGTCAATTTAATGTGACATCCAGCCACATGATTGGTTCGGTGCGATGTATTCTCATTTTCATTGGCTTTTTGTGTTGTCTGTCAAAACACGGAACGAATGAGTTCTGGCGACATTTTATCGACCATGTATTATGTTCTATTGAGGAAAAGTTATTTCGCAATAATTATTGTTACTGTTTTATCGCCCAGCCCTACCTGAAGGCCTTAATTTGGCCTACCAAGCTGGACAAAATTTGACCAAAAATGCAACAACAATGAACAATTTACTCGCGTGAGACAACTCTTCATCAACTCCAGTTTTAACTGAACCTGAGCATATGTCAGTACATTGAATGCACTGCATTTACTTGTCAGGGGCTGAAAAGTTCATAGTGGTCAAATTTGACCAAATGTGGTTTATTTTTCAACTGCAGGGATCCAAACACTGCAACACCGATGAAAGAAGTGTGTGGACCGAAGGGGAGACCATGTTGAAAAATAAGCCACATTTGGTCAAATTGGGCTACTGTGAACTTTTCAGCCCCCCCCCCCCCCCCCCCAGTGACACATTAACTGGGCAGACCAGAGGCTGCAGACCTGAACTAAGCTATCTCAGTAAACTGCAGTTACAAGTGTCAAAGTTCATCCACACTGTGAGAGACTCATTGGAGAACAATTCCTTGTTAAGCTGTAATTACTTTTCACAACATATTTATACTATTATTTGATACTTGCATATAGCTTGCAGACTTGTGTGTGTACGGATCTTTGTTGCTGCTGCCACAGATATGATTTCATTTTGTGAGGGAAAAACCACAGTGTACACTGTCCATACACATTATTTGTGAAGAGGGAAGAAGCATGTCTTTCTCTTCAGAAGTAGGTTAGAGCTGGTGATTTTTCACCTTGTTCTCCGCTGTGTTTTCTTGCACAGCCACTTTCTCCTCTTCATTCCTCTGTTGCACTCTTCCCCCTCCCTCTGTTTTTCTCTCCAGCTTTGGTCGGAAATGAAGTCAGTCATCCAGCAGAATAACTTGGAATAATTTGGAATTGGGGGGTCCTTTCTTTTTGCTCCCCCTCCTCTACAGCAGGCTCAGGCCAGCTGATCTGCTTCCGCTCTCAATTGTGTGTCCACTCGACTGTGTGCTCCCAGCAAGGGGTGTGGAGACCAGCCTTTGTCTCCACTATCCTATTTGTGTGTGTGTGTGTGTGTGTGTGTGTGTGTGTGTGTGTGTGTGTATTGCTGCAGTTTTACTGAACGATCTATCCTTAAAAATGTTTTTGAGTGAAAAAAGATGGATATGATTGTCTTCTTTGTTGTAAAGGATTTTTTTAATAATGGTTTTGATGCTTATTGGCAAATTAACTGGGCACTGTAGATGTGATATTAGTTACTAAATAAATATGCACTGTGATTTTTTTTTCTTTTTTTTTTTCCAGGTTGAGAAATTTTCCAACTTATAAACAAGCCTTAGGTATTTCAGCCTTGATGCAATATGCATCAGAAATGTCTAGTTCAATTCACTTCCTCTTTAGGCCTTGCCCCCCTCCCTGTGAGTGTCAGGGTTACTGGCATTTGTGTTATGGTAGGTCTGAAGGGTCAGGCCCTGGTCATTGTGCCCTGGTCATGGCTGAGCAGCACTCCGCCTGCCTTCTGTTCACCCCAGGGACCCCTGCCTGACTGACAGCCCCTTCTGTACCCATCACCCACATCCTTTATTGGGGGCCATATAGAGGTTTAACACCAACAATATTACCCTCGTTTATGGCCCAGCATAGTGCTTAAAGAATGCATCTTTCTGGTTTTATGTACGACTTCTCACACTACTGCTGTATAACTTTACCAGAAGAGTTGGTTTTTGGATGACTGGAAAGAGTTTTTTTTTTCCAAATATTTTTATTGATTTTGTTAACAGTTACAAAAACAACAAAACAACATAAATGAAAACACACAAACATGTATCCACCCACAGTAAACCTGCAAAAATAAAACTAAAGATAAATAAAATACATAAATTAATGAAAAGTAAAATTGGTCACACATTTTAACAAATACAATCTATTTTCCAGCTTCTATAATGGTCATATATGGGTTCCAGAGATTTGTAAATTCCTTTCGTTTTCCTTTGGCAATATACACTACTCACAAAAAGTTAGGGATATTTAGCTTTCAGGTGAAATTTATGGAAAATGTAAAAAGTTCACACTACAGTGCTATTATATTATGAAAGTAGGGCATTTAAGTAGAAGGATGCAATGGTGAGTTCCTCATCTCAATCAATTTATTGAAACAAAAGCCAACAACAATGGTGGGTATACCACAGCAAAAAATGTCAATGTCACAATAACTTGTCATGTGCCCTTGAGCATCAATTACAGCTTGACGATGACGTCTCATGCTGTTCACAAGTCGACTTATTGTCTGCTGAGGCATGGCATTCCACTCTTCTTTAAGGGTGGCCCTCAGGTCAGTGAGGTTGTGGGGTGGAGGTTTACGAACCTCTACACAGCGACTCAGCTGATCCCATAGGTTTTCTATGGGATTCAGGTCTGGAGAAAGTGCAGGCCACTCCATTTGAGGTACCCCAGCCTCCTGTAGCCATCTCCTAATGATGCAACCTCGATGAGGTGGAGCATTGCCATCCATGAAGATGAAATGTGTTGTTCGTGTAGGGCCACTATGACTGGATTAATGATGTTATTCAGGTAGTATCGGCTTGTCACTGTACCCTTCACAAGGTGTAGGACAGTTTTGTATTGACTTAGACACACCTGCCCAGACTGTATCACCACCACCAAAGGCTCGTCTGGTGACAACAATGGCTGATGCATAGCGTTCTCCTTGACGTCTCCAACATCATTGACCACCATCATTTCTGCTCGTGAATCAACTTTCATCAGAGAACAGCACTGAGGCCCACTGGTCCCTTGTCCAGTGTAAATGCTCCCTGGCCCATGCAAGACGGTGACGCCTGTGCCTGGAGGTGTGGTCAGGTACCCTTGCAGGTTGTTGAGCACGCAGACCATGCTGATGTAAATGGTTTTGAATGTTCTGACGTGACACTTGGGTGCCTCTCACCTTCCTTAAATGTGCCTGGAGTTGAGTGGCATTCATCATCTGGTTCCGCAGGGCACTGTTCACAATGAAGCAGTCATCAGCATGGGATGTGGTCAAAGGATGTCCACTTCTATGCCTTTCTATGACTCTTCCAGTCTCTCTGTATCTCTGTTGCAACCTGCTGATGACACTCTGTGACACTCTAAGCTCAGTGGCCACTTCCTTCTGAGAACATCCTTTCTGAAGCCTCGCAATGGTGAGGTACTGTTGATCAATTGTTAGGTGTCGTCTTGGTCTCATGATGTCAAAATGGGAACAGTATGATGAAAAGGACTGTTTAAATACAAATTCTAATTGAACCAGAAAAATTATTGGTCAATTTATGGATCAAATACCTGTTGTGAATTTTGCCATTAAGGACCTTGTTGGAGAACAGCAAGTTTTGCAAAAAGTACTTAAAGTTTGAACAGTTGGACATACACATTCAAAAGATTACAGATGGTCAAATTAAGTTCACCTGTAAAGGTTATATATAGTGCATTTCAGGTGCGTCCTGAAATTTCAGCCGAAAGCCGAATATCTCTAACCTTTTGTGAGTAGTGTGTGTTAATCTTTCTAGACCAAAACTTTGTGAAAGTTCCTTGATCCATTGTTTCATAGAAGGAGCCTCCATACTCTTTCACCATATTGCAATGACTTGTAGATGTCCCAAGTCCAGTAGTTTAGTCAGTTTCTGTGTTTGTATGAAGCCCATTTAAGGTGGGCAATTACAGCTTAAATTCCAAGTACACATAGTTTAACATTTAAGAGCCAGTTTGTTCCGTTGACACGTTTTAATTTATTATTTATTTAGTGTGTATGTGGCCACTGTCATGCACTTTTGCAGCTTTAGTAATGTTTATTCAGACAAAATTAAGAAACTTGGCAGTGATTTAAACTAGAACGATGGTCTGATACACTATGTTTTCTATTAGTGACAACTTGGCATCGTCATTTAGCATTTGCCGTCATAATTAGAGAGAGATTGTTTTAACGTGACTTACCTTGAATTAAAATGAGGTTAGAGGACTATCCTTTCTGACACAGCATGGTGAGAAAAAGTCCAACATTCCTGGCTGGCACAGAAGTAGCGGCTCCACAGAAATAGCAGCAAAACATTAGCTTGCAGTTAGCTGCTGTGGTGCACTGCGGGGGAGAGGCAGGGTGGTGACGAGTAGAAACGGGTACGTATGTCTCTAAAATCCCGATATAAACGATACAGTTTTATATGAAATGGTAGACTTTTTTTTATCGCATTGCTGATACACACGTGGACAAAATTGTTGGTACCCCTCTGTTAATGAAAGAAAAACCCACAATGGTCACAGAAATAACTTGAATCTGACAAAAGTGGTAATAAATAAAAATTCTATGAAAATTAATCAATGAAAATCAGGCAGTGCTTTTGAATTGTGGTTCAACAGAATTACTTTAAAAACAAACTCATGAAACAGGCCTGGACAAAAATGATGGTACCCCTAGAAAAGATTGAAAATAATGTGACCATAGGGACATGTTCAACCAAGATGTGTCCTCTAATTAACATGACAGGTGTCTACAAACTTGTAATCAGTCAGTCGGCCTATTTAAAGGGTGACAAGTAGTCACTGTGCTGTGTGGTGACATGGTGTGTACCACACTAAACATGGACCAGAGGAAGCAAAGGAGAGAGTTGTCTCAGGAGATTAGAAAGAAAATTATAGACAAGCATGTTAAAGGTAAAGGCTATAAGACAATCTCCAAGCAGCTTGATGTTCCTGTGACTACAGTTGCACATACAGTGGGGAAAAAAAGTATTTAGTCAGCCACCAATTGTGCAAGTTTTCCCACTTAAAAGATGAGAGAGGTCTCCAATTTTCATCATAGGTATACCTCAACTATGAGAGACAAAATGAGAGAAAAAAAAAATCCAGAAAATCACATTGAAGGATTTTTAATGAATTAATTGGTAAATTCCTTGGTAAAATAAGTATTTGGTCACCTACAAACAAGCAAGATTTCTGGCTCTCACAGACCTGTAACTTCTTCTTTAAGAGGCTCCTCTGTCCTCCGCTTGTTACCTGTATTAATGGCACCTGTTTGAACTCATTATCAGTATAAAAGACACCTGTCCACAACCTCAAACAGTCAGACTCCAAACTCCACTATGGCCAAGACCAGAGAGCTGTCAAAGGACACCAGAAACAAAATTGTAGACCTGCACCAGGCTGGGAAGACTGAATCTGCAATAGGTAAGCAGCTTGGTGTGAAGAAATCAACTGTGGGAGCAATTATTAGAAAATGGAAGACATACAAGACCACTGATAATCTCCCTCAATCTGGGGCTCCACGCAAGATCTCACCCCGTGAGGTCAAAATGATCACGAGAACAGTGAGCAAAAATCCCAGAACCACACGGGGGGACCTAGTAAATGACCTGCAGAGAACTGGGACCAAAGTAACAAAGGCTACATCAGTAACACACTACGCCGCCAGGGACTCAAATCCTGCAGTGCCAGACGTGTCCCCCTGCTTAAGCCAGTACATGTCCGGGCCCGTCTGAAGTTTGCTAGAGAGCATTTGGATGATCCAGAAGAGGATTGGGAGAATGTCAGGTGAAACCAAAATAGAACTTTCTGGTAAAAACTCAACTTGTCGTGTTTGGAGGAGAAAGAACACCATACCTACTGTGAAACATGGGGGTGAAAACATCATACTTTGGAGCTGTTTTTCTGCAAAGGGACCAGGACGACTGATCCGTGTAAAGGAAAGAATGAATGGGGCCATGTATCGTGAGATTTTGAGTGAAAACCTCCTTCCATCAGCAAGGGCATTGAAGATGAAACGTGGCTGGGTCTTTCAGCATGACAGTGATCCCAAACACACCGCCCGGGCAACGAAGGAGTGGCTTCGTAAGAAACATTTCAAGGTCCTGGAGTGGCCTAGCCAGTCTCCAGATCTCAACCCCATAGAAAATCTTTGGAGGGAGTTGAAAATCCGTGTTACCCAGCGACAGCCCCAAAACATCACTGCTCTAGAGGAGATCTGCATGCAGGAATGGGCCAAAATACCAGCAACGGTGTGTGAAAACCTTGTGAAGACTTACAGAAAACGTTTGACCTCCGTCATTGCCAACAAAGGGTATATAACAAAGTATTGAGATGAACTTTTGTTATTGACCAAATACTTATTTTACCGATGAATTTACCAATTAATTCATTAAAAATCCTTCAATGTGATTTTCTGGATTTTTTTTTCTCATTTTGTCTCTCATAGTTGAGGTATACCTATGATGAAAATTGGAGACCTCTCTCATCTTTTAAGTGGGAGAACTTGCACAGTTGGTGGCTGACTAAATACTTTTTTCCCCACTGTATTATTCAGAAATTTAAGATCCACAGGACTGTAGCCAACCTTCCTGGACGTGGCCGCAGGAGGAGACGGATAATACGAATGGTAACAAAAGAGCCCAGAACAACCTCTAAACACATTCAAGGTGAACTCCAAGGTCAAGGTACATCAGTGTCAGATCGCACCGTCCATTGTTGTTTGAGCCAAAATGGACTTCATGGGAGACGACCAAGGAGGACACCACTGTTGAAAACAAATCATAAAAAAGCCAGACTGGAATTGGCCAAACTGCATGTTCACAAGCCACAAATGTCCTATGGACAAACGAGACAAAAAACTGGAACTTTTTGGCAAGGCACATCAGCTCTATGTTCACAGACGCAAAAATGAAGCATACCAAGAAAAGAACACTGTCCCTACTGTGAAACATGGAGGAGGTTCTGTTATGTTCTGGGGCTGCTTTGCTGCATCTGGCACAGGGTGTCTTGAATCTGTGCAGGGTACAATGAAATCTCAAGACTATCAAGGTATTCTACAGAGAAATGTGCTGCCCAGTGTCAGACAGCTTGGTCTAAGTCACAGGTCATGGGTCTTGCAACAGGATAATGACCCAAAACACACAGCTAAAAACACCCAAGAATGGCTAAGAGCAAAACATTGGACTATTCTAAAGTGGCCTTCTATAAGCCCTGATCTAAATCCTATTGAACATCTGTGGAAGGAGCTGAAACATGCCCTCTGGAGAAGGCACCCTTCAAACCTGAGACAACTGGAGCAGTTTGCTCATGAGGAGTGGGCCAAAATACCTGCTGAGAGGTGCAGAAGTCTCATTTACAGTTACAGAAATCGTTTGATTGCAGTGATTGCCTCAAAAGGTTGTGCAACAAAATATTAAGTTAAGGGTACCATCATTTTTGTCCAGGCCTGTTTCATGAGTTTGTTTTTTAAAATAATTCTCTTGTGATAAATAAAAAGGTCCTCAGTTCTGTGCATGTGAGCGTTCGGAGGGGTGGTGGGGGTGGTGGAGCCGCAACAGTCATAAAAACATCACGCAAAATCCTGGAGGGACTGTTCAATGGATTCAATTACTGTACACAAATCCTATCCATCTTATTCCTGGGGGTGCTGCTGTAGGAACGATTATTGGTGGAGCTTCCGGTTTCGGCTGACCTAGTGTTAAATCAGTCAGTAAAAGTGGAGTAGCAGAGGCATTTAAAACAGAGTTTTTAAAAGTTTTTCAAATTCATTTTAATGTATAGTCCACATACGTGTTTTGCACTCAAGTGGCAGCTAATTTCAGTACTTGTAGTTTTTATATTTTTGAATGTTTTTGCGTAGTTCTGGTACTTGCTGCTGTTCGTGGTGTGATGCTCCTCACAGATAAGCACAGCTAAATCTGTAGCTTCAACAGCAATGAGTAGATCATGCACTGAAAACTAAAGGAATGTTCGTGTGATCGGTGGTACAGACACAGGACAGACACCAAGACAAGAGCCAGGTATGTTTTCACTTGTATGAATGTCATAGATCTGACGTTTTACCCTGAATTTAAAACAGCCAAGCACGGTGTTGTGGTTCTTTGTGGTTCTGACTAGATTGTACGTCTGCTCTGAGGTAAATTTGAATATGTCCAACATATTTTAACAAAATGCAGCTGACTTTATTGCAGTGGAAATGTTGATATATCTCAGCTTTTATTTGTTTACAGCGTTAACATGTTTGCAGTGGTGCTAACTAACGGAGTTACTGGCCACTTTTTAAGGTCATCTTCTCATCCCTCCATAGTCGTGGGATGTGGTATGATTATATTACTGTTTTTGAGGTGCAAAAAGCTGTGTTCCTGCTTTTTTGACGCTTAAGTCATTGTTTTGTTGACAAGGAAAAGCGTCCCGTTTCAGTGACAACAGTACGTTCTAAACTAGTACCGGAAGTTGCTACCATAATTCATTCAAGGTATCATGGAGCCTAGGAATAAGGTGGATTGCACAAATTCTATCTAATAACAATATTTCAGAACCCTTCAGTCAACAGCTATCAACCAGACAGGTTGTCCTCTGTCACCATTACTTTTCACACTAGCAATAGAACATTTAGCCGTAACAACAAGAACACACACAGGGATTTCAGGTATTAGAATTGGAGGAAGAGATCATCTCATTTCCTTATTTGCAGATGATATTAGATTTTTTCCTGACGGATTTAAGAAGTGATATTCCCAATCTGATGAGATTAATAGAAGATTTTGGAGAGTTCTCAAGATATCCATCCATCCATCCATCCATCTTCTACCGCTTTTCCGGAGGTCCAGGTCGCAGAGGCAGCAGTTCAAGCAGAGAAGCCCAGACTTCCCTCTCCCTAGCCACCTGCTCCAGCTCTTCAGAGAGGATACCAAGGCGTTCCCAGACCAGCTGGGAGACACAGTCACTCCACCAAGTCCTGGGTTTGCCCTGGGGTCTCCTTCCAGTGGGACATGCCCGAAACACCTCAAGTGGGAGGCGTCCAGGAGGCCTCCTAATCAGATGCCCATACCACCTCAACTGACTTCTTTCAATGTGGAGGAGCAGCGGTTCTACTCTGAGCCTCTCCCGGATGACTGAGCTCCTCACCCTATCTCTGAGGGTGAGTCCAGCAATCCTACGGAGAAAGCTCATTTCAGCCGCTTGTATCCGTGATCTCGTTCTTTCGGTCATTACCCAAAGCTTGTGACCATAGGTGAGAGTAGGATCGTAGATTGACTGGTAAATTGACAGCTTTGCCTTAGAACTAAGCTCCCTCTTCACCACAACGGACCGGTACAACATCCGCATCACTGCAGATGCTGCTCCATTCTCCGTCTGTCAATCTCTTGCTCCATTCTCCCCTCACTTGTGAATAAGACCCCAAGATACTTGAACCCCTCCACTTGGGGCAGGAGCCTGTCCCCAAATCGAAGAGGACAATCCACCTTTTTCCGGCTGAGGACCATGGACTCGGAGGTGCTGATTCTCATCCCAGCCGCTTCACACTCAGCGGCAAACCGTCCCAGCAAGAACTGTAGGTCATTGCTGGATGAAGCCAACAGGACAACATCATCTGCAAACAACAGAGATGAGATCCTGTGGTCACCAAGCATGACACCCTCCATTCCCTGGCTGCGCCTAGAAATCCTGTCCATAAAAATTATGAACAGGATCGGTGACGAAAGGGCAGCCCTGGCGGAGTCCAACTCTCACTGGGAATGAGTCCGACCGAGTGTTTGCAATATGAACCAAACTCTCACAATGGTCGTACAGAGACCGAATAGCTCGTAACAACAAGCCTGATACCCCATACTCCCGAAGCACCCCCCACAAAAAACCACGAGGGACGCGATCGAATGCCTTCTCCAAGTCCACAGAACGCATGTAAACTGGTTGGGCAAACTCCCACGAACCCTCGAGAATTCTCGAGAGGGTAAAGAGCTGGTCCAATGTGCCACGGCCAGGACGAAAACCACATTGCTCCTCCTGAATCTGAGGTTTGACCAGTGGCCGGACTCTCCTCTCCAGTACCTTGGCATAGACCTTCCCAGGTACTGGAGTTCTCAAGATATAAGATTAATAATTCTAAATCACTATTAATGTTTCTTGATGAGGAAGGGAGGAAAAAACCCCCACTATATACACCCCATTTACAACAACTGCTAAAGGTTTTAAGTATTTAGGTGTCAGAATTACTCCAGAACTTAATAAGATCATCTCAGCAAATTATGACCCCCTGGAAGACGAAGTTACAGAGTCACTAAACCGATGGTCTAATTTACCCATATCTATGATGGATGAATAAATATTATAAAAATGACAATTTTACCCAAATTTTTGTACCTTTATCAAACTCTTCCACTGCCATTACCGGCTTTGTTTTATGACAAATTAAATCAATTGTTTAGTCAATTCATTTGGAATAATAGCAAAAGCAAGGCTCCGTCTAAAGCTACTATATCAGCCTTATGAAAGGGGAGGACTTCAGTTTCCTAATCTTAGATGGTATTATGGTATGTCTGCCCAGCTAACATCAGCAACATATTATTTTTGTACAACTTCACCCTCAGCCTGGGTAAGCATAGAACAAGAATCTACTTCATAGTTACCTTTACATAGTTACTTGTATTCTTCAGATACCAAAACACTTTAAAAATGCATACGAAAAAATCCATCCATCCATTTTCTACCGCTTTTCCAGAGGTCCGGATCGCAGAGGCAGCAGGTCAAGCAGAGAAGCTGTTCCAGCGCTGCAGAGAGGACACCAAGATGTTCCCAGGTCAGCTGGGAGATAATTACTGTATCAATGTGGCGTGGCATGGAGGTGATCAGCCCGTGGCACTGCTGAGGTGTTATGAAGGTCCAGGTTGCTTTGATAGTGACCTTCAGCTCATCTGCATTGTTGGGTCTGGTGTCTCTCATCTTCCCCTTGACAATACTCCATAGATTCTCTATGGGGTTTAGGTCAGGAGAGTTTGCTGGCCAATCAAACACAGTGATGCCATGGTCATTAAACCAGGTTTTGATACTTTTGGCAGTGTGTGGGGGGGTGCCAATTCCTGCTGGAAAATGAAATCAGCTTCTCCATAAAGTTTGTCAGCAGAGGGAAGCATGAAGTGCTCTAAAATTTCATGGTAGACGACTGCGTGTAAACGTGTCCTGTTATAGTACTGCATGAGTTTATTGATAATACACAGAAGAAATTCAATATTACACTTAACTCCATCACTGATATAAACTAAACTTAAACAGTTATAATGATGACTGAACAACTCCCATTCCCCAAAGTGCAAGATACACTATTATGTTGAATATACACTACCGTTCAAAAGTTTGGGGTCACCCAGACAATTATTTTGTGTTTTCCATGAAATGTCGCACTTATTTACCACCATGAGTTGTAAAATGAATAGAAAATATAGTCAAGACATTGACAAGGTTAGAAATAATGATTTGTATTTGAAATAATTTTTTTCCAGATACTCAACTTGCTCAAAGGAAGGTCAGTTTTATAGCTTCTCTGACCAGCTATACTGTTTTCAGCTGTGCTAACATGATTGCACAAGGGTTTTCTAATCATCCATTAGCCTTCTGATGCAATGAGCAAACACATTGTACCATTAGAACACTGGAGTGATAGTTGCTGGAAATGGGCCTCTATACACCTATGTAGATATTGCACCAAAAACCAGACATTTGCAGCTAGAATAGTCATTTACCACATTAGCAATGTATATTAGATATTAGAGTGTATTTCTGATTAGTTTAAAGTTATTTTCATTGAAAAAAACAGTGCTTTTCTTTCAAAAATAAGGAAATTTCTAAGTGACCCCAAACTTTTGAACGGTAGTGTAAGTAATAAAAGATCACACAAATAAGTGATCTGACAAACACATAAACAAGGGATCTGAAACAGTCACTAATATTGGATGTCCCATTTATTTTCAGTATTTAGGTATTCTGTAATTAATATTCACACAATCAAATAAATCTTACTGCCATTTACTCCCTTTTATATTTGTCAAAGTCTAACATGTGATTCCCTACATACAGACTGTACCCCTTTGTATTCCACTTTCAAACACAGCCTACATTTGGGCCTGTAAAGCCTGATTGGGATACCTGTTTCAGACAGGAATACTTGCGTTCTACGAGCAATGCACTAGTTGTTTAAATGCTGAAAAGCAATATAAACTAGAAGGCACTCAGAGAGCGCATACCTCTGCCAAAGCTCCATCCCTCCATCCCTTTATCCATCCATATCGCCATCTATCTGTACATTGTGAGATGGGGCCTTGGCGGAGGTATGCACTCACGGATCACCTCCACCATTTATTGAGTTCATATTTGGGCCAAGGGCCAGCTTTGGTGAAAATTTCATGCAAATCCATGCAGTAGCTTTTGAGTATTGTTGCTAACACTCTGTGAGAAGATAAGAGCCTTGGCGGAGGTATGTACAGTATTTTGAGATCATCGCCTCTAATGTTCAGTGTGCCATTACACACCTTTCCTGAAAATTTGAATGAAAGGCACTATATAAATGCAATCCATTATTATTATTATTAACAGACAGAGAAATGACAGCAAAAACAATGACTACATATAATAATAATTATTATAGTAATGTAATAATATTACAATAATAATGTAGTCATGTTGTTTTTGCTGTCATTTCTCTCTGTTAATAATAATAGTGATAATGATAATAACAAGATTGTCATAATTGTATCGACCAGACATTGGGGCTGGGCAATTCCACCTTTAATCAACATCATGGTTTATTGATCTTTCAGGTCAGTTTTCGGTTTTGTTTTTTTTCCCTCCTGTCTTCTCCCTTATAGTTTAGTGACAAGGTTCATAAGCAATATTACACAACAGCGTGGTATCATTCCATTTTTTGCAGTTTTCAACTACAAATTCACAGAGTATTCATATTATCTACTGCAACAAACTTGTAAGAAATATGACCATGACAAAGGCACAAATGCTCACCTGGCACGCCGACAAATGCAGACATGTTCCTCCAAGCGTTTTCTTTCAAATTTTGATCATGATATCCTTTTAGTGTCAGATTAAAGAGTACCGGGCTGTTTGATGCAGCAAAGTTCAGCCTCCACCTCCTCCACTATCACCTACCATTCTCGTCTTCCTGTACCGGTGTCCTCTGCCCCGGCCTTCCTTAATTCTGATTGGCTGCTTAGAAAGGTGTGACATTGACCAGCGCAGCTGTACAGTATTCTGAAAAGTTTAACTTTTTTCAGTCCTGAGCGCCGCAACAAAAAACAGCCGCCACTCAAAGCGTAAACGCTTGACTACATAGAGAATGAATAGAAAATAGTCACCCACAGCAGAAAAAAACGAGTTTGGTGGACATGCCCCCAATACTTTGTCTGCAGTGTTTGGCTTCTGGGTTGCCGAGATGCGTAGCCATACATGTAGCTCAGTGGACACGTCTTAAAGGGGCAATACATGAAAAGCGCCATATTAATATATATAAAATAATATTCAAAAAATTCCTGCATCCAGATTGTGATCCCCATCACCACCAAAATCTAATCATCTATTCCCTGTGCCATTACACACCTTTCCTGAAAATTTCATCAAAATCCGTTCATAACTTTTAGAGCAGTGTTGCTAACAGACAGACAAACTAACTAACGCCACTAAAAATATTACATCTGCCCTCCCTTGGCAGAGGTAATAGATGTGCCGGTTGACTAAAGAGAAAAGTTCATCTCTACATGCCAGATGACCACTGTGACAAACTCTGCATTAACAGAACTGATCAATTAAACAGCGTGAGTATTTGTGGCCAAATGATATCTCACCATTCCTCTCCACAATGCTAACTTTTACATTTTTAGACATTAGGCTATAATAGCCACCCAAGCGCACGGGGAGACCCCTGGCTTAGTGGGGAATCCATCTCTCGTTGGCCAGGCTGTGTGCTCGTATTCCCACAGAGGACACCAGTAACTCCGTTCTTGTGTGCCGTACTGTTACTGACAACCCACTTGATCCAGTATCAAGGCGTCATTTTGCTTTTGACAAAACTACCTATAATCATATTCAGTCAGTGTTTATCAAAGTTATTTCAAGCTAAATCCACTTCCATTCTTAATAAAGCCGAGGTGGTACAGTGGTGTGAAAAAGTGTTTTCCCCCTTCCTGATTTTTTCATTTTTTTATTATGTTTGTCACTTTTAAATGTTTTAGCTCATCAAACAGATTTAAGTATTATAAATTAACCCCTTGCACTCCGGTCAGTTTCCCTAAAAACGCCAAAAAATAACGTGCCCAAAGTAAATCGAAAGCTGTTCTTCAACCCTTTGCAGCATCTTCATGGGGTTGGTCTCATTTAAAAGAAAACACTTTGAATTTTTTGGCAAAACAGTCATAATCTTTCTAAGTGCTCCGGCCACTGAGTTACAGTCATCTAAACATACTGAACTTGAAGAAAATAAATTTGGCTTGGGTGTTTTTTTGGATACAAATGCTTGCAAATAACACACAGCTTCAGATCCGGGCTGGAAAATGCAACAGAAATGTAGAACCAAGTGTTATCCACCTGAGGTCAAAATTTTGTAACAATACCACAAAAAATGAATATATTACACAGCTTTTTCCTCAGGTAGATCCCAGGCGTTTTTGAACTGTGCCAAATTGTGCCAAATGGCACAGTTTGGAAAAACGTCTGACTTTTGAATGATTCAATATAGAAGCTTCATCTCGGGCTCTAATGAAAGGTGACACTCAGGGCTGTGTGTGTGTGTATGTGTGTGTGTGTGTGTGGGGGGGGTTGTCCCCCCCCCCCCCCCCTACAGAGGACCGACATCGGCCATCGCTACATGATGGAATAGACATGTGGCGACCGCGGCGCAGTCACCGGGGGGGGCATTCACGGTCCGGACGCGGCGAACGAACTGTGTACCGCGGCGCACGGACTTTGGACTTCGTGCGCCGCACAGTTGTAATTTACCGATCAGTCAAAAGTCATTTTTGGATTACAATTTTCAGGGATAAAGAATAATTTAGCTTATAACACTTACCTCTTCACAGCAGCGTCCTGGCAAAATTCTCTTCCTCATTGTCAGATGAACGCGATGCTGGTCCCTTGTTACGAACTCGTGGTTCTGGTCTCGCGACCCGGTTCCATTATATTATAATTCCATTATTGCGGTTTTGCGCTTCCATGATTGTGGTTTTGGCGAATGATTTACGACCTTCGTCGTTGGCCTCCGTCGGTCTATGATGACCATGGAAGAGAATCCTAAATGTCTATTTTGCTGGAATAAGTGCAGGTTGCACTTGTGGGTGGTCTCCGTGCTGCTGGGTCTGTAGCAGGTTCTTCCTGCGGGTCCTTTTTTTCATCTGCTGCAGTAGTCAGTCTCTCTTCACCCAGCCTTACGCAAAACAGCTCGCGAACTTCTGTGCTTCAATTGGCTCGCTGCATTCACAGCCTTGGTAGGCGGGTCCTTCTCGCTAGGTTTTCAGTCATTGGTTCTTCAAGGTTTCAGAAACCCAATTCAAGGCTCTTATTAGTCGAATGAGAGGTCAATCAGATGAACTAATCTGTTCGTGGCTGTGTCTGTAGTGGAAGAACAAATGCAGCTTTTTTTTTTTTCAGTGCGCACTTGGATGCAGAGACGTGCCCGTCCGCGGTACACCCGGAGTGCAAGAGGATAACACAAGTAAACACAAAATGCAGTTTTTAAATGAAGGTGTTTATTATTAAGGGTAAAAAAAAATCCAAACCTACATGGCCCTGTGTGGAAAAAGTTATTGCCCCCTAAACCTAATAACTGGTTGGGCCACCCTTAGCAGCAACAACTGCAATCAAGCATTTGCGATAACTGGCAATGAGTCTTTTACAGTGCTGTGGAGGAATTTTGGCTCACTCATCTTTGCAGAATTGTTGTAATTTAGCCACACTGGAGGGTTTTCAAGCATGAACCACCTTTTTAAGGTCATGCCACAGCATCTCAATCAGATTCAGGTCAGGATTTTGACTAGGCCATTCCAAAGTCTTCATTTTGTTTTTCTTGAGCCATTTAGAGGTGGACTTACTGGTGTGTTTTGAATCATTGTCCTTTTGCAGAACCCAAGTGCGCTTCAGCTTGAGGTCACAAACAGATGGTCAGACATTCTCCTTCAGGATTTTTTGGTAGACAGCAGAAACCATGGTTCCATTTACCACAGCAAGTCTTCCAGGTCCTGAAGTAGCAAAACAGCCCCAGACCATCACACTACCGCCACCATATTTTACTGTTGGTATGATGTTCCTTTTCTGAAATGCTGTGTTACTTTTATGCCGGCTGTAATGTAATTCCAAAAAGTTCAATTTTTGTCTCGTCAGTCCACAGAGTATTTTCCAAAAAGTCTTGGGGATCATCAAGATGTTTTCTGGCAAAACTGAGATGAGCCTTTATGTTCTTTTTGCTCAGCAGTGGTTTTCGTCTTGGAACTCTGCCATGCAGGCCATTTTTGCCCAGTCTCTTTCTTATGGTGGAGTCATGAACACTAACCTTAACTGAGGCAACTGCAGTTCTTTGGATGTTGTTGTGGGGTCTTTTGTGACCTCTTGGATGAGTCGTCACTGCGCTCTTGGGGTAATTTTGGTCGGCCGGCCACTCCTGGGAAGGGTCACCACTGTTCCATGTTTTTGCCATTTGAGGATAATGGCATTCACTGTGGTTCGCTGGAGTCCCAAAGCTTTAGAAATGGCTTTATAACCTTTTCCAGACTGATAGATCTCAATTACTTTTGTTTCTCATTTGTTCCTGAATTTCTTTGGATCGCAGCATTATGTCTAGCTTATGAGGATCTTTTGGTCTACTTCACTTTGTCAGGCAGGTCCTATTTAAGTGATTTATTGATTGAGAACAGGCGTGGCAGTAATCAAGTAATCAGGCCTGGGTGTGGCTAGAGAAACTGAACTCAGCTTTCCAAAGATGTGATAAACCACAGTTAATTCACAGTATGTTTTAACAGGGAAGGGGCAGTCACTTTTTCACACAGGGCCATGTAGGTTTGGATTTTTTTTTTTTTAACTTTTGATAATAAACACCTTCATTTAAAAACTGCATTTTGTGTTTACTTTTGTTATCTTTGTGTAATGATCCGAAACATTTAAGTGTGACAAACGTACAAAAAAAATGAGAAATCAGGAAGGGGGCAAACACTTTTTCATACCACTGTATATGTATTCCACTAATGCCGGTTGATGCATATTCATTACATACCCAGGAGTCACACCATTTCTCCTCATAATCACATAAGGAACAGTTCTATTTTTTTTTTTTCACACACACCTTTTTCCACTCATAATTTTACAGTGTTGTCAGAAAACTGTCTTTTAATGATTGAGACTCCATTCATTCATTCATCTTCTACCGCTTAATCCTTTTCGGGACTTGATTCTCATAAATTTGAGATTTTTCTTGTAAATCATATCATATGAATAAAAGGTAAATGTCAATAAGTTAAATATGAGTTCCATATGGAGTGGTCCTACTAGCTAGCTGTCTTCAAGTGTTTTACGAACATGTACATGTAACGTTACATACGTAACATTCTGTATCCAGTGTTCCGTATGCCGGTGTTCCAGCCGTGTTTGTACATGTTCTTAGGTCATGCTAGCTAGCAGTCCAGCCTCCTGACATTCAAAAGTGCCTTACGTACAGAACGTTAGTTATGGAATGCAAGCGGTAGGGCTGCAACGATTACTCGAATAATTCGATTACAAGAATTCCTTGATTGAAAATCTATGCTTTGACATGTTGTTTAATGTAGCACTTACGAGCTATATGACCTTCTTCCGGTCACACTACATAAACAAGACACAACTTTGTTTAATGGTACCATATCAGTGGGACATAGTGATGGACCGGCAAAGAGAAAGAAAGTCCGGAAAAAAAAAATGACAAAAGTGTTTACAAAAATCTATGGGATCAGCTGAGTCGCCATGTAGAGGCTTGTAACTAGGGCTGCAACAATTACTCAAATAATTCGGTCACAAAAAATTCTTGATTCAAAATTTATTGTGTCGACATGTCATTTAATGTAGCACTTCTGGTCTATATGACCTTTTTCCAGTGCGACCTTCTTCCAGTCACACTACCTAAACAAAATGCAGATTTGTTTAATTGCGCCATGTCAGAGCGGCATAGTGATGGGCTAGCAAAGATAAAGAAAAATTAAAAAAAAAAAAATGACAAAAGTATCTCAAGTCTGGGATCATTTCAAGCTGAAATTGAGGGAAAACATTGTGCAGTGTGTATACTGCAAAGCTGAGCGGTGAGCTAGCATCCTACAACGTCGATGTTACATTGTCTCGGCAGAAAGCATCTCACATCATGCACAGCCAGCGCACCCGAGGCAAGGTACGTGATTGAGATTTTAAATTAAGATGAATAGAAAGTAGTCCGCTATGCTAATTATGCTTATATGACCAAAGAACATATAGCCACCGCTGCTAGCATGATACACTTCTTTATTTCGTCATCCAATATATATCATCATATCGCACAGCCCTACTGTATGGTAAAAGATATAATTTTATCACAAAACTGTAATGGTGTTTAGTGCTGTGGGATGATGAGAGATGTAGTTCACTAGTCGTTTAAACAAAAACTAAATATTACTTGGTTATTATACGACAGCCGACAACTTTAATTACAGTCATGTAAACAAATTAGGACACCTCAGTTCTTTATTAAGAAATGTTCACATATCTATTTCTAACCTTGTTTTTGTTTTAATTTGCATTTTTTTTAACATTTATTATAGCCATTTTATGTGGGAATGAATGTGGGGGTGTCCTAAAAAAGATGGGGGGTGCCCTAATTTATTCCTCACTGTTTGTTAAGAATTACATTTTGCAGAAAATTTGAAAAAAGTCTTTAATTCATTTTTAATTTAGCTGTATTACACGAATCTCCCAGTATTTTTAACGTTGATATTAAATATCCATATGTCAAAATATGTAAAAAAACAAAAACAAACCAACAACACAGGCTTATACAGGGTGTCCTAATTTTTTCACATTACTGTACGTGGAAAATTATCTTTTAAATTGACAAACATCATATGTGTTACTTGTAGCAAAATTCGATTGGGATCAAAAAATAATTTCGCTTTTGCCAAAAAGCGAAATTATTGGATTTGAAATTAATGGAGAATTTTTTTGATTTAAGGTCCCATATGCGGAAGTAGAGGGAGCGTGACTTAGGCTCTCTATTCTATATGTATGGAAGTCCAGTAACCGAAGGAATAAATGCAGTGGCTCGGCTATTTGAATTAAACAACTGCTATATGCATTGTCACACATGTGCGTGCACGTGCGCACACACGCACACACACAAAGAGTGAACTGCACCGTTTTGCACAACCACTGCTTTCATCCTTAAACGTACAGTCCAACTCCAGGCAGGGTGATAAAGCTGCTGTGACCGGTGAAGTTGCTTTGTTTTCTTCGTTTGTGTCTGTGAGGCTGGACTCTTCTTTTAGTACATTTTTCCTCCGAGTCCAAATTCATGCTCACTGATTTTTAAAAAATTTGTTACTGTGTCAGTGCAGCTGCCCAAACAAACGTGAGCAACTGTAAGTGCTGCTGATGTGATTGGCACATTTGGTGGTGAGGAGGCAGCCTGGTATGAGCTGATCAGCTATGAGCAGGCATCAGTTTCTGGTGATGTGTGGGTGTTCACATAAATCAAAATGACGTTTTTGGGCCGATGCACAGGAATGCCAAAACTATCGTATATTTGGCTTTTTTTTTTAAAGTATTGATCGTATATCATATAGGCCCTAAACCTGTCATATAAATATGATAATTATCATATATCTGGCAACACTGAACAGAACATTCCTGCAGCATGCATATGAACTTTAGAATTAAAGGATATGTTGACAATAAAAATCTGCGTCAACAAATTTTTAGGATCAATGTTATCGACAACGTCAACTAATCGTTTCAGCCATATTTATCAGTAGTAATGTTGAGTTCTGCTTCATAAAAATAATGTTTTATTAAAATATTTGGTTCAAGAACTGAGATTCAGATGTAGAAAGGAAAGAACACAAAGCGAAATAGGGTCAAATGTAATAAATTATCAAAATTCAAAGATTTGGGATATTAAATTCAGTCCTAATTAACAGGTAAACATAATTTGAATTTTTGTCCTCTATGCAACACTTTTGTCCCACTTCATTGTGAAATAAATTGAAATATCATTCAAATAAAATTGAGTCAATATTAATCAATATTTTGAATCCACCCCCATTTCAAAGATGTTTTTTTTTCTTTTTTCTTTTTTTTTTGTAACTTTGATTTTTATTCATTTTTCATTATACATATTACATTCAGATCACAGTCTCTATATTTAAAAAAAAAAAGGAGCTAGAGGAAGAAAAAAAAGAAAAAGGGGGGGGACAAATGTTGGAGCATCAAGTTTTTAGTTTCCATCTCTTAATTCTTCTGGTTTTTCAGTGTCTTTGGTTATTCTTTCAATTTCTGTCTCGTTGTTGCACTTTGTAGTGTGTCCATTTCCACAATTTTTTTTCATATTGTCCTTCTTGCATTCTTTTTATATCCTCAACAATGTCAGTCCATTGCTCTTGGTCAGGAAGAACTTCTGATCGCCATTTTCTTGTGATTGTTTTTTTACATCCAGTCAGCAATATTTTAACTAGATATCTGTCCTCAGCCTGTATTACATTGTCTCTTTTAAGATCACATAAATACATCAAGTTACAGTTCATTGGTATATTATATCCTAATATCCTCTGTATTGTCACATGTATAGATTTCCAGAATGATGAGATTTTGCAGCATTTCCAAAACATATGTGAGTGGTCTGCATTTTGAGCCCCACAGCCCCTCCAGCATATAGATTAGGTATTTGTATATTTTCTTTGAATCTGTGGTGTAATGAAATAGCGAATCAGGTTTTTCCATCCAAATTCCCTCCATGTCCTTGAACTTGTTGATGTGTGTTGTGTTTTCCATATTTCTTGCCAGTTTTCTTCTGTTATGTTTAAATTTAGCTCTTTCTCCCATTTCTCCTTTATATAGTTACTTGAATGTTTGTTTGCCGTAAGTTTCTGATATAGCTTTGAAATAATTCTTATTTTATTTCCTGCATACGAGCTTAAAATGAATTGTATAATCTCGCTCACATCTGTGTGGAGGTTATGCCTAATCTTCCTCATATAATAATCTCTCATCTACAGATATCTAAAGAATTCAGATTTTTCTAGTTTAAATTTTCTTCTCATGTTTACAAAACTCCCGAAATCTTTTTTTCCCGATATTGCCCCATGCTGTGATTCCCTTGTTCACCAGATTTTTGTATCCCCTGTCTTGCTTTGCCGGTTCAAACTGACTGTCAAATGCTACCCATTTCAATAGTTTTATGTCCTCCTTTATATTATGCTTTTGTACTATTTTATACCACAGTTCCAAAGTAAATTTAGTGATTGGGTCTATTTGTTTGATTTGCTTATATGCATCTTTATCTCCTATTATGCTTTGTACTGGGAGTCCCTCAATTTCCTTTTCCATTTCTTTCCATTTTGCCTCATATCCTCCATTGCACCAACATATATCTTATTTGTGCTGAGTAGTAATATTCCTTTAGACTCGGTAGACCCATGCCTCCTTTCTCTTTTGGTAATTGGAGAGTTTTATATTTCACTCTTGGCTTTTTACCTCCCCAAACAAATCTCGATATCATCCTGTCCCACTTTGAGAACTGGGCACCAGGAATCTCTGTTGGTAGAGCCTGGAAGAGGTAAAGCAGTCTAGGTTGTATGCTGATTTTGACTGGATTGACCATCTATCAATATCTTTTTTTATTTCTTGTTCTAACCTATCATAGTTTGCTTTATAGATTTTGCTTAAATCTTTAGGTATGTTCACTCCAAGGTATTTTATTTCTTTTTGTTTCCAGTTTAGTTTGATCTTATCAGTTATCTGGTTTAAAGGGTTGTAGTGGAATGTCAGTATTTGTGTTTTTGTTATGTTTATCTTGTATCCTGATAATTTTCCAAAATTTTGTATCAAGTCCATCATTTCCATTATTGATTCATCTGGTTGTTCAAGGTAAACTACATCGTCTGCAAATAGCCCAATCTTGTGTTCCTCTCCCTTTATTGTTACACCTTTTAATTTCTTATTTTGTCACATCGCTTGAACCAGTGGCTCTATGAACAGAGCAAACAAGGTGGGCGATAGGCAGCATCCCTGCCTAGTTGATCTTTGTATATTTACTTTGTCTGTTAAGCTACCGTTTATCTTGATTCTTGCCACAGGTTTTTGATACAGTGTCTTTATGCATTGCACTGACTTTTCGTTAAATCCAAAGCGTTCCAGCACATTATATAGGAACATCCAATTAACCCTATCAAATGCTTTTTCTGCATCTAAACTCATTATTACTGCGCTTTTCTTTTCTTTATGTATTTGATTAATTATGTGTAATGTTCTCCTGATATTGTCGTGTGTTTGGCGTCCCTCTGTGAAACCAGTTTGATCATCCTCTGTCAATTCCGTCAAGAATGTCTTTATTCGTTTACAGATAATTGTTGTACTATGGCGCATGTTTAGGGCGCATATATTGTATCCATATTTCCCACATATACCTAGTAGGCATGACGGTGCATATTTTGGAGGCTTCATGTCTTAATGGACAAAGAGGACTTGACCCTGCAGAGACCTACGGGAGGTGTGAAGTTGGTCTGGCAGGAGATGGGAAGTTGGAGAGAATGTCCCAGCAGGAGCCCCGGAGGCTAGAAGGATAAGAGACAATGGGGACGCCAAGGAGTCTCGGGGGCTGTATGTTTGCTAAAGGACTGTAGGTTGGGGATGTGTGACTTGGGGAGAGTATAAGAACTGTGAAGGACGATTGTTCTGCCTCTTTTCGAGATTCTGTGATTGATAGAGGATGTAACCCTTCAATAAACCTATCCTGAGAAATAAACTCAGTCTCGTCTGTGAAAGGTATCCTCTACAGTACATATTTTATAATCCACATTTAATAAAGAGATTGGCCTACAGTTTCCGCATTGTTCCCTATCTTTCCCTGGCTTTAAAATAACTGAAATAATGGCTTTGTTCCATGATGGAGGTATTTTGTTGTTGTTTAATGTCCAGTTAAATGACTTTAGGAGCTGTGGTGTGAGTTCTTCTATAAACAGTTTATAAAACTCAGAAGGGTATCCATCACTACCTGGTGATTTACCATTTTTAAGTAACTTAATCACATCTTTAATCTCTTGTGTTGTTATTTCTGCTGTTAGCTTTTCATTTTGTTGGTTTCCTATTGATGGCAAGTCCAATGTGCATAGAAATTTTTTAATATCCTTAACATTTGTCTCTTCAGGTGGCGAGTATAGTTCTTGATAGAATTTATGGAATATTTCTTCGATGTGTTCTGGGGTAACTGTGGTTTTATTTGTGATGGGGTCCTTAATCTTATATACATTATTCACTGTTTGTTGTTTTCTTAACCATTTTGCCAGCAGTTTTGTGGCCTTTGGCCCCGTTTCATAATATTTTTGTTTTAAATATCTATTTTTCCTTTCGATTTCATCTATTTGTATTTCTTTTATCTTTATTTTTTCTTCCTTAATTTCTTGATATATTTTTGGGTCATTTGTGCTTTGATGTTTACGTTCTAATTCCCTCAGTCTCTCACATTTTTGTTCATATGATTGCAGTTTAGACTTTTTTGCTTTTCCTGATTCAACAATTAATTTACCTCTTAACACGGCTTTTAATGCCTCCCATAGTATTGTTGGGTCCACTTCTCCATTATCATTCTCCTCAATATACTCATTTATGTTTACCTTTATTCTTTCTTTCATTTTCTCATCATTTAATAGTCCTACATTAAGTTTCCATGTTGTTTGTCGTTTTCTATTGTTTAAATATATTTCCATGTATATAGGATTATGATCTGATATTTCTGCCCCTCCAATCCGACAATTTCTCACCCCGTGTCTGTCACCTTCATTCATAAGGAAGTAATCTATTCTAGAGTGTACTTTATGGACTGCTGAATAATGTGTATAGTCTTTTTCGAGTGGGTGCAGGTCCCTCCATATGTCTACCATACCCATTTCTGCCAGTGAGGTTCTTATGAATTTTGTTACATGTTTTTTTGTCTTCTTAACACTTGTGTCAACTTCATGATCCATGACGGCATTTAAGTCTCCTCCACAAATTAGGACTCCTTCACTGTGTGTTGCTATGAGATCAAACAGCTGTTGAAAAAAACCCTTGTCACTTTCTGGTGGGGCATAGATGTTCACTAATGTGATCTGCATACCATCTATTCTTCCCTTTATTATTACATATCTGCCTTCTTTATCCTGGATTTCTTGTTCACATTCAAATTGTATTTTATATGAAATTAGTATCATAACCCCCTTTTAGTTCCTCCCTTAAATGAACTGTAGTAGGAGTTCTTATAGCCAAATTTCTTTAGTTTCTCATGTTCTGTCCTGTTCAAATGTGTCTCTTGTATAAATATAATTTTGGCGTTTTCCTTCTTGAATTTTCTTATTCTTTCCCTTTTAACAGGTGAGTTCAGACCATTCACGTTTAATGTCATTATCTTAAGATTTTTAACCATATTCATGTTTTTCCATTTTTTTAACTTGTGCTCCTAACCCCTTTAACAACAAAACTAACACATATTTGTACAAAAACACATTAACGAATCTCGACCTCCGTACTTTGGGCCTTTCTTCTGCCCACTGGTCCCTGTTGGAGGGTGGAGGGAATGTCCTCACCGAGTGAGGGGCCCTCCCTAGACCTCTAGTTACTATCCAAGTAATAGTCATTAGTCTAGAAATGTCCAACAAAAATCACTTAAACCTCTCCTAGCCGTTTGTTTCTCTTTTACCTTGTCTTCTTGGCCTTCATTTCTTCTGTGTCCTTCTTAATCTTTGTTATAATCTAGGCTTTCCGTTGAAAACCTTGCAGTTTTTCTTGGGCCCGGTGCGCCATGTCCGTCTCCCGCCTTCTGCCGCTCACTCACCTCCACTCCGGCTGTCGCAATGCATTCCGTGCCGCCGCTGCTCCAGCCGCTTCCTCCGGTACGCTCACCACAAAGCCTTGCTCCGTCATGTCCCGCGCTGCCTCTCTGGCCGTGTTGTAGGTTTTCACGCCGTCCTCCCAATGAATTCTCATCTTCGTTGGCGGCGTTTGGAATCTAATTTTTTTTTCTTTCAGCGTTTTTTTAATGTTGGCATATTTCTTTCGCTGCTGCACAATTTCTTTCGGATAGTCATGGTCAAAGAATATCTGTCGCCGACTCGTATCTTTTTTTTTCCACGCTTGTGTCAGGATTCTTTCCTTTGCGTCGTATTTTAGAAAGTTTACCACAACTGACCTGGGTGTAGAGTTTGGATTCGGGTTCTGTGCCAAGGCTCTGTGCGCTCGTTGGATCTGCAGGTCTGTTTCATCGGGCAGCTCAAGCTCTTTTTTTAAGAATTGATCCATGAATTTCGTCATCGAGTTGCCTTCAATGCCCTCCGGAATCCCGAAGATGCGTATATTGCTCCGTCTGGACCTGCTCTCCAGGTCGGTTATTTTTTCCTGCATCCTCTGTGTTTGTGCCGTCAGGGTCTGCAGCCGCTCGCTTGCCTCGGTCCTCCAGTCTTCCAACTCTGATATTCGAGCCTGTGCTTCTGCCAAACACGCCCGTTGAGTGCGCAGTTCCTCCATGTTTTCAGCTAGCTTGCGTTCCATTTCTTTTCGGAGGCCCATAATTTCCTCCTTCATCTCTTTTTTCAGATCTTCCTTAAGAGCCGTTAAATCCTGTTGGAGTTGTCGCTTGAAGTCTTTTATGTCTTTACTTATATTGGCGAAGCCAGTGTTCATAATATCGAGTTTGGCATCCTCCATTTTCTCTGCTGTAGTCACCTCGTTTTTTTGGGCCTCGTGTTCAGCAATTTCTCCTGCATTGTTGAAGAGGGATTCTTTAGTTTTACCCTGCTTTTGTCCGTGTGCCCAGCTTCTTCGTGTTTTCATCCCTTGGTTTATTGTTCCATTTATGTTGAGTTGGCCATTTATCAAAGATTTTAAATCCGACTAGGGAGAGCTCTCTGTTTAAGCGTTATGTCTCTCCGCCATCTTCCCGGAAGTCCCACAAAATGCCTCAGTAGGCGCTTTTCCACTTGGAACCCAAAGGCCTCGTTTGGCCTTGGACCGAACAGTCCTGTTCCGGTCCTGTTGATTTTCCACAGCACAAGGCTCACTGTAGTATGGGTAGGAGCGGTTGGTGTAGGAGGTGGGATTTTGAGGGAGTTGGAGGCGGTGCTACACTCCCCTTGAGGCAGCGCCATATTCCTGTTCAGTAAAATCAACATCAAAACATGTAGCAATACATCTCCAAAAATAATGCAAAAGTTAAATATTTTTGGACACTCATGTCAGAAAGTGAGACCCATATATTGTACAGAATCATTAATCAGACAGTGAAGTATTGTTAGATTTTAATCATTTATTGGCTCACAGCGCATGAATATCAAAAATTACTTTTCTCGACAAATAGATGGTTAGGTAAAAATACATGATCTATGTCAAAATCATGGAGAGACTGTTGAGACGTCATGGAATTTATCTACTCCAGCCAGTGGTGTCGTGGCAAAACATGGATCAGGTGCCATATGAGCCGTTAAACATACAGTATATTTCAACAGGTAAACAGTACTGAGTTGGGCATAAGATATATTTAGCAATTATGATGCATTTTAAGCCGAAACAAATGGATCTAGGATTAGAAGTAATTAAAATAAAGCAGTCCCAAGGTTACATGGAGAAATACGTGGATTAACTGGAAATATATCGTATTGAGTATTGCTGACTACATGTAGATACTGTATAAATATATATTCTCTGCATCAACAGTGAACTATACTTGTATTCATGTAGTATTGCCCTGGGAATTTTGACAATAAACCTTTGTACTTTTGCAGATGTCTCTATTTTGTTTTACAGTCTTCAGCAAATAATTGTTTTGGTTACTTTTCTTAAAATGAGCCATTATTTTCAAAGTCACTGATAAATGGTTCGTACTGTTGACTCTTTTCCCACCGGTGTCTGAACAGACAAAATAGAAAATCATGATGCAAACAAATAAATCACTAAATTGTTTATTCCAATCAGCAGCAAATTACAGATTATTTAGAATGTGCAAAATTCAAACTGTAAAAAAAAAAAGAAACGGACAAAACGTGACAAAAAATAAGCAACAGCACAACACAGACTGGATATGATAATCCTTGTGTGGTTTTACATGTCGTTTTGTATATACAGCCGTGGACAAAATTGTTGGTACCCCTCTGTTAATGAAAGAAAAACCCACAATGGTCACAGAAATAACTTGAATCTGACAAAAGTGGTAATAAATAAAAATTCTATGAAAATTAATCAATGAAAATCAGACAATGCTTTTGAATTGTGGTTCAACAGAATTATTTTAAAGAACAAACTCATGAAACAGACCTGGACAAAAATGATGGTACCCCTAGAAAAGATTGAAAATAGGCCATAAGGACATGAACATGATCATAGGGACATGTTCAACTAAGATGTGTCCTCTAATTAACATCACAGGTGTCTACAAACTTGTAATCAATCGGCCTATTTAAAGGGTGACAAGTAGTCACTGTGCTGTGACCATTGTGGGTTTTTCTTTCATTAACAGAGGGGTACCAACAATTTTGTCCACGTGTGTGTGTTTGGAGTATTTATTCCTTTAGTTTTTGTTGAAATTGTCCAAGCTTTGTACATGATTTTAATTCAGATCCAAAAGCATTCCACAGTCTGACACCTTGCACTGAAACACAGTGTTGCTTGGTAGTAGTTCTCAGACCCCAGGGCAGACCCAGAACTCACTGGAGAGACAGCGTCTCCCAGTTGGTCTGGGAACACCTTGGTATCCTCTCTGAAGATCTGGAGAGGGAAGTCTGGGCTTCTCTGCTTGAACTGCTGCCTCTGCGACCCGGACCTCTGGAAAAATGGTAGAAGATGGATGGATGGATGTCATGTATGGGAGCATTAATGAATGATACAAAGTCTATAGCGTGGGTTGATTCAGCAAATATTTCACTCTGCGCAGTATTGTGACTGATTTGCATATTTTACCTTTAATATAATTAATATGTGACTTCCAACACAGTTTATTATCAATTATTACACCAAGGATTTTAATTTTGGGGCATCAGGTGTGCTGGCAATGGAGTAGGTGTGTGCGTTGCTGGCTCCTGCTATATTTTTTTTTCCTTACTTTTTAAACCCTATTTTGCTGTAAGCTGTTAATGTTTTGGACATTTAATACGCGCAGAATTTGTTTTGAGTTGTGAAATATGTCCAAAACAAGAAAGCAGACTGAAAAGGAGGCAGCAGGGAACAATACTAACACCAGCTTAGCTGAGGATGCTAATATCAGCCTTAACCCTGCCCTTGTTGCCTTGCTAGAGCAACACAGAATGTCCATAGCTGCTGACTTCAAAGCTTCATTTGAGCTTATTAATGGTAAGCTGGACAAGATTCAAGCAGATGTGGCGAACCAGGAGCAACGCATTGGCGACCTTGAAAGCAACGCGGAGGACGTCAGCCAGCGCCTAGCGGCGCTTGAAGTTACATGTGAGTCAATGCAGGAGGAGAACAAACTTTTGAAAAACAAACTTTCTGACCTGGAGGGAAGAAGCAGGAGGCTGAATATTCGTCTGGTGGGTCTGCCGGAGTCCTTTGATGTGGGTCCACGGCCATCTGAATTTTTTTCTCGGCTGTTGGTGGACGTCTTTGGCACACAAACTTTGCCATCTCCCCCAGAGCTGGATAGAGCCCACCGCAGCCTCATGCCCAAGCCGAGTCCGAATGGGAAGCCGCGCGCTGTCATTATTTGTTTCCACCGGTTTCGGACCAAAGACTTGGTGATGAGAGAAGCGCGGAGACGCCGTGGGACTTTGGAATATCGTGGACATAAACTTCAGTTCTACGAGGATTATAACGCCGACGTTCAGAAGCAACGAGCCATATATAAGGAGGTTATGTCCGAGTTGTACAAGAGAGGTTTTCGTCCTTCTCTTCTTTTCCCCGCCAGGCTCCGGATAACTCTTCCAGACGGCCAAAACCAGTGGTTGCCGTCCGTCTCAGAGGCCACCCGCTTCATGCAAACCAGGGAGAGAAACCAGCAATTTTCGCCTTGAACTGGACATTTCTGGGTTGACCAGCTGCCGCGCTGGACTGCTTGATTGTAACTTCATTGAAGCTGCACTGACTGGACATTGATGCATTTTTAGATGTTCAAAAACAAGGTAAAATTGGCTCCCTATACGTTGTTGTTTACTTAATTCTTTTTTAATTTTATTTATTTATTTTTTTTTTTAGGGTAAAACGTTCATATTATGCAGGATTGAAGCCAGTTGTATGGGAGCATTCTATTAGGATGAAAATAGAGCAGGAGATGGAGCGGTTGCTGTTTTTTTGCAACCGGCTGGAGTGTTGTTATAGGTTTGGTTGTTGGATTTTTTTATTTATTTATTTATTTTTTTGTTTTGTTTTGTTTTTTGTTATGGATTTATTTACACCCCCCTTACCCCCTCCTTTTTTTTTTTTTTTTTTTTTTTACCCGTACCTCACTTTACTCTTCTTTGGGCTACACAACATAATATATAAATTTTACTCTTTGAATGAATAGTAATCTTACTTTGGTAAGCTGGAATGTGAAGGGGTTGAACCATCCAATTAAACGAAAGAGAGTCATGTCACGTCTAAAGCAGTTTAAGCCTGGGGTACTGTTTTTGCAGGAAACCCATTTGCAGGATTCCGACCACTTGCGTTTGTCAAAATGTTGGTCAGGACAATTTTTTCATTCAAATTTTAAAGCTAAGGCCAGGGGCGCTGCTATTCTTATTGATCGAAATATCCCATTTATTCCCTCTAATGTTGTATTAAATAAAAATGGACGATTTGTAATAGTATCAGGTAAACTTGGCAATAAACATGTCACCTTGGCTAATCTGTATGCACCGAATTTTGATGATGTGCACTTTTTTGCAACCTTTTTTCGCAACTTCTGGATTTAAATACTCATTCTCTAATTCTTGGGGGTGACTATAATTTGTATATGGATCCGATCTTAGACCGCTCATCCTCAAAACCTGCTAGTCTTAATAAATCTGCAACTTATGTTAAGTCTTTTCTTGAGGAATATAGCCTTACAGATCCTTGGCGTTTTTTACATCCTAACGGCAGGAACTATTCTTTTTTCTCTCACGTACACCATACTTATACCAGAATAGATTATTTTTTTGTTGACAATTTATTAATTAATAACCTTTGCTCTTGCAGTTATGATAGCATCTCGGTTTCTGATCATGCCCCTCTTGTACTTAAAATGATCCTCCTCTTGTACTTAAAATGATCCTCCATGGATGTGACTCCATGAGAAAGCATTGGAGATTGGATCCATTATTACTTACAGATGAAAAATTGGTTGCGAATATTTCTTCTAAAATTAATTTTTTTTTGAAAGAAAATAAAACTCCTGGTATGCCAAATAAAACGATATGGGAGGCCATGAAGGCATTTCTTAGGGGGGGAATTTATTTCATTGGCAGCATTTAAAAGACGATCCTTAATACAGGAACAGAAGGCTCTTTTAGATCAAATCCTGGACATTGACAGACAATATGCTCAATCTCCATCACCCGCTCTGTACAAGGAACGTATGATATTACAAACTAAACTTAATTTACTTTCTACTCGACAAATTGAAGGTTGTTTAATAAGGAACAAGAGTGAATTTTATGAACATGGCGAAAAAAACAGTAAACTTCTAGCTAATCAACTGCGTGGTATTAGAGCTAAGCAAATTATTACTGGAGTTAGGACAGATAAAGGAGAGGTGACATCAGACCAACAAGTGATTAATGATATTTTCAGGTCATTTTATTCCAAATTATATACCTCAGAATATACAACAAACTTAAAGGATTTGGAAAATTTTTTTGATTGATATTCCTTCGATTTCTTCAGAATCTCAGCAAATTTTAGAAGCTCCCATCACAAAAGAAGAAATTCAGCTGGCAATATCATCCATGCAATCAGGAAAATCTCCAGGACCTGATGGGTTTTCCGCTGATTTTTTCAAAAAATTCTCTGACGACCTCGCCCCTTTCCTTTGTCAAGTTTTTACAGAGTCGCTTGACTCCGGTACACTTCCTCCTTCATGCTATCAGGCCTGTATCACTGTGTTGCTTAAAAAAGATAAGGATCCTGTTGATTGTGCTTCTTACAGGCCTATTTCCTTGTTAAATACCGATGTTAAAATTTTGTCAAAGTTGTTAGCTTCTAGGTTGGAAAAGATTCTTCCTTTTATAATTTCACAGGACCAAACCGGTTTCATTAAAAATCGCCATTCTTTTTTTAACTTGCGGCGGTTGTTTAATATTATTTATACTCCTCACCACAACATACCTGAATGTCTTATTAGTTTGGACGCTGAAAAGGCATTCGATAGGGTTGAGTGGGAGTATTTGTTTTTTACTTTGGAGAGGTTCGGTTTTGGTCCTTCCTTCTGTTCCTGGATTAAACTTCTCTATGCTAGTCCTTTAGCTTCAGTGTTAACTAATTGTCGCTATTCTGACTATTTTAGACTTTACCGTGGTACGAGGCAAGGCTGTCCTTTGAGCCCGTTGCTCTTTGCCTTGGCAGTTGAGCCGTTAGCTATTGCAATCCGCGGGAGCCGGGACTTTCTAGGCATTCGTAGGGGTGGCATTGAGCATAGGGTTTCACTCTATGCTGACGATCTTTTACTATTTCTCTCCAACCCACTTACTTCATTACCCGCTATACTCAACATTTTGGATAGTTTTAGTAGGTTTTCTGGTTATAAAATTAATCTTAATAAGAGTGAACTGTTTCTGATTAATGAAAAGATTCAAGTTCAGGATTTTGAAAATTTTCCTTTCCAGGTTGTTATTGATCATTTTAATTATCTTGGGATATGTGTCACTAAACAATTTAATTACTTGTTTAAAAATAATTTTCTCCCCTTACTTGACCAGTGCAAGTTAATACTTTCCAAATGGTCTCCATTATCCTTGTCTTTAATTGGCAGAATCAATTCTGTAAAAATGATGTTACTTCCAAAGTTTTTATATTTGTTTCAATGTCTCCCCATTTTTATTCCTAAATCCTTTTTTAAGTCTTTGGACTCTCTGATTACCTCATTTATTTGGAATGGTAAACATCCGAGATTGAGGAAAGTTTTTCTTCAAAGACCCAAATCAGTGGGTGGCATGGCTCTGCCTAACTTTCAATATTACTACTGGGCAGCAAATATCAGGTGCATGTTATATTGGAAACATTTTTATCTGGAACCCAAATCACCAATTTGGATCCTTATGGAGTCACATGTGGACAATCAAACCTCCCTACCGGCAATTTTAGGTTCACCACTTCCCCTTGCTTTGTCTACACTGGGTAATAATAAAGTAGTTCATCAGTCTCTTAGAATTTGGTCTCAATTCAGGAAAAACTTCGGTCTTCAGTTTTTCTCCATTAGAAGTCCAATTGCCGCAAATCATTTATTTACCCCATCAACTATTGATAGCGCATTTCATATATGGCACAGAAAAGGTTTAAAATCTTTTGCGGATTTATATTTTGATGGTCAATTTGCAAGTTTTTCTCAACTTTCCACTAAATTCGACATCACTTCTACACATTTTTTCCGCTTCCTCCAGGTCAGACATTATGTGCAAACCATGACAAAACAATTCCCTCAAAAACCTTCTGATAATCCTCTAGATGATTTTTTATTAGTTAAACCAACTTCTAAGGGGGTAATGTCAGTTTTATATAATTTAATTTCAAATTTACAATCTTCTTCTCTGGCCACTATCAAATTGAATTGGGAACAAGATCTTAATTTTACTTTTACTGATGAACTGTGGGACTCTATTCTTGGCCAGGTTCACACTGTATCAATGTGTGCTCGTCACGCTCTTATTCAATTTAAGATTGTACACCGGATGCACCTGTCCAAGGTTAAGTTAGCACGTATTTACTCGGATATAGGCCCAACTTGTGAAAAGTGTGGTAGCGCTCCTGGCACTTTGCTTCACATGTATTGGTCCTGCCCTGCATTGATGAATTTTTGGCATTCTGTTTTTAATCACTATGTCTGAAGTCCTGCAATATCAAATTAAACCTGATCCATTATGTGCCATTTTTGGTGTGGCTCCAGAACTTGTCTTGCCAAATTCCAAATTAAAAGTATTCAAATTTTCATTATTATTGGCCAGATGTGCTGTATTACTGAAGTGGAAAGACTCTTCGCCCCCTTCACATTTACAGTGGATAAAAGATATAATGTCCTGTTTGGATTTAGAAAAAATCAGATATACAGTCTGTGGCTCTGAAAACAAATTCTATAAATTATGGCGCCCGTTTCTTGACTTCTTTGAAAGACCCACGATTATAGTTTCTGAGTAGCTCATATCCCCTTTACCCCACCCCCACTTCACACACACAATTTTTCTTTGTATTTTTTTTAAATTATTGTTTAAAGGTTTTTGTGCTTTGAAGCATTTACATTTGTTAGCTTTAAATTCTAGTTTTTCACTGTTTGGTTAAAACAAAAATGAAAATTTTTAATACTTTGTATTGTATTGATACTTCAATTAATAATAATAAAAAGACCTTTGAAAGAAAAGAAAGGATTTTAATTTTGGATACCCTTTCAATCTCTACACCATTTATACTGAGTTTAAATACTGAGTTGTTGTGATGATGTGAAATAACGTTATCAATAAAATTTAGCCACCGCTGTGTCGCCCTGGTTTCAAGTGTGGGTGGTGTTTTGTGCTTGTATTGCTAAAATATAAAAGGAAGCACTACAATGGGTCTCAAATATTTGTAATGTGTTCTATTACGGAATGAGTTTAAAGATGAAATACTATACACATATAAACTAAATTCTAATGGTGACTGAACAACTCCCATTCCCCAAGGTGCAAGATACACTATTATGACTATAACTCATAAAGGATCACAGAAATGATCTCATAAAAATAAATAAACAAGCGGTTTATTTTATGGTGGCTACTATTGGATGTGCCATTCATTTTCAATTACTCTGTAATTAATATTCACACAAATAAATCTCAGTTCAGTCCCTTTCATATTAAGTGGAAATTGTGCGACTTTAAATCTGGTACTTTACCTAAACTTTAACTTAAAGTGAGGTAGTCGGATCCGGGAAAAAAAATGCTTTTTTTGCGTGCATGGGAAGAAAATCCTACAGACACATATAGCGCGATTGTCTGCGAGTGTGAATGACCGGTTCCATGAGCAAATGTACGTTTTTTGGTCCGTGGCTGTTTAAATTGAATTCTCTCCTCCCAAAAATATCATTTTTGAATATTAATTACAGCTAAATGGGAGCAGTTTCGATGCCGACATTTCACATCCTAATATACGTGTTCTATACACCATCGGCTTTTGCGTATCCGACTACCTCGCTTTAAAAAGCAAAAGATTTGACTATAAATATGATGTGTTGTTTACCTGTCACAATACATTGGTGTCAAAACTAGGGATGGGCATAATTTACTGATTAACCGATAATTGATCATTAAGAATTTCACCGAGGAAGTTCATTTTCGTCGACAAACCGTTTTTTTTTTTTTTAAACAATCCGAGGTTATTAGGCCTAGTGCACGGCCGTCCTCAAACAATGCAATGTCAAAATTTGGGCACCAGGGGGCAACATTACACCATCGCTGTACCCTGGCGTGCCTCAGTTGATTCATGCGAGCTTCCGTAGGGCAATCGCCAAATCATGAAGCGGTTACGGCGAAGTGTTGCGTGGGACCATTTCAGTTTAAAAAATGACCAGGTGTACTGCAGTCACTGCAATGCAGCATACAAATATACCTCATCGACAGGGTCCATGGAACACCCTTATTACGCGAAGCCATTTTTTATAGAGAACCGCCAACAGTGGTTGCACGCTGAGTAATGGCGGTCGTGAAGATTTTTTTTTTTTTTTTCCAGAAACTTTATTGAGAAGGTCATGAAGATTCGGTAGAAGTGTACATACATACGTAGATGTAAATAAAGTGTACATAAATATGTTTTTAGAACTCTTATTCTTATAACAAGATACGTAACTCAAGATGAAAATGATTTACTGCACAGGTTAATGAGAGCTTTACTGCTCCTCATGTGCTAGAGGCGCAGGATCGTCGAGGGAAGCTGCAGGAGGCGGCGTAGTGGCTCGACGGGAAGACTATTTCGCACAAAATGGCACAAGAGAACAGCAAAAAGTTCCGCGCGGCTAGACTAAGTAACACGAGCGATAGAGCAATGAATGCGGTCTTCGTTTGTTGGGTGGCCGCTCGGCAGGGACAGAAGCTGGGTAAAACGTCTCGGCCAATCAGCTTGCGGGGTGAAACATCTCGGCCAATCAGCTTGCGAGATTCCCGAGCCGCAACACGAGAACAGCGAACAGAGAGAGAGGGATTTGAGAGAGAGAGGTGGATTTGGACCTGATGTTCTAATGTAGTCTACCTGCCTTGTTACGTACCTAAAAATGTTAATGATTAACCGATTATTAATCATTAATTCTCCCGACGATCGGTGAAGAAAATTTCACCGAATGCCCATCCCTAGTCAAAACGTCGCCATTCTGAGCAGATCCGGTTTGGACTCTACAATGAAATACACACAAATTAAGTACATGCACAGCATGAAAGTGCAACATGTAAAAAAAAAAAAAATAAATAAAATAAACTTTTTAACCAGGATTACAACTAACTATTTCATCAGATATTGTCAACACAAAAAAACAACATACAAGGACGGACATAGCATTAAGCTAGGTCATCGTTTAAACACGATTAAGTTTTCGTCTGTCCTAAGTGAACTTTCCACTGGCGGAAAAAATAACATAAAGCATGAATATCACATCACTCACCGTCCTGTATATCACAATATCACAGCTTCAACTGCTGAAGTTGGGTGCGTCGCGGCTGCACATTCAATTCAATTCGGATGGCTGGGTCTAATTCCCGGTGCGTCTCCGTGTAATTTCTGGTGCGTCTGTTTGTGCGCACCACTGCAAGCTCAGTCTGCTTCCCTCTGCATTCTCTCATCAGCCGAAATGCACAGGAAACTCTGCTGGACTGCGGTGTTAGATTTCTGCTGATTTCTGTTAAGCCATTCTATCGTTGTGATTTATAATATCACTTGTTCGCGGGCTCACTGACGAAAAATTGCAAATGGCGACCAGCAAGCGATTCTCGAAAGTCAGCGTAACGCCCACTCTGATGACGCTACGCACAGACCAATGAATGGCCAGCAGTGGCGTGGCGAAACGGTGCCGGTACCCTTCGGACCTGCTTTTAACGGTGCCGAAAATAGTGTTGATAAAACTGGAACTGTTCCGAAAAAGCGAACTGTGAAGCCTTTGGGTTCCGTGTGGGAAACCGGACAATGGAGCCCGAACGGTACTAAAGGAGGCCTTTGGGTTCCAAGTGGAAAAGCCCCTAAAGATGTTTTCTTAAATTATAGAATGGTGTGAACGAATTTTAAGGATGTGGAAGGACAAATTATGTAATACACATTAAAAGTAACCATGAGGTGTCAACCAGAGATTAAGCTGAACAGATATTTTTCCAGCAACATTATTATTTCCTCGAACCAGTGGCAATAACGTTTTGACCCCCTGCATTGTCGGATAAGAGATGGGGAAACATTGGTGTGCTACAAGCAAGGGAACAGGACCACGGGAGTGATTGTAGCTTTCCAGTGTGTGTGTGTTATAATTTCACTTTGTATACTTCGTTTTTTCCTCAACATGGCAACATACAGTATGTGACGCCTATCACATGCATCTTCTTGGTTAGAAGCATGAGTATTTGTATTGGTAGAATTTGAAGCTGTAGTAGCAGACTTGCCTTGGCAGTTTTTTTCAGAAAAGTATACAGTGTGGAAAATGTGAAAATGACGAGGCAGAGTTCATCTCACGAGTCAGGTTTATTCACATCATCCAATATCATCAAAAACAGAGGAAGAAACCCAGACATTCATCCTTTAAATACCTCAGCAACTTCAAAGCACACAGTCACATTGTATTTAATCCCAAGTAACAATGCATCTTCCTTCAGTTCTTAACACCTCCACCCCCAACCTCTGGCGGCCAGGAAAATCCCCCAGGCCCTCTCTTTGCATACCCAAGACTAGACTTTCACATCCTCCTGTTATCTCCAAAGAGACTCAGTCCTTTGTTCAATCTAAGATGTGAAGCCCAAAGTGGTATACATATGAAGCATGAAGTGATATTCCATTCCATTCCATTCCATTCCACCATTTTGACCGACGCGCGCACTCCTGGGTGCGCCAGAGAATGAATCGAGTCAAAAATGCGGCGGCGCCACGCGGCCGGTACCACAGGACGCGGTCGCCCAGTGGAGACATCACAGATTAGGGGGGGCATACCATCTTGCAGCACCCTGTTCTCCAGCCTTAACCCTGTTGGTCCAGACTGGAGCGCGCGCACATCCGTGTCGCTACCCTGATCCGCAGCCATGGCTGCATAATCTATCCCTACGCGGACTGGGGCCGCCACGGCGCGTGAGAGACAGTCTGCCACTACATTCAGTTTACCCGCCACATGCTGAATATCGGTTGTAAATTCTGAGATTGCGGCCAGCTGTCTCTGCTGCCGGCCTGACCACGGTTCTGAAACCTTGGCCATCGCGAATGTCAGCGGCTTGTGGTCAACGAACGCGGTGAAACGGCGTCCCTCCAGCTAGAACTGGAAGTGGCGAATGGCCAAGTGGAGAGCTAACAACTCCCTGTCGAATGCGCTGTATTTTCGTTCACTATCGCGCAAAGTCCTGCTGAAAAATGCGAGCGGCTGTCAAGCCCCGGCTACATGCTGTTCCACGACCGCCCCTATGGCCACATCTGACGCATCAGTAGTGAGCGCTATGCGGGCTGTTGGGTCTGGATGTGCTAACAACGCAGCGTTTGCCAGGGCTGTTTTGACCTCAGAGAATGCTCGCTCTCGCTCCGGAGACCATTCGATCTTATTTGTGGGTTTTTGTTTTTTTAGTGCGGCATACAATGGTTGCATGAGCTGCGCTGTGCGGGGGAGGAAACGGTTATAAAAATTCACCATTCCCAAAAACTCCTGTAACGCCTTGACTGCTTGTGGCTGGGAAAAATTTGTTACCGCGCGTACTTTGTCAGGCAGCGGAACCGCTCCTTCTGAGGAGACGCGATGCCCCAAAAAATCAATCTGCATCACCCCGAACTGACACTTCGCTGGGTTGATTATTAACCCGTGCTCTCCCAACCTCCGGAAAACTGCCGTGAGGTGGTTTTCGTGTTTGTCTTCGGACGCGCTGGCTACTAAGATGTCGTCCAGGTAGACGAATACGAAGGGAAGATCGCGCAACACCGCATCCATCATGCGTTGGAACGTTTGTGCAGCACCCTTAAGCCCAAACGGCATGCGCAAAAACTCGAATAGGCCAAACGGAGTTATTACCGCTGTTTTGGGTATGTCCTCAGTGCGCACTGGGACTTGATGGTAACCGCGGACCAAGTCTATCTTAGAAAAAATGCGCGCCCCCGCCAAATGAACGGAAAAATCTTGGATATGCGAGATTGGGTAGCGGTCGTGCGCTGTGGCGTTGTTCAACCTGCGGAAATCTCCGCAAGGTCGCCACGAGCCATCAGCTTTCGGGACCATATGAAGCGGGGAAGCCCATGGGCTATTCGAACGCCTGATGATGCCCAACTTTTCCAGGTTGGCGAACTCCTCGCGCGCTATGGTCAGTTTAGCTGAATCCAAGCGCCGAGTTTTTGCAAAAACGGGCGGTCCGGTGGTAGTAATAAAATGTTCCACTCCGTGTTTAGCGACGACTGCTGAAAATGTGGGAACCGTGAGTGCTGGGAACTGAGTGAGCAGTGTGTGGAACTTACCGCTTGCCGTTGCGACGTTGGCTTGTGCTGTGGGCGGGGTCACTCGGGCTGCACAGGGAATAGAATAAAAGGAAAGTGCATTAACCAGGCACCTGTTAGCAAGATCAACCAACAAACCATGTGAGCACAGAAAATCAGCCCCCAACATATTGAAACTCACTGCAGCTATGACAAAAGTCCACTCAAATGTACGGCCATGTAGGGACAGAAGCAGGTTCCTCTCACCAAAGGTCTTAATCTCCGAGCCGTTCGCTGCTGACGCCCCGGGACCTCCGGGACCCGCCAGACGGTCAGCGGAGGTAGGCGTGATGAAACTCACTTGGGAGCCTGTGTCCACGAGGAATTGCCTCCCCAAACGCGCATCCGTCAAGTAGAGCAGCTTGTTCTCTTCACCGAGGGCCGCAGCTGCTACTGACCCCCGGTCTTGGCGTTTCCCGAGCGCTTGAACTGGCACAGTGGTATACATTTGCGTGCCTTCTCTGCAAAGCGGCGATGGTAGAAACGGAGGGTGTCTCCTCTGCGATCCTTGGCCCCCGCCGCCGTCGGTGGCGACGGCCGTCTCTGGCACCTCGCCATCTCCGGCCGTCGCGCTGAACTCCGTCGCTGCCGCAGTGGCCGCGCGCTGTTTGCTGGCGTTGAGAATCCGGTGCGCCTCCTGGGCCAGCGCGCGGAAGTCCCGCTGGGCCAACAACGGCAAATTGGCCAGGGTCGCTCTCGTGGTCGAAGGTAGGGTTCTCAGGAAAATGTGGGTGAAGATGAAGTCGTCGCTGTCTGAGCCCCTCAAGCTCAGCATGCTCTCCATCAGGTCAGTGGGTGTGCCATCTCCCAAGTCGTTCAGAGCCAGGAGCCTCTCCGCTCTCTCCTGGACTGAGAGAGTGAAGCGTTGGATGAGCGCAGCCTTCAACCCGCCGTATTTGTCGTCGGCCGGTGGGTGCTCCACAAGGCTCTGCACATGCCGAGCCGTGCGGTTGTCGAGCTTGGCAATCACATGGTAGAACTTCGTGTCATCTACCGTTATCCCCCGGAGGGCAAACTGTGCTTCGACCAGGTGGAACCAGGAGCGCGGGTTGTCTCGCCAAAAGTCCGGTAGCTGGACGGTAGCGGCATACGCTTGGCTGGGAGCTCCTGACCCGGCTGGCTCGGGGGAATCTCTTTCACTCATGATACGTCTTAGGGTCACCAGTGTGGAAAATGTGAAAATGACGAGGCAGAGTTCATCTCACGAGTCAGGTTTATTCACATCATCCAACATCATCAAAAACAGAAAGAGGAAGAAACCCAGACATTCGTCCTTTAAATACCTCAGCAACTTCAAAGCACGCAGTCACATTGTATTTAATCCCAAGTAACAATGCATCTTCCTTCAGTTCTCAACACCTCCACCCCCAACCTCTGGCGGCCAGGGAAATCCCCCAGGCAGTCTCTTTGCATACCCAAGACTAGACTTTCACATCCTCCTGTTATCTCCAAAGAGACTCAGTCCTTTGTTCAATCTAAGATGTGAAGCCCAAAGTGGTATACATATGAAGCATGAAGTGATATACATATGTGCACATATATGTGTCCCCCAACAGCAAGTGATTGAAGTCTTAAAAGTAAATTGGGATTTGGATATACTGTATCTAAGATTATACTATGGCTGTTGGTACAAAGGGAAATGAGATCTCTCCCCCCCCCCCCCCCCCATTGGTGGCCTTGCTTGCAAATCATTGCATATACTACAATACTCTCAAAAAGTTAGGGATATTTGGCTTTCGGGTGAAATTTATGGAAAATGTAAAAAGTTCACACTACAGTGATATAATATCATGAAACCAGGGCATTTAAGTAAAGTATGCAATGGTGATTTCCTCATCTCAAACAATTTATTGAAACAAAAGCCAACAACAGTGGTGGGTATACCACAACAAAAAAATGTCAGTGTCTCAATAACTTGTCATGTGCCCTTGAGAATCAATTACAGTTTGACAACGATATCTCATGCTGTTCACAAGTTGACTTATTGTCTGTTGAGGCATGGCATTCCACTCTTCTTGAAGGGTGGCCCTCAGGTCATTGAGGTTGTGGGGTACAGGGTTACGAGTAGGGCTGCAGCCAGTGACTGTTTTACGGCTCAGGTAATCACGCACTCTAATTGAAGATCACTCGAGTAATCTGATACCTTTTTTTTTTAGAGCACTAGTGATTGTACCAAACACTCAATAAACACAAGTACATATTTATTGCTATGCTTATTGCAATATTTATTGCATAGAACATAGCTTTAAATGGTACATTACACATGAAGTTTCTTTTGCTCCCTGTTAGCATTTTGCTAGCGGATGCTAACAGTTTTGGCTATGTGTCTTTTGGTCATGGTAAGCATAATTAACGTAGCTGACTACATTTTGTTCATGTTAATTTTAATTCTTAATCACATACCTTGTCTTGGGTGTGCTGGCTGTGCATGATATGGGATGGTTTCTGCCGAGACACTGGAACATCTGACATTGTAGCATGCTAGCTCGCTGCTCAGCTTTAGCATGTACACACTGCACAATGTTTTCCTTCAATTTAAGCTTGAAATGATTTCAGACGAGATACTTTTGTCATTTTTTTTTTAAATTTTCTTTATTTTTGCCGGCCCATCACTATGCTGCTCTGACAAGGTGGTGTTAAACAAATCTGCATTTTGATTAGATAGCGTGACCTGAAGAAGGTCATATAGACCTGAAGTGCTACATTAAATGACACATCAACGCATAAATTTTGAATCAAGAATTTTTTGTAACCAAATTATTCGAGTAATCGTTGCAGCCCTAGTTACGAGCCTCTACATGGCAACTCAGCTGATCCCATAGGTTTTCTATGGGATTCAGGTCTGGAGAAAGTGCAGGCCACTCCATTAAGGTACTCCAGCCTCCAGCAGCCATTCCCTAATGATGCGACCTCGATGAGCTGGAGCATTGTCCTCCATGAAGATGAAATTAGGCCTGTGTTGTTCATGCAGAGGCACAATGACTGGATTAATGATGTTATTCAGGTAGTATCGGCTTGTCACTGTACCATTCACAAGGTGTTGGGCAGTTCTGTATTGACTAGACACACCTGCGTAGACTGTAACACCACCACCACCAAAGGCTCATCAGTGGCTCATGCATAGCGCTTTCCTTGATGTCTCCAACGTCGTTGGTGGCCATCATTTCTGTTCAACGTGAATCGATTTTCATCACAGAACGGCACTGAGGCCCACTGGTCCCTTGTCCAGTGTAAATGCTCCCTGGCCCATGCGAGACGATGATGCCTGTGCCTGGTGGTGTGGTCAGGTACCCTTGCAGGTCATCTAGCACGCAAATCACACTGATGTAAATGGTTTTGAATGGTCTGACATAACACTTGGGTGCTTCTCACCTCCCTTAAATGTGCCTGGAGTTGAGTGGCAGTCATCATCTGGCTCTGCAGGGTAGTGTTCACAATGAAGCAGTCATCGGCGTGGGATGTGGCCAAAGGTCGTCCACTTCTATGCCTTTCTGTGACTCTTCCAGTCTCTCTGTATCTCTGTTGCAACCTGCTGATGACACTCTATGATACTCTAAGCTCAGTGGCCACTTCCCTGAGAAAATCCTGTTTGAAGCCTCGCAATGGCAAGGTACTGTTAATCAGTTGTAAGGTATCGTCTTAGTCTCATGATGTCAAAATATGAACAGCATAATGAAGAGGACTGTTTAAATACCAATTGTAATTGAACCAGAAAATTTATTGGTCAATTCATGGATTAAACACCTGCTGTGAAATTTGCCATTAAGCACCTTGGTAGAGAACAGCAAGTTACGCAAAAAGTACTTAAACATTGAACAGTTGGAAATGTGCATTCAAAAGGTTAGAGAAGGTCAAGTTAAGTTCATCTGTAAAGGTTGTAGTGCATTTCAGGTGCATCCTGAAATTTTACCCGAAAGCCGAATATCCCTAACTTTTTGTGAGTAGTGTATGTACACATAACTTTATGGCTCAATTACATTACATGGCCTTTATCAGATTATTCTGTTTACATGGCCACATGAATAATCAGATAGCTTTAAAATTTCAGTCATAATCGGATTATTCATGTGCATGTAACCGTGGTCATTGGGATGGCTGTTATTACTGTATACCAGTTGCTGCCATGACAAATGTCAGTGGAAACTGCTAATTGATTCCATAGGGAATGTAAAACTGCTCTAAAACTGTTTATATGCACCCCTAAGAAAAAACACTCCGTCTGGTATCTTAGCAACCGCTTGACCTGTCACTCAGAGCATGCTGGGGGATTTCACACATTTTGCTCTGAAACACTACTCACTGTATTAAACTGCATCAAATTGGTAAGAAAATATGCATCCTCCCAAGCTTTTGCTGTTAAATATTGATAATAGTGTACTATTAGTTTGATTCTGATCAGCTGGTGAGAGAAGTGTGCAGCTGATGAGCGCTGCAGCACTCCAAAAGTTGATCTTTTTTCAACCTTCAAGCGCTGTGAGCACAGCAATGAAATACGCTGATTACTGAGAGTGACCATTGAGTGCATTTTAGTGCCGAGGGCACTGAGTGCATTTAATGCCAGACTACATAGAAAAAAGAACAGAAAGTAGTCGTCCACAGTAGAAAAAAACATGTTTGGTGGGACAGACAGCCTAAACAAGCAAGTAAGGGGAGAATGAACAACAAATGAGGAGTCCTCTTTGGTTTTGAACCCAGGCCAACTTACTGTGAGACCAAAGTGCTAACCACATATCACAGTGCTTGGCTGTGTTTTTGCACTCTACCAAAGTTTGAAGGAAATATTTGAGACTTTTTTTAGTTACTAAATGATCCATTGTGTAAAGTTCACCAGTAATTTGCTTACTGTATCTGTTTGCACTCACATTAGTCAAACATATCAATCCAAAGAAACTTTGGTCCACCTTTAGCAGGAGTCAGGATACAACACTTTTCCATCATAAAAAGATGGCTTTAGATTTAATGCTGACTGCCTCTTAGTTTAGTTTAGTTTAATGTTTATTTGAAAGGGACATTGCATACTAATGAAAATTAAAATTGTAAGTATGCCAGATTTAGCAGTACTGCTAATTTGCATCTGTAGTCCCTGGCAGGTCACAAAAACACACACACAATCGTACATGAGAAGAACATCTGCACTAAAACTGTACAAAGTGGATATGCAAAAATGCAAGAGTTAAGGTGCTACAAAACAAAACATTCAAATGTCACACCAAGTGAAGTACTGTGTATGCATACACATGCACCCAAGCACCTCACAACAACAACAACAAACAACAGCAACAAACAACAGCAACAAACAAGAGGTGAGGCATATGTATGTGTGTGACGCATGGGCACATACAGTACATACTGTATGCGCATGCCACAGAGCATCCACTAGTTATGCATACAGTTTTGATTGTTTAAAAGCTAGTTTTTACAATGAGTCTTAAAAGTGTTTAGTGTGGTACATTCTCTGATTGCAAGTGGTATATTATTCCAGATCTTGGTGGCCCCTCACAGTTAGCACAGATTGAGCAAATGTGGTGTGTCTGTAGGGGACCTCACAGTCTCCTCTACTGATTGCTCTGGTGGTTGTACTGGTGATGGTCCTCAGGTTAACATATTCTCCCAGGCAGGTGGTGCATAGCCATTAATATTTTATAAACTGAACAGGCAAATTTGATAGTTTTATAATTTCAAAAGACAGAAAATTGTATTTCTTGTAAATGTGACAACAATACTGTATGTGGGATCTTTCTTATCAAAGAGTTTTATGGCTCTTTTTGTATAAAGATTCAATGAGTTTGATTATGGTTACACCAGTGAGTGACCAGTTGGTAAAACAGTAATTGATGTGTGAGATGATCAATGCATGCAGAAACATTTTGGCTGCATTAACTGTCAGCAATGTTCTAATTTGTTTAAAAATTTCTTAGATTGAATTTGATTATGTTTGAAATATTTTTTGATGTGTTTCTTAAATTAATGAGGAACCTAAAATCACACTGAGGTACTTAAATTCCTCAACTAATTGCAGCTCCTCTCCTTTTAAGAAAATGTCTGTTGTAATTAGATTAATTACTAAGTACCTATACACAGAAAATTGCCAAGGGTGTGGTAAGACCAAAGTTCAGCCCCATTGAATTGACCAAGTATAAAAGGCAACAGGTGGGGTCTGCAACCATTCTTTTTGGTTTTAGATCATTAAGTGTTTTATGTATTACATCTTGTCAGCCATTTTTAAAGGGTAATGCTTCAGATTGAAGCTGAATAAGATGACATTGTTTTCAAATGTTAATGTCATTGGCTAATCCGGACCCTTGGCCAGAAAGCAGTGTGTCATGTGAAGATATCTGGCTGTCACGTTCTTTAGTTCAGTATCTATTTCTGTCTGCTGTCTAATCTGACCCAGTCTTTAATATGTTACCAGCAGTTTGTGCAAAGGACTACCCTCAACATGCCCTGACCTTTGTCATTTCCGGAGGTCTAATGCAGTGTATCTAAGAAGAAGAAGCCATCTCTGTTGTCATTCAGGCCATACAGCCAATCATGTATAGTAGAATGAAATTATGTTTTCTCCTATCTACAGTGTAATCACATGTGGACTCAGAGGGGTCACTGCCATGCAAGGTGCTGCCACAACCAACTTCTCCTTTCCCTCATTCCATTATGCTGAGCACCAAGCTAGAAGGTGGAAGTACCATTTTTCAATGGTCTTTGGTATGACCTGGCCGGACTTGAACCCCCAACCTCCTGGGTTGTGGGTTGGATGCTCTATCACCTAGCCCACCACTCTAGTCAGGAATTTCAGGGAAATGTCTGACTTCAAGGGAAAAGGTGAGGAGAAAAATGATGGACTTTAAATTGTAGTGCACAATAAGTAGTAATAATAATAAACATCAGATTTACATAATATAGCGCTTTTTATAGACACTCAAAAGACACTTCACAATGGGTACATTATTTATTCATTCCACAGACCATGGTAGTGTGTAAGCTGCTACTGTAGCCACAGCTGCCCTGGGGCAGACTGACGGAAACGTGGCTGCAATCCGCGCCAACGGCCTCGCCGACCACTACCAAACATGTATACACATTTATGCCCAGTGTCATGGACACTGGAGGCAAGGTGGTAAAGTGTCTTGCCCAGGGACACAATGGCAGGATGTCTGGGGAGAGTGGGATTCGAACCGCCAATCTCCAGTTATTAGACGACCCGCTCTACCTCCTGAGCCACTGCACCCACATTTCCCTCCTCCGATCTATTTTTGCTGAGTGCCAAGCTGGACAGCAGGAAGTGAGTTCCATTTTTATATGGTCTTTGGCATGACCAAGCCGGACTTGAACCCCCGACTTCCCGGTTGTTGGGTGGATGCTCTGCCTCTAGGCCACCACCGGAGGGGTGGCTTAGAGGACAACTGTCATTGTGGATGACTAATAGGTTAATTGATAGTAATACATTTTGTTACATGATATTGGTACACTGGCACAGTATTAGAATTTGATCTTGAATGAGCCTCTTAATAAAGTTGCTTCTGAAGTTTGTTGCCATTTGATGTATGACTTGTGACTAGGGCTGCAGCTATTGATTAATCGATTAATCGGATAAGCTTTTTGGTTCTTTTTCCTTTTGATTGAAGACCTTTTGACCAAAATCTTGCTGTTTATGCATTAAGCAAACTTGCAACTGACCAATCTGTGCTGAACCTTCTTTCCTAAAGAGTGGTATCAGGTCTTTCCCTTCTGGTCCTCCCCGATTCCCATTCTCTGCAGTCTGCATGTTAAAGTGTCCTTGAGCAAGATACTGAACCCCCAGTTGATCCTGGGTGGGTCAGGCAGTAAGCTGAGCTGTGTACATGACAGAAATAATCGCGATTAGTCTACTAATCAAAAAAAATAGTCGTTAGATTAGTCGACTACCAAATAATCGTTAGTTGCAGCCCTACAACAGTCAAGTAAATGGGTGTGGTATTAACATGTAATTTAAAAAAAAGTGCTCTGTGCACTGCTTTGACTAAATATTTTGTGGGATTTTTATGTTTGCTACATACAAAATAAAGCCTTCACATGTGATTGCCACTCAGTGCTTGTGCTGCTATGGTACAGTTGTGCTAATAAGTTTACATACCCTGGCGGAATTATGATTTTTTTTTTAGCCATTTTCAGAGAATATAAATAATAATACAAAAACTTTTCTTTCACTCATAGGTGGTTGGGGTGAAGCCATTTATTATCACACCATTGTGTTTGCTCTTTTTAAATCATAATGACAATAGAAACTACCCAAATGACCCTGATCAAAAGTTTACATACCCTGGAAGTTTTGGCCTGATAACATACACACAAGTTGACACACACATGGGTTTAAATGGCTACTAAAGTAAACATCCTCACTGTGTGATCTGTGATAGTATGTGTATTCAATTCAATTCAATTCAGCTTTATTTATATAGCGCCATTTCACAACAACAGTCATCTCATAGCACTATATAAAAAGTCATTGAGTTCTGGGCTCCTGTCAGACCCCCTGATGTTTCATCCAGTGCTGTACTGACGTTGCTGGATCCGAGCCATGGGAAAGCAAGAGAATTACAAAGGACCTGTGGGAGAAGATAGTTGAACTTTATAAAACAGGAAAAGAATATAAAAAAATATTCAAGGAATTGAGAATGCCAATCAGCAGTGTTCAAACTCTAGTAAGAAGTAGAACATGAGGGATTCTGTTGAAACTAAGCCACGGTCAGGTAGGCCAACAAAAATTTCAGCCACAACTGCCAGGAAAATTGTTTGTGATGCAAAGAAAAACCCTCAAATAACTTCAGCTGACATACAGGACTCTGGGGGGAAAAAAAGTGGTGTGGCTGTTTGAAGATGCACAATAAGGAGGCACTTCAAGAAAAATGGGCTGCATGGTTGAATCGCAGGAAGAAAGCCATTACTACCCCAATGCCACAAAGCAGCCCACTTACAATACGCCAAACAGCACAGAGACGAGCCTCAAAACTTCTGGAACAAAGTTATTTGGAGTGATGAGACCAAAATTGTACTTTTTGGCCACAACCATAAACGCTACATTTGGAGAGGAGTCAGCCAGGCTATGATGAATAGTACACCATCGCCTACTGTAAAACATGGAAGTGGATCGCTGATGTTTTGGGCATGTTGAGGTTACAAAGCACAGGGAACTTGTCAAAATTGATGGCAAGATGAATGCAGCATGTTATCAGAAAGTACTGGAAGAAAATTTGCACCCATCAGCCCAAAAGCTGCGCATGGGATGCACTTGAACATTCCAACATGACAGTGATCGAGAACACAAAGCCAAGTTAACCTGTCGTTTGGCTACAGCAGAAAAAAGTGAAGGTTCTGGAGTGGCCATCTCAGTCTCCTGACCTCAGTATCATTGAGCCACTTTGGAAAGATCTCAAATGTGCAGTTCATGAAAGACAGCCCAAGAATTTACAGAACTGGAGGACTTTTTGCTGAGAAGAATGGGCAGCTTTAACATCTGAGAAAATCAAATGCCTCATCCATAACTACCACAAAAGACTTCAAGTTGTCATTGATGTTAAAGGCAGGCATACTGTACACAGTATTAAGAAATAGGTATGTAAACTTTGATCAGGGGTCATTTGGATAGTTTCTGTTATTATAATCAAAAAGAGCAAACACAACTGTTTGATAAATATATGGCTTCAATCAACCAGTAATTGAGTGTGGGGGGGGGTAGTTTTTTGTATTATCATTCATATTCTATGAAAAATGGCCAAAAAAATAACTAAATCTGCCAGAGCATGTAAACTTATGAGCACAGCTGTAAGTGTCCTGTAACTGTCAAGAATTCTGTTCCAGTGCACCCCCTCTATAAGGCTGCGTGTCCACCAAATGCGTCTTTTGTTGCTATACTGCCCTGAACCTTTTTTTTTTTTTTTTTTTTTTAAACAGTGCTTGTGTGCTGCGCTCTGGAAAAAACAGTCTGTGGCCTGTATCGTAGCAACAGCTGTCACTCACAGCTAAATAGAAAATAGACGCCCACAGCAGAAAAAACCGCATTTGGTGGCCACACAGCGTAACGATGGTAAAAAGTAAGGGTGGGCAATATGGCCTGAAAATAATATCATGATATTTCTGTGAATTTTCATGATAACGATATTTTTCACGATATTACAGAATACAGGTTTTTTTTCCTTTAAATTTATGCAAAAAGGACAGTTTCACAGGCCAGCATTATTTACTTTCAGCATTATCAGGAAAAAACAAAAACTCTTTATTTCTCCGTTTTATAAAATTATATAAATATGCAGGCAGATATCCGCACTGCTGCACCGTTTTTTTTTTTTTTTTTGTTTTTTAACTTAAATCACCTTTATTGTCATTCAACTGTACAACCAATCATGTACAACAGAACGAGATTGTGCTTTACCTATCCACCGTGTCAATCACACACCCCCAAGTGTAGAATCAGAGGGCCGCTGCCGGGCAAGGCGCCGCCACAAATTTTCCCTCCTCCATCCATTTTGCTGAGCACCAAGGTGGACGGCAGGAAGTTCCACTTTTATATGGTCTTCGGCATGACCCAGCCGGGATTTGAAACCCTGCCTCCCGGGTGTGGGGCGGATGCTCTACCAACTGAGCCACCACTCCGGTATATTTTCACTCAACTGGAGATGGTCTGACTTCCAAGCAACAGCTTCCCACCATGTTTGTTTTGCCGTTTCTGTGTGGTATGACGTTGTCACCAAGCAGACCCCAAATATCGCAATAATCATTTTACACCAGTATCAAAACTTATAACCGGGATTATCGTGAACATTATGATATGGCACACCCCTAGTAAAAAGAATTTCATTCATTTGCCAAACATATCTTCAGCCTTGTCATGGTCTATTTATGCGGACTATGTAACAGCAGGCCTCCTTAATACCTGTTATGTGTTAAGTATTTCAGTACTGGCAGAAATAAAGCAAGCAAGTTTTGACTATTGTTACCTGGTCAGTGTGCCTCCTGCACACACTCACTCACTCACTCACTCACTCACTCACTCACTCACTCACTCACTCACTCACTCACTCACTCTCTCTCTCTCTCTCTCTCTCTCTCTCTCTCTCTCTCTCTCTCTCTCTCTCTCTCTCTCTCTCTCTCTCTCTCTCTCTCTCTCTCACAGACAGACGGGAGAAAGCCGTTTGGCTGCAACTTTTGCATCAGTGTTGCCCATTTGTCTGTAAATATTTAAATAAAAATGATTTATTTCGTTATTTGGGCATTTTTTAATTTTGTTATTTGGACATGTTTGCATCTTGTTGTCGGTTGGTCAAAGCATGCATATACAGTATGTCCGCATGTAATATGCAGTTGATCTGGTCATTCCACTCCCTCCCTCCCTCCCTGTTCACCCTGCTGCTGCCACGTTCACATTCTTGCTCCTGATACAAGGAGGCACTGAAAAGTTCATAGTGGTCAAATTTGACCAAATGTGGTTTGTTTTTCAACATAGTCTCTCCTTCGGTCCACACACTTCCATCGTTGTTGCAGCACTTGGATCTCTGTGGTTGAAAAATAAACCACATTTGGTCCAAATTTGATCACTATGAACTTTTAAGCCTATAAACTTTTCAGCCCCCCTCTATAAAATAAGCTCAGTTGTTGTTCAAATAGTTTAAAAGAGGCAATTCACTGACTGTTTTTGAAGAAAATAATTCATGCTAGATTTTCCCACAGCAAAAACTTAGAAAGATGTAAAATGTAAAATTCCTTCCTTAGCAGCATCAACTGAGGTTAATGCAGGCGCTGAATGTGGGTGAGGCTTAATCAGACCACCTATGATTAACCACTAACTCATTTTATTTTGTTATTAATCAATTGTGGTGATTAACACATTTATTCTGACAGGACTAATGTTTATTCATTAATATATCACCACTTCACTGTGTGGCTATTTCTCACCAAGCAGATGAACTGAGGGCAGGTTTATTATTTAGTTAGCTAGAACAGTAACAGTTTTCCTGCCTGCAAATTGTCAAAACAGGCAAAACAACTCTGGTGTATATCAAAATTCTATTTTATTTTTTCTTCCCTTTTTCAAGAATCACATGTGCAGAAGACCTGGAATGGTGAAGATGATTTTTAACACTGACCTTTACTGGCCCGTAAGAAACATTTAAAAATTCAAGCAGTTGATGGACCATCACTGAAACTCCTACTGGACAGAACGATAGGTAAATGCAGAAAAGAAAATCTGGCACCAATGTATAATAGCTGAATTTTCACTGTTAACCAGGTCAACTAACCGTCTGATGTCTTCATCTATCAACTACATTTTGGACCACAGGTGGGGAGAGGAGCCAGACTTTGTATTCAAGTAAAAGTAGTTTTATCTTACATTATTATTTACTCAAGTGAGAGAAGTCACCAAAATTTACTAAAATATTACTTGAATAGTGGGTAATAATTTTACTTACTGTATTGTGAGGGATTTGTCTTAAATGTGTAACTTTTTCATCAAATTTAGCATTTTGTTTAAACTTGTATTTTTGTACATTTGAGGTTTCATTCTATATAAATTTAGGTTTTCTTACTAAATTTTAGACATTTTTCCTGTAAATTTGATTTTTTTTTTCATACTACATTTCCTTATTCTCTTTAGTTTCCACCTAATAAATTTACAGCTTATTTCTTATAGACATGAATTTATAATAAATTTTTGAATTTGTAAACTAAATTTGGATTTTTTTTTTAACATTTAATTTGCATCTTTTTCCTGTTCCTTCTTATTTTTTCATAAATTTGTGAGTTTACTAAAATACAACTATATTCAACTATATTCCCTCTAATATAATCCAGTCATATAAATAAATAAAAGTAAACATGATTAAATACTTTCTGAGTAGGGTAGCGCAGGCAACGACTCCCTTAAAGAAATGAGTGCAATCCGAAGTAACTCAGAGTGAATTATTTTCTTTTTTTGCCACTAACAGGCGGTTTGTTTATTTTGTAATTTATTTTATAATCCCTTTTTTAGTTCCACAATGGGGAAATTACAGGGTATCCATCTGGATAGATGAGGCAGCCATGGTGCGGTGCCAATCCCTTCACCATTCACACACACACATTCACACCTGGGGCCACTTTTAGAGTCTCCAGTTAACCTAACCTGCATGTTTTTGGCCTGTGGGAGGAAACCAGAGTACCCGGAGTAACCCCACGCAGGCAGGGGGGAGAACATGCAAACTCCACACAGAAGGGTTACCAATGGTCAGGGGGTGGGATCGATCCTGTGACCTTCTTACTGTGCTGCCACAGTGCTAACCACTGCGCCACCAAGCTGGTTTGGCAGCATTAATAAAATTTTCGGAAAAACTAAACTCAGCAGTGGTTTTATAAGGGTACACCAGTATTAAACATTTGCCACCTTGCAGTGATAAGAGTCAGTGTATACTTTACTTGCCTCAGATTAAAACGTGTTGAGGAATCTTCAAAAGGACTTGTGTCTTGCAGGCTAACAAAGATAGCAGCTATTTAATCAAAGCTTTAGCTACACTGACCACATACCGAAGTGAACCGTTCCTCCAGGATTCAGCGGAGCAGCACACTGGGACTCCGGTGTTCTGCCATTTTACCATACTTTCTCAGAATGCCATACCCGTGTGGCAAACTGATAGATATAGCTATCAGTTTAGCATATTTTGTCAGGATAGCATACCTACATACCTGTTGGTACATTTAAGCTGTACAAAGGCATTTTTTTAAGTTAACTGCAGCCTGACTATATAACAGATACACTGCAACAACAAAAATAATAATATGCAACTCCATATTATTATATAACAGGTACACTGCAAATATGGCACTAACATTACATACAGTGGGGAAAATAAGTATTGAACACATCAACATTTTTCTCATTAAACATATTTCTGATGGAGCCATTGACCTGAGATTTTCACCAGATAACAATAACAACCCTAGTAATCTATACATGCAAAGAAATCAAGGCAATTGTGTTCTCAAAACAAGTTATATTTAATAAAGTGGAATGACACAGGGAATAAATATTGAACACATGAAGAAAAAGAGGTGCAAAAAGGCACGGAAAGCCAAGAAACCAGCTGAAATTGATCAGAATTTGGTAAGCCATCCCATCCACCATCAGTGCAGATTAATTTCAGCTGATTAAGGCCTGACTGATAGCCTTCAAAAAGGTCTGTGAATATCAGATTGTCACACCACAAAGAACTCATGATGGGTAGAAGCAAAGAGCTCTCTCTAGACCTTTGCAACCTTAGTGTTGCAAAACATAATGATGGCATTGGTTACAGGCACATTTCTAAACTGCTGAATGTTCCAGTGAGCACTGTTGGAGCCATCATTCGGAAGTGGAAAAAACATCATTTTACCATAAACCGGCCACGACCAGGAGCTCATCACAAGATTTCTAACAGAGGAGTCAAAAGAATTATCAGAAGAGTTATCCAAGAGCGAAAGACCACTCGTGGAGATCTCCAGTAAGACCTGGAGTTAGCAGGTACTGCTGTTTCAGAGAAAACAAGTAATTCACTCAATCGACGTGGGCTCTATGCCCACTCACCTCAAAAGACTCCATTGCTGAAGAAAAAGCATGTTGAAGCTTATTTAAAGTTTGCTGCACAACATTCAATCCAGTAAAATACTGGGAGAATACAGTCTGGTCAGATGAGACCAAAGTTGAACTTTTTGGATGTCACAACACACAGCATGTTTGGAGGAGAAATGGCACTGCACTGCACATCCCATCATGGTGTGGGGGAATTTTATCAGCATATTGTACAGGCAGACTTCATATAATTGAAGGAAAGATGAATGGACAAATGTACAGAGACATCCTTGATAAGAACCTTTTGCCATCTGCCAAGATGCTGAAGATGGAATGAGGGTGGACATTTCAGCAAGACAATGATCCCAAACACACAGCCAAGGAACTCTCAACTGGCTTCAGAGATGGAAAATAAAGCTGCTAGAATGACCCAGTCAGTCACCTGACCTGAATCCTATTGAAAATCTATGGAATGAACTGAAGATACCGGAGTGGTGGCTCAGTTGATAGAGCATCCGCCCCACACCCGGGAGGCAGGGGTTCAAATCCTGGCCGGGTCATGCCGAAGACCATATAAAAGCGGAACTTCCTGCCATCCAGCTTGGTGCTCAGCAATAATGGAATGGAGGAGGGAAATCTGTGGCGGCGCCTTGCATGGCAGCGGCCCTCTGATTCTACATATGGGGTGTGTGTGACTAACACTGTAGATAGGAAAAACACAATTTCGTTCTACTGTACATGATTGGTTGTATGGTTGACAATAAAGGGTGATTTAATTTAATTAATCAGAGTTCATAGAAGACACCCATGGAACCTTCAAGATTTGAAGACCGTTTGTGTGGAAGAATGGGGTAAAGTCACTGCTGAACAATGCCTACGCCTAGTTTCTCCATACAAGAGTTGTCTGGAAGCTGTTATTACTAACAGAGGCTTTTCTAATAAATATTGAAATTAATTTCACCAAGCATGTTCAATACTTATCCCCGTGTCATTTCACTTTATTAAATATAACTTGTTTTGTGAAAACAGTTGCCTTGATTCCTTTGTATGTATGGTTACTTGGGTTGTTACTGATATCTGGTGAAAATCTCAGGTCAATGGCTCCATCAGAAATAAGTTTAATGAGAAAAATGTTGACGTGTTCAATACTTATTTTCCCTGCTGTAATTGCTTACCTTCTGTCAACTGTATCAAGCAATTTTTAACAGCAGGAAATATATATAAATTGACACACCGAAAAAGAACCATGGAGTGAACATGAAAAAAGGTCAGTCTCTAGTACACAATCTCAGCTTCTCATTGTGTGTGCTGGAATGTCTGTAGTTTTGGGTGTGTGTATATTTGTATATATTTCCTGCTGTTAAAAACGGCCATGGGTCTTTTTCACCATTAACTCAAGGTCCATAGTTGAAGCAAACACTGATGACACTGCGAAATTGCGCTAAACAAAGACTCTAACCCGCAACCTTCAGCACCAGAGTCCAACATTCTACACATGCGCCACAATGGCATACTATGTAAAGGCACTAAATTAGAAGGTGATGACCAACTACATTTAATTCATTAGATTTGGAGCGATGCCACAGAATGCTTAATGCCTCAGGCAGAAATTAATGAGAGTTCTTGAATAAAGCAGCTCATCGGGATCCTTTGTGGGTGACAGATATCAAAATCATAGAAAACTGTATCTATGGTAACCACACATTGTTTATTTGAGAAGTGTATGGTTTAAAAAATTTGTTGTTTTTTGTTCATTTGGGAAGTGTATGGCTTTAAAAAATCTGTTGCTTTTTTTACCACTTGTGACAAAATATTATAGTTGTTATTAACTAGTGCATGCCCATAGAAAGCAAGAATTCTTGTCTGAAACAGGTAGCCCAATTAGGCTTTACAGGCCCAAATGTAGGCTGTGTTTGAAAGTGGAATACAGGGATGTAGCCTATAGGTAGGCAATCACGTTAGACTTTGACAAATATGAAAGGTACTGAACTGAGATTTATTTGATTGTGTGAATATTAATTACAGAATAATTGAAAATGAATGGGACATCCAATATTAGAGCCACTGTTTAAGAACCGCTTCTTTGTTTTTTGTCAGATCGCTTATTTGTGTGATCTTTTATGACTTATATTCATAAATGTATCTTGCACTTTGGTGAATGGGAGTTGTTCAGTCGTCACTATAATTTAGTTTATGTGTAGTTTATAGTCTATTGTCAATAAACTCATGCAGTACTATAACAGGACATGTTTACAAATATTTGAGACCCACTGTAGTACATCCTTTTATATTTTAGTAATACTGTATTATAAGTACAAAATACTGAATATTATTATTTTATTTTGTATCTTGTATAAAGTATACAAATTAAAAATCTTGTATACTTTATTGATCCCCAGAGGGAAATTCAGGGCATCCACGGTACAGTGCCAGTCCCTTCACCATTTTCTCTCTCTCTCGGTCTCTCTCACTCACACACACACACACACACACACACACACACACACACACACACACACACACACACAGAGGAGAAAGCCGTTTGGCTGCAACTGTTGCATCAGTGTTGCCCATTTGTCTGTAAATATTTAAATAAAAATGATTTATTTTATTATGTTGACTTTTTTTTTAAATTTTGTTATTTGGGCATTTTTGCGTCTTGTTGTCGTTTAGTCAAAGCATGCATATATGTCCACTTGTAATATGCAGTTGATCTGGACATTCCGCCCCACAATGAAGCAGCAGTCAGGACTGCCATCTACCACTGACCGGGCAGGCTGAGCGTGCCTCCCCGTGAACGATCGTGGAGCGCCCAGTCAGACACTGGTGTTACCCAGTTAACGGGAGTCTCGGCTGCTGCTTTACCCGTGTGCCAGTGATGTCCTTTGCGACACCAGCCCCCCGACACCTTGTGTTCTCCATGCTGAATTATCCATTAGACCTACGCAATCACAGCAACTCTATGGTATATATTTTGACTGAGCAACTCCATACTTTTTAGATTAGATTAGATTCAACTTTATTGTCATTACACATGTATGAATACAAGGTAACGAAACACAGTTTAGCATCCAATCAGAAGTGCAAAGGACAGCAGTGCAGTATATACGGTAATTAACAGTATGTGCAATTTAAGCAAATATATGCAAATATATGCAGCAGTGCAGAAAGTTAAGAGTACTGTTATGTGCAAATAATGTGCAATAAGTTAGATGTAGTTATGTAGTTATGCAGTTATGTACAGGTGAGGATGGTAAAAGATGATGGTAAGAGAGTCAGCGGGGAACTAAGTTCAATAACGTGACAGCTGTTGGAAAGAAACTGTTCCTAAACCTGCTGGTTCTAGTCCGAAGGCTTCTGAAACGTCTTCTGGAAGGGAGAAGCTGGAACAGTCCATGAGCAGGATGGTTGGAATCCCTAAGAATGCTGCGTGCCCGGCGCAGACATCTTTTCCTGTAGACGTCCTCTATAGCTGGAAGTGGAGTCCCTGTGATGCGTTGAGCGGTTTTCACCACCCGCTGCAGCGCCTTGCGGTCAGCTACAGAGCAGCTCCCATACCAGACTGTGATACAGTTGGTCAGGGTGCTCTCTATCACGCAGCGGTAGAAGTTGCCCAGGATGTCAGTTGACAGATGGTTCTTCTTCAGTGTCCTCAAGAAGAAGAGGCGCTGATGGGCCTTCTTGATCAGGCTGGTGGTGTTAACTGACCAGGACAGGTCCTCCGAGATGTGGGTCCCCAGGAATTTGAAGCTGGGGACACGTTCAACAGCTATGCCATTGATATGGATGGGGTCATGTGTCTCTTCCCTCTCCTTCCTGTAGTCCACTATGAGCTCCTTGGTTTTGCTGGTGTTAAGGAGCAGGTTATTGTCAGCGCACCAAGTAGCCAAGTGCTCAACCTCTGCCCTGTAGTCTGACTCGTCGTTGTCCCTGATGAGTCCAATCACCGTGGTGTCATCTGCGAACTTTATGATGGAATTGGATCCATACATAGGCCTGCAGTCATGGGTGTAGAGGGAGTAGAGGAATGGGCTGAGCACACAGCCCTGTGGTACACCAGTGTTGAGTGTGATGACGGAAGAACGGTTGGGGCCTGACCTAACATGCTGGGGTCTGTTGGTCAGAAAATCCATGATCCAGTTGCAGGTGGAGGTACTGATTCCCAGGTCCCCAAGTTTAGTGAGCAACTTGGAGGGGATAACTGTGTTGAATGCTGAGCTGAAGTCAATAAACAGCATTCTTGCGTAGGTGTTCTTGTCATCCAGGTGTGAGAGTACATAGTGCAGCGCTGTAGAAACCGCATCCTCTGTACTCCTGTTGCTCCGGTAGGCAAACTGATGAGGGTCCAGTGTAGGGGGCAGGCCTTTTTTGAGCTGTGCCAAGACCAGTCGCTCAAAGCACTTCATGACTATGGGCGTCAGTGCCACAGGGCGATAGTCATTTAGGCACGATGGTGTTGAATGTTTCGGCACTGGTACTATTGAAGTGGTCTTGAAGCACGCTGGTACCACAGCCTGGGCCAGGGACAGATTGAAGATGTCTGTGAAGACCCCTGCCAGCTGCTCAGCGCATGCTCTCAGCACACGCCCAGGAATGCCATCAGGGCCAGCAGCCTTACGTACATTGACATGACTCAGTGCATTATGGACGTCGGTGTGGGTGAGTGTGAGGTGGTGGAGGTCATCAGAGGGTGGGAAATTGATGTTCTTTTCATTGTTGTCCTTGTCAAAACGAGCATAGAAGTTATTTAGCTCATTGAGAAAGGGCACAGTCATGGCTATAGGTATGGAGTTGCTGGGCTTATAATCAGAGATAGCTTGAATGCCCCGCCACATACGTCGGGGGTCAGAGTCCCCAAAATGTTCCTCCACCTTCAGCTTGTAGCTGTGCTTGGCCTTCTTGATGCCCCTCTTCAGATCTGCCCTGGATGAACTGTAGGCCTGTGCATCACCAGATCTAAAGGCATTGTTACGTGCTTTTAGCAGAAGCCGCACTTCTCTGTTCATCCACGGCTTCTGATTTGGGTACGTGGTGATCTGTCTTTCCGTGGTGACACTGTCAATAGTGGTGTTGATATGGTCCAGAACTGAGTGGGTGTAAGAGTTGATGTTTATGTGGGAGCCACAGGTAGCCTGAGAGGTGAACATACTCCAGTCTGTGTTCCTAAACTTCTCCTGGAGTACAGAGTCAACCCCCTCTGGCCACACTTTGATGGTCCTCACTGATGGCTTCACCCGGTTGATGAGCGGTACATTCTTGGGGGTAAGGAACAAGGATAAATGATCAGACTGGCCTAGGTGGGGGAGGGGAGTTGCTGTGTAGGCTCCCACAATATTGGTGTAAACATGGTCCAATGTTTTGTCCCCTCTTGTGTGACAGGAGACATGCTGGTAGAATTTAGGAAGTGATAGCACTTATAAAATCTTTGTTTGCGAAGTGCTGTGGTGACTGACAGGTCGTGATGCTGTGTGTTATCCAATCAGCGGGGTCATGATGCCACGTATTGTCCAATCAGCATGGCCGTGATGCGGTGTATTATCCAATGAGCACTGAGTCAAGTGATGTCCTTTGCGGCACTGTGGGTCCCCGCCAGCCCCCCCCCCCCCCGCACCTCGTGTTCTCCATGTCGAATTATCCATTAGACCTACACAATCACAGCAACTTTATGGTATATATTTTGATTGAGCGACTCCATGCTCGGGGATAGCACTTATAAAATCTTTGTTTGCGAAGTGCTGTGGTGACTGACAGGTCGTGATGCTGTGTGTTATCCAATCAGTGGGGTCATGATGCCACGTATTGTCCAATCAGCATGGCCGTGAAGCGGTGTATTATCCAATGAGCACTGAGTCAAGTGATGTCCTTTGCGGCACTGTGGGTCCCCGCCAGCCCCCCCCCCCCCCCGCACCTCGTGTTCTCCATGTCGAATTATCCATTAGACCTACACAATCACAGCAACTTTATGGTATATATTTTGATTGAGCGACTCCATGCTCGGGGATAGCACTTACAAAATCTTTGTTTGCGAAGCACTGTGGTGGCTGACAGGTTGTGATGCTGTGTGTTATCCAGTCAGCATGATTGTGATGCTGCGTATTGTCTAATCAGCATGGCCATGATGCGGCGTATTATCCAATGAGCACAGAGTCAATCCGAAACCCCACCCACACTTCTTGAAGCCAGGGGATGAAGACAGAGCGGTCACAGAGTGGTGGCTAAACTTTTATTGATAAAAATTACATAATTTGACTGAGTGACTCCATATTCAAGAGTGGTAAATATTTTTTGTCAGTAAAATAGTTCAGATTTCCAAGGCCATAACTTGAAAGTTGCAAGAGATAATGGCTTATCGTCATTTTGAAAGTTGTAGAATATGATCCAAAGTTTCAGATAGGAATAAATTTACACATGTAATTTGCATAATGTTGCAGCAGCTGTATAAATAACATAACTCAGTCAAAAGTGGACTTTGGACACATTTACACAAAGAATGGTTTGGTTTTTTTGATGCCATTTTGTCTACAGGAATATGTTTTTATCCAATCTTCAAAGTATATGAACTAGAAAATCAATAAAATGTAAAAAAAAACAACATATTTTTCCTCTTACCTGTTGCCTGGGGGAGGGGCTCGCTCGCCCACATGGCTGGTCCGTTTTCGTCCATCGTGGTCAATGTTTTGCGTTTTTTTTTTTTTTTCTTTTTTTTTTTTTGTTACTTATTTGTACCCGTAGGTAGATTTGGTTTGCAGTCTGGTGACAAGCCACCGGCTGCCGGTCGCTGCGTGCGCGAGCGCCCTAAACCTACATGTTTTTGGTATGCGGGAGGAAACCGGAGAAATCCCGGAGTAAACCCACGCAACACGGGGAGAACATGCAAACTCCACACAGCTCACTGTTGGTCGGGGGCTGGGATCGAACCCACGATCTCATGATCCCCGCGATCCCCCGGCCGAGGGTAAAACTGTGCTGCCACAGTGCTAAACCACTGCGCCACCATGCAGCCCAGGTTTGCTTGGTCATTTACACTCTCTGCCACATCTACAAACTCTTATGATTATCCCATGTGAATTTCGTTTGTATTACGTGGCTGTTTTTCCTGTTTGATGCATTTTTTCTGTGAGAATCCATGACGGCATGGGCGCCACCATCTTGGTGCTGGTAGCTCAGTTTTTTTGCCCATTGTGGTCGTAGTTTCGCATTTGCTCGGTCATTTACACTCTCTGCCACATCTACAAACTCTTATGATTATCCCACGTGAATTTTGTTTGTATTACATGGCTATTTTTCCTGTTTGATGCAGTGTCAGTCAGAATTGCCGTCGCCATGACCGAACATGGTGACAACCACATTGGTGCTGGAGACTCAGAGCGGAAGAAGGAAGAATAATAATGAGGATTTCTTCTTCTTTGCTGTATTCCATGTCAGCCATGATTCCTCCGGTGCGTGTCTGCCACCTTCTGAACTGTCAGATCAGTACAAATTCTCAGTATAGCCGGGGGACGTCAGTAAGTTGACAGGTGCAGTTGCTGTGGCACTGGGGGCGCGTGACCCGTCCATTTAATGTGGACAGTTAAAAGGTTAAGTAAAAGACCTTTGTTTTTGCTCTGTTCTCCTGTTGTTTCCACAGGAGTTTTCAGGCCTTTTGTTGTTGTTGATAGAAATGCTGTGTCATCGGCATATCGCAAATCCCTAAGCTTTTCACCATGTACAGTGGGGTAAAAAAGTATTTAGTCAGCCACCAATTGTGCAAGTTCTCCCACTTAAAAGATGAGAGAGGTCTCCAATTTTCATCATAGGTATACCTCAACTATGAGAGACAAAATGAGAAAAAAAAATCCAGAAAATTACATTGTCTGATTTTTAAAGAATTTATTTGCAAATTATGGTGGAAAATAAGTATTTGGTCACCTACAAACAAGCAAGATTTGTGGCTGTCACAGACCTGTAACTTCTTCTTTAAGAGGCTTCTCTGTCCTCCACTCGTTACCTGTATTAATGGCACCTGTTTGAACTCGTTATCAGTATAAAAGATGTTGCGGATGCAGCCTTGTGTCCATCCCTACCTGCTCCATTTGTGTTTTGAACCAGCATGGATAAGAATAGGGTTCAAATTACAAGATCACACAAGAATTATATAAAATAATGCGAGAGCTCGAGAGAGACAGAGAAGGACAGATTGCGATTACGTGATAACTACAAGGAAGTGTGATGTACTGACTTGCCACCTGGATTTGTGTGCGCTAATAATATGCAAGTAGTCCGTTAATTTTAGTTCTTTGAAGTGTTTGTTATGTCAAAGTTTTTATCTTCTCTACACAGTGGTGGAGGAGTAGACCTCAGAAAATAATGGGCCATTGTTTTTAATGAACAAACGATTAATAAGTACAGTAGATACCGGGGCATTTCCTTGCAGACTGGATTCGGCATCCGTCAAAAATAGACTTATGTATTTTTGGTAATCCAAATCCGATGATCACGATTTGTTCCGCAATGGTCTGGACTAGGTGGATAGTAGAACATTGACTAGAATGGAAACTATTTGCTGCGGAGACTGGATTCTCTCTGCAATAGTCTCATTGTCCTGACTATGACTGCCGTAAGCAACTTCTTTGTTTGACCATACCTTTATTTAAAAAAAGGCTTGTTTTAGTTAAAGACAGGTTTGCACTTTATCCCCAATTGGGAATCATGTGTGTGTGTGTGTTTAATAAAACAAGCTTATGTGAAATAATTCCTGTTTGTTTTTTGTTTGTTTTGTTACAAAAAGGATCAAATAGTTGAGGATTAATGGTTACAAAAAGGATCAAAATCAAAAATTTTATGAGGCATGAAAAGTTCAAGTTTATGCCCATCACATCCAAAGTGCATCTCAAGCAAATCCACACTGAATCCTGGAAGCGTTCCTACTAGCGATGGAAATTATCAGTCAGTTCCTCAATTGTTAGTTGGGTCACCTTATTGATCAATTAACGATTAATAAGTGGCGATTTTCCTGAGAATCTGAATTTTACTCTATCAGTACAGTCTATAACATAAAATGCTGAATATTGTTTACAGTGTACTGGATTAAAAAAATACAAGACATTACTTATTTAATGACTTATTGAACAATTGGGATACCTTATAGACATTGGCATTTTTGTAATGTAAGAAATTCTAGGTAAAAATTATATAAAATACATTGGCTACATTAACAAAATTGTATATTGGCTCATCTATTAAAGGTGAAATATTAGCATAACAAAATAATTCTGAATAAAAAACTGTGGGCTTTGCCTACATAGTATATAAATAATAATAATAATGATAATACTGAAGCAGAACATTGTGTTTTAAATGCATAAACTTTGCTACAGTTGATTTTTTTTTCTCTGAAGCAGTGAACTTGGTTAAAAAAAAAAAAAGGTTTTAATAATGTCCAGGGGAATTTTAAGTTGTGTGGCCATGAATTCAGTGATCAGCTTAAGATTTTTGTTCTGCGATGCCAGTCGAAATGTGTCTGATAGTGTGGGACTGCAGGTTGAGTATGGTTCATTTATTATCTTTTACTGGAATTATATGAGTAATATCTCCACTAGTGCTGTTCTTCAAGGACTGCTCATTAAAGATTTCCCCTGAGTCATTTCCCATGGACTGAGAGGAATGAACCTCAGCACATTTATTAGTCTTTCACTACATAGGGCATTTCTCATTGCTTTATGCAGCTGTGGAGTCCTTGCCGGTACAAATCTGCAAGTTGCGTGACAAACTACGACTTGACCTCGGAAATCAGGGTTTCATCATCTTGGAAGTGCTTGCCCTTGAAAAATGGCTTCATGGTTGGAAAGAGGAGGAAGTCAGATGATGCAAGGTCGGGAGAGTAAAGGGGTGAAGAATGATTTCATCACCGCAGGACCGTGCTTCTGTGTGGGCAACATGCGAGTTGTGAATTGGGGCGCTATCTTGCAGAAGATGGACAGCTTTGTTCAGCCTGCCATGACTCTGTTTTGATGGCCTTCCACAATTTCTGCAGCAGCGAAGCAAAGTAAGTCCTGGTAATGGTGATACCCTTTGCCAAGAAATCCATCATCAATACTCCATTGGACACGTGCCTTCTTTGGAGATAGTGAGTCATAATGGATCATAGTAGTGGACCCATGTTTCATCCTGCATGATTAGTCTGTTGAAGAAGTCCTCCTGGTTTTTTTTTGGCACATGGTCAAAAAAACCTGTGAGCATGTGACTCATTCCTGCTTCTGGAAAGGTATGAGTGATGGGGGAAATCCATCGTGCAGACAACTTCTGCATGCGCAAATGGTTATGGATCTTTTTTTTTTTTTTTCACAGACCCCACACTGATATTAACATCTTGGACTAGATGGCTTATGGTAGTACAGCGATCCTCCAAAATGGTGGCTTTGACTTGCTGGAGGGTGTCGTTATCAGTGGCGCACTGTCGTCTCCCAGGAATGGGTGCCATTTTCACTGCCTTCACTCTGTGTTTGACTACATCATATGATGGGGCGTTCTCCCCATAAGTCTGTTTCATTTCATCAAATGTCTTCTGTGGTGTGCGGTCTCAAGTACAGGAACCTGCTGACCACTCTGCTTTCAACTGACTCAATTATTACACCTTGCTCAACCATAGCACCTGGAAAAGAAAAACTTTTTGGAGTTTAAAGCTGCTAATTACCATGTGACCTATAGAGATACTGTGGCTATAAAAAGTCTATACACACCCCTGTTCAAATGCCAGGTTTTTGTGATGAAAAAAAAATTAGACCAGTAATTTCAAAACTTTTTCCAACATTAATGTGACCAATAACCTGTACAACCCAATTGAAAAACAAACTGAAATCATTTAAGGGGAAAAATAAAAAATAAAAAACTTACAATAACCTGGTTACATAAATATGCACACCTGCTTATAACTGGGGATGTGGCTGTGTTCAGAATTAAAAAGTCACATTCAAACTCATGTTAAATGGGAGTCAGCACACACCTGACACCATTTAATGTGCCTCTGACCCCAAATAAAGTTCAGCTGTTCTAGTAGACTTTTCCCGACATTTTTGTAGTCACATCTTACAGCCCAAGCCATGGTCCGCAGAGAGCTTCCAAAGCATCAGAGGGATCTCATTGTTCAAAGGTATCAGTCAAGAGAAGGGTACAAAAGAATTTCCAAGGCATTGAATATACCATGGAACACGGTGAAAATCATCATCATCAATTAGAGAAAATATGGCACAACAGTGACATTAGCAAGAACTGGACGTCCCTCCGAAACTGATGAAAAGACGAGAAGAAAACTGGTCAGGGAGGCTGCCAAAAGGTCGATAGCAACATTGAAGGAGCTGCAGGAATTTCTGGCAAGTACTGGCAGTTTAGTACATGTGACAAGAATCTCCCATCTAGGGTGTCAAGGCGGAAGCCTTATCTTACGAAGAAAAACATCCAAGCCCAGCTACATTTTGTAAAAACACATTTGAAATCTCCCAAACGCATGTGGGAAAATGTGTTATCGTCCGATGAAACCATGATTGAACGTTTTGGCCATAATTCCAAAAGGTATATTTGGCACAAACACAACACTGCTCATCACCAAAAGAACATCATACCTACAGTGAAGCATGGTGGTGGCAGCATCATGCTTTGGGGCTATTTTTCTTCAGCTGGAACTGGAGCCTTAGTCAAGGTGGAGGGAATTATGAACAGTTCCAAATACCAGTCAGTGTTGGCACAAAACCTTCAGACTTTTGCTAGAAAGCTGAAGATGAAGAGGAACTTCATCTTTCAGCACAACAATGACCCAAAGCACACATCCAAACCAACAGAAGAATGGCTTCCCCAGAAGAAGATTAAGGTTTTGGAATGGCCAAGCCAAAGTCCAGACCTGAATCCCATCGAACATCTGTGGGGTGATCTGAAGAGGGCTGTGCACAGGAGATGCTCTCGCAATCTGGCAGATTTGGAGCATTTTTTGCAAAGAAGAGTGGACAAATATTGCCACATCAAGATGTGCCACGCTGATAGACTCCTACCCAAAAAGACTGAGTGCCGTAATAAAAGCCAAAGGTGCTGCAACAAAGTATTAGTTTAAGGGTGTGCATATTTATGCAAACAGGTTATTGTAAGTTTTTTATTTATTATTTTTCCCCTTAAAAGATTTCAGTTTGTTTTTCAATTGGGTTGTACAGATTATAGGTCACATTAATGGTGGAAAAATTTTGAAGTGATTTATCTTGGTCTCATTTTTTTTACATCACAAAAACCTAGCATTTGAACAGGGGTGTGTAGACTTTTTACATCCACTGTATGTATTATTACATAGGCGGTGCTGTTCCAGCAGAGTAGACGTTTAGGATTCTCTTCCATGGTCATCATAGACCGATGGAGGCCGACGACATGTATTATTATTAGTGGTGTTGGCATTATCGCGTTAATCAGCCATTAACGCTTTGCCCCCATTAATGGCAACAAATTTTGTGATTGCGGTTAACGGCAGAAAGTGCAAACAGTACTTTTTGGCCTAGCAGCTCTCCGTACCAAAGCTGTTCTGGCCACAGACACTGCAAAGTCAAACAAGCTGGATTACAGCCAAGGAAATCCCCAAAGTGCTGTCATGTTTAAGTTGACAGCATTATTTGTCGGAGCTCTCACCTGGATGATTGTTACAGCCTCCTCGGAAAGAAATTTTCTTGTTTTCATCCTCATAGCTTTGGGTCCAACTGTCGGTGAGTACCAGTCTAAAAAAAATTCTCAAGCTGTTTTCGTAATGTCCATTCACTCCCCCCCTTCCCTTTTTGCAGCATGGTGGGGTGTCATCATGGGCGAGATAGTTGGGGGGTTTTTTGTTTTGTTTTTTTCTTCCGGCGCCACACGAGTAGGCTGCCTTTTTGCAACAGCGGATCAATTTCTTCCTATTTCTGTTTACTATCTGGCTTCTCTTGCTAATCTTTCTGATCCGGCAACACCTTATCCATCACGGATGGACACGGATTGCCCAGATGTCTCCTGAGCCGGCAGACGAAGCCACTGTTTTTAGCAGGATACGTTACAGCAGAGACCAGCTGTTAGCACTTAACTGGACCAAGATGCTAGCGCAAGACTTCAACATACCGGGTGAAATAAGACAGAAACGACGTGAATGCCATGCTGGAGCAAGACGGCGGGCGAGAAATATAAGGTACAGACCCGTCCTTCCATCCGTTATTATGGGGAATGTACGATCGCTCCTCAATAAGACAGATGAGCTAGCGGCTATGGCTCGTTACCAGAGCGTCTTCAGAGAGATTAGCATGATGTTGTTTACTGAGATGTGGCTAACAGAACTAGCAACAGATGCTAACATCGAACTGGAGGGTTTCCACGCAATACGGGCAGACTGGACACCAGACAGTGGGAAGGCAAGGGGCGGAGGAGTGATAATGTACACTACCGTTCAAAAGGTTGGGGTCACCCACACTATTATTTTGTATTTTCCATGAAAAGTCACACTTACTTACCACCACGAGTTGTAAAATGAATAGAAAATATAGTCAAGACATTGACAATGTTAGAAATAATGATTTGTATTTGAAATAATAATTTTTTCCTTCAAACTTTGCTTTCGTCAAAGAATCCTCCATTTGCAGCAATTACAGCATTGCAGACCTAACATGATTGCACAAGGGTTTTCTAATCATCCATTAGCCTTCTGGCGCAATGAGCAAACACATTGTACCATTAGAACACCGGAGTGATAGTTGCTGGAAATGGGCCTCTATATACCTATGTAGATATTGCACCAAAAACCAGACATTTGCAGCTATAATAATCATTTACCACATTAACAATGTATAGAGTGTATTTCTGATTAGTTTAAATGAATGAATGAAATGAAAAATGAATGAAATGAATGAGAATGAATGAATGAGAATGAAAAAGGTTTATTGTCAATACTACCATACGTGCAATACATACAGGAGAATTGAAATTTGACTTGACATTGGGCGCGCTTCTGTAAGCGCATCCCATAGCCGCGGCAGCCTGAAGGCGCCAGTCGAACAGGAGGGTAAAGAGGGCAAGGGTCAGGGTCAGGGAAAACACAATAGGCAGAGAGAAAAAAACATAGTTATCAGAATAACGCTCGTATAAGCTCACATAAGCTCACATAAGCTCATATAGCTCATATAAGCTCAAATGAGCCAGATTATGATCACACAGAAAAAAAACCCTCAATGCACAATTAGCAGACAATAGATCACACATTACAAAGGCAGAGAGAGGCAGTGAATGTATATGTACATCAGTGTAAATGAATCAGTTGTGTATGTTGAATGCAATGTGTAGTGTAGGTGTGTCGGTGCTAGTGAACAGCAGAGGGCACCCTCTGGCAACGGATAGATATTATTCAGTCATGTGTTCTATAGTCCAGACACATGGTAACGCTGTCCTTGGAGCTCGGTCTGTTGAAACAATAGCAAATGTCGATTGTTTGGGTTACCACTTCTCCAGCCTTATCTTCATTGAGGAGGAATGTAAAGAGGGCACCAAAACAAGGTCAAATCTGCACAGTACACTCAGAGAATAGAATTTTCCTCTCTTCATGCGATCCTGTGCTTCATAATTTCCATAATCATTCCATGGAGAGCACCAGCGACTCCAGATGTATACCATTCTTCTGAATCAACCATCATTCAGTTCACCATTGCCGCTATCAGTGCACTCCCCGACTGGTCGAATTTGTTGTTGAAGGAGCGTTGCCGGGTCCGCTTTGATCAGCTCTCCCCACTTTAATTTCTGATACATCAGGAACTCCAGAGCCAAAATAGAAATCCTGTGATCGAGCCAAACAAATAGAGATGTCTTCCGCATCTCAGTCGAATCACACAGACCCATGAATTCCCAATTGTCCATGAGTCCAGGGCTCCCCCCTAGCCCGATCTTCTTTTAAAGTGGTGTCAATTGCATTTAAAAGCCGCTTTTCCAGATCCATAATTTCCGTTTGGATTAAGATTCAGCCAGAAGAAGGGCAAAAGACACAGACATCGCAAGCGGGGAATAGTATCAGGGAAGAGAAGAGGAGAGGAGAGAAAAAGCGTCTGCTCTCTCTGATAGCCGGAAGTTATCTTCATTGAAAAAAAGTGCTTTTCTTTCAAAAATAAGGAAATTTCTAAGTGACCCCAAACTTTTGAACGGTAGTGTATGTCAATAACAGCTGGTGCAGACTGGGACATATCACGGTTAAACAACAACACTGCAGCAAAGACATTGAGTTGCTAGCTGAGGAGCTCATTTAGCAGTAGACTACATCATCCTAGGTGCACAACCGAGAGGTTTCGCAGGTCTTTCCTACCTAAGGCTGTCAGACTGTATAACCTAAGCAGGGCTGCTCACAGAGATAGCAAAAAAACATGACGACCTAATCGTATTGAATGCAAAAGACGCAACAGACTTACACAAATGGTCCCCTCCAGTATACAACTAGGACAATATCAGTCACTACAGAGGGTGACAATATGTATGGGTACATATTCATACCATGTAGGGTAACTAAATAAGATGGTTATGCTGTTTATTCCATCTAGCTACAATGCTCTGCACTGTGTATATATATTTATGTGTACATGTGTATATTCACTGCTCTTATTTTCTTATCTTCTAAATTATTGCTCTGAGTGTTGCTATCCCTGTGCTGTTGCAATCCTGGAATTCCCCCATTGTGGGACTAATGAAGGCTTATCTTATCTTGTTTGTGTTTGCAGTTTTTCTGCTAAAAGGGAAAATGTGTCTGTTGTGACACACAAGGTCCATGGTTTTGTGTTGATCTGCTTAAAAGTTCTGGATGTTTGCTTTGGGAGAAAGAGCAAGCTCCATCTGTGGCTGCTGACTGGTTGGATGCTGAGTTGTGTTGCGGTGATGTTAATGAGCCCTGGCATTCCATTGTTTGCACATGCAGTCTACTTTTGAGAATATTCTGGATAGTTTTTGATATCATTTTGGATGTGTTGAGATTTATTAAAGTAATAAACCTGCAGGTGAAGGCAACAAGCATATTTGTCCACTCCCATGTTCATAACGGTATGAGAAACCTGAAAAATTACTAACTTAAGGTACACTGCATCTGCATGGGGAAAAAAAAACGTGATTAATGCTTTATTAATCGCAATTAACTCAACATTTCAAAAGATTAATCACGATTCATTCATTCATTCATCTTCTTCCGCTTAATCCTTTTCGGGTCGCGGGGGGGCTGGAGCCTGTCCCAGCAATTTTTGGGCGAGAGGCAGGGTACACCCTGGACAGATCGCCAGTCCATCGCAGGGCCAACACAGAGAGACAGACAACCATTCACTCTCACAGTCATACCTAAGGACAATTTAGAATCCCCAGTTGTAATCACGATTAAAACTTTTAATCATCCAATACCACAAGTTATTATACATGTGCAGTTTCAGCTTCCTACAATAACTGGACATGGGTAAGGGGAAATCTTTAATGAGCCACCCTAGAGGTGTGGAAATTTCTAGATTCTTAGATGCACCATGATGCAGGCCTTTGCATTGAAGCAAAATGTAACTGATCAAGACCCCCCCCCCCCCAACCCTGATCAACAGCCTTTTTATTAGCTTTACCTTTTAATCTTCTAAGTTGATTTTTGCATTTTTTTTTTTTTTTTTACAAACTTTGTTTTTATTTCTATTTTTAGGCTGCGTGACCGCCAAACGCGCCCCACCCACCCACTGCTGTGGACAACTATTTTCTTTTCATCTTCTATGTAGTCCAGCAGCTAATGTGCTCAGTGCCCTTGATGTGAAAACACTCTGTGGTCACTGTTTTCTGTTGCTGCATTGACTCACTTGCACTTTCAGAGTGCCGCAGCATTCATCAGCTGCACACCTCTCTCACCAGCCAATCAGAATCAGACTAAAAATATGACATGATCAATATTTAATAGCAAAAGTGTGGAGGGACGTGTATTTTCTTACCAGTTTGATGCGATTTGATGCGGTTTAGTGCAGTGAGTACAGTGTTTCAGAGTAAAATGCGTGAAACCCCGGCACGCTTTGAGTGATGGGTCAGATGGTTGCTAGGATACAGGGTGGAGAGCTTTTCTTAGGAGCAAATGTCCTAATGTCCCAGGAAAACAGGTTTAGAGCATTTTTACGTTCACTATGGGTACACACCTTATTGTGTCTCTATCTAGTTCTTTTTATTTTATTTTGATATACAGCGCTTTGTCACTATTATCTATTAAAAAGCACTTGCATTAAATGCCTAAAAGCTGCAGTTCACCCTCGATCTTACAGGTTTAAACTTTACTTTTTTGCTGATGTATTCCATTAATCAAAAAAAATATTCATAACTCAATCCACACAGCAATTCAGCGTTTTTCCTTTCATAAATTACAAAAATAAATGGTGAAATCTAAAAAAGGCATTACTTAGAAAAAATTTAAAAATTGAAGCTGCAACATAGAGGTTCATTGTGAATCGTTTTGCATACAAATTGTTAATGCCTGAATTAGGGATAAGCTGATCCGCCGTATCGGGTTTGATCCAGGCAAAATGGCCGGATCGGTATCAGTAAGGAATAAAAGTAATTTACCGATCCGATACATTAATAATAATAAAATGAAGGTGTGATCCTCTTCTCAGCCGCGCTGTGCATGGCTTCTGTAAGCAGAGGCAATGAGTGTCGCCTCATTAGAGCCTGTCTATGGGACTCACGTCAGTATGTTGCTGTGTGGTACCAGCATTTACAATTTTACACCACCAACTTGATAAAACACTTGCAAAAGTATCACGGCAGCAAAAAAGTATGCTGGATTCTGTCAAGAACCGAGCAGAAGCAAGTGTGTCATGCAGCAGCAGCTGCTGTTGTACTGCTGAAATACGCTAAAAGTGAAACTAAAAGAAGGAAACTAAAAGTAAAAACCAGAGGAGCAGGAATGAAGACATAACATGGGCTCACCTTTAGATGGACAGTTACAGCTGATGAGAGGCAGGTGACAGAAACGTAAATAGCATTGGAATAGAATTGGAAGCAGGACCAACAAGGACTAACAAGGCTACATGAAATGGAACAGGGATGATTTCAAAATAAGAGCAAACCTAAGTTCATAGAAAAGGGCTGGATGTTATAACCCCTTATTTTTTTTTTTTTTTTGGGGGGGGGGTATAACATCCAGGCTATATGGACAGAGAAAAAACTACTAAATAAACTGAGCACCAGGAGAATACTTATGATGATGATAATAATAGTAATAATAATAATAGATGACAAAAATACAACTTAAAGGGTTACTTCCTTTATTCTTAGATCTACAGCATTTTTTACCTCATGCACAGTGGCACTTTGAATTTCATTTGAATGTTTACTTAAATACTCAGCTTTAAAGTTTTGCAATAAACTTGCACTTAAAACTTCAGAATGCATGTTTACATAGTGCTGACCGGGGAAATGCTGCCAATGTTGCAAAGTTTAAAATTAAAAAAAGCAGCAGCATTGCTGAACTGAGTAAAATTTGTAATATATTCTTTGACTTTTAAATTCATGTTTTTATATGTATGCATAATGCAACCAGTCATTACCAAAGTATGTTCTGTACTGTTGTTTTAAATAAGAGAGATGGTATTGGGTTTGGATAAAGTCAAAAGCATCAGTATTGGTATTGGTCTTGAAAAAGTGGTATCTGCTCATCCCTAGCCTGAATCGTAAGTGAGACCACTGAAGATTCACACTTCTACCTCATTGCATCTTTGCTGGAGAGTTTATTTGTGATGGTAATGAGGATGTCACTGACCTCTGTAGTGTTTTTTTCCCTTCTGTATGGAGTTTGAGAGGAGTTGAGTGGAAGTAGGGGGAAATTCCACATTGTCGTTCATGTAAAACTGTCAGTATAATCCTCAAGGTCTTCGTGCTCAATTAAGTGGGTTGGTGCAGTAAAATTAGTCCAGAAAAAGCCTTTTTGTTATAAATTCTACAAAAACTACTGGTGTATTGTTTATCAGATAGGTCGACATGTCGAATCTTGCACCGACTGATTTTGTGTACTCTCGCAGTCACAGCTTCATTTTCCCCACACACTGACCTCCATGGGCTATGGTGCCCTTGCCTGGACTGGCATCACCACTACATTTCATAAAATAAGCCCCTGTTGTAAAGTACTGCAGAATGTTCACTAAATTGACTATGTACAGTATTTATTTAGTCAACTAAACTGGGGGGCAGTTGTGGCGCAGGTGTAGTATGACGACTACTGATCGGAGAGTTATGGGTTCGATTCCCACTCTGTCTGCAGTCTGCATGTCGAAGTGTCCTTGAGCAAGATACTGAACCCCCAGTTGCTCCTGGTGGCCAGGCTAGCACCTGTTTGTATATGGCAGCTCTGCCGCCATCAGTGTGAATGTGCGCATGAATGGGTGGATAGCAGGATCTGTAAAGCGCTTTGGTCATCCAGAGATGAGAAAAAGCTCTATATAAGTGGACACTATTTACCATTTAACTAAATTTTTATTGACAAATAATCAATATTAGATTAATTGTTAACATCCCTAACTCCCTAACAAGGTTTGTGAATCTTTAACCTGTGTTTCAGGGAAAATAGCGGGACATGAGTTGGGGCCTCTGCCATGTGCTGCCTAGTTTAAAACCACCTACTTATGAGAAATGTTGGAAATCAGCTGTGGCCCAAACTAAATTTGGCCACATGGTCAGTCACCCTCGAGCTGTGGTTAAACATACACTGATGCCATTGGGCAGTTAATAAGCTATTATTCCAGGGATCACAACAGAAATCTGTGTAATCCAGAATGTAAACCAGCTGTTTGTTTACATTGTGTGTTGCAGAGTTTAGACTAGCTTAACACTTAGTTTTTAAACCCCCCCCCCCACCACACACACACACACACACACACACACACATTTTTAATTATTTTTACTTTAAACCTTCACTATCATCAGTAATCATAGTTTGGCATATTACAAATTCTTTCATGCAATTTCATTTTATCTTTGGTATTTTAAACGGTAAGAGATGGAAGAAAAAAACGTAATGAGCTAATCTTAAAGTTGTTTTTTTTTTTTCTTTTTTTGGACTGTGAACATGTTTTCTGCTGTTTCTGAAGTCAGTTGAGTTTGACTTTTCTGAAGTGGCCTCATAGATAGATTTGCACTTTTGCTCCACTTATGCTTCCATATGGTTCTGCTTGCTATAGTATGCTATTCACTAACATTAAGACCACTGATTTAAGGCTATGTTACCCATTGCTTTATTGTTTTAACTGTGGCCTGATAGTTTATGTACATTAATACTATGGCATTCCTGGTGATCATTGTGGGTGAAATGTAATGTAATCGAAGAAAAGAGAACAACTGACAAAAAAGTTAATTAACAGCACTAATATTAATTTATCTTTTTCCTCCCTTCTTTCTCCATAGTGACAGTTATGCACGTGTGAGAGCAGTGGTCATGACTCGGGATGACTCCAGTGGTGGGTGGCTTCCCTTGGGTGGTGGAGGCCTCAGTTGTGTCACAGTCTATAAGGTCAGCCGGGCAGAAGACAGCAACAGCACTCACAGCGGAGGGAGTGGAGGGAGCAGTAACAACCTCAGCTCCTGTGGCCCAAGTCCCAGCCCAAGTCCCACCGCTGTGGAGTTCCACATTAAGGGAGAACGTCTCAAAGACAAATTGGTAAAATAATCTTGATGCCAACATATTAATTTGTCATTTTGAATTCTCAGATTTTTTTTCTTTTGAATGTGATAAACAAGAATCTTGCATCCCTCTTTGTCTGTCTTACACACACACACACACACACACACACACACAAAAGAAATGGTTGTTTGGCGTTTATCCACAGTGCAGGTGTCTGAAAATAGGAGCAAACTGCATGATGCTGTGATGCATGATGACATCATCTAGGAGAAGGGTAGATTACTCGAAGAGAATGTGGGAAACACACAGAGCCTGCAAGGACCCTAAATGATGGAATAGGGGCTGGAAATTGATATTGTTTCTATGGGTAGAGAACTATTTCCCTACCTTTTTATATGCATTTCCTGCTTCTTAAAGAGCAATGTAAAGATTGGCAGCAGGAAGGTTAATTTCTGGTTATTTAAAGAGGCACTACATTGGATGTAAATCCCCTTAAAAACACTTTACATTGCCTAATCTCTAATTTCCCCACTGTGGGACTAATAAAGGTTTATCATATCTTAAATGTAGATTGTTTTATTTATTGTGCCTTTTTTTTCCACAAAAAACCTGTCATTGTCTTACAGTTGCTGGTGAAATTTTTTTACCTTTTTCTCCTCCTTCAAATGCCAGGATCTAATTAGGTGAACCAACATCCCGCCCACGACGATGCTCACACACTGCCTGTCCTCCAAGACCACAGCACACAGAAGTCTGCAAGTTGGCAAATTTGAACAGCCAGTGTTTTGTCCTGATTGGTTCACCTGTTATAGTGAATTCACAAAAACACTCTGTCTAAACTTGCCTTTTTCCAAGGAGAGGAGCTTAACTTAGATGTATACAAAACAATTGTGCTTTGGGTTTAAAACAATATTGTGTGCCATTTGCCAACACCCACCTCTGGTTCCTGTGTTTGTGTCTGCCATTTGTGTGCCCACATCACAGAAACTAGCGAGGATCATAGTTGTAAAAATCCTTTTATTGTTACACTCCAGTAGAGTAGTTATGCTCCTACACAAAAGGAAACTTTGTATACAAGGGTAAGTGATTGATTTGAAGGTAACTTGTAGGGTTTTTTGTGCTATTAACAACTACTGGGTGTATATGAATCTTTCAAAGTCTGACTTTTTTAAATTCAAAATTAAGTCCCCTAGTTATCGTTAAAATTGTAACAAATCCTTAAATTCATCTTTCAAAAGTCTTTGAAATACCACCAACATGATAAATATGATGGCTGTATTTTCTTGCATTAACAGAGAAATCTTTGTATTCAGTCATGTATATTTGTAGTTACAGGCTTACAATTTAGTGTAGCACAAATTAGTTTAGTTTAATATTTATTTGAAAGGGACAGTACATACTAATGAACATTAATACAAATGTAAGTATGCCAGATTTAGCAATACTGCTAATTTGCATCTGTAGTCCCCCAGCGGGTTACAAAAACACAGAAAAACACAAACAAACAATCATACATGAGCAGAACAACTGCAGTGAAACTGCACAAAGTGCAGAGTTAATGTGTTACAAAACAAAATATTCAAATGTCATATGTGTAAAGTGCTGTATGTGTACACACACATGCACCCAAGCACCTCACAGCAACAACAGACTGCAACAAACAAGAAGCGGGGCATATGTGTGTGACGCACGGGCACATATACAGTATCTCATAAAAGTGAGTACACCCCTCACATTTTTGTAAATATTTTTTATATCTTTTCATGGTTCAGCACTGAGATATGACACTTTGATACAATGTAAAGTAGTCAGTGTACAGCTTGATTAACAGTATAAATTTGCTGTCCCCTCAAAAAAAAGTACACAGCCATTAATGTCTAAACCGCTGGCAACAAAAGTGAGTACACCCCTAAGTGAAAATGTCCAAATTGTGCCCAATTAGCCATTTTCCCTCCCCGGTGTCATGTGACTCAGTGTTACAAGGTCTCAGGTGTGAATGGGTGTGTTAAATTTGGTATTATAGCCCTCACACTCTTTCATACTGGTCACTGGAAGTTCAACATGGCACCTCATGGCAAAGAACTCTCTGAGGATCTGAAAAAGAATTGCTCTACATAATGATGGCCCAGGCTATAAGAAGACTGCCAACACCCTGAAACTGAGCTGCAGCACGGTGGCCAAGCCCATACAGTGTTTTAACAGGACAGGTTCCACTCAGAACAGGCCTCGCTATGGTCGACCAAAGAAGTTGAGTGCACGTGTTCAGCGTCATATCCAGAGGTTGTCTTTTGAAAATAGACGTATGAGTGCTGCCAGCATTGCTGCAGAGGTTGAAGGGGTGGGGGGTCAGCCGGTCAGTGCTCAGACCATACGTCGCACACTGCATCAAATTGGTCTGCATGGCTGTCGTCCCAGAAGGAAGCCCCTTTTAAAGATGATGCACAAGAAAGCCCGCAAACAGTTTGCTGAAGACAAGCAGACTAAGGACATGGATTACTGGAACCATGTCCTGTGCTCTGATGAGACCAAGGTAAACTTATTTGGTTCAGATGGTGTCAAGCATGTGTGGCAGCAACCAGGTGAGGAGTACAAAGACAAGTGTGTCTTGCCTACAGTCAAGCATGGTGGTGGGAGTGTCATGGTTTGGGGCTGTATGAGTGCTACCGGCACTGGGGAGCTACAGTTCATTGAGGGAACCATGAATGCCAACATGTACTGTGACATACTGAAGCAGAGCATGATCCTCTCCCTTTGGAAACTGGGCCGCAGGGCAGCATTCCAACATGATAACTACCCTAAACACGCCTCCAAGACAGCCACTGCCTTGCTAAAGAAACTGAAGGTAAAGGTGATTGACTGGCCAAGCATGTCTCCAGACCTTACCCTATTGAGCATCTGTGGGGCATCCTCAAATGGAAGGTGGAGGAGTGCAAGGTCTCTAACATCCACCAGCTCTGTGATATCGTCATGGAGGAGTGGAAGAGGATTCCAGTGGCAACCTGTGAAGCTCTAGTGAACTCCATGCCCAAAAGAGTTAAGACAGTGCTGGAAAATAATGGTGGCCCCACAAAATATTGACACTTTGGGCACAATTTGGCCATTTTCACTTAGGGGTGTACTCACTTTTGTTGCCAGCGGTTTAGACATTAATGACTATGTGTTGAGTTATTTTGAGGGGGAAGCAAATTTACACTGTTACACAAGCTGTACACTGACTACTTTACATTGTATCAAAGTGTCATATCTTGTGTTGTCCCATGAAAAGATATAATAAAATATTTACAAAAATGTGAGGGGTGTACTCACTTTTGTGAGATACTGTATATGCGTACGCTGCAGAGCAACCACTAGTTATGGGTACAGTTTTGGTTGTTTAAAAGCTTATTTTTACAATGAATCTGAAAAGTGTTTAATGTGGTACATTCTCTGATTGTAGGTGGTATGTTATTCCAGGTCTTGGTGCCCCTCACTGATGGCACAGATTGAGCAAATGTGGTGCATCTGTGGGGGACCTCACAGTCTCCTCTAGTGATTGCTCTGGTGGTAGTACCGGTGACAGTTCTCAGTTTAACAGATTCTCCGGGGGGGGGGGGGGGGGGGGCATAGCCATTTAATATTTTATAGATTGAACAGGCAAATTTGAGAGTTTTGTAATTTTCAAAAGACAGAAGCTTGTATTTCTTGTAAATGTGACAGATAATATGTTGAATCTTTCTTGTTGAGGATTTTTATGGCTTTTTTTTTTTTTTAATAAAGATTCAGTGGGTTTGATTATGGTTACACCAGTGAGTGACCAGTTGGTAAAACAGTAATTGATATGTGAGAAGATCATTGCATGCAGAAACATTTTGGCCACATTAACTGTCAGTGATGTTCTAATTTGTTTAAAATTTCTTAGCTTGAATTTGATTGTTTGAGATTTTTTGATGTGTTTTTTGAAGGTTAATGAGGAGTCTAAAATCACGCCGAGGTACTTAAATTCCTTGACTAGTTGCAGCTCCTCCCCTTTCAAGAAAATGTTAGTATTTGATCGTTGTTTGGTTCACATCAGGCGAACAGTTTTTTTTAGTGTTTAGTAAGAGACATGAATTATAAGATAAGATAAGATAAGCCTTTATTAGTCCCACAATGGGGAAATTCCAGGATTGCAACAGCACAGGGATAGCAACACTCAGAGCAATAATTAAGAAGATAAGAAAATAAGAGCAGTGAATATACATATGTACACATACAGTGGGGCAAAAAAGTATTTAGTCAGCCACCAATTGTGCAAGTTCTCCCACTTAAAAGATGAGAGAGGTCTCCAATTTTCATCATCGGTATACCTCAACTATGAGAGACAAAGTGAGAAAAAAAAAATCCAGAAAATCACATTGTCTGATTTTTAAAGAATTTATTTGCAAATCATGGTGGAAAATAAGTATTTGGTCACCTACAAACAAGCAACATTTCTGGCTGTCACAGACCTGTAACTTCTTCTTTAAGAGGTTCCTCTGTCCTCTACTCGTTACCTGTATTAATGGCACCTGTTTGAACTCGTTATCAGTATAAAAGACACCTGTCCACAACCTCAAACAGTCAGACTCCAAACTCCACTATGGCCAAGACCAAAGAGCTGTCAAAGGACACCGGAAACAAAACTGTAGACCTGTACCAGGCTGGGAAGACTGAATCTGCAATAGGTAAGCAGCTTGGTGTGAAGAAATCAACTGTGGGAGCAATTATTAGAAAATGGAAGACATACAAGACCACTGATAATCTCCCTCGATCTGGGGCTCCACGCAAGATCTCACCCCATGGGGTCAAAATGATCACGAGAACAGTGAGCATAAATCCCAGAACCACACGGGGGGGACCTAGTGAATGACCTGCAGAAAGCTGGGACCAAAGTAACAAAGGCTACCATCAGTAACACACTACGCCGCCAGGGACTCAAATCCTGCAGTGCCAGACGTGTGTGCCAGACTGCTTAAGCCAGTACATGTCCAGGCCCATCTGAAGTTTGCTAGAGAGCATTTGGATGATCCAGAAGAGGATTGGGAGAATGTCATATGGTCAGATGAAACCAAAATAGAACTTTCTGGTAAAAACTCAACTTGTCGTGTTTGGAGGAGAAAGAATGCTGAGTTGCATCTCAAGAACACCATACCTACTGTGAAACATGGGGGTGGAAACATCATACTTTAGGGCTGTTTTTCTGCAAAGGGACCAGGACGACTGATCCGTGTAAAGGAAAGAATGAATGGGGCCATGTATCGTGAGATTTTGAGTGAAAACCTCCTTCCATCAGCAAGGGCATTGAAGATGAAACGTGGCTGGGTCTTTCAGCATGACAATGATCCCAAACACACCGCCCGGGCAACGAAGGAGTGGCTTCGTAAGAAGCATGTCAAGGTCCTGGAGTGGCCTAGCCAGTCTCCAGATCTCAACCCCATAGAAAATCTTTGGAGGGAGTTGAAAGTCCGTGTTGCCCAGCAACAGCCCCAAAACATCACTGCTCTAGAGGAGATTGGCATGGAGGAATGGGCCAAAATACCGGCAACAGTGTGTGAAAACCTTGTGAAGACTTGCAGAAAACATTTGACCTCTGTCATTGCCAATAAAGGGTAAATAACAAAGTATTGAGATGAACTTTTGTCATTGACCAAATACTTATTTTCCACCATAATTTGCAAATAAATTCTTTAAAAATCAGACAATGTGATTTTCTGGATTTTTTTTTTATCATGTTGTCTCTCATAGTTGAGGTGTACCTATGATGAAAATTGGAGACCTCTCTCATCTTTTACAGTGGGAGAACTTGCACAATTGGTGGCTGACTAAATACTTTTTTGCCCCACTGTAAATATATTAATATACTGTATATACACAGTGCAGAGCATTATAGCTAGATGGAATAAACAGCATAACCGTCTATTTAGTTACCCTACATGGTATGAATATGTACCCATACATATTGTCAGCCTCCGTAGCGACTGATATTGTCCTAGTTGTATGCTGGAGAGGACCATTTGTGTAAGTCTGTTCCGTCTTTTGCATTCAATACCATTAGGTCGTCATGTTTTTTTGCTATCTCTGCGAGCAGCCCTGCTTAGGTTGTACAGTCTGACAGCCGCTGGTAGGAAGGACCTGCGAAACCTCCCGGTTGTGCACTTGGGATGATGTAGTCTGCTGCTAAATGAGCTCCTCAGTGCATTCAGTATGTCCTGCATAGGGTGGAACTCGGACTCCAGCAGAGATGACAGTTTAGCCACCGTCCTTCTCTCTCCTATCTCCTCCACCGGATCAAGGCGCTGCCCCAGGACGGAGCTAGCTTTCTTGATCAGTTTGTTCAGTCTCTTCCTATCGGCTGCAGTAATGCCACTGCCCCAGCAGACCACTCCAAAAGTGATGGCTGATGCCACCACCATGTCATAGAATGTCTTCAGCAGCGCCCCTTGTACACCAAAAGACCTGAGCCTCCTCAGTTGGAACAGCCTGCACTGTCCCTTCTTGTAGAGTGCGTCGGTATTGTGTGACCAGTCTAGTTTATTGTTCAGATGAACACCCAGGTACTTGTAGGATGTCACCATCTCAATGTCTGTTCCTTGTATGTTTACTGGTGCTGTGATGGGTTGTCCTTGCCTGCGGCAGTCCACCACCAGCTCCTTAGTTTTCCTCGCATTGATCTGGAGGCAGTTTCGATGGCACCAGTCCACGGAGTCCTTGATAAGTCCTCTGTACTCAGCTTCATCTCCATTGGAGATGAGGCTGATGATTGCAGAGTCATCAGAGAACTTCTGTAGATGGCATTGTGTTGTGTTGTGTGAGAAGTCCGCAGTATAAAGAGTGAACAGGAAGGGAGCCAAAACTGTTCCCTGGGGGGCCCCCATGCTACTGATGATCATGTCGGACACACAATCCCGGGTTCTCACAAACTGTGGCCAGTTAGTGAGGTAGTCCAGGATCCATGATGACAGGTGCTGGTCCACCCCTGCGCACAGCAGCTTGTCCTTCAGGATCATTGGTTGGATGGTGTTGAAAGCACTGGAGAAGTCAAAGAACATGATCCTCACCGTGTTCCCGGGCTTCTCCAGGTGGGACAGGGAACGGTGAAGGAGGAGGATCACTGCATCCTCCACCCCAATGCCATGCTGGTAGGCGAACTGGAGTGGATCCATCGCTGGTCCCACCAGGGGGCAGAGGTGAGCAAGGAGCAGTCTCTCCAGGGTCTTCATCATGTGAGACGTCAGGGCCACTGGTCTGTAGCTGTTCAGGTCTTTGGGGTGGGAAGTCTTTGGTACAGGTACCACACAAGATGTTTTCCACAACTGTGGTACCCTCCCCAGCTTCAGGCTCAGGTTGAGGATGTGCTCCATAATCCCACACAGCTGGTCTGTGCAGGACTTGAGGAGCTTTGCGCTGATGCCGTCCGGTCCTGAGGCCTTCCTCGCCTTGATCTTCCTCAGCTCCGTCCTCACCTGGGTCTTAGTGAGGGTCAGGTTGGGGGGCTGTGTGCTGGGAGTGAGGGGGATGTTGGTGGAGTGGGGTGTGGACAGCAGGTCTCGATGACTTTAGAGGCAGCAGTGGTTGTTGTGCAGTCAGGGGGGGAGGGCGGTTGGTCAAACCTATAAAAAAACAGGTTCAGATTGTTCACCCACTCCCTGCCCCCCGTGGCATGGGAGGAGGTATTCTGGAGCCCAGAGATGGTTTTAAGGTTTCTCCAGACCCCGCGGATGTCGCTCTGTTGCAGCTTGTCCTCCATCTTCTTCCTGAAGCTGCCCTTGCCTTCTCTGATCTTTCTCCTCAGCTCCCTCTGTACAGACTTCAGCATCTCCCTGTTCCCTGACCTGAAGATCCTCTTCTTCTCTCTCAGAAGTGTTTTTATCTCAGGATTGATCCAGGGTTTGTTGTGCGAGCAACACCGTATGGTCTTGGTGGGTACAGTGTTGTCCACACAGAAGTTGATGTAGTCCGTGATGGTGTGAGTGAGGCCATCGATGTCCTCACCATGTGGATCGCAGAGCTGCTCCCAGGCAGTAGTTTCAAAACAGTCTTTTAGAGCATCCATTGCCTCCTTAGACCATAACTTCACTGTGCACATGACTGGAGGTTGTCTGTGTACTAGGGGTTTGTACACCGGCAGGAGATGAACCAAGTTGTGATCCGATCTCCCAAGTGGGGGGAGTGGTGATGAGGTGTACGCCTCCTTAGTGTTTGCATAGATACAAGATGATAGGTCCAAGATGGTGCCGCGGATGGCAGCCGCTGGCTTCTGCTCTCTGATGTTTTTGATAATTTTGTGTGTTTTTTTGGACTTCTGTTCTTCCGCCCGGGTCACCTTGTCAAGGGAGGAACTACTTTCACTCAGACTATCTTCCAATGCAACTTCTCCGCCGGTTTCTGCTGCTGATCTGAAGTTTTTTCAGGCGATCTTAGCTGTGGGAGCAGCGGCTATTGGCACTTGATCCTGGATCAAGATGGCGGCGCGCACTAGTGCAGCGGCTCTTTGCTCCCCAGTATGGTGGCTGTTTGTGTGTTTGCTTGTTTGTGTGTTTGAGGCTTGCCAAGCAAAGTTTATATACAGTCGACAGGAGCTGATAACTTATGGACTCCAAGCCAGGGTGGATATTATGGCTGATTTTCTGCGGGCGCACAACATTCCCGCGGACATTACGAGACCCCACGGCTCTTCGTGGATTGTTATCGGGAGTATCAAGCAGCGCCGTCGGCGTAGAGAGAGGAAGCAAAAGCAGGGCTGCCGGGTGGGCCTGCTAGCCAAGCTGCGGAAACGGCCCCACAAACCACCGCTTCCGAGCATTTTTTTCTCAAACGCCAGATCCATCGTGAACAAAATGGATGATATGGAGCTGCTGCTTGCTGCAAATCACTCTGTTCGAGACTGTTGTGTCCTCATAGTTACAGAGACGTGGCTACACCCGGCGATCCCCGATGCCGCCATCCAGCTAGCAGGGCGCATGCTACACCAGCAGGACCGCAATGGAGACTCTGGTAAGAGCAGAGGTGGAGGTCTATGTACCCATGTCCATAATGACTGGTGCTCACAGAGCCGGATTATTGACAGTTACTGTTTACCGGATATAGAGATTTTGTCAGTTACACTGAGACCCTTCTATCTGCCAAGAGAGCTATCAAACGTGGTTACTACAGCTGTCTACATTCCACCTGATGCTAAGGTTAGCACTGCTCTCAGCCACTTGTATGACACTGTAAATAAACATCAGAGGGCTTACCCCGAGGGAGTACATATTATTGCTGGAGACTTTAACCAGGCTTGTTTAAGGACTGTTCTCCCCAATTTCACTCAACATGTGAAATGTTCCACCAGAGGAGGGAATACACTTGACCGGGTGTATTCAAACATCAAGCATGCCTATAGAGCAGTACCCCGGTCACATCTTGGTCTGTCTGACCATACATCCCTGCTCTTGGTCCCAGCCTATGCCCCTCTTAGGAGGAAAATGAAGCCCACCACAAAAATTGTTAACATCTGGCTTGCAGACGCTCCCCCTAAATTTCAAAACTGTTTTGCTGAGACAAATTGGGACTTATTTGAACACCATGACCTTGAGGAATATACACAGACAGTGTTATTCTACATTTCATGCTATACAGAAAATGTTACAATTAAGAAAAACATCCGGGTTTATCCTAATCAGAAACCCTGGATGACCGGATATATTTGCAACCTTCTCAGAGTTCGTGACATGGCTTTTAAATTAGGTGACAGGGCCTTATATGCAGTAGCAAGAGCTGACCTGAAGAGGGGCATTAAAGAGGCCAAACGCTCCTACAAGAGGAGAATTGAGGAGCAGCTCGCAAACAACAACACAAGGAGGGTGTGGCAGGGAGTGCAGCAGATCACCAACTTCAAGGGCAGCATATCCATCATCCCTGACACCAGGGCATCGCTGGCAGAGGAGCTAAACTGCTTTTTTGCACGCTTTGAAGAAAAGACCAGATCATTACCATACTCATCTCTTCCTGACACTGACATCCAGGTGCTGTCTGTACAGGAGTATGAGGTGACGAAAGTGTTTAGATCCGTGAATCCCAAGGAAGGCGGCTGGTCCGGATGGCGTACTTGGGAAGGTACTCAAAGCCTGTGCCTTTGAGCTTGCCCCGGTGTTCACAAAAATCTTTAATCTGTCTCTGTCACAAGCCACTGTCCCACCCTGCCTCAAATCAGCTGTCATAATCCCTGTCCCCAAAAAGCATGCTGTGGACTGTTTAAATGATTACAGACCCATTGCTCTCACCTCTGTTGTCACAAAATGCTTCGAGAGACTTGTATTGAGGCACATCAAATCCAGACTACCCGTGACCTTTGACCCCTTTCAGTTCGCCTACAGGGAAAACAGGTCAACGGAGGATGCCATCACCATTGCTCTCCATTCAGCTCTGGAACATCTAGAACACAAGAACTCATACGTCCGGATGCTCTTCGTTGATTATAGCTCTGCATTTAATACTATTACACCACATATTCTGATTAGGAAACTGGTCCACCTCGGTCTTCACACACAGCTCTGCTCCTGGATTATGGACTTTCTCTCAAACTGCCCCCAAACTGTTAGACTTGGCCCTCACCTTTCCTCTACCATTACTCTCAGCACTGGCTCCCCGCAGGGCTGTGTGCTGAGCCCACTTTTGTATTGTTTGTACACCTCTGATTGCACACCTGTTCATCCGTCCAACCGCATCATTAAGTTTGCAGATGACACAACTGTGGTGGGACTCATCTCAGGGGATGAGTCCGCCTACCGTGATGAGGTCCAAAATCTGTCTCTGTGGTGCTCTGCAAACAATCTGATTTTAAATACTAAGAAAACTAAAGAACTCATATTGGACTTCAGGAAACGCAGAGCTGACCCATCCCCCATTTTTATCAATGGTGACTGTGTGGAAATAGTACATAGCTATAAATTTCTGGGTATACATATCACAGACACCCTTTCCTGGACCACAAACACCACAGCTATCGTTAAGAAGGCCCGGCAATGTATCCACTTCCTCAGGATTTTAATAAGAAACAACCTTTGTAAGAGGCTGCTGTTGACCTTTTACCGCTCTGCTGTTGAAAGCATCTTAACATACTGCATCACGTCTTGGTATGCGGGCTGCTCTGTTGCGGACAAAACAGCACTACAGAGAGTTGTAAGAACTGCGGAGAAAGTCATTGGCTGCCCTCTTTCATCACTCCAGGATATCGCTAACACCCATTATCATACAAGAGCCAGGACCATCAGTACAGACATTTCTCACCCCGGTCATCACCTTTTTACCCTTTTGCCCTCAGGGAGGCGATACAGGTCAATTAAATCGCACTCCACTAGATTCATTAACAGTTTCTTTCCAAAAGCCATTTACTTTTTAAATCACCAATACACATCATAGTCTCTAGCACATTACATCTGGAAGGGAAAGAAATTTTTATCTCTCTTCTTAAATGTGTCTTTCTAATGCCTTCTGTTAACTAGACACAAAAATGTCTGCACTTTTTTAAGCTCTTTTTAATGCTGATATGTTCTGTGTGTTTTGCTATGGTTGTTGTTGATGTGTATGGATTGAGTGTTGTTCGTAGTTTTTATGTAGGAGGGGGCATGTGCAGTTTCGTTGTGTTTTTTATGCAATGACAGTAAAGGCTCTATCTATCTATCACTGGCCGGAAACGAAGGCGGTGTGGCAAACGTGCCGGTGCACTAGTCAGGCTGAAGAAACGAGGATATCGCACGCCGCTCCCATCGATCCATCTGGCGAATGTCCGCTCTTTGGCGAATAAAATGGACGAGCTGCTGCTCCTGACTCACAAAAACCCGGATTTTAGCAGATCGGCCGCCCTGTGTTTCACGGAGTCCTGGCTGAGTGAACACATCCCGGACAGCGCGGTCCGCCTGGACGGATTCCAACTGCTCCGCGCTGATTGCAGCCAAGAATTCTCTGGAAAGACTAAAGGTGGCGGAATCTGCTTCTACATAAACGAAGGTTGGTGTACTGATGTCACAGTGTTGAAGAAGTTTTGTAGCCCTAACCTAGAATCACTGTTCATAAACTGTAAACCCTTTTATTCACCGTGAGAGTTCTCCTCGTTTATTCTGGTCGGAATTTACATCCCGCCTGTTGCTTGTACAACGGAGGCCCTGCAGCACCTCGCTGACCAGATAGCAGATGTGGAGGGAAAACATCCAGACTCTCTGCTTATCATTCTGGGTGATTTCAATAGAGCTAATCTCACAAATGAACTTCCTAAATACAGACAGCATATTAAATTAAACCGGAGTGATGGCTCAGTTGGTAGAGCATCCGCCCCACACCCGGGAGGCAGGGGTTCAGATCCCGGCCGGGTCATGCCGAAGACCATATAAAAGCGGAACTTCCTGCCGTCCAGCGTGGTGCTCAGCAAAAATGGAATGGAGGAGGGAAATTTGTGGCGGCGTCTTGCATGGCAGCGGCCCTCTGATTCTGCACATGGGGTGTGTGTGATTAACACTGTAGATAGGAAAAGCACAATCTCGTTTAACTGTACATTGTATGGTTGAATGACAATAAAGGGTGATTTAATTTAATTAATTTAATTTAAATGTCCCACCAGGGACACAGATACACTCGACCACTGTTACACAGTTTTAAGAAACGCCTATCATGCTGTCCCTCGTGCAGCTCTGGGTTTTTCTGACCACTGTCTGCTTCATCTTATTCCAACATACAGACAGAAACTAAAAACTTCCAAGTCTGTTGTAAGGACTGTGAAGAAATGGACTGAGGAATCAAAGCTGGAGTTACAAGCCTGCTTTGACTGCACACATTGGAGTGTTTTTGAAGATGCAGCCATTAACCTAAATGAACTCACTGACACTGTGACATCATACATCAGTTTCTGTGAGGACATGTGTGTGCAGACCAAGACCTTCTGCACATACAACAACAATAAACCCTGGTTCACTCCTAAACTCAAGCAGCTACGTCAGACCAAGGAGGAGGCCTACAGGACTGGTGACTGGACTCTGTACAAGCGGGCCAGAAACATGCTGACGAAAGAGACCAGGCTTGCTAAGAGGAGCTACAGTGAGAAGTTACAACAAAACTTCTCAGCCAACAACTCTGCTTCTGTTTGGAGAGGCCTGCGGAATATCACCAACTACAGGAGACCATCCCCCCACCCTGTGGAAAACCTCCAGCTGGCTAACGACCTCAACAGCTTTTACTGTAGGTTTGAAAAGAACCTACAGTTCTCACCTCCCACCCACACAAAAGGATTATCTGCAGCCCCAGGAACTCCATCCCTCCTCCACTCTGACCTCCCACCACCACTAATGATCTGCGAAGAGGAGGTGCGCTGGGTCTTTTGGAGACAAAAGATCAAGAAGGCTGCAGGACCTGATGGTGTGTCTCCGTCCTGCCTGAGAGTCTGCTCTGACGAGTTGGCCCCCATCTTCACCCGGATCTTTAAAAGATCACTGGAGCTGCGTGAAGTGCCTTCCTGCTTCAAACACTCCATCATCATTCCAGTTCCCAAGAAACCTTCTGTTACAGGATTAAACGACTACAGACCTGTTGCCTTGACCTCTGTGGTCATGAAATCCTTGGAGAGATTGGTGCTGAACCACCTGAAGGTTGTCACAGGCCTCCTGATGGACCCACTGCAGTTTGCTTACCGGTCAAACAGGTCAGTGGACGATGCAGTGAATATGGGACTACATTACATCCTGCAACACCTCGACTCCCCAGGGACGTATGCCAGGATCCTGTTTGTCGACTTCAGCTCGGCATGCAACACCATCATCCCAAGCATCCTTCATCAGAAACTCCTCCAGCTCAAGGTGCCCCCCTCCACCTGCCAGTGGATCTCCAATTTTCTGACTGACAGGTGACAACAGGTCAAGCTAGGGAGAATTACATCCAGCTCCCGAAAAATTAGTACTGGTGCCCCCCAAGGGTGTGTCCTTTCCCCACTGCTCTTCTCCCTCTACTCCAATGACTGCAACTCAGAGGACCCTTCGGTGAAGCTCCTGAAGTTTGCGGACGACACCACAGTCATCGGTTTGATCCGGGATGGTGATGAGTCCGCATACAGGCGGGAGGTGGAGCAGCTGATCCTCTGGTGCGGCCGGAACCATCTTGAACTTAGCCCAGCCAAAACGGTGGAGATGACTGTGGATTTCAGGCGACACCCTCCTTCATTCCCCCCACTCACCATCCTCAACAGCACAGTGTCCACTGTGGACTCCTTCAAGTTTCTGGGTACCACAATCTCCCGGAACCTGAAGTGGTCCTCCCATATAGACACTGTCCGGAAAAAGGCCCAGCAGAGGTTGTTTTTTCTGCGTCAGCTCAAGAAGTTTGATTTGCCTCAGGAGCTGCTGGTTGTCATCTACACCGCCATCATCCAATCTGTCCTCTGCTTTTCCATCACTGTCTGGTTTGGATCTGCCACTAAACAGGACAAGACCAGACTGCAGCGGATCATTAAGTTTGCGGAGAGGATCATTGGTACCGACCTACCCTCCATTGAGAACTTATATCGGTCCATAACCAGGAAACGGGCGGGAAACATCTCTGCTGACCCATCACACCCCGGCCACAAACTGTTTGAGCTTCTACCTTCTGGTCGACGTTACAGATCACTGAAGGCCAAAACCACCTGTCACGGGAACAGTTTCTTTCCTCAAGCCATCACTCTGATGAACTCCTAACATTCACCTAGTCCTACCTGTTCCTGTACTCATGACTTTTCATTCATTCTTACATTGCACATAACTCTCACACTGCATTTTACTCCATTCACATTATATTACTGAATCTGAGTTCACATTGAAATACTGTATGACTGTATATTTTTTCATATATTTTGCAAAGTGTGGATAGTTTGAGTAAATAACTGCATATATTCTTGTATATATTTGCATCCTTTTATAGAAATATGGACAGACTGTAATTTACTGTACATACTCTATTGTCATCGAGATCTTATTTAAGTCTTACACCTGAACAACGAGAGCAAGTTTTAGCCAAAGTCAAATTCCTTGTATGTGTTGTGCATACTTGGCCAATAAAGCTGATTCTGATTCATAGAATAAGTCCAGTGTTGTATTGTCTCTAGTGTGGCATGTGACATACTGGGTGAACGTGGGCAGAATGGGGGACAGTGAAATATGGTTGAAATCACCTGAGATGAGTAGGAGAGCATCTGGGTGTTCTGTCAGCAGCCTGCCAATTACTAAGTGAATGGTGTCACGCGCTGTCCCCGCGTTTGCCATCGGATTTGTATAAATAACAATGCAGATCACGTGTGAGTATTCCCTCGGGAGATGGGTAGGCCGCATGCTAACAGCTAGCAACTCAATGTCTTTGTTGCAGTGTTGTTGTTTAACTGTGATATGTCCCGGTCTGCACCAGCTGTTATTGACATACATTATCACTCCTCCGCCCCTTGCCTTCCCACTGTCTGGTGTCCGGTCTGCCCGTATTGCGTGGAAACCCTCCAGTTCGATGTTAGTATCTGTTGCTAGTTCTGTTAGCCACGTCTCAGTAAACAACATCAAGCTAATCTCTCTGAAGACGCTCTCATAGCGGGAGATAGCCGCTAGCTCGTCAGTCTTAAAGTAGCGATCGTACATTCCCCATAATAACGGATGGGAGGACGGGTCTGTACCTTATATTCCTCGCCCGCCGTCTTACTCCAGCTCGATATCCACGCCGTTTCCGTCTTATTTCTCCCGGTATGTCGAGTTTTTGCGTTAGCATCGTGGGCCGGTTAAGTGCTAACAGCTGGTCTCTATTGTACTGCCTCCTGCAATAAAAAGTGGCTCCGTCCGCTGGCTCAGAAGACATTTGGGCGATCTACGTGTCTGTGATGGATAAGGTGTCGCTGGATCAGAAAGATTAGCAAGAGAGCCAGATGGTAAATACAAATGGGAAGAAATTGATCCGCTGTTGCAAAAAGGCAGCCTACTCCTGTGGCGCCGGAAGTCCCACAATTCAGCCAGTTATGGATTTGGGTCATCGATATTGTAAGAATACAGGCAGCTTCTTGTGTTTTTTGCAGGTGTGAATATTACTGTGTCATCTGCATACATTTGTATGTGAATGTTTCTGCATGCATTTAATAAAAATCATTTATGTATAGGGAGAATAGTATTGGTCCAAGTATGGGGCTTTGTGGGACACCCATTTGACTTTTCAAATATGGTGATTTGACACTGTTGACCATTACACATTGCTGTCTGTCGGTTAAATAGGATTTCATCCATTTGTTAGCGTGTTCTGAAAAGTTAAACTGAGTAAGTTTGGTTAAAAGGATGTTGTGGTCAACGGTGTCAAATGTCTTCTTCAGCTCTAAGAACACAACACCTACACAATTGCACTTACCTAAGAAAGATTTAGTTTTCACTAGGAACAAGCTTATTGCAGACTCTGTTGAGTGGTGGGAACGGAAACCAAACTGTGTGTGATGCAGGGGGGTGTTCCCATAATTCAGGTGTTCACATAATGGTGTGGCCACCCATTTTTCAGTTATTTTGAAGATGACAGGTAAGATGCTGATTGGTCTGTAGTTGTTTATCAGTTTTACTCCCCATTTTGAAAATTGATCTGACCACTCCTACATTCCAGGCAGATGGGACGACAGCGTGTTTGATTGATAGATTGATTAAATGAGTAACTGGACAAATGAGAGATTTTTTTTTTAAATTTGGTGTTGAGACCATGTGCATCTGTTGCTTTTGAGCTATTCAATGAGCTGATGGAGCTTGAGAGGTGCTGCAAAGAGGAATGGGCGAAACTGCCCAAAGATAGGTGTGCCAAATTCAAATGAGTGTAACCAATAGCAGTCATTCAGTTTTAGGGGAGGGCTGCTGGTATGTCACGCCAGCATCAATCATGGAGAAGTGTAAATTAAATGTGAGCTTAATTGATTAAACCTAAATTTTGCAGCAGTACCAGTAAATGTATGAATAAAAATTTGGAATGTGGTTATTTTGGAAATCTTTTCTTAAGGTTGATCAAGTGACCTAGAAAGGTCTTTAAAAGACTTTAAATTAAAGTCATGATGCCTTCAAATACTTTAAACTGACATTTTTTTAAAATCAGTATATAAGCAGCTGACTTTGAAATTGAACCAAACAGAAAGAGACAGTCGTAAAGTGTTTTTTAAGTGTATATGGTCATAAGTAAATACAGTGTGATTCCACTCTTAATATAAAATAATTTTTGCCCACATTTTCTCTTGGGTTGGATTAAAAAAATGTTCATAGAAGTACATAAAAGTACAGTTGTGGATTTCTGCTGTCTCAAAGTTCAGTAAGCATAATTAATATAAAATTCATCATAATATAAAATCAGACATAAAAATCATCATCACAGTATAAATTGCTGATATAGGTATAAATTTTGTAATTATGAATTGCAGTTTTATAATTGCAATAGAATTTGTGGATACAAACATTTAACCCTGCTTGGTAACCTTTAAACTTCATTTTCATCCTTCGTCTCCAAATAACATGACCACTGGCCTGATGGAGCTTGAGAGGTGCTGCAAAGAAGAATGGGCCAAACTGCCCAAACATAGATGTGCCAAGCTTGTGGCATCATATTCAAAAAGACTTGAGGCTGTAATTGCTGCCAAAGGTGCATCAACAAAGTATTGAGCAAAGGCTGTGAATACTTATGTACATGTCATTTCTTAGTTTTTTTATTTTTAATAAATTTGCAAAAATCTCAACAAAACTTTTTTTACATTGTCATTATGGGGTATTGTGTGTAGAATTTTGAGGAAAAAATTAATTTAATCCATTTTAGAATAAGGCTGTAACATAAAATGTGGAAAAAGTGAAGCGCTGTGAATACTTTCCAGATGCACTGTAAGTTTAAGACAGGGAAGCAAAAGAAATAACCATTGTTTCCATATTACTAACTTTTATATACAAAGGTACACAGCTGGGTGAAGGGCCAAACTAAGAGCAGTCCAGTGGATCTCCATGAAAAACGTTACATCAAGGACCCATTGTCCATGGGTCCGCCCTCCAGTGGGTTCACCACCTGCAAGAGGGATCATGGTGCTATGTGAACCGGGCGGACGTCTGGACTACTCTGCCTGGACTGATGCCCCTGCGACCCGGATCCCGGGATAAGCGATAGAAGATGGATGGATGTTTTTGTTTTTGTTTTTTTCACCTGGTGGCTAATTGCACCATATACAGCTGAGAATTTGGCAAAGAGTAATATGTTGTCAAAGAGCAGGAAATGAAGGTGGAGCCAGTTAGACACGAGACAGAAGACAAGAGGTGGAGGGGACCTGTCTATAAGTGCAGTGATGCGGCACAGAGTGTACTGGTGATGACTCAGCTGGCTCTCCATATAGCTACCAATCACTCTCCTCGCTGCTCTTGCCTCTCTCTCTCTTCTCTCTCTCTCACTCACAGTATCTCTTCCTCTCTTAAAAATACAGATCTAATTGGTTATTATTTACTTACCGTACAGCCCCTTTTCATTATGATTGATCTCCCACTAAGCTTTGACCAACACCACCTTGTTTCCTGTCATTCATATTCTGCCATTCCTTGGGGTTGATAAAACTGTGCTGTCCTGTTTGTTGCAATTTATTGTAAAAGTTGATGCTGCTAATTGATTGTTTTGTGTTATTGTTGAGTGTAAAGTGTGTTTTATTGGCATTAAGTCTTGCTTGTAACAAGTGCCTCTTCCTAAACCTTCAGATCTAATTTCTCTTCTAAGAAACTTAATATTATGGTACATGTTTATAGAAAAATGTTTGCCTATCTAGTTGAAAGCAAAGGCGATATCCTTTTTCTTCCCCCTAGTTTCTTATACTTGTAATAATTTTCTTCATCTGTCCATTTTTCTGTCACCACTGGTCTCTGCCCATCTCTGTTGCTTGCCTTATTTAACATGTCCTGTCTCTGTTCCCTTTCTCCCCTCCATTCTGTCTGGCTCCTCCCCTCTTTTCTCTGAACACATTGCGGAATGTGGTGTTAAGTATCATCCTTCTATGCAAGTATGATATTTCCTTCTTTGTCAGCCTCACTCTGTGCTCACCTTACCTGCTCTGGCTCCATTCAGTCTCGCCTCTACAACCCCCAGGGGCACAGTGGCATCCCCTCCTCCATTTCTTCTATCCTTGTCGCCACTTCACCTCACATCTATCGTTGTTTTTCCCCCTCCCCAGCCCTCGACCACTGACGGTGGGGTTGACACATTAAGGCCTGATCAGAGTCCATCCAAGGGGAAAATGTTTGTGTTCTGTAGACTGTGTTTGCGTACATGGCAGTATTCAGAGTAGTTTTTGAGCCACTGCAGCTGCATCTCAGCAGCCACGTTTCATACATACGCAGTGAAAATAGTTTGCAGTTCACATGCCCATACTGTCAGGGGCAGCCAAGAGCCACCAAACAGATTTGAACAGCTGTAATCCAAACACAAAAGAAGAGCACGGTGGCAGACATTTTAAATGGCAGAATACTTTGCGGGCAGTTTCATGAGATGGTCAGTCAGAAAACAACTCATACCGGCTTGGACGTTGCCCGGGTTAACGAGGTCAGGAGTTCCTGGCAGCGGAGGGCGAAGGACAGAGCTGCGTGGAGGAATCTGATCAGACCTAAATGAAGCGGTCATTGTCGCCCCCAACAGACTACTATGATGATGATGATGATGCAGGAATGTGAAAACAATGACAATCGAGACGAATAGGAGCTTTTTCTGTTTAGTGGTAGAGGAAGAAAACAGACTGGCAAAAAAACTGACATTTGTTGACCCAGTATTGGTGGATTGCTCAGTACCTCCCTCTGGCGGGAGTTTCTGGGCGCATGCGCAGTTCACTGCGACCATTTGCGTACTTATACATACGTTAACTTTTTTTGGGGCTGCATGCACTTGGTCAACGCTCACCCTCTGCGTAGGGTTTGCGAAGGAATGCGTCTGCTGTGCTTATTCGCATACCAACGCGTTTTTGCCACCATGAATTGGGCTTTAGCTCTTACCCTAGCTGGATTATAGAGATGTGGTGATAGTTGTGTGCTGCGTGTTATGTTGAACCATTCTTGACCCATGTGTAAACAGCAGCTCACACAGACATGCTAACATCTTCTGTCTGAAAAACACAGATCATCAATTTCTTGTAAAGCTGTCACGTATTGGCCTCTTAAAGTGTGCTTGTTGAGTTTTGTCCAGATCCATGGGGAACAGTGCCATCTGCTTTCAGCCCTCGAGTATTAGTTTGTGACTGTTCCCCTCTAACAAGGCATTTTCACTGCGACGATGCAGTGTAGCACTTGGGCCATTGAGCTTTTCGTCAGTTACTCCTGTGCTCACACATTATTCCAGGCACATTGCAGTGCACACACTCACACATTCACACTCCATTAAGAAGCCTCTCGTGCACATCAGTAAAAACCTCAAAAGACTGTAATGGTCGTCTCTCATTTCATTTAATCTGCCTAGAGGAAGACCGGGAGGCGGCCCAGTAGTCTTGATTAATAATAGGCTTTGGAAACACAGCCCCACGCTGCCATACACTTGGGTTTCCTGGCAGCAAAACACCCCAACCTCCTGCCACCACTGCTTCTCAACTTTAACATCATCTGTAATGAAAACCCCACCATTACAAATGTGTTTTACAAATTATTCAAAGTAAATTACTGGGTCTGTTTCAGAAACTTGGGAGTTTCCTTCTGTCCAATTTAAGCTGTAGAACTCTTCTTTCTCAAGCTTCTCACCCTTCCTTGGCCTTACTCTTGTGCTGCATTGATTGAATGTGACACATCCACACAGCTTAGAGAGTTGATTGAAGGCTTTATATTGGTGTTCCATCATAAGTTTTATCCTTAAACCAATAAACCACAAAATTTTAAGATTCCATTTTATTTTCCCCCTTTAGCTCCATCAAGGAGTACAGATGGGACTTCTTTCACTCTAAATCTATTTGTATGTGGGGTTTTTTTCAGGTTGTGCTGGAGTGTGTTCTGCAAAAAGACCTTGTATACAACAAGGTCAACCCCATCTTTCATCACTGGAGGATCAACGACAAGAAGTTTGGACTGACGTTTCAGAGTCCCGCTGATGCCCGGGCCTTTGACCGGGGCATACGGAGAGCCCTTGAAGATATCAGTCAAGGTGGGTTGGTGTGTATGAGTTGATGGGGTGTGTGTATGTTAATGTGTAGAGCAGAATAAATCAAATAACAAAGGCAATATCAATCCATTCATCCATCACTGCTGTTCTGGGGTCCAGATTGCAGAGGCAGCAGTCCAAGTAGAGAAGCTCAGACCTCCCTTTCCCTAGTATAGTCACCACCGCCACACTCAAGACCCACAGATTTTACTTCCCTCACCATCTCTATACATTGCCTGTATGTACAAAACCAGAGTTTGCACCGCACTTTAGGTATTTAGAGCCATTTAACAGAGATGATAGTGGCATGCAGTCTGTTGGTGGGTGCCCATATCCTGTATTTCTTCCTGTTTATATTTTCCTTGTGAAGGCTGGCTTAGCATCTGTGTTAGGAGAGATGTGCAGCGTTGATTATTCTGCCATCATTGGTACCTGCTGTTTCACCCTTGTGGCCCCAGCTCCCATTATTTTATCAGTCACCGCTGCCTAGATAAGCTTTCTACTTCCTGTTGAGACTGGCACACTAATGCTTTTCTTAATCTTTATTTATACAGGGTAGTTCCATTGAGAAGCAACCTCTCTTTTTCAAGGACATCCTGTTCACACTCACACAGTTACACATTCACACCTGGAAGCTGCCCACTACAACCACAGACTGGCCTATGGCCACTGAGCAACTCCACTGGAGCAGTTGGGGTTAAGAGCCTTGCTCAAGCTTGGCAGGGGTCTCCAGCCTGGGGCTCCTGGAACATTCAGGTTTCTGTGGGAAATTTTCAAATTTCACTTCTTAATTGGTCAAAAGATTTGCAAATAATTTGCTGCTGTTGTGCATGGGTGCAAGGGTGCCTACAGAACACATGCACAACAATGATGAATTATTTGCAAATCTTTGGACCAATTAAAAAGTGAAATTAGAAAATTGAACTTGAAACCTGAACGTTCCAGGAGCCCCAGGTTGGAGACCCCTGTGTGCCCTTGAGTCTTGAGTGCCCACTAAGTGCCCTTGACTCAAGGGCACTACAGTGGAGTTAAGGAGGGTGGGGCATATCTGATATGGAACTATGTGCACCCCTCAAATCTGTGTAGCTTGGTTTTGAGTATTTGCTTCAACTCTTTACTGCAAATATCTGCAGCTGGTGATGGTGAGTTTTGTCTCCTTAGAACCGGTTGTCCTATTCTTCCCCTCTCATCGCCTCTCTTTTTCCTAGCATCGTATGTATTCTGCCAGTGTTGTGTAATGTCTCTCCTAGGCACAGGCAGGCGAGTTCTGTATTCCTGTTGTGTCGTTATGCTGCTGGACTGCTGCATGAATGTGTGTGGGGAGAGAAGAGGGAGGAAGGCAGAATATGTTTTTGCGCGTGTGTGTGTTTGTGTGTAGCAGTCTTGCAGTCCTCTGTTTCCATGACAACGTCGGGCACATGGCTGAGGCAGCTTTGTGGCCCAGCACTGCAAGAGTTGTGCTGCAGGAGGCCTCTCTTTTTCTCTGTCTCTCCAGAGACATGCGCACACACGATTCAATGACAGACTGATGGACATACTGTTTTTTTTCTAACACTACACCGTGTTCCAAATTATTATGCAAATGATATTTGTCTCTGATTTTCCTAAATAGTCGATGCAAATGACAAGTCAGTATAATTTTCAAGTCATCAACCGTTAGAGCATAATCCAAATTTTATTGAACAAACCTCTCAATGATAACTATTTTTTTGCAAAAATAAAAAAAAAAAAACTCTAAATGCACTGTTCCAAATTATTATGCACAACAGAGTTTCAAAACATTTTATTGGTTGTAAAGAACTGAAAATGGCCATTTGTTGAATTTGCAGCATTAGGAGGTCATATTGACTGAAATCAAAAGCTGTTTCAAACATAAACATCTTAACGAGCCAAGTTGCATGTTAACGTAGGACCCCTTCTTTGATAATAACCTTCACAATTCTTGCATCCATTGAATTTGTGAGTTTTTGGAGAGTTTCTGCTTGAATTTTTTTGCAAGATGTCAGAATAGCCTCCCACAGCTGCTGTTTTGATGTGAACTGCCTCCCACTCTCATAGATCTTTTGCTTGAGGATGTTCCAAAGGTTCTCAATAAGGTTGAGATCAGGGGAGGATGGGGGGCCACACCATGAGTTTCTCTCCTTTTATGTCTATAGTAGCCAGTGACACAGAGGTATTCTTTGCAGCATGAGATGGTGCATCGTCATACATGAAGATAATTTTGCTATGGAAGGCACGTCTTATTTTTGTACCATGGAAGAAAGTGGTCAGTCAGAAACTCTATATACTTTGCCGAGGTCATTTTCACACCTGCAGAGACTCTAAAGGGGTCTACCAGCTCTCTCCCCATAATTCCGGACCAAAACATGACTCTGCCACCTCCTTGCTGACGTCGCAGCCTTGTTGGAACATGGTGGCCATCCACCAACCATCCACTACTCCATCCATCTGGACCATCCAGGGTTGCACGGCACTCATCAGTAACAAGACTGTTTGAAAATTAGTCTTCATGTATGTATTACTGGGCCCACTGCAACCATTTCTGCTTGTGAGCATTGGTTAGGGGTGGCCGAATAGTAGGTTTATACACAACTGCAAGCCTCTGGAGGATCCTACACCTTGAGGTTTGTGAGACTCCAGAGGCACCAGCAGCTACAAATACCTGTTTGCTGCTTTGTAATGGCATTTTAGCAGCTGCTCTCATAATCCGATGAATTTGTCTGGCAGAAACCTTCCTCATTGTGCCTTTATCTGCACAAACCCATCTGTGCTCTGAATCAGCCACAAGTTTCTTCACAGTATGATGATCACGCTTACGTTTTCGTGAAATATCTAATGCTGGGATATGCTTCAGCCCCCCTGCGACCCGAAAAAGGATTAAGCGGAAGAAGATGAATGAATGAATGAATGAATGAATCTAATGTTTTCATACCTTGTCCAAGGCATTGCATTATTTAATGCTTTTCGGCAGCAGAGAGATCCTTTTAATTTCCCATATTGCTTGAAACCTGTGGCATGCTTAATAATGTGGAACATCCTTCTTCAGTAGTTTTCCTTTGTTTGGGCTCACCTGGCAAACTAATTATGACAGATGTCTGAGCTTGATATCAGTGATCCAAAGAGCCCTGAGACACAATACCATACATGAATTTCATTGACAAATAAAAAATTGAATGTTTATGACACTAAAAATTTTATTTGCATAATAATTTGGAATGCATTGTATTACCTTTTAAAGTCTGGTGCTGTCCAATGTCTCCCAGTTGTCTGTCAGCAGGTAAAGTGACGAAAATCTTTTAAATATAGCATACACTAGAACCCATATAGTTTTTTTTTCTTTAAGATACTAAAAGTCCTGTTAATATAACGGCTGCCAGTCAGTAGAAGTTTGCTGTTGCCCAAGTTGTTTGGTGCGCCAAATGCATTGTACTGTATCCAGAGCCAGAGCACCAGAGTCCAGGGGCAGTTGTGAAATTGGCCCCCTCATCACCACATTTTGATTATTTTGAAAATAATTAAAAAGATAAATACATTTAAACCTTTAAATAAAGGTGATAGACAACATTCTGACCTCCTCGCCAAGAGGTGTCACACTTATCCTTGCACAAACTGCTTGGTAGAGACACATGGCATCAACCTAGTTATGCTATTGGCTGTGACAGCTTTACTTGCCATAAATGTATATAAACAGGATAATAGGACATGGCTAGCCACCAGGCTAGTCACACTCCATATACAGCTGACTGACATGATTACAATAAATACAAGAAACAATTGTTTGTGTATCCTGCTATCACAATGCTGCAGGTTCTGTCAACCATTATAATTACCTACAGAATATGATGAGTCCGTTTGGCATAAAAATGTCAGCCATATCCAATCTAGTGTTTATATACAGTGGTGTGAAAAAGTGTTTGCTCCCTTCCTGATTTCTCATTTTTAATATGTTGTCACACTTAAATGTTTCAGATCATCAAACAAATTTAAATATTAGACAAAGATAACACAAATACAAAATGAAGTTTTTAAATGAAGGTGTTTATTATGAAGGGGGGAAAAAAATCCAAACCTACATGGCCCTATGTGGAAAAAGGGACCCCCCCTCCCCCCGGTTAAAACATAAATTAACTGTGGTTTAGCACATCTTTGGAAAGCTGAGTTCAATTTCTCTAGCCACACCCAGGCCCGATTACGGCCACACCTGTTTTCAATCAAGAAATCACTGAAATAAGACCTGCCTGACAAAGTGAAGTAAACCAAAAGATCCTGAAAAGCTAGACATCATGCTGCGATCCAAAGAAATTCAGGAACAAATGAGAAACAAAGTAATTGAGATCTTTCAGTCTGGGAGAGGTTATAAAGCCATTTCTAAAGCTTTGGGACTCCAGCGAACCACAGTGAGAGCCTTTATTTACCTTTTGTTCTTATTAAAGACAAAAATAGAAAGGATACGTTTTTTCCTTCTTTACATGTTTCGACTGTTCACTGCAGCCTTCGTCAGAAGTTTTTTGTATGTCAGACACTTCTGATGAAGGCTGCAGGGAACAGTCGAAACATGTAAAGAAGGTAAAAACATCTCCTTTCTATTTTTGTCTTTAATAAGAACAAAAGGTAAATAATTAAAAGAAGACAAAATGAACCTACTTGAGCACAGTGAGAGTCATTATCCACAAATGGCGAAAACATGGAACAGTGGTGAACCTTCCCATGAGTGGCCGGCCAACCAAAATTTCCCCAAGAGGGCAGCGATGACTCATCCAAGAGGTCACAAAGACCCCACAACAACGTCCAAAGAACATAAAGGCTCATCTCAGTTTTGCCAGAAAACATCTTGATGATCCCCAAGACTTTTGGGAAAATACTCTGTGGACTGACGAGGAAAAAGTTGAACTTTGTGGAAGTTGTGTGTCCCATTACATCCGACGTAAAAGTAACACAGCATTTCAGAAAAGGAACATCATACCAACAGTAAAATATGGTGATGGTAGTGTGATGGTCTGGGGCTGTTTTGCCGCTTCAGGACCTGGAAGACTTGCTGTGGTAAATTGAACCATGAATTCTGTTGTCTACCAAAAAATCCTGAAGAAGAATGTTCGACCATCTGTTCGTGACCTCAAGCTGAAGCACACTTGGGTTCTGCAGCAGAACAATGATCCAAAACACACCAGCAAGTCCACCTCTGAATGGCTTAAGAAAAAAAACAAAATGAAGACTTCGGAGTGGCCTAGTCAAAGTCCTGACCTGAATCCGATTGAGATGCTGTGGCATGGCCTTATAAAGGCGGTTTGTGCTCAAAAACCCTCCAGTGTGACTGAATTACAACAATTCTAACTAACTAACTAACTAACTAACCTGCACTTATATAGCGCTTTTCTAGTCACAAAGACCACTCAAAGCGCTTTCATTAATACTAACCCTCTATTCTAAGGGCCTATAGGAAACAAATATCTAGGGACAATTTAGAACAGCCAATTAACCTAACATGCATGTTTTTGGCATGTGGGAGGAAACCGGAGAAATCCCGGAGTAAACCCACGCAACACGGGGAGAACATGCAAACTCCACACAGATCACTGTTGGTCGGGAGCTGGGATCGAACCCACGATCCCCGGCCAAGGGTAAACTGTGCTGCCGCAGTGCTAACCACTGCGCCACCGTGCAGCCCAATTCTGCAAAGATGAGTGGGCCAAAATTCCTGCACAGTGCTGTAAGAGACTCATTGCCAGTTATCGCAAATCCTTGATTGCAGTTGTTGCTGCTAAGGATGGCGCAACCAGTTATTAGGTTTGGGGGCAATCACTTTTTCACACAGGGCCATATACTGTAGGTTTGGATTATTTTTTTTTTTTACCCTTAATATTTAACACCTTCATTTAAAAACTGTATTTTGTGTTTACTTGTGTAATCTTTGTCCAATATTTAAATTTGTTTGATGATCTGAAACATTTAATTGTGACAAACATACAAAAAAACTGAGAAATCAGGAAGGAGTCAAACACATCCTGGCACCACTGTATCCCTGGGAGAATTTTGAGATTGACATTACAAATATTTTCATTTGAAAGTATCAAGTAGTCACGCAGTGGGGGGGGATCTTGAATAGAAAAAAATACATAAAATAATTGTTTTATCATTGCATTGCAGCCCTATGAACTGCGATCAAGTCGCGAGGTGGCTAGAAATTCCTTTTAGCAGCAGAAGCTCCAGAGTGTAGTAGTATTTCTTCCCGCTACACCAACAGTTTTTTGTATGTTTGGCAGCTTTGATGGACTCAGATTAACATAACATGTTGCTGTCCACTTGGTTAATGTCTTTACTTCCTCTGTCTCATCAGCTTCCCTCCTCAGAGTTCTTTGATTATGGAACTCGCCAGTATAACGCCTTTATACAGTTGTGGGCATTTTCAGAATGCAGCTGCTTTCACTATTGGAAAACATTTTATTCAGCTCGACTCCATCTCTTTCACATTTCTGGATCACTTGCCCATGACTTGCTCACGTTTTGTTTATCCTCCTCTCTCCCTCCCTCTCTGTAATAATTTCAGATAAGAAGTACTGATGTTTCATTGAGTGTTAAACTCTGTAAATGACTTTGTAATGTTAAAAATTCCAAATTATTCTACTATAGAGGTGCATCTCAATAAATTAGAATGTCATCAAAAAGTTGATTTATTTCAGTAATTGTTCAAAAAATGAAACTCATATATTCTATAGTTTCATTACACACAGAGTGATATATAAGATAAGATAAGCCTTTATTAATCCCACAATGGGGAAATTCCAGGATTGCAACAGCGGATTGATAGCAACACTCAGAGCAATAATTTAGAAGATAAGAAAATAAGAGCAGTGAATATACATATGTACACATACCGTGGGGCAAAAAAGTATTTAGTCAGCCACCAATTGTGCAAGTTCTCCCACTTAAAAGATGAGAGAGGTCTCCAATTTTCATCATAGGTATACCTCAACTATGAGAGACAAAATGAGAAAAAAAAAATCCAGAAAATCACATTGTCTGATTTTTAAAGAATTTATTTGCAAATTATGGTGGAAAATAAGTATTTGGTCAAAAACAAAAGTTCATCTCAGTACTTTGTTATATACCCTTTGTTGGTAATGACAGAGGTCAAACGTTTTCTGTAAGTCTTCACAAGGTTTTCACACACTGTTGCTGGTATTTTGGCCCATTCCTCCATGCAGATCTCCTCTAGAGCAATGATGTTTTGGGGCTGTCACTGGGTAACACGGACTTTCAACTCCCTCCAAAGATTTTCTATGGGGTTGAGATCTGGAGACTGGCTAGGCCACTCCAGGACCTTGAAATGCTTCTTACGAAGCCACTCCTTCGTTGCCCGGGCGGTGTGTTTGGGATCATTGTCATGCTGAAAGACCCAGCCACGTTTCATCTTCAGTGCCCTTACTGATGGAAGGAGGTTTTCACTCAAAATCTCATGATACATGGCCCCATTCATTCTTTCCTTTACACGGATCAGTCGTCCTGGTCCCTTTGCAGAAAAACAGCCCCAAAGCATGATGTTTCCACCCCCATGCTTCACAGTAGGTATGGTGTTCTTTGGATGCAACTCAGCATTCTTTCTCCTCCAAACACGACAAGTTGAGTTTTTACCAAAATGTTCTATTTTGGTTTCATCTGACCATATGACATTCTCCCAATCCTCTTCTGGATCATCCAAATGCTCTCTAGCAAACTTCTTCTGGATCATCCAAATGCTCTCTAGCATACTTCAGATGGGCCTGGACATGTACTGGCTTAAGCAGGGGGACACGTCTGGCACTGCAGGATTTGAGTCCCTGGCGGTGTAGTGTGTTACTGATGGTAGCCTTTGTTACTTTGGTCCCAGCTCTCTGCAGGTCATTCACTAGGTCCCCCCGTGTGGTTCTGGGAATTTTGCTCACCGTTCTCGTGATCATTTTGACCCCACGGGGTGAGATCTTGCGTGAAGCCCCAGATCGAGGGAGATTATCAGTGGTCTTGTATGTCTTCCATTTTCTAATAATTGCTCCCACAGTTGGTTTCTTCACACCAAGCTGCTTACCTATTGCAGATTCAGTCTTCCCAGCCTGGTGCAGGTCGACAATTTTGTTTCTGGTGTCCTTTGACAGCTCTTTGGTCTTGGCCATAGTGGAGTTTGGAGTCTTGACTGTTTGAGGTAGTGGACAGGTGTCTTTTATACTGATAACGAGTTCAAACAGTGCCATTAATACAGGTAACGAGTGGAGGACAGAGGAGCCTCTTAAAGAAGTTGTTACAGGTCTGTGAGAGCCAGAAATCTTGCTTGTTTGTAGGTGACCAAATACTTATCTTCCACCATAATTTGCAAATAAATTCTTTAAAAATCAGACAATGTGATTTTCTGGATTTTTTTTTTCTCACTTTGTCTCTCATAGTTGAAGTATACCTATGATGAAAATTGGAGACCTCTCTCATCTTTTAAGTGGGAGAACTTGCACAATTGGTGGCTGACTAAATACTTTTTTGCCCCACTGTAAATATATATACAAAGTGCAGAGCATTGTAGCTAGATGGACTAAACAGCATAACCGTCTATTTAGTTACCCTTCATGGTATGAGTATGTACCCATACATATTGTCACCCTCCATAGCGACTGATATTGTCCTAGTTGTATACTGGAGGAGACCATTTGTGTAAGTCTGTTGCGTCTTTTGCATTCAATACTATTAGGTTGTCACGTTTTTTTTTTGCTATCTCTGCGAGCAGCCCTGCTTAGGTTATACAGTCTGACAGCCGTAGGTAGGAAGGACCTGCAAAACCTCTCGGTCACGCATCTAGGATGATGTAGTCTACTGCTAAATGAGCTCCTCAGTGCGTCCAGTATGTCCTGCATATATTTCAAGCTGTAGAGGATTGACAAGACAAGACAAGACACGAGCATTGCCAACACAGACTTTATTCCTCTATCATCAAGTCAGACTGAACTCCGGGGGCCAAATTGAACCTTTTATACAGCTTACACTCTCTTCCTTGGCACCAGGAGTACTGTACATACATTACAACAGAGCACATCAGAACACAATACATTCAGACCTGGCATCCCAGGTGTGAAGGCACGAAAGCACATCTTCACATAGTTTTCTCCCCCCGGCGCTCTGGTGCCTACTTTGCATCTTCTCCTTTCTTCAACCGCGTTACCATTTCTCACCCCCTTCCCCCTATTCCCCAAGTCATGGGTGGGAGTAAGACCTCCCATTGTGCCACCACACAGCCCCCCCCCCCCCCGAACACCTAGAAGGGGCCTTAACCCTCCGGTACCTTGGGCTTGTGCAATCACTCGCAACGGCTTTAACATGGAGCCACCGGGCTGACCAAAGTGCCTTCCTGTCGAGGTGGGTGGGAGAAAGACTCAGTTCCTGGTGGACAGTCCTCTGGAGGGGGAAAGGGTGGGGAGGGGAAAAATTTGGTCTCCTGCAAACACTTCTCTGAAGGGGGAACACAACCCTGCAGACCCACCGCAGGCGGGCATCCACACCAGGGAGCCTGGGCCAGCACCATCTGCTCATCAGCCAACACATAAGCAGGCTTAAGCCTATCAGTGCAGATGGTTTCCTTATGTCCCCCCAAAATCTAACACAAAATGTTTCGCCCCCTTTTCCAAAACTCTGAACGGGCCATTGTAAGGCAGACGCAGCGGGGTTCTGTGTGCGTCGTGTCTAATGAAAACAAATTTTGCATTCTCCAAAAGCTTTGGAACAAAAGTGCAGGGAAAACAATGGTGCACCAGCCCCGGAACGCTGCCAGCCCCTGTCCTGGAAAAAAGGCACACGAACGAGTCGGTACCAGGCGCGGGACTTTCCGGCAAAAATTCACCTGGGATCCACAACGGTTGACAAAAAACGAGCTCCACCAGGGAAGCTGCCAAATCTTCCTTGGGCGTGGAGCGCAGCCCCAGTAGGACCCAAGGCAGGCGGTCAACTCAATTTGTGTCCATTAATGAGGCTCTGAGTGCTGCTTTAAGCAACCTGTGAAACCTCTCGCACAAACCATTAGCCTGTGGGTTGTACACGGTGGTGCGGTGAACCCCCAGGTTCTCAGCCATCGCGGACCAGAGTTCCGAAACAAACTGGGAACCCCTGTCGAGGTGATGTCCGACGAGGAACCGAAACGTGTGACCCAGGATGACAAAAAACATGCAGGCCACATCAGCGGACATGGTGGAAGCCAGCAGAACACTCTGGCCAATGCGTGGTGTGGTCCACTATTGTTAGAAGGTGCATGAGACCCTGCAATGGCGGAAAGGGGCCCACCAAATCCACGTGTACGTGGTTGAACCTCCTACTTGGAATCCGGAAAGGTTCAAGGGGGGCTTTGGTGTGCCTCTTAGCCTTAAGGTGTGTTCACACCAAACACGAATGGGCGGCGCGAATCCATACAAAGTGAATGGGAAGACGTGAGTATGCGCGAATTTGTGTGGTCGCGTGTTCGTGTCTACTAGCTTGCTAGCTGCTAGCTAGCTTTGAGATTCCGCTGTCACTGGAGTAAAATTATCACCATTGCAGAGTAAACTAATTAGAAAATGAAACTCAGGAGACAGGAGGACCGGGAACTCTTCAGCTGAATCGGGATTTTGGAGTTATTTACCCAGAGTTTCCGGCCACGGACATCCTAGCAAGCTAGCAACATAAACACCCGTCATCTGTGAAGTTTTAGAGGCTTGAAACAACATTTTCAGGTGAGCCCCTGGTCGGATAATGTAAACCTAAGCATGACGTTATTTTGGGAATTTTTAACACGTCTGCTGTGAGCACTATCTGCGCCGACGGGGATGGGTGGGCCAGCAAAGCCGCATTCGCGAGCACCATTTTGGCGCCTGTAAATGCCTGGACCCAATCGGGGGTCCAGTCAACGCTATCTGCGGATTTCTTTTTCTTGAGCGCACAGTATAGCGGTTGCAGCAGCTGCTCGGGGAATGAAACAGTTGTAAAAGTTGACCATCCCCAAAAATTCCTGCAGCACCCTCACGGTCTGCGGATGTGGGAAATCTGACATTGCTCGTACCGGCAGCGGAACCGCGCCCTCCAGCGAGATGTGGTGGCCTAAGAAATCGATTACCGGCAGCCCGAACTGACACTTCGCTGGATTAACTGTCAGTCCGTGTGCTTCCAACCGACGGAAGACTTGCTTCAGATGGGCAAGGTGCTCCTCCTCTGATGCGATAGCCACTAGAATGACATCTAAGTGACGAAAACGAACGGCAAGTTGCAGAGCACCACGTTCATCATCCTCTGAAAAGTTTGGGCTGTGCCCTTTAACCCAAACAGCATGCGTAAAAACTCGAAGAGGCCGAAAGGTGTTATCACCGCCGTTTTGGGGATGTCCTTGGCACGAACCGGGACCTGGTGGTAACCACGGACCAGATCCACTTTAGAAAAAATGTGCATCCCGGCCAGGTGAACCAAAAAATCTTGGATGTGTGGGATGGGGTAGCGGTCGTGTTCAGTGACATTGTTCAGACGACGGAAATCACCGCACGGCCGCCACGAACCATTGGACTTGGGCACCATATGCAGCAGGGATGCCCAAGGGCTATTGGAGTACCTAACGGTCCCTAGACGTTCCAAGTTAGCGAACGCTTTCCACGCGATGGCTAGCTTAGCTGTGTCCAGGTGACACGGACACACAAAAACCGGCGGGCCCTTAGTAGTGATGAAATGCTCGACCCCATGCTTGGTCACAGTAGCGGAAAAGGTGGGCACTGTAAGCGCGGGAAACTCGGAAAGCAAAGAGTTGTTCAGAGTAGTTGTTCAGAAGTCCTTATATGGTCATGTGACATCATAGGAACACAGTGTGCGCCTGTGACACACACACACAGACAGAGATTTCTTGAATTACATGTAGAGTGATCATGCCTATAGAAAGTGTTCTGACCTCACAATGTGCCTGTGATGTGCCTATGATGTCTCCTTTTTTTTTAACTTGACAGAGATTTCTTGAATTATATATAGAGTGATTATTATTACTAGTAACACTAGAGTACCTTTTTAACTTTAGTGTTACTAGTAATAGTTATCACTCGTACGGTATATGATTCAAGAAATCTCTGTCTGTCTGTGAGACAGGCGCATCATAGGAACAACATTTCTTAGAACGCTTCCTTACATTACATAGAACTCTGCCTGCAGTACTTAAGATACACATACATTTCTGACTGAATATATACAGATTGTTTCTGGTGATTGCATAGTGTTGAGTGATCTAGTTTGTTTTATTCAGAAAAAAATCTTTGTTTCTTTATTAATAGAAAGAATAAATTTGAGCAGTTAAGTTTTTTGTTGACATTCATACACTGATCACAAAACAAAAGGTTTTCAGCTTTTAACTCTTTGAGTGTGTCTGTTGCCGAATTGCGACATAACCCCTAGTGGTCAAGAGTGGTAAATATTTTTTGTCAATAAAATAGTTCAGATTTCCAAGGCTATAACTTGAAAGTGGTAAGAGATAATGGCTTACTGTCAAATAGAAAGATGTAAAATATGATCCAAAGTTTCAGATAGGAATAAATTTATGCATCTAATTTGCATAATGTCACAACACCTCTTTAAATTCCATAACTCAGTCAAAACTGGACTTTGGACGTATTTACACAAAGAATGGTTCAGTCTTTTGACACAGTTTTTTGTACAGAGGTACCACCTCATCTTATCTTCAAAGTATATGAACAAGAAATCAGTACAATATAAAAAAACAACAACACAGAAATAAGTCACTTACCGGTGGCTAACGGGACTCGGTCGCTGCTGTGGTTGCTGTGTTTTCACCCATCGTGGCCGTTATTTTGCATTCTGTCGGTCATTTACACTACCACATCTACAAAGTCTTATGATTATCCCACAAAATTTCGCTTGTATCCCGTGGCTATTTTCCACGTACAAAGCCAACTAAGGGACGGTGCACGATGACGGACGGCAGCCATATTAGCTTTCTGGGCTAAAATGCTAAAAACAGGAAAAGGAAGATAAGATAAGATAAGCCTTTATTAGTCCCACAATGGGGAAATTCCAGGATTGCAACAGCATAGGGATAGCAACACTCAGAGCAACAATCAGAAGGCAAGAAAAAACAACATCTAGTAAACATATGTCCATATTACTATAAATGTATATATATAGACACACAGTGCAGAGCATTATGGCTGGTGAATGTGCAGCAGAAAGTCTAAGCTCTCTCTCCGCGGATGCAGCGGGCCAGCTGGAAGTCTTTGGGCATGATGGTGACCCCCTTAGCGAAGAAGAGACCCACCAGGTGGGCCTCGCTGGTCTCCTGCAGAGCCATGACGGCGAAGCTCAGGAAACGCAGGACGGTCTTGAAGTCCTGAGCGATCTCCCTCACCAGGCGCTGGACGGGCAGCTTACGGAAGAGCAGCTCCGTGGATTTCTGGTAGCGACGGATCTCTCTCAGAGCCACGGGCCTGTGACAGCGAGGCCTCTTCACTCTGCCGGTGGCCAGAGCGCCTCTCTGAGCAGCCCTGGTGGCTAGCTGTCTCCTGGGGGGCTTTTTCCTCCAGTAGATTTTACGGGCGGTCTGCTTGGTTCTTGCCATCGCTCTTTATTATTCTGTCTTATATTTCTTTCACGCCGCCTAAACTCCAGCCCGGCACCCGCGTCCTTTTCGCTACAGCTCCCGGTATGTCAAGTTTCCCATTAGCACCGGGCGGCGGCCAAGTGCTAGCTAGCACTAGCTCCTCCCCGCTGTAACGTCTCCCGCTGCAAACCGTGGCTCCGTCCGCCGACCCGGGAGACCCCCGGGGCGATCCGTGCGTCCGTGATATATATACAGAGTGAAAGGTGTAGAAAGAAGAAGGAAGATAAAAAAAAAAAAAAAGGCTGTTGCAACAGGCAGCCGACTCGTGTGGCGCCGCCGGTCCGGCGGAACCGGAACCGGAAAAAAAAAAAATGAGGAAATGAGGAGTTCTTCTTCTTTGGTGTATTACGTGTCATCCATTGAGTCCTCCAATGGATGTCTGCCACCTTCTGAAACTGGCAGATCAGTACAAATCCTCAATGGAGCTGATCATGTCAGACTGAGATGACAAGCGCACTCAAAAGGTTAAAAGTCAAGATGAATACATCTCCACACTGCAGGAGGTTGTTGAGGAATGAGCTGCGTTTGGAAGGAAAATTGTGTGATGCGGTCATCAAAGTCGAGGACATTGAATTTAAAATCCACAAGATCATCCTAGTTAAGTTAAGCCCATACTTCAGAGGTCTCTTCTTGCTCTGTGCATCATCACAACAAAAGGTCTTCCAACATACCAGGAATATCTGCTCCCATATTGGAGCTCATCTTGGAATATGCCTACACTGGGCTTGTATCTATGACTGTGGAGAAAATACAGGAACTTCTGCTCACTGTGCATCAGCTTGAAGTCATGGATATTGTGCAGATCTGCTGGAACTTTATGGAAAATGAGCTTGCCCCGAAAAACAGCATCAGCATCTGGAAGTTTACTAACGTAGTCTCTTGCCCTGAAATGCGGTGCAAGGCCTGTCATTATATCACTGACCACTTTGTGGATGTCGTCTCCTCTGAAGAGTTCCTACAGCTTTCAGTGGCTGGCTGGCTGGCACAGCTATTGATGCCCCCGAGGACACAATCCAAGGATGGATAATTTTTTCACACATAAGGAGTTGTTTAGAACTCCTTATAAGAACTCCTTATACAAAGATATAGAGTGATGATAATCAAGTCAGTGGCGGTAATGCACCTGTAACCTGGTTGCCAACCGCCAATCAAATGTAAAAGAAGAAGAAGAAGTGGACGAACTTGAAGACGTCCTCAGCAGAGATGAACTTAGTGTGAAGCGGGAGAACTCCGGGTATGAGGCAGCGATCAGGTGGATGCTCCACATCCCTGAAAAGCAAGAGGAACACGCAATGCGTCTCCTGTCTAAGGTTTGTCTGGGACTCATGACGGAAAGTTACATTAGGTTAAACGTGTTGTCCCAGGATCTCGTATGTAATAATCTTGAGTACCGGTCATTGGTCTGTGAGGCACTTCAAACCGGCATCTGTAGCCCGTTCAGACGTCCTCGCCTTCCTAACGTCATACTGTTAGCCATCGGTGGCTGGAGTGGTACCAATCCAACTAATGGCATTAAGACTTATGACTTCCAGGCAAACCACTGAAGGGATGTGACAAACCCTCTCAAGTGTCCCCGTGCCTGTCATGGAGCCGTCTTCTTTAACGGTTTTGTCTACTGTATTGGAGGCTTTCACAGAAGGAAGTATCTCAACAGTGTATGCAGAATTAACCCTGGCACACGTATGTGGGAGGAAGTGGCGCCCATGCACAGTTGCCGCTGCTATGTGAGCGTGACCATGCTGAATGGGTGCATCTATGCCTTGGGGAGCAAAAACAACAATATTTTATATCTCAACACTGCAGAATGTTACAGGCTCAAAAGTAACTAGTGGAGTTTTATTGCTCCCATTCATGAGCAGAGGATTGATGCTAGTTGCACAACACTCCATCACAGGATTTATATTTGTGGTGGATTCAGCGGGCGCGAGTACCTACAAACGGCGAAGTGTTATAACCCAGAGACCAACCAGTGGACGATGATTGCCTCGATGGCCAGCCTGCGCCGTGAGCTAGGAGTTGTTGCATATCAGGATTGCATCTGTGCCATTGGTGGCAAGAACTCCTACATTCATCTAAACAGCACTGAAGCTTACAGCCCCCTTACGAATTCCTGATACGCTGTGCCCTCCATGTCAACGCCTCACAGTAGTTTTAGTATTGAGGTGATCAATGATTCCATCTTTGTCGTCGCGGGCGTCAACGGCAACACCACCATTTCTGATGTTGAGTTTTATGATGCTGTGACCAATGAGTGGTTTAACTCTTTTAACTGTCCACATTGTATGGATGGGTTGCACGCCCCCAGTGGCTCAGCGCAGCAACTGCACCGGTCAACTTATTGACGTCCCCCGGCTATACTGAGAATTTGTACTGATCTGTATTGATCTGACAGTTCAGAAGGTGGCAGACAGGTGCCGGAGGAATCATGGCTGATATGGAATACAGCAAAGAAGAAGAAATCCTCATTATTATTCTCCCTTTTTTCGCTTTGAACTGACAACACCAATGTGGACGCTGCCATGTTCAGTCATGGCTGCCGCGATTCTGACTGAAACTGCATAATACGGGGAAAAATAGCCGCGTAATACAAACGAAATTCACGTGAGATAATCATAAGAGTTTGTAGATGTAGAAGAGGGTGTAAATGACTGACCAAATGCAAAACATCGACCTCGATGGACGAAAAACTGAGCTCCCAGCACCAAGATGGCGGCGCCCACAATCGACATGGATTCTCACAAGAAAAATGCACCAAACAGGAAAAAACAGCCGCATAGTACAAACGAAATTCACGTGGGATAATCATAAGAGTTTGTAGATGTGGTAAAGAGTGTAAATGGCCAAGCAAACGCAAAACATCGACCACGATGGAGGAAAACGAACCCGTCATGTGGGCAAGCGAGCCCCCCCCCCCCCCCAGGCAACAGGTAAGAGTGGAATATATGTTTTGGTTTTTTTTGTTTTTTTTTTACATTTTACTGATTTCTTGTTCATATACTTTTAAGATTAGATAAAAACATACCCCTGTAGACAAAACGGCATCAAAAAGACTGGACCATTCTTTGTGTAAATATGTCCAAAGTCCACTTTTGACTGAGTTATGTAATTTATATAGTTGCCACGACATTATGCAAATTAGATGCGAAAATTTATTCCTATCTGAAACTTTGGATCATATTCTACATCTTTCTAATTGACAGTAAGCCATTATCTCTTGTAACTTTCAAGTTATAGCCTTGGAAATCTGAACTATTTTATTGACAAATTTTTTTTACCACTCTTGACCACTAGGGGCCTTGACCACCCTTTAACCGTTCCTGTCGCCATACGGCGACTGGGGCAGTTAGAGTTAACACTCATCAGATGAATATTTCCCGAAGCGCTTTGAGCTGCTTCATGGTGTCTGGACTCAACAATTTGGAGGAGTACACCATCCCTCATGATTGATGATATAGAGTACGGGGTGTTAATGCACCTGTAAGCTGGTTGCCAACCGCCAGTCAAATCTAAAAGAAGAAGAAGGCATTGCCACTTGAATATTGAGAGGCTTTCCGGTTCCGGCGCCACACGAGTTGGCTGCCTTTTGCAACAGCGGCTCAATTCTGAGTCTTTTTATCTTCCTTCTTCTTTCTGATCCGGCACACCTTTCACTCTATATATATCACGGACACACAGATCGCCCCAAAGGTCTCCCGAGTTGGCAGACGGAGCCTCTGTTTACAGCAGGAGATGATACAGCAGGGAAGAGCTAGCTAGCACTCAACCGCCACCCGGTGCTAACGGAGGAACTCGACATACCAGGAGAACTGAAGCGAAAATGATGCGGGTGCCGGGCTGGAGTTTAGGCGGCGTGCAAGAAATATAAGACAGAATAATAAAGAGCGATGGCAAGAACCAAGCAGACCGCCCGTAAATCTACTGGAGGAAAAGCCCCCAGGAAGTAGCTGGCCACCAAGGCTGCTCGGAAAAGCGCTCCGGCCACCGGCGGAGTGAAGAAGCCTCACCGTTACAGGCCCGGTACCGTGGCTCTGAGAGAGATCCGTCGCTACCAGAAATCCACGGAGCTGCTCATCCGTAAGCTGACCTTCCAGCGCCTGGTGAGGGAGATCACTCAGGACTTCAAGACCGACCTGCGCTTCCAGAGCTCCGCCGTCATGGCTCTGCAGGAGGCCAGCGAGGCCTACCTGGTGGGTCTCTTCGAGGACACCAACCTGTGCGCCATCCACGCCAAGAGGGTCACCATCATGCCGAAAGACATCCAGCTGGCCGCCGCATCCGCGGAGAGAGAGCTTAGACTTTCTGCTGCACATCCACCAACCACAATGCTCTGCACTGTGTGTCTATATATATATATATTTATATTAATATGTACATATGTATACTAGCTGCTCTTGTTTTTTCTTGCCTTCTGATTGTTGCTCTGAGTGTTGCTATCCCTGTGCTGTTGCAATCCTGGAATTTCCCCATTGTGGGACTAATAAAGGCTTATCTTATGATGAAGAGGAGACCGAGGGGTGCAGCTGACATCAATGCATGTTTTATTTCTGAGTATGAGCTACCAAGATTTTAAGGTTACTCGACACTCCTTGCCACTGCATACCCAAATCACAGCGTACCCTAGACGTTTTGTACCTGCTTCCGTACATTTGTAATTAAATACTTACCAAACCAAAATGGTGTAGTTGTTTATTTTTAATATCAAAACTAGTGCATACCCATGCATGCCCGTAGAAACCCATGCATGCCTGTAGAAACCAAGTATAAGCAAGTATTTCTGCATGCCCGTAGAAAGCAAGTGTAAGCAAGCATTCTTCTTCTTTTAGATTTGATTGACGGTTGGCAACCAGCTTACAAGTGCATTACCGCCACGTCATCATCATCATCATAGCAGTCTGTTGGGGGCAACTTCACTCTAAATCATCACTTCTGCATTTCCATAGTGTTACTGAGTCCTATGATCTTTGATGATCATAGCGAGTCCTTTGATCTTTGATGATGTCATTGCGAGTCCTATGGTCTTTGATGATGTCATAGCGAGTCCTATAATCATGAGTGATGCCTGCCTTTGATCTCTGATGATGTCATAGCGAGTCCTATGATCTTTGATGTCATAGCAAGTCCTATGAGTGAGTCATGCCCGCCTTTGATCTTTGATGTCATAACAAGTCCTATGATCGTGAGTGATGCCTGCCTTTGATCTTTGATGATGTCATAGCGAGTCCTATGATCATGAGTGATACCTGCCTTTGATCTTTGATGTCATAGCGAGTCCTATGATCTTTTAGCGAGTCCTATGGTCGTGACAGACAGACACATGAAGTCTATATGACGTCCTATAGACATCATAGGTGAATCCTATGATCTTTTGGTGAGTCCTATGGTTGTGAGTGATGCCTGCGTTTGATCTTTAATGATGTCATAGTGAGTCCTATGATCGTGAGCGATGCCTGCCTTTGATCTTTGAGGTGTCTATATGACATCATGTAGACATAGGTGATCCTATGATCTTTTAGCGAGTCCTATGGTCGTGACAGACAGACACACAGAGATTTCTTGAATTATATATAGAATGATGATGTGGTGGCGGTAATGCACCTGTAAGCTGGTTGCCAACCGCCAATCAAATCTAAAAGAAGAAGAAGAAGCTTATCAAAAGCTTCAAAACAGAAGCTGAAATTAAGGCTACTGTCAAACTCTCAAAAATGTCATGGCAATCAGTGACATAAGAGTAGCAACTGACAGCTAGACAAGAATGGAGGGATGTTTTGCCTTTCATTTGTTTTGTTTGTTTTTTTTTGGGGGGGGGGGTTCAAGGAGTCAAAAGAAAATTTTTGAATAAAAATTTGTTTATTTAAAAAATCACTGCAGATTCTATGGTAAAGATCAGCCATGATACAGCAAACCAGTCTAGTAATTGGCTGGGGTTAGCATAGTATATTGGATTTACTACGGGTGCTCCGGTTTCCTCCCACATTTCAAAAAACGATCAGCACATGGTGATATTACTCCCATCTATACACATGGGTTGACATATGTACACTACAAAGTTGGATGTAATAGGACTTGTGACCTATACAATGGAATGACATTTGTCCAGCAAACAACGTAGTGTAGCAGTCAAGCCCAAGATTTTAAAGGTCCCAGTTCAAGGAACATCATCAGACCTTTTTAAAAAAAATATCCTTGAAATGTAAAAAATTGTCAAACAAAACTTAGAAGATAAAACACCAATAGCATATTGGATTTAGTCCGGGTCCTCTGCTTTCCTCCCACATTTCAAAAAACGATCAGCACATGGTGATATCATTCCATCTATACACATGGGTTGACATATGTAGATAGATAGATAGTTTATTTCGAACACAAAAATATAACAAATACAAGCAAATGGCAAATGCAATAAAGTAACATTATACACTGTTCGAAAGGGAGAAGGAAGAAGTGAACACTTAATTCCATCTCCTCTTTTCCATAGATACACCCATGTGAATTTTATACAAATTACCACCTTTAAGACCCCAAGTAAACAATTTACTGTATTTTTTACAAATCAACATTAACACCCATCCATTCTAACATACAATGATGTCCATACAACAAAACCAGCCTCAAACAACACAGATATACACAGTGCTGTCCTACCCACCATTCCATAGTGTCCCATAATATCCCAGAGTGAACATAATGAATCGTACATATAACTACTACCCTTCTAACATATACCCTTTCAGCAAATGATGCTTATACCTCTTTTTGAATTGATTTCTGTTTGTACATAGTTTCAGTTCCGGCTCTAGACTGTTCCACAAATCCACCCCACAGACAGATATGCACATACTTTTCTAGGTAGTACGTATCTTGGGTTTTGTAAAGTTTAAGTCTCCCCTCAAATTAAGATCATTGTCTCTTTTTTTAAATATTTTTTGTATATTAGTTGGTAGTTGATTATTAATTGCCCTGTACATTACTTGTGCTGTCTTAAATTTAACTAAATCGATGAACTTTATGACATGTGACTTTAAGAACAACAAATTGGTATGGTCTCTATATCCTGCATTGTTTATTATCCTTATAGCTCTTTTTTGTAATGTGCATATTGACTGTAGGTTGGTTTTGTAGGTGTTTCCCCAGACTTCTACACAGTAGTTAAGATAAGGTAAAAACAGTGAATTGTACAATAAGACCAATGATTTATAGTCCAAGAAGTGTCTTGTCTTCCCCAGTATGCCTATACATTTTGCTAATTTGGCCCGGATGTGACTGATGTGAGGTTTCCATCAGATTTTATTGTCAAGCGTCACCCCCAGGAACTTATTTTCCTGTACTGTTTCTCTTCTGGTATCATCTATCGTTACCATTATTTCATGATTTATTTTATAATTTCCAAACAACATAATCTTTGTTTTTTTTTAGATTTAGAGATAATTTATTTTTGTTGAACCACTGCGTTAATTTTTTCATTTCAGTTGTGACCACCTCTAAAACCTGCTGCAAATTCTCACCAGTGCAGAGGATATTTGTGTCATCCGCAAACAAAATAAATTTCAGAATTTTTGATACTTAGCATATGTCATTTATATATAAAATAAAGAGTTTGGGTCCCAAAACTGACCCCTGGGGCACACCACAAGTGATGTCCATGAAGGGTGATTTGTGCTCTCCAATTTGTACAAATTGTTGTCTGTTACTTAAATAACTTTCCACCCAACTCAGTCCAACCCCTCGTATCCCATACCTTTCCAGTTTCCTTAGTAGTATTCTGTGGTCAATGGTGTCAAAAGCTTTCTTTAAATCTATGAATACTCCTACAGCAACATTTTTTTTATCTATACAACTAGTAATTTCTTCTATAAGTTCGATCAGTGCCAAAGATGTAGATTTATCTGCTCTAAAACCATACTGGCTATCTGTAAGGAGGTTGTGTTTTTCAGTGAAATCATCCAGTCTCTTAGTGAAGATTTTTTTCAAGTATTTTGGAGAATTGTGAGAGTAAAGAGACTGGCCTGTAATTTGTGAAGCAATGACTGTCTCCTGTTTTGTATAGAGGTATTACTTTTGCTATTTTCATTTTGTCTGGAAATATACCAGTTTGAAATGACAGGTTACAGATGTGGGTGAGTGGCTTAACAATTCCCTCAATTACTTTTTTCACTATTGTCATGTCAATTTCATTCCAGTCCGTTGATTTTTTGTTCTTAAATTTACTCACAGTCTCGATAATTTCCTTTTCAGTAACTGCACCCATAAAGATTGTGTTTGGATTTCTATCTTCTATTTCATTCACAGAACCACTGTAGTTTGTTTCTGTTGTCACTATTGATTTTGCTAATTCAGGACCAACGTTTACAAAAAATTTATTGAAACCACTGACCACATCTTCCATATTATTTATCAAATTGCCATTTTCGATAAAATATTCTGGATAATTTGCATTCTTAGGACGATTACTAATAATCCCATTGAGTACTTGCCATATTCCTTTTATGTTATTTTTGTTATCCTCTAGTATTCTGTTGTAATATTCTTTATTACAGGTCCTCATTATAGTAATAAGCTTATTTTTGTATCTTTTATATTTGATCTCAGCTTCCACCATTCTGCATTTAATGAATTGTTTATATAATGTATTCTTCTTTTTACATGCATTTATTAACCCCTTGGTGACCCAAGGAATTTTTTTTTTTTTTTGTTGTCTGTCACTGTATTGTTTTATAGGACAGTATTTATTGTACAATAATTGAAATATTTGTAAAAATTTATCATATGCTCTATTTATGTCATTTTCATCATAAACTATCTTCCAATCTTGTCTTAATAATTCCTTTGTCAGTAAATGCATTGATTCTTCGGTTCTTATTCTTTTATATTTAATATTTTTGGTATACTTTTTCTTCCTATAATCACATTGATAGACAACAAAAATCAGCAGGTGGTCACTGATATCATTCAATAAAAGCCCACTCCTGATATTATTTTCCATAATGTTTGTGAATATGTTATCTATTAGTGTGGCACTGTGTGACGTGATTCTGCTAGGTCCGGTAATTGTTGGATGTAAACCCATACTGTACATTGTGTTGATAAATTCTTCTGTCAAACTATGTTGTTTTGAGTTCATCAGATCTATATTGAAATCCCCACAGATGAACATAACTTTATGAGTTAGTTTTGCATACATTTTTTCCATCCAGTCCTTAAATAAGTCACTGTTTGATCCAGGTGTTCTATATACACAGCTCACTACTACATTCTTCACATTGTCCAGACAGATTTCTATTGTAATACATTCAAATAAATCATCCACAGTTACTGACAGATTTTCAACATCCTTGTATTTCAAGCTCTTGTCAACAAAAATTGCAACTCCTCCTCCTTTTTTCACTTTTCTATTTATATAATTTAGTTCATAGCCATCCATGGTAAAATCCACTCCTTTCTCTTCACTGAGCCACGTCTCTGATATTGCCACAATATTGAAGGGCTCTTTAAACTGGTGTAAATAATCTTTAATGTTATTAAAGTTTGCATAGAGACTCCTGCTGTTGAAGTGGATCATAGAAATATTGAAATCAGATGTGACCATTGTGTTAACCTGTTCATCTGTGTAGTAATTACAGTCATTATTGATGGAGCTAAATAAATTATTATCAGGGTCTATGTCATATTCTATGTCCTGTGGGTTGTGATCTGTGTATTCAAAAACTTTCAGTTCCTGTTGTCCCTGTTTGTTGATTTTTTTGTTTCATGTTGTTGAATGTTTTTTGCAGATGAGTAAAATCCTTCAGTGTCCTACAGTTGTCTGAATTGTTGCTGTGACTCCAGTTCATAATATTCATTGATAATTGTCCAGTTCCATAATATTACGGATGTTAATGACCTTGGCTTCTTCAGGTGATCCGTTTAATTTGATGTATATTTTAGTTTGATGTCCAGGTGTTTTGAATCTTTTTCTGCTTTTTCAGGTATCTTGCTTTCCTGGCTATTTCTGCGTTTTCCTTCGTGAGGTGCTCGTTAATGTAAATGTTTGTTTCTTTTAGCTTCCTACCTTGTTTCAGTAGCGCAGTCTTGTGTTTTTTGTTCACAAACCTCATGATCACAGCCGGTTTGTCGCCGCTTTTCCTGGGCAGAGGGTGGCAGGACTCTATGGTGTTGCAGTCCAGCTGGATTCCTTTGGCGTGCATGAAGGCCGCCACTTGTTGCTCAGCGGATTCCTCATCCAGCTGACTTCCACTACTGTCTGCGGCCACTGCTCTCGCGTATGATCGGGGTTTGATGTGGAGCCCCGTGATGATCACGTCGTTCGCCCGAGAGCTCTGGTCCATCTCAGCCATTCTGCTGTCCAGATACGCCAGCCTCTTGTCTTTCTCAGCGTTCTGGTTCCGCAGTGCTTTAATCTCCTCCATTAGGTCCAGGATGCTTCTTTGCTGTGCCTTTACAGCGGAAATCTCTTCCGCCAAGAAATCCAGCGCTTTTTTTATTTCATCTTCATTTTGCAGAGCTTTCTTGGGACCCATTTTCCCAGCCGATGATCGTTGAATCTGATCGTAGGAAAAAAAAACAAAAACACACGTGGGAGAAATCCCTTTGTTTTCCTGAGCGCGAGGGGCGAGAGGCCAATTGCTACACCAGCCACTACTGACAAATTCCCCTTATTTCTCACGAGTAGGTTCACACTCCAGCGGCAGCAACAAAAAAAGGTCAAAACGCCAGCTCCAAACTGCGTTCTAACTGCGTTTATCTGCCTTTTAACCAGAAACGAACTGGGAGCCTTTACCCGTGCGTCCTTACCCGTACATTGTGTACACTACGTACACTATGTACACTACGAAGTTGGATGTGATAGGACTTGTGACCTATAGAATTGAATGACATTTGTCCATTGAACAAAAAGAAAGCTATGGAACGGAACAACACATCTGTCTATCAAGCAAAAAATAGTTATGGAATAACACAGGATATCTGTCCATCCGATTTAAAAAAAAAAAAAAAAAAAAAAAAAAAAAAAAGCTGTGGAATGGAACAAGATAGTGTTTCCTCTGGCTTAAAGGGAATACTCATTGAGAATCCTAAAATAAGCATATTATTACCTGTACTGAAAGCTGAGAATATAATAAACATGAATATAGTACTTTTGTAGCCTTAATTTCATCTAGAAAGAAAAGAAATTGAATTTTTTCCATTCATTTTGTGCACCCACTTCAAGGCTCTGACTTATGTATTTGCAGACTGATTTGGGTGATGTTACAAGTTGAACAAAGCTCCATGAATGTCGTGCATTGCCTTGGACCCAGGGCCATCAGGAATGGGAGAAGCAGCAGCACTACACCTCCTCACCACATAATTGTTCAGTTTGCATCACGCACACATCGGGACGATGTGTGGGCAGATTCAAAAAAACTCTGAGGCCCTTAAACAGAAGAAAATAAAGATTACGGAGGACTTGACACAATACGAGAGAGATGCAAGAGCCAAGCTGTGGCCGCTGGTCCGCTGGTGGAGTAGGAAAGGAAAAAGGGGAAACTGGCTGGCTTTAGTGGCCCCATTCACCTTCATTGATGGCAGAAGGATCAGTGTGCAGGATGTTGCTGCTTTAGACGCTTGAACTGTGGTGCTAATGCATGGTTTGGCTTTGATATTTTCTTTTTCTTTTTATTATATAAAATGTCTGAGGATATCTTTATGCAGAGACAATTAGTTTTTGTAAAGTTAAATGTATTAATGAATTTTGTGTAGTGCAGGTTAATTGAGACAATGTTCTCTGTTTGGTTTTAGAGGAATTTCTTTTTCTATTTTAAATTTTTGTTTGTTCTGATTCAATTATTGCTAGTTTGGGTCTTTTTTGGATCTTCTCAGGATTATACCTGCATATTTCAGTATGGGGTGCATTAATGTTCTTTGCTCAGTAGTACCGGGTTGTTTGATGCAGCAAAGTTCAGCCTCCACCGTCTGTCACCTCCTGTTCTCATCTTCTTGTATCAGCGTCCTATGTCCTGCCCTTCCTTAATTCTGATCGGCTGCTTAGAAAGGTCTGACATTGACGAGCGCAGCTGTACAGTAGTCTGACAAGTTGATCTTTATTCAGCCCTGAGCACCACGACAAAAAGCGGCCACCGCTCAAAGCGTTTCAGCACTGTAAACACTAGACTACATAGAGAATGAATAGAAAATACTTGCCCACAGTAGAAAAAATGAGTTTGATGGACACGCCCCTAATACTTTTTCTGCAGTGTTTGGCTTCCGGGTTGCTGAGGTGCGTGGCCCTATGGTGTGACCATGCTCGTAACTCAGTGGACACATCTTAATGGGGCAGTACATGAAAAGCACCAGATTAGTATATAAATATTAATTAATATATTTGTATATTTATATATTTAAATATATAATAATTAAAAAATTTCCTGCATCCACATCGTGATTCGACTCACCACCAGAATCTAATCATCTGTTCCCCGTGCCATTGCACCCCTTTCCTGAAAATTTCATCCAAATCCATTCATCTATCTATAAATGCAGTATATTGCTGTCTGTGTGTTTGTGTGTATGTCTGTCTGTTCCACGCATATCTCTTGAACCGTTCTTCAGACTGACCTCTGATTTTATAAGTGCTTTGCTGAGGTTACGATGGTGTGCATCCCCGAGTATGGAGTCGCTCAGTCAAAATATGTAATTTTTATCAATAAAAGTTTAGCCACCACTCTGTCTCTTTATGCCCTTCGTGTGTGCGGGGTGTGGGATTGATTCCATGCTGATTGGATAATACACGACGTCATGACCATGCTGATTGGACAATCCGCGGAATGATGACCAGTCAGTCACCACAGCATTTGCAAACAAAAAAGGAAGTGAAAAGTGACAAATTTGACAAGAGAGAATGGTGAAGATGTAACGCTTAAAAAATTTTACTGTAATGTTGCCGTGATTGCGTACGTCGAAAGGATAATTCGGGAAATGCCAGCCACTGCTTTGTCTCATGCCCAGGCTTCTAGAAGTGTGGGCAGGGTTTTGGATTAACCACAGGCATCAGTAACCACAGCGCTCCGTGAGCAAACCAGACTAGAAAAGGAGAATACTGAAGATTTAATGCTTAAAAAAATTATACCATAAAGTGGCTGTGATTACGTAGGTCTGATGGATAATTCGACATGGAGAACACGAGGTATACAGGGGGGACCCGTGGTGCCACAGAGGACATCACTAGCACATGTGTAAAGCAGCTGCTGAGACTCCCATTAACTGGGCAAGCTGGGCGATCCACCAATTCAGCTGCTGCTTCTCCAACACTGATGTCCGTCCAGGCGCTCCACGATTGTTTGCGGGTAGGCATGCCCAGCCTTGCCCAGTCAGTGGTAGATGGCAGTTCGGACTGCTTGCTTCATTGTGGAGCGGAATGACCAGATCAACTGCATATCATATGCGGACACATATGCATGCTTTGACTAAATGACAACAAGATGCAAAAATGCCCAAATAACGAAATAAATCATTTTTATCTAAATATTTACAGACAAATGGGCGGTGTGGTGGTGCAGTGGTTAGCACTGTGGCAGCACAGCAACTCACCCTTGGCCATGGGATCCCGGGTTCGATCCCAGCCCCTGACCAACAGTGATCTGTGTGGAGTTTGCATGTTCTCCCCGTGTCTGCGTGGGTTTACTCCGGGATTTCTCCGGTTTCCTCCCATAGACCAAAAACATACAGGTTAGGTTAATTGGAGACTCTAAAGTGGCCCTAGGTGTGAATGTGTGTGTGAATGGTGAAGGGATAGTGCTGTACCATGGCTTCTTCATCCATCCAGGTGGATGCCCTGAATTTCCCCCTCTGGGGATCAATAAAGTACACAAAATCAAATGGGCAACACTGATGCAACAGTTGCAGCTAAACGGGTCATTCTGCGCTCTCTCTCTCTCTCTCTCTCTCTCTCTTTTTCTTTTGAGATGTGACACACTTGGGGCCGTGATATTGGTGTTCTTGCATTTTTGAATTGTACAATAAAGCCTTTTTTTAAAAGTCAAGTCTGTCTGTCTGTCTGTCTGTCTGTCTGTCTCTCTCTCTGGTTAAGGGATTGCTGCTGTACCGTGGATGCCCTGAATTTCCCTCTGGGGCTCAATAAAGTATACAAATACAACAAAAAAAACCAAATAATGTTCGGTGTTTTGTACTTATAATATTGCTAAAATATAAAAGGATGCACTACAATGGATCTCAAATATTTGTAAACTTGTCCTGTTAACCCCTTGCACTCCGGTCAATTTTCCTAAAAACACCAAAAAATAATGTGCCCAAAGTAAATCAAAAGCTGTTCTTCAACCCTTTGCAGCATCTTCATGGGGTTGGTCTCATTTAAAAGAAAACACTTTGAATTTTTTGGCAAAAAAAACCATAATCTCTCTACGTGCTCCGGCCACTGAGTTACAAACATACTGAAGTTGAAGAAAATAAATTTGGCCTGGGTGTTTTTTTTGGATACAAATGCTTGCAAATAACACACAGCTGTCCGATCCGGCTGGAAAATGCAACAGAAATGTAGAACCAAGTGTTATCAAGCTGAGATCCAAATTTGTTAACAATACCACAAAAAATGAATATATTACACAGCTTTTTTCTCAGGTTGTTCCCAGGCGTTTTTGAACTGTGGCACAGTTTGGCACAGTTTGGAAAAACGTCTAGAACTTTTGAATGCTTCAACATAGAAGTTTCATCTTGGGCTCTAATGAAAGGTGACACTCAGGGCTATCTTGTTAGCTATCCAGAAACACTGTCAGTAGTAATGACACAGAGAAAATGAAGTTTCAATTCTAAACACGCTTTACTGAACAAAAATGTCAATATACAAAACATACTATTTACAAACAACAAATTCAATTCAATTCAACTTTATTTATATAGCGCCATTTCACAACAACAGTCATCTCATAGCACTACCAACTGTAGGGGGAACCCCCACAGTTGCAGAAAGACCCCAGCAATCAGGCGATCCCCTGTGAGCAAGCACTTGGTGACGGGATATTTTACAAGTTGACAGCAATACCCTCTCAATCAAAAATAATTTTCTAATCCTACTCATCATCAAACTGATTCCTAGAAAATGTGTCAAGATTTTGCTGAGGCGGTCATGCATATCCGTGCCTCTCTTCTACTCATTGGCCTCTTCTGCTGCTGGGCTGCTGAGGTGAAGGGCCCAGCTGATCAGGAGAAACTTTGTCCTGGTCATTACACTCTTGGGGAAAGGAAAGCTGTACAGGTGTCCCCCTCGCCAGTAATCACTGAAGGATTTGCACTTGACTATACCCATGTAAATAATCAGGCCAGAAAATGAGAGCAGGTCGGAGCGTGTGAAGTCAATCCAGGGGCTGGTGGGTTTGTTGTAGTGTGCAGAGCCATGTAGGTTGGTGTTCTCAACAATGTGGTCTAGCACAGATGGAGTGAAAAATAACTCAAACAACTGAACGGGGGTGTATGAAGCTGTTGTAATTAGCTGAGGTCCAGGTGGATTTTTGGGACGAAAAATGGGCTGTGGTGGAATGATGTCAGGGGTGTCGGAATCATGCCACCTCTCCTCAGCTGATGAAGGGCCGGCCGATGTCCCAGGCTGAGGGCTGCCATCACCACTCTCGCCTCCTCTTCCTCTCCTGCTACCTCCTCTTCCTCTTCCTCTTCCTCTCCCTCTTCCTCTCCTTCCTCTTCCTCTCCCCAGTGGTGTCCCTCTTTTTGGGGTAGGGGTTTCCTCTTCTGACGAGCTCTTCATCTGAAGTTTGTCTATTATGTGAAAATAGTCATTTACAAAGTTCAATTTTTATTTTTCACTATTCTCCTATTTTCCCAGAGTTCACATACACAGCACAGTTCCTGTTTTTTTTTTTTTTTTTTATAAGAAAAAATAGCCTACAGTGCAATAAAAATTATACTAAAACATTATTACATTTCTAGAGGGTAACAAACAACCCACTGGGAGGAGACCCCGGGGCAGACCCAGGACTCGGTGGAGAGACTATGTCTCCCAGCTGGTCTGGGAACGCCTTGTGGAGAGCTGGAGCAGGTGGCTGGGGAGAGGGAAGTCTGGGCTTCTCTGCTTGAACTGCTGCCTCCGCGACCCGGACCTCCGGAAAAGCGGTAGAAGATGGATGGATGGATGGATGGATAACAAACAACCCCCCCACACACACACATAAAAACATGCCACGTAAAAAATGTGTGGCCTTTTTTACAAGAAAAAATAGCCTACCTAAAATATCTATCTGCAATGCAGAGGATAACACCCCCCCCCCCCCCGCCCCGCTACAGAGGAACTCTGCACACCAAAAAACTTGTGGCCATGACGCACCGTTGGAATTACCGATCGGTCAAAAGTGATTTTTATTACTATTTTCATCGAGAAAGAATAATTTAGCTTATAACACTTACCTGTCCACAACAGCAGTAAGTTCCTCATTGTCAGACGAATATGAAGCTGGTCCGGTTGTAACGGACTCGTGCTTCTGGTCACCCGACCCGGTCCAAACATCTCCGCTTCCACGCTTGCGGTTTTGGCGAACCATTTTTCCAAACAAGACTGACTGATGCTACCGTTCCGCACAGGTCTCAATGTCAGTCACCCAGCGGCTTAGGCAAAAGAGATTTTATGCAGGGAGACGCATGTCAGCTGTCAAACTTCTCTGCTTCAATTGGCTCATATTCGCAGCCGTTGGTAGGCAGGTCCTGCTTGCTAGGTTTTCAGTCATTGGTTCTTCAAGGTTTCAGAAACCCAATTCAAGGCTCTTATTAGTCGAATGAGAGGTCAATCAGATGAACTAATCTGTTCGTGGCTGTCTGCAGCTTTTATTTTCAGTGCGCGCTTGGACGCCATACACCACCTACATCACCACCTACATCACCATCTACATCACCATCATCAGCATCTCCATCGTGTGTCCGAGAGCGCCCGCGCCCTCTTGCGCTCTAGGACACAGAGACTTGCCCGCCTGCGGTACAACGGAGTGCAAGAGGTTTTAAGTACTGCATGAGTTTTTTGATGATACACTATGAACTACACACATAAACTAAAACAATTATAATGATGACTGAACAACTCCCATTCCCCAAAGTGTAAGATGCACTTTTATGAATATAAGTCATAAAAGATCATACAAATAAGTGATCTGACAAAAAAATAAACAGGTGGTTCTTAAACAGTGGCTAATATTGGATGTCCCATTCATTTTCAGTTATTCTATAATTAATATTCACATAATCAAACTAGAAAAGCACTCACAGAGCGCATACCTCCGCCAAGGCTCCTTCCGTTTCTCATGGATCACCTCCAAAATGTAATGGGCTTGTGTGTAGGCCTATCGCCACTTGTGTTGAAAATTGCATCCAAGTCTGTCCATTAGTTTTGGAGTTTTGTGGCTGACACACTGTGAGAAGAGCCTTGGCTGAGGTATGCATTCCCAGATCATCACCAAAATGTAATGGGTTCCTCTGTAGGCCAAGAACCACCTCTGGTGAAAATTTCATCCAAATGCATCCAGTAGTTCTTGTGTCATCCTGCTGCACAAATACAAACAAAGGCCTTGGGGGAGGTATGCACTCTCAGATCATCACCAAAATCTAAAAATCCATCCAGTAGTTTTTGTGTAATCCTGCTGCACAAATACAAACAAAGGCCTTGGTGTAGGTATGCACTCTCAGATCATCACCAAAATCTAATCATCTGTTCCCTGTGCCATTACACACCTTTCCTGAAAATTTCGTCAAAATCCGTTCATAACTTTTTGAGTTATGTTGGTAACAGACAGACTGACAGACAAACAGACAAATGCCAGTAAAAGCATTACCTCCTTGGCGGAGGTAATAAACTCAAGTGTTGCTGTTGTGTCCAACTCCTCCATCTCCAAACTCCCAGGCTGCGGGCGTTGCAATTCATCGCACAACCGCGTACAACCTACAGGCCAATGGGTTATGCGAGCGTTTTCATATATCACTGAAAGCAGCACTCAGGGGTTCACTGACGGATGCAAATTGGGTAGACAGGTTGCCGTGGGTTTTATTGGGGTTGCGCTCCGCGCCAAAAGAGGATTTGGAAGCTTCCCCGGCAGAGAGCTTGTTTTTGCACAGCCCCTATGGCTGCCCGGGGAATTTCTGCCAAATAATCCCGCGCTGGACAGCTGCCCGTCTCAGCTTTTGCAGCGTAGCACAAACACAGGCACGCTGCCGGGCCCGGCCCACCACTGTTTTCCATGTGCTTTTGTGCCTAAAACTTTGAATAACGCGGAGTTCGTGTTTGTCAGACACGACGACCAGCGCCCTCCATTGCGCCTGCACACATGTTGAAAATGGCCCTATCTCACAATGTTAAAGAATCCTTTAAAAAATTCTTGGATCCAGACGGTGATCCGGATCATCCCCAAAATTTAATCAGTTCTTCCTTGTACCATTTCCAACAATGCCTGAAAGTTTCATGGAAATCCGTCCAAAACTTTTTGAGTTATCTTGCTAACCAACAAACAGACAAACCCCGGCAAAAACATAACCTCCTGGCCTGCAGCCTGGCGGAGGTAATAAATTTCAGTTCAGTCCCTTTCATATTTGTCAAAGTCTAACGTGTGATTGCCTTCATATAGGCTACACCTCTGTATTCCACTTTCAAGCATAGCCTACATTTCGGCCTGTAAAACCTGGTTGGGCTCCCGGTTTCATACAGAAATATTTGCTTTCTACAGGCATGCACTAGTAACTTTTTGAGTTACGTTGCTAACAGACAGACCAACCAACGCCACTAAAAACATTTCCTCCGTCCTCTGTTGGCAGAGATAATAAACACTTGAAACACACTTCTCACAAAAAGTTAGGGATATTTGGCTTTCGGGTGAAATTTCAGGATGCACCTAAAATGCACTATAACCTTTACAGGTGAACTTAATTTGACCTCCTCTAACCTTTTGAATGCACATTTCCAACTGTTCAATGATTCAGTGCTTTTTGCATAACTTGCTGTTCTCTAACAAGGTGCTTAACGGCAAAATTCGCAACAGGAGTTTGATCCATAAATTGACCCAATAAATGTTCTGGTTCATTTACAATTGGTATGTAAGCAGTCCTCTTCATCATGCTGTTCACATTTTGACATCATGAGACCAAGACGACACCTCACAGTTGACCAACAGTACCTCGCCATTGCAAGGCTTCAAACAGGATGTTGTCAGAGGAAAGTGGCCACTGAGCTTAGAGTGTCAGGGAATGTCATCAGCAGGATGCAACTGAGATACAGAGAGACTGGAAGAGTCACAGAAAGGCAGAGATGTGGAGTCCTTTGGCCACATCGAGTGCTGATGACCCCTTCGTTGTGAACAGTGCCCTGTGGAACCGGATGATGAATGCCACTCAACTCCAGGCACATTTAAGGGAGGTGAGAGGCACCCAAGTGTTATGTCAGACCATTTAAAACATTTACATCAACGTGGTCTGTGTGCTAGACGACCTGCAAGGGTACTTGACCACACCACTAGGCACAGCCGTCATCGTTTACATGGGCCAAGGAGCATTTGCGCTGGACAAGGGACCAGTGGGCTTCAGTGCTGTTTTCTGATGAAAGTTGATTCACGTTGAGCAGAAATGATGGTCACCAACAATGTTGGAGACGTCAAGGAGAGCGCTATGTATCAGCCACTGTTGTCACCATGTTACAGTCTGGGCAGGTGTGTCTAATCAATCCAGAACTGCCCTACACCTTGTGAATGGTACAGTGACAAGCCAATACTACCTGAATAGCATCATTAATCCAGTCATTGTGCCCTTACATGAACAACACAGGCCTAATTTAATTTTCATGGCCGACAGTGCGCCAGCTCATCAAGGTCACATCATTTGGGAATGGCTGCTGAAGGCTGGGGTACCTCAAATGGAGTGGCCCGGACTTTCTCCAGACCTGAATCCCATAGAAAACCTATAGGATCAGTTGAGTCGCCGTGTAGAGGCTCGTAACCCTGCACTCCACAACCTCAATGACCTGAGGGCCGCCCTTCAAGAAGAGTGGAATGCCATGTCTCAGCAGACAACAAGTCAACTTGTGAACAACATGAGACGTCGTTGTCAAGCTATAATTGATGCTCAAGGGCACATGACATGTTAAGATATTGACATTTTTTGTTGTGATATGGCTTTTGTTTCAATAAATTGTTTGAGATGAGGAAATCACCATTGCATGGTTCTACTTAAATGTCCTATTTTCATGATATATCACTGTAGCATGAACTTTTTACATTTTCCATAAATTTCACCCGAAAGATAAATATCCCTAACTTTTTGTGAGTAGTGTATATCACTCTTTGTGTATTGAAACTATACACTGAGTTGCCTTTTTTGAATTGAATTACTGAAATAGACATGTCAGGTCAGGTATTGGTTTGCTTGCTACAGGATAACCATGAAAACCGGTACTACCTGTCTCATCGGTCGGGCCGTCAGCGACTCAACCAGCAACCCCACCCTTCCGAGGGCATGGACGGTGAAACTGGGCGGCCTGGCAGAACTAAAAACAATATCTGTCATCGGTCTGTGGTGGACGACTCACAGTTACACGGAGTGAGACTGGACATCCTGGCAGATTAGCACATCTGTTGCAAGGTCTGTGGTGGACTTTTGCCAGTTGGTGCATCGTGACATGCACTACACCAAGAGCAGAGATAAACAAACTTATCATCTGGTTAGTCAGTGCAACAGATACTGGAGTCAGTTTGTCTTGGCCTGTCCTTGCCACTGATAATGCCTCTATCTGCCAAGAATGTGCCACTAGTCCAGCAAAAGCTAGCGGTACTCAAATACTTTGCGGGCAGTTTCATGAGATGGTCAGTCAGAAAACAACTCATACCGGCTTGGACGTTGCCCGGGTTAACGAGGTCAGGAGTTCCTGGCAGCGGAGGGCGAAGGACAGAGCTGCGTGGAGGAATCTGATCAGATCTAAATGATCTACTATCTACTATGATGATGATGGTACTGAAATAAATCAACTTTTTGATGACATTGTAATTTATTGAGATGTACCTGTTTAGTACATAAAATTCTTCACGTGATACACATCAAACAAATACCTGAGTAGTGTAATGTTTGCAGTCATAAATTGCTATAAATTTCTCAATAAATACATTTGTATTTATGTAGTTGTTCTTATAGTACCTTTTTTTAATATTAAGACCAAAACTGTGAACATCTGTGCTGTAAGCTAAATTGGCATCATACAGGAAAAAACAATGATTTCTGACAGGTTTTTAATAAAGAAATACTGTACATCCACATATGTACATCCACATATACACATATGTATATGTGTATATATACACATGTACTGTACATCCATATATACATCCACATATGTAACTGTTTGTTACATATGTGGAGCATTGTTCTGAGCAGAATTGATTTCTTTTTTATATACAAGATCACAAAACATTTTTCTTTAATTTTTCAAATGTTAAGGATGTTTGAGTCAGAACTTAAGTGTTTTGGGTGCAGAAATGACCAATTATTTTCGCCAAGGTCTGTATAAAGTTATTCTGTTAACTTTTCATTAACATCTAATTGCCCTATTGACAGAAGAAAGCAACTTTGTGAATCCATTTAGAAAAATAGAAAATACAGTGATTCTAAGGTTAATTCTTCCAAGTTTAAAATGTTAGCCTTTCCATGCTTTGGCCAATCAAATTAAGCAATGTAAGATGCCAAAATACTTTTCTTTTTCCAAACTGTCAGGAATATTTTGTAATATTGGCATGGTTTGAATAGTTGAAATAATAAGGCGTTCCTGTCATAATATATTCTCTTTTCTGTTGCCCAGGTTGTCGGTCATTTGGAGAGGGAGGTACTCCAGAGGATGAACTATCGGTGAGTTACTGTATAAAATGACTGGTATGAAGAAAGTCTGTTTTTATTCAAAGCATCACTTTTTGTTCTGGATTGCCCCCTCCAGTTACTTTTAAATGGCAGCCAATGCATAGCTAGAAACTGAAGTTTGTGTTTGGGACCTGCCGTATCCCCACCAGGTGCTGATGGCAGCTTTTATTCTGTTATTTTTAGCAGTTGCTCTTTGAGACTTACAGGTGTTTACTCAGTGTCAGCCAGATCTTGAGGTGACGCTGGGTGCTGGCCAGGAAACTGATAAAATCTAACTTGGTAGCTGTCAGTCTTGTTGACATTGAAGTTGATATGTCATTGCCCCAGGGTTTTTTTTTTTTTTAAGCTGGCAAATTGAAATGCTTTATTCACTTATTCTTCAATCTTAAACATTTCTTGACAGATATGAGCACATCTGTTTGCTATCAAACATCATCATCAATTAAGATAAGATGAATTTTATTATATTTTTTGAATGAGCACAGTGTTGTTGCAATCTTCAGTAATAATAACTGTACTGGTTATGAGCGTTCCTTATTTGTGTAAAGTAGTAGTCTTATGTGCGGTCTCTCTGAGCAGTGCAGATTGTAAAGTCTGACAGCAGCAGGTAGGAAGGTCCTGCAAAACCTCTTCCTCTTGCACTTTGGATGGAGCAGCCTGCTGCTACACAGCCTTCTCAGTGCACTCAGCTTGTCCCGCATGGGGTGGGACCCAGTCTTCAGCAGATATGACAACTTAGCCACCATCTTCTCTCATATCACCTCCACTGGATCGAGGCGGCACCCCAGAACAGAGCTTGCCTTCTTAATCTGCCTGTTTAATCTCTTCCTGTTGGCAACTGTGATGCTGCTGCCCCAGCAGACCATTTCATACAGGATTGGTGATGCCAACACAGGGTCGTAGAAGGTCTTCAGGAGTGCCCCTGCACTCCAAAAGACCTATTATTGCATACATTTTGAAGAAATTGCATAAATCATCTTTAAAAACTTACTCTATTCTTTTAGGCCAGGGATTGGCAACCTGCGGCTCTGGAGCCACATGCAGCCCTTCAGCCCCGCTGCTGTGGCTCCCAACAGTTACAGTATATCTCAAAACACATGGAAACTAATGAAGTTCGTTTTAATTACTTTATTTTTCAAATTATTGTTTATTGGATACATTTCTCTATGGAAACACAAACGTCGTAAATGTAAAATATACATTTTTTAAATTATTTATTATGTTGTCAACCATGCGTCACATCCAACAGCGGTTCACACACACGAAGAGCTTCTGAGCCTCTCTGTGCAGCGCATGTGGAGAGCATAGAGAGCAGCAGCTTCCTGCTTTTCCTCCCCACCCTCGGTAAGACATGAACAGATCCAGAAAATGTAAAATCACAGAGGAAAATGGAGAGTTTAATTCTGTGTGGACAGATTAATTTGCCTTCATGTACAGTGAATATAAAAAGTCTACATACTGTACCCCTGTTCAAATGCCAGGTTTTTGTGATGTAAAAAATGAGACCAAGATAAATCATTTTAAAACTTTTTTCCACTATTAATGTGACCTATAACCTATACAACCCAATTGAAAAACAAACTGAAATCTTTTAAGGGGAAAAATAAAAATCTTGCAATAATCTGGTTGCGTAAATATGCACACCCTGTTATAACGGGGATGTGGCTGTGTTCAGAATTAACCAAACACATTCAAACGCATGTTAAATGGGAGTCAGCACACACCTGCCACCATTTAAAGTGCATCTGATTAACCCCAAATAAAGTTCATCTGTTCTCGTAGGCTTTTCCTGACATTTTTGTAGTCACATCTTACAGCACAAGCCATGATCCACAGAGAGCATGAGAGGAATCTCATTGTTCCAAGGTATCAGTCAGAAGAAGGGTACAAAAGAATTTCCAAGGCATTAAATATACCATGGAACACAGTGAAGACAGTCATCATCAAGTGGAGAAAATATGGCACAATAGTGTCATTACCAAGAACTGGACGACCCTCCAAAATTGATGAAAAGACGAGAATAAAACTGGTCAGGGAGGCTGCCAAGAGGCCAGCAGCAGCATTAAAGGAGCTGCAGGAATTTCTGGCAAGTACTGGCTGTTTAGTACATGTGACAACAATCTCCCGTTTAGGGTGTGAAGATGGAACCCTTATCTTATGAAGAAAAACATCCAAGCCCAGCTACATTTTGCAAAAACACATTTGAAATGTTCCAAACGCATGTGGGAAAATGTGTTATGGTCCGATGAAGCCAAGGTTGAACTTTTTGGCCATAATTCAAAAAGGTATATTTGGCGCAAACACAACACTGCTCATCACCAAAAGAACACCATACTTACAGTGAAGCATGGTGGTGGAACCATCATGCTTTGGGGCTGGTTTTCTTCAGCTGGAACTGGGGCCTTAGTTAAGGTGGAGGAAATTATGAACAGTTCCAGATAAGATAAGATAAGCCTTTATTAGTCCCACAATGGGGAAATTCCAGGATTGCAACAGCACAAAGATAGCAACACTCAGAGCAATAATTAAGAAGATAAGAAAAATAAAAATAAGAGCAGTGAATATACATACGTACACATAAATATATATACACAGTGTGGAGCATTGTAGCAAGATGGAATAAACAACATAACTGTCTACTTAGTTATCCTACATAGTATGAATATGTACCCATACATATTGTCACTTTCTGTAGCGACTGATATTGTCCTAGTTGTATACTGGAGGGGACCATTTGTGTAAGTCTGTTGCGTCTTTTGCATTCATTACTATTAGGTCGTCACGTTTTTTTGCTATCTCTGTGAGCAGCCCTGCTTAGGTTATACAGTCTGACAGCCGTAGGTAGGAAGGACCTGCGAAACCTCTCGGTCGCGCACCTAGGATGATGTAGTCTACTGCTAAATGAGCTCCTCAGTGCGTTCACTATGTCCTGCATAGGGTGGGACTCGGACTCCAGCAGAGATGACAGTTTAGCCACCATCCTTCTCTCTCATATCTCCTCCACTGGGTCAAGGCATTGCCCCAGGACAGATCTAGCTTTCTTGATCAGTTTGTTCAGTCTCTTCCTATCGGCTGCTATAATGCCTCTGACTACTCAGAGTTGGGACCAGGAAGCAGAGTCGCAGTCTTACACGCCTCTCTGCAGCTCCTCTTCATCCGCCACCCCTCAGCTTAGCCCCTGTCTTCCCCATCAGAGAATCGTTGTCTGCTCCCTCCAAAGTAAATAAAAATATAATGTATAAGCATCCCAAAGTGATAAAGCAAAATATTGGTAAAACTCAAATTAAACATAAAGCCTCTAAATTGAATGATTTGGCCTCTGTTCCTCCTCATAATTTAAAAATTAAATGTGGTTTATTAAATATTAGGTCTCTAACTCCCAAGTCTCTGTTAGTCCATGATCTGTTAATTGATCATCAGATTGATTTAATTTCCCTTACAGAGACTTGGTTAGGGCAAGAGGATTATGTTGGTTTGAATGAATCAACTCCCTCTGGTTATTTAAACTGTCAAAATCCCAGAAGTTCTGGTCGTGGAGGAGGAGTAGCAACAATTTACCATTCCAAATTACTAGTTAATGTAAAGCAAAAAACATGTTATAATTCCTTTGAGGGCCTGGTCCTCAGTGTTGGGCACTTTAGCAATTCCAGGTTAAACCCAATTTTATTTGCCATAGTTTATCGTCCCCCATCAACCTATTCAGAATTTTTATCCGAATTTCCTGATTTCTTAGCTGATTTAGTGCTGAAATCTGATAGAATAATTATAGTAGGGGACTTTAATATACATGTGGATGTAGATAGTGACTGCCTTAATGTGGCTTTTAATTCAATATTAGACTCGATTGGGTTTTCTCAGAAAGTAGGAAATTCTACTCATTACCTCCACCATACATTGGACCTTGTTCTGACATATGGCATAGAAATAGAAAATCTGGTAGTGTCTCCTCATAACCCTGTACTGTCAGACCATTGTCTGTTAACCTTTGATTTTACTATTTCTGACTATTTGGCTCCTAAAGAAAAATATTATCACAGTAGATGCCTCTCAGATGATGCTGTTTCCAAATTTATGCAGATTGTTTCCTCTATGCCATGTGTCAACACAACGGAAATAAGCTATAGACAGCTTGCTCCTTCTGTAATTGATAACATGGTGGATAGTGTTTCAGCTTCTCTACATCAGGCTCTAGACTTGGTGGCCCCCTTAAAAAAGAAAAAGTCTAATCAGAGATTTTTAACTCCTTGGTTCAACACAGAAACTCGTAGCTTAAAACAGAAGACTCGTCAATTAGAAAGAAAATGGCGCTCTACTAATTTAGATGAAATCTATTTAGCTTGGAGAAATCATCTTTTAATTTATAAAAAATCTCTTAGAAAAGCTAGAACGAGTTATTACTCTGCATTAATAGAAGAGAACAAGAATAATCCCAGATTTCTTTTCAGTACTGTAGCCAGGTTGACAAAGAGTCAGGACTCTGTCAATCCTAGCATCCCCTTAGAGCTTACTAGTCAGGACTTTATGAACTTTTTCAATAATAAAATTTCATCCATCAGAGATAAAATCAATCAGATTCTTCCCACAGTTAACTTAAATACTGTAACTACTACAACTCCTTCTATTGATGTCTGTCTTGATGAGTTTACTCCAATCGACCTTTGTGAGTTAGACAAAATAGTTTCCTCATCCAAACCTTCAACTTGTCTTTTAGACCCTATTCCTACCAGGTTATTTAAAGAAGTCTTCCCACTTATTGGTAGCTTTATTCTTCATATAATCAATTCTTCATTAACTTTAGGCCATGTACCGCAGGCTTTTAAAACGGCTGTAATTAAACCCTTACTCAAAAAGCCAACGCTAGATCCAGGAGCTTTAGCTAACTATAGACCAATCTCTAATCTCCCTTTCATTTCAAAAATCTTAGAAAGAGTTGTTGCTATGCAATTATTTGACCACCTGCAGGGAAATGGTTTATTTGAGGAGTTTCAATCTGGGTTTAGAATCCATCATAGCACTGAAACAGCCTTAGCGAAGGTCACTAACGACCTCCTCATTGCATCTGATAATGGACTAGTTTCTGTACTTGTCCTTTTAGATCTTAGTGCAGCTTTTGATACTATTGATCATAATATTCTACTTGATAGATTAGAACACTATGGACTTAATGGAACTTCGTTGCAGTGGTTTAGATCTTATTTATCTGATAGGTTCCAGTTTGTTCATGTAAATGATGAGTTTTCTCTCAGCTCAAAGCTTAGTCATGGAGTTCCACAGGGATCTGTGCTTGGCCCTACTCTTTTTAGTTTATATATGCTTCCGTTAGGCAACATTATTAGAAAGCACTGTATACATTTTCACTGTTATGCAGATGACACACAATTATACCTGTCAATGAAGCCAGATGATACTAATCAATTAGCCAAGTTAGAAGCCTGTCTTAAGGAAATCAAAGTTTGGATGACTTGTAATTTCCTGCTATTAAATTCAGATAAGACTGAAGTCATTCTTGTTGGTCCAAAAAACCTTAGAAATTCCTTTCCAAATCAAACTTTCAGTTTGGATGCAGTTACTCTTTCTCTTAATAGCTCTGTGAGGAACCTTGGAGTTGTTTTTGATCAGGATTTGTCCTTCAATTCACATATTAAATTTGTTTCTAAGACTGCCTTCTATCATTTGCGTAATATTGCCAAGATTAGGAGCATCTTGTCTCAGAGTGATGCTGAGAAGCTGATCCACGCTTTTGTTAGCTCGAGATTAGATTATTGTAATTCTTTATTATCAGGTTGTCCTAAAACATCTTTAAAAAGTCTTCAGCTGATCCAAAATGCTGCAGCAAGAGTTTTAACAGGTACTAGAAAGAGAGATCATATCTCTCCGGTTCTGGCCTCCCTTCATTGGCTTCCCATAGAGTTTAGAATTAAGTTTAAAATCCTTCTTCTTACTTACAAAGCTCTAAACAATCAGGCTCCTTTTTATTTAAAAGATCTGATACTACCGTATCATCCTAACAGAGCACTACGCTCCCAAAATGCAGGTTTACTTGTAATACCTAGAATCTCCAAAAGTACAATGGGAGGCAGAGCCTTCAGTTATCAAGCTCCTCTCCTTTGGAACCAGCTGCCAATCTGGATTCGGGAGTCAGACTCGATCTCTGTTTTTAAGAATAGGGCTAAAACCTACCTTTTTGATATAGCCTACAATTAGGGAGGGATCATGTGTTTTCTGAACCCTCCCTTAGTTATGCTGCTAATAGGTTTAGTCAGCCGGGGGACCTCCAGTAATGCACTGGGCCTCACTCCTTTCCTCACTCTCTATGAAATATTTTTTTTTTTGCTGGTCATTAACATTTGTTTGTTCTCTCCCATAGATTGAGTCCCCATCGTGCTGTTTGCTCTCTACATGTCTGTTCTTTTCTTCTTCTCTATCCCCTCACCCCCCAGCCAGTCGCAGCAGATGACTGCCCCTCCCTGAGCCTGGTTCTGCTGGAGGTTTCTTCCTGTTAAAAGGGAGTTTTTCCTCTCCACCGTCGCCAAGTGCTTGCTCACAGGGGATCGCCTGATTGCTGGGGTCTTTCTGCAACTGTGGGGGTCCTCCCTACAGTTGATAGTGCTATGAGATGACTGTTGTTGTGAAATGGCGCTATATAAATAAAGTTGAATTGAATTGAATTGAATTGAATTGAATTATAATGCCGTTGCCCCAGCAGACCACTCCAAAAGTGATGGCTGATGCCACCACCGTGTCGTAGAATGTCTTCAGCAGCGCCCCTTGTACACCAAAAGACCTGTTCAGTAGGAACAGCCTGTGCTGTCCCTTCTTGTAGAGTGCGTCGGTATTGTGTGACCAGTCTAGTTTATTGTTCAGATGAACACCCAGGTTCTTGTAGGATGTCACCATCTCAATGTCTGTTCCCTGTATGTTTACTGGTGCTGTGCTGGTGCTGGTGCTTGCCTGCGGCAGTCCACCACCAGCTCCTTAGTTTTCCTCGCGTTGATCTGGAGGCAGTTCCGATGGCACCAGTCCACGAAGTCCTAGATAAGTCCTCTGTACTCAGCTTCATCTCCATTGGAGATGAGGCCGACAATTGCAGAGTCGTCAGAGAACTTCTGTAGATGGCAGTGTGTTGTGTTGTGTGAGAAGTCCGCAGTATAAAGGGTGAACAGGAAGGGAGCCAAGACCGTTCCCTGGGGGGCCCCCGTGCTACCGATGATCGTGTCGGACACACAATCCCGGGTTCTCACAAACTGTGGCCGGTTAGTGAGGTAGTCCAGGATCCATGATGACAGGTGCTGGTCCACCCCTGCGCACAGCAGCTTGTCCTTCAGGGTCATCGGTTGGATGGTGTTGAAAGCACTGGAGAAGTCAAAGAACATGATCCTCACCACATTCCCAGGCTTCTCCAGGTCAGACAGAGAATGGTGAAGGAGGAAGATCACTGCATCCTCCACCCCAATGCCATGCTAGTAGGCGAACTGGAGTGGATCCATCGCTGGTCCCACCAGGGGGCGGATGTGAGCAAGGAGTAATACCAGTCGGTGTTGGCACAAAAACCTCAGACTTCTGCTAGAAAGCTGAAGATGAAGTTCCTCTTCATCTTTCAGCACAACAATGACCCAAAGCACACATCCAAATCAACAAACGAATGGCTTCACCAGAAGAAGATTAAGGTTTTGGAATGGCTCAGCCAGAGTCCAGACCTGAATCCGATCGAACAGCTGTGGGGTGATCTGAAGAGAGCTGTGCACAAGAGATGCCCTCGCAATCTGACAGATTTGGAGCATTTTTTTGCAAAGAAGAGTGGACAAATATTGCCACATCGAGATGTGCCATGCTGATAGACTCCTACCCAAAAAGCCTGAGTGCTGTAATAAAAGCCAAAGCTGCTGCAACGAAGTATTAGTTTTAAGGGTGTGCATATTTATGCAAACAAGTTATTTTAAGTTTTTTATTTTTCCCCTTAAAAGATTTCAGTTTGTTTTACAGTTGGGTTGTACAGGTTATAGGTCACATTAATGGTGGAAAACGTTTTGAAATGATTTATGTTGGTCTCATTTTTTTACATCACAAAAACCTGGCATTTGAACAGGGGTGTGTAGACTTTTTATATCCACTGTATTGTTGTTTTGTGGAGACAGTTTCTCTACAAGAACACAAACAAGGAGAAAAACAGCTGCCTTATTAGTGTCTCGGGGTCCATAAAAATTCTTAAATGTGATTATCTAAAGTCAGTGCCTTAACTGTCCTTAAAAATGAGAAATAGTCCTTGAATTCTTGCTTAATAACCTTAAGATTAGTTGCCTGCGCTATAAATACTGGATTTACAGGCATGACCAAAGTCTGAATTAGTGTCAATTTATTTTCACTATTACAACTCAACACATCCTGAGTTATGTAAAAATAAAAGCCCTATATAGCAATTCAATGTTTAGCCTTGGCGATTTAGGCAGCGTATGCTGACGTTTTAAAAAAAATTGGCGAATAAGCTGTTGTACATCTAATAAGTTAAGGGTAAATTTTATATAAGTTAAGAACACGCTGGTATACGTCTTGGTACAGCGAGGTCATCTAAAAATTTTGTACATGCACAAAATTTTTCAACGTATCCAGCATATGGCTCATATGTCCCACATACACAGGCCATAAGTTATGTGAAAGTTATGCGATCGTTCACACACATTACTTGTAAGTTACTCATAAGTCAAAATACGTTGAGATAATGTCTCGTGTACCCACAGCTTATTTCTAACCTATGAGTAACATGCTTTAAACCTATGTGTAACTTACTGAACGGGTTTCTAACTTATAGCTACTGTATAATGGCATATTGGCAGCGTTGGTTCACAGGAGGAAACTGTCAAGACTCCATGGTGAGCAGATGTCAGTGTCAAACTGGTCTTGTTCTTCTAGTCAAAGTAAAGAGATGTTTCATACCTTGACATGTTTCGACTGTCATCTGATGTTTGTTCTGTGTCACATCAGCTGTTTTATCTTTTTTGTAGGTGTGACCGACCTGACAGATTTGACAGATCTGCCAGATCGTTTACGCCCCCCGCCATGCAATGGTCTTTGGAGGAGAGAATCATCTTGGTTGAACCGAGATGATGGAGCCTTCATGCTCTCGCACACCTAGGATTCATGGATCAGGAGGCGACAGCAGTTTGGCATAACCATGCTATGCATAAGTTAGGATAAGCTATGCACAAGTTATGCATAAATTAGACTATCGTTGGGCGTAAGTTGTGAACGCCTGCAACACGCTAAGCATTCGTTGGTATAAGTTATCTGTGTTATTGAAACATTCTATATAAGTTACTAATACGTTATGTATATGTACAGCTCGTTATGGATAATTTTGGGCATATGCCAGCGTTTTTAGAGAAATTTTGATACATCTGCAAACACTGCCTAAATCGTCATGGTGTGACAGGGCCTTTAAGAATGGTTGTGTCTGTTATGTGCTATTATTGTGAAACGCCGTCAACGGGATATACTTGCCTAAAATAAGACCTACAGCTGACAGTTTTTCCTCACAATTTGTAAATAAAAAAGAATAAGAGAGGAGAGAACATTCTCAGACAGTGATGTTGTGGTGAGCCTTTTATTTTAAGGATGTTTTCAGCTTTTTGTCTGTAGGATAACTGCTAAGTTGTTACCTGTGGGGTTTGGGACAGTGAATTATAAGCACAGACTGTCTATCAGTGCCGCTTATTTTGTTAAAAAAAATTATAACCAATATTTAGCTCAGTAGAAGGTATTTTTTAAACTTTTTTCTACTCTGCTGTAATTATTTCTAATTGACTTAATTTGCACCAAATGATTTTTAAAGTTACATTAAAAGTTAAGAATTCTTTTTTTATTTCAAAATAAATAAAGAAGAATATCAGACAACAATTACACTGGTCAACACCAAATTTATTGTCTGTTTTTTTAGCTGGTTTAGGACAGTTTTGATGTGCTGAATCCAAAAATCACATTGGTTTTGCTCAATCAGATCAACGTTTTGAATTGTGGCCAAATGTTGTTTTATACGTTTTTGTTTACATGTACGGGTATTTTCGCTTTATATGATGCAAAATTCTTTATATCTTGAAATTCTCTGAATTTTGAACAATGATGACGCAACATTCAATTTACATGTACTTACCTTTATATAAAGGTAAGTACATGCACAGTACTAAGTAAGTACAGGTTTTTACTTACTTACTTAGCACCTGATCGAGAGAAACGGATGTCATTTTCGGATTCAGCGGTGCAAAATTGTCTTAAATCAGTTGAAAAAACCCAGGCAACTTACAAAAAAATTATTTTTGTAACCCTGTGACAACCAATCCACTAGTTGTCAAATTGAGAGTCTGGAGACCAGGTGAAGGACACAGATTTATATTATGTTAATACATTTGAATGAGCATTATGAGGAAACATAAAAAGTAGCTTTTTCTAAATAAAACTTTCATCTCTAATTTATTAAAATATCAGGAACTAAAGCTGTGTGACCACTGTTGAAAGTAGGAGATGGATGATATTTTTCAGATTTAAATAATTTATGAATGTGCCAATAATTGAAAACTACACAAAAAATTATGGTCATTCACATTGTTATATTATATTCACAATATTTTTCAGCACAAAACAATTTGTAATATAGTTGTGATACTTTTATTTCATGAATGAAGCTATATATAAAGCTTGACAGTTTTGTTTCCACTGGTGTATGAATTCATAAATCCCACATTATATTCAGAGCTATGTATATATAAAAAAAACTTTATCAGCAGCATAATCTTTATTTTAAAGGTCAAATTGCTGTTGAGGCCCTCGGCCACTTCTATTTTAGTCGGAGACGAGGAAAATGGCTGTTCTGTTGGCAAAGGTTGCAGGCCCCTGTTTTAGGCTGTCTCAGACTTTTTCCTGATATCATTAGTGGGTGAGGTTCACTATCTGTTCCAGGTTGTGGAGATACTTTTACTATACTCAATTAACATACTCTGGTGAATGGTTGAGGTTTTGGGAGTGTCCTTCATAATGAATTTTGGACCATTTGAGACCTCCCTAGTGATAAAGTGAGAAATGTTTGTACATAATTGTTAATATGAATAATTTACCCTGACAGCTAGTTGTTGTTCATGCCAACACACTCTTTAGATATCACATTATCGATGTCTGTCCCCTGCCTGTGATTGCAAAGTAAATATAAAATAACAATATAAGAGGAAAAAAGCAATCTGCAGAAATCTCTGATAAATATTACCTTACATAAAACTGAAATTGACATAAAACTTGCCTATGCTGACACACACACACACACACACACACCCACACACACACACACACACACACACACACACACACAGATGTGGACAAAATTGTTGGTACCCCTCTGTTAATGAAAGAAAACCCCACAATGGTCACAGAAATAAGATAAGATAAGATAAGCCTTTATTAGTCCCACAAAGGGGAAATTCCAGGATTGCAACAGCACAGGGATAGCAACACTCAGAGCAACAATCAGAAGGCAAGAAAAAAAACAAGCAAGCAAGAGCAGCTAATATACATATGTACATATTACTATAAAATATATATATACACACACACACACAGACACACAGTGCAGAGCATTGTAGCTGGATGGAATAAATATATGAATATATGAACACAGTGCAGAGCATTGTAGCTAGATGGAATAAATATGTAAATATATAAACACCCACAGTACGGAGCATTGCAGCTAGGTGGAATAAATATGCAAGTATATAAACACACAGTGCGGAGCAATGTAGCTAGATGGAATAATATGTAGATATATAAAAACACAGTGCGGAGCATTGTAGCTAGATGGAATAAATATATAGATATATAAATATAAACACACCCAGTGCTGAGCATTGTAGCTAGATGGAATAAATATATAGATATATAAATATAAACACACCCAGTGCAGAGCATTGTAGCTAGATGGAATAAATATGTAAATATATAAACACACACAGTGCAGAGCATTGTTGCTAGGTGGGATGAAACAGCATAACCGTCTATTTAGTTATCCTACATGGTATGATTATGTGCCCATACATATTCTCACCCTCCATAGCGACCGGTATGTTCCTAGTTGTATGCCGGAGAGGACCATTGTGTAAGTCTATTGCATCTTTTGCATTCAAAAAACTATTAGTTTGTTACGTCTTTTTGCTATCTCTGCGAGCAGCCCTGCTTAGGTTGTACAGTCTGACAGCCGTTGGTAGGAAGGACCTACGAAACCTCTCGGTTGTGCACCTGGGATGATGTAGTCTGCTGCTAAATGAGCTCCTCAGTGCATCCAGTATGTCCTGCATAGGGTGGAACTCGGACTCCAGCAGAGATGACAGTTTAGCCACCGTCCTTCTCTCTCCTATCTCCTCCATCGGATCAAGGCGTTGCCCCAGGACAGAGCTAGCTTTCTTAATCAGTTTGTTCAGTCTCTTCCTATCGGCTGCAGTAATGCCACTGCCCCAGCAGACCACTCCAAAAGTGATGGCTGATGCCACCACCGTGTCATAGAATGACTTCAGCAGCGCCCCTTGTACACCAAAAGACCTGAGTCTCCTCAGCAGGAACAGCCTGCGCTGTCCCTTCTTGTAGAGTGCGTCAGTATTGTGTGACCAGTCTAGTTTATTGTTCAGATGAATACCCAGGTACTTGTAGGATGTCACCATCTCGATGTCTGTTCCCTGTATATTTACTGGTGCTGTGAGGGGCTGCCCATGCCTGCGGCAGTCCACCACCAGCTCCTTAGTTTTCCTCGCGTTGATCTGGAGGCAGTTCCGATGGCACCAGTCCACAAAGTCCTGGATAAGCCCTCTGTACTCAGCTTCATCTCCGCTGGAGATGAGACCAACGATCGCAGAGTCATCAGAGAACTTCTGTAGATGGCAATGTGTTGTGTTGTGTGAGAAGTCCGCAGTATAAAGAGTGAACAGGAAGGGAGCCAGCACCGTTCCCTGGGGGGCCCCCGTGCTACTGATGATCGTGTCGGAAACACAGTCCCGGGTTCTCACAAACTGAGGCCGGTTCGTGAGGTAGTCCAGGATCCATGATGACAGGTGCTGGTCCACCCCTGCGCGCAGCAGCTTGTCCTTCAGGATCATCGGTTGGATGGTGTTGAAAGCACTGGAGAAGTCAAAGAACATGATCCTCACCATATTCCCGGGCTTCTCCAGGTGGGACAGAGAACGGTGAAGGAGGAAGATCACCGCATCCTCCACCCCAATGCCATGCTGGTAGGCGAACTGGAGTGGATCCATCGCTGGTTCCACCAGGGGGCGGAGATGAGCAAGGAGCAGTCTCTCCAGGGTCTTCATCAAGTGGGACGTCAAGGCCACCGGTCTGAAGCTGTTCAGGTCTTTGGGGTGGGAAGTTTTTGGTACAGGTACCGCACAAGATGTTTTCCACAGCTGTGGTACCCTCCCCAGTTTCAGGCTCATGTTGAAGATATATGTCACAATCCCACACAGCTGGTCTGCACAGAACTTGAGGAGCTTTGCGCTGATGCCGTCCGGTCCCGACGCCTTCCTCGCCTTGATCTTCCTCAGCTCCGTCCTCACCTGGGTCTTGGTCAGGGTCAGGATGGGGGGCTGTGTGTTGGGAGTGGGGGGGGTGTCGGTGGAGTGGGGAGTGGGTAGCAGGACTTGATTTCTTAGAGGCAGCAGTGGTTGTTGTGCAGACAGGGGGGAGGGCGGTTGGTCAAATCTATTGAAAAACAGATTCAGGTTGTTCGCCCACTCCCTGCCCCCCGTGGCCTGGGGGGAGGTATTCTGGAGCCCCGAGATGGTTTTGAGGTTTCTCCAGACCCCGCTGATGTCGCTCTGTTGCAGCTTGTCCTCCATCTTCTTCCTGAAGCTGTCCTTGCCTTCTCTGATCTTTCTCCTCAGCTCCCTCTGTACGGACTTCAGCATCTCCCTGTTCCCCGACCTGAAGATCCTCTTCTTCTCTCTCAGAAGTGTTTTTATCTCAGGGTTGATCCAGGGTTTGTTGTTTGAGTGACGCCGTATGGTCTTGGTGGGAACGGATTTGTCCACACAGAAGCTGAGGTAGCCCATGAAGGTGTGAATGAGGCCATCGATGTCCTCACCATGTGGATCGCAGAGCTGCTTCCAGGCAGTGGCTTCAAAACAGTCCTTTAGAGTGTCCATTGTCTCCTCAGACCATAACTCCACAGTGTGCATGGCCGGAGGTTGTCTGTGCACTAGGGGTTTGTACACCGGTCGGAGATGAACCAAGTTGTGATCCGATCTCTCAAGTGGGGGGAGTTGTGATGAGGTGTACGCCTCCTTAGTGTTTGCGTAGAACAAATCCAGTGTTTTATTGTCTCTAGTGTGGCATGTGACATACTGGGTGAAAGTGGGCAGAATGGGAGACAGTGAAACGTGGTTGAAATCGCCTGAGATGAGGAGAAGAGCATCTGGGTGTTCTGTCTGCAGCCTGCTGGTTACTGAATGGATGACGTCACGCGCTGTCCCAGCGTTCGCCGTCGGATTTGCATAAACAACAATGCAGATCACGTGTGAGTGTTCTCTCGGGAGATATGTAGGCCTCATGCTAACAGCTAGCAACTCAATGTCTTTGCTGCAGTGTCGTTGTTTAACAGTGATATGTCCCGGTCTGCACCAGTTGTTGTTAACATACATTATCACTCCACCGCCCCTAGTTTTGCCACTCTCTGGTGTTCGGTCAGCTCGTATCATGTGAAAACCCTCCAGCTCAATGTTAGCATCTGCTGCTAGTTCAGTTAGCCACGTCTCAGTAAACAAAAGGAGAGAGCACTCCCGGTAAGTGCTATCATAACGGGAGATAGCCGCTAGCTCATCTAACTTTCCCAGTATCGACCGTACATTTCCCATGACAACAGATGGAAGGGAGGGTCTGTACCTTATATTTTTTGTCCTCCGCCTTACTCCAGCCCGGCAGCCGCGGCGTCTTCGCCTCAGTTCTCTCGGTATGTCGAGTTTTTCCAGTGGGACCGGGTGGCGGTTAAATGCTAGCAGCTCTTCCCTGTTGTATCGAATCCTGCTATAAACAGTGGCTCCGTCCACCGGCTCAGGAGACATTTGGGACGATCTGTGTGTCCGTGATATAAGTGGGGTGAAAAAAAAAAAAAAAAAAAAAAGTGATCAAAAGAGAGAGAAATAACTTGAATCTGACAAAAGTGGTAATAAATAAAAATTCTATGAAAATTAACCAATGAAAATCAGACAATGCTTTTGAATTGTGGTTCAACCGAATTATTTTAAAAAACAAACTCATGAAACAGGCCTGGACAAAAATGATGGTACCCTTAACTTAATATTTTGTTGCACAACCTTTTGAGGCAATCACTGCAATCAAACAATTTCTGTAACTGTCAATGAGACTTCTGCACCTCTCAGCAGGTATTTTGGCCCACTCCTCATGAGCAAACTGCTCCAGTTGTCTCAGGTTAGAAGGGTGCCTTCTCCAGATGGCATGTTTCGGCTCCTTCCACAGATGTTCAATAGGATTTAGATCAGGGCTTATAGAAGGCCACTTTAGAATAGTCGAATGTTTCGCTCTTAGCCATTCTTGGGTGTTTTTAGCTGTGTGTTTTGGGTCATTATCCTGTTGCAAGACCCATGACCTGCGACTGAGACCAAGCTGTCTGACACTGGGCAGCACATTTCTCTGTAGAATACCTTGATAGTCTTGAGATTTCATTGTACCCTGCACAGATTCAAGACACCCTGTGCCAGATGCAGCAAAGCAGCCCCAGAACATAACAGAACCTCCTCCATGTTTCACAGTAGGGACAGTGTTCTTTTCTTGGTATGCTTCATTTTTGCGTCTGTGAACATAGAGCTGATGTGCCTTGCCACAAAGTTCCAGTTTTGTCTCGTCTATCCATAGGACATTCTCCCAGAAGCTTTGTGGTTTGTCAACAAGCAGTTTGGCAAATTCCAGTCTGGCTTTTTTATGATTTCTTTTCAACAGTGGTGTCCTCCTTGGTCGTCTCCCATGAAGTCCATTTTGGCTCAAACAACGACGGATGGTGCGATCTGACACTGATGTACAGTGGTACCTCTACTTACGAACGTCTCTACATACGGAATTTTCAGGTTACGACACGCCTCAACGGGAAAATATTGCTTCTTGTTACGAAAGAAATGTCAGGATACGAAAGGCAAAAATACAGTACGCGCTGCTACTCGCAGCTCCCAGAGTTTACCGAACGTAAACATACTTGTAGCTGCTCTGCCATTGGCTATCGCCTAGCATCTTCCTGGCATCCCATTGGCCACGAAGTGTTGGGACAGTTTTACGTGTGTGTACTGTATTAACTTTTATTCACTATGGACCCCAAGAAAGTGATGGAGAAAAGTGGAAAAGAAGAAAAGAAGAAGAAGAAGAGAGTTTTTTTGTCCATACAAACAAAGAAAGAGATAATAGAAAAGTATGAAAAAGGGATGCGTTTGGTTGATCTCGCCAAAGAATATGGCCGTAATACATCTACGATCGGCACGGTATTAAAACAAAAGGAAGCCCTAAAAGCTACGACTCCTTCCAAAGGCCTCTCTGTCATTTCGAAGAGGAGGTCGGCATTGAACGATGAGATGGAGAGGTTGTTACTCGTGTGGATAAAGGAGAAAGAGATAGCTGGTGACACAGTGACCGAGGCCATAATTTGCGAAAAGGCAACCGTTTTTGTTCAACCAATTTTTATTCTTTACTTTATTCTTTGTTTTTTCATTATGTACAACTCTCATTTTATGTTTATTGTGCAGTAATCTAATTGTAACATGTATTTGTTACATGTTTTGATGCATTTTTATGATTTATAAAAAATTTATGTCCGAATTTTGGGGGGCTTGGAACGGATTAGGGCATTTACATGGAAAACGCGTCTCTACTTACGGAATTTTCAGGTTACGAAACTACTTCCAGAACCAGTTAATTTCGTAAGTAGAAGTACCACTGTACCTTGACCTTGGAGTTCACCATGAATGTGTTTAGAGGTTGTTCTGGGCTCTTTTGTTACCATTCGTATTATCCGTCTCTTCCATTTTTCATCAAGTTTTCTCCTGCGGCCACGTCCAGGGAGGTTGGCTACAGCCCCGTGGATCTTAAATTTCTGAATAATATGTGCAACTGTAGTCACAGGAACATCAGGCTGCTTGGAGATGGTCTTATAGCCTTTACCTTTAACATGCTTGTCTATAATTTTCTTTCTAATCTCCTGAGACAACTCTCTCCTTTGCTTCCTCTGGTCCATGTTTTGTGTGGTACACACCATGTCAACAAACAGCACAGTGACTACTTGTCACCCTTTAAATAGGCCGACTGACTGATTACAAGTTTGTAGACACCTGTGATGTTAATTAGAGGACACATCTTGGTTGAACATGTCCCTATGGTCACATTATTTTCAATATTTTCTAGGGGTACCATCATTTTTGTCCAGGCCTGTTTCATGAGTTTGTTTTTCAAAATAATTCTGTTGAAGCACAATTCAAAAGCATTGTCTGATTTTCATTGGTTAATTTTCATAGAATTTTTATTTATTACCACTTTTGTCAGATTCAAGTTATTTCTGTGACCATTGTGGGTTTTTCTTTCATTAAAACAGAGGGGTACCAACAATTTTGTCCACGTCTTAACCTCAAGTTGTGAAATAGTAATTTTGACAACTATTATGGAGCTGTTGTGTTGCATTGCATAACGTTTTCCTAACTTTTCTCAGCAAAACAGTCCATATCAGCTTATTTTTGACATCGTGCAGTACCGATGTTGAGAAGCTTGCTGCAAAGGAGAAAGAGAGGTGTTCCTGTGGCCAAGTTCCTCTTTAAGGAATCAACCCGAACATACAGGAAATCCAAAGGCACCGCTGTTGCTAGGCAGCAGCGGGGTGCAGCCATAGGGGTAGAAGAGGGTGTTCACAAGGTTCAGTGAGCCACTGAGGGTGTCGCCATGGTGATGTGGTATCCGAATGTTGCAGTCAGAGACCTGGGCTTCTGACAGAGAAGCAAACCAAAGGGAAGTGCTACAACCACACAACAATTAGAGAATACCACACAGCAAAGAGCGTGATGGTCATGTCATCATATTTTTTAAATTCTAATATTTGGCAAACTCCTTTAGAAGCAGCAGACAAGTTTGGAGTTGCTGTGACCTTGGCAGTGTCTGTTTTTCTTCAGAATGGGAGGTCACCATCAGGCCTTGTTCCATTCCTTGAATAGATCAGGAATCTCTAAAATCTACAGGTATGAGAATTTCATGATGGTCTCGCATTGTATCAGGCATCAGTTTAGTGTGTGTTGTGTGCACGTGTTGACGCACAGGCACTGAAGATTCTCTCCAACCACATCCTGCCCACTGAGGCTAAGCACCCACATGTATGCCCTTCAAAGATTCCCACATTCTTCCTCTCTCCCTCACACACAGACTCACACAATGCACATGCAACATATTTAACCCATAAAACATGGTTGCACAACACCTTACTCAGCTGTGATGACCCACTGCTGGAACTGTGATGTATAGCCACAATCCACGGGAAAACATCCATATCTAAGTTAAAAATTTAGCTCTTGGAGGAAGTTTTCTCCTATCAATTCTGTACACCTAGGTATAGTTGTCCATTTAACTTTTGGCTGTTTTTGATGTAGAAGTTTGTGAAGTATGCTTATTAGTTTTATCAGTGATTTATACAGGAGAATCACTATAGCATTAGTTAGCTTTATTTATATAGCATATACTGTAGTTGTGGAGGACCTTTTAAACATTTTCATTTTATATGGAAAGGGTAATGCAGTAATGGTAAAAATACTATTAGTACTAATTATATTTTGGTAAAGCTCTTTGTTTTAACCTAGAGGCTCTAAAAGATGAGCACTATGCATGGCATGATGCTCTCCAAAGCAATACATTTACACAGATGTCAGCCTATTAAATCTTCAACATCCTAATGCAAACATGATTGTTTTTCTTCTCTCTTCCCTTGCAAGGAGGTAGTGTGACGGGTAAGGTTTTTAGTATGTGGGCCAACCCCAGTCTTCCCTGTCTTGAACCCCTCTGGCTTTTGGGGGACAGGCGGGCGGAAGTGCATGGATCCCTGATGTTGGTGTGCGGCCAGGTCGCCCCAGGCTCCCTCCAGCTCTCTCCTCTTCTTCTCCTCCCTACCCTCACCCAGCTGCATCTCTGGGGTCAGATCAGCTCCAGATTGGCCCCCACGCATGCCTTTGAATGGTGGGGCTTAGGCAAGTGCTTTAAAAGGAAGCCCAAAGTCTGTTTCTCATTTCACCCCCCCCCCCCAACACACACGCACACACACCTCACCACCACTCGTTCCTTTCTCTCACATACACACACAGCTGTCATCTGGCTTTTTAAGTTCTGTGCTGCATTTCTCCAGCTGGAGCTGGTTTATGACATTCCCTTGGCGGTCCTTTGGCCTTTTGCGCTCTCTTTTACTCCCTTTCTCTTTCTCTCTCTCTCTCTCTTGCTCTCTCTCACCCCCCCCCCCCCACACACACACACACAACATCTCATTTTTTCCTGTTCTGCTCTTTCTCTTCTCTCTCCCTCCAATGTCTTCCATCCATCACATTCCCTGGCAGACCCTGTGGATCTGTGTTGCACCTTGGGACGTCTGGCGACAAAGTAGGAGGAAAGTAAAACTCCCCATGTGCTAGCAGTGTGCAGGGTGGGGGGCAGAGAAGTGGGGATGAGGGGAAGAGGAAGGAAAAAGAAGTCAAAGGATGCATCTCTTAGCAACCGCAGGACAGTAATTACTGTAGCAGCAGCTGGGAGCAAACCAGATTTCCGCTGTGCGTTAAAGCACTGGCGTGGGCTTCTTTACACACAGCACTGACTAACTACAGCCAGCAACCTCCTCCACATGGAGAGAAGAGAGGGGGAGAGAATGTGGGAGAAGGACGGAAGAGGGCGACGAACCCTGCCTTGATGTGGTTGGGATGTGTGGGAAAAGAGGGACAGCTAACCAATGTGCATACGGCACAAGTATGGTAACTTAAAAGTGGATAGATTGACATGTTTTTACTCAAGTATATCTTTTGCATTAGGTGTGTAAAGTTAGCAGCTGAAAGAGGCAGTCTGTATACACTCAGATTGAGGTATATCTTTAAATTTGTAGTTAAGGCAGTTAGACTTAATCATGTTTATTTTCACATGATTTAAATAAATCTTCAGTATCTGGAAGTTGTGAAGGGTAAAATACAGAATTAATCCCCCATATCTCAGCACCTCTGCATCCATGAATCATAAAAATCACCCATTGGCTTTAACATTGCTGTACTAACCACTAAAGCTTAATTTTAAATTCTGTAGATATTGCATCCTAGTTGACAACAGAGAGCTTTTCTCTTGTAAACAACTATTTTTTTGTGAGGTGGATGCTTCTTCTATTAAAAATGCACATTTGTCTTGTTTCTTTGCATTTTTCTAGAGCTTGTTTAGGCTCATATTTGCTGATTTTTTTATTTTATTTTTTTTGCATCAGTTAAAAATGTTTGTGGGAACACATGCAAGGTTGATGGGAACTCTTGAGTTCTTAACAGAAGGGCCTTGAGTCATCACCGGCAGAGCTCAGTCATTTGGACAAGCGTGGGTGCAGGATGCCCCCTGGTGGTTGAAGGGAATTACAAATGGCCTACACACGCTGATTCAAATTTGCGGTCAAGATAAAGTGTAACATTTAGAGAGGGAATGACCAGTTGTAAAGACTGCGACTAGTTTGTGTTTGTTGGTTATTTCCAAGGAAGGAAAACAACAACTGCCAGACTTCAGTGAGGCTATTTTTGAACCAATTTTTACTTTTTAATCGTTTAAAAAAAATTTTGGGGGAATAAATGGTAGATGCAGACTTTGACAATCATTGCCTTTTGTGTAAGCTGGCTGTTCATATTCATCATCACTAGCAAACAGTCAAATCACTGAAGAAAACTGAGAACGTTTCCAAATATTTTTCTTTTTAAGAAAAACATGCATATTCAGTATATCATCAGAATAATTTTATGTCTGCAGGTGTGTGAGGAGCCTTCTTCCATCTGCTCACCGATAAAAGAGCCCTTCTCTCCTCTGAACAACATTGTCTCCACAGAGTTATTCAGGGGCTGCTACGTTCACACCCAGCCCTTTGATGAATTCTCTTCCAGCAACCGGCGCTACCTGCCTCCACAGGTCTGTCTCAGCTTCATGCTTTGAATGAAAGGTTTATTTTTTTCATTATCAACAATACAACTAATTCTGCCTTTTTTTTCTTTTTCCTTTTAGTCAACTCAACGTGTCAGTTTTCGTATGGATGAAGAAGAGATTGTTCGCATTAACCCACGCAAAGACGTGCTAATCCGCCGTTATGAGGACTACCGCCACCCTGTCTTATGGTCTGATTCCAACCGAGAAGACCTGGATTTACCCACCACTTTTCACAAACTGGACAGTAAGAAGTGCGAGTACCTCTTTACTGATGGCCCCAGTGGGGACTCCCACTCTGGCCCTGGTATGGGCATTGGAACAGGTATGGGGTCGGGTTTGGGGAAAGATACAGCCATCAAGACTCAGCCGTCGCCCCTGCTCAAGTGCAAAAAAGGCCGCAGGCGCCGAGAGGATGGCGAACGCTCACGCTGCATCTACTGTCGGGAGATGTTCAACCATGAAGACAATTGGCGGGGGCAGTGCCAAGATGCACCAGATCCAATTAAGCAGTGTATCCACAAAGTCAGCTGCATGCTGTGTGCTGAGAGCATGCTGTATCACTGCATGTCTGACTCGGAGGGTGACTTCTCAGACCCCTGCTCATGCGACACATCTGACGAGCAGTTCTGTCTGCGCTGGCTGGCTCTGGTGGCACTCTCCTTCATCGCACCCTGCATGTGCTGCTACCTGCCTCTGCGCGCCTGTCACCACTGCGGTGAGGCCTGTCACTGCTGTGGGGGTAAGCACAAGGCTGCGGGGTGACCCAACCGGACACCGAGACACCGTCAAGGCTAGCTAACAAAGGAAGTGGATATAAGCAGAAAATTTAAAGCTGGCATCCTTTTTTCATTCTCCTCTCAGAAGGGGTGATATGTTGTTGATCCCCTCTCTGGGCTTTTGGAGGTTTCAGTTTGTGTTTGTCGCCGACAAGCAGCAGTGGAGGACAAAATCGTATGCTTTCTGGGGGCTCTGAGCGTCAAGCTAAGCTCAGGAGCTTGGGCTGAAGAGAAGAGGAAGTCATGATTACTAGACTTGGAGATGTTCTTACACACATCTGTACACATACACATGCACACCCCTCCCACTTTCACACTCATAAGTCAGGTCACAACTATCTGGACTCTAGTAAAAGTAGTTTGCCACTTCATGAAGGAAAATTGTCTTTTGTACAGAGAGTGAAACTATTCTGCATCGACATAAACACTTGCTGTTTGCGTATGCTAAAAGGGATGTGTTTTTGCTTTTTTGTGAATTTGCAGTTGGGTAACAGTGGCCTTTCCTTCATGGCTTAAACATTTGCTTACAATTACCAGACAAATGTGCACTATAAATTTGCCCTGAGTAAAGATAAACTCTGAAATTAGTGTGTTATATTAACTGCCACATTTAATAGTAGTTTTAACATTTGGAACATGTTGATGTTGTGGATGCATGGCCAGTTAATTTTCTTGTTTTCCTTTACATCATATGTTTGAAAAGTATTTGATTTTGAAGGTCTACTTGGCATAGCTTCAGCCATTCATTTGAAAGTTGCTAACGTCTTTTACCTTGCCTTCCAGAGACCATTTAACTGCATTCCAAAATAAAGGGATCAATTCCATAATTTGAAGGGAAAAAAATAACTTTTTCCAAAGCAGGTCGCCAAAATGGCCTTCCCAACACCAGAAAAGGAATTTTAAAACCTTGTAAACATTTTAAATTGAAACCAATACAAGCAAAACTTATTTTTGTCTCTGTTGTACTTTGTTTTACTGCTGTAGTGAAATTGATGTTTTTTGTTTGTTTTGCTTTTATGTTCCTGCTCATGTTTTTGAATTGGTTATAAATCAAATGTTGAAATGTTGCTCAACCAGCAAGTTTTGTTTTGGTGATGTAAGGAATTTGAGTGCTCCTTGGTCCAAAAGATGAGGCACTTAAATTGGACTATTTCTTGACTGAGAACCCCTCAGATTTTGCAGTTAATCTAACATCCAATTTGTTGTGAGGATAACACTTTCAGTAAGGCACTGCTCTCCAATCTTTGGCTGCAGCACCCTCTTCAAAAGTCCCTTTTTGTCCATTGAGCTTTTATTCCATCCTCACTTTTTTTTTGTAATTAGTATTTACATGGCTCCTCTGGAGTTTTCTCCACTCCTTCCACCTGTCTTGCTTTATCACGCCCTGAATGAATGAACGTATAGCCGTGCACATTTTCTTTAGGATTACTCACTATCTTGGCTCCTGCAAACGTGTTTGTGTATGCATGTGTGTGGTGTCTGTGCAAGTGGTTTCATGTAGTGAAAAGGCTTTGATGGGCTATAGCGCTAACCAGCGTTCTGTTTCTCACAGCATCTGTCAGTGAAATGAAATACATTATTTCTATTTTTGCCCAGTTGGATAATTGATTGGTCTTGGATTAATATCAAGACTGGATGCAGGAGGAAGCAGGTAGCTTGGCTTTTGTCCAAAGTCAGTGTCCAAAGGAGTTGTTCAGAACTCCTTATAAGTCTTCTAAGGAAGACCCGGTTTCAGAGCTTGGATTGGACCCAAATTTTGATCATTTTATCCCCCCGGCCTCCAGAGCATGCCCTGTGAATTTCAGCACCCAACTCCCAGCGGTTGTACCTTTTCCACCTCTGTGTTCATTTAATAGCTTCCCTATGGACATTCATTTAAGATTTCCCCTACTAAACTTCCACATATCCGGGGAGGCTGAAATTTACAGGGGTTATTCGGCTTAATATTATAGCCATAAATCCAAATTTTCAGCCCCCAAATCTCAACAGTTATACCTTTTCCACCTCTATGTTCATGTAATAGCATCCCTATGGACGTTCATTAAAGATTTCCCAAACTAAACTTCCACATATACGGGGAGGCTCAAATTCAGGGACGCACACTCTCATAACCTCAGCAAAGCACGTATAAAATCTGAGGTCAGTCTGACAAACGGTTCGAGAGATATGCGCAGAACAGACAGAATGACACATACACAGAGAATCCTTACATTATAATATGATGATTAATGCCATCTTATCCACGGATTGACCAGTATCAGTCAACAAGGCCTGTATTGGTGCATGCTTGCAAGATAAGGGTAAAATTACTGGAAGTTTGTGTGCAGTCTGTTCCTGGACGTGTGTAGTGAAGTCATTACTCTGGGTGGAGAGGGGCAAAAAAAAAGATTTTGATTTAGACAAGCTATAACTTGTTGACTCTTTAAAGTTGCTGACAGATTGGTTTTAGTGCTTTGGATGAATACATACCACCAGTGTTGGTGCTGAGATGGTTAGCTGCAGCTTTGTATCTACTCAACAGATGTGAAGGTCCACACCACTGTTGCTGCTTCTAACTCTTGGCAAGAAAGAAAATTAACAGGAAGCAGCTTATCGTTGGACTGTTTGGCCAAGCCTTACCCCCACATAAAGTTTTTATTGTATCTCGTATTCAGGCAAATTGTCCTAAAGGGTGCCAGTTCAGTTTGGTCCTGGGGCCACAAAAATGTAAGCACTCCCTAACTACATTAACTTGTGAACTGTAATTCGCCTCAGTTTAAAGGCAGATTTGGTACGACATCCAAATGTTGTCACTAACCTCCTGTCACTCCTGGATAAAATGGTGTTTATTTTTCCTAATCCCACCCCGATCATCACTCCCTTTACTTTCTATGCAAACTCTCTAACATGGGTAACACATCGACTTGGAGACTGCGTCAGTGACAGGGCGAGACACTTTAACGCTATATAGGTAGGCGACCGACCCCATGGTACCAAACTCCAACACCTGTAAATACATAACGCTATATTTAAGTACTGATAATAACCCCAGCTTTTATTTTGTCTTTAAAATTTTAAAGATAGAGTTGTATTTATCGTTGCTGTCAGCATATACTGTAGCTTCAAACGACAGCATTTTGTACATAGATCACCTTTAGTATTATTTCACATTGAAAAGTAGAGGGCGTCAGTGATGGAAATGACTATTGAGCTTCGAATAGAGTTTCTCTCTAGTTTTGTACGGTAGAAGGAAGGCTAGTGCTAATGCGGTACAATAGTGGCAGTCCACTTGTTTCTAAAGTTTGATATATGAATATATAAATATATACACACATATAAAGCTGCTAGATACAATCACTAATTTTATTGTTTTGACAGAGAAATCAGCTATGAACGACTGTTAAATCCTAATTCTCCAACGGCATATAACAACGTTCAGTTTCTATGAAGCGTTTGATTGCTCTGTATGATGAAGAGGGGACACGTGCAGGTGTGTGGGCTACTAAGCGTTACCCACTGGTGTGTGCATCTTGTGTGTCTCTAGGTTGTTTGTTGTGTGCGTGTGTAACCAAATGTTTAGTTGCTCGTCAATTCTCCCACAGTAATCGGATTGCCCTGCATTTGTTGCGAGCTGAACCACGGTTTGATGAACCTGATTAAAACTTGCTGGCTGAGAAGCAAAAATGTAGGATGTGCATCTATACAAAAGTGTAGAGAATGCCAAAATAACACTTCTCATTCTACATTAACCAGCACAGTGCAACTTCCTGTCATGTACTGTATTATATATGCAACGTGTCTGTCCGCTTTAATATATATATTATATATATTTTTGACCTGCATTATATAAGACTTCAGTTTTAACCACTTTGCTGCTAGTCTTTTATCCTCTTTCAGTCTTGGAAACTGTGCATATCTTTGGGAATGCCTAAAAGTGTACATTCTTGACATTGTGTAGATTTAAGAACGAGAAAAAAAGCTGTATAAACCTGTTTCTCTTGAGTGTATTGTTTTTGAAAAGGTTACTTTTTACAGCAGTTGAGTGGTTAGGTTTCAATTCTCCGAGGCTTTGGTGCACTGACGATACTATAAGTAAGCTTTTTCTTTTTTTTTTTTTTTTTTTTTCTCCCATCTTACGGCGCTTGATGTAACATTTATGTGATTAGTTCTAAATAGTGACAGACATTTGTGTTTTGAAACTTGCAGTATAAATGGTACTATTATCTATTTGGTAAACACTGCCTGTTTTCTTACTTTTTGTTTCTTCTCTTTGTCTTTCTATTTCTCTGCACATTTCGTTTCCTGTGCATCTTTTTATTTTAAATTTATTTTAGTGCCATCGGCTTTCACATCCTGACAACCTCAAAAAAGTGCCTCACGTCCATCCTAGTTTCCATCTTAAAATTTACCATCTTTTTTTGTTTCCACACATCTAGGTATTATCACAATTTGAGAATACCAAGTATCTGATGTAAAATTTATAGTACCAATAACTCATGCCATAGTTGTATTTTCTTTATACAGATGTAGCTTGTTACTTTTCATAAATGTAAATATGCATACATATGTTTGTAACTGTTTTTATGTTACATCATACACTTGTAATTTGACATATCAAATAACATCATAATAAAATGGTGAGTTTTAATCTTTTTCTGGGCATTGTTTTCTCTTCGACATCTGCAAATGACACTGGATAAAACTGCTTGACAACACTGGAATAATCTCCTGATGTGTTGGCCTCCACAGGTCAACTGAGCGTGTCCCATGGCAGCAGGTCCTTTGAGGTGAAACCTGTTTGACTCTTTGTTCTTCCACAACATCTTGGCTGTCTGCTCAAATTGAGAAAATTGAGGAATTTGGCGAACATGAAAATATGTAAAAATACACTGTTTATTCCCAACCTGCTAATACGACCATATCCACTGTGAAGATAGTGGCGTCACCTCTTTCCTTAATTCAAAAAAAAGGTGAACTAAATGTATGAAAGTTGGTTTGGAATGGGGTACAAGACTAAAATAGTGCTGTAACTCTGAAATCCCGTGTTTGTGTCTTTGTTGCTATTTTGTCACTGCCACCTGTGTTGACTTAAGTTTCATTTGTGACACTTCTGGTGGCTAAGGTTAAGTCGAGCTAAGACTACTTGGCCTGAAAGTTGTCAGATCAGATGGTCAGTTTACACAAGGGCTGTTTATTAAAGATTTCTCATGGACTGAAAGGAACCAAACTTGGCACAGTTTTAGTCTTTATATGCACTACTCAAAAAAAGGGATATTTGGCTTTTGGGGGAAATTTCAGGATGCACCTAAAATGCACTACAACCTTTACAGGTGAACTTAATTTGACCTTCTCTAACCTTTTGAATGCACATTTCCAGCTGTTCAATAGCTCAGTACTTTTTGCATACTGTAACTTGCTGTTCTCTAACAAGGTGCTTAACGGCAAAATTCACAACAGGAGTTTGATCCATAAATTGACCAATACATTTTCCGGTTCATTTACAATTGGTATGTAAGCAGTCCTCTTCATCATGCTGTTCACATTTTGACACCGTGAGACCAAGACGACACCTCACAGTTGATCAACAGTATCTCGCCATTGCAAGGCTTCAAACAGGATGTTCTCAGAGGGAAGTGGCCACTGAGCTTAGAGTGTCAGGGAGTGTCATCAGCAGGTTGCAACAGAGATACAGAGAGACTGGAAGAGTCACAGAAAGGCATAGAAGTCGACGTCCTTTAGCCACATCGCACACTGATGGCCACTTCATTGTGAACAGTGCCCTGCGGAACCGGATGATGAATGCCACTCAACTCCAGCCACATTTAAGGGAGGTGAGAGGCACCCAAGTGTCACGTCAGACCATTTGAAACCGTTTACATCACCGTGGTCTGCGTGCTAGATGACCTGCAAGGGTACCTGATAGGGCTGCATGATTATGGCCAAAATGGTCATGATTATTTTTGATCAATATTGAAATCACGATTATTAATTGCGATTATTCATTAACTTTAGGAAAACACACAGATTATATAAAATTCTTTTTTTTTTTTATTCATCCTACTTACCAATTGCTAGATGAAGCCTATGGCCAAAGCACTGGAGCCTCATTCATTTATTTAGAGAAGCTGCCTTGACACCATTAGATCCACTGTTTGTTGTTACGCAGACTAGTCCCTCCTCCTGCAGACTCCAAGATGATTGCGCTTTTTTCAGTCCGTGGGCTATAGCTTCTCCTGTGTGGTCTTGTGGGGAAAAATGACATTTGCTGCATTGACTCTTTATTTTAAAATCTCCGTCATTGTAGTGAATTGTCAGGGACAGGTAGGGCTCCGTTACTCTCCTTGACCATAGGTCAGTCGTAGTTGCCAGGTACTCCACAATTGTGATATCCATGTGTATTTTTCACACAGCGCAGCTAATCCAACTTTGGAGAATCATGTGAGGATCACGTATTTCTTGTCCAGTGTTTTGACCATGTTTCTGAAGCCTTCGTTGCTCGCTATTGCATCAGTTACTTTAGCTTGTCTTTGGGAGGCGGATAGATACGGTGAAGCTCTGTGCAGGGTTGATACTATGGTTGCCTGGGTCGGCGCCTGACACAGACTGTGATTTAGTGAAGTGACATTCGCTTTAGCCTTCATGCATTTATTGTACTTGTGTTTGTGGTGTTTTTTCAGGTAGTTGAATAAGTTAGTTGTGTGGCCCTGCAGTGCAGACACAGCTCTATGGCACTATTTGCATATAATTTCTTTTTAGTCAGCATCACTTGCCCTGAATCCAAAATACGTCCAGAAAATGGATGATGATCCTTTTGAGGTACTAGCTCCTCGCCTCCACGTGTTGCCATACTGTCACCTTCTGCTCCTGACATCTGGTTTGTGTTTCACCATCACACCAGTCTGCTATTGAAAATTTAAGGCTGCCACTACAGGGTCCACTCGCTTATCAGTTCACAGCTTAATGTTGCCCTAACGTGGGTTCGCCCCCTGGTGGTCGGCTGGCTGTTGGTTGAGAAAATGCTTTATTTGTCATGCAGCAGAGCCCACATTTTAACTGTCAATATCGCTGACGATCATGTTAATCGTGGCAGCCAAAATTGTGATAGCAATCAAAATTCAATTAATTGTACAGGCCTAGTACCTGACCACACCTTCAGGCACAAGCATCATCGTCTTGCATGAGCCAGGGAGCATTTACGCTGGACAAGGGACCAGTGGGCCTCAGTGCTGTTCTCTGATGAAAGTTGATTCACACTGAGCAGAAATGATGGCTGCCAATGATGTTGGAGACGTCAAGGAGAACGCTATGCATCAGCCACTGTTGTCACCAGACAAGCCTTTGGTGGTGGTGGTGGTGGTGTTACAGTCTATGTAGGTGTGTTTAGTCACGGCAGAACTGCCCTACACCTTGTGAATGAGATAGTGACAAGCCGATACTACCTGAATAACATCATTAATCCAGTCATTGTGCCCCTGCATGAACAACACAGGCCTAATTTCACCTTCACGACAATGCTCCAGCTCATCGAGGTTGCATCATTCAGGAACGGCTGCTGGGGGCTGGGGTACTTCAAATGGAGTGGCCTGCACTTTCTCCAGACCTGAATTCCATAGAAAACCTCTGGGATCAGCTGAGTCGCCATGTAGAGGTTCGTAACCCTGCACCCCACAACCTCAATGACCTGAGGGCCGCCTTCAAGAAGAGTGGAATGCCATGCCTCAGCAGACAATAAGTTGACTTGTGAACAACATGAGACATCGTTGTCAAGCTGTAATTAGTACTCAAGGGCACATGACAAGTTATTGAGACACTGACATTTTTTGTTTTGGTATACCCACCACTGTTGTTGGCTTTTATTTCAATAAATCTTTTGAGATGAGGAAATCACTATTTCATGTTTTTACTTAAATGCCCTACTTTCATGATATTATATCACTGTAGCATGAACTTTTTACATTTTCCATAAATTTCACCTGAAAGCCAAATATCCCGAACTTTTTGTAAGTAGTGTATATACCACCGTGGGTCACAAACGTCTCCCATTACTTTACTGGTGAGGTCTCTATGGCTGCATAGAAGTCTGCAAGTTGTCAGAAGACATGACTTGATTTTGTAAATTAGCATTTCATTTTCTTGCAAGTGCTTGCCCTTCAAAAATAACTTCATAGTTAGAAAGAAGTGGAAGTCAGATGGTGTGAGGTCAGGAGAATAAGGGGGATGAGGGCAACATGTAAGTTGTGAACCAGGGTATTGTCTTGCAGCAGGTTGACACCTTTGGTCAGCATGCCATGCCTCTCAGTTTCTGCAGCAGTGAAGTGGAGTAAGTCCCAGTAATTTTGGTACCCTTTGTCAGGAAATCCATCATCAGTGTTTGATGCTGGTCCCAAAAGACCATGACCTTGCAAGCGAAAAAGATTGGCCTTCTTCAGAAGTAGTGACTCATAATGCTTCCATTGCTTTGTCTGGGCTTTAGCCTCTAGATCGGGGGTGCCCAACCTGGAGCTCCTGGAACGTTCAGGTTTCTGTGGGAAATTTTGTCATTTCACTTCTGAATTGGTCCAAAGATTTGCAAATAATTTGCTGTTGTTGTGCATGGGTGCAAGGGTGCCTACAGAACACATGCACAACAATGATTTTCCAAATCTTTGTACCAATTAAGAAGTGAAATTAGAAAATTTCCCATAGAAACCTGAATGATCCTGGAGCCCCAGGTTGGGCACCCCTGCTCTAGATCATCATGTTGGGCCCGTGTTTTGTTGAAGAAGTCCTCATGGTTTTCTTGGCACATGGCCAAAGAGCCCAGGAGCATATGACTCATTCCTGCTTCTGGAAATGTGTGAAAAACTGGGGAATCCATTTTGCAGACAACTTCTACATGTGCAAATAGTCATGGATTATTTTTTTCTTCCACAGACCCGACACTGATCTTGACATCTCGGGTTAGTTAGCAAATGGTTATTTGGGGATCCTCCAAAATGGTGGCCTCCATTTGCCGGATAGTGTCTTCATCAACGGTGCACTGTGGTCTCTTGGTAATTGATACCACATCCACCAATGTCCGACCACACTTGAACTGTCAATGCCAGTGCTTTACCATGTCATACAATGGGGCATCCTCCCCATAACCCTGGATTTACACTGACTCTGGATGCAGTCCGTTGCAGACAGAGTCTTGCGTCCATCCCTACCAGCTCCATTTGTGTTTTAAAGTGGCATGCAGACTGAGAGACAGGCCGATATTGTTTCCTGCAAAGCAGCCAGTGCCCAAATACCCAGCTGCTGGATCTTCAGTCTGAGAGCCATTTTTCACTGATGTTTCACCCCTTTAAACCCAGAACATCTGCAGATAGTGGGGCAGTGTACAGGGACGTCTCCCTACAGCTGGGTGTAGATACTCAGGCAAACTGTGTGGCTTCTTTTGTCCCCCAACTTTTGTCATTTCTTTGTAGCCACAGCCAGAAGCTCCCTTTTGCTGTTTCTTCAGCAAGTTCTCGAAGAGCAAGAACTTGAGCAAGAGAATTATATAAAATAATGCAAGATCTCAAGAAAGACCAAAGAAGGATCGAGAAGGACCGATTGTGATCACGTGGTAACAAGGAAGCATGATGTACTGGCTGTTCTGGAGTTTTGTGCTCTAATAATACGAAAATAGCCCATTAATTTTAATTCTATTAAGTGTTTGTATGTTATGCCAAAGTTTTTACCTTCTCTGACACAGTGGTGGAGGAGTAGACCTCAGAAAAGAATGGACGATCCTTTAACAGTTTTTAATGAACAAACAACAATTAAATACAGTAGATACCGGGGCTTTTCCTTGCAGACTGGATCCGACATCCATCAGAAATGGACTCCTTGCGTTTCATTAACAATCTGAATCCAACAAACCAAACTTGTTCTGCAGTGGTCCAGACCAGGTGGGGATAGAACATTAATCTGAATGGGAACTATATGCTGTGGAGACCAGATCGCAACCGTAATGGACCAGATCAGGAGTCAGTGGAAATCCTGGGTAAGTCTCTTTCATGTCTTTGAAAATGTCCTGTGGTGTGCAACCTCTCAAGTACAGGAACGTGATGACCGCTCTGCATTCAGCTGGCTCCATTATTACACCCTACTCCTCCTTAGCACCTGTAAAAGAGAACCTCTTAGAAGTTCAGAGCTGCAAATTACCACATGACCTATAGAGATGTGTATTATTATACATGTGCAAGTTCAGCCTCCTACAATACCTGGAAGTGGTTCAGGGGAAATCTTTAATGAAGCCCTCGTAACCTGATTTGTGACTGTGAGTCTTTAACAACTTCTTGGCTTTGCTTCTTCAACCCAACCCAAAGCTAAAAAAAAAATCTAAAAGCTCACCAGTATAGACAGCTTGGTCATTATTTATCCTTTTCTTCCTCATAACCCCCATTTCTGGAACAATGAATGCTATCCCCACTATATTATTTATTGCTTTAGATGGATCTTTATAAACCTTTATGAAATTGGGGTAATAACTCTCTAAATGTTTATCGACCTCATTTGTGTTTATCCTTCTTTTGTCTTTGGTTAATAATCTGAAATCCACTGATACTTCCAAAAGACACCATGGTGGTATTGTAGAAAGTGGAAATGTTGGACATATTACTTTATCAGCAACTCCTAGCTCTCTGACTTTATTTTCTGCTATCCGTCCAAAGCTTTTCATTTGCCTTGTTACCTTCTCCTGACAAGGCTTCAGTATACTGTGTGTACTGGGCAACTGTCACTAAATCCTCTTATGCTGGTTCATTATGTCGCTGCTATCTGGGTTCTTCTCAATTCCAGAGGCATCTCACCCATCTCTACCTGAAGTGCTGCAACTGGAGTGGCCTTTATGGCCCCACAGCACAACCTCAGAGCTTTATATTGAATTATGTCCAACTTTTTCAACAATGTTTCTGAAGCTGATCCATGTACAATACAATCAAACACTGACCCAATTAAAGCAACATACAATGTTTTGAAGCACCTCAGTTTGCTCCCCATTCTCTTCCCTTCAAACTATCTGGTCTCTACATTGTGAGAGTTTGGTTCGTATTTCCAACACTCAGTTGAACTTGTTTCCAGTGAGAGTTGGACTCTACCAGGGCTGCCCTTTGTCACCTATCCTGTTAATAATTTTTATGGACAGGATACCTAGATGCAGCCAAGGAACAGAGGGTGTCATGTTTGGTGACCACAGGATCCCATCTCTGCTGTTAGCAGATGATGTAGACCTATTGGCGTCATCAAGCAATGACCTACGAGTCTTACTGGGATGGTTTGCTACGGAGTGCGAAGCAGCTGGGATGGGAATCAGCACCTCCAAGTCAGAGTCCATGGTCCTCATCCAGAAAAGGATGGATTGTCCTTTCCAGGTCGGGGATGAGCTCCTGCCCTAAGTGGAGGAGTTTAAGTATCTCAGGGTCTTATTCACGAGTGAGGGGAGAATGAAATGAGAGGTTGACAGACAGATTGGAGCAGCATCTGCAGTGATGCGGCCATTGTAGTGGGCTGTTGTGGAGAAGAGGGAGCTGAGCTCTAAGAGCTATCAATATACCGGTCAGTCTACACTGTGTTCCAAATTATGCAAATAGTATTTTAGTGTCAAAAACATTCAATTTTTTTGTTTTTCAATGAAACTCATGGATGGTATTGTGTCTCAGGGCTCTATGGATCACTGATATCAATCTCAGACACCTGTCATAATTAGTTGGCCAGGTGAGCCCAATTAAAGGAAAACTATTTAAGTGTCACGAATGGCTCTTGCGAGCCATTAATAAGAGCCGAGGGCCAACCGGTGAGTTTGCGTAGTTTATTAATAAAGGGAAATAACAAAGGAAAAGAGCCTCATGGGGCAAAACACAAATAATACAGGAGGAACACTTACGGATCACGATGAGGGAAGAGAGGAGGGCTGGAGCCGAACGTAGGGACTCCAGCCTAATCCACAGCGAGAGATACGTGTGGATAGCGTGAGGTTGCAGCCCTGAGCAAACAGGGCCGCTCCCTTATATAGGGGTTGACAGCTCATCAGCTGATTAATGGTAATTGGCCTCCAACCGACCCGTGGTGCTTGGCTTTTGACAGCCGGAAGCACCGCTGAGACGCTGTCATAACAAAAGCCTGGCTGAGATGATGTATGGCCTGAGCGCGGACGACATTGGTGCTCAGACCATGACAGTACCTCCCCCTCGAGGCCGGGCTCAGAACGGCCAGTAACACCCAAGCCCCCCCACCCCACCACCCCTAGGGTGGGCGGATGGGGCGCAGGCCAGGAGGGAGCGAGCCAGAAAAGGAGACGGGGAAAAAAAACCATGACGATGACAGGGAACAAACGAAGCAATTACAGAGTACGGTGGGGAAGAAAAAAAAAAACAAAACACAATACTCCATAACGTGCAGATGATACATAGACCAGACCCTAAAAAAAGGGAGCAACAACAGAAGGAGGCCTAGAAAGAAAACAAAGGCAAGCTAACAGCGATGAGGTGCATGAAACACAAAAACACACTAACAGCAATGAGACTACATGAATTCATAATATCATAGCCGTACATCCACAAAATTACAAAAGAACAAAAGGCACAGGAATGACAGGCAAGATAACACAGTTCCGGGGGCCTCCCCGCACCCAGTGTCCAAACCGCTAACAGGGGTGATGGGAAGAGTTCAGGCGGCCTACCCGAATCCCAGGCCAGGAAAAACCGTGCTTCAGGTGGCCAGACCAGGCCGCCGAATAGAGAGTCCAGTGGGTTGGGTGGCCGGCCCAGAGAGCCAAATGGGTGCGGCAGTCCTTCTGGCGGCCGACCCGCATCGCTCAGCCACCAGGACCGCAGGGGAGAGAAAGGCAACGGCTTCCCTGTAGAGGGGAATAGCGAGGGCAAGCCGGGCCGAAGGTGAGTGGTCCAAATGGCACCTGGTGGAGAAGGCTTGGGGTGGAAAATGAGGGTGAAGATGAGGAGGAAGATGAGCCAGTCCAGTGTCCGGCGGCAGGGGATCTGCAGCTCCCTCACCGAACTTGGACCCTGCTGGTGCTGCACCCTCGTCGGACCCCAATTGGGTCACGGTTGCACCCGCGATGGACCCCGATTGGGTCACGGCTGCACCCGCGTCGGACCCCGACTGGGTCGGTGTCGCACCAGTACCAACCTCCAACCCCAAACCCGGAACCTCTGGCACAGCGGGCGAAATCAGTTCCTCGCCGGCGACCCTGGGAGAAGGCTCAGGAAAGAGAAAAGAACCGGGATCAGGATCACCGGCAGCGCCATAACCCGGCGAGACAAGCTCGGACACAGTGGGTGGCTGCACCCAGCTCGCCTCCCCAAGAGACAGGCAAAAATGCTCTACAATGGAAAGGAGAAAGACAACACAGAGCACTTACCTGATCTCGGGTTCTGACGCCGTCCAGGACTCCGAAGATCTGGGCTCAGATGGCAGGAGGTCGTCGTCAGGCTCCCACTCAGCTACGTCGGGCTCCGCAGCTGGCATGATGGTGTCCGCAGCCTCAGGATCCTCCGGCACCGATGCCCACGCCGATGACCCACACGGCGTGGTGACAGGAGACCCTCGACCCGCTGGACCGGACCGCTTGTCCGTGGAGACCCGGGGACGCTTCTTCGTCAGCGCAGGTTCCACGCTGCAGTCAGCTCTCCTCCTCTGCCCATGACATGGCTGCGGGACCGGAACCAGGCTTTCCAGAACCGCAGGCCCCTTCCTCATCCGGCGACGTTGGCCTGGCGTCGAGGACTGCTCAGCGGAGGGAGACACAGAGGAAGCGGGGTTAACACTTAAAGCCACAGCAGGTGGTGGGAGCTCGGGGGGCTGCGAACCCCGAACTCCACCCCCAAGAGTCATACAAGGCAAACCACAATTATGGAGAGAAGAGTGAACTTGGATTTGCCTGTCTCCCGGAGGGAGGATGGTGCCTGCTGTAGCGGATGTTGCTCCTCCCTTTCCCCGCCGGATGGTGACAGAGGGCCCCCTGGAAGGACGAGGGGGAGCCACTTGAGAGGGTTCCGGGATGGGGCTCGCCAAAACAGGACTCCAGGTACACACAGCAGCCGGGATTTGCGTCGAGGAGAAGGGGGCGACAGCCGAAACGAGCCGGGCACGGAGCACTGACGGGACAGCAGGAGAAGATGGCCCCGAAGGAGAGGCTGCGGGGATTCCCCTCTGACGAGGCGCAGGAGTGACAGCTGTGTGGGAGGTTGAGCCCCTGCGGCGACCCGGAACTGGATCCGGACGGGATTCAAGCTGACGTTGATTGTGGAGGTGACGACGGTTTCTAGCAGAGGGCGAGGCGAAGGTGAGATCCTGGAATCACCGCTCCTGTGCGGAGACAGGGGCAAGAAGGTCGGCGAACTCAGGAAAGTCACTTAACCCGGGATTCCTCTCCACCAGTCTGACTGCCGCCGTCACGTGCTTAATGATTTCAGTAGGATGAACAGCGGAGCGAGCAGCAGCCACTCGGTCCCAGATGTTAATTGCTGTCAGCTGCAACTTCTCTGGGGGAATCCCGACTGACGTCATGCTCAATGGGGGAAGACCCCTGGATGGTGCGAACTCCCGGGCCGGAATGGAGGCAGGAGCGGGATCCCGAAGCGAGGGCCGACGATTCCTCTTCTTCGGCTTCCTGCCGGGATTTCCCTCCAGCCCACGGAGTATCTCACGCTGTGCTGCGATGTCATTTCTCCTCGCGCTGACTTCAGGGTGGTTGGCGTAGCGAGAAAGGTTGTCCAGCAGAACCTCAGCGTAGTCCAGGTGCCGGCGTATGTCGCTGGGAGTGTCGTAAAGCGTAGCGGTGAACAGAGTTCCATCCACATACTCCAGAGCCTCTGCTAGCTCCTTGCCCAGGCGCCGAACGCGACCCCTGGATGACAGCATTCTCCCAGCAAGTGACACCCAGACAGGGAAGAACAATAGTCCAATCTATGCAAAACTCACGGTGGCTGGCAACAAACTGGCTGCGACCTACTGTCACGAATGGCTCTTGCGAGCCATTAATAAGAGCCGAGGGCCAACCAGTGAGTTTGCGTAGTTTATTAACCTCTTGCACTCCGTTGTACCGCGGGCAGGCAAGTCTCTGCGTCCCAGAGCGCACGAGGGCGCTTTCGTGTGCCCTCGTGCGCTCTAGGACGCATGATGGAGATGCATCCAAGCGCGCACTGAAAATAAAAGCTGCAGACACAGCCGCGAACAGATTAGTTCATCTGATTGACCTCTCATTCGACTAATAAGAGCCTTGAATTGGGTTTCTGAAACCTTGAAGAACCAATGACTGAAAACCTAGCAAGAAGGACCCGCCTACCAAGGCTGTGAATGCAGTGAGCCAATTGAAGCAGAGAAGTTTGCGAGCTGTTTTTTTTAAGGCTGGGTGAAGACAGACTGCTGCAGCAGATCAAAAAAGGACCCACAGGAAGAACCCCACAGACCCAGCAGCACGGAGACCACCCACAAATGCAACCTGTGTGACAGCGACTGCCATTCGCGCATCGGCATGTTCGGCCACAGGCGGTGCTTATTTTGTTTTTGTTCCAGCAGAGTAGACGTTATGATTTTCTTCCATGGTCATAGATCGACGGAGGCCGACGACGAAGGCTGAGTGACACACACGCATTCGCCAGTCTTTTTTTAATTACTACTGTTATTTGTTTTGAAAAATCGTTCGCCAAAAACCGCAATCATGGAAGCACAAAACCGCAATAATGGAATTATGTTTTGATCGGGTCGCGAGACCAGAACCACGAGCGGACCAGCGTCGCGTTCGTCTGACAATGAGGAAGAGAAGTTCACCAGGACACTGCTGTGAAGAGGTAAGGTGTTATAAGCTAAATTATTCTTTATCCCTTAAAATTGTAATCAAAAATGACTTCTGACCGATCGGTAAATTACAACTGTGCAGCGCACGAAGTCTGAAGTTCGTGCGCCGCGGTACACGGGTCATTCGCCGCGTCCAGACCGTGAACGCTGCCCCCACCCCACCCCCGCTATTCTTCTGTACCGAGGGGGGGGAAGCCGCAGTGACTGCGCCGCTGTTGCCACATCGCCACATGAGGCTAATCCGTCATGTAGCGATGGGCGATGTTGGTCCTCTGTAGCGGGGGGGGGGAGACAACCCCCCCCCACACACACACACACAGCCCTGAGTGTGACCTTTCATTAGAGCCCAAAATGAAGCTTCTACACTGAATCATTCAAAAGTTAGAGACGTTTTTCCAAACTGTGCTATTTGGCACAATTTGGCACAGTTCAAAAACGTCTGGGAACTACCTGAGGAAAAAGCTGTGTAATATATTCATTTTTTGTGGTATTGTTACAAAATTTTGACCTCAGCTGGATAACACTTGGTTCTACATTTCTGTTGCATTTTCCAGCCCGGATCTGAAGCTGTGTGTTATTTGCAAGCATTTGTATCCAAAAAAACACCCAGGCCAAATTTATTTTCTTCAAGTTCACTATGTTTAGATGACTGCAACTCAGTGGCCGGAGCAGTTAGAGAGATTATGACTGTTTTGCCAAAAAATTCAAAGTGTTTTCTTTTAAATGAGACCAACCCCATGAAGATGCTGCAGAGGGTTGAAGAACAGCTTTGGATTTAATTTGGGCACGTTATTTTTTGGTGTTTTTAGGGAAATTGACCAGAGTGCAAGGGGTTAATAAAGGGAAATAACAAAGGAAAAGAGCCTCATGGGGCAAAACACAAATAACACAGGAGGAACACTTACAGATCACGATGAGGGAAGAGAGGAGGGCTGGAACTGGACGTAGGGACTCCAGCCTAATCCACAGCGAGAGGTACGTGTGGATAGCGTGAGGTCGCAGCCCTGAGCAAACAGGGCCGCTCCCTTATATAGGGGTTGACAGCTCATCAGCTGATTAATGGTAATTGGCCTCCAGCTGACCCGTGGTGCTTGGCTTTTGACAGCCGGAAGCACCACTGAGACGCTGTCATAACAAAAGCCTGGCTGAGATGATGTATGGCCTGAGCGCGGACGACATCGGCGCTGAGACTATGACATTAAGTAGGATGTTCCACATTATTAAGCATGCCACAGGTTTCAAGCAATATGGAAAAGAAAAAGGATCTCTCTGCTGCCGAAAAGAATCAAATAGTGCAATGCCTTGGACAAGGTATGAAAACATTAGCTATTTCACGAAAACATAAGCGTGATCATTGTACTGTGAAGAAATTTGTGGCTGATTCAGAGCACAGACGGTTTTGTGCAGATAAAGGCATAATGAAGAAGGTTTCTGCCAGACAAATTCATCAGATTAAGAGAGCAGCTGCTGAAATGCCATTACAAAGCAGCAAACAGATATTTGAAGCTGCTGGTGCCTCTAGAGTCCCACAAACCTGAAGGTGTAGGATCCTCCAGAACCTTGCAGTTGTGCATAAGCCTACTATTCAGCCACTCCTAACCAATGCTCACAAGCAGAAATGGTTGCAGTGGGCCCAGAAATACATGAAGACTAATTTTCAAACAGTCTTTTTTACTGATGAGTGCCGTGCAACCGTGGATGGTCCAGATGAATGGGAGTAGTGGATGGTTGGTAGATGGCCGCCATGTCCCAACAAGGCTGCGACGTCAGCAAGGAGGTGGCGGAGTCATGTTTTGGTCCGGAATCATGGGGACAGAGCTAGTAGGTCCCTTTAGGGTCCCTGAAGGTGTGAAAATGACCTCGGCAAAGTATATAGAGTTTCTGACTGACCACTTTCTTCCATGGTACAAAAAGAAGAACTGTGCCTTCTGTAGCAAAATTATCTTGAATGAATGAATTTATTCGGTAATAATAATAATAAACACATACAATACAATAAGAACACACAAAAGAACAACCAAAAGGGTGTAGGCTGAAGCTAGTGCTTACATAGTGCCTACCCCGTTACAATTTTAAAATCAATAACATAAAAAATTTAAGTCTTACCCAAAATCAACAAAGAAAATCAAATAGAACAAGTAGAAAAAAAACCCATTAAGTTATTACAAATTTATCTCCCAGCATTTACAATGAGATACTGGGAGATTTTCTCATCTTTGTACAATTTTTTAAATTGCTTCAGAGTTGAACATGTTTTAATATTTTCAGAGCAACAGTTCCACAGTTTAACTCCAGTGACAGACATGCAATGATACTTTGTATTTGTTCTAACCTTTGGCTTATTAAAAACAGAGTTGCCTCTTAGCCCATATTTGCTTTCCCTTTTTTAAAACAGTCTCTGAAGAGTTTAGAGGAGCTCAACCTGACGTTAAGTGAAAAATGAGTTTGGACTTCCGGGAAGATGGCGGAGAGACATAACGCTTAAACAGATAGCTCTCCCTAGCCGGATTAAAAATCATCGGTAAATGGCCAACTCGACATAAGCGGATCAATAAACTAAGGGATGAAAACACGAAGGAGCCGGGCACAAGGACAAAAGCAGGGTAAAATTGAAGAATTCCTCTCCAACAACGCAGGAAAAACCGCTGAACGCGAAGCCCAAAAAAACGAGGTGTCTACAGCAGAGAAAATGGAGGACGCCAGACTCGAAAACATGAACACTGGCATCGCCAGTTTGGGTAAAGAGTTAAGAGAATTCAAGCGGCAGCTACAGCAGGATTTAGCGGCTCTTAAGGAGGAGCTGAAAAAAGAGATTAAGGAGGAAATTATGGGCCTCCGAAGAGAAATGGAGCGCAAGCTAACAGAAAACATGGAGGAGCTGCGCTCCCAGCGGGCGTGTATGACAGAAGCGCAGGCCCGAATATCGGAGCTGGAAGATTGGAAAAGCGAGGCAAATGAACAACTACAGACCCTGACGACGCAAACGCAGAGGATGCAGGAGAAAATAAACGACTTGGAGAGCAGATCCAGGCGAAGCAATATGCGCATCTTTGGAATTCCGGAGGGCATTGAAGGCAACTCGATGACGAAATTCATGGATCAGTTCTTAAAAAAAGAGCTGGAACTGCCCAGAGAAACGGATCTACAGATTCAACGAGCGCACAGAACCCCGGCACAGAACCCGAAACCAAACTCTACACCCAGGTCAGTTGTGGTAAACTTTGTGAAATATGACATAAAGGAAAGAATCCTGACACAAACATGGAAAAAAAAGATATGAATCGGCGACAAACAGGTATTCTTTGACCATGACTACCCGACAGAAATTGTGCAGCAGCGGAAGAAATATGCCAACATTAAAAAAACGCTGAAAGAGAAAAAAATTAGATTCCAAACGCCGCTAACGAAAATGAGGATTCATTGGGAGGACGGCGTAAGAACCTACAACACGGCCAGAGAGGCAGCGCGGGATATGATGGAGCGGGGCCTTGAGGTGAGCGTGCCGGAGGAAACGGCTGGAGCAGCGGCGGCCCTGAACGCATCACGACAGCCGGAGTGAAGACGAGTGAACAGCGGAAGAAGGGGGAGAGACGTAGAGCAGCGGGCCCAGGACAAACTACAAGGCTTTCAACTGAAAGCCTAGATCATAACAAAGATTAAGAAAGGCACAGAAGAAATGAAGGCCAAGAAGACAAGGTAAAAGAGAAACAGACGGCTAGGAGAGGTTTAAGTGATATTTGTTGGACATTTCTAGACTAATGACTATTACTTGGAGAGTAAATATAGGTCTAGGGAGGGCCCCTCACTCTGTGAGGACATTCCCCCCACCCACCAACAGGGACCAGTGGGCAGAAGAAAGGCCCAAAGTACGGAGGTCGAGATTTTTTAATGTGTTTTTATATAAATATGTGTTATTTTTGTTGTTAAAGGGGCTAGGAGCACAAGTTAAAAAAATGGAAAAACATGAATATGGGTAAAAATCTTAAGATAATGACACTAAACGTGAATGGTCTGAACTCACCTGTTAAAAGGGAAAGAATAATAAGAAAATTCAAGAAGGAAAAAGCTGAAATTATATTTATGCAAGAGACACATTTGAGCAAGACAGAACATGTGAAACTAAAGAGATTTGGCTATAAGAACTCCTACTACAGTTCATTTAAGGGAGGAGCTAAAAGGGGGGGTTATGATACTAATTTCAAACAAAATACAATTTGAAAGTGAACAGGAAATCCAGGATAAAGAAGGCAGGTATGTAATAATAAAGGGAAGAATAGATGGTATGCAGATCACATTAGTGAACATCTATGCCCCACCAGAAAGTGACAAGGGTTTTTATCAACATCTGTTTGATCTCATAGCAACACACAGTGAAGGAGTCCTAATTTGTGGAGGAGACTTAAATGCTGTCATGGATCATGAAGTTGATACAACAAGTGTTAAGAAGACAAAAAAACATGTAACAAAGTTCATAAGAACCTCACTGGCAGAAATGGGTATGGTAGACATATGGAGAGACCTACACCCACTCGAAAAAGACTATACACATTATTCAGCAGTCCATAAAGTACACTCTAGAATAGATTACTTCCTTATGAATGAAGGTGACAGACACAGGGTGAGAAATTGTTGGATTGGAGGGGCAGAAATATCAGATCATAATCCTATATACATGGAAATATATCTAAACAATAGAAAACGACAAACAACATGGAAACTTAACGTAGGACTGTTAAATGATGAGAAAATGAAAGAAAGAATAAAAATAAACATAAACGAATATATCCAAGAGAATGACAATGAAGAAGTGGACCCAACAATACTATGGGACGCACTAAAAGCCGTGTTAAGAGGAAAATTAATTGTTGAAACAGGAAAAGCAAATAAGACTAAACTGGAAGCGTATGAACAAAGATGTGAGAGACTGAGGGAATTAGAACGTAAACATCAAAGCACAAATGATCCAAAAATATATCAAGAAATTAAAGAAGAAAAAACAAAGATAAAAGAAACACAAATGGATGAAATTGAAAGGAAAAATAGATATCTAAAACAAAAATATTATGAAACGGGACCAAAAGCCACAAAACTGCTGGCAAAACGGTTAAGAAAACAACAAACAATGAATAATGTATACAAGATTAAAGACCCCACCACAAATAAAACCACAGTTAACCCAGAAAACATCGAAGAAATATTCCATAATTTCTACCAAGAACTATACTCGCAACCTGAAGAAACAAATACTAAAGATATTAAAAAATTTCTAGGCACATTGGACTTGCCATCAATAGGAAATCAACAAAATGAAAAGCTAACAGCAGAAATAACAACACAAGAGATCAGAGATGTGATTAAGTCACTTAAAAATGGTAAATCACCAGGTAGTGATGGATACCCATCTGAGTTTTATAAACTGTTTATAGAAGAACTCACGCCACAGCTCCTAAAGTCATTTAATTGGACGTTGAACAACAACAAAATACCTCCATCATGGAACGAAGCTATCATTTCAGTTATTTTAAAGCCAGGGAAAGATAAAGAACAATGCGGAAACTATAGACCAATCTCTTTATTAAATGTGGATTATAAAATATATACAACAATTATATGTAAACGAATAAAGACATTCTTGACGGAATTGATAGAAGATGATCAAACTGGTTTCATAGAGGGACGCCAAACACATGACAATATCAGGAGAACAATACATATAATTAACCAAATACATAAAGAAAAGAAAAGCGCAGTAATAATGAGTTTAGACGCAGAAAAAGCATTTGACAGGGTTAACTGGAAATTCCTATATAGTGTACTGGAGCGCTTTGGATTTAACGAAAAATCAGTTCAATGCATAAGGACGCTATATCAAGAACCTGTGGCAAGAATCAAGATAAACGGTAGCTTAACAGACAAAGTAAATATACAAAGATCAACTAGGCAGGGATGCTGCTTATCGCCCACCTTGTTTGCTCTGTTCATAGAACCATTGGCTCAAGCAATACGACAAAATAAGAAATTAAAAGGTGTAACAATAAAGGGGGCGGAACACAAGATTGGGCTATTTGCAGACGATATTATAGTTTACCTTGAACAACCAGATGAATCAATAATGGAAATGATGAACTTGATAGAAAATTTTGGAAAATTATCAGGATACAAGATAAACATAACAAAAACACAAATACTGACATTCCACTATAACCCTCTAAACCAGATAACTGATAAGATCAAACTAAACTGGAAACAAAAAGAAATAAAATACCTTGGAGTGAACATACCTAAAGACCTAAGCAAAATATATAAAGCAAACTATGATAGGTTGGAACAAGAAATAAAAAAAGATATTGATAGATGGTCAATCTTAAATATGGATCTGAATTCAAAAATTGAGACAGTCAAAATCAGCATACAACCTAGATTACTTTACCTCTTCCAGGCTATACCAACAGAGATTCCAGATGCCCAATTCTCAAAGTGGGACAGGATGATATCGAGATTTGTTTGGGGAGGTAAAAAGCCAAGAGTGAAATATAAAACTCTCCAATTACCAAAAGAGAAAGGAGGCATGGGCTTACCGAGTCTAAAGGAATATTACTACTCAGCACAAATAAGATATATCATATGTTGGTGCGACGAGGGATATGAGGCAAAATGGAAAGAAATGGAAAAGGAAATTGAGGGACTCCCAGTACAAAGCATAATAGGAGATAAAGATGCATATAAGCAAATCAAACAAATAGACCCAATCACTAAATTTACTTTAGAACTGTGGTATAAAATAGTACAAAAATATAATATAAAGGAAGACATAAAACTATTGAAATGGGTAGCATTTGACAGTCAGTTTGAACCGGCAAAACAAGATAGGGGATACAAAAATCTGGTGAACAAGGGAATCACAGCATGGGGCAATATCGGAAAAAAAGATCTCGGGAGCTTTGTAAACATCAGGAGAAAATTTAAACTAGAAAGATTGGAATTTTTCAGATATCTGCAGATGAGAGATTATTATATGAAGAAGATTAGGCATAACCTCCAAACAGATGTGAGCGAGATTATACAACTCATTTTAAGCTCATATACAGGAAATAAAATAAGAATTATTTCAAAGCTATATCAGAAACTTATGACAAACAATCATACAAGTAACTATATAAAGGAGAAATGGGAGAAAGAGCTCAATTTAAACATAACAGAAGAAAGCTGGCAGGAAATATGGAAAACACAACACACATCAACAAATTCAAGGACATGGAGGGAATTTGGATGGAAAAACCTGATTCGCTTTTTCATTACACCACAGATTCAAGGAAAATATACAAATACCCAATCTTTATGCTGGAGGGGATGTGGGGCACAAAATGCAGACCACTCACATATGTTTTGGAAATGCTGCAAAATATCATCATTCTGGAAATCTATACATGTGACAATACAGAGGATATTAGGATATAATATACCAATGAACTGTAACCTGATGTACTTATGTGATCTTAAAAGAGACAATGTAATACAGGCTGAGGACAGATATCTAGTTAAAATCTTGTTGATTGCATGTAAAAAAACTATCACAAAAAAATGGCGATCAGAAGTTCTTCCTGACCAAGAGCAATGGACTGACATTATTGAGGACATACGTATGATGGAAAAACTAACATATCGACAAAGAATGCAAGAAGGACTATGGGAAAAAAAATGGCAGAAATGGACACACTACAAAGTGCAACAACGAGGCAGAAATTGAAAGAATAACCAAAGACACCGAAAAAACCAGAAGAATTAAGAGATGGAAACTAAAAACTTGATGCTCCAACATTTGTCCCCCCACCTTTTTTTCTTTTTCTTTTTTTTTTCTTTTTCTCTACCCTAGCCCCTTTGTTTTTTTTTTTAAATGTAGAATGTGATCTGAATGCATTATATATGATGAAAAATGAATAAAAATCTAAGTTACAAAAAAAAAACCAGTCTCTGAATATTTACAGGTAATTGGTTATTATTTGCTTTGTACATGATTTGAATGACATTATAATCTACCAGATCTCTAAATTTAAGAGTATGTAATTGAATGAGTATTGGATTTGTTGGTTCACGGTAAGGTTTCTTTGACACAATGCGTATGGCTTTTTTCTGTAGTAAAAAGATTAAGTTTGTGTTTGTTTTATATGTGTTTCCCCAGATCTCCACACAGTATGTCATAAAAGGAACTATCAGTGAATTATATAAAATGCAAAGAGATTCATGACACAGGAGATCCTTAACTTTATACAGTATACAGTCATCTTCAGCAACTCAGAGTCTGTATTATTCTTATGAACATATTGATATCTGTCTTCTAAATAGCTGTGTAACCAGTCAAAAGCAATTCCTCTGATGCCATACTTATGTAATTTACTGAGGAGCAATTTATGGTCAACTGTATCAAATGCCTTTTGTAAGTCCAGAAATATTCCAACTGTGTATTCTCTTCTATCTGTTGCATCCGTAATCTGTTCAACAAAGTCCATGAGTGCCAGTGAGGTGGTCCGGTTCTTCCTGAATCCATACTGTTGTTCACAGAGTATATTGTGCTTATCAGTGAAATCATTTAGTCTCTTAACAAATATTTTTTCCAGTATTTTGGAGAACTGAGGTAACAAGGAGATGGGTCTGTAGTTTGACAATAAGTGTTTGTCACCAGTCTTATACAGAGGAACAACTCTTGCTATTTTCATTTTCTTTGGAAATTTACCGGCAGTAAGTGACATGTTGCATATGAAAGTGAAGTGTTTAACAATACAATCAATAATAATACATTTCAAATACATTTCAAATCAATAATAATACATTTAACCAAGAACATACTGAAATCATTACAATCAGTTGATTTTTTTGTCTTTGAATTTGTTAACAATGTCAAGAATTTCTTTTTCATCTGTTTCTTTCATAAACATTGAGTAAGCGTTTACGTTGACGACATTGTCAGCGCCACTTGTATTTGCTGATGATACAGTGGAGTTGGTGATCTTTTTTCCAATATTAACAAAATATTCGTTAAAAGTGTTGGAGATCAAGCTATTTTCATTGATTATTCCATTATCTGAATTTAAATAAGAGATGTGGTTGGAATTTAGTTTTCCTCTCTTTGTTATATTATTTAACACCTTCCATATATTACATGTATTAGTTTTGTTATTTCCCAATAATTTACTGTAATATGTTTTTTTTACTCGATCTTAAAATACTAATGAGTTTATTTTTATAAGTCTTGTATTTCTTTACTGCTTCCACAGTTCTTAATTTCAGAAACGTTTTGTATAACAAGTTTTTCTTTTTGCAAGCATTTTGGAGGCCCTTGGTGATCCAAGGCTTATCTCTGTATTTAACTTTAGTTTCCTTTACCACTAGAGGGCAATGTTTATTATATAGTTGTGATAAAATAGAAACAAATTCTCCATATGCTGTATCAATGTCGTCAACATAAACACCGCTCCAGTCTTGTATTTTTAGATCATTTCTAAGATTGTTGATTGCAGTTTCTGTTATAAGTCGTTTAAAAACCTTATCTATTTCAACGTTATGTGGTACACCAGCGTGTGAAGAAACAAAAACAGGCAGATGGTCTGTCACATCGTTGACAATAAGGCCAGCAGTTACATTCCCCTCAGTGACATTTGTGAAAATGTTATCAATAAGCGTTGCTGAATGTGTTGTTATTCTAGTGGGGTATGTTATTGAAGGGTAGAAATCCATACAAAACATGGAATTTATGAATTCACTTACTGTATTTGGATATGGTCATTTGGATTTAATAAGTCAATATTGAAGTCTCCACAAATAAATACCAGCTTCTTATTACCTACTGCACTGAAAAGCTCAGACAATTTCTCTTTGAAAATGTCAATATCGGTACCCGGTGCTCTATAACTGCAACTTATTATGATGGTTTTTTTGTAGTTGTAATTAATTCCACAGTTACACACTCCATGATGTTTTCCATTTCAAAAGACATATTATCTACAACTTGGCTTTGGTAGCAGGACCTGATATATAAAGCAGCACCACCACCCCCTTTTTTTTTTTGACTTGCTTGTGGTATATAAATCATAGCCTCTCATTTGCACTGTATGAAGTTGGTCATTTTTTAGCCAAGTCTCAGAAATTGCAACAGCAGAAAAAATTGTGTTATATTGCAACAAACTGTCCTGGATTTTGGAAAAATTCATGTTGAGACTTCTACTATTAAAGTGTATTATTGACAATGATTGGTCAGAAATTGTATTTTTTAGTTGGTCTGAGCTAAAGTATTTACACTGATGTTTTATACTGTTGAAAAAGTGATTTTCAGGATCGGTTTCATATTCAACACTGTGTGGCTTATGCTCAATATATTCGTACCCTTTAAAAATGAGGTTGTTTCCTATAAAAGTTTGCATCTTAATTATTCCAGTCAATGGAAACAAATGCACAGTTTATATCTCTAAGTTGATAATGAAATGTCAATCATTTCTGGTTGATTTTTGGCTCCATTGATTTTGGTGTACTGTTACGGGGATGGCGTGGGTGAATAATGAGTCTGTCATACCTTAAGTAGGCTATGTCCCCCCGTGCTTTTGCAGCTTTCAGCTCTGGCATTAATTCTTTTCTCTTCCTTCTTACCAAATCAGTGAAGTCCTCATTGATGAAGATTTTTGTTCCTTTGAGGGACTTGGCTCTTTGAGGAATGGTCATCCTGTCCTTGTGCCGCAGGAACTTGACCACAATGGGCCTCGGTCTTTCTCCTCCAGGTGTCCCGGTGCAGTGGGCTCTCTCCATCTCGATCTCTGGTGGTAACTAGTTTCTCCATGAGAATATTTTTAATCTTCTCCTCCGTGTCGGCCCAGGTCTCTCCTGGTGCCTCCACAACACCATCAAAGACTAGATTATTTCTCCGGGATTGTCCTTCCAGATATTCAGATTTGTCGGTGATAGTCAACAGACTGTCACACACTTTAAAAACATCTGATTGCAGCACGTTGTTGCGGTCTGCTTGTTTAGACAAATCGGCTTTTATGTCATCTACATCTTTTTGAGTGAACTGTAGACTGGTTTTAATGTCCTGCAAACTCTCTTGTCATCGTGTCCACTCTTGTATTAGCTGAGTCCATGATCACTTTGATGAGGCTTTTGAAAGTTTCCTGTTGTTGGTTTAACAATGCAGAAAACAGTTCTTTTTGCTGTTGCAGTAAGTCATTTACCTGTGTGACGGACACATATTCCTCCTCGGATTTGGCCTCTGCTTTTGGCTTAGGTGGCATTTTGCTGCAGTTTTGCAATAATTTGCAGTAGACAAGGAAACAAGCGTCTGTTTCCAAGACTATTTCAGTGCTGATGAAAAATTCAAGCAGCAACAACAACAGGAATGCGTGTAAGGCCTGGTGCCAAGCCTGAAGCCTGATGGAGGTGGCTGCAGGACCTGGTGGTGGGAACTGCCTGTGAAGCCTGGGGGTGGCAGCTGCCTGTGGAGCCTGATGGTTGTGACTGCTGGCCTGGTGATGGTGGCTGCCTGTGGAGCCTGTTGTTGGTGGCTGCCTGTGAGGCCTAGTAGTAATGGCTGCCAGTCTGCTTCTAAGGCAGAAAGGCCCAATTCTAAATCCACCAGAATCTTCCCCCAAGCCACCAATCCACTGACAAGTGTCAACCAAATCACCTCCAAAAGTCCAGAACTAGCCACAGGTGAAGAATTGAAGTTCTATTACCTCTTGAACAGGTAGTATTTAATCCTGTTGCTCAGTGCTGCTGCTCAGTGCTACTCAGTCATCTTCATGCATGACAATGCACCATTTCATGCAGCAAAGAATACCTCTGTGTCACTGGCTGCTATGGACATAAAAGGAGAGAAACTCATGGTGTGGCCCCTATTCTCCCCTGACCTCAACCCTATTGAGAACCTTTGGAACATCCTCAAGCAAAAGATCTATGAGGGTGGGAGGCAGTTCACATCAAAACAGCAGCTGCGGGAGGCTATTCTGACATCTTGCAAAGAAATTCAAGCAGAAACCCTCCAAAAACTCACAAGTTCAATGGATGCAAGAATTGTGAAGGTTATATCAAAGAAGGGGTCCTATGTTAACATGTAACCTGGCCTGTTAAGATGTTTTTGTTTGAAATAGCTTTTGATTTCAGTAAATATGCCTGATGACTTCCGGCGCCACATGAGTCAGCTGCCTTTTTGCAACAGCGGCTCAATTCTGAGTTTTTTCTTTCTTTCTTTACACACTTTATTTATACATCACGGACACACAGATCGCCCCAAATGTCTCCTGAGCCGGTGGACGGAGCCACTGTTTACAGCAGGAGACGGTACAGCAGGGAACAGCTGCTTGCACTTAATCGCCACTCGGTGCTAATGGAAAAACTCGACGTACCGGGAGAAATAAGGCGAAAACGACATGGTTGTCGGGCTGGTGTTAGACGGCGGACAAGGAGTATAAGGTACAGACCCACCCTCCCATCCGTTATTATGGGGAATGTATGCTCTATATTGGGAAAGGTAGATGAGCTAGCGGCTATCTCCCGCTACGACAGCTTATACCGGGAATGCTCCCTCCTTTTGTTTACCGAGTCGTGGCTATCTGAACTGGTAGCAGATGCTAACATTGAGCTGGAGGGTTTCCACGCGATACGGGCAGACCGAACACCAGACAGTGGCAAAGCAAGGGGCGGTGGAGTGATGATCTATGTTAATAACAACTAGTGCAGACCGGGACACATCACTATTAAACACCAGCACTGCAGCAAAGACATCGAGTTGCTAGCTGCTAGCATGTGGCCTACATATCTCCCGAGGGAATACTCACACGTGATCTGCATTGTTATTTATGCAAATCCGACGGCGAACGCTGGGACAGCGCGTGACGTCATCCACTCAATAACTGGCAGGCTGCAGACAGAACACCCAGATGCTCTTCTCCTCATCTCAGGCGATTTCAACCATGTTTCACTGTCTCCCATTCTACCCACGTTTACCCAGTATGTCACATGCCACACTAGAGACAATAAAACACTGGACTTATTCTACACAAACACTAAGGAGGTGTACACCTCATTACAACTCCCCCCACTCTGGAGATCGGATCACAACTTGATTCATCTCCGGCCGTTGTACAAACCCCTAGTACACAGACAACCTCCGGCCATGCGCACAGTGAAGTTATGGTCTGAGGAGGCAATGGACGCTCTAAAGGGCTGTTTTGAAACCACTGTCTGGGAGCAGCTCTGCGATCCACATGGTGAGGACATCGATGGCCTCACTCACACCATCACGGACTACATCACCTTCTGTGTGGACAACACCGTTCCCACTAAGACCATACGGTGTTGCTCAAACAACAAACCCTGGATCAACCCTGAGATAAAAACACTTCTGAGAGAGAAGAAGAGGATCTTCAGGTCGGGGAACAGGGAGATGCTGAAGTTCGTACAGAGGAAGCTGAGGAGAAAGATCAGAGAAGGCAAGGACAGCTTCAGGAAGAAGATGGAGGACAAGCTGCAACAGAGCGACATCAGCGGGGTCTGGAGAAACCTTAAAACCATCTCTGGGCTCCAGAATACCTCCCCCCAGGCCACGGGGGGGCAGGGAGTGGGCGAACAATCTGAATCTGTTTTTTAACAGGTTTGACCAACCGCCTTCCCCCCCGACTGCACAACAACCAACTGCTGCCACTGAAGACATCAAGTCCTGCTGCCCACTCCCCACTCCCCACTCCACCATCACCCCCCCACTCCCAACACACAGCCCCCCAACCTGACCCTCACTAAGACCCAGGTGAGGACGGAGCTGAGGAAGATCAAGGCGAGGAAGGCATCGGGACCGGACGGCATCAGTGCAAAGCTCCTCAAGTCCTGTGCAGACCAGCTGTGTGGGATTGTGGAGTACATCTTCAACCTGAGCCTGAAGCTGGAGAGGGTACCACAGTTGTGGAAAACATCTTGTGTGGTACCTGTACCAAAGACTTCCCACCCCAAAGATCTGAACAGCTACAGACCAGTGGCCCTGATGTCCCACATGATGAAGACCCTGGAGAGACTGCTCCTTGCTCACCTCCGCCCCCTGGTGGGTCCAGCGATGGGTCCACTCCAGTTTGCCTACCAGCATGGTATTGGGGTGGAGGATGCGGTCTCTTCACCGCTCTCTGTTCCACCTGGAGAAGCCCGGGAATACAGTGAGGATCATGTTCTTTGACTTCTCCAGAGCTTTCAACACCATCCAACCGATGATCCTGAAGGACAAGCTGCTGTGCGCAGGGGTGAACCAGCACCTGTCATCATGGATCCTGGACTACCTCACAAACCGGCCACAGTTTGTGAGAACCCGGGACTGTGTGTCCGACACGATCATCGGTAGCACGGGGGCCCCACAGGGAACGGTTTTGGCTCCCTTCCTGTTCACCCTTTATACTGCGGACTTCTCACACAACACAACACACTGCCATCTACAGAAGTTCTCTGACGACTCTGCGATTGTTGGCCTCATCTCCAACGGAGATGAAGCTGAGTACAGAGGGCTTATCCAGGACTTTGTGGACTGGTGCCATCGGAACTGCCTCCAGATCAACGCGAGGAAAACTAAGGAGCTGGTGGTGGACTGCCGCAGGCATGGACAACCCCTCACAGCACCAGTAAACATACAGGGAACAGACATCGAGATGGTGACATCCTACAAGTACCTGGGTGTTCATCTCAACAATAAACTAGACTGGTCACACAATACTGACGCACTCTACAAGAAGGGACAACGCAGGCTGTTCCTACTGAGGAGACTCAGGTCTTTTGGTGTACAAGGGGCGCTGCTGAAGACATTCTATGACACGGTGGTGGCATCAGCCATCACTTTTGGAGTGGTCTGCTGGGGCAGTGGCATTACAGCAGCCGATAGGAAGAGACTGAACAAACTGATCAAGAAAGCTAGCTCTGTCCTGGGGCAGCGCCTTGACCTAGTGGAGGAGATGGGAGAGAGAAGGATGGGGGCTAAACTGTCATCTCTGCTGGAGTCCGAGTTCCACCCTATGCAGGACACACTGAATGCACTAAGGAGCTCATTTAGCAGCAGACTACATCATCCTAGGTGCACAACCGAGAGGTTTCGCAGGTCCTTCCTACCAACAGCTGTCAGACTGTATAACCTAAGCAGGGATGCTCGCAGAGATAGCAAAAAGACGTGACAACCTAATAGTATTGAATGCAAAAGACGCAATAGACTTACACAATGGTCCCCTCCGGTATACAACTAGGAAAATACCGGTAGCTACGGAGGGTGACAATATGTATGGGTACATAATCATACCATGTAGGATAACTAAGTAGACGGTTATGCTGTTTCATTCCATCTAGCTGCAATGCTCCGCACTGTGTGTGTTTGTTTGTACATTTATATATTTATTCCATCTAGCGACAATGCTCCACACTGTGTGTTTATATATTTACATATTTATTCCATCTAGCTACAATGCTCCGCACTGTGTGTGTTTATATATTTGCATGTTTGTTCCATCTAGCTGCACGGTGGCGCAGTGGTTAGCACTGCGGCAGCACAGTTTACCCTTGGCCGGGGGATCGTGGGGATCGTGGGTTCGATCCCAGCCCCCAACCAACAGTGATCTGTGTGGAGTTTGCATGTTCTCCCCGTGTATGCGTGGATTTGCCCCGGGATTTCTCCGGTTTCCTCCCACATGCCAAAAACATGCAGGTTAGGTTAATTGGAGACTCTAAAGTGGCCCTTGGTGTGAATGTGTGTGTGAATGGTTAAGGGATAGCGCCGTATCGTGGCTGCTTCATCCATCCAGGTGGTGGATGACCCTCAATTTCCCCTCTGGGGATCAATAAAGTATACTAAATCTAAATCTAAAAAAAAAAAATCTAGCTGCAATGCTCCGCACTGTGTGTGTTTATATATTCATATATTTATTCCATCTTGCTACAACGCTCCACACTGTGTGTGTTTATATATTCACATATTTATTCCATCTAGCTACAATGCTCCGCACTGTGTGTGTTTATATGTTCATATATTTAGTCCATCTAGCTATAATGCTCCGCACTGTGTGTGTTTATATATTTGCATGTTTGTTCCATCTAGCTGCAATGCTCCGCACTGTGTTTATATATTCATATATTTATTCCAACTTGCTACAACGCTCCACACTGTGTGTGTGTTTACATATTCACATATTTATTCCATCTAGCTACAATGCTCCGCACTGTGTGTTTATATGTTCATATATTTAGTCCATCTAGCTACAATGCTCCGCACTGTGTTTATATATCTATATATTTATTCCATCTAGCTGCAATGCTCCGCATCGTGTGTCTATATATTTATGTTTATATGTACATATGTATACTCGCTGCTCTTGTTTTTTTCTTGCCTTCTGATTGTTGCTCTGAGTGTTGCTATCCCTGTGCTGTTGCAATCCTGGAATTTGCCCGTTGTGGGACTAATAAAGGCTTATCTTATCTTATATGACCTCCTAATGCTGCAAATTCAACAAATGACCATTTTCAGCTCTTTACAATGAATAAAATGTTTTGAAACTCTGTTGTGCATAATAATTTGGACCAGTGCGTTTTTGAGTTTTTTATTTTTTTAAAAAAAATTATCATTGGGAGGTTTGTTCAATGAAATTAGAATTATGCTCCAATGGTTGTTGACTTGAAAATTATACTGACTGTTATTTGCATCAACTATTTAGGAAAATCAGAGACAAATATCATTTGCATAATAATTTGGAACACTGTACATTCCTACCTTCAACTATGATCATGAGCTTTGAATAATGACAGAAAGAATGAGATCGTGGATACAAGTAGTTAAAATGAGCTTATTGGACTCACTCTTAGAGATGGGGTGAGGAACTCAGTCATCTGGGAGAGGCTCAGTGTGGAGCTGCTGCTCCTCTTCATCGAAAGGAGCCAGATGAGGTGGTTTGGGCATCTGATCAGGATGCCTCCTGGACACCTCCCACTTGAGGTGTTTCGGGCACGTCCCACTGGGAGAAGACCCCGAGCAGAACCAGGACATGCTGGAGAGACTATGAGCCCTATTTTGACGATCATCAACAGACTTTTCCGCCAGACTTTCTGCCATACACCAGTGTTTTTGTTAGTTTCTATCAACACATTGTCTGTTTTTTACAGTTTGCATCACAACATCTAATTACCAGTACACAGTGTGCCTACTATGCGCTGAGAAGCAGAGGCTTATTTCAAAGAGGTGCGTTGACACACAGTCTTATGCACATCACTATTATGATAGTCTGCTTTTGATGAGGCGAAAGGAGGTCTGTCGTCAGAAGTAAATTATTTAATGCTATTTCAGTGGCATGTTTTGAAATCGCACAGCTCTGGAGCTCATGAGGAAACGGCATGTGCTGGGATTTTCTATTATTTTAATGAAGAGAGTTGGTACAGTCATAATCATCCATTATTTTATTTATAATATGATCACACACTAGATTTTTTTTAATCCATCCACACTCATTTTAATTGCAAACTTACTGTTGGAGTCTATAGATTAGGCATTAACGTGTGATTTTTAAAAAAATTTTTATTTATTTTTTTAGGGGAATGCATGAATGAATGAACAAACCGGGAGCATGTGCATGTGTTCCAGTGTGATGTGCGGTGCATGGGGGGAGGCATGTCAGTCTGAAGATTTTTATTCCAACCACATTTTCGTTTTCATCACAGACTTATTAGCCATTAGTGTGTTTATATTTAGGGGAATAAATGAATGAACATCGAGTGTGCGGAATTTTCATTGTAATTCCCCAGAGAGACAGGAGATGTATCCATATCTGCGCACGGTGGCGCACGGTGGCGCAGTGGTTTAGCACTGTGGCAGCACAGTTTACCCTCGGCCGGGGGATCGCGGGGATCATGAGATCGTGGGTTCGATCCCAGCCCCCGACCAACAGTGAGCTGTGTGGAGTTTGCATGTTCTCCCCGTGTTGCGTGGGTTTACTCCGGGATTTCTCCGGTTTCCTCCCGCATACCAAAAACATGTAGGTTTAGGGCGCTCGCGCATGCAGCAACCAGCAGCCAGTGACTTGTCACCAGACTGCAAACCAAATCTACCTACGGGTACAAATAAGTAACAAAAAAAAAACCCCAAAAAAATATCTGCCTAAGTCGTGCGTCCCCGGGTTTCCAGCCAGGCCAAGGCTGCCTGCACTGTGCAAGCTCTCTAACTGTCATCTGTCAGCCCCTGGCAGGGGCCGTCAACAGTGGGCTTGCTTCATGGTGGGGGTCGGTGGCGGATGGGAAACCATGCTAGATCTCCTCTTTGCCTCCCGCCCTGGAAGGACTGGAATAGAGAGCCTCAAACCTTGGCAGACCCTCGGTCAGCGAAAGCAACAGGAGAGGGAACACTCCATCTCCCCACGGGCCAGGAGTGACTTCCGCACCATCGTTAATGAAAGTTTATGAAAGTTTGCACAGGCATTATCCTCTTTTCCTGAAGTTTTAAACCCATTCATGTCTGTGTGTTGGATCCGTGCGCAATACATTAAACCATTCAGCTGATTTTTCAGCTCATTCTTACCTGCTTGTTCTTTCTAAAATAACTAACTGGGCATCAACTGTGATGTCTTCCTTTCCCCATTGTGGGGCTAATAAAAGTTTATATTATCTTATTGCCAAGCAGCGTTACTATCACATACAATTTTGCTCAGATGCATGGGCTTTGGCCAGTGCAAAACCCATCTTAAACAAGGGGTTAGGGCTAGGTGACATACCGAATATATTTGTTGTATCAGTAGATTTGGCCGTCCGTGATAGATAAAATGATTGTATCATGCATATTCAAGTATTTGTCACGTTAATATGAGCAGTGACTTCATATATACACCGCGTTCCAAATTATTCTGCAAATGATAGCCATCCATCCATCTTTTACCGCTTTTCCGGAGGTCCAGGTCACGGAGGCAGCAGCTCAAGCAGAGAAGCCCAAACTTCCCTCTCCCCAGCCACCTGCTCCAACTCTTCAGAGAGGACACCAAGACGTTCCCAGGCCAGCTGGGAGACACAGTCTCTCCAGCGTGTCCTGGGTCTGCACCGGAGTCTCCTCCCAGTGGGACATGCCTGAAACACCTTAAGTGGGAGGCGTCCAGGAGGCATCCTGCTCAGATGCCCAAACCACCTCATCTGGCTCCTTTCGATATGGAGGAGCAGCGATTCTACTCTGAGCCTCTTCCGGATGATTGAGCTCCTCACCCAATCTCTAAGGGTGAGTCCCGCAATCTTACGGAGAAAGCTCATTTCACCCGCTTGCATCCGTGATCTCATTCTTTCAGTCATTACCCAAAGGTCACGACCATAGGTGAGGGTAGGAACGTAGATTGACTGGTAAATTGAGAACTTTGCTTTAGAGCTCAGCTCCCTCTTCACCACAACAGACCGGTACAACGTCCGCATCACTCCAGAGGCTGCTCCAATCCATCTGTCAGTCTCTCGATCCATTCTTCCCTCACTCGTAAATGAGACCCCAAGATACTTAAACTCCTCCACTTGGGGCAGTAGCCTGTCTCCAACCAGGAGAGGACAATCCACCTTTTTCCAGCTGAGGACCATGGACTAGGACTTGGAGGTGCTGATTCTCATCCAGCCGCTTCACACTCAGGAGCAAACCATCCCAGCAAGACCTGTAGGTCATCGCTTGATGAAGCCAACAGGACAACACCATGCGCAAACAGCAGAGATGAAACCCTGTGGTCACTGAGCATGACATCCTCCAATCCTTGGCTGAGCCTAGATATCCTGTCCATAAAAATTACAGTGCATCCGGAAAGTATTCATGGCGCTTCACTTTTTCCACATTTTGTTATGTTACAGCCTTATTCCAAAAGGGATTAAATTAATTTTTTCCTCAAAATTCTACACACAATACCCCATAATGGCAATGTGAAAAAAGTTTTTTTTTTTTTTTTTTAGATTTTTGCAAATTTATTAAAACCAAAATACTAAGAAATGACATGTACATAATTATTCACATTCTTTGCGCAATTCTTTGTTGATGCACCTTTGGCAGCAGTTACAGCCTCAAGTCTTTTTGAATATGATGCCACAAGCATGGCACACCTATCTTTGGGCAGTGTCGCCCATTCCTCTTTGCAGCGCACCTCAAGCTCCATCAAGTTGCATGGGAAGCATCGGTGCACATCCATTTTCAAATCTCTCCAGAGATGTTCAATTGGATTCAAGTCTGGGCTCTGGCTTGGCCACTCAAGGACATTCACAGAGTTGTCCTGAAGCCACTCCTTTGATATCTTGGCTGTGTGCTTAGGGTCATTGTCCTGCTGAAAAATTAACCATTGCCCCAGTCTGAGGTCAAGAGTGCGCTGGAGCAGGTTTTCTTCCAGAATATCTCTGTACATTGCTACGTTCATCTTTCCTTCTATCCTGACTAGTCTCCCAGTTCCTGCCGCTGAAAAGCATCCCCACAGCATGACGCTGCCACCACCATCGGCGTGATTATGAGTGATGCCTGGTTTCTTCCAAACATGATGGCATCAAACTGGGGATTCTAAATTGTCCTTAGGTATGAATGTGAGAGTGAATGGTTGTCTGTCTCTCTATGTTGGCCCTGTGATGGACTGGCGATCTGTCCAGGGTGTACCCTGCCTCTCGCCTAAAGATGCTGGGATAGGCTCCAGCACACCTGCGACCCGAAAAGGATTAAGCGGAAGAAGATGAATGAATGAATGACGCCTGGCATTTACACCAAAGAGTTCAATCTTAGTCTCATCAGACCAGAGAATTTTGTTTCTCATGGTCTGAGAGTCCTTCAGGTGCCTTTTGGCACACTCCAGGTGGGCTACCATGTGCCTTTTACTAAGGAGTGGCTTCTGTCTGGCCACTCTACCATACATGCCTGATTGGTGGATTGCTGCAGAGATGGTTGTCCTTTTTTCTGGAAGGTTCTCCTCTCCCCACAGAGGAATGTTGGAACTCTGACAGTGACCATCGGGTTCTTGGGCACCTTCCTGACTAAGGCCCTTCTCCAATCACTCAGTTTAGATAGCTGGCCAGCGCTAGGAAGAGTCCTGGTGGTTCTGAAGTTCTTCCATTTATGGATAATAAAGGCCACTGTGCTCACTGGGACCTTCAAAGCAACAGAAAATTTTCTATTCCCTTTTCCAGATTTGTGCCTCGAGACAATCCTGTCTCGGAGGCCTTCAGACAATTCCTTTGATGTCCTGCTTGATTTGTGCTCTGACATGCACTGTCAGCTGTGGGACCTTATACTGTATAGACAGGTGTGTGCCTTTCCAAATCATGTCCAATCAACTGAATTTACCACAGGTGGACTCCCAATTAAACTGTAGAAACATCTCAAGGGTGATCAGTGGAAACAGGATGCACCTGAGCTCAATTTTGAGATTCATGGCAAAGGCTGTGGATACTTATGTACATGTGATTTCTTAGTTTTTGTATTTTTAATAAATTTGCAAAAATCTCAAAAAAAACTTTTTTCACATTGTTAGTATGGGGTATTGTATGTAGAATTTTGAGGAAAAAAATGAATTTAATTCCTTTTGGAATAAGGCTGTAAATAGATAGATAGATAGATAGATAGATAGACAGATAGATAGATAGATACTTTATTTCGAACAAAAAAGTATAACAAAAACAAAACAAATGACAAATGCAATAAAGTAACAGTATACAGTGTTCGAAAGGGAGAAGGAAGAAGTGAACACTTATTAATTCCATCTCCTCTTTTCCATAAATACACCCATGTGAATTATATACAAATTACCACATTTAAGACCCCAAATAAACAATTAACTGTATTTTGTACATATCAACATTAACACCCATCCATCCTAACATACATTGATGTCCATACATCAAAACCAGCCTCAAACAACACAGATATACACAGTGCTGTCCCACCCACCATTCCATAGTGTCCCAGAGTGAGCATAGTGAATCGTACATGTAAATACTACCCTTCTAACATATATCCTTTCAGCAAATAATGTTTATACCTCTTTTTGAATTGAATTCTGTTTGTACATAGTTTCAGTTCCGGCTCCAGACTGTTCCACAAATCCACCCCACAGACGGATATGCACATACTTTTCTTGGTTGTTCGTATCTTGGGTTTTGTAAAGTTTAAGTCTCCTCTCAAATTATGATCATTGTCTCTTTTTTAAATATTTTTTGTATATTAGTTGGGAGTTGATTATTAATTGCCCTGTACATTACTTGTGCTGTCTTAAATTTAACTAAATCGATGAACTTTATGACATATGACTTTAAAAACAACGAATTGGTATGGTCTCTATATCCTACATTATTTATTATCCTTATAGCTCTTTTTTGTAATGTGCATATTGACTGTAGGTTGGTCTTGTAGGTGTTTCCCCAGACTTCTACACAGTAGTTAAGATAAGGTAAAAACAGTGAATTGTACAGTAAGACCAATGATTTATAGTCCAAGATGTGTCTTGTCTTCCCCAGTATCCCTATACATTTTGCTAACATGGCCCGGATGTGACTGATGTGAGGTTTCCAGCAGATTTTATTGTCTAGCGTCACCCCCAGAAACTTATTTTCCTGTACTGTTTCAATTCTGGTATCATCTATCGTTACCATTATTTCATGATTTATTTTATAATTTCCAAACAACATAATCTTTGTTTTTTTTTAGATTTAGAGATAATTTATGTTTGTTGAACCACTGCGTTAACTTTTTCATTTCAGTTGTGACCACCTCTAAAACCTGCTGCAAATTCTCACCAGTGCAAAGGATATTTGTGTCATCTGCAAACAAAATAAATTTCAGAATTTTTGATACTTGGCATATGTCATTTATATACAAAATAAAGAGTTTGAGTAACATGTTGACAGTAACATAACAAAATGTGGAAAAGGTAAAGTGCTGTGAATACTTTCCGGATGCACTGTATGAACAGGATCAGTGACAAAGGGCAGTCCTGGCGGAGTCCAACTCTCACTGGAAACGAGTTTGACTGGGTGTTGGCAATATGAACCAAACTTGCAATGGTAATACCGGATAGCTTGTAACAACAAGACCGATACTCCATACTCCCGCAGCACCCCCAACAAGAGACCACGACAGACGTGGTTGAATACTTTCTCCACGTCCACAAAACACTGGTTGGGCAAACTCCCATGAACCCTCAAGTATTCTCAAGAGGGTAAAGTTCTGGTCCGATGTGCCATGGCCAGGATGAAAACCAAATTGCTCCTCTTGAATCCCAGGTTTGACCGGCAGTCGGATCCTCCTCTCCAGTACCCTGGTATAGACCTTCCCAGGGAGGCTGAGAAGTGTGATCCCCTAAAGTTGGAACACACCTTCTGGTCCCCCTTTTTAAAAAGAGGACCCACCACCCCGGTTTGCCATGCCAAAGGCACCATCCCCGACTTTCACGCAGCATTGCAGAGGAGTGTCAACCATGATGGCCCTTCAACATCCAGGGCCTTGAGGTACTCAGGGCAAATCTCGTCCACCCCCGGGGCCCGGCACCAGAGTTTTTTAACCACTTTGATGACCCCAATCCCTGTGATGGGCGAGTTGTCCCCTCGTCCTCAAGCCCTGCTTTCTCTATGAAAGGCATGTCAGTGGGGTCGAGGAAACCCTCGATGTATTCCTTCCACCACTTGACGATGTCCACAGTCAAAGTCAGCAGTGCCCCATCTGCACCATACACAGTGTGGACAGGGAGCTGCTTCCCCCTTCTGAGTCACCGGACAGTTTGCCAGAATCTCTTTGAGGCCAACCAAAAGTCTTGTTCCATGGCCTCACCAAACTCCTCCCACACCCGAGTTTCTGTTTCAGCAATGACCTGAGCTGGACTCTACTTGGCCTGCCGGCACACCTCAGCTGCTTCAGGGGTCTCACAAGCCAACCAAGCTCGATAGGATTCCTTCTTCAGCTTGATGGCCCCTCTCTCCACTGGTTGCCACCAGGAGATGCACCAAGAACCTTGCAGCCACAGCTCTGGGCAGCTGCTTCAACAATGGAGGTGAAGAACATGGCCCATTCAGACTCCATGTCTCCAGACTCCCTCAGAATGTGGTTGAAGTTCTTCTGGAGGTAAGAGTTGAAGACCTCCCGGACAGCGGCCTCAGCCAGACATTCCCAACACACCCTCAATATACGTTTAGGTCTACCGGGTCTGAGCGTTGTCCACCCCTGGCATCGGATCCAACTCACAACCAGGTGGTGATCAGTTAACAGCTCTGCACCTTTCTTTACCCGAGTGCCCAAGACATGTGGTTGCAGGTATGATGACACAATAACAAACTCAATCATCGACATGCAACCCAGGGTGTCCTTGTGCTAGGTGCACATATGGACACCCTTATGCCTGAACATGATGTTCATTATGGACAAACTGTGGTTGGCACAGAAGTCCAATAACTGAACACTACTTGGGTTCCGATCGGGGCAGGCCATTCCTCCCAATCACGCCCCTCCAGGTTTCACTATCATTGCCCACGTGTGTATTGAAGTCCCACAGTAGGACAATGGAGTCTCCAAGAGGAGCACTCTCCAGCACCCCAGTCAGAGACTCCAAAAAGGATGGGTACTCTGAACCATCATGTGGTGCATAGGCACAAATAATGGTCAGGACCCGTTTCCCAAGCCGAAGGCACAAGGAAACTACCCTTTCATCCACTGGGGAGAACTCCAATGTCGAGGCAGCAAGGTGGGGGGATTTCAGAATAACCACCCTTGCCTGTCGCCTCTAACTAGGGCAACTCCAGAGTAGGTCAATCTCCAGTCCCTCTCCAGGAAACTGGTTCCAGAACTAGAGCTGTGCATTGAGGTGAGCCCAACTATATCTAGCCGGTGTCTCTCAACCTCATTCACCAGCTCCAGCTCCTTCCCCACCAGAGAGGTGATGTTCCATGTCCCAAATGCCAGTTTTGAAAGCTGGGGATCAGACTGCAAAGGTCTCTGCCTTCGCCTGCCACCTGATCTGCATAGCACCGGACCCCTATGGTCCCTCCTGCAGGTGGTGAGCCCACTGGAGGGTGGAGGCGGACCCATGTAATTCCTTCGGGCTGAGCCCGGCCAGGTCCCATGGACAGAAACCAGGCCACCAGGCCCTATCCATCGAGCCCCTCCACCAGGCCTGGCTCCAGGGCGGGGCCCAGGTAACCCCATACCGGTTGGGGTACACCAAATCCTTGATTTTTTGTTCATCATGAGTCTCTTGAATCACTCTTAGTCTGGCTCTTTACCCAGAACGTTTGTCTTGAGAGACCCTACCAGACCCTACAAATGTCCTACAAAGGACAAATGCCCTAAATAGTCAATGCACATGACAGTCAGTGTAATTTTCAAGTCATCAACCATTAGAGCATAATTCAAATTTTATTCTGCAAAAATTAAAAAACTCAAAATACACTGTTCCAAATTATTATGCACAACAGAGTTTTAAAACATTTTATTCATTGTAAAGAACTGAAAGTGGTCATTGGTTGAATTTGCAGCATTACGAGGGCATATTTACTGAAATCAAAAGCTATTTTAATCAAAAACATCTTACAGGCCAAGTTACATGTTAACATCAGACCCCTTCGTTGATATAACTGTCACAATTCTTGCATCCATTGAACGTGTGAGTTTTCAGAGAGTTTCTGCTTGAATTTCTTTGCAAGATGTTAGAATAGCCTCCCACAGCTGCTGTTTTGATGTGAACTGCCTCCCACCCTTATAGATCTTTTGCTTGAGGATGCTCCAAAGATTCTCAGTAGGGTTGAGGTCAGGGGAGGATAGGGGCCACACCATGAGTTTCTCTCCTTTTATGCCCATAGCAGCCAATGACACAGAGGTATTCTTTGCAGCATGAGATGGTGCATTGTCATGCATGGAGATAATTTTGCTACAGAAAGCACAGTTCTTCTTTTTGTACCATGGAAGAAAGTGATCAGTCAGAAACTGTGTGCCACAGATGGGCAACTAGCGGCCCGCCCCCTCATCCACTGTGGTCCGCCAGTCCATTTCCAAAAATCAATTATCTATTTATTTCACGTTTGCTGTATTTGGAACTGCATTCTTAAATGCAATTATAGAGTCTGTCAGCAGAGGGAGCACTAATTGAAACCTCGATGCCGCTCTGTGTGCAAGTGGTCAAGGAGAAAGCAAGAGTGAGGAAGCCAGAGGGAACAGTGCACCAGCGGAGAACGTGTTTTTAAGGTATCTTGCCTGCTCAGACCGCATTAATAGGCTGTAAACAGCAGTAAATGTACAAAGTAGGCTGCTTTTAAACAAGAATACATACTACTGAGGAGCTGTAGCATTTATTCTTGTTTGGCAGGTAAAGCCTTATGGAGCTCAGAGGATTTTCTTCTAATTGTGCAGAAAAATATTCACATCTGGACTTCTGGTCTGGACACCATGGTGATAGCAGCTTAACGCTGAAGCTCCCAGACCCGATCCATGAAAATACCTTGAAAATCAGATTTAACGGATTTTTGGAAGAGTGAAAATCAAAAGGCAAAGTCATTATGCCTAAAGGAAAACAGAACAGATCGACATTTATCAGGCCAAGACACGCATCGGCCGGAGAATCTGACCCGGAGGACATCCATTCAGAAGAGGAGGAGCTGAATGAAGCTAGCAACAAGGTTAGCTTAAAAATGGTACTTCAAGAATTAAGACAATTTCGCCGAGAGTGTTGGGCCGAATTTCGTGAAATTAAAGACGAAATAAAAAGGACAAACAGCAGAGTGGACCAGGCTGAGGACCGAATCATGGAAGCAGAGGAAAGAATAAAAGGGCTGGAAGAAACCGTGCTGGATTTACTTAAACGACAGTCAAGACTGGAGGCTAAGCTAACTGACCAAGAAGTAGTAGTAGTAGTAGTAGATTAGTTTATTTGACAGGGAGGAAGACTAAGAGGAGACAACATAAGAATTCATGGTCTGAAAGAAGGAGTCGAGGATGTTTTCACCACAATGGCTGCATGCGTGGAATCCATACTGAGAGAGAAGTTGGAAATTCCCCAATCCACCGACTTGAAGATAGAAAGGGCGCACCGTACATTAGCCCCAAGGCCGTCGGCGGAGGCGCCACCAAGATCGGTGGTGGTGAAGTTCTCCAACTCCAGAATAAAAGAAGAGGTTGTAAGACTGGCTTGGCAGAAAAAAGGATTTATGCACCAAGAGAGAAAAGTTTTTGTGGAGCACGACTACGCCCCGGAGGTCCTTAAAAAGCGTCGGGAATACAACGACGCTAAAAAGATATTACGAGAGAAGAAACTGCGCTTTCAGACTCCATTTCCGGCAAAGCTGAGGGGTTTTTACGGGGAAGATATGTGTCTCTACAACTCGGCGGAAGAAGCAACCACGGATATGGTGAGAAGAGGGCTCCCGGTAACGGTGTATAAACCTGCAGCAGACCCGATCGAAAGAATCAAGGCTCAAACGTGGTCCACACAGAGACCCTCAAAACCCACGAGCCAGCAGCGGGAAACCCAGCGCCAGAGCTATAAGGAAAAACTGAGCGTTTACAGGAGGGAATAACGATATTTTTAATCAATCTGTGCATCCAACCCTCCTCCTACAAGGTAACAAACATTAAAGGAGATGCAGAATCAGTAAATATGAAATGGTAAAACATTTCATGGAACAGACATAATATTAGAAACAAACAAGTCTTTAAAAAAAAAAAAACTTGTTAAAATAGAAATGTGACAATGAACCACAGGATCTCTCCACACTAACAAATACTGTATTAATGTGACTGTTTGCTGTGATGGTGGTGGGAGGTCGCACACATTTTCATAGGGTATAGGCATAAAAAATAAATAAATAAATAAAATCATTACAAGTTCGGATTGGGATGTGAAATTCACGTTAAAAACATGGGACAACTTACAGGGGTAAGAGAGGGCCCTCAGCACGTAACAAAGTTTGAGGAATTTCCCTCAGAGCCAACACACCATCAAGGCTCTTCTAAGGTCACTAAAAAGACCTCAGCTCAGGAAGTTCTTTTGTCAGTTTTTTGTTTTAAAGTTTTATATACTGTGTTCTTAATGTTTTTTATGTTCTTAATGTTCTTTCAGTTTCTGAGTAGCATAAAAGAGGGCCACCACACTGTTATACTAAATAAGGCAACACAATGGAGAAACAGGGTGTAACCAAAATAATCTCATATAATGTAAAAGGGATCCTGAATCCAGTTAAAAGATCCAAGATTCTAGGCAAAATGAAAAAAGACAAAGCAGGAATAATATTTTTACAGGAAACCCACCTAACAGGCGTGGAGCACACTAAACTTAATAGACAAGGGTTTAAACTGATCTTGTGGGTGTCCCCCACAGCCTTTGGACAAGCAGAGCGCTCAGCTGGAGCAATTAGCATAACAGTGAAATGTATGGACTGATATCATTAGGCAGCCTCTCCTTCCTGCCAATAATCCTGCTATTGATATGCGTGACTCTCATGTAAATGTCCCATGCTTTCCTGCTGTACTGTGATGCTAATGTGCCATGCATGCATTGTCTAGCTGGGTATATAAGTGACTGAATATCGCTTGCTCACTCTCTCTCTTACTGCTCATCTGACTACACGCATTGCCTGTTTGCTGATGAGACACAGGGCTCGCTCCAGCACGCACCCACAGTGCTGGAGCGAGTCTCGTGATGGTGGATGAATAAAACACCCTTTTAAAACTTCAGTTCGCCGTGCCTGCACTTATTCTGTGCCATCCACATCTGGGTACACTTATTTGCATCCGCCACAATCTCTTCATCTTCATATAAGTCAGGGAGGAGGAGGGGGGTAGCGACATTGATCTCAACCAAAATTATATTTGAAAAAAAATCAGAACACAAAGATAAAGAAGGGAGATTCAGCATGGTACTTGGTCGGCTAGAGGGAGAAGATATCACCCTGCTGAATGTATATGCACCTCCAGGGGCTAACTGGAAATTTTATAAAAATGTATTTGACCTAATGATAACTAAAGCCCAAGGTTTAGTGATATGTGGTGGAGACTTCAATCTAAGACTGAATCCATACTGGGATGCATCAGGTAATTCTCCACATCAAAATAACACTCAAAGTAGAAAAACTCGGATGCTACTAAAAGAAATGGGAATCTGTGACGTGTGGAGGGAACTCAACCCCAGTGTAAAAGATTATACATTTTACTCAGCACCACATTCATCATACTCAAGGACTGACTATTTTTTTATGTTTAATAGAGACATTGGAAGAGTAAAAACATGTAAAATAGGACTGATGGATCTCTCTGACCACAGTCCGATCTATATGGGCTTAAGTATCCAAAAATACACAAATAATACATTTTCTTGGAGGTTAAATTCAAATGTGCTGAAAGGACCACTGAAAGATGAATTGGAATCAGATATTCTCAGATACTTGGAAGAAAATGATAATGGAGAAGTATCCCCTTTAATACTGTGGGACGCATGCAAAGCTGTAATAAGGGGAAAGATTATCGCAAAACTGGCAATCCAAAAGAAACTGAGACAAGAAAAACTAATCACATTAGAGTCAGAACTTAAGAAACTTGAAAAAGAGCACAAAGACAACACTCATTCTAATGACTCACTCAAAATTAAGGAAATTAAAAAACAAATAAATGAGATCTTGTGGAGATGTGTGGAAGGATGAGACTGAGTTTATTCCTCAGGTTCAGCTTTATTCACAGTCACATACTCCAACATTCCAAAGCAGAAAAAGAGGATGAATCTTCTCACATCTGTCCTTTTATACCCAGGACATCAAACCTACAGTCACATGGTGTTTAATCAAACATACAGTCACATGGTACTTAATCCCAGTCACAATGTAACTTCCCCCGATCTTAACACCATCCACCCCCTAGTCTCCGGTGGTCAGGAAATCTCTCAAGGCCATCTCCTTGAAACAAAAGGCCAAATCTCACACCCTCCTGTTACCTCTAGGAGGCTCAGTCCCTTTGTTCCCCTGAGAGGTGAAGCACAGTAATGTCTCACAATGTCACATCAATGTCTCACATACAGTAATATGTCTGTGGAGCATATGAAACCAACATATGTGCCCCACATGACCCCCCCCAAACGTCTAAGATGGAACAATCATAACTAAAGATGCATGTCATAATAAAATCACTACATATCAGTCCACCTGCCGCTTAGGCCTTAGTCTTCTGCCGTATTTGCTGTAAGCCAGCTTTACTGCCTCCGCAGTGTCCTCCTGCTGTGGGGCTGCTGCCTGTGGATTAGAACTGTTAGTCAATCTCTGTGGGTGTTCTGGGGAACGCTCTCTAGGGGGTCTGCCGCGCCGGGGAGCCCTCGCCAACTGCACAGGTTCGTCAGCCATCACAAAAGTGGGTTTGAGCCTGTTTATGCCAATCGTTTCCTTTCTGCCCCCCAAATCTAGCAAAAAATGCTTATCTCCTGTTTCCAGCACTCTGAACGGTCCATCGTAAGGCGGCCGCAAGTTTGGGCGATGGGCGTCATGTCTGACAAAAACAAACTCCGCATTTTTTAAAGCTTTAGGCACAAAAACGCGCAGGAAGCTGTGATGAACTGGGCCAGGAAGCGTGCTCGATCCCGTGTCGCTCTGCAACCACTGAGCGGGGGGGCACTCTGGGGCAGGATTATCCGGGAGAAACTCCCCAGGCAGCCGGAGTGGCTGCGCAAAAACTAACTCAGCTGGGGAGGCTTTTAAATCCTCTTTAGTTGCAGAACGCAGCCCCAATAAAACCCATGGTAGCCTGTCCACCCAATTTGTATCCGTAAGCGACGCTCTGAGGGCTGCTTTCAATGACCTGTGGAAACGTTCGCATAAACCATTAGCCTGTGGGTTGTACGCGGTAGTGCGGTGGATCGTTACCCCCAGGCTGCAGGCCATTGCTGACCAAAGCTTGGAAACAAATTGAGGACCTCTGTCGGACGTAATGTCTGACGGAACTCCGAAACGCGCTACCCATGCTGTTAAAAACGCGCGCACCACCTCCTCGGCTGTGGTTGATGCCAGTGGGACCACTTCCGGCCAACGCGTGGTGCGGTCCACCATTGTCAAAAGGTGTGTGCACCCATGTAACGGCGGGAGGGGGCCTACGAGGTCGACATGCACATGATCGAACCGCTTAGCCAGGATGTGAAAAGGCTCCAAGGGAGCTCTCGTGTGTTTGTGTATTTTGGCCCGCTGACAAGCGACGCAGGCTGCTGCCCACTCCTTGACTTGCTTGCGCAGGCTCGGCCATACAAATTTCTCTCCTACCATTTTGACTGACGCGCGCACTCCCGGGTGCGCCAGAGAATGGATCGAGTCAAAAACGCGGCAGCGCCACGTGGCTGGCACCACCGGACGCGGTCGTCCCGTGGAGACATCGCAGATTAGGGGGGACATACCGTCTTGCAGCACCCTGTTCTCCAACCTTAACCCTGTTGGTCCAGACTGGAGCGCGCGCACATCCGCGTCGCTAACTTGCTCCGCGGCCATGGCTGCATAATCTATACCTACGCGGACCGGGGCCGCGTGCGCTTCCGCGTCACTACCCTGCTCCATGGCTGCAGAGTCTGCCCCCACGGGGCCTGGAGCCGCCACAGCACGTGAGAGGCAGTCTGCCACTACATTATATTTACCCGCCACATGCTGAATATCGGTAATAAACTCCGATATCGCGGCTAGCTGTCTCTGCTGCCGGCCCGACCAAGGTTCTGAAATCTTGGCCATCGCGAAAGTCAGCGGTTTGTGGTTCACGAACGCGGTGAAACGGCGTCCTTCCAGCCAGAACTGGAAGTGGCGGATGGCCAAGTGTAGAGCTAACAACTCCCTGTCGAACGCGCTGTATTTTCGCTCGCTATCGCGCAAGGTTTTGCTGAAAAACGCGAGCGGTTGCCAGGCTCCAGCCACATACTGTTCAACGACCGCCCCTATTGCTACATCTGACGCGTCAGTAGTGAGCGCTATGCGGGCCGTCGGGACTGGGTGTGCCAACAACGCAGTGTTTGCCAGGACTGATTTGACTTGAGAGAATGCGCGCTCCCACTCGGGAGACCATTCGATTTTATTTGTGGGTTTTTGCTTTTTTAGTGCAACATACAATGGTTGCATGAGCTGCGCTGCACGGGGGAGGAAACGGTTATAAAAATTAACCATTCCCAAAAACTCCTGTAACGCTTTGACCGTTTGTGGTTGGGGAAAATTTGTTATCGTGCGCACTTTATCGGGCAGAGGGACCGCTCCTTCTGGCGAGACACGATGCCCCAAAAAATCAATCTGTGCCACCCCGAACTGACACTTTGCTGGGTTGATTATTAACCCGTGCTCTGCCAACCTCCGGAAAACTGCTGTGAGGTGGCTTTCGTGTTCGTCTTCAGAAGCGCTGGCTACCAATATTTTGTCCAGGTAGACGAACACGAAAGGGAGATCGTGCAGGACCGCGTCCATCATGCGTTGGAACGTCTGCGCCGCGCCCTTAAGCCCAAACGGCATGCGCAAAAACTCAAAAAGCCCGAAAGGAGTTATTACCGCTGTTTTGGGTATGTCCTCAGCGCGCACTGGAACCTGGTGGTAACCGCATACCAAGTCTATTTTAGAAAAAATGCGCGCCTCCGCCAAATGAACCGAAAAATCTTGGATGTGTGGGATCGGGTAGTGGTCGTGCGCTGTTGCGTTATTCAACCTGCGGAAATCACCGCAAGGTCGCCACGAGCCATCAGCCTTTGGGACCATGTGCAGCGGTGAAGCCCATGGGCTCTTGGAACGCCTGATGATGCCCAACCTTTCCAGGTTGGCGAACTCCTCGTGCGCTATGGTCAGTTTAGCTGAGTCCAAGCGTCGAGCTTTTGCAAAAACGGGTGGGCCGGTGGTAGTAATAAAATGTTCCACCCCATGTTTAGCCACTGTCGCCGAAAACGTTGGGACCGTGAGTGCTGGGAACTGAGTGAGGAGTGTGTGGAACTTACCACCTGCAGCTGTGACGTTGGCTTGTGCAGTTGGCGGGGCCACTCGAGCTGTGCAGGGAATAGAGTGAAAGGAGAGTGCATTAACCAGACGTCTGTTAGCAAGATCAACCGATAAACCATGTGAGCATAAAAAAATCAGCCCCTAACATGTTGAAATTGACTGCCGCTACAACAAAAGTCCACTCAAATGCATGGCCCTGCAAAGACAGAAGCAGAGTCCTCTCACTGAAGGTCTTAATCGCTGAGCCGTTCGCTGCTGACACTCGGGGACCACTGGAAGGCGCCAGCCGGTCCGCGTAGGAAGGCATGATGAAGCTCAGCTGGGAGCCTGTGTCCACGAGGAAATGCCTCCCCGAGCGTGCATCCTTCAGGTAGAGCAGCTTGTTCTCCTCCCCAAGGGCCACAGCTGCTACCGACCCCCGGTCTTGGCGTTTCCCGAGCGCTTGAAATGGCACGGTGGAATGCACTTGCGTGCCCTCTCTGCAAAGCGGCGATGGTAGAAGCAAAGGACGTTGTCCGCTCCGTGTCGCCTGGCCCTTGCTGCTGCCGTCGTCGGTGAGTCTGGTGCTGCAGCCTCTGGCCCCATGCCGTCTCCGGACGTTGCACCTAGCTCTGCTGCTGCGGCTGAAGCCGCGCTCCGTTTGTGGGCGTCAACGAGTTGTTGCGCCTCCTGGCTCAGCTCGTGGTAGTCTCGTCATTCTCAAACTCCGTCAACGCCAGGAGCCCCTCTGCTCGCTGTTGCACCGAGGGGGTGAAGTGGCTGATAAGCGCAGCCTTCAATGCGCTGTACTTGTCACTGTCCGGTGGGTGGTTGACCAGGTTCTCCACCCTCTGGACTGTGTGGTTGTTCAGCTTCGCCACCACATGGTAGAACATTGTGTTGTCTCTCAAGATTCTCCGGAGGTTGAACTGCGCCTCGACCGCGCTAAACCAGGAGCGCGGACTATTCTGCCAGAAGTCCGGCAGCTGAAACATGGCGGCATTCGTCAGGCTGGCTTCCGATGAGTCCGGCTCGGGAGAATTACTCCTGCTCCTGCTTCGTCGTAAGGTCACCAGTGTGGAGATGTATGGAAGGATGAGACTGAGTTTATTCCTCAGGTTCAGCTTTATTCACAGTCACATACTCCAACATTCCAAAGCAGAAAAAGAGGATGAATCTTCTCACATCTGTCCTTTTATACCCAGGACATCAAACCTACAGTCACATGGTGTTTAATCAAACATACAGTCACATGGTACTTAATCCCAGTCACAATGTAACTTCCCCCGATCTTAACACCATCCACCCCCTAGTCTCCGGTGGTCAGGAAATCTCTCAAGGCCATCTCCTTGAAACAAAAGGCCAAATCTCACACCCTCCTGTTACCTCTAGGAGGCTCAGTCCCTTTGTTCCCCTGAGACATGAAGCACACAATAAACATACAGTAATATATCTGTGGAGCATATGAAACCAACATACAGTATGTGCCCCACAATCTACACAATAGAAATCCAGAAGAAACTTACATTTCTGAAACAAAAATACTATGAAACAGGTAGCAAATCGGCAAAATTACTAGCCTGTAAATTGAGGAAACAACAAACGGAGAGAGCAATCTACAAAATCAGAGACCCAGTATCAAAGGAAATAAAATTTAGAATTCAGGAAATTCTTAAAAGCTTCAAGAACTACTACAAGAACTCGTACTCCCTCAAAAAACATAAAAACACATCCGAAGCCTTCCTAAATACATTAAACCTTCCCCAACTTACTGAGTCACAAAATAAAACACTACTGTCAGAAATACAACCTAAAGAATTAGAAAAAGCAATTATGAAACTTAAAGCTAACAAATCCCCAGGAGCAGATGGCTTTACAGCAGAGTGGTACAAAACCTTTAAACAGCAACTATCTCCTCTCCTCCTGAAAACATTTAACTATGTCCTCCACACAGGGGAAATCCCCCCCCCTCCTGGAGAGAGGGGGTCATTGCAGTCATACCTAAACCTGAAAAGGATAAATTAGACTGCTCCAACTACAGACCAATCAGTGTGTTAAATCAGGACTATAAGCTTTTTACCACTATCCTTGCCAAAAGGTTAGAAAATATACTGACAGACTTAATTCATTTAGACCAAACAGGTTTTATAAGACAAAGACAGACACAAGATAATATTAGACGCACTTTACACATAATTCATCATATAAAAAAAATATAATTTAAATGCAGCCATATTGGGATTAGATGCTGAAAAAGCATTTGATTCGGTTGACTGGTCTTTCCTATATAGAATCTTATCCAGTTTCAATTTTCATAACCACTTCATTAGAACTATCCAGGCATTATATAAAAAACCAACAGCTAAAATAAGGATTAACGGTAAATTATCATCATTTTTTGAACTGGAAAGAGGATGTCGTCAGGGCTGCCCCTTGTCTCCACTGCTCTTTGCAATCTTCATAGAACCTCTGAGCCAATGGATAAGACAGAATCAAAAAATTCAAGGTATTACACTTGGTCAGAAGGAACATAAAATAGCACTCTTTGCTGATGACATTTTAAAATACCTGGGGCAGCCGGACACCTCTTTTCCAGAACTAATCTCAGTTTTTCAGAGTATGGAGATTTATCGGGGTACGAATTAAACATGCATAAAACCCAAATTTTAACATTCAGCAATGACCCAAATCAATATTTACTAAGCAAACTCAAAACTAACTGGGAGATGAAATCTACGAAATATCTGGGGGTCAATATCCCGAAACAACTCAACAAAATTATAACACTAAACTATGATCCACTGATGGCAAAAATAAAATCTGATCTAGCAAGATGGAATATGATACCATTCTTGGGTACTGCACAAAGAATTGAAGCAGTCAAAATGAATATACTTCCACGTCTTCTATACCTTTTCCAAACAATACCGGTAGAACCTCCCAAAAAAACATGGCAAGAACTGGACAGAAGGATCTCAAGATTCATATGGCAGGGCAAAAGACCTAGAATCAGATATAGAACCCTACAGCTAAACAAAGACAAAGGTGGGCTCGCGCTGCCAAATATCAGGGACTATTTTAAAGCTGCACAAATTAAAACTTTAGTAGAGATATGTAACCCAGTCTACACTGCACAATGGAAGGAGATGGAATGCCAAATAACAAGTGACATCCCCCTACAGGCAATAATAGGGAACAATGCCTTACCTAAACTTTTGAATAGCACTAACCCGTGGATAAAGACCCCGCTAAAAATTTGGTTTAAGATAGTCAGAGAGAATCAAACTCAAGAACCCTATCGATTACTGCAATGGATTGCCTATGATCAAGACTTTACTCCTAATAAAACAGACACTAGATTTAAAAAGTGGAAAGAGAATGGACTGATAAAATATTACGATTTTTTTAAAGGGCAAACTTTAAGAAGTTTTGAAGATTTGAAAAAACAAGGTCTAATAAATCAAGGTTCTTTCAGCTTAGACACCACAAAACAAAATACTTAAAAAGGAAGATTTGGAAAGGGCCCAGTCAGGCGTTCTGAAGGTCTTCTTAATGGCATATAAAGGGATCCCAGGGATCAGATACACTTCTAAAATATACCAAGGTCTTCAAGACTTAAAAGGAGACAACACATCATATATAAAAGAAAAATGGGAAAAAGAGGGGAATTTCACTTTACAACTGGAAATATGGGAAAAGTTAAATAAACAACAATGGAAAAGTACTTCATCCCTGCAGTGGAGAGAATTTGGATGGAAAAATTTGGTAAGATTTTTCAGAACACCTGCACAAAACAAATTTACTCATAAGGGGTTGAACTGTTGGCGCTTGTGTAGTGAAGAGACTGCAAATCATTTTCATGTGTTTTGGTCATGCCCAGTTATCCACCAATATTGGACCAATGTACAGACAATATTGGGGAAAATATTCAAAATAACAGTTCCCTTTTCTTTTGTAACTTTGTATTTGGGTTTACTACCGGACTCACTGGAAATACGAGGAGAAAAATATTTATTCACTGTTTTAATATTGGCAAGTAAAAAAGCTCTAACTAAAAAATGGATGTTGAAGGACTGTCCTACACCTGAAGATTGGATTAACGTGATTCAAGACATTTATTCGATGGAAAAGTTGACATTCGCACTGAGACAGGACATGGATGGGTTCTTGAACTTTTGGCAACCCTGGATCGCATATGTGTCTTCCATTAGATCTAATCTTTGACAAACACCATTTCAATAATGGTTCCGCTCTTTGTTCCAACGCTACTCAGATACTCTATTTTTTTTTTATTTTTAATTTTTTTTGCTCTTTTGTTTTTTTTTCTTGTTTTTTTTGTTTGTTTGTTTGTTTGTTTTTTCTTTAATTTCTCTTTTTCTTTCACTTAAAAAAAGGGTGTTGTAATAATTATTTTTCCAATGTTGTCAAAAAACAAAAAAAGGGATGAAGAAAATGTAAACAATGCAATGCTGTAATGACATGTATAACCTTTACAAAAACTTAAATAAAAAAAAAAAGAAAAATATTCACATCTTTGAGGTTTCTTTCTAAAGAGCATGACTGAAGCACTGACCATTTCAATTCCTTGTCAGCAGTAAAAGTTCAGAGACTGTGGTCACTGTAATCTGCTGTTTGTTCGTTTGTTTTTTTTGTGTTGTTCACCAGTGGCTCTTAAACTTTTTTAATTCCCCATTTTGGGGAGCCATTAACAAGCTCACCTACCCACAGCTATTTCTCTGCCCCTCCACACCCACAATGAACCCAAGCACAAGCTAAGCCTCGTCATAGTTCCTTTTCTTCTTGGCTTTTTTTTGTTAATTATTATCTAGAATTTCTCTTTGCTCATCATTTTGATGGAGAGTTTTAAAAAATTAGGTCATGATATAATTTTATCCATCGAACCATCTTCTACTACTTAATCCTTTTCGGATTGAGGGGGTGGACTGGAGCCTATCCCAGCATCTTTGGGTGAGAGGCAGGGTACACGCTGGACATGTCACCAGTCCATTGCAGGGCAGATATAATTTTATCAGTAATTTTAATTCTGATAAAACTCTCAGTAACTTTTGTTTTCATTTGCATTTTGAAGGCTTACATGTAATGTAAATCTGGCCCTCGGGAAGTGAGGAAAAAATTTTGTGGCCCTCACGTCCACCAAAGTTGCCTATCCCTGCTCTATATACTTTGCCAAGGTCATTTTCATACCTTCAGGGACCCTAAAGGTGCCTACCAGCAATCTCCCCATGATTCTGGCCCAAAACATGACTCTGCCACTTCCTTGCCGACGTTGCAGCCTTGTTGGGACGTGGTGGCCATCCACCAACCATCCACTACTCCATCCATCTGGACCATCCAGGGTTGCACGGCACTCATCAGTAAACAAGACTGCTTGAAAATTAGTCTTCATGCATTTCTGGGCCTACTGCAACCGTTTCTGCTTGTCACCATTGGTTAGAGGTGGCCAAATAATCGGTTTATGCACAACTGCAAGCTCTGGATGATCCTCCACCTTGAGGTTTATGGGACTCCAGAGGCACCAGCAGCTTCAAATACCTGTTTGCTGCTTTGTAATGGCATTTCAGCAGCTGCTCTCTTAATCCGATGAATTTGTCTGGCAGAAACCTTCCTCATTATTCCTTTATCTGCACAAACCCATCTGTGCTCTGAATCAGCCACAAATTTCTTCACAGTACGATGATCACGTTTAAATTTTCGTGAAATATCCAATGTTTTCATACATTGTCCAAGGCATTGCACTATTTGATGCTTTTCAGCAGCAGAGATCTTTCCCATATTGCTTGAAACCTGTGGCAACCCCTAGTAACTTAGCTAAATCACATTAAACTTACTGACAAGATTTTTTTTTCACTACAGATTTTCAATTCAGATAATTCTGCCTAATCTTGCAAAATAACCCACTGTATTCAAAAGTTAATAATTCAGTAATCAGTCCACTGATGCCATAATATAAGGTAAGGCTACACACAGCTCGGCAGTTATATTTACACTGCAGCTTTCATCAGTGTGAATCAGCAATTCTCCTTCCCTCCAAACATACTTTGGCAGTCTTTTTAAAGCTGCTCTGTTATATGTGGAAACAGCACAGCAGAGTCAGGGGTTATACCCAACTCGAACTTTATTACAAGTCACTGCTTGGTACATATGTTGCAGCGTATAAGCGTATAAGCTAACAAGCTAACAAGCTAACCTCAATCTAGTACAGGCTCTAGCTGTCACGGAGGAGGAGCGCCAAGACTGATTCTCCTTCTTCTTCTTCTCTTCTCTCGGTTACTGGCGGATAGCAAACAACTGAAAGGTGCATACCGCCACCTACCGTCAGTCCTTTATACTCACGGGGTGGTGACGTCATCCGTGCCTACATCCTCACATCCGTGGTATCTGCTGTGGCATTTCCAAGATGCCACATGCTCTTTATATCATAATCTGTTTTTATAAGTTTAAATAATGTACCTACCAATAGGTATTCTGAATATTTTCCTAATATGGCTAAAAAAATGCTGTTAATACTGCAGATTGTCACAGCGGGCATTCACATAACCTTAATCCTAAGGGCGCTACTGTAGAAACGATTATGGGCGCAATTTCCAGTTTCGGCTGAAGTCGTGTTAAATTAGTCAGCAAGAGTGGAGTAGTGGGGCATTTAAAATAGCATTTTTCAAAGTTTTTCAAATTCATTTTAATGTATTGTGACGTAGGCGAGGTTCACACAAAGAAAGGGAGCAGATGGCTGCAACACAACAGGCTTTATTGAAGACGCTCATAATCACAGACAGGAGGGGCGGTCATTCTCACTGACCTCCGTTTATATCAGGGTTACACACACATAATCACTCCTGCTCTAATTCTACCTATAACACTGCTGGGTCATTATAACGCAGTTATAATGACACAGCAGTATAATAGCACAGTAATAACATTAAACACACACACACGAAAATAAAGTCTCTACTGGCAAGGCATGCTGGGAAAAAGCCCCGATGTTACACTGTCCCTCCTTAACACAGCCCCAACGTTACACTGCCCCCCCCCCCCCAGACTGGTTTCTGTCCCCATAAAAATGAGAGTCCAACTCAAAAGTCCAATACGAACCTGTCCAGGTGTCAGGATGGCCTTCAATGCTGACGACCAGCACGTACAGGCCCGCCAGTGTCCATCTGAGTCTCAGTTGGAGTATCTGGTCGGGATGAAGGCTCCGGTTCGACCACCAGCGGGGCGGATGGCTGGTACGGGGCGAGACAGTCACGGTGAAGTACCACAACCCGGTCCCTTTTCTTAAGCCTCACCCTGTACACCACATCCGACAGTCTCTGCAGAACCACGCACGGTCCCGACCAATGGCTCGCCAGCTTTGGTGATCGTCCTCTTTTTCTCTCAGGGCAGAAAACCCAGACTCGATCTCCCGGTGCAAAGTCCCTCCCCTGGCAGTGGGAGCCATACGCTCGCTTCTGCCGACCCCCCGCCGCTGCCAGGGCCTTCCGAGCCAGTTCATGCACCGTATGGAGAAGTTCCTTCAAACAAAAAAAATAATCCAACCCAGGTTTGCCCTCCACCTCCGGCTCGGGGGGGGGGGGGCAATACCAAATCCACCGGTGTGCGCAGCTCGCGTCCAAACATGAGCGCTGCAGGGGTGCACCGGGTGGATTCCTGTGCTGCCGTCCAGTATGCCCACAGAACAAAGGGCAGATGCAGGTCCCAGTCTCGCTGTCGCTGGTCCACTAGGATAGCGAGCTGGGTGGTGAGGGTCCGGTTGAATCGTTCAACCAGGCCGTTCCTCTGTGGATGCAGCGGGGTGGTCCGGGTCTTCCGGATGCTCAGCTGCTTGCAGACCTCTCTGAAGACCTCCGCCTCGAAGTTCCGACCCTGATCGCTGTGCAGCTCCTCCGGTGCGCCAAACCGACAGAACATTTCGTCCACCAGCTTTGATGCCGTCGTAGCGGCGCTCTGGTCCAGGAGCGCGTCCGCCTCTGGCCACTTAGTGAAATAATCCATTGCGACCAGCATGTAGCAATTCCCCTTGTCCGTGGTCGGGAAAGGGCCCACAATGTCCACTCCCACCTGCTCCATCGGTGCTCCCACCCGGTACTGCTGCAGGGGAGCGTGGGATCGCTGAGTTGGCCCTTTCTGAGCTGTGCAGGTGTCACAGCGATGGACGTGGAGCTCCACATCCTGATGACATCCGAGCCAGTAGAACCGGGCTCGAAGACGCTGCAGAGTCTTTGTCACCCCGAAGTGGCCCACTCCTACTGCCCCATGAACCAGCTGGAGTACGTTGGGCCGGAGTCGACGAGGAACCAGCAGCTGCCAGACGTGACGCTGCCCAGCTGGAGTCTGCCACTGTCGATACACCACGCCCTCATGACAGCGGAGGTTGGCCCACTGGGAGTGTAGGGATTTAGTCTCTGGGTCCAGCGCAGACACAGCCTCCCAGGCAGGCCGCTGTCCTGCGTCCAACCACTGCCGAACCCGAGAAATGACCGGGACTCTATCCTGCTCGCTCTGCAGCTGCTGCATGCCAAGGACCTCTATGACGTCATTGCTGGGGAGAGTTGCCTGATTATCCGAGGAGGAGCTGTGTGTCGCTGCGTTATTCCTGCTCGCAGCGGTCCGGAGAGCAGCAGCCCGTGGGACGGCCTGGTCTCGATCCTCAGCCCGCTGGCAGTGACGACACTCCTCTGTCGCACAGGGACGCCGAGACAGCGCATCAGCGTTGGCATGGAGGCGGCCTGCTCGATGCACAATCTGAAAATCATAATCCTGCAGTGCCTCCAGCCATCTCGCCAACTGTCCATCCGGTTCCTTAAAGTTCAGCAGCCAGGTCAGGGAAGCATGATCCGTCCTGAGCTGGAATTTCCCCCCGTACACATACGGGCGGAAATGACGCAGCCCCTGAATGACAGCCAACAGCTCTCTGCGAGTAACACAGTAATTCCTCTCTGCTCTGCTGAGAGTGCGGCTGCACTCTGCACTCTCGCAAAAGCGACTGCCTGCTCTCCGTGTTCTCCCTCCTGGGATAGCACCGCCCCGATGCCCTGATTGCTGGCGTCCGTGTCCACGATGAAAGGGCGGTTCGGGTCGGGATACTGCAGGATGGGGGCTGTGATGAGCGCTGTGCGAAGTTGGGAAAAAGCAGCATCACAATTCTCACTCCATTGAAATGCGCGTCCTTTATGCGTCAGCTGATGCAGCGGGCTGGCGATGGTGGTGAAGTCCTTCACAAACCTCCTATAATAGGAGGCCAGCCCGAGAAAGCTCCTCAGCTCTCCCACATTCCGCGGCACTAGCCAGTCTCTCACCGTTGCCACTTTTTCTGGGTCGGTGGCGACTCCTGCTGCGCTGACAACGTGGCCCAGGAAGGTAGTCTCCCGCCGGAATAGGTGGCATTTCCTCGGGTGTAACCATAGCCCAGCCTGTCGGATGGCTTCTAGTACTTCTCGGAGATTGGACAAGGCGCTGTCAAAATCAGCTGCACGCACCAGTAGGTCGTCCAGGTAAACAACGCAGCGACTCAGGGGCACGTGAGCCAGCACTTGCTCCATCAAGTGCTCAAAGGTGGCCGGGGCGTTGCAAAGTCCAAACGGCATCACTTTAAACTGATACAGTCCCTGCCCGATGGAGAAGGCTGTTTTTTTGCGGGCCTCAGGTGACAGCTCTACCTGCCAATAGCCGCTGCGTAGATCCAGCGAGCTGAACCAGCTGGAGCCGGCGATGTGGTCCAGCGCGTCATCAATGCAGGGCAGGGGGTAGGAGTCCTTACGGGTGACGTCATTCAGGCGTTGGTAATCCACACAGAACCGCCGCGACCCGTCCTTCTTCCTGACCAGGACCACCGGCGCCGCCCAGGGGCTGCTGGAGGGCTCAATAATGTCTGCCTCCAGCATTTCTTGCACTTTTTGCTCTGCTGCTGCCCACCTTGAAAAGGGCAGCTGGCGTGGGTGGAGCCGAATCGGCCTGGTCTCACTGGTGTTGATCTTGTGCTGCACCAAGCCAGTCCGGGTGCATTCCTCATCCTTCGCAGCGAAAACACCCATATAGCAGTCCAACAGCTCCTGCAGCTGGCATCTCTGTCCCCGCTCCAGCCCGCTGCAGCTCTGCTGGAATAATTCCTCCACCGCCTGCTGCGTCTCTGCCGACACGTTGACCCCTCCCCTTGCTGTACCTGTGTGTGCTCGTGCTGGTGGCGCCGTTGTGTCCAGTCCTCGCAGTGGACCACCTGGTCTGGTCCATCCTGGCGGTCCCTCGATTGCGCAGGCCTCCATGTTCCTTCTCTGGGTTCCGCTGCGGAGCGTGATGGTCCGGGTTCCCAGCTGGAGGGACGGTCTGGCGGTGTCGATCTTGGCGTTCCATGCTGCGAGCAGGTCGAGTCTAATAATACAGGGGTCTTGGATGTCAGCCAGCCAGAACGGGTGTTTTATGTTCTGACCGGCCACCCCCACCACGAGAACTCTCCGCTCCCCCAATCTGGTGTGCTCACCGGTAGCTGTGGTGACGTAGCGCTCGGTGGGTTCCCACCCCTGTGGGGCCGTCTTGTTCGTGCCCGGCAGCACACCGGGTCGGACCAAGGAGATTGTAGAGCCAGTGCCAATCAGGGCCCAGATCGACGTCTTGTCCAGGCTGCACTGTAAATACGTCCCTGGCGAGTGTACAATTCAGCCCACGCGCGGCGCCGGCTCGTCGGAGGAAACATCTGCGGCGGGAGGCGGCCTGTCCCCGTCCATGCCACCTCGCTCTGGTTTAATGTCAGCGAGGGACCAGTTTGTCGTGGGGTGGGTGCGGGGCAGTACCGTGCGATGTGTCCTGGCTCTCCGCAGTGGAAGCACCCTTCCTCGTGTCGCCGTGGTAGTCTTCTCCGTGGACGCGCTGCCGTGGTCTTCCGTAACTCCTCCTCCTCCCCCTCGCTCTCAGCCGTGGCCTGGAAGGCTCTGTGTCTTGGCTCGGCTATACAATTCATTATCGGCTCCACCCGCTCTGCTTCTGCCACTGCAGTCTCCCAGTTGCTCGCGGCGTTAATCCGTACATGGTCCTGGAGCCGGGCCGGGTGGAGCCCTTGGATGAAGTTCTGGAGGGCGAGCTTCTTCACTACCTCCAGTTCGAAGTCCGGGTAGCTGCACCGTGTTAGCAGCCGTATGTCCGCCGCGTAGGCTCCTAGTCTCTCCTGGCTGCCTCGACGGCAGTTGGCCAGCTGTTCCTGGGCATGCTCAGCGTCGGCCGTTCTCCCAAACCGTCTCCGGAGCGCTCCCTGTAGCGCTGGCCAGCTGCGGCGCTCCTCAGGCCGGAGGTCAGACAGCGTGCAGAGGGGTCTCCCTTCCAAGGCCAGCACACGGCGGTTTCTTCTGGTGGCCAGCCGTTCAGCGAGGCGACCAGCTCGACCTGGACCAGGTAGTTGTCCAGTGGGGTCTCGCCGTTGAAGCGGGGAATGTTGGCACACTGCCGGATGGATGGGCTGGTCGCCTCCCAATCAATCGCCGCCCCTGGTTGCAGTGGAATCGCCGGCAGGGAGCGGGGCTGGTTTGCTCTGCTCAGCCCACCCTGCCTTGAAAAAGGCAGAAGGCAGGGTATGCTGGTCCCATTGGGTCCGCTGCTTCGTTTGTCCTGGCGAGCGGCTCCGGGGGTAGGTGTCTCAGCTCCGTCGTCTGTTGCCAGCTGAGCGATGAGTCGCTCCAGCTGCTGGATCTCCGTTCTGATCCTGGCTTCCATCTGTTCCATGGTTCCCACTCCTGACACCAGTGTGACGTAGGCGAGGTTCACACCAAGAAAGGGAGCAGATGGCTGCGACACAACAGGCTTTATTGAAGACACTCACAATCACAGACAGGAGGGGAGGTCATTCTCACCGACCTCCGTTTATATCAGGGTTACACACACATAATCACTCCTGCTCTAATTCTACCTATAACACTGCTGGGTCATTATAACACAGTTATAATGACACAGCAGTATAATAGCACAGTAATAACATTAAACACACACGAAAATAAAGTCTCTACTGCCAAGGCAAGGCAAGTTTTGTTGGTATTTTATAGAAGTTAAATTCTCAGCAATATTACATTTTCTGACAGTGTACTAATATAATGTTATAAAGCAAATCAACATCAACTAAAGTTGTCTATGAAAAAAATGGCTTTTTTTTAAATAAAACTTTATTATATAGCACAAATTCACAACAACATTCAGCTCATAGAACTTTGAAGTGTTGTATAAAGACCCCACAATTCCAGAAAGACCTCAACAATCAGGTCATCTCCGGTGAGGATCACTCAGCCACGGTGCAGAGCAAAAACTCTATTTTAACAAGAGGAAGCCTCCAGCAGAAGTGGTTTTGGCATCTGATCAGGTCGCCTCCCACTTCAGGTGTTTGGAACACGACCCCCGAGGATGAGACCACGGGGCAGACTATGACTCCCAGCTGGCATGGAACACCTTGGGGTCCCCTCTGAAGAGCTGTAGAAGGTGGCTGGAGAGAGGGAAGTCTGGGCTTCTCTACTTGGACTGCTGCCTCCATGACCCAGATCCTCAGAAAAGCTGTTGAGGACTATCGGACTGACAGATGGATGGGCAAAAGAAAATTCTGACAATATTCTCAAAAGTAGAAACAGTCTGTCTCCCAAATATCAGAATTTGAAAACAAAGTCAGATGTAGGCGTCTTGCCCCAGTGTGACTGTTGAGTGAAGTGGATCAGCGTGGTCCATGGAGCCGATCTGGGAGAACAATATAGAAAAATAATATAAGAAACTGGACACAAACTTCAAATCTTTCGTTGTCTCTTTAGTTTGTGTTGCCCTAGCTTCTTACAAGAAGGTACAAAATACCAATGTCCAAATTTAAAAAAAAATCAAGACAAACAGTTTAAAGAAATAAAATTACATGAAAATATGACATAATCTGAACTTGTAGTCATTTTTTTAAACATTCCAAATATGCTAGAATGAGTGTGCTTGGTTTACGAATGCAAAATGTACTGTTGGTGGCAGAAAGAGTGGGTAGAGAAATGGAATTGGATTTTACCTGTGTGCTGTGTTCTCTCATTGGACCCGATTCAAAAACAGGAAAAAGATTTTCAGTTCCACAAATTAAATTTACTTAGGAATAAATTGTGATACCTTTATTATAATATGTGGGCTTATTGATAACAATAACAACTGTATAACCCATTTAGTCTCCAACAAAGAAAAATTGCACATCAAGGGTGATACTTTCTTAACAAACTCATTGATAGGCACAGTGGCACTGGTAGCACAATTATTTGCGTTGTTGCAGTAATACAAGAAATGTTGCACCTACCATGAAGTCGTCATGCGTTGCAGCTTTGTTACAGCACCAACAAAAATGATTAACGATATCACCCAGCCACAGAAGCAATCCTGCCTGCCCCTTCGTTTTAGCTGCCTGAAGAGTACATACACAAATCCATCTTTTATTTTTCGTAATTCGTTTGTGGATAGTTAGGATATTGTAATGATTGGCAAGACTTGCGTACAGAGGAGATCTTTTAGATTCTTGGCCCCATGCTACATGTCAAAGCTTTGCTTGACACCAGGAAAAATGCCACGGTCTGAATGACAGAGATTGCATTTTCAATTACATCACTAATTAAAATATTCAGCTAGAGAATTTTAATACCCACTTACCCATGAGTGCCGTTCTGGTGAAAGTGACCCCGGTATACTTGATACAGGTGGCAATGGTATCATGGTACGTTTCCTTTTTGTTTTTACAGGAGTAGATGTGATCGGGTCATAATTGCCATAATACCTGTAAACAGATAACATCAGTCTCTTCATTTAGTTATGGTGCAACATATTACATGACTTTTTATAGTTATATGTTTACCAACAAAAGACATGTACAACAGTTAAGGTCATTTACAACTGTATTTGTTATAAGTAGTAGGCTTGGTAAATCCAAAAAACATAACGTCATTGGGCTGCTAGGCTGACAACACACACTGAAAACAAACCAAAAAGACTGAACGATAGATACAGGTCAAGGTGACCCCTGACCAAGAGAGCACCCTAAGTGGACCATGGGATCCTATCTGTACACGTACAAGTACATTCTCAATCCTGTGATTTATAAAAGTGAAGAAGGAGAACGAGAATTTTTATAAAACTGTTGGGAATACTTTTCACAGACACCAAGAAGTTTAAAAAACTATATATAGATGTAAGATGAGGACTAAGCTGACCCGGAGAAGGTTTTGGTTCTGTTTCTGCTTTCAAAAGACTTTTATTCTCCACCACTGCTGCTCATCACCGCTGGCTGCCCCCAGATGAATTTCACAGAATAGGTATGTGGGACTATAATGTTCTGAATAAGGCTTTAAAAAGCTCTGAATCAGTTTGTAAATCACTGGATTGAAAATGTACTTGTACATGTATAGGCTGGACACCGGGGTCCACATGGGATGCTCACATGGTCAGGGGTCCACTTTACCTGTTCCCCTGCAAGATCATTAGCTAGAGATTCAAAGATTTTATTGTCAATACTACTATATGTGCAGGGCATACAGGACAACTGAAATGGCGTTTTTCTCTCTCTACATTGGTGTGCATTTTATCAAAAGAAAGGAATTAGGCTGGATTTAAAAAAAAAAAAAAAAAAAACAGCGACAGCAGCAGTCTATGTCCAGGCTATATACAGTTACATACATTGACACAGCGACATTTCCGGCAAAGAGTGCTTCTTTCAGTAAATGGGGATACACTGGGGTAAGAACATCTAACACAATGTAAAAGCAATTTATTTTCTAAACGTCAGCAATTTATTTTCTAAACGTCAAAAACGTTTGATCACGTAAACAACAGATCCATTGTTCAACATATCATAAACTAATGCTAACTGTATCAAATTTTGATTCTGGTGAAATTAGACATCTTATATTAAACTATTTTCCTTCTTGCAATACTCTTAACTTTAGTGTGTCTTTTAACCTCGTTCATTTGCAATAATTTGCTGCCATCCGTTACAAAGTGAAAAGCCGGTTCCACGTTGTCGACGCCACGAAGGGCTTAAATGACATTAACAGCCGGTTTGACCTCTGGATTATTTTAGCGACTTTGAGCCTTTTGGGGTATACTGACTTGGCCGTTTTATACAAAGCTGGACTCTCCAACACTTGAGACTTTTAACTGGAACAGCAACCCCTTAAAAAAAAAAAGTAAAATTTTTAACTTTTTGTATGAAATCTGGTCCGTCTCATGAGTGGTAATTGGAATGTTTGAGTGCAGGTGGTCTGCAGGCAGAACTTCATTAAGGAATCCAAAGATTTTTATTCTTAAATGCTCCCAGTTGTATTCAGATTGATTGTTTTTGTTCAAGTCTTAATTATGTTGGTTGCAAATACTCTGCTTGTTTGAATTAAGATCTAAATGCGATCAAATGAAATTGTATGTCAAATGGCATATCGTATGATATAGTGTAGTTAGAAATAAACTTTAAGTCATTTAACATCCATCCATCCATCCATCCATCCATCTTCTACTGCTTTTCTGGAGGTCCGGGTCGCGGAGGCAGCAGTTCAAGCAGAGAAGCCCAGACTTCCCTCTCCCCAGCCACCTGCTCCAGCTCTTCAGAGAGGATACCAAGGTGTTCCCAGACCAGCTGGGAGACATAGTCTCTCCACCGAGTCCTGGGTCTGCCCCGGGGTCTCCTCCCAGTGGGACGTGCCTGAAACACCTCAAGTGGGAGGCGTCCAGGAGGCATCCTAATCAGATGCCCATACCACCTCAACTGACTCCTTTCAATGTGGAGGAGCAGCAGTTCTACTCTGAGCCTCTCCCAGATGACTGAGCTCCTCACCCTATCTCTGAGGGTGAGTCCAGCAATCCTACGAAGAAAGCTCATTTCAGCCTCTTGTATCCGCAATCTTGTTCTTTCGATCATTACCCAAAGCTCGTGACCATAGGTGAGAGTAGGAACATAGATTGACTGGTAAATCGACAGCTTTGCCTTAGAACTAAGCTCCCTCTTCACCACAACAGACCGGTACAACGTCCGTATCACTGCAGATGCTGCTCCAATCCGTCTGTCAATCTCTCACTCCATTTTCCCCTCACTCGTGAACAAGACCCCAAGATACTTAAACTCCTCCACTTGGGGCAGGAGCCTGTCCCCAACCCAGAGAGGACAACCCACCTTTTTTCGGCTGAGGACCATGGACTCGGACTTGGAGGTGCTGATTTTCATCCCAGCCACTTCACACTCAGCGGCAAACCGTCCCAGCAAGAGCTGTAGGTCATTGCTGGATGAAGCCAACAGGACAACATCATCTGCAAACAACAGAGATGAGATCCTGTTGTCACCAAGCATGACACCCTCCATTCCCTGGCTGTGCCTAGAAATCCTGTTCATAAAAATTATGAACAGGATCGGTGACAAAGGGCAGCCCTGGTGGAGTCCAACTCTCACTGGGAATGACTCCGACTGAGTGTTGGCAATACGAACCAAACTCTCACAACGGTCGTACAGAGACCGAATAGCTCGTAACAACAAGCCCAATACCCCATACTCCCAAAGCCCCCCCCCACAAAAAACCACGAGGGACGCGATCAAATGCCTTCTCCAAGTCCACAAAACACATGTAAACTGGTTGGGCAAACTCCCACGAACCCTCAAGAATTCTCGAGAGGGTAAAGAGCTGGTCCAATGTGCCACGGCCAGGACGAAAACCACAGTTAACATTATTCTTGAAATGATGTTTTAAAAACTCAGAGCAATCAGAAAGTGGCCATAAGGACTGGAAGAGAAGTGGAAAAAAAAAAGAAAAATCAGCAAAATTTAAAACAATGTGTCATGAGTTTAAGTTTCCCATGAAGTTTATGTTTCCTGAAATTGTGACTTAGATTAACCATTATAATTCATTAAATGACTCCGTGAAACACTCATGGCTGCTTACAGACCAGAAAATTCACGCTGTTATCCTGTTAAATCAAAGGGAATCTTCGTTCTTTTGCATGTTCTTTTGTTGTTACCTCCGCCAAGGAGGTTATGTGATCATCGGCGTTGGTTTGTCTGTCTGTTTGTCTGTTTGTAGCAAGATAACTCAAAAAGCTATGGACGGATTTTCATGAAATTTTCACAGATTGTCAGAAATGGGGTATCCTACAGATGATTAGATTTTGGTGGTGATCCGGATCACCGTCCACAAGAAAACCGCCATTACGCAAAATGCCATTTTTGTGAATAACTACTGAACCACTAATCCTATCATTGTCAATCCAATTGCTTGTCATATGTTTTCATGGTCAAGGAATCTGAAAACATACACACAAACACTGTATGGGGGGAACTGTGGTGAAAACCGCCATTACGGAAAATGCGATTTTCGTGAATAACTGTGGTCTATATTAATCATATATTCCATAACCAACATATGTTTAAGCATGTGAGAATATTTGGTGATTACATATGTAAGGCGACTTCACACCTCAGAACAGGACAAAGAGTCTCAACCGCCAGTGAAGATCAAGGAGCATTCGAGGCACTGCGGTGGAGACCAGATGGGTTGCCCTGACCCCCCAGGGCCAGGCGGAGGAGTACGAAGACAATGGGGGGATTAAGATAATGAGGGATGTCAGCTTTTGATATGCATGTCTTTTGTTATGTGCGAGTATAAGTTCGTAGAGCCGAAGGTGTTCGCTCTCTTACTTATTCTGCTGCTGCACCTAGATGAGACTTGTTAGAGGAGCTGATAATAAACTTTGGTTTATGAATCACATCGCCTCGTTATTTCAAGCTCCTCTACACTGGTGACCCTGACGCGAGAATAGACCAGAGGCGTTCCCCCGCGATCGACTCATCTGTGGCGACCCAGGCAGACGCCGGCGCCCATGCAGACAGGGGAACAGATGGACGACGTTCCCCCAAGGCAGAAGTGATAGAGAGGGCTCAACCGAGCACCAGCGCCGCGGAGAGAGCCGAAGCAAGGCACTCTCACCCTGCGGACACATCAGTGACGGTCCACACAAACGCCGTCACCGTCAAGCTGCCGGACTTTTGGCAGGAAGACCCCACCTCGTGGTTTCAGCAAGCTGAAGCCCAGTTTGCACTTGCGGGCATCACGGCTGACGATACAAAGTTCTATCACATTGTCGCCAAACTCGACGCCACCACTTCGAGATGTGCGCGGAGCATAATCCAGCGGCCGCTGGCCCAGGACAAATATAAAGAACTGAAAGCGACCATCGTGGCAAATTACGTCCCCTCAGCCGAAGAGAGAGCCGAGAGGATCCTGGCGGTCTACGGCCACAGAGGAGGCAGACCCAAGGCCCTCACGGAGGACTTGCTGCAACTTAAAGAAGAGGACAATGACAACTTCCTCTTCCATTTCATATTCCTCAGTACGCTGCCGCCACACATGAGAGGGACGCTGGCCAACATGCGATGCAGCACCCAGCAAGACTTCCGCACGCTGGCTCACGAAGCTCAACGGCTCGTCAACGCCTGCAAGGAGCAGACACCCACAGCAGCATCCGCAGACCTCAACGCTGATGTCCGGAGCCACGAGGAGCCACAAATCACCGAGCAGAATCAGCCAGCGGTGACAGCGACACGGCCAGGACGCAACAGACGGAGCAACGTTTGTTATTACCACCACCACTTCGCCGAGAAGGCTTACAAATGCGTTCCCCCCTGCAAATTCACGATTTCAGGAAAACGCAGAAGCCGAGAGCCGTTAACAGCGGCGGTTCTCGGCGAAAAAAGCAAGCTTTTATATGTGATGGACGGACACACCGGCAAGCGGTTCCTTATCGACACGGGAGCTCAGCTAAGTTTTGTCATGCCCTCCCAAGCAGACCGGGCCATGGGCCCCCGGGGCAATGGAGCGGTGGCAGCCAACGGCTCCATCATCGACACTTTTGGCGAAAAGAACCTGCCCCTCTGCATCCACGGCTGCAACTACAGATGGACATTTGTTGTAGCGGCGGTGAGTTTTAACTTGTTGGGCGCAGATTTTTTGTGTGCACATGGGTTATTAGTTGATCTAGTGAACAGGCCCTTGGTTAATGCACTGTCCTTTGCTTCTATTCCCTGCTCAGCTCGACTTTCTCCACCACCTGTGCAGGCTAGCGTCACCACAGCAGGAGGTAAGTTTGATCAACTCCTCACCCAATTTCCAGCACTCACAATTCCCAAATTCTCAGCCACAGTGGCTAAACACGGGGTCGAACACTTTATTCCCACAACGGGCCTACCCGTATTCGCCAAAGCTCGGCGCTTAGATGCGACCAAGCTCGCCATAGCTCGGGACGAGTTTACCACCCTTGAAAAATTAGGCATTATCAGACGCTCGAAAAGCCCCTGGGCGTCACCACTTCACATGGTCCCGAAATCCGATGGTTCTTGGAGGCCGTGCGGCGATTACCGCAGATTAAACAATGCGACAGCGCATAACCGCTACCCAATTCCTCACATTCAAGACTTTTCACTACATCTGGCGGGTGCGCGCATTTTTTCAAAAATAGACCTGGTCCGCGGTTATCATCAAATCCCAGTTCGAGCAGAGGACATTCCTAAAACAGCTGTAATAACCCCCTTCGGTCTTTTTGAATTTTTGCGGATGCCTTTCGGCCTCAAAGGCGCTGTTCAAACCTTTCAGCGGATGATGGACGCAGTATTACGCGACCTCCCCTTCGTGTTCGTCTACCTCGACGATATGCTGGTAGCCAGCTCGTCTGAGGAAGAACACGAACAGCATCTCACTATGGTTTTTCAGAGACTAGAAGAGCACGGGTTAATAATCAATCCAGCCAAATGCAAATTCGGCGTGTCACAAATTGATTTTTTAGGACACAGAATTTCTCCGAAGGGGGCAGTCCCACTTCCAGACAAAGTTCACGCAGTAAAAAGTTTCCCACGGCCACAAACGGTCAAATTGCTGCAGGAATTTTTGGGCATGGTTAATTTTTACAACCGCTTCCTCCCCCACGCAGCTCAGCTCATGCAGCCCCTATATGATGCGCTCAGAAAACAAAAACCTTCCAACGCAGTCGAATGGACCCCGGAGCGCGAACGCGCCTTCGCGGAAGTAAAAAGCGCCCTAGCTAATGCCACATTGTTGGTTCACCCCGATCCCTCGGCCCGCATTGCGCTAACCACAGACGCTTCAGACCTGGCCATAGGGGCAGTTGTAGAACAACACGTCGGTGGAATCTGGCAACCTTTGGCATTCTTCAGCAAATCGCTAAACCAAACTGAGCGTAAATACAGCACTTTTGACAGAGAGCTACTAGCGCTCCATTTATCCATCCGCCACTTCCAGTTCTGGTTAGAGGGGCGGCGTTTTACGGCTTTTGTAGACCACAAACCGCTCACCTTTGCTATGGCTAAAATTTCCGAACCGTGGGTCAGGCAGGGCAACAAAGACAGCTAGCTGCGATTTCAGAGTTCACCACAGACATTCGACATGTGGCAGGCAAACTTAACGTGGTAGCAGACTGCCTCTCTCGCGCTGTGACATCGCCAGAGCGCGAGGAGACAGATTATACTACCTCAGCCGCGGAACTCTTCGCGGACGCGGACACATACGCAGCACCAATCCACGCAGGGATAGATTATGCAGCCATGGCAGAGGAACAAAGTAGTGACGCGGACGTGCGCGCACTCTTGTCTGGATCAACAGGGTTAAGGCTGGAGAAAAGGGGTCTACGCGACGGTATGCCCCCCTAATATGCGACATCTCAACCGGCCGACCTCGCCCGTTAGTTCCAGCTGCATGGCGCCGGCGTATTTTTGACTCGATTCACTCCCTCACGCACCCAGGTGTGCGCGCTTCAGTTAAAATGGTCACCGAAAAGTTTGTGTGGCCTGGCCTGCGCAAAAACGTAAAAGAATGGGCAAAGACTTGCATTTCTTGTCAGCGCGCCAAAGTACACAAACACACAAAAGCCCCTCTGGAGCCTTTTCGAATCCCTGCTAGAAGGTTCGACCACGCTCATGTCGACCTCGTGGGGCCACTACCTTCCTCCCAAGGTTTCACACACCTGTTAACAATGATAGACCGCACCACGCGCTGGCCAGAGGCAGTCCCTCTGGCGTCAACCACAGCGGAGGAAGTCGCTCGCGTTTTTTTGACAAACTGGGTGGCACGTTTCGGTGTCCCATTGGACATCACGTCCGATAGGGGGCCTCAATTTGTCTTGGAGCTTTGGTCAGCCATGTCCAGCAGCTTAGGGGCAACAATTCACCGCACCACCGCTTATCACCCTCAGGCTAATGGGTTATGCGAGCGTTTTCACAGATCTTTAAAGGCTGCCCTCAGAGCCTCACTAACGGATACAAATTGGGTAAATAAACTTCCCTGGGTTTTATTGGGGTTGCGTGCTGCACCCAAAGAGGATCTAGACGCCTCCCCAGCAGAATTAGTTTTTTGCACAACCTCTCAGGCTCCCGGGTGAATTTTTACCAGAGAACCCAGAACCAGGGCATCTCCCTGCCCCGAGGTTTTTTAGGCAGCAACGGACCGGACTCTCTCCCCGGACCGGCACATCACTCTTTTCCACGGGTTTTGTCCCACAAGCTTAAAGAACGCTGAATTCGTTTTTGTTAGGCATGAAGCTTTAAAACCAACTTTCCGCCCACCATAACGATGGGCCATTCAGAGTGCTGGAACCTGGTGATAAGCATTTGTGCTTGATTTTGGGGATAGAAAAGAAACAGTCAGCATTGACAGACTTAACCTGCCTTCTTGTGAGAGACGAGCCTGCACGGTTGGCGAGAGCACCTCGGCGGGGTAGACCCCCCAAGAGAAAAGACTCAGCCCCCCTGCAGGGAACAAATAATCACTCTCCTTCCCAAGCTGCAGATTCCTTACAGGAAGGTCCCAGCAGGACGCCCAAGCGGACCCACAGCAGATTCGGGAGAAGATTAAAACCCAGACGGCACAGAGACTGATGCAAACTACTCAACAGTTGTTCACTAATTGTGCTGTAACAGTTTAGGACTGACTTGTGATTTTACTATGCTGTTATGATTACCACTGAACTCTCTTAGGAGCATGGCTGCTGGAAAGTTTCTTCTGTGGCAAGAGGTGTAGCAGTTAGTATGTCATAATAATTATCTTAAACTGTGAATTTTTCTATTGTCCTTTTCTTAGTCGTTTGGGGGGGGGGCTGTGGTCTATATTAATCATATATTCCATAACCAACATATGTTTAAGCATGTGAGAATGTTTGGTGATTACATATGTAAGGCGACTTCACACCTCAGAACAGGACAAAGAGTCTCAACCGCCAGTGAAGATCAAGGAGCATTCAAGGCACTGCGGTGGAGACCGTATGGGTTGCCCTGACCCCCCAGGGCCAGGCGGAGGAGTACGAAGACAATGGGGGGATTAAGATAATGAGGGATGTCAGCTTTTGATATGCATGTCTTTTGTTATGTGCGAGTATAAGTTCGTAGAGCCGAAGGTGTTCGCTCTCTTATTTCTTCTGCTGCTGCACCTAGATGAGACTTGTTAGAGGAGCTGATAATAAACTTTGGTTTATGAATCACATCGCCTCATTATTTCAAGCTCCTCTACAATAACTACTGAACCACTAATCCTATCATTGTGAATCCAATTGCTAGTCATATGTTTTCATGGTCAAGGAATCTGAAAACGTACACACAAACACTGTATGGGGGGAACTGTGGCGCTTGGCGGAGGTCTGCGCTCTCCAAATGCTTTTCTAGTTAAAATTGTGTTAACAGGCGTGAGGAGTTGTTAGTTCCTGGCCAGCAGGTCAGTTGGGGGGCGGGGGGGGGTGGGGGGTGGGATCAGTACTGCTGATAAAGCCACGTCACCCTTTAACCCTTTGGTTTCCATCTTAGCAGCAGCTCTGTTTGAATTGTCCTCAGAAGGGAACATGTAAATGGACGGAGGTGTGAAGTCTGGCCCAGCTGTTCCCACTGATGTCATGGAGGGGTGATCTGTTGGGTGTCATGGGGTGTCATGTGTTTACTCTTCCTGGGTTAACTGGATTATTTCTGCTGCTGGGGAACAAGTATTCCTCTTCTTCTCCTTTTCCCTGCTGATTAATGCAGATCTGCAGGATTTAACCTCCGAACATCACTGCTTAGTTCCTCCTCACACCTGTCTTTTAAAAAAATGGCCAACACACGCCAATTTATCACATCCTTTTTCCATGTAAATTAGAAACATTCTTTTGTAAATGTGAGGATTTTTCTCATAAATTTGCAGGATTTTCCTGCAGAGTTAAAGCCATTTTACTCAGAAATGTGTAGCTTCTTACTTGAAAATTTACAGCTTTTTATTATTCATAATTTTGCAGCTTTTTCCTCATGAAGTTTAAGAAAAAAAAAAGTTTAAACTTGCAGCATTTTACTCAAATCTTAGATCTGCAGCGTTTTTAGGTTGTAAACAGTTGGAAATTTACACCTTTTTTTTGTCTTTTTGCTAATGTTGCAGCTTTTTACCCATAAAATTCCACTTTTTTGGTCAGAAATTGGCAGCTTTTAACTGAGACTTACATCCCCCCCTTTTTTTGTGTGTGTGTCAGGTCAGGCATTGGCTTGCTTGCTACCGGATAACCATGAAAACCGGTACTACCTGTCTCATGGGTTGGGCCGTCGGCGACTCAACCGGCTTCCCCGCCCTTCCGAGGGTGTGGAGGGTGAAACAGGGCATCCTGGCAGAACTAAAAACAATATCTGTCACAGGTCTGTGGTGGACCTGTGACAGATATTTCTCTTCTTGCTCTGAGAGAGAGCAGTCGCATTTTTTCTTCCCTCCTCCCGTCTGCCTTCCTGACCTATTCCCAGCTTTGCAATGTTGCGTTTTTGTCTGCGTTTAGTCGCTCTTCTTCTGCTGAATCTTAATCTAAACGGAAATTATGGATTTGGAAGCGGCTTAAATGTGCTATTGTCACTATTTTTCAACAAGAATCGGGCCAAGGGGGAGCCCAAGAATTGGAACCTGCGAGGAGACTCATGGACATTGGAATTCATGCGTCTGTGGAAACATCATTATTGGTTATGATCTCAGGACTTCTATTTTTGGCTGTGAAGTTCCCTGATGTATCAGAAATTGAAGGAAGGTGAGAGAGCTGATCAAAGCGGACCCGGCAAGCTCCTTCATCAAATTCGACCAGTTGGGGAGGGCACGAGTAGCGGCAAACGGTGAACTGAATGACAGTGGTTCAGTGGAGGAATACATCTGGAGCCCTGTGCTCTCCATGGGATTAAAGTTTAAGCCTGCATATGGAAATTATGAAAGCACAGAATTGCACGGGTGAGGAAAAATCTATTCTCTGAGTGCACTGTGCAGATTTGATTTGACCTTGTCTTGGTGCCCTGTATTTACATTCCTCCTGATGAAGATAAGCGGAAGAGTGGCTCTGCTAACCCAAACATCGACAAACAATGGCTGTTGTTCTGCAGATTGAGCTCCTCAAGGACAGCGCTCATGTGTTTACAGAACTTGCCACCTGCATGAGGAGAGATAAACTCTGGACATGCCATGTAGAACACATGACTATCCGTTGCCAGGGGGTGCCCTCTGCTGTTCACCAGCAATTGACACATCTCCACACTGCATTACACACTGATCATATGCTGACAACATACACTGGTCTCTCTCGCTTGTTATTGTGTGATCTTTCTATTGTCTAATTGTGCATTTGAGAGTTTTTTTCTTGTAATCACAATTTTGGTCATATAATGAGCTTTATTTTGATCAACAATGCTCTTTTCTCTCTGCCTATTGTGTTTTCCCCCCCTCCCCTCCTCCCCCTCTTTACCCCCCACTGTTATGTCAGGCGCCTTGCATGGCTGCCGCGTCATTGGATGCGCCTAACGTGCGCGCCCAATGTCAAGTCAAATTCCTTGTATGTTTACCTGTAAATATACTTGGCAATAAAGCTGATTCTGATTCTGATTCTGGACCACTCCCAGTTACACAGGGTGACACAGGACATCCTGGCAGATAAACACATCTGTCACAAGGTCTGTGGTGGACTGTGCCAGTCGGTGCATTGTGACATGCACTACACAAAGAGCAGAGATAAACAAACCTATCATCTGGTCAGTCACTGCAACAGATACTGGAGTCAGTTTGTCTTGGCTTGTTCTTGCCACTGATAATACCTTTATCTGCCAAGAATGTGCTGCTAGTCCAGCAAAAGCTATCAGTACTCAAATACTTTGCAAGCAGTTTCATGAAATGGTCAATCAGAAAGCAACTCATACCGGCTCGGACGCCGCCCGGGCTTACAGGGTCCGCACTGATCTGTTCACACTCCGACGGGCAGCGAAAAGTAAGCTAGGAGCAGGAAGACAAAAGAAGAGGAAAACAGCAACCTTGTGTGTAGCAGAATGGAATGTACGCACTCTGTTGGACAGAACAACATCACAGCGCCCAGAAAGACAGACTGCACTTGTGGCCCTGGAAATGAACAGGTACAATGTAGACATAGCTGCACTTAGTGAAACAAGATTGCCTGGATATGACAGCTTGGAAGACCATGGGTACATTGTGGAGATGTGAGAATGGCAAGGCAGAGTTCTCTCTCAAGTCAGCTTTATTCACATCACCATCATCTCAAAACAGAATGAGAACCACACAGGAAACTCTCGTCCTTAAATCTCAGGACTCTTACAGTTCACCGGTCACATGTATCACAGACCACCTTGCATTATAAAGACAGTAACAATGCATCCTCTCTACATGATATCACTTCCACTGTCTGCAATGCATCCCTTCTTTAATCCTTTAATTAAACCCCCCACAGTCTCAAGCCTTGCATACCAAAGCTAAGATTCTTGCAGCTTCCTGTAATCACCAAGGAAGCCTCTTACTTTGTTCTGACCTAAAATGTGAGTCACAAAACAAGTCCCGTATGTGTGTCCACCACACAAAGCCCCCCCAACATTTTAGAACAAACAGAACAAACAAGAGAATAACCACATGCATGCCGTGATAGTATTAATACACATCAGTCCACATGCTGCCTAGGCTTCAGTCTCCTGCCGTATCTGCTGTAGCTGGGATTCAACGTCTCTGCGGTGCTGTCACGCTGGGGGTTTGCCGTCTGGGTGTGGAAACCTTTTGTCAGCACCTGTGGGTGTTCTGGGGAAACATTACTCTGTGAAGCCCCCCGCGGTGGTCTACCTCGCCGCGGGGCCCTCGCCAACAGCACCTGCTCATCTGCCACCACAAAAGCGGGTTTGAGTCTGTTTATGCCAATTTTCTCTTTCCTACCCCCCAAATCTAGCAAAAACTGCTTGTCCCCTGTTTCTAGCATTCTGAATGGTCCGTCATAAGGCAGTCACAGCGGGGTTCGATGCGCATCGTGTCTAACAAAAACAAACTCTGCGTTCTTCAAAGTTTTAGGCACAAAAACTCGCAGAAAACTGTGGTGCGCGGGGCCAGGCAGCGTGCTTGATTCTATGTTACTCCGCAACAGCTGAGACGGGGAGGCGTCTGGCGCAGGGTTATCTGGGAGAAACTCCCCCGGCAGCTGGAGTGGCTGCGCAAACACGAGCTCCGCTGGGGAGGCTTCTAAGTCCTCTTTAGGCGCAGAACGCAACCCCAATAACACCCACGGTAACTTGTCAACCCAATTTGCATCCGTCAGTGATGCTCTGAGAGCCGCTTTCAATGACCTATGAAAACGTTCGCATAACCCGTTAGCCTGCGGATTGTACGCGGTTGTGCGGTGAATTGTGACACCCAGGCTGCGGGCCATTGTCGACCAAAGCTCGAACACAAATTGAGGGCCTCTGTCGGACGTAATGTCCGACGGAATGCCGAAACGCGCCACCCAAGCTGTTAAAAACACGCGCGCCACCTCCTTGGCCGTGGTTGATGTCAGCGGGACCACTTCAGGCCAGCGCGTGGTGCGGTCCACCATTGTCAGAAGGTGTGTGCACCCTTGTGACGGCGGGAGGGGGCCCACAAGGTCCACATGAACGTGATCGAACCTCTTGGCTGGAATGTGAAACGGCTCCAAAGGAACCCTCGTGTGCCTGTGTACTTTGGCTCGTTGACACGCCGCGCATGCTGCTGCTCACTCTTTAACTTGTTTGCGAAGGCTCAGCCACACAAATTTCTCTCCTACCATTTTGACCGACGCGTGCACTCCAGGTTGCGCCAAAGAATGAACCGAGTCAAAAACGCGGCGGTGCCACGCGGCCAGTACCACTGGACGCAGTCGTCCAGTGGAGACATCGCAGATTAGGGGGGGCATACCGTCTTGCAGCACCCTGCTCTCCAGCCTTAACCCTGTTGGTCCAGACTGAAGCGCGCGCACATCCGCGTCACCAACCTGCTCCGCGGCCATGGCTGCAAAATCTACCCCTACGCTGACTGGGGCCGCCACGGCGCGCAAGAGGCAATCTGCCACTACATTGAGTTTGCCCGCCACATGCTGAATATCAGTGGTAAACTCTGATATCGCGGCCAGCTGTCTCTGCTGCCGGCCTGACCACGGTTCGGAAACCTTGGCCATCGCGAATGTTAGCGGTTTGTGGTCAACGAATGTGGTGAAAGAGCGTCCTTCTAGCCAGAACTGAAAGTGGCGGATGGCCAAATGGAGAGCCAGCAGCTCCCTGTCGAACGCGCTGTATTTACGTTTGCTATCGCGCAAGGTCCTGCTGAAAAAGGCGAGGGGCTGCCAAACCCCGGCTACATGTTGCTCCACGACCGCTCCTATGGCCACCTCTGATGCGTCAGTGGTGAGCGCTATGCGGGCCGTTGGGTCTGGGTGTGCCAACAACGCAGCCTTTGCCAAGGCTGCTTTCACCTCCGAGAACGCTTGGTCCCTCTCCGGGGGCCACTCGATCTTATCCACGGGTTTCTTTTTTTTGAGCGCGGCATACAGCGGCTGCATGAGTTGAGCCGCGCGGGGGAGAAAACGGTTATAAAAATTCCCCATTCCCAAAAACTCCTGCAACACCCTGACCGTCTGCGGCCGGGGAAAATCTGCCACCGCGCGCACTTTGTCAGGAAGCGGAACTGCTCCTTCGGGGGAGACGCGGTGTCCTAAAAAATCGATCTGCGCCACCCCGAACTGACACTTCGCTGGGTTGATTATTAACCCGTGATCTCCCAACCTTCAGAAAACTGTGGCCAGGTGTTTTTCGTGTTCGTCTTCGGACGCGCTGGCTACTAAAATATCGTCCAGGTAGACGAACACGAAAGGGAGATCGTGAAGCACCGCGTCCGTCATGCGGTGGAACGTCTGAGCAGCCCCTTTAAGTCCGAATGGCATGCGTAAAAACTCGAATAGGCCAAACGGAGTTATTACCGCTGTTTTGGGTATGTCCTCAGCGCGCACTGGGACTTGGTGGTAACCGCGGACCAAGTCTATTTTAGAAAAAACGCGCGCCCCTGCCAAATGAACGGAAAAATCTTGGATATGTGGGATTGGGTAGCGGTTGTGCGCTGTAGCGTTGTTTAACCTGCGGAAATCCCCGCAAGGTCGCCATGATCCGTCAGCTTTCGGGACCATGTGTAGGGGGGAAGCCCACGGACTGTTTGAACGTCGGATAATGCCCAACCTCTCCAGGTTGGCGAACTTCTCGCGCGCTATGGCCAGTTTAACTGCGTCCAAGCGCCGAGCTTTTGCAAAAACGGGCGGTCCGGTAGTGGTAATAAAATGTTCCACCCCGTGTTTAGCGACTGTTGCCGAAAATGTGGGGACCGTGAGTGCTGGGAACTGAGTGAGCAGTGTGTGGAACTTACCGCTTGCAGCTGTGACGTTGGCTTGTGCTGTTGGCGGGGTCACTCGCGCTGTACAGGGGATAGAATCAAACGAAAGTGCATTAACCAGGTGCCTGTTAGCGAGATCAACCAACAAACCATGTGAGCACAAAAAATCAGCCCCCAACATATTGAAATTTACTGTTGCTACAACAAAAGTCCACTCAAATGTACGGCCGTGTAGAGACAGAAGCAGAGTCTTCTCACCAAAGGTCTTAATCTCTGAGCCATTCGCTGCTGTCACCCGGGGACCTCCGGAACCAGCTAGTCTGTCCGCATAGGAAGGTGTGATGAAATTCAACTGGGAGCCTGTGTTGACGAGGAACTGCCTCCCCGAGCGTGCGTCCGACAAGTAGAGCAGCTTGTTCTCCTCCCCGAGGGCCGCGGCTGCTACCGACCCCCGGTCTCGGCATTTCCCGAACGCCCGAACTGGCACGGCGATGGTAGAAACAAAGGACGTCCGATCCGCATTCCCTGGCCCTTGCCGCCGCCGTCGTCGGTGAGTCTGGTACCGCTGCCTCTGGCCTCCTGTCGTGTCCGGTCGTCGCGCCGAGTTCCGCTGCAGCGGCCGTGGCTGCGCGCCGTTTGGTGGCGTTGACAATCCGCTGCGCCTCTCGGCCCAGCGCGCGGTAGTCCCGTAGGGCCAACAGTGGCGAACTGGCCAGGGTCGCTCTCGCTGCTGACTGTAGAGTCCTGAGGAAGAGGTGGGTGAAAATGAAGTGATCGTCGTCAGAGTCTTTCAACCTCAACAACTTCTCGATCAGGGTCGCGGGCATGTCATTTTCCAACTCCGTCAGCGCCAGGAGCCTCTCTGCTCGCTCCTCCGCCGAGGGGGTGAATTGCTGGATGAGTGCAGCCTTCAACGCGCCGTATTTGTCGCTGTCCGGCGGCTGGCTGATCAGGCTCTCCACATGCTGGGCCATGTTGTTGTCCAGCTTTGCGACTACGTGGTAGAATTTTGTGGCATCTACCAATATTCCCCGGAGGCTGAATTGCGCCTCAACCGCGTTGAACCAGGAGCGCGGATTGTTCTGCCAGAAGTCCGGTAGCTGGACTGTAGCGGCATTCGCTTGGCTGGGGGCTCCTGACGAGGCTGGCCCAGGGGAATTCTTCTCTTGCATGATATGTCTCAGGTCACCAGTGTGGAGATGTGAGAATGACGAGGCAGAGTTCTCTCTCAAGTCAGCTTTATTCACATCACCATCATCTCAAAACAGAATGAGAACCACACAGGAAACTCTCATCCTTAAATCTCAGGACTCTTACAGTTCACCGGTCACATGTATCACAGACCACCTTGCATTATAAAGACAGTAACAATGCATCCTCTCTACATGATATCACTTCCACTGTCTGCAATGCATCCCTTCTTTAATCCTTTAATTAAACCCCCCACAGTCTCAAGCCTTGCATACCAAAGCTAAGATTCTTGCAGCTTCCTGTAATCACCAAGGAAGCCTCTTACTTTGTTCTGACCTAAAATGTGAGTCACAAAACAAGTCCCGTATGTGTGTCCACCACAACATCTTCTTTTGGAGTGGGAGATCAACTCAAGAAAGGAGAGAAGCAGGAGTGGGCTTTGCAGTTAGAAAGGAGATAGCAGCAATGCTTGATGAGGAACCGGTGCCAATCAACGACAGGATAATGACTATGAGACTCCCACTACAGCGGAAGATGTATGCCACACTCATCAGTGTATATGCCCCAACAATGACCAACACAGAGGAGGTGAAGGAAGAGTTCTAGAGTGATTTACGTGAGACTATCAGGCGTGTACTGACTGATGACAAGCTGATACTCGTTGGAGATTTTAATGCCAGAGTTGGTTCGGACACCGAGAAATGGAAAGGAGTGCTAGGCAGTCATGGAGTAGGCAAGTGCAGTGCTAATGGAGAACTTCTACTTGCACTATGTTCAGAGTACAACCTTGTGATAACCAACACTCTATTTGAGCACAAGGACACACACAAGAACACATGGATGCACCCAAGATCCAAGCACTGGCACTTATTAGACTACATCATAGTCAGGCAGAGAGACAGAAGGGATGTATTGGACACCAGAGCAATGAGAGGCGCGGACTGTGGCACTGATCATGTTATGCTGAGATCTAGATTAAGGATTTGGAGATGAAAACAGCACTGCAGGACTGGTGCGAAGCCACCACGGAAGCTAAACACTAGTGCACTGAAAGGCCAAAAGAAGCAGGAAGAACTTACACAGGAAATGGATGAAAACTTGAAAGACTGGGACAGCAACAACTCAGAGAATGACATAGAAGAGAAATGGGCAACACTGAAGGATACGATGTATCAGACTGCGAGTGATGTATTAGGCTACCCTGAGAGGAAACATCAAGATTGGTTTGATGAGCATGATGAACACCTGAAGAAACTACTAGAAGCGAGGAATACGGCTAGGCAGGAAAACCTACAGTGTAACACAAGGTCGAAGAAGAAGAAATTCTCAAAGGCTCAGAGTGAGCGACAGAAGTACACCAGAGAGATGAAGTCCAACTGGTGGGATGAAAAAGCGGAGAAACTTCAAACTGCAGCAGACAGGAAGGACATGAAAACTTTCTTCACAGGTTTGAGAGAAATCTACGGCCCTAAACCAAGAAGATTGATCCAACTAAAGGCTATGGATGGTGAAACGGTTTTGCAGGAGAATGACAAGATCCTGGACAGATTTGCAGACCACTTTGACCAACTATTAAACAACCCTGGAGATCTCACTGAAGAGGCTAAAGAAGCTCTAGTGCAGCGACCAGCTGAATCAAGTCTGGATGAACCACCAAATTTTGATGAACTAATGGCAGCTATCAGGACAATACAGGATGGTAAATCTCCAGGAAGGGATGGAATTCCAGCAGAAGTGTGGAAATTTGGTGGTGTTCAGCTGACCAACTGCCTGCACAAGCTCATCCAAGAGATATGGGATGCCCAGAAAGTACCTCAAGACTGGAAGGATGCAAGTATTGTGCCTTTGTCCAAGAAAGGTGACAGGAAGGATTGTGGAAGTTACCGAGGTATATCACTGCTAGCCACTGTTGGTAAGATTCTCTCACGTGTCCTACTTAACAGACTCAGTGAACACATCTCGCAGAATGTATTACCGGAAACCCAGTGCGGCTTTAGGAGTAGAAGAAGCACAATAGACATGATTTTCTGCTTGAAACAGGTTCAAGAAAAGTGTATCGAACAGAACATGCCGCTTTATGTAGTCTTCATAGACTTCTGTAAAGGCTTCGATACTGTTTCACGACAAGGACTTTGGCAGGTACTCAAGAAATATGGTTGTACAGAGAAGTTTGTCAGCCTGATCGAGGCACTCCATACAGGTATGCAAGCAAACGTGGCAATGAGGGGCTCAGTATCTAAAGACTTTTCAGTAAGCAACGGGGTGAAACAAGGGTGTGTGCTGGCACCTACACTCTTCTCGTTATATCTGGCAGCCATGCTTGAGGTGGCCTTCAAAGACACTTCAGAAGGAGTATACATTCAAACAAGGAAAGACGCAGACTTGTTCAATGTGGCACAGTTTAAAGCCAAGAGTAAGACATCGATAAAGGTAGTAAGAGAAATGCTCTTTGCCGACGACAGTGCTCTAGATGCACACAGCGTGGAAGATATGCAATCTTTAGCGGAGAAATTTGCAAGTGCAGCTAGCCAATTCAGCCTCCAAATCAACATCAAGAAGACAGAGTGCCTTTATCAACCACCAAAGTTCCAATTATCAACATCACTACCAGAAGAGATCAGCATTGGCACAGAGCCACTAGTCAAGTAAAAGACTTTCAAGTACCTAGGGAGTACTGTTTCAGAGAATGCTAAGCTGGAGGATGAACTATCTCTCAGAATGGGAAGAGCGAGCACTGTGTTTGGAAACTTGAGGGAGAGACTGTGGAACAATCGACATGTGTCTATCCGTGTGAAATGCAAAGTGTACAGAGCGACAGTACTGGCTACTCTATTGTACGGTGCTGAAACTTGGACTGTCTACAGAGGGCAGGTGAAGAAACTCCACGCGTACATGATGAGACACCTTCAAGCCATAATGAACATCTCATGGAAAGACAAGATAACCAACATATAAGTGTTGAAACGAGCTGGTCTACCATCAATGGAGGACATGCTAATACAGTTGAACCTGAGATGGCTTGGACATGTTGAGAGGATGGACCACCAGCATCTCCCTCGGCAGTTACTCTACTCACAGTTATGCGAGGGCAAACGCAATCAGGGTAGACCAAGGCTCAGATTTAAAGACACTGTAAAAAGAAACTTGAAGAAGTTGGATATAGACAGGAGTTCCTGGCAGCGGAAGGCTAAGGACAGAGCTGTGTGGAGGAATCTGATCAGACCTAAATGAAACAGTCATTGTCGCCCACGACAGACTGCTATGATGATGATGATGAGACAACATTAAAATTATGGGCAAAAAGTGTTTATTTAGATAAATAAGAGGCATGTATTGGCAAGTATTTGGCAAAGGCAAGTATTTGCAAATATTGCAAATAGAGAAGAACACTAAATAAACTGTGATCCATCGTGGACAAGCCTGATCACCCCCTCCACCACACACTAGATAGACAGCGAAGCACTTTCTCCAGTAGACTACTACAGCTTCATTGTCGAACAGCCAGGTACAGGAACAATAACTCACTATGATGTAGTATTCTGGCATAGCTATGCTGGCACACTGCATCTTACAGACTAACTGGTACATCACTTTTCACCCTGCTCCTGATAGTCCTTCTTTGTGCAATGGGATGATTCATGTGTTTATATGGGTCATCATATATTAAGCTATGATGTATATAGGTTTTATAGTCGTGTTAGTTTTTTACTTTCCATGGGTAATCCCTTTGTCTGTCATGTGTGTGTTTCTGTTGTTTGGTTGTCAACTGTCATGCTGCTGTTACACTGTAATTTCCCAGTTTGGGATCAATAAAGTACATCTATCTATCTATCTATCTATCTATCTAAATGGCCACAAGTGTGTGGGAGATCATCGAACACAATGTAAAACTAATGTATTTTTAAAAACTCATAATGTTCGTTAGAAAAAAAAAATGGAGTTCATTCCTTCATGGAAGCGAAAGATATCAAATAGTTTTTTTGGGGGGTGGGGTGGGGGTCATTCTTTGCACTGTCTTGGAATGATATGGACTTATTAGCACCTTCAGCATGTATTAATTTTTAAATTATTACAAAATATAGATCAATAAAATTTTGAACAATTGTCAGAAAAGGTCTGTACGTGTTCAGTTAAATAACAAGCATTCCTGGCATGACAGGAGCATGAGCATTTTAATTTCGGGGTAAAACAAACAGCTGCAGCTGTCTGTATTTACCCCAACATTAAAACACCCAAGCACGGTGTTGTGATTCTTTATGGCTGTGACTAGATTCTACATCTGCTCTGAGGTAAATTTGATTATGTCCAACATCTTTTAACAAAATGCATCCAACTTTGTTGCGGTGGAGACACTGATATATCTCAGACCTTTTATTTGTTTACAGCGTTAGCATCTTAGCCGCAGCACTAACAAACAGAGCTATTGTCTGCAAGGCCACTTTTTAAGGTCATTTTCCCATCCCTCCATAGTCTTGGGAAGTGGTATTGTGGAGCGTGTAAATGAAGAGGCGGATTTGACTCAGACGATTTATTACACATCTCACACAAGAAGCATAGACAGAATGACATCTCAGCAGAGAGTCTTCTCTTAAATAACATGGCATTCCTCTAGAAGCTTCTAACACACAAAAGGTCACATTGCATTCACTTCATTCATCCTTCACACCTCCCTGTTATCTCACCAGGGAACCTCTGCTCTTTGTTCTTGTCTAAGATGGTACACAATTATGCTCTCCCCATGTGCCGCCATACCACCCCCCCGAGCATCTTGGATAGAACAATAGAATAACAGTCCGTATGTTGTGATAGAACCATTAAACATCAGTCCACATGCTGCTTGGGCTTCAGTCTTCTCCCGTATCTGCTGTAACCAGGATTCACCGCCTCCGCGGCGCTGTCATGCTGGGGAGTTGATGTTTGGGGGGGGGGGAACTTTTTGTTTGTCCGTGTGGGTGCTCTGGGGAATCTTTTCTCTGGGGAGCTCCCCGTGGGGGTCTTCCACGCCGAGGGGCCCTCGCCAACAGCACTTGCTCGTCTGCCACCACGAAAGCGGGTTTGAGTCTGTCTATGCCAATCTTATCCCTCCTACCCCCCAAGCCTAGCAAAAAATGCTTATCCCCTGTTTCCAGCACTCTGAACGGTCCATCATAGGGTGGGCGCAGTGGAGGGCGGTGGGCGTCGTGTCTGACAAACACGAACTCCGCGTTTTTCAAAGTTTTAGGCACAAAAACGCGTGGAAAACTGTGGTGGGCAGGGCCCGGCAGCATGTTTGTGTCTATGCTACGCTGCAACAGCTGAGACGGGGAGCTGCCCGGCGCGGGATTATCTGGCAGAAACTCCCCGGGCAGCCGGAGTGGTGGCGCAAAAACGAGTTCTGCCGGGGAAGCTTCCAGATCCTCTTTAGGCGCAGAACGTAACCCCAATAAAACCCACGGTAGCTTGTCTACCCAATTTGCATCCGTCAGTGAAGCCCTGAGAGCCGCTTTCAATGATCTATGAAAACGTTCGCATAACCCATTAGCCTGTGGAATGTACGCGGTTGTGCGGTGAATTGTGACACCCAGGCTGCGGGCCATTGTTGACCAGAGTTCGGAAACAAACTGAGGGCCTCTGTCGGACGTATTGTCTGACGGGACTCCAAAACACGCCACCCATGCTGTTAAAAATGCGCGCGCCACCTCCTTGGCCGTGGTCGCCACTAGCGGAACCGCTTCTGGCCAGCGCGTGGTGCGGTCCACCATTGTCAGGAGGTGCGTGTACCCCTGTGATGGCAGGAGGGGGCCCACGAGGTCCACGTGGACATGGTCGAACTTCTTTTCCGGAATGCGAAATGGCTCCAAGGGAGCCTTCGTGTGTCTGTGTACTTTGGCTCGTTGGCACGCCACGCAGGCTGCCGCCCACTCTTTCACTTGTTTGCGAAGGCTCGGCCACACAATTTTCTCTCCTACCATTTTGACCGACGCACGCGCACTCCTGGGTGCGCCAAAGAGTGAACCGATTCAAACACGCGGCGGCGCCACGCGGCCGGGACCACGGGACGTGGGCGACCCGTGGAGACATCGCAGATTGGGGGGGCATGCCATCCTGCAGCACCCTGCTCTCCAGCCTTAACCTTGTTGGTCCAGACTGAAAGCGCGCGCACGTCCACATCACTAACCTGCTCCACGGCCATGGCTGCGTAATCTATCCCCACGCAGACTGGGGCCACCACGGCGCACGAGAGGCAGTCTGCTACTACATTCAGTTTGCCCAACACATGCTGGATATCGGTAGTAAACTCTGAGATCGCGGCCAGCTGTCTCTGCTGCCGGCCCGACCACGGTTCTGAAACCTTGACCATCGCGAATGTTAGCGGCTTGTGGTCAACGAACGTGGTGAAACTGCGCCCTTCCAGCCAGAACTGGAAATGGCGAATGGCCAGGTGGAGAGCCAGCAACTCTCTGTCGAACGCGCTGTATTTACGTTCACTGTTGCGCAAAGTCCTGCTGAAAAAGGCGAGCGGCTGCCAAGCCCCGGCCACGCGCTGCTCCACGACAGCCCCTATGGCCACATCTGAAGCGTCAGTGGTGAGCGCTATGCGGGCCGCTGGGTCTGGATGTGCCAGCAATGCGGCGTTTGCCAGGGCTGCTTTGACTTCCGAGAACGCCCGCTCTCGCTCCGGGGTCCATTCAACCCTATCCGCAGGTTTCTGTTTTTTGAGCGCAGCGTACAGTGGTTGCATGAGCTGCGCTGCGCGGGGAAGGAAACGGTTATAAAAGTTCACCATTCCCAAAAATTCTTGTAGCACCCTGACCGTTTACGGCCGGGGAAAATCTGCCACAGCGTGCACTTTGTCAGGCAGCGGGATTGCTCCTTCGGGAGACACGCGGTGCCCCAAAAAATCAATCCCCGTCTCCCCGAACTGACATTTCGCTGGGTTGATTATTAACCCGTGCTCTTCCAACCTCCGGAAAACCGTCGTGAGGTGGGTTTCGTGTTCGTCTTCGGACGCGCTGGCTACTAAGATATCGTCCAGGTAGACGAACACGAAAGGGAGATCGCGCAGCACTGCATCCATCATGCGTTGGAACGTCTGTGCAGCCCCTTTAAGCCCAAATGGCATGCACAAAAACTTGAATAAACCGAATGGAGTTATTACTGCTGTTTTGGGTATGTCCTCAGTGCGCACTGGGACTTAGTGGTAACCGCGGATCAGGTCTATTTTAGAAAAAACGTGCGCTCCTGCAAGGTGAACGGAAAAATCCTGAATGTGAGGAATTGGGTAGCGGTCGTGCGCTGTGGCGTTGTTCAACCTGCGGAAATCCCTGCAAGGTCGCCACGAACCCTCAGCTTTAGGGACCATGTGTAGCGGGGAAGCCCATGGGCTGTTTGAGCGCCTAATGATGCCCAACCTCTCCAGGTTGGCGAACTCCTCGCGCACTATGGCCAGTTTAGCTGCGTCCAAGCGCCGAGGTCTTGCAAAAACGGGTGGCCCAGTGGTGGTGATAAAATGCTCCTCCCCGTGTTTAGCGATGGCTGCCGAAAACGTCGGGACAGTGAGTGCTGGGAACTGAGTGAGCAGTGTGTGGAACTTACCGCATGTAGCTGTGACGTTGGCTTGTGCTGTTGGCCGGGTCACTCGAGCTATACAGGGGAGAGAGTCAAAGGACAGTGCATTAACTAGGCGTCTATTAGCGACATCTACCAACAAACCATGTGCACATAGAAAATCAGCCCCCAGTATATGGAAATTCAATGCTGCTATGACAAAAGTCCACTCAAATGTACGGCCGTGTAGAGACAAGAGTAGAGTCCTCTCACCAAAGGTCTTAATCTCCGAGCCATTTGCTGCTGCCATCTCGGGGCCGCTAGATCCCGCCAGCCGGTCAGCGTAGGTCGGCCGGATGAAACTCTTCTGGGCGCCGGTGTCCACGAGGAAATGCCTCCCCAAGCGTGCGTCCGTCAAGTAGAGCAGCTTGTTCTCCTCCCCGAGGGTCGCGGCTGCTACCGACCCCCGGTCTTGGCGTTTCCCGAGTCGCTTGAATTGGCACGGTGGTATACATTTGCGTGCCCTGTCTGCGAAGCGGCGGTGGTAGAAACAAAGCGTGTCTCCCCCGCGTTCCTTGTCCCCCGCTGCTGCTGCCATCGGTGGCTCTGCTGCTGCCGTCAATGGGTCCTCGCCTCCTCCGGTCGTCGTGCCGAGCTCCGTCGCTGCCGCAATGGTCGTGAACTCCCTGGTGGCGACGATGATCCGGTTTGCTTCCCGGGCTAGCGCACGATAGTCCCGCTTGGCCAGCAACGGCGAATTGGCCAGGGTCGCTCTCGCAGCTGACGGAAGGTTCCGGAGGAAGAGGTGGGTAAAAATAAAATGGTCGTCGTCTGTGCCCTTTAACCTCAGCATCTTCTCCATCAGGTCTATGGCCGACCCGTCTCCCAACCCGGTCCGCGTCAGGAGTTTAGTTTAGTTTATTTGAAAAGGGACAATGCAATTTCATAAAACACATGATTACACATGGTTAAAAAAGCCAGAATTAGCCAAAAGGCTAGTTTTCATCTGTAGTCCCCTGGCCAAGATGTAAAAAAGCAGTAAAATGCATCTACAAGAAAAAAACATGGTTTGACATTTAAGAGGGCACTAATGTAACTAATAACATATACATAACAAACCGTACATTTAAACACAACATCAAACATCACAGCAGACTTATCTTTTAGTGTTGGCAGCTGTAGGTGTTTATAAGCCACATTTTCAATTTTTTTGTGAAGGCCTTGAATGTTGTGAGAGTCTCTCTGCTCTCTCACCATCCGAGAGTGTGTAGTGCTGGATGAGCGCAGCCTTCAGCGCGCCGTACTTGCCGTTGGTTGGTGGCTGATCGAGCAGGCTCTCTACGTGCTGAGCCGTGCGGGAGTCGAGCGCTGCGACCACATAGTGGAACTTGGTGTCATCCGTCGATATCCCCCGGAGGGCGAACTGCGCCTCGATTAGGTGGAACCAGGAGCGCAGGTTGTGCTGCCAAAAATCTGGCAGCTTGATCGCAACAGCACATGCATGGCTGGGGGTTCCCGTCGAAGTTGGCTCCGGGGATCTTTCATCGTGTTCCATGATTCATCTTGGGTCACCAGTGTGGAGCGTGTAAATGAAGAGGCGGATTTGACTCAGACGATTTATTACACATCTCACACAAGAAGCATAGACAGAATGACATCTCAGCAGAGACTCTTCTCTTAAATAACATGGCATTCCTCTAGAAGCTTCTAACACACAAAAGGTCACATTGCATTCACTTCATTCATCCTTCACACCTCCCTGTTATCTCACCAGGGAACTTCTGCTCTTTGTTCTTGTCTAAGATGGTACACAATTATGCTCTCCCCATGTGCCGCCATACCATGATTTTTTTTATTACTGTTTTTGAGGTGCAAAAGGCCATGTTTTGGTGACACATGGGGAGTGCATAATTGTATAGCATCTTTGACAAGAACAAAGAGCAGAGTTTCCCTGGGAGATAACAGGGAGGTGTGAAGGATGAATACAGTGTGATCTTTTGTGTGTTAGAAACTTCTAGAAGGATGTTAAAGGATTAAGGAAGTGAATGCAATGTGACCTTTTGTGTGTTAAGAAGCTTCCAGAAGAATGTCATGCTTTTTAAGAGGAGAGTCTCTGCTGAGTATTCATTCTGACTGTGCTTCTGTGTGAGATGTGTAATAAACTGTCTGAGTCAAATCCGCCTCGTTATTTACACGCTCCACACTGGTGACCCAAGACGAATCATGGAACACAACGAAAGCCCCCCGGAGCCAATCTTGATGGGAACCCCCAGCCACGCATGTGCTGTTGCGATCAAGCTACTGGATTTCTGGCAGCACAACCCGCGCTCCTGGTTCGACCTAGTCGAGGCGCAGTTTGCCCTCCGGGGGATATCGGCGGATGACACAAAATTCCACTATGTGGTCGCAGCGCTCGACGCCCGCACGGCTCAGCACGTGGAGAGCCTGCTTGATCAGCCACCAACCGACGACAAGTACGGCGCGCTGAAGGCTGTGCTCATCCATCACTTCACACTCTCGGATGGCAAGAGAGCAGAGAGACTCCTGACTCGGACCGGGTTGGGAGATGGGTCGGCCATAGACCTGATGGAGAAGATGCTGAGGTTAAAGGGCACAGGCGACGACCATTTCATCTTTACCGTCTTCCTCCGAAACCTTCTGTCAGCGGCAAGAGCGACCCTGGCCAATTTGCCGTTGCTGGCCAAGCAGGACTATCGTGCGCTAGCCCGGGAAGCAAACCGGATCATCGTCGCCAGCAGGGAGTTCACGACCATTGCGGCAGCGACGGAGCTCGGCGTGACGGCCAGAGGAGGCGAGGAGGATCGACGGCAGCAGCAGAGCCACCGATGGCAGCAGCAGCGGGGGCCAAGGACCGCGGGGGAGACACGCTTTGCTTCTACCGCCGCCGCTTCGCAGAGAGGGCACACAAATGTATACCACCATGCCAATTCAAGCGACTCGGGAAATGCCAAGACTGGGGGTCGGTAGCAAACGCGACCCTCGGGGAGGAGAACAAGCTGCTCTACTTGACGGACGCACGCTCGGGGAGGCATTTCCTCGTGGACACCGGCGCCCAGAAGAGTTTCATCCGGCCGACCTACGCTGACCGGCTGGCAGGATCTAGCGGCCCCGAGATGGCAGCAGTGAACGGTTCGGGGATTAAGACCTTTGGTGAGAGGACTCTACTCTTGTCTCTACACGGCCGTACATTTGAGTGGACTTTTGTCATAGCAGCATTGAATTTCCATATACTGGGGGCTGATTTTCTATGTGCACATGGTTTGTTGGTAGATGTCGCTAATAGACGCCTAGTTAATGCACTGTCCTTTGACTCTCTCCCCTGTATAGCTTGAGTGACCCGGCCAACAGCACAAGCCAACGTCAGAGCTACATGTGATAAGTTCCACACACTGCTCACTCAGTTCCCAGCACTCACTGTCCCGACGTTTTCGGCAGCCATCGCTAAACACGGGGTGGAGCATTTTATCACCACCACTGGGCCACCCGTTTTTGCAAGACCTCGGCGCTTGGACGCAGCTAAACTGGCCATAGCGCGCGAGGAGTTCGCCAACCTGGAGAGGTTGGGCATCATTAGGCGCTCAAACAGCCCATGGGCTTCCCCGCTACACATGGTCCATAAAGCTGAAGGTTCATGGCGACCTTGCGGAGATTTCCACAGGTTGAACAACGCCACAGCACACGACCGCTACCCAATTCCTCACATTCAGGATTTTTCCGTTCACCTTGCAGGGGCGCGCGTTTTTTCTAAAATAGACCTGGTCCGCGGTTACCACCAAGTCCCAGTGTGCGCTGAGGACATACCCAAAACAGCGGTAATAACTCCGTTCAGTTTATTCGAGTTTTTGCGCATGCCTTTTGGGCTTAAAGGGGCTGCACAGACGTTCCAACGCATGATGGATGCAGTGCTGCGCGATCTCCCTTTCGTGTTTGTCTACCTGGATGATATCTTAGTAGCCAGCGCGTCCGAAGACGAACACGAAACCCACCTCCCGACGGTTTTCTGGAGGTTGGAAGAGCACGGGTTAATAATCAACCCAGCGAAATGTCAGTTCGGGGTGACGGGGATTGATTTTTTGGGGCACCGCGTCTCTCCCGAAGGAGCAGTACCGCTGCCTGACAAAGTGCGCGCAGTAGCAGATTTTCCCCGGCCGCAAACGGTCAGGGCGCTGCAAGAATTTTTGGGAATGGTGAATTTTTATAACCGTTTCCTTCCCCGCGCAGCGCAGCTCATGCAACCACTGTATGCCGCGCTCAGAAAACAGAAGCCCGTGGATAAGGTCGAATGGACCTCGGAGCGGGAGCAGGCATTCTCGGAAGTCAAAGCAGCCCTGGCAAACGCCGCATTGCTGGCACATCCAGACCCAACGGCCCGCATAGCGCTCACCACTGACGCTTCAGATGTGGCCATAGGGGCGGTCGTGGAGCAGAGCGTGGCCGGGGCTTGGCAGCCGCTCGCCTTTTTCAGCAGGACTTTGCGCAACAGTGAACGTAAATACAGCGCGTTTGACAGGGAGTTGCTGGCTCTCCACCTGGCCATTCGCCATTTCCAGTTCTGGCTGGAAGGGCGCAGTTTTACCGCGTTCGTTGACCACAAGCCGCTAACATTCGCAATGGCCAAGGTTTCAGAACCGTGGTCGGGCCGGCAGCAGAGACAGCTGGCCGCGATCTCAGAGTTTACTACCGATATTCAGCATGTCTCGGGTAAACTGAATGTAGTGGCAGACTGCCTCTCGCGTGCCGTGGCCGCCCCAGTCTGCGTGGGGATAGATTACGCAGCCATGGCCGCGGAGCAGGTTAGTGACGCGGACATGCACGCGCTCCAGTCTGGACCAGCAGGGTTAAGGCTGGAGAGCAGGGTGCTGCAAGACGGTATGCCCCCCCTAATCTGCGATGTCTCCACGGGGCGCCTGCGTCCCGTGGTCCCAGCCGCATGGCGCCGCCGCGTGTTTGACTTGATTCATTCTTTGGCGCACCCGGAAGTGTGCGCATCGGTCAAAATGGTAGGAGAGAAATTAATGTGGCCGAGCCTTCGCAAACAAGTGAAAGAGTGGGCAGCAGCCTGCATGGCGTGCCAACGAGCCAAAGTACACAGACACACGAAGGCTCCCTTGGAGCCGTTTCGCATCCCGGTTAAGAGGTTCGACCATGTTCACGTGGACCTCGTGGGCCCCCTCCCGCCATCACAGGGGTGCACGCACCTTCTGACAATGGTGGACCGCACCACGCACTGGCCAGAAGTGGTTCCACTGGCGGCAACCACAGCTCAGGAGGTGGCGGGCGCGTTTTTAACAGCATGGGTGGCGCGTTTTGGAGTCCCGTCGGTTATTACGTCCAACAGAGGCCCTCAATTTGTTTCCGAACTCTGGTCAACAATGGCCCGCAGCCTGGGTGTCACAATTCACCGCACAACCGCGTACAATCCACAGGCTAATGGGTTATGCGAACGTTTTCATAGGTCATTGAAAGCGGCTCTTCGGGCGTCACTGACGCAAATTGGGTAGACAAGCTACCGTGGGTTTTATTGGGGTTACGTTCTGCACCTAAAGAGGATCTGGAAGCTTCCCCGGCAAAACTCGTTTTTGCGCAGCCACTTCGGCTGCCCGGGGAGTTTCTTCCAGATAATCCCGCGCCGGGCAGCTCCCCGTCTCAGCTGTTGCAGCGTAGCATAGACACAAGCACGCTGCCGGGCCCTGCTCACCACAGTTTTCCGCGCGTTTTTGTGCCTAAAACTTTGAAAAACGCGGAGTTCGTTTTTGTCAGACATGATGCCCATTGCCCTCCACTGCGCCCACCTTATGATGGACCGTTCAGAGTGCTGGAAACAGGGGACAAGCATTTTTTGCTAGATTTGGGGGGTAGGAAGGAGAAGATTGGCATAGACAGACTCAAACCCGCTTTTGTGGTGGCGGGCGAGCAAGTGCTGTTGGCGAGGGCCCCTCAGCGTGGAAGAGTCCCACGGGGAGCTTCCCAGAGAAAAGATTCCCCAGAGCACCCACACGGACAGACTTTTACCCCTCAAACATCAGCCCCCCAGCATGACAGCGCCGCGGAGGCGGTGAATCCTGGTTACAGCAGATACAGGAGAAGACTGAAGCCCAAGCAGCATGTGGATTGATGTTTAATGATTTTACCACAGCATATGGACTGTCATTCTATTGTTCTATCCAAGATGCTCGGGGGGGGGGGGGGGCGTCGTTTGGTGACACATGGGGAGTGCATAATTGTATAGCATCTTTGACAAGAACAAAGAGCAGAGTTTCCCTGGGAGATAACAGGGAGGTGTGAAAGATGAATGCAGTGTGATCTTTTGTGTGTTAGAAACTTCTAAAAGGATGTTAAAGGATTAAAGAAGTGAATGCAATGTGACCTTTTGTGTGTTAAGAAGCTTCCAGAAGAATGCCATGCTTTTTAAGAGGAGAGTCTCTGCTGAGTATTCATTCTGACTATGCTTCTGTGTGAGATGTGTAATGAACTGTCTGAGTCAAATCCGCCTCGTTATTTACACGCTCCACAATGTTCTCACATTTTTAATGCCAAAGTCATTGTTTTTTAACAAAGAAAAGTGTCCCGTTTCAGTGACAACCACACAGGTTCTAAACTAGTACCTGAAGTTGCACCCATAATTCACGCAAGGCATCATGGGGGCTAGGAATAAGGTGGATAGACTCGTCGGCGGCCTCCGTCGATCTATGATGACCATGGAAGAGAATCCTAAATGTCTACTCTGCTGGAACAGCACCGCCTGTGGCTGAACAGGCCGATGCGCACCGGTGTTCTACCTTCCAGCATTGGGCGTTGGTAGGATTCAAGCCTGGGCAGGAAGATATGGAGGACAAGATGTTACCCATGCAGCATGTCCCCCCTCTCCACGTCACTGATGAATCCAAAGGAACAGCAGGACTGCTATAGTTTGGCACCAGCGCCGTCGCAGGAGCTGCCAGAATGATGTTGAGCACAACAGAGAACTGCCTTAGGGGCTCCGACTCCGGATTTTTCCTCAGGGTTGACTCCCGAAGCCTTTCCCGTGACCGGGTGTGCCGCAAGGCAGCGGAGGTTTGAAATCAGGGTTTACTTTCCCCTAGATGGGCTACCTTCCCAGGTTGACGAGCCACCATCTACCCGAAGCATCTGGTTTTAAGGTGCCAGAGATCCGCCCTCGCCCCTTCTCCTATTAGTAAAAGCAGTTCCGCTGGGCTTAGAGACTAAACCACACGGGCAGGCTAGGAGTTGGACTTAGTTGTCAGAGGCTTTTCGAGACGCATGCCATAAGGAGTATTTTATAAGCACTGGGAGCTTAACCCCAGTGCCGCCCCTGGCTATGACAACCTTGGAACCAGGTTGAACCAGGTGGAACCAGAATAAGGTGGATAGAAAGGCTGTTGTTTGGACCTATTTTGCGTTCCATGAACCACGTGACCGGGTAGCGGCGAGATCAAAGAGTGTAGCAACCACATTTGTTCAGGCTGCTCGAGCTGCTCGGGACCTGCCTGCTTATGACATTGCAGAATATGATTGGCTGGACAGTTGATTTGATGACGTAGCACATTCTGATTGGTCTGTGTTTGTAGTTTTTTTTTTTTTTTTAAAACATCTTTTGTGGGGCACATACTGTATATGCACATATGTATATGACTGCATGATTCATACGTATACCACCTTAGGCTTCACATCTGAGACGGAACAAAGGACTGAGCTGCTCTGGAGATAACACGAGGGTGTGGAGTTTAGTCTTTGGCATGCAAAGAGATAGCCTTGGGGGTTTCGCCCAGCCGCCAGAGACTGAGAGGTGGAGTGTGTTAAGATCGGGGGGTGGGGGGGAGTTACATTGTGACTGGGATTAAGTACCATGTGACTGTATGTTTGATGTCCTGAGTATAAAAGGGACAGATGTTGGAAGATTCATTCTCTTTTCTCTTTCTGTGTTTGGATGATGTTGGAGAATGTGAATAAATCTGACTTGAGAAATAAACTCAGCCTCATCTTTCCCCATTCTCCACACTTTCATTTTAAATAGTTTGCTTTTATTTCTACAAGGACCAAAACTTTTGTGCTATTTTCATCATATATAAATAAAATATTATCTAATCATCTATCTATGGACAGTTCACAGGTATTTTTTTCACCATTTATCCACAAACAAAACACCGTTTTCAGGTACTAAAAAGGACTACAAAGACGTATATACTACAAACGCGAACCAGTCAGAACGTGCAACGTCATCCAAATCGTCCAATCATGCTCTGTAATGTCATAAACAGGCACAGGCCCCGAGCAGATCTAGCAGCCGGGCAAATGTTGTACCGCGATGGTTAAATGAATGGACTTCAAACTGCTAATGTGTGGTGTCAATGCTGTCGTTCTCGTTTTATGTGGATGACTCAGTGTGGAAAAGCTCTTGGGTTCAACGATGGAATGTGACATTTTAGATTCTTTAGAGCAGCTCGGGTACGTTAACACACCGATAGCACGTAGCTAATGTTGTGTAGCTGTTAGCATATACTGTTAGATTATTATTAATAATCTGACTGACTACATCACATTCAACACCTGGGTGGTGCACTAGAAGGCCAAATAAATAAGTGGTGATGATGAGCGGTTTAATAAAGGATTTTTAGTGTTACAGGGTGTCCGCGATTCGTCTTTAACAAAAATCCACAATTAAGGCCTTAATTTATCCTTAAAAATGGCAACCAGTCCGAAAACCTGTCTTTCAAAGGTCTTGAAAATGGCAGATATGACAAACATAACTGCGTTTTCTTGCATTGTGCGGTAAAATCCTCATATTCAGGTTGTTGTATTTATATTTTTTGTTTCTACATTTTGATTTAAGGTAAAGTGAAATGAGTGAAACAAATGGCAATCATTTCTCAAATTTGTGGTATTCTTTCTTATAAATTTGTAGTTTTAATGTGAATTTACAACGTTTTCACTTGAGCTTTTCAGCTTGTTTCTTGTAAATGTAACATCCCTTGAATTTGACTTTTTCTTAAAAAAAAAAAAAAAAAAGAAGCTTTTTTCTCATAAATTTGTGGCTGTTTTAAATTGTAAATGTCAAATTTTCTCATAAATTTTGACTTCTGAGCATTAAATTTCTGCTAAATTTGGTGCGCTTTCTCACAAATTTGTGATTTTCTTTCCATGTAAATTTGCAGCTTTCTGATGACTCCATTTTTTCCCTCATAAATTTAGTTACAAATTTAACTGTGATTTAATGGGAGTTGGATTAATGACCCAAATTCACCAGCAATTTCAGATGGGATAAATAACTGGACAGACTTATTCCAATGTGGTTGCATACTTTATTTTTTTTTTTGAAGATAGAGGTCTTAAATTGGATCAGATTGCCTTCAAAAGGTCTTGCCATGTCTTAAATTTAACTTTGTTATAGCTGCAGAAACCATATATACAATGCCTATATAAAGTATTCACCCCCCCCCCCCCCCCCGGATGTTTGAACCTTTTATTGCTTTCATAAATGGAATCATGGTTAATATAATTTGGCTGTTTAGACAAGAATTTGCAAAAAAAAAAGCTTCTTTCATGTCAAGGTGAAAACAGATTTTTACAGTCAATTAATTAAAAATATACAGTATAGTGTAGCATAAATATTCACCCCCTTTAAAGTGACTGACCTAATTCAATAGAGGTCCAGCAAGGTGATACCTGCAGTCTCATAATTAGTGAAATGGAGATCACCTGAGTGCAGTTAAAGACACTTGTGTCTGGGAGGTCCAGTCTCTGGTTCATCAGTATTCCTGCTAGAATTGCAACATGAAGACAAAAGAACACTCCAAGTGACTCTGTGTAAGACAGACAGCTACAAGAAGATTTCCAACTCACTGGGCATCCCACAGAGTTCAGTTAAATCCATCATTAAAAAATGGAAGCACTATGGCACTTGTCTAAATCTGCCTAGAACTGTCCATGTTGTGTTGTTATGGGACATATTATTGTGTGACACGGGTGGTGGCTCCACCTTTCCGGTTCTGCTGCCACCCGGAGTATAAGAGGGCTGTGAGGAAGAGGGGCGGTCTCTTTGGCATCCTCTCAGCCTGATGGCAGCGCTTGTGTAGTGAGAGTAAGTCACTAATAAAGTCGTGTTCAGTTCAACGCCCGGTCTCATCCTTGGCTCCCTTTTACCGACATAACATTTGGTGAAGAGGGTTAAAAAATATGGACGCGGGAGTTACTTCAATTCGGCTGTTTTTGGAGCTTCCCAGTCAGCCGACCGTCCCTTGGGAGAGGTGGTTCACCGTCTTTCAAAATTATTTAGTGCCATTGGACCTTGGAAGACTGGAGAAGTTGCGGGCACGAGCACTGTTGGTTCACAACTTAGGAATGGAAGGACAGCGTATCCTTAGTACTTTAGGCGAGGGTGATGGCTTTGAAGAAGTGGTTGAGCTAATGGCACGACATTTTCGTGCCCTGGAAAACATCATCGGAGGCTCTAGTTTCGGCAGCGCCAGTGCAGCACTATGCAGCAGACCTAAATCAACTGGCCAAGGACTGTCAGTTTGGAGCGTTAGAGGAAGAGATGGTCCGTGACCAGTTGGCGGAACATACTGTTTGCCCGGCGATGAGGTCGAAGCTCCTCCTACACTCGGGTGAGCTGATGTTAGCCATGTCCATCGAGTTAGCTCAGCAGTTTGAAGCGGCAGACAAGTTATCACGAGAGCGTGGCACACCGCCATTTTGAACCAGTCGACAGCGCAAGCAGTGAACCTGGACAACAACGATGGCGCAGAAGATGATGAAGAATGCGCTAATGCTGTCAGGATGAGGTCTGCCCCGGGATCGCCCAGGTGTTTGAGTTGTGGGTCCACCAAGCACCATCATTATAAGGCTAGAGAGTGTCCGACAAGAGGGAAATGCTATGGCATGTGCGGACTCTTGCATCATTTTGCCAGGGCATGTTACAGGTTCGAGCGAGGGGATCCGAGATGCAACAAGGACCCCCCCGCTTCAATTCTCATGGTTATTAACACCATATCCCCAAGTACCGACGGCCGTTCCTATTGCATGGTGGAACTGGATGGGGTAACGGTGCCGTTGCTGATTGACACATGAGCAGTGAGGTCTGTGTTGAATTGGCCAACCGTGAGGAGTTTCTTCCCACAGTATTGAATGAGAGGTGATTTGGCACCACTGTGCGGATATGGTGGAGGAAGATTGGCCACGGTGGGATCGGTGGAACTGACGGCTAGGTACAAGTCGGCGGAGGTGTGCTGCTTGAGGTTCATCGTGACTGCTCGTGGAGAGAACATTATGGGGTGTGATTTATTTTATGGATTGGGCTTCACCAGCAGCATTGGAGAAGACTGGTCGGGCTGTGGTTTGTGGGACTGTCCAGTTCCACGAACGATGGACGGAGCTGTGTGGGACATGCCTTTGCCTAGTATTCTGGATGATGAGCAGGACCAACCCCACCCAGGGCCATTGTGGGAGGGTCCTGGTGCCAGTGCCTACCCTAGCTGAGGGAGCTGGGTGGCGTGGTGGGACGCCTGTGACGGTGGGTGGCGCCAAGTGGATGGCCCATTCTACTCCTGGTGTTCGACTGGAAGGTACCGGTGAGCAGGGGGTCACAATGGCTTCGCCGGTAGTGAAAATGAGAGAGCGGGGCAGGACCGACTGGCATGGTGAAACGACGTGCCAAACAGGGACACTGGAAGCCGAATAGGGCCCCTCTGGGGGTTGCGGATGTGGTCCGACCCAGAGTGGAGGCCCAGTTGAGAGGTGTTCGGGGCAAACGCTGAAGAGAAGATGACCAGGGGTGGCTGCAGGTGGTGGCTGTTAGGGAGGATGCCTACCTCCAGCTATCTGATGGCTTGTGGAGGCATCCCAATGAGCTCATGAGAAGAAGAATGTGTTTGGACCTTGACGTGGGTCGTCCCCAGGAGCGAAGAAAAGAAGGTGTACTGGAGTGGAGCTGTCCGATTCTGAAGTTCTGTTAATGGGATTGTTCTGTGCTTTATATTATTTATTTTAGGAACACGGCAGTTTTCTGTTTAGTGGGACTGTTTTTAGTACAGATGGTAGAATAATCCATCTTGCCGTGTGGGGGTGGGATGGTCGTCCACCTGTTCCCCCCTAGTTTTAGTTGTTTTGAGTGGATGTGATAGGATTTGTTTAGTTTTAGTGTGTGATTTGGGCTCCAAATTGGGGAGGGTCTCGATTGTATGCATGTGTTTTGGACCATTTTTTTTTTTTTAAGTGGGGCGAGTGTTGTGTTGTTATGGGACAAATTATTGTGTGACACAGGTGGTGGCTCCACCTTTCCGGTTCCACTGCCACCCGGGGTATAAGAGGGCTGTGAGGAAGTGGGGCAGTCTCTTTGGCCTCCTCTTAGCCTGACGGCAGTGCTTGTGTAGTGAGAGTAAGTCACTAATAAAGTCGTGTCCAGTTCAACGCCCGGTCTCGTCCTTGGCTCCCTTTTACCAACATAACAGGCCGTCCTCACAAACTGAGTGCTCGAGTAAGAAGACGACTGGTGAGGGAGGCCACCAAGACGCCTACAACCACTCCAAAGGAACCAAGAGCTTCAGTGGCCCAGATGAGAGAGACTGTACACGCAACAACTGTTGCCCAGGTTCTTCACCAGTCCAAGCTGTATGGAGAGTGACAAAGAGAAAGCCACTGTGGAAAAAGTTCACATGAAATTTCGCCTGGTATTTACCCAAAGGCATGTGGGACACTTCAAGTTGGGTCAAAAGTTGAGCTTTTTGGTGACCACCAAACACTGCATATCATCACAAACACACTGTCTCCACTGTGAAGCATGGTGGTGGCAACATCAGGCTCTAGGGATGCTTCTCAGCAGCAGGCTCTGGAAGGCTTGTAAAGGTAGAGAGGAACATGAATGGTGAAAAATATCACCAAATCCTGGAGGATAATCTGATTCGGTCTGCAAGAGAACTTCGATTTGGGAGAAGATTCATTTTCCAACAAGACGACCCCAAGTCTGCAGCAAAAGCTACATAGAAATGGTTCAAAGACAACAAGGTGGAGTGGCCAAGTCAAAGCCCAGATCCCAATCCAACTGAGAAGTTGTGGCTGCTAACGCACAATCCCCGAGCAACCTGACAGAGCTTGTGCTGTTTTGCAAAGAGGGATGGAGAAAAATTGCAGTGTCCAGATGTCCCAGCCTGATTGAGACATATCCACACAGACTCAGTGCTGCGATTGCAGCCAAAGGTACATCTACTAAATACTGATCTGAAGGGGGTGAATACTTATGCAGTCATCTACTTTACCTTATATAATTTTAATTAATTGGCATTTTGTAAACATTTTTCTTTTTGATGTTAAAGAATTTATTTTTTTTTTGCAAATTCTTGTAAAAAAACCCAAATTATATTGACTATTATTTCATTTATGAAGGCAATAAAAGGTTGAAACATCCAAGGGGTGAATACTTTCTATAGGCTGTGTGTATGTATACTGTATACAGTATATTTGCTGTTATACTTCACCACCTCTACCTACTTGCATCTCACCTACATCACAGGTGGCTCCACTATGTGTGCCAGAGCCCTCAGGCTTTATCAAGCCAGCTAATCTGAAGCATGCCTAGTTGTGTTGAATATGCTTTTTCGTACATTGCCCTAGTTATTTTTAACCTTTGGCTCTATGCACTCAGCTATGATGGCCCTCTGTTGGAAGAGAAGGAGCTGCTCCGAGCCACAGAAGGAGGCCTGTCTTCGCCCGAGTACGTGGATCTGTGCAGGTGGCTGTCGTCCAGGTTAAAGCCGCTGTGTGACCTGGAGGAGAGCATCACTTCAGGACCAGGTGAGCTACTTGCACCTGAATCAGATTCTCAGCTCTGTGTCTGATCTTTAACGTCCAACCTGCTCCACCTGCAGACGACATGGAGAGTCTCCAGGTGGAGATGAGTGGCTTGCTGAAGGAGCTGCACTGTCCTTCTGAAGTTTCAGGGATTCTGAAAGGGAGTGTGAAAAACAAAAAAGACCATCTCAAGTTCATTTGTAAGTATTCAGCCTCAGTATCCCAGTCAAACCTTCTGTGTAGTCCGTTCACTCTTTAAGAATTTGGTTTGTGGCTGTTTTTGTATCAGTGTTTCTAAGCTTGGAGCTCCAGGCAGCTCAGATCGTGAACAGCAGAAGCATCTCTGATAAACAGCGGGACAAGAGCCCAGCATATCAAGAGCTGCTTTCAATCTGTGAAACACTGAAACTCTCAGAACCCGGAGAACAGGAGAACACAGCAGGAGTCTTGTCTCGAATTCAAGACAAGGTGAGCATTTTCCTTACTACACCTGGGGGCAGAAATGACACCCACAAATTACCAGAGTGGGTAGATCTTATTTGGCTACCTGGAACACTGCAGCTGAACTTTAGAAGATTTTTTTGGAGTTGCTTTCAGATTGAAATTTATAATCAGATTACCGACCGAATGAGAAAATTAGCTTTGAAATTTAGTATAGCATCATTTTGAAGGTATAGGTGACACAAGGGGGAATTTTTTTCTTTTTTTAATCAAACTAATTTCAGCAGTAACTGAAACGGGTGAGCAGAAGTCAAATATGAAAATATTTAATTTGTTCTACCATGTCAAGAAAACGATAAGCGATACCTTGTTTTTTTTATTACCTGCAACTAACTTAAGGTTAGTAAATTACTTGTACCTATGCATCACTTATATTCTATGTATTGCATGAAGCATAATAGAGGAAATATTATGGAGACACAATTATTTAGGCCACACTAATATGATCAATATCCAGAGTGGTGGCCTAGTTGGTAGAGTATCCGCCTCACAACTGAGAGGTCGTGGGTTCAGATCCCGGCCGGGTCATGCCAAAGACTGTATAAAAATGGTACTTTCCACTTTCTAGCTTGGTGCTCAGCATAATGGCATGGGGAAAGGAAAGTTGATGCACAGAGCTACCAGAGGACTGGCACCCCCCCCCCCCCACTGTAGCTTTCACTACGTACAGTAGCTGTGTGGCCTAGGGTCAGAGAAACGGGCACTGCCCCTATACACCACATGGTGTCCCACATGCTGTGGAAGGGAATTAACTAATATGATCAATCCCTGTTAAATTGTATCAACATGGTGTTGAAGTAGTAGTTCAGAAGTAGTGTCAGCTCGGCGGAGCAGTAGTTATCATTGTGGCAGCACAGCAAGAAGGTCACGGGATCGATTCTACCCCTGACCATCGTGGGTTTGATCCCATCCCCTGACCATCGGTGACCCTTCTGTGTGGAGGTTGCATGTTCTCACCATGTCTGCATGGGCTTACCCCGGGTACTCCAGTTTCTTCCCACAGGCCAAAAACATGCAAGTTAGGTTAATTGGTGACTCTAAAGTGGCCCTAGGTGTGAATGTGTGTGTGAATGGTGAAGAGATTGGCGCCACACCTTGGCTGCCTCATCCATCCAGGTGGATGCCCCGAATTTCCCTCTGGGATTAATAAAGTATCTTCTTTTTCTTTCAGCTGCTCCCTTTAGGGGTCGCCACAGCAGATCATCTGTCTCCATCTCACCCTATCCCTTGCAACTTCCTCTGTAACACCAACCCTCTCCATGTCCTCCTTCACTACATCCATGAATCTTCTCTGTGGTTTTCCTCTTTCCCTCCTGAATTGCAGCTCCATCTTCAACGTCCTTTGTCCAATATATCCACTATCCCTCCTCTGCACATGTCCAAACCATCTCAGCTTTGCCTCTCTTAATTTGTCTCCAAACCGCTCAACCTGAGCTGTCCCTCTAATATACTCATTTCTAATCTTGTCCCTCCTAGTCACTGCCACTGAAAATGTTAGCATCTTCAACTCTGCCTCCCTTCTTTTTGTCAGCACCATCATCTCCAAACCATACACCATAGCAGGTCTCACTGCTGTTTTGTAACTCTTCCCTTTCACTCACTGCTACCTTTCTGTCACAAATCACCCCTGACACTCGTCTCCACCCACTCCAACCTGCCTGCACTCTCTTCTTCACCTCTCTTGTGCATTTTCCATTGCTTTGGATGGTTGACCCTAGGTATTTAAACTCATCTACTTTCACTACTGCTACTCCTTCCATCTTCACCGTTACACCTGGCTTCCTCTCATTCACACTCATGTATTCTGTCTTGCTTTTATTGACTTTCATTCCTCTTCTCTCCAGAGCATACCACCACCTTTCCAGGTTCTCTTCCACCTGCTCCCTACTCTCATTGCAGATCACAATGTTGTCTGCAAACATCATGGTCCACGGAGACTCCTGCCTGACCTCGTCTGTCAGCCTGTCCATCACCATGGCAAACAAGAAGGGGCTCAGAGCCGATCCCTGATGTAATGCCACCCCACCTTGAATTCATCTGTCACTCCTACAGCACACCTAACCACCGTCTCGCTGTCCTCATACATGTCCTGCACCACCGTCACATACTCCTGCCACTCCTGACTTTCTCATACAGTACCGCACTTCCTCTCTTGGCACCCTATCTTATGCTTTCTCTAGATCCACAAAGACACAGTGCAACTCCTTCTGACCTCCTCTATACTTCTCCATCAGCACTCATAGAGCAAACATTGCATCTGTAGTACTCTGTTTTGGCATGAAACCATACTGCTGCTCACTGATTGTCACCTCTCCTCTTAACCTGGCTTCAACAACTCTTTCCTGTATCTTCATAGTGTGACTGATTGACTTTATGCCTCTGTTGTTACTACAGCTGTCAGCATCACCTTTGTTCTTGAAAATTGGTACCAAAACACTTCTCCACTCCTCAGGCATCCTCTCACTCTCCAAGATTGTGTTAAACAATATGGTTAAAAAATCCACTGCCATCTCTCCTAAACATCTCCATACCTCCACAGGTATGTCATCTGGACCAACTGCCTTTCCTTTGTTCATCCTCTTCAAAGCTGCCCTCACTTCCGTCTTGCCAGTCCACGGGACTTCCTTGTTCACTGTCTTTCCTTCATCCAACCTCTTCTCTCTCTCATTTTCTTCATCAGCTCTTCAAAGTACTTCCACCTTCTCAACACACTCTCGTTATTTGTTAGTACATTACCATTTCTGTCCTTAATCAACCTGCTGTACATCCTTTCCAGCTTGATCTCTCTGTCAGCTAGTTGACACAAGTCCTCTTCTCCTTCCTTAGTGTCCAGCCTCTCATACAACTCACTATATGCCTTTTCCTTTGCCACCTCTCTCTTTGTCATGCACCTAAATCCCAAATACTCCTGTCTACTTTCTTCATCTCTCTGACTGTCCCACTTTTTCTTTGCTAACCTCTTCCTTTGAATACTTTCCTGTACCTCCTTCCACCACCAAGTCTCCTTGTCTTCCTTCCTCTGTCCACTGGATACACCACAGACCTTTCTACCCATTTCCCTCAATACTTTTGCTGTACTTTCCCAGTCATCTGGTAATTCTTCCCTACCACCCAGAGCCTGTATCAATTCCTTCCTGAACTCTGTGCGAAGTTCTTCCTTCTGTAACTTCCCCGACATAATCTTTGGCTCTGCCTTCACGGTTTTCCTCTTGTTGCTTTGCAAAGTCATCCTACAGACTACCATCCAATGCTGTCTAGCTACATTCTCCCCTGCCACCACCTTGCAGTCTATCTCTTTCAGATTTCTCCTTCTGCATAAGATGTAGTCCACTTGTGTGCACCTTCCTCCACTCTTGTAAGTCACCTTATGTTCTTCTCTCTTCTTGAAGTATGTGTTCACCACAGCCATTTCCATTGCTTTAGCAAAATCTACAACCATCTTCCCTTCCACATTTCTTTCCTTCAGACCATACCTACCCAGGACCTCCTCATCACCTCTGTTCCCTTCACCTACACCAATCACCACTCTCTCCTTCCAGGGAACACTGTCTACCATTTCATCCAACTTACTCCAGAATTCCTCTTTCTCTTCTACCTGACATCCAACTTGTGGGGCACACGCACTGACAACGATCTGGTATGAAAGTCTCATTCATCATGATCCGCATGTTTGATTTGGTGAAGGTTTTACGTCTGATGCCCTTCCTGACACAACCCTCCCCTTTTACCTGGGCTTGGGACCGGCACTAGGAGTACGCTGGCTTGTGCACCCCCCTGTGGCTGAGATTAATAAAGTATACTCAAAAAAAAAGACACTGACTAATGTTATGTGTGCGGCAGGAAACGTATTGTTTTGGTTCTGATTCTTCTTCTTTTTCTCCCCTAAAAGTGCATGGGGAGCAAAAACGGTAATGCATAGAAACTTAAAATTTTAGTCTGATCAGAAATTCTCCCCACTACTCAGACAGCAAAAATCAAGGCACTGCTTATATAGGTGGTTTTACATTTATGCACATGTCTTCAACATGGCTGGGCCTAGACTAAAAAAATATTTAATCATTCTATTCTCTGAAATCTTCTACAACTTTTCTTCCTGGTCTTATGCTCTAAAAATGAAGTTTTCCACATCATATTTAAAAAAATGTGCAAGTGAACTCAAAATGAACTCCTCCTAAGCCATTCATCCAGGGAGTTGCCAGGGAAGTCTCAGTCTTAACAAAAACTGAAGTACAGCATGCCTCTCCTGTGGATTTTAGAGCGACACTGTGTAAGATTTCTACCTCTAAATTGCTAATTTATTTTGATGGTACACCAGCGTTTCACTGAGTGAATGTCACTTAGCCCATAGCCTGAGTGGGCCCACATTGCCTGCAACAGCTCTTTGTTTGGCGTGATTACTGGGGGGACAGCATCTGTGGCCTTGGTCTTAGCAGCGTATCACACGGCACGACTTTGGCTGGCTGACTTTGGTTGTTGGGACTGGGGTCATGGTCACTGTAGTTCTGGCCTTTTCAGTGTCCGTACAAAGAACAAGACAATGACATGATGCAGCTTTAAAAACTAAGGTGTAGCACATTTTAGGTTTTAAATGATGTTGCTAAACAAGACCTTGGAGTCTATATCTTCTTGGAACCCGATGATCGCCACTTGCGGTTATATTTTATATTTTGTTCAAGTTTAATGTTAATATTGTGTAACTAAAGCTGAAGAGCTAAACTAAACTGTTTAGATCTACTGTGATCCCCACTGGCAGAATTGCTTTGTTGCATCAGCATTGTTGAGAGAAAATAGAAGAAGAGACAAGTAGGACTGAATTAAAGATGTGTCCTGATTTGAAATATGTTTAGTAACAAACTGTATGGATTAGTAGTAAAAGTCACTTCTTATTTTAGGTTATAGGAATTGTAAATAAAACCGTTTTCATTTGGCATCATGCTTTTTTTTTTTACATTTTATTGTGCATCCCTTAACTTACACTGTGACTCATATTGTAGATGGTTTTCATATTTATTTTAACCATTTCCAAATCTTGAGGCAATAAATTATATTTATGAAATACATTTCTGGCTTATGAAGTACTCTATCTGCAAAGATTGTTTCTTTGGACTAGTGTCTTTCAAACTTTTTTTGAGCCAAGGAACCCTTTTTACATTGCAAAAATCTCACAGGACCCCACCAATCAAAAATTTTACAAAATGACACATGGTGCCTTATGCAGCATATGTAATGACAATTTAGTCCTGTAATTAGTTTATGCTCAGTGTGAAACTTGGGCCTGTTTAGATGAATACAAAGCTGATATCATGGCAAGAACTGAAGAAAGGCAGATGGGTGTCTTGTTTTGAGCTGAGGTTTAAGCTTCCATGTAACTGTGACTATTGGACAGCTTTTCCCTGCATGCCAAGCGTAACAGACTCGTTGCAGCTGAATCCCCATTGAAAGTAAATCCAAACAAAAGGTGGTCTTGGCTGTACTGCCTTGTCTTCACTGTCTTAGCTTTCTTTTGACCACTGCTCGGCCTTTCACTTTGGCTAGAATTTTGTCCTGGGCCCAGTTCAGAATCTGAATTTTTCCTCTTCGAATATTTATCCATTGCTGTTTTTCATCCCGTCACCATGATCTCTAGCATGTCTTAACAAGGTTATTAACCTCCGTAAAACACATTAAGAAGAAGAAGACGGTAGCCATAATTATTGAATTCATACTGCCACCTGCTGATTTGGAAGAGCCACTACAGGCACCCATGCACAACATCAGCTGATTATTTGCAACTTTTTGGACCGATTAAGAAGTGAAATCAGACATTCGCTCAAAAACCCCTGATAGAAAAACACTGCTTTAGACTACTACTTTTATATTTGCACTTATGTAAACCAGATTGTGCACAATTGTTTTTATACGGTATAAATTTTACAGTGGATATTAAAAGTCTACATACCCCTGTTCAAATGCCAGGTTTTTGTGATGTATAAAAAAATGAGACTAAGATAAATCATTTCAAAACTTTTCCGCCATTAATGTGACCTATAACCTGTACAGCCCAATTGAAAAACGAACTGAAATCTTTTAAAGGGAAAAATAAAAAACTTACAATAATCCATTTGCATAAACATGCACGCCCTTAAGCTAACGGAAGTGGTGGCTCAGTTGGTAGAGCATCCGCCCCACACCCAGGAGGCAGGGGTTCAAATCCCGGCCGGGTCATGCCAAAGACCATATAAAAGTGGAACTTCCTGCTGTCCAGCTTGGTTCTCAGCAATAATGGAATGGAGGAGGGAAATTTGTGGTGGCGCCTTGCATGGCAGCGGCCCTCTTATTCTACACTTGGGGTGTGTGTGATTAACACAGTAGATAGGTAAAGCACAATCTCGTTCTACTGTACATGATTGGTTGTACAGTTGAATGACAATAAAGGGTGATTAATTAACTTTGTTGCAACACCTTTGGCTTTTATTACAGCACTCAGTCTTTTTGGGTAGGACTCTATCAGCATGGCACATCTTGATGTGGCAATATTTGCCCACTCTTCTTTGCAAAAACACTCCAAATCTATCAGATTGCGAGGGCATCTCCTGTGCACAGCCCTCTTCAGATCACCCCACACATGTTCAATTGGATTCAGGCTGGCTGAGCCATTCCAAAACCTTAATCTTCTAATGGTGAAGCCATTCTTTTGTTGATTTGGATGTGTGCTTTGGGTCGTTGTCGTGCTGAAAGATGAAGTTTCCCTTCATCTTTCTAGCAGAAGTCTGAAGGTTTTGTGCCAACACTGACTGGTATTTGGAACTGTTCATACAAGTGTATCTGGAAAGTATTCACAGTGCTTCACTTTTTCCACATTTTATGTCACAGCCTTATTCCAAAATGGAATAAATTCATTTTTTCCTCAAAATTCTACACACAATACCCCATAATGGCAACACGAAAAAAGTTTTATTTTTTTTATTTTTTTTTTAGATTTTTGCAACTTTATTAAAAATAAAAAAACTAAGAAATAACATGTACATTGTGGAGGATCAAATAAGGGTCACCAGTGTGGTGGATATAATAAGTGCAGGCAGACACGGCGAACTGAAGTTTAAAAGGGTGTTTTATTCATCCTCCATCACGAGAGTTCACCCCAGCGCTGTGGGAGCGCGCTGGAGCGAGCCCTGTGTCTCTAGTCAGCAAACAGGCAATGCATGTGATCAAAAAGAGAGAATAAGCCAGAGAGCAAGTGATGTACAGTTGACTTATATACCCAGCTAGACAATGCATGCATGGCACATTAGCATCACAGTAAACAGCAGGAAGGCATGGACATTTGCATTAGAGTCACACATATCAATAGCAGGATTACTGGCGCCGGGATTAGACAGAGAGGCTGCCTACTGATATCAGTCCATACATCTCACTGTTCTGCTAATTGCTCCAGCTGAGCGCTCTGCTTGACCGTAGGCTGTGGGGGTCACCCACACCACTCCCCCCCCCCCCCCCAGAGGGCTCAGCAGGGGGCTGAGGCATCGATCGTCCGGCTTTGGAAGCGAGCTGCGGGAAAGGCTCTGTGCCGGAGGAAGGGGGGTGGGGGTAGCAAGTGCCGGCCCGGGACGGCAAAGTTGTCCAGGCCGCGCAAAAATTGCGTGTGGATCCACGATGTTGAGGGGCTGTCCCGTTAAACGTGGGGGAGGTCCACAGCGGCTGTGAGAAAAAACATTTGTCTCCGACTCCTCTCGCGGTTAAGTCCTGCGAGGATGTGTAGCGGCCATGAAGAAAAACAGGAGCTGAAGCTGTGTGGGGAACTTGGCGTGTTGGCTTTAGGTGCGCGCGCAGCCCTAAAGCCCTCGGGGACAGCTGACGGCTGAATTCCCATTGTGCGCCGTGGCTGAGACCCATACAAAGTCCTGTGTGCTGCGTGTCTGCTTCAGGTGTGTGAGCAGCCCTGAAGGTTCCGAGGATGGTGGTCGGCCGTGTTTCTCGGGTGTGTGCAGCGGAGGAGGACGATGGCAGTCTGTGGAGCCGGTATTGTCCCGTGCGTGGTGCGCTGTCCTCGTAACCCTCCGGTGCGTGTGTGGGGGTTCGGTGCGTGGGTGGTCCACTGTCGCGAGGCGAGTCAGGGTCAGGGAGCTTGATGGAAATCAGCGTTGTCGGCGCCGATGGTCTTCCCTGTTCGGGCTGTTGCTGTTGTTCGCACGTGCCGGGTCATGGTGCGTTCTGGTCCACGCACTGCGTTCTCCGTCCGGCCCTGGAGGTCGCCGTCGTGGAGAGAGGACGAGGTGCATGCGCGCTCGTGTGGATGCGGAGGAGCGGTGAGAGGGAGTAGACGATCTTTGTCCCTCGGCCGGTCCCAGCGTGGATGTCCAGATCTCGGGCGAGGGTCGCACAATGACGCTTTCTGCAGCTTTCCCAGACGTGGATGATCTCCAGGGTGTTCGCCTGGTGTTGGTTCTGCGTCGAGGTCTCCTGTGTGGCAGAAGGGAGGGCAGTCCATTTGCGTCAGGCAGCTGCGTTTGTTTGTCATTGGAGTCATCGCCGGGGGCTGCGTTCGTTCGTCGTCAGCGTGTTCTTTTCTTCGGGGTCACCAGTGTGGAGGATCAAATAAGGGTCACCAGTGTGGTGGATATAATAAGTACAGGCAGACATGGTGAACTGAAGTTTAAAAGGGTGTTTTATTCATCCTCCATCACGAGAGTTCACCCCAGCGCTGTGGGAGCGCGCTGGAGCGAGCCCTGTGTCTCTAGTCAGCAAACAAGCAATGCCTGTGATCAAAAAGAGAGAATAAGCCAGAGAGCAAGCGATATACAGTTGACTTATATACCCAGCTAGACAATGCATGCATGGCACATTAGCATCACAGTAAACAGCAGGAAGGCATGGACATTTGCATTAGAGTCACACATATCAATAGCAGGATTACTGGCGCCGGGATTAGACAAAGAGAGGCTGCCTATTGATATCAGTCCATACATCTCACTGTTCTGCTAATTGCTCCAGCTGAGCGCTTTGCTTGACCGTAGGCTGTGGGGGTCACCCACAACATAAGTATTCACAGCCTTTGCCATGAAGCTCAGAATTGAGCTCAGGTGCATCCTATTTCCATTGATCATCCTTGAGATGTTTCTACAGCATAATTGGAGCCCACCTGTGGTAAATTCAGTTGTTTGGACATGATTTGGAAAGGCACACACCTGTCTATAAAAGGTCCCACAGTTGACAGTGCATGACAGAGCACAAACCAAGCATTAAGTCAAAGGAATTGTCTGTAGACCTCCGAGACAGGATTGTCTCGAGGCACAAATCGGGGAAAGGTACAGAAAAATTTCTGCTGCTTTGAAGGTCACACTGAGCACAGTGGCCTCCATCATCCGTAAATAGAAGAAGTTCATAATCACCAGGACTCTTCCTAGAGCTGGCCGGCTGTCTAAACTGGGCGATCGGGGGAGAAGGGCCTTAGTCAGGCAGGTGACCAAGAACCCAATGGTCACTCCGTCAGAGCTCCAGCGTTCCTCTGTGGAGAGAGGACAACCTTACAGAACAACCACAATCTCTGCAGCAGTCCATCAATCAGGCCTGTATGGTAGAGTGGCCAGTCGGAAGCCACTCCTTAGTAAAAGGCACCTGAAGGACTCTTAGACCATGAGAAACAAAATTCTCTGGTCTGATGAGACAATGATTGAACTCTTTGGTGTGAATTCCAGGCATCATGTTTGGAGGAAACCGGGCACACCTCATCACCATGCCAGTGGTGGTGGGAGCATCATGCTGTGGGGATGTTTTTCAGCGGCAGGAACTGGGAGACTAGTCAGGATAGAGGGAAAGCTGAATGCAGCAATGTACAGACATCCTGGATGAAAACTTGCTCCAGAGCGCTCTGGACCTCAGGCTGGGGCAACGGTTCATCTGTCAGCAGGACAATGACCCTAAGCACACAGCCAGGAATGGGTTCAGGCCAACTCTGAATGTCCTTGAGTGGTCCAACCAGAGCCTAGACTTGAATCCAATTGAACATCTCTGGATAGATCTGAAAATGGCTGTGCATCGATGCTTCCCATCCAACCTGATGGAGCTTGAGAGGTGCTGCAAAGAGAAATGGGCCAAACTGTCCAAAGATAGGTGTGCCAAACTTGTGGCATTATATTCAAAAAGACTTGAGGCTGTAACTGCTGCCAAAGGTGCATCAACAACATATTGAGCAAAGGCTGTGAATACTTACTGTATGTATATGTGTGATTTCTTAGTTTTTTAGTTTTAATAAATTTGCAAAAATCTAAAAAAAAAAAAATCACATTGTCATTATGTGGTATTGTGTGTAGAATTTTGAGGGGAAAAAATGAATTTAATCCATTTTGAAATAAGGCTGCAACATAACAAAATGTGGAAAAAGTGAAGCGCTGTGAATACTTTCCGGATGCACTGTAATTCTCTCCACCTTGACTAAGGCAACAGTTCCAGCTGAAGGAAAAACAACCCCAAAGCATGATGGTGCCACCACCATGCTTCACTGTAGGTATGGTGTTCTTTTGGTGATGAACAGTGTTGTGTTTGTGCCAAATATACCTTTTGGAATTATGGCCAAAAAGTTCAACCTTGGTTTCACTGGACCACAACACATTTTCCCACATGCGTTTGGGAGATTTCAAATGTGTTTTTACAAAATGTAGCTGGGCTTGGATGTTTTCCTTCGTAAGATGAGGCTTCCATCTTGCCACCCTAGACGGGCGATTTTTGTCACATGTATAAACAGCCAGTACTTGCCAGAAATTCCTGCAGCTCCTTCAGTGTTGCTGTTGGCCTCTTGGCAGCCTCCCCGACCAGTTTTCTTCTCGTCTTTTCATCAATTTTGGAGGGACGTCCAGTTCTTGATAATATCACTGTTGTGCCATATTTTCTCCACTTTGTTCCATGGTATATTTAATGCCTTGGAAATTCTTTTGTACCCTTCTCCTGACTGATACCTTTGAACAATGAGATCCCTCTGATGCTTTTTAAACTCTCTGTGGACCATGGCTTGTGCTGTCAGATGTGACTACAAAAATGTCAGGAAAAGCCTACGAGAACAGCTGAACTTTGTTTGGGGTTAATCAGAGGCGCTTTAAATGGTGGCAGGTGTGTGCTGACTCCCATTTAACATGAGTTTGAATGTGATTGGTTAATTCTGAACACAGCCACATCCCCTGTTATAACAGGGTGTGCATATTTATGCAAACAGGTTATTCTAAGTTTTTAAATTTTCCCCTTAAAAGATTTGTTTGTTTTTCAATTGGGTTGTACAGGTTATAGGTCACATTAATGGTGGAAAAAGTTTTGAAATGATTTATCTTGGTCGCATTTTTTTACATCACAAAAACCTGGTATTTGAACAGGGGTGTGTAGACTTTTTCTAGCCACTGTATATTTTCAAAACTAAAATTATTTAAGTTCTGATAGTTTACTGACCTCATGCACCAACGTTAAGTTTATATTTTCCAAAAGATAAGGCTGTACACAAAGTTTACATTCATGTAAAACAACTCAAAGTAATGTATATGCTGTGTCCATTAAATTAATTCTTTGTCATTATAGGTTGAAAAAACACTCAAAAATCTTCCTAAAGCTTCAGTGGGAAACCCAGTGCTGAAGAAACCTCTGAGCAGTGAACAGTGGGTACGTTACGTGGACAGCTCTAAGGCTAGCTCTGCTTTTAGGTTCCATTTTAGTTAGTTTTTTTCTCTCTGCAGGAGAAGCTGCACAGCATCAATGCAACTCTGTCGTCAGAGTATGAGTGTCGCCGCCGGATGCTGATCAAACGGCTGGATGTGACCGTTCAGTCGTTTGGCTGGTCGGACCGAGCAAAGGCGAGTTGCGTGACACGTTCAGTTAAACTGTTTGAAATGTTTCCTTAATAAACTGAAGAGAATGGAGCTTGTGACTTGAGACTTATTTTCATAAATTTGCAAGGTTTTGTGTAGATTTTGTCAAAGCCACAGAGCACTGCTGGTTTTAGACATAAGTTAATGAGTTCTGTCCCATTTTGAAGAAGATGAATATTTCAAGTGTGCTTTTTGGTTGTTGTACCTTTTTTCTTTTAAGGTGAAAGTGGACAGCATGGCAAGAGCCTACCAGCCGAAGCGACACTCCCTGAGGCCACAGTCCACCGTGGACATGGCGGCGCTGCTCGCCTCCAGGGAGGATCTGTGTAATATGGTGAAGACCAGCAGCGGCTCCAGCAGGGAGAAGACTGCTTGTGCTGTCAACAAGGTAAAGCAAGCCAATAAATAAATAATAGATTAAAGAAACAGCCTTGATTAGATTTTTTGTTTGTAAATACTATATTTACATATGCAGCAATACTCTACTGTGTTAACTAGCTGGATAACTTTAACCTGAATACCTGAACAATGTGAGCAACAGTTTTTGACCACTTTACCCAGAAGGTCATATTCAGTATAAGTAATGGCTTCAAGAAGATGGGGAATATTCTGGTCATATGTGGATTTTTGCAGCACTTTTGAAACTTGCCAGCAATGGTGGGTTCTGCTTGTATTGATTTGGGCTCGTTTTTGAAGATGCTCATCTTGCACAATCTTGCAGCATCACTATAAGCATATATTGGTGGTTTATTCTGAATACGACCATGTAAACAGAAATACTTCTGTAGCTGCCTACTATGTAAACACCTTATTCTGAATTCTGCCTAAATCAGAATATGGAGTGCATGTAAACATAGTTAACCTTTCTCTGCAGATCTTGATGGGGAGGGTACCAGACAGAGGAGGACGGCCCTCGGAGATTGACCCTCCACCTCCCGAGATGCCACCATGGCAGAAAAGACAGGATGGTGGTGGAGGTGGTGGCTGGGGAGGACGTGGTGGTGGTGGTGGAGGCTGGGGAGGACGTGGTGGTGGTGGTGGAGGTGGAGGCTGGGGAGGACGTGGTGGTGGAGGTGGAGGCTGGGGAGGACGTGGTGGTGGTGGTGGTGGTGGTGGAGGAGGCTGGGGAGGTGGTGGTGGAGGAGGAGGTTGGAGAGGTGGCGGATGGAGTCAAGGAGGACACAGCCGACATGGGGACTACGGCGGACATGGGGGGAAGAGAGGACGGTACCAATATTAACGCCAGCTGCATTTGTTTGGAAAGTAATCCAGATGACCTCAACTCTATTTTTATTGTCTCTGGACACTTTGTTTTTAACCGATGGTAAAATCTGATGAATTTAGAAACAATTTAGTTCCAGTTATGCATTTTTATTTCCAATGTTTGAATTAGTGTTTAAGTGAAGGTACCAGTTATTGCATGGGTTTGGTTTGAGAAAAGACCAGTTTTTTTTTTAACTGCTACTGAGGACATTTTAGTAATTTTTTGGGAATGTGTGAACACTTACAAATTTTCAAAATAAAGGATATTTGTAATTAGATCCAGTAGTGAAGAAGTAAAATTAGGAGCTTCATAGACGAACCAAACTAACACTTTTTTTTTTTAGAATCATCAGCATGAATTTTTACTGTCAGTGTGTGAAATAATGTACTGCAGGTGTCAGCCTGCATTATCAGAATTAATAAACTGTTATGGAACATGAAAAAGGACTAAAGCTGGGTTTATGCTCCATCTCCGCTCTGCTCAAATGTGAGGCTGGTGGGATGCAAATTTCGTCATCTCTGGTCCGCTCGGCTCCGCAGGTCCTCCTGCGGCTGGGCACATGTGGCCCAAATTTTGCAACAAGTGTTGCCTGTGTGTGTGGATGGCACAGCATCCAACCTCCCACTCAAAGGTGGCGACATCGACACAGCATACAAAAACAAATTTAAAAAAAACAAACGTGATGAAACCAGAGAAAGAAGACAATTAGTGGTAAAAGTAGTAAACATAGGAGTCAGGCTATTCAGATGTATGTGTTTAAACTACGGTGTAAATGTGGACCGTGCATATTAGTGTGGATGATGAACTGAGTGAAATCATTGATCTTCATGAAAAGCATAATTTGGCTTCCATTTATGAATTTAAAATCTGTAACTATCACTGTTCTCTTAGAATTAAAGAAGCAGAAGGCAGAGGTGTAATGCTACCACAAAGTGGCATAATGGACAGCTGTAAACTGAATGGGTGAAACAATTTTTCCAAATGTTTATTCTCAGGATAAAATAATTTCTATACAGTTTCAGTGCCATTTTTGTTCAATAAACAGCATTTATACATTGTACATCTTCAAGAAAGCATTTTTTTTTACATTGTTTACATTATAAAACCTGTACAATGTTTACACACAAATCTTCACCTTCAAAACTAAGACTCATTTGCCAAAAAAAAAAAAAATCCAGTAAAAATAAATTCCAAAAACACAAAAATAAGCTAATGTATCATTTTTGTTCCTTCAATTAAAAAAAGTGAAACTCGTGTGTAAAAACAGGGAAGTAAATATGATTACTTCAAACATGTCAAAAGTTGGCAACTTCAGCTGAATAAACATTGTTCAGAGGAACTCAGTCCATCTAAATCTCAAACTAGAGACTGATTTCGTACTGAGACTGACCACCACGGCAAACAGGAGATGGCAAATCTGTCGCACTGCAAACACTCGTATCTCCTATTTCACATTAGTCTGACTTTCCCATGCTAACAACAATTCAATTATCAGACATTATCAGTATGAAGCCTGTTTAAGACGGATGCTACAATCATGGCACTGATTTAAAAACCTTTCCTTCATGTTATCAAAATAGTCCCGTCATCTTTCCTGTGAGGATTTTTCAGCAAATGTTAAGTATCTTAATCTTGCATAAATATACAGAATAAGATTCAATATTAAATCAATTCTCCAGTTTTTCTTTAAACTCAGTAACCCAAATGTCATTTTATTATTTTCCTCAAGTAGATCTACCAAATTTCTTTACAATTTTATTTTGCACAAATCCAGTGTTTTACAAAAACAAATCCACCCCCCTTTCAAACACCCACCAAAGAAAGTTGTGGGAATGGCACTCTTTTTTTCTAGCTGAATAAAATTGCACAGCTGTGTCCAAAGGAAGATCACGTGACCAAGTTAAACCAATCTAAACTCTTCATATAAACCATTTTTCCCAACTTCTCCAAACTCAAATATCCTTCATTATCAGAAAACAGAAAAGTCTCCTTTGTCAATAAAAGCTAGTCAACTAGTAGATCTATTGTAGAATTAAAATGTAGTTTGATATTTGATCATTATGTACAGCAAGTTTACTGTGAAAGTGCTGGCAGTTTTGAAGCAGTGTACACAAACATTCTATATAGAAATAATACTGTTTAGAGACAGCTCAAGTCTTTATACTCCACGTTCTCGTACACATTCCAGCATTTAACACCTTCAAGCTTATGTCTGATTTAATACCTGCAAAAGAGGTCTGAGTTTCAGCTGTTTGGCATAAATATTTATCAAAAGTCCATCCGCCTTACAGTCCTAAGTGACACAGCATCCACAGTCAGATGAGCCTTGAGTTGCGGAGGTATTCTATGAGAACCTTGTAGACGAAGGTGTACTGAGACAGTGTTTGAACCATCAACATTCTCTGTTCACGCAGCTGCAACAGGACCTTTTTGACTGACATCGTCTGAAACAGACAGCATTTATTTTTGTCTTAAAACACCACAAGCACAGAAAAGAAAAACACCAGTAATACTTGTAATTTTTTTCACAGTTTCTTTTCATTTTACCTCATTGTGCTCCAAACAAGCGATCATGATCTCAGACAGGATGATGACTCCGCTCCGACCCACTCCAGCGCTGCAGTGTACCAGCACTGGTAGGCTGGTGTTCTCTGGGCCGCTGATGCTGTTTGTATGCCTCCTTACAGACTGGATCTCCTCCAGATATGCTACATAAAGAGAGCATTGAACCAAATTAATAAAGATTGTAGCACCAACCTATTATTTGAAACTGCCTTTAAAAGGTGACATTAAGCCTTTAATCCACACGTTAGTAGTTCAGACACTAAATGTCTGACATGCTTTGTCAAAATACTGTAGGGATTACAGATTACAGCACCATTTTCCTGCCAAGTTAAACACTATTCTTTAGAGTAACCCATTGCCCATTATTTTAAATTCCTTCATCACTTTTCAGATCTGGTGTTGAGGCTAATGTTAACTGGCTAGCTGCTGTTGTTAGACACAGCCTGAGTTAACTAACCAAGAAGTGTCTGAATGTGAGAGGATAAAAGCATCACTGGGGACAAGGGTGTGTGGTTTGACTGATGTGTGTGATAAGACTGGTCCCTGGGGTATAGAATAAGCACAGAAAACCTGAATGTGTAAAAGAGTGGCTCTGCTAGCTGCGGCTAACTGCTGGTGCAGTAGCCTGTTAAAATGCCAGGATTTTGAGATGTACTAAATACGACAACAACAAATCACTTAAAAAAACTTTTCCCATGTTTAATGTGACCTATAACCTGTACAATGCAACTGAAAAACAAATTTGTAAGGGAGACATATTTTAAAAAATGTACAATAAGCTGGTTTCTTAAGTATGCACACCCTTAAACCAGAGCTGGGCAATTAACAGAAATAAAACTGGACCCAACATTCAGGGTGAAGAACCGATGTAATTATGCTCATGTCATTTTTGGGGGAGGGTTTTCCCCTCTCCTTGTTGTGTGTATGTGAGCTTTTCATGAACTGCCCGTTGAAGAGGTGCCTGTGGAGCTACAGCCGTGGGGACGATACTCCAGAAGCAGCGCTGTTCAGATGCGGCAGAACACGGGGAGGACAATTAAAGATGGCTTGTAACAAAAGCAAATGCAGTCTCCATCTACATAATGTGATGATTGACTTTCATATGAAGATGCCAAGAAAAAGTGAGCGAAGCGTGTGGATACTAAAATGAAAAAGTCGCTGTTAGTCTCTGATGGCTATCCGCATCATCTCAACTGTTTTACAAAGGGAATGGACAAGGCTGTATTTATGAACCTGATAAGAGACTCAATCGCTATGTGGTAGTAACACAATCATGGGTGCGTAAAAGACTCCCAACGCAGCTAACAAGCTAGTTAATCGCCGTGCATGTGATGTGACCCACAGACCCTCAAGAGGTACAGTCATGAAAAAATTAGGACACTATAAGCCTGTGTTTTTGTTGTTTTGTTTTTTTTTACCTATTTGGACATATGGATATTTAATATCAATGTTAAAAATACTGGGAGATTCACATAATACAACTAAACAATTAAAAATGAATTTAAGTCTTTTTTCAAATTTTCTGTAAAATGTAATTCTAAACAAATAGTGAGGAATAAATTAGGACACCCCATCTTTTTTTAGGACACCCCCACATTCATTCCCACTTACAATGGCTAAAATAAAAAAATGCAAATAAAACAAAAACAAGGTTAGACATAGATATGTGAACATTTGTTAATAAAGAACTGAATATTTAAAGGGGTGTCCAAATTTTTTCACATGACTTGTAAACACTGGACAATGTTCATTATGTGTGTGAAATGACAATAGGCCTGTTCTTTATTATATTACGTTTATTTACTAATGTGCTGCAGTAATATGATGCCACACTCTTGTGCAGTATTGCTTAATTATGAGCATTCTTTTCCTCTCTAAGGGGGGGACGGACGAACATAAAAGGGTCAATTAACTGTGATGCTGATTTATGGTCACATTGCCCAGCCCCACCTTAAGCTAATATTTTGCTGAACCACCTTTTGATTTAATTACAGCATATAGTCATTTTGGATACACACCTGCCATCAAATAAAGTGACCAATCAATATCAAAGTTTTGCTGTCCTAGAAGGATTTTCCTCACATTTACTGAGATGCATCAAGTAACAAAAGCCATGGCTCACCAACAGATTTAAAGAAGTTACAAAGCATCACAGCAATCTCTCTGTTGAAAGGGAATGAAGAATATAGAATACTTGCAAAAATACAAAAAACTTTCAGCTATACAGTGCATCCGGAAAGTATTCACAGCACTTCACTTTTTTCCACATTATGTTACAGCCTTATTCCAAAATGGATTAAAGTCATTTTTTTCCTCAAAATTCTACACACAATACCCCATAATGACAACATGAAATAAGTTTGTTTTTTTCTTTTTTTAAGATTTTTGCAAATTTATTAAAAAAAAAACAACTAAGAAATCACATGTACATAAGTATTCACAACCTTTGCCACGAAGCTCAAAATTGAGCTCAGGTGCATCCTGTTTCCACTGATCATCCTTGAGATGTTTCTACAGTTTAATTGGAGTCCACCTGTGGTAAATTCAGTTGATTGGACATGATTTGGAAAGGCACACACCTGTCTATATAAGGTCCCACAGTTGACAGTGCATGTCAGAGCACAAACCAATCATGACGTCAGAGGAATTGTCTGTAGACCTCCAATACAGGATTGAATTGAGGCACAAATCTGGGGAAGGGTATAGAAAATTTTCTGCTTTAAAGGTCCCATCTGTAAATTGAAGAAATTCGGAACCACCGAATTTCAGCAATTCAGAACATCAGGACTCTTCCGGGAGCTGGCCAGCCATCTAAACTGAGCGATCGAGGGAGAAGGGCCTTAGTCAGGGAGGTGAGCAAGAACCCGATGGTCACTCTGTCAGAGTTCCAGCGTTCTTCTGTAAAGAGAGGAGAACCTTCCAGAAGGACAACCATCTCTGCAGCGATCCACCAATCAGATGGAAGCCACTCCTCAGTAAAAGGCACATGGCAGCCGGCCTGGAGTTTGAAGCACCTGAAGGATTGTCAGACCATGAGAAACAAAATTCAAAGACTGAACTCTTTGCCGTAAATGCCAGGCATCATGTTTGGAGGAAACCAGGCACCGCTGATCACCAAGCCAATACCATCCCTACAGTGAAGCATGGTGGTGGCAGCAACATGCTGTGGGGATGTTTTCCAGCGGAAGGAACTGGGAGACTAGTCAGGATAGAGGGAAAGATGATTGCAGCAATGTACAGAGACATGCTGGATGAAAACCTGCTCCAGAGCACGCTTGACCTCAGACTGGGGCGACGATTCATCTTTCAGCAGGACAACGACCCTAAGCACACAGCCAAGATATCAAAAGAGTAGCTTCAGGACAACTCTGTGAATGTCCTTGAGTGGCCCAGCCAGAGCCCAGACTTGAATCCAATTGAACATCTCTGGAGAGATCTGAAAATGGCTGTACACCAACGGTTCCCATCCAACCTAATGGAGCTTGAGAGGTGCTGCAAAGAGGAATGGGTGAAACTGCCCAAAGATAGGTACGCCAAGCTTGTGGCATCATATTCAAAAAGACCCGAGGCTGTAATTGCTGTCAAATGTGCATCAACAAAGTGTTGAGCAAAGGCTGTGAATACTTACAGTATCTCACAAAAGTGAGTACACCCCTCCCATTTCTGTAAATATTTTATTATATCTTTTCATGGGACAACACTGAAAATATGACACTTTGATGCAATCTAAAGTAGTCAGTGTACAGCTTGTGTAACAGTGTAAAATTTGCTGTCCCTCAAAATAACTCAACACACAGCCATTAATGTCTAAACCGCTGGCAACAAAAGTGAGTACACCCCTAGTGAAAATGTTCAAATTGTGCCCAATTAGCCATTTTACCTCCCCGGTGTCATGCGACTCGTTAGTGTTACAAGGTCTCAGGTGTGAATGGAGAGCAGGTGTGTTAAATTTGGTGTTATTGCTCTCACACTCTCTCATACTGACTGGAAGTTCAACATGGCACCTCATGGCAAAGAACTCTGAGGATCTGAAAAAAGAATTGTTGCTCTACATAAAGACGGCCCAGGCTATAAGAAGATTGCCAACACCCTGAAACTGAGCTGCAGCACAGTGACCAAGACCACACAGTGTTTTAACAGGACAGGTTCCACTCAGAACAGTCCTTGCTATGGTCGACCAAAGAAGTTGAGTGCACGTGCTCAGTGTCATATCCAGAGGTTGTCTTTTGAAAATAGATGTATGAGTGCTGCCAGCATTGCTGCAGATGTTGAAGGGGTAGGGGGTCAGCCAGTCAGTGCTCAGACCATATGTCGCACACTGCATCATATTGGTCTACATGGCTGTCGTCCCAGAAGGAAGCCCCTTTTAAAGATGATGCACAAGAAAACCCACAAACAGTTTGCTGAAGACAAGCAGACTAAGGACATGGATTACTGGAACCATGTCCTGTGGTCTGATGAGACCAAGATAAAACTTATTTGGTTCAGATGGCGTCAAGCATGTAAAGACAAGTGTGTCTTGCCTACAGTCAAGCATGGTGGTGGGAGTGTCATGATTTGGGGCTGCATGTGTGCTGCCGGCACTGGGGAGCTACAGTTCACTGAGGGAACCATGAATGCCAACATGTACTGTGACATACTGAAGCAGAGCATGATCCCCTCCCTTTGGAAACTGGGCCGCAGGGCAGTATTCCAACATGATAACGACCCCAAACATACCTCCAAGACGACCACTGCCTTGCTAAAGAAACTGAGGGTAAACGTGATGGACTGGCCAAGCATGTCTCCAGACCTAAACCCCTATTGAGCATCTGTGGGGCATGCTCAAAGGAAGGTAGGAGGAGTGCAAGGTCTCTAAATCATGGAGGAGTGGAAGAGGATTCCGTGGCAACCTGTGAAGCTCTAGTGAACTCCATGCCCACGAGAGTTAAGGCAGTGCTGGAAAATAATGGTGGCCACACAAAATATTGACACTTTGGGCACAATGGAAATAATGGTAGGCCACACAAAATATTGACACTTTGGGGCACAATTTGGACATTTTCACTTAGGGGTGTACTCATTTTTGTTGCCAGCGGTTTAGAAATTAATGGCTGTGTGTTGAGTTATTTGAGGGGACAGCAAATTTACACTGTATAAAGCTGTACCTGATACTTTACATTGTATCAATGTGTCATATCTTCAGTGTTGTCCCATGAAAGATATAATAAAATACAAAATGTGAGGGGGTGTACTCACTTCTGTGAGATACTGTATGTACATGTGATTTCTTAGTTATTTTTAATAAATTTGTAAAAATACTCAACAACAAAAAAACATTTTTCCATGTCATTATGGGGTGTTGTGTGTAGAAATTTTAGGGGAAAAATTAATTTATTCCATTTTGGAATAAGACTAACAATGTGGAAAAAGTGAAGGCACTGTGAATACTTTCCAGATGCACTGTACCTCCTGGGACTCTATAACAGAGAAAATTTCTGCCTTTGTGGACTATTATTTACAGCCCATGTTTAAATCACTTCCATTATATACTAAAGATTCAATGGATTTTATTAAATACATTCTGGCAATGGAAAATATTGAGAAATCCCATATTCTGTTCTCTATGGATATTGAATCTCTGTATACTAATGTTCCTTCTGATGGGGGTTTTCAAGCAGTTAAAAACTTTCTGGATTATGACTGATAATGTTCCTAGTATTGGTTGCATTTTCGAACTTGTTCAGTTAATACTTATCTCTAATTATTTTCTGTACTGGTGCATTGCCCATAGAACACAAGTATTCCTGTGTGAAACAGGTATCCCAATTAGGCTTTACAGGCCCAAATGTAGGCTATTTGAAAGTGGAATATAAAGAGGTGTAGGCTATACCATGGTGTGAAAAAGTGTTTGCCCCCTTCCTGATTTCTCATTTTTTGCATGTTTGTCACACTTAAATGTTTCAGATCATCAAAACAAATTTAAATATTAGACCAAAGATAACTAGTAAACACAAAATGCAGATTTTAAATGAAGGTGTGTTTATTAAGGGTTAAAAAAAAAATCCCAAACCTCATGGCCCTGTGTGAAAAAGTGATTGCCCCCCCTCCCGTTAAAACATAAATTAACTGTGGGTTTATCACATCTTTGGAAAGCTGGGATTCAATTTCTCTAGCCACACCTGGCCTGAATACTGGCCACACCTGTTCTCAATCAAGAAATTACTGAAATAAGGTCTTGCCGTAACAAAGTGACTCTATCCAGTCTGGAAAAGGTTATAAAGCCATTTCTAAAGCTTTGGGACTCCAGCGAACACAGTGAGAGCCATTATCACAAATGGTGAAAACATGGAACAGTGGTGAACCTTCCCAGGAGTGGCCGGCCGAAAAAAATTACCCCAAGAGCGCAGCGACGACTCATTCAAGAGGTCACAAAAGACCCCACAACAACATCCAAAGAACTGCAAGCCTCACTTGCCTCAGTTAAGGTCGGTGTTCATGACTCCACCATGAGAAAAAGACTGGGCAAAAATGGCCTGCATGGCAGCGTTCCAAGACGAAAACCACTGCTGAGCAAAAAGAACATAAAGGCTCATCTTAGTTTTGCCGGAAAACATCTTGATGATCCCCAAGACTTTTGGGAAAATACTCTGTGGAGTGACGAGTCAAAAGTTGAACTTTTTGGAAGCTGTGTGTCCCATTACATCCGGCATAAAAGTAACAACATTTCAGAAAAGGAACATCATACCAACAGTAAAATGGTGGTAATGTGATGATCTGGGGCTGTTTTGCTGCTTCAGGACCTGGAAGACTTGCTGTGGTACATGCAACCATGAATTCTGCTGTCTAACAAAAAATCCTCAAGGAGAATGTCCAACCATCTGTTCGTGACCTCAAGCTGAAGTGCACTTGGGTTCTGCAGCAGGACAATAATCCAAAACACACCAGCAAGTCCACCTCTGAATGTCTTAAGAAAAACAAAATGAAGACTTTGGAGTGGCCTAGTCAAAGTCCTGACCTGAATCTGACTGAGATGCTGTGGCATGACCTTAAAAAGGTGGCTCATGCTCAAAAACGCTCCAATGTGGATGAATTACAACAATTCTGCAAAGATGAGTGGGCCAACATTCCTCCACAGCGCTGTAAAAGACTCATTGCCAGTTATTGCAAATGCTTGATTGCAGTTGTTGCTGCTAAGGGTGGCCCAACCAGTTATTAGGTTTAGGGGGCAATCACTTTTTCCACACAGGGCCATGTAGGTTTGGATTTTTTTTTTTTACCCTTAATAATAAACACCTTCATTTAAAAACTGCATTTTGTGTTTACTTGCGTTATCTTTGTCTAATATTTAAATTTGTTTGATGATCTGAAACATTTAAGTGTAACAAACATACAAAAAAAATGAGAAATCAGGAAGGGGTCAAACACTTTTTCACATCATTGTATGTAGGCAGTCACATGTTAGACTTTGACAAATATAAAAGGGAGTTAATGACACTAAGATTTATCTGACTGTGTGAATATTAATTACAGAATACCTAAATACTGAAAATGAATGGGACATTCAATATTAGCGACTGTTTCAGATCCCTTGTTTATTTGTTTGTCATATCACTTATTTGTGGATCTTTTATCACTTATATTCAAGATAAAAGTGTATCTTGCACTTTGGGGAATGGGAGTTGTTCAGTCATCATTATTTTAGTTTATATCACTGTTCACTGATGGAGTTCAGTGTAATATTGAATTTCTTCTGTGTATCGCCAATAAACTCATGCAGTGCTATAACAGGACACGTTTACAAATATTTGAGACCCATTGTAGTGCATCATTTTATATTTTAGCAATATTTTGTTATTAAAAGTTTTTTTTAAAACTGTAATCAACCAAATTAACAACAAAACACCCAACATTATTATACACAGCAGAAGGACCTGTTTGACTACAACCATTGCATCAGTGCTGTCCATCTGTCAGTAAATTTTTAACTACAAATGATTTATTTCATTATTTGGCCATTTTTGTGTCCCGTTTAGTCGTTAAGTCATTCCAGCCATTCTGCTCCACCATCATGGCGGTATTATTAAGTTTTTAATTTTTCTCCAGGTGTCAGGGGTGACGAGATCTAAAATGTCTCCAAGTTTTGCTTCTTTGTATGTTGGATGGTATGAATCGGATGTAATTTTTAATCACCAGTTAAATCCATTTACTCATTACATTTCCTATTGGTGGAGATATTTGGATGATATTTTATTCATTTGGAGTGGGTCGGGTGCTCTTTTGGAGTCATTTTTGAACTTTATAAATTAAAAAAAAAGATCACTTAAAATTTACTGACTCCTCATTTAAATTTTTGGATGTTCTAGTTTCTAAGGATAATAATAAATTGAAAACCCCCTTGTAAACCTAGAGACAGAAATTATTTTTTACATGCATATAAAACACACCATCAAAAAAAGTCTTAAAAGAATCATCTTCCGGTGTCTCAGTTTAAGACATATTTTGTAGCTCAGATGAGGACTTTATTGTTCAAAGTAAAATAATGGAGGAGCGCTTTGAACAAAGAGGTTACAAGGATACATGGATCCAAGATGCTCTGGTGCATTTTACAAATACGACACAAACTGAATGTTTGTCTAATATTAAAAAAAAAAGAGAAAATAGAGCAGAGGATTGTTTGTGCCATTCAGTTTTCACCTGTATCTAGAGCTACTGAAAATGTTATTAAAGAACATTGGCACATTATAGATTCAGACCCTGCTCTGAGGACTGTTTTTTCTAATCCCCCTCACATGGTGCACAAGAGACTCCCTAATCTGAGAAACTGGTTGGCGAGGGCTGATATTCCACCTCCCACACCTTCACTGCTAGTCCAGCAAAAGCTAGCGGTACTCAAATACTTTGCAAAGCAGTTTCATAAAATGGTCAGCCAGAAAGCAACTCATACCGGCTCGGACGTCGCCTGGGTTAACAAAGTCAGGAGTTCCTGGCAGCGGCGGGCGAAGGACAGAGCTGCGTGGAGGAATCTGATCAGACCTCAATGAAACAGTCATTGTCTCCCCCGACAGGCTGCTATGATGATGATGACGCCTTCACACTTTCTGAGCTTTGAGAGAGCAGGTAACTACCCATGTGGTCATTGTCACCAATGTAATTTTACATATAAAACTGAAACGGTCAATTACCCATATTCAGGAAGGAAATATCAGATTAAAGGATTCATTTCTTGTTCCACAGCAAATGTTATCTATGTACTTACTTGTCCTTGTGGATTGGCATATATTAGTAAAACTAGCCAACCACTAAAGACTCGTATTTCTGAACATCAAAGTACAATTACCATATTTTTGGGACTATAAGGCGCACCGGATTGTAAGGCGCACTATCAATGAATGGTCTATTTGATGGTCTAATTTCATACATAAGGCGCACCGGATTATAAGGCGCATTAAAGCGAGGTAGTCGGAGCCGGGAAAAAACATTTTTTTGCGTGCATGGAAAGAAAATCCTATCTATAGTCATTATAGACACATATAGCGCGATTGCCTGCGAGTGTGAATGACCTGTTCCACGAGCAGGCGGAACGTTTTTAGTCCGTGGCTGTTCATCGCCATATTGGCCAGGATACTCGCTGGGTACTCGCTCGGTACTTGATACGGCTCGATCTCCGGCGGCGGCCCTGATAAGTAAACATATGCCGGGACGCTTGAATTCTTTCATCCCAAAAATATCATTTTTTAATATTTAATTACAGCTAAAAGGGAGCAGTTTCGATGCCGAAATTTCACATACAAATCCTAATATACGTGTTCTATACACCATCGGCTTTTGGGTATCGACTACCTCGCGAGGTAGTCGGATCTGGGAATTTTATTTTTTTTTTTGCGTGCATGGGAAGAAAATCCTATCTATAGTCATTATAGACACATATAGCGCGATTGTCTGCGAGTATGAATGACCTGTTCCACGAGCAAATGTACGTTTTTGGTCCATGGCTGTTTATATCGCCAGGATACTCGCTCAGTACTTGATACGGCTTGCTCTCCGGCGGCAGCCCCGAGAAGTAAACAATGCAAACAAATGCCGGGACGCTTGAATTCTTTCATCCCGAAAATATCATTTTTGAATATTAATTACAGCTAAACAGGAGCAGTTTCGATCCACGATCCATTGGCAAATAGTGGCGTAACTCGCTAGCAATTTAACTTTGAACGACCTGTTGACACCAATATAGCGGTTGGAGTTCTTTGGTTAATCCATCCGGAATGATGGCAAGCTCCGAATTAGTTTGCTTCACTTGGGTTTTGACAGTATCGGTGAGATGGGCGCGCATGGAGTGGCAGATCAACAGGGACGGAGATTTGTGGAAAAAGCCATCCGGCCATTATGTTGAAGCACATATTACTCCGCGAGGCTCCTGACTACCGTAATGCTCCGACAATCCATCAAGCAGTTCAGCTTCGTAGCTTACCAAAGTCATACTAAAACATTTTTGACAGATTTTTGAGCGCCGTGTACTACATAAAATCGGTTCGAGGTCAGTAAGCACAACCAGAATTAATACATAAGGCGCACCGGATTATACAGCGCACTGTCGATTTTTGAGAAAATTAAAGGATTTTAAGTGCGCCTTATAGTCCAAAAAATACGGTAGAAATAATGTTACTTCAAGTTCTTTAGCTGTGTATTTTCAAAAGGAGAAACACAGTATTTCTACTTTACACTTTATGGGTTTTGAAGCAGTTAAACTTCCACGTAGAGAGGGTGATTTGAATTCTTTACTCCTTAAACTGGAATTATTTTGGTTTCATACCTTGGGCACACTGGCTCCAAAAGACTTAAATGAAGAGTTTGGTATCAAGCCTTTTTTATTAAGTTCCTCATCTCAACTACATATTGGGTCAGATCAGTGTGAATACACTATCGTCGTTCTTAGTTGTAGAGTGATCCATTACTGATGAAGATGTTGCCTGTGATATTTGGATATATGAACACTTTGATGGTACATGAATCTTTTTGGATGATAGTTTTTAAATATTTATGATACCTCAAATATTTTCTAGATTTTGTATTATCTACTGATGGCTATTTAGTGATGTCGATATGCATTTTGTGTTTTTGAATTGTGATTTTGTGGATTTCTTTGACATTTTAACTTTGTGATGTTTCAACTTTCAGATGTTTTTTTTGTAGGGGATATATTTATTATGGATATTGTTTTGAATGTTTCTTTATATCCTCCTTTAGATAATTTTTTTTTTCAAATTGTGAATTTTGAGGTGATTTAAATCATGTGATTGATTACAACAGAATTGTGGGTATTTAAGATGGTGACTCTTCTATTTTCTTATGACAGAAGTCTGAGGAAAGGCAGGTGACCCGAAACGTTACTATTCAAGTTATTTTAATGGGAGCTTCTCCATGTGCAGATCTTTTTTGGGATCGAGCACCTGACCAGGGAGACCGTGTGATGTGCATATCATTTTTATAGTTTCTCAGCTCTGGTCTGATAAAACCCAAGGATGAACTTTTTGGCCACAATTCCAAAAGGTTTGTTTTGGTGCAAAAACAACACTGGCATCACCAAAAGAAGATCATAACCACGTGAAGCATGATGGTGGCAGCATCATGCTTTGGTTTGATTTTTCAAAAAATGGTTTCACCAGAAGTGCTTTTGCAAGGAGTGAGCAAATATTGCCACGTCAAGATTGCCATGCAAATAGACTCATACCCAAAAAGACTGAATGCTGTAATAAAAAGGTACTTCCACAAAACATTAATTTAAGAGCATGCAGACTTATGCAACCAGCTTATTGTACATTTTTAACCTATTTTATATTCTTTCCTCCAAACAGATTTGTTTTTCAGACGAATTGCACAGAATATTGGTCACATTAAAGGGGAAAAAAATGATTGGAAATGATTTATTGTCTCTTTTTTAACATCATAAAAAACTGGCATTTTGACAGGGGTGTGTACACTTTTCATATCCTCTGTGTGATTTCGGAAGCTCACGGACATGTCTACTTCCACCGTCATTTAAATAGGTGGAGATAACTCACTGAGAAAGCCTTTAAAGTCCTCAGGACAGCCGTGGTCGGGCCAGTCTGTGTACTGCAGATGCCAAAGGGTCCTTTCTTGTCCCATTGCAAGGTTTTTGATCTTTAGCCCCGTTGTAGCGTAGCAGCCAGACTCTGTGCGGAATCGAAAGGTGATCTTGAAGCGCCCGTATGTCAGTGTGTTGTTACGTGTGCCAAGCCGGGGCCAGTATCTGAAACTCTTTTCACGACCGTTCTCCTAGAGGATCATATGAGGAGCTGTCAATGTCGGTAACAGTGAGAATCCCAAGAATATGGAGTTTTAACATTAAAAGCACTGTACCTCCTCAGCTGTGACCATTGCAATAATGGACACACCCTGTTCCCACACCATCTGCCAGAAGTCCTGACATGTGTTTGATAGCGGACCCTGTGTGGCAATATAATCAAAACCCTGTCCACTTACTGTTATCTGGAAAACAGGAAAAAGGGAAGCATGTTATATAATCATTGAAGCTTTTCAAATAAAAATGTTATTTCGGCATTTCTGCAAGTTTTAGTTCGTCTCCGAATATCTGGTTTGTGTGGAAAAAAGTTCCACATATAATAAATGTAGGCTTGACAGGATATTTACATTTATGAATTATGTGATGATGATTACAGCTGAAGCAGGCTTCACTGTTCAAGCTGGCATTTATTATGATGTAATATCAGGGCTTGATATTAACATTTTGACAACCCCTGTGGCTAGTAGCTTTCCAAAGACATCAGCCACTCAACCTTTTCACCAACTATGGGACACTTGTACATTTGCATCTTATTTCTGCTAATTACTCTCATATTAAATCTGTGGATTTTTTTCCATCTAAAATTGACTTTGTGACTTTTCCAGTAAATTTGTGACTTAATTTTTTTGACATCTTAACTACTTTTTTTCCTTTCAATTTTGTGTTTTTTTCACCTCTTCTTCTTCTTCTAGATTTGATTGGTGGTTGGGAACCAGCTTACAGGTGCATTACCACCACATACTATACTCTAAATCACGGGTGTCAAACTTATTCCATGGTTTTACCTCCACCCAGTGTCTTCAACAGGTGATTTCATTGAATTTCTTCCCACTGATTGCTGATCAGTGAAAACACCTGTTGAAGACACTGGGTGGAAGTAAAACATGCAGGGTCTTGGCCCTCCGTGGAATGAGTTTGACACCCCTGCTCTAAATCATCACTCTATCTCTGTCAATGAGAGAGGATTTGGAACATAACAGGCATTTTTTCAACTCATAAATGTGTGACCACTTTTACTTGTTCATTTGCCCTTTTTCTGAAATTGGCAAGTTTTTCCCCATATAAATTTGTAACTTTATTCTTGTATATTTGGGAAAAAATTCTTACAAATTTGGATCTTTCCCCCCCTCATAAATTTAAAATCTTCTTATTGTAAGTTTTGCCACTTTTTGTTTTATAAATTTATGAGGTCTTCTTCCTTATAAATTTACTTTTTTCCTAGTGAAGCTGTGACTTGCTTATGATAAATTTGTAACTCTTAATGTAAATGAGCATTTTTATACTTTGGTGAAACGGAGACAGACAGTAATCAGTTAGTGCTCTCTATCATATCCGTCTGTCCACCTCTCTGTTTCAGCTCGCCCAGTCAAAATTAAGTGGAACTAAAGGCTTGTATTGTGGGGATTCTCCACCCAGAGAAGGCAGCTGGGGAAAGGGGGAACAATGGACTGAAGGAGGAAGTGTCACTGGGGGGTCTCAGTCGGGACAGTAAGGACTATTCGCCCCCCCGGGGAGAGGAGAGAACACCGGAGCCGCTGGAAGAAGAAGGGTGTGAGAAGCGGTGCCGGCGTGATTGTTATGTTAACCCCTTGCACTCTGGTCAATTTCCCTAAAAACGCCTAAAAATAACGTACCCAAAGTAAACCGAAAGCTGTTCTTCAACCCTTTGCAGCATCTTCATGGGGTTGGTCTCATTTAAAAGAAAACACTTTGAATTTTTTGGCAAAACAGTCATAATCTCTCTAAGTGCTCCTGCCACTGAGTAACAGTCATCTAAACATACTGAACTTGAAGAAAATAAAGTTTGCCTGGGTGTTTTTTTTAGATACAAATGCTTGCAAATAACACACAGCTGTCAGATACTGGCTGGAAAATGCAACAGAAATGTAGAACCAAGTGTTATCAAGCTGAGATCAAAATTTTGTAACAATACCACAAAAAATGAATATATTACACAGCTTTTTTCTCAGGTTGTTCCCAGGCGTTTTTGAACTGTGCCAAATTGTGCCAAATGGCACAGTTTGGAAAAACGTCTATAACTTTTGAATGATTCAACATAGAAGCTTCATCTTGGGCTCTAATGAAAGGTGACACTCAGGGCTGTGTGTGTGTGTGGGGTTGTTTATTCATTCATGAATGAATGAACGAACAAACAAGCCCCCCACACACAAAGAAGCATGCCATGTAAAAAACGTGTGGCCTTTTTTTAAAAGAAAAAATAACCTACAGTGCAATAAAAATTATACTAAAATATCTGCAATGTAGAGGATAACAACTCCCCCCCCCTCCCCGCTACAGAGGAGCGCGGCGCACAAAAAAACGGTCCGTCATGTGGCGATGACGCACAGTTGTAATTACCGATCGGTCAAAAGTCATTTTTATTACTATTTTCAGTGATAAAGAATAATTTAGCTTATAACACTTACCTGTCCACAACAGCAGCGTCGTTGGCGAACATCTCTTCCTCATTGTCAGACGAACATGAAGCTGGTCCGCTTGTTACGACTCGTGGTTCTGGTCACGCGACCCGGTCAAACCATGATTCCATTATTGCGGTTTTGCGCTTCCATGATTGCGGTTTTGGCGAACGATTTTTCAAAGCAAATAAGAACAGTAGTAATAAAAAAAGACTGGCGAACGCTACCGTTACACACAGCGGCTTACACAAAACAGATTTTACGCACGGGACGCACAATTTCAATCGTTGAACTTCTCTGCTTCAATTGGCTCGTTGTATTCGCAGTCGTTGGTAGGCGGGTCCTTCTTGCTAGGTTTTCAGTCATTGGTTCTTCAAGGTTTCAGAAACCCAATTCAAGGCTCTTATTAGTCAAATGAGAGGTCAATCAAATCTAAACCAATCAAAACACTCCTTTGGCTTTCTGTTCGCAGCTGTGTCTGTAGTGGAAGAACGAAAATGCAGTTTGTTTTTTTTTTCAGTGCGCACTGAGACGCACAGTGCGCACTAGGACGCAGAGATGTGACCGCCCGCAGTATCCCGGAGTGCAAGAGGTTAACGTGCCACACAGGTCTTTGTTCCAAACAATGTATTATGGTCAGAAGTTCCGGGTCTCAATGCATGGAATTAAAGGTATAAAAGGAGACTGCACAGAGACCCGGGAGCTTTTTTACTGTACTGTATGTTGGAGAAGGAATAAAGTTCGTGTGTTGTCCAGCTCGTTGCCCGTTTCCTTTCTCCACATTGGTGACCCCAAGACGTGCCACGGAGACCGAGCTGAGCACCGCCCCGGAGACTTCCTGGAGGGAGAGCACCAGCGCCACGTGCGCTGTCTCACTCAAGTTCCTGGACTTCTTGCTTCACAACCAGACTACGTGGTTTCTGCATATAGAAGCCCAGTTCGCACTCCGCGGGATAACAACGGATGACACAAAGTATTACTACGTGGTCGCTGCGCTGGATGCGCACGCCACGCAACAAGCCTGCTCTAGGACCTGCTGGCCTAGGGGAAATATGAAGCGCCTAAGAGGATGCTGCTCCAGCGCTACATCCTTTCTGACAGTGAGGGCAGAGAGACTCCTAACACGTTCGGAGTTAGGTGACAGATCAGCCGCGGAGCTCGTGGAGAGCATGTTGGCACTGATGGGGAAGAACGACGAGTCTTTCCTGTTCGCCCACTTGTTCCTCAGGAACCTACCAGCCGCAGCGAGGGTGATCCTGGCCAACTCGCCGCTGCTGGTGACCAAGGACTACCGCGCACTGGCGCAGGAAGCAGATTGCAACATTTTAGCGACCAGAAATCTTAGTGTGACTGAAGCAGCACCGGTGTCCATGAGAGACTCCAGAGAGGTCGAGGAACCATTGGTGGTAGCCAGAGCAAACGTCAGGAGACGCAGGAACGGAGCGATCTGTTTCTATCATCACCGCTTTGGTTCGAATGCCCAACACTGCCTGCCGCCATGCCAGTTCAAGAAGCCGGGAAGATGGCACATTCGGCACTCAGTTGCAGCTGCAACTGCTGGTGACAGGAACAAGCTGCTTTACGTCACGGACACACGTTCGAGGAGACTGTTTTTGGTGGACTCCAGCTCCCAGAAGAGCCTCATCCTGCCGGTCAATGCAGACAGGGTGGCAGGAGGCAGCGGTCCCAAGCTCACGATTGCCAACAGATCCATCATCAGGACTTTTGGAGGACGGACACTGATTCTCCACCCAGAGAAGGCAGCTGGGGAAAGGGGGAACAATCGAGACAATAAGGACTATTTGCCTCCTGGGGAGAGGCGAGAACACTGGAACTGCTGGAAGAAGAAGGGTGTGAGAAGCAGTGCCGGTGTGATGTTATGTTAATGTGCCACATGGTCGGAAGTTCTGGGTCTCAATGCATGGAGGTATAAAAGGAGAATGCACAGGGACCCAGGAGCTTTTTTACAGTACTGTATGATGGAGAAGGAATAAAGTTCATGTGTTGACCAACTCGTTGCCTCGCCTGTTTCCTTTCTCCACAGTATCATTGTATCACCATATTTTCTCGACTTTTAATTTGCCAGCATTTCAAAATAACACTTTGTTTTTGAAATAAACACAAATTTAACACCATTTCTGTCAATGCCGCAGTGAACAAAAAGATATTGTAATAACTATCCTGGACCACTACAGGTCAGAGTGCCACTATTTTACAGCCACCCATGCTACCATGCCACAGGCACAGCACCTTGGTGCTTTCATTTCATCATACATTTGTGACTTTATTGTAGCAGATTTTTTTTTTCAATCAAACATTTATGCCTTGCTGATAGTAAATTTTTTGATTTATTTTTTATAATTAAATTAGTGATATCACAAATTTACTTTTTTTTTTCCTTATAAATGCAATGGAATAATTACTTCAGTTGACTTTTGCAGAGACTATACTATATTTCACACACACACACACACACACACACACACACAGGTGTGAAAAAGTGCTTGCCCCCTTCCTGATTTCTCCTTTTTTTGTATGTTTGTCACACTTAAATGTTTCGGATCATCAAACAAATTTAAATATTAGACAAAGAAAACACAGGTAAACACAAAATGGAGTTTTTAAATGAAGGTGTTTATTATTAAGTGTAAAAAAAAATCCCAAACCTACATGGCCCTGTGTGAAAAAGTGACCCCCCCCCCTTCCAGTTAAAACATACCGTATTTTCTGGACTATAAGGCGCACTTAAAATCCTTTAATTTTCTCAAAAATCGACAGTGCGCTTTATAATCCAGTGTGCCTTATGTATTAATTCTGGTTGTGCTTACTGACCTTGAACTGATTTTATGTGGTACACGGCGCTCAAAAATCTGTCAAAAATGTTTTAGTACGACTTTGGTAAGTTATGAAGCCGAACCGCTTGAGGGATTTTCGGAGCATTATGGTAGTCAGGAGCCTCGCGGAGTAATATGTGCTTCAACATAATGGCCGGATGGCTTTTTCCACAAATCTCCATCCCTATTGATCTGCCACTCCATGCGCGCCCATCTCACCGATACTGTCAAAACCCAAGTGAAGCAAACTAATTCGGAACTTGCCATCATTCCGGGTGGATTAACCAAAGAACTCCAACCGCTATATTGGTGTCAACAGGTCGTTCAAAGTTAAATTGCTAGCGAGTTACGCCACTATCTGCCAATGGATCGTGGATCGAAACTGCTCCTGTTTAGCTGTAATTAATATTCAAAAATGATATTCAAATTCAATTCAAATTCAAACGTTTATTTCAAACTCAGGGTTCATATTAAATGCAGAACTAAAATGAGTAGAAAATAAATAAATAAAAGTATAATACAGATCTCTCCGCGCAGAGAGCGAGAGCCGTATCGGTATCGTACTCGGTATCGAGTATCGAGCGATATTCTGGCCAATATGGCGATGTAAACAGCCACGGACTAAAAACGTTCCGCCTGCTCATGGAGCAGGTCATTCATACTCGCAGACAATCTCGCTATGTGTGTCTTAATGACTATAGATAGGATTTTCTTTCCATGCACGCAACAAAAAAAAAAAAAAAAAATAAAAAAATTCCCAGATCCGAAACCTCGCGAGGTAGTCGATACCCAAAAGCGATGGTGTATAGAACACGTATATTAGGATTTGTATGTGAATTTTCGGCATCGAAACTGCTCCGTTTAGCTGTAAACGGGAGCAGTAAATATGGCTGTAAATACGTATTTACGACTGTAAATACGGCTCGCTCTCTGCCGGAGAGCGAGCACGTATCGAGTACCGAGCGATATTCTGGCCAATATGGCGATGTAAACAGCCACTGGGACTAAAAACGTTCTGCCTGCTCATGGAACAGGTCATTCAACACTCGCAGACATCGCGCTATATGTGTCTATAATGACTATAGAGAGGATTTCTTTCCTGCACGCAAAATTTTTTTTTTCCCGGCTCCGACTACCTCGCTTTAATGCGCCTTATAATCCGGTGTGCATTATGTATGAAAATAGACCATCAAATAGACCGTTCATTGATAGTGCGCCTTATAATCCCGTGCGCCTTATAGTCCCAAAAATACGGTAAAATTAATATGGTTTAACACTCTTTGGCAAGCTGAGTTTCAGTTTCTTTAGCCACACCAGACCTGATTACTGCCACACCTGTTCTCAATCAAGAAATCACTTAAATAGGACCTGCCTGACAAAGTGAAGTAGACCAACAGATCCTCAAAAGCTGGAAATCCTGCTGCAATCCAAAGAAATTCAGGGACAAATGAGAAAAAGTAATTGAGATCTATCAGTCTGGAAGAGGTTTAATAAAGCCATTTCTAAAAGCTATGGGACTCAGTGAAACACACAGAGCCATTATCCACAAATGGTGAAAAACAGGGAACAGTGATGAACCTTCCCAGGAGTGGCCGGCCAAAAAAATTACCCCAAGAGTGCAGCGACGACTCATCCAAGAGGTCACAAAAGACCCCACAACACATCCGAAGAACTGCAGGCCTCACTTGCCTCAGTTAAGGTCTGTGTTCATGCCTCCACCATAAGAAAGAGACTGGGCAAAAAATTGTCTGCATGGCAGAGTTCCACGATGAAAACCACTGCTGAGCAAAAAGAACAAAGGCTCGTCTCAGTTTTGCCAGAAACATCTTGATGATCCCCAAACACTTTTGGGAAAATACTCTGTGGAGTGACGAGACAAAGCTGAACTTTTTGGAAGGTGTGTGTCCCATTACATCCGGCGTAAAAGTAACACAGCATTTCAGAAAAGGAACATCATACCAACAGTAAAATATGGTGGTGGTAGTGTGATGGTCTGGGGTGTTTTGCTGCTTCAGGACCTGGAAGACTTGCTGTGGTAAATGCAACATGAATTCTGCTGTCTACCAAAAATCCTGAAGGAGAATGTCCGACCATCTGTTCGTGACCTCAAGCTGAAGCGCACTTGGGTTGTGCAGCAGGACAATGATCCAAAACACACCAGCAAGTCCATCTCTGAATGGCTTAAGAAAAACAAAAAGACTTTGGAGTGGCCTAGTCAAAGTCCTGACCTGAATCCGATTGAGATGCTGTGGCATGACCTTAAAAAGGCGGTTCATGCTCGAAAACCCTCCAATGTGGCTGAATTACAACAATTCTGCAAAGATGAGTGGGCCAACATTCCTCCACAGCGCTGTAAAAGTCTCATTGCCAGTTATTGCAAATGCTTGATTGCAGTTGCTGCTGCTAAGGGTGGCCCAACCAGTTATTAGGTTTCGGGGGCAATCACTTTTTCACGCAGGGCCATGTAGGTTTGGATTTTTGTTTCCCTTTATAATAAACACCTTCATTTAAAAACTGCATTTTGTGTTTACTTGTGTTATCTTTGTCTAATATTTAAATTTGTTTGATGATCTGAAACATTTAAGTGTGACAAACAAAAAAATGAGAAATCAGGAAAGGGGCAAACACTTTTTCACACCTCTCTCTCTCTCTTTGTGTGTGTGTGTGTGTGTGTGTGTGTCTCTCTAACAGCCATATAGAGCATTGTCATGTTATTGTTCAAAACTTATTTTCTCTGTTGTGACGGGGCTCTAATTGTCTAATAAAGTGAAATTACATCATTTGGTTTGCAAAGGCATGTACCAGAGTGGTGGCCTAGTGGTAGATCATCCGCCCAACAGCCAGGAGGTTGTGGTTTCACACCCTGGCTGGGTCACACCAAAGAACCATATAAAAATGGTACTTCCTGCCTTTTAGCTTGGTGCTCAGCATAACAGAATGGGGGAAGGAAAGTTGGTTACCCAGCTACAAGGGGAAGCCAGTGTTGTTCTTGTGCCGGTCCTAAGCCCGGGTAAATTAAGGGGAAGGGGGTTACATCAGGAAGGGCATCTGATGTAAAAATCCTTGCCAAATCAAATATGCAGATCATCATGACATCAGAGGATGACACACTGTGGTGACCGCGAAAGGGAGAAGCCAAAAGAAGAAGACGGGTTGCAAAGATGTATATTATTAAACAGGACAACTTAGGGCAACTTACTCTAATATGTGATGCATTGATGTAACCTGTGTTGTTCTCTTTAGTGGGTACGAGTTCCACTCGGGTGTCATCATAAGGCAAAACGTCCTGGAAGCGGTTTTTATCGCTGTTCTCCTGCATCTTGGCGGCAGTGTACTCTGCCCCTGGACGCCGCTTTGGGATACTTTCGTACTCTTTCAACACCTCATCCCCGTCCATGCGTTGCTGCAGGAATTTACACTGGACACACAAACAGAAAAGGCATCAGTATCACAGATAAGGCAGAGCTGATTTATGAACAAGTGTGTATGATTATGACTTTTACAATATCGCAGCAATGGTAATCAGTATTGATGTAGAAAAGGACTTTGATTCTGTGGACTGGAGTTTTCTTAATCAAGTTTTATACAGATTTGGCTTACATGAAAAAATGATCAAAACAATACAGGCATTATATAACAAACCCAACGCAAGAATTAAAGTTAACGGCTGTTTGTCAAATAGTTTTAACCTAGAAAGAGGGTCTAGACAGGGTTGTGCATGTTCACCGTTATTATTTGCATTATATCTGGAACTATTTGCCCAGTATATCAGACAGAACAAAGGAATACAAGGCATCAATATAAATGGGAAGGAGCATAAATTGGCCTGCTACGCAGATGATATTTTGATCTACCTGGGGCAACCAACAGATTCCCTACCTAAACTTATGGAATCATTCAATTATTTTGGTCAATTATCAGGATACAAAATTAACATAAGTAAAACACAATTGCTTAAATATAATTATAATCCACCAGAAGAAATTAAAAATAATTTTCAATTTGCTTGGCAAACAGAATTTTTAAAGTACTTGAGAGTCATAATACCAAAAGACCTCTCTGAACTACTAGAATGTAATTATTCACCAACCCAAAGAAAAATCAAAGAGGACATTGCAAGATGGAATCTAATTCCATATTTAAACCTAAATTCAAGAATTGATTCAATTAAAATGAATATACTCCCCAAATTATTATATTTATTTCAAATCTTGCCAATAGAGATAAGTGGAAAACAATCTAATGAATGGGACAAAATGCTGTCCAGGTACATATGGCAAGGTAAGAAACCTAGAATTCGATTTAAAACTCTACAATTGTTAAAACAAAAAGGGGGGTGGGGCCTTCCTTCCCTGAGAGACTATTACTGGGCAGCACAACTTAGACCCATAATTTGCTGGTGTAATCCTTCATATACTACCCAGTGGAAGAGCATTGAAGAGGGAATGACCCCCACTTCTATACAAGTGACAGTAGCTGATGGTAACCTACAAGACATTATCAAGAAGACAGAAAATCCATGGGTTAAGTGGACTCTTAAATCTGGAAAAGAGTAGTATCAAAATATAATTTAGAAGAGAACATAGTAATTTTAAAGTGGTGCGCATATGACTCACATTTCACTCCAAATAAGTCAGACACAAGATTTAAAGTTTGGGCAAACAGAGGGATAACAGCCTTATGTAAGATAATGAAAGATGACACACTACTTAGTTTTGAAACACTTAAAGGGAATTATCAGTTGGAATCACAAGACTTCTATCGCTACTTGCAGATGAGACACTTTAGTCAATAACAGGTTAAAATGTATAGCAGAATCATGTAAATCATAGCTAAATTTATTTAAAAGGGCATATAACTCAAATAAAGATAAAAGCTTAATTTCAGGTTTATATAAAGGTCTTATAAACCTGAAAAGACACTCAACCCTATATGTTAAAACAAAATGAGAAAAAGAAGGAGGAATAGAAATATCGGAAGAGGAATGGACATTAATATGGTCAAATCAATTTAAATGCAGTAGTTCACAGAGGTGGAGGGAGTTTGGCTGGAAAAGCCTAATAAGATACTTCATCTCACCTTCCCAGAAGGCTCACTACAAAGGGAATTCCCCAACTTGTTGGAGAAAATGTTGTAGTGCAAATGCAAATCATTATCATATATTTTGGCTCCGTCATGTTATTCAAAATTATTGGAAGGAAAATCATAAAGCTAAACAAGATATTTTTGGATGTCAGTTACCACTGGAAAGCAAAACTCTATTCTTTGGGTTTGTGCCCGCAGATTGGTCAAAGAGGGACAAATACTTATGTATTCTACTGACTGCAAGCAGAAAGGCAATTACAAAAAAATGGCTTTCACAGGAGAGCCCATCTCTTGATATGTGGATGGACATTACAATGGACATTTAAAAGATGGAGAAAATAACAGCTTGTGTCAATTACAAAAAGGATTTGTTTATGTCACAATGGGAAAAATGGACTAAATACGTAACACCTCTCAGGCCGGACTTTCAATTTGCAGAATTGATATAGCAGACTTTGTTAATATATATACACAAGAGTGTGTACATCAACAGTTACTCCCTATTGCAGATGTTTATGCTGACCCTTCCCTTTTTTTCCTCTTCTTATTTCTTTTCCATTTTTTTTTTTTAAAGGGACATTCAAATGTAATTATCAAATGAAATGATGGCTTAAACCTACTTTCTAAAGAATGTCAATAAAGAGAAAATTACAAAGATTATGACTTTTACAAATCAGTCAGTTCATTTCTAAAAACACAATATTCGCATGTCCATCCATCCATCCATCCATCCATCTTCTTCGCTTAATCCTTTCGGGTCGCGGGGGGGCTGGAGCCTATCCCAGCATCTTTGGGTGAGAGGCAGGGTACACCCTGGACAGATTGCCAGTCCATCGCATGTGTCAATTAAATTTAATAATAATAATTTTAAATGGTAACAGCAAAATCGATCTGAGTTCTAACTTGTTTAGCATTAACAGAGTATAAGAACAAAGAAGAAAAACAGTTGTGTTTACAGTAAACTGTGGTGGTGTTAAGGACAGCAGGATCATCCAGTTTCTCACGCATTAGAGCATGACATTAGTCTGGAATTCTTTAATTTGTAAAAATCTGTAAAAACTTAACATAAAATTGAGTTGTGTAGTAGCTACAGCACATATTTCCAAATAGTGATAAAAGATAAAAGGAATAAAAGATACATTATTATCACGAATATTCCTAGACTGAACTGTTTAGCATAAATAAACTGACAAACTGACAGGAGGACCAATTTCACAAAGAATAATGATAAAAGTAGGCATGCATGCATTCAACAGTCCCATACATAATACAGAAAGTCCTTGAAATGTACTTGAACTGTGAAAGCAATAATCTTCAAGAACAAGATTGACCAGTTCAGTTGTGTAAAAAAAAAAACTACCACAGAACAATGACACTTTCTCCCTTACTTCAAGAGCCTCCGCCAGGAATTTATTATGAGTTATCAACCAAAACAACCCCCATGTTTCTGCCAGCAGAGAGGCTTCTACATGGCAACCGTTTAAACAGACAAGTGACCCAACATGAAAAAGCTTAGTAAACATAAGCTAGACTGACAAAAATCAAACATTCTTACCTTTTCATCATTAGATGCTAGGTTAACATTATTCTTGACCTCATCTTGGATTGGCTGCTGAGACACTGGCAGGCCATTGAGGTGGCCCATCTTCTTCTTCACCTCTGGCCTTGCTCCTTTCCTCATGCCCTGGAAGGACGACAGAGTAGAGAGAGAAAAGGACTACAAGTGAGTATGTACGAACCCCAGCAAGAGCGCAGACAGACAAGAGGGGAGGGACAGCACAGCCATGCACCGTGTTTCAGGAAGAATCTCACCTGTCTAGTTCACTAATGTAGTCTGACAACATTCTTTCAATTTGTTTGCATCATCTCATGCTTGCAACTGAAACTTCTTCTAATTCTTTCAGTGTGTGCACTCGTGATCTTGATATCGGGCATCATGTTACTAAGTGAGAGCACAACTGGAAAGGGCAGGGTTTTTTTTTTTTTCCTTTGACATTTATGTTGCCACAGACCAAGAAAAAAAAATATGATGGCCTGAACAAAAAGCCAAATAGACATTTTAAAAAAATGGATGATCAAAAGAACACTGTACAATCTGAGACTACCACATGCCTCTACTATGTGCTGTTACAAAGGCCAGTTAATCAATCAGTTAATCATATAGCAGCTATTTGATTATGGGCACCACAGGACTGACATCTCTGGGCAGGCTTGTACTGTATGTTTAGGAAATATCCAAATATGAATGTGCAGATAATGAGCACACAAATAATAATTATTATAATTTAATTACATACTGTACAGGGCTGTCCACACCAAGAACTAGGGCTGGGTGATTAAGTGAAATAAAACCAAAATCCCCTGTTGGTCAAAAAAATGACAATCTTGCTCGTCTTTTTTTTTTTTTCTGGTTCTGCCTTTCTTCCTGTTGTGTGTGTGTGTATTGGGGGGGGGGGCTGAAAAGTTCATAGGCTGACCATGATGCAGAGGTCAAATTTAACCGAATGTGGTTTATTTTTCAACATAGACTCCCATGTCAGTGTATCTGAAAAGAAACAATGCAGTTAGCATCAGAAAAGGTTACATTTAATGCATGACTAGTTTTGTTGCTGTAGCATAACCCCTTCTTAGTCAGCCAATGAACCTTTCAGCCCCCCCCATATATGAGAACTTTCATGTACTGCCTCTTTAAGGCGTCTTCTGCGTGTGAGGTCACGTGACTGCAACCAGGAAGCAGTGCAGTCAGCACTGTTCAGAAGCAGCAGAACATACTGGAAAAATTAGAATGGGATGCCGGGAGCGTGCTGAGGCTGAGTCGCTGTTGGCCTCGGACTGCTGCCCATGTCCTCTCAACCGTTTTGCAGTGGGGAAGAATGATAGGGTGGACAAACTAAGGATGCATTTAAAAACCCAATCAGAGAGTTGTGGTCCCTGTGTGGTGACGGCAAGGTCATGACTGTGTGAAGGGCCCCCCAGAGCAGCTGGCAGCCGGGGCAAGTCATGTGGCCCATGGGCCCTCAAAAGGTATGTGTGGACACTGATTTCTGCACTGGACAGTTTTTAGTTTTGCTGCATGTGTGTGGGGTGACAATGGTCCTATTCCTTACTATATTATGCTCATTTACAGCCAAATCACTGCAGTGATATATTCACTAATGCCGCACTCTCGTGGCTTTATTACAAGTCTTGTCAGTGAACTATGAGAGAAGAAAGGATAGGAAGAAAAAAGAACAAAACTGAAAGCACTTTGAAAGCATCAATTAACAATGATGCTGATTAAAGTCAAATCACCCAACCCTACCAAAAATTATAACTATATCAATATTTATTAATAACTGTAGTGACAATGATGCGAGCTCCCACACTGATGAAGAAGGTGTCTGCAGAACAGTGTGTGGGTTCACAAAATTATTCAGCCGATCCTTCTCTTGAAGTTCCCACCCCCGCTCATGACTTTGCCATCCACTTGAATTAGAATGATTTTTAATACAATTACAGTTATCGTTATAATTTTTGGTGTGACCAGCCCTTAACAGTAATGAAGTTTACTGAATGCATGTTGTCCATTGTAGGGATGTACCCAAATATTTGAATGTCTGGATATTTGTTTATTACATTGGTATTCAGATTTCAAATTTAGTATTCGGATATTTTCTTTTTCTACCCTTAACAGCTTGATTTCAATAAAGGTAAATTACAAATTTATAACACCAAAATGCTACATTTCTGAGAAAAGCACCAAATTTAGGAAACAAAAAGTAAATTTACAAGGAAACAAACTGTGCATACATAAGTAATAGATTAGGATGCCAAAATTTACAAGAAAAGCTGTAAATTTAAGATAGACAGTTACAAATTTACATGAAAAGCTCCAGATTTGTAAGAAAAGTCACATTTATGAAAACGCATGCATTCCTCTGAGAGAAAAGAAAGACTGTACAGAATAATGGACATTTTGCTTTGGATCACTTGTGAATATTCAGATCTCCAAAAATGGTATTCAGGACAGCCCTAGAGTTACTGGAGAGTATATACTGTACACACTATTCAAGTATAAAAATAATTTATCATTTAAACAATACACAACCCACAGTCAGCCCATCTGTAAATGCATTAATCAGACATGTTGTCACAACCTCAGCTTTGATCAGTCTAGTCCACACAGACAGAGGGTCCCAGCGTGGGCAAGGGCTTAATTACCATGTCTTCATCAGAGCTGCTGATGCCATCTCTAAAATGTTAAAGCCACAACCCAAAAGCACTAAATGCCCTTTTGCAGGCTACAAGTCTGGATAACGTAACTCAGGGGATTAATTTTACTTTTGCTTCCTCCACAACCTAACAACATATTTGTGGACAAATTGCATTTGATTTCATTGTGTGCCTGCAGGCCAGAGCCTTGTCACCATTGTGAGGCTGAGAGTAAAAATTGTGGAACTTAACGAGTGGACTTGAGACCAATAAACAAAGGCTGTGGATTAAGGTTTTCAGGTCACCTTTTTGTTCTTCAGTATAAATTAAACTGCTATGACTTTTTAATCAGCCCCTTTCTTCTCTCGAACTGACTATGCCAACATGTTTTTGAATGCAACAAAGAGCTTAACAATTTCTCCTGTTAACTATGAAACAGTGACTCATATGCGATAAGTTTACAACCTTTTAATTTTAGCTGCCTATTTCCAAAATTCTGCTATGCACGGCTAAAATCCTCCTTTTGTAACCAGGTTAGCACATGACAAAATCAAACACACGCAAGACAATGAATGGCTTTTTAAAGGAACATAAACACCACCACATCAAGGGACTCCATTGCAGCTGAGGAAAGTGCAAGAGCCAGTTAACAACCTGTCACTAACTAGTGAAGTTCTTTTGCAGTAGTTACTGACATGTACACTTTTTTCAACATTATGTATCAAGAATACAGTGAAGATAGCATTACATTATTTTGTCAATTTGAGTAATTTTGAATTTAGAATTACATAACAGACTTCACTTTTATTCTGGTTCTTGGGGGGACGGGGGTGGAGGTGGGGGGGGGTCGTCACATGGAGGGAATATTCCAAGGAACTGCCCAGGGACAACTCATCTAAAATTTCAAAAACTACAATTCCAAAAGAACCGGTGTGTAAAAATACTACATAAAGAATGATCTGCAGTGTACACAATGAGCCAAAACTTAAAATACACTTTTTTATGGCATGCAGGACCAAAATCAAGTTCTACAAGGGTATACGCGATCCCACTGATATTATACTGATATTGATATATAATGAATCTTGCTTGACTTTAAAGAGAAAAGTTCAAGAAACCTTTAAAATGGATGAGAAATAAAAGGTTACTGTCCCAACACAAAAGAGGTGGTGTGAAAAATTTCATTCATTCTTCAAAGTGATTTGGGAAGAGGACTCACCGGAGGGGGTAAACCTTCTACCATTTTCTTCCCCTGAGGCACATCGGACACCGGCCTCTTCTTAAAGTCCTTCTTAGTCTTCTGCTTGGCCTGTTCACTCAGGTCTCCTTCCGAGACTGAGGGCATGACTCGGGGCTGTGTTAACTCTGACAGCCAGTAGAGTGGCTCCCCTTCTTGGATGAAAGGGTGAACCTTGTATGTTATGGAGCCTATGGGATATGCCGGAGGAGGTTCTGCGGGCACCTGTTGCTGAGATGTCAGAGAAGACTGAGATGTCAGACTGTGATGCTGCTGTGGTGGCTGCTCAGGAACAATGGCTGCAACAGCATCCTGAGAAAGTGGAGTGTGACATCCACCCTCCTCCTCAAACTCCTCTTCTTCGCCACTACTGTGAACCAGCATGGTGGCATCTGAAAGAGATTTTTTGTGTCCATACTGCACTTCCTCTTTCATGTCTCTCGTCTCCTCTGTTTTTGTGCGTTCCAAAAATACATTTAGCTGGGAGCCCTGAGAGCGGCCTCCATGGAGCACCGGAGAAGGTGTGGCTGTCTCAGCTGCTGAAGAAGACATAGTCTGCTCTTTGAGCCTCATCCCCTCAAGACTTTGTGCCAACCCAGCAACCTCAATGGAGTTTCGCTTTTGGCTATGGTAGGGCTGTCTGTGTGGCTGTCCACTAAAAAGAGGCTCAGAGACCTCTTGTAAAGAATGTGCAATGGGAAGGCTGTCCTCCTGAAATGTTTGGACTGAGTGATGCACACGCCTTGTGATGATCAGGTCTGGATTGCTGCTGCTGACATAGAGGTGACGTGACAGATCAGGTGTGCTGTTAGCTGGCCGAGGATGTGCATAAGGGTATGGTGGAGGTGGTCGGTAGACATGTGTTTTCATTATATTGGGAGCTGGATAATCCTGTGCCTGTTGTAGCTGAACGTTTGTAAGCTCTGGAACACTAACAGCCCCAACAACAGGCCTTCTCTCTGTAGGATAAGGGTATGGGGAAGGGCTGTGGAAGCTGGAGCCCAGATGGAAGGGATAGTGGTAGTGTTGGGCTGCCCCACCATGCTCACCCCTGATCTCCGGTTGGCTGTAAACTAGTGGGTCTGGTCTACTGTAGACATAAGAGTTTCCAATGTTGAGGTTTCTCATGGAGTGGCTCTGCCGGTGCTCATGAGACAAGACCATTCCTCCACCAATGCCTCGGTTCTTCTGACGCATCACTGTTTCATAATCAGGAGTAGCACGGTAGGATGGTGGGATGAGAGCGCTGTGGCGCTGTGTAGGGACATAGTCTGGTCTAGCTATATCACTAGTAATGGAGGGGTTGGAAGACATGGGTGAGGGCTGAAGATAGTGCTGGGGATTGGTAAGAGAGCTGGTGCTATGGGCACTGTACACGCTGCCATTACGTAAACGCCCTCCACTACTGTATTCTAGAGGGGAGCAGTCCAGGCTGGTCTGAGAGTGGTAGTAATAACCATTCTGACTGTTCATGTACAGGTTATCTACGGATCAAAAGTATAAAAACAAATAAATATCTATGTATTTAACTGAAAACAAAATGGGGATCACACAACAAAGAATGTTTGCATCATGCAATAATAATACAGATTTATTTTTAAGTTCTTAGCTGTAAAAGCTACTTACCCTGTGAAGAGGTGTAAGGTTCTGTGAAATGACCATTGTAGTGCATTTGTGGAGGAGGCATCATGTAGGCCTGTGGCTTTGGCTGTAGATCATTAACAGAGGGCTTTATTCTCTGCCAATATTATCCAAACACACACCATCCCATAATATAAAGAAAATCATCTTGAATAGACTATACAGGCAAATGTATTGGACCACTTACACATTAGTTTTATGACATTCCATTCTAAATCCCTTTGCACCTATAACAACATCCACTCTTCTGAGAAGGCTTTTTTGAGTGTATCAGAGAGAATTTTTGCCTATTCATTTAGGACAGAATTTCTGAGGTCACACACTTATGTGAAACAACAGGGCCTGGCTGTCAATTTCAGCTCTTGTGCATCCCAGTGCTGTTGGATGGAGATGAGGTCAGGGCTCTGTGAGGGCCAGCCAAGTTCTTCCACACCAAACTCATCCAACTATGCCTTTATGGACCGTGCTTTGTGCAGAAAAAGAACAACAACAACAAAAAAAAAACCAGCCTTCCCCAAGCCGTTTCCACAAAGCCAGAAGCATAGGAATTGTCCTAAATGTCTTGGTAAGCTGACGCATTAAGAGTTTCCTGGAAATAAACAGCTGAATTCAATTGTGGCCCAATGCTTTTGTCCGTATGGTGTGACACAAATAATGTGTTTTTAAATTAGTTTACTACAAAGCATGAATTTGTTCTGAGTGAGCAAAATCTTTACCAGGGACATTCGAGAAGAGGATCTTCGTCTGACCGGGTTGGCAACCGTTGGCTGATTTTGGCTGGTGGGGAAGGGGAAAAATTACTCATAATAGATTCACACTATGTTAGTATTACAACAAGTGTCTGTTCAAATGTACATGCTGGAAAGTGCAGACTATTTTTCTGTATCACCAGATTGGCAGAGTGTTCTAGAGCAGAGCTACTTACTGTATGTGGCGTGCTATGGTCTTTATTAACTTGCAGTCAAAAACAGATTTAAATAAAGAAAGAAATGAATGTTCTCTAACAGATGATGTCAATCAAATGCCATAACTACAGACTAATCTAAACAGGAAAAAAAAATATGAATCTTTTTTGTGCCAGACTAAAGTAATATTTTTTTTATTGTGCCACAAGCACAGAGGTCTATTATTCCTCTACTGTCTAGACAATCTGAAAATGTTAAATGTGTTAAAAAAATATTATTTTGAGCTGAGTGCATTTGTAGTGCCATCGTTGGCTAAGCAATTAGAAAGGGGTGGCACCTGCTTCACAGGCATACTGTAGGTGGTGGCAGACTGTTTTCCTCACCCCTTATTAGAAGGCAGAGAGGGACGAGAGAGCATTGGAAAACGAGGAAAAGATATAGTGAGGAGGGACTTCTGGGAGCCCTCAGAAGGCAGGGGATCACACTCCTCTCTGAAGAGAGAGGAGGAGGAGAGGACAGACATGAGGCTACAACAAAGAGGAGACGCATGCACGAGACAACAATGAACAAAGACATACGAAGTGGGTTAGACAGGCTAAAACACTTACAGGCTGTTCCTGTTAATCTTATAAAACTTGAGTCTGGACAGACACATCCTGCACACATATTTGGAAGTTTCCATGTCATCCTATGCATAAAAAAGAAAAACAAAATCATTATATGGTGAAACTCTTGGTGTTCGAGTTTGCTTGATTATCTACAAATAAAAGTAAATATGTGACTTAGCACTCAGAATCCCCCCCCCCACACACACACACACACAGTCAAGACAAAAAACATCATCACCAGTTTTGCTGAATCAGTAACAGCCATGTCAGTTGTTACTTACTGTCTGGAACTGAACACTCTCTTCTCTGCTGGCTAGCTCCAGGGCAAAGAAGGACCTGTTGTGACTCATGTTGTTAATTTCATGCCACCTACACAGCCAATTAAAGCACAGCAACAAGACAGAGGGAAAAACAATGACATCATAGAAGTCACAAAACCTCAGGGCATTTTTTCAGACAGACTGTGGCACCGCTTTACTGCCACATAACGAAAAGCAGACAAATGTGGGAGTCAGTCAAAAGCTATTTAGAACCATTACAGGTATGTGGATAAATGGTCCGTCAATAACGTTCTCTTACTCACTAGACTGACTCACAGTGCTCACACAATCCTTGTCGGCTATTGCAGTCTACCTGACTTATTTCCTCCTAGGCCACATTTGTAGCTAGAGATTGTTAAGGAGACAACCTAAACCAAGAATTACTGAGCTATTCCGCAAAACTCAATCTATATGGACAGATACCAACTTAATCACAGCTAAGAGTCACAAGATCCCAGACAATCTGCGTGTGTTTTAGGACATTTAAACATTATTACAATAGTCAAATACTCCTTCCTAAACTCACCTAAATAAAGTTAGAGGCCGCGTGTTTTTGTGCTTGACAAAGATGCCATCGAGGCAGGATCCCAGTGTAACATCTGCTCCTGTACTGTCCTGTTCGATGAAATGACAAGATAAGAACAGGAGTCTACTGTAGATTCTAGTGAGCCAGTGTCACACTTATTCAAGCTTTGGTCTGCTGAGGAATACACACTGGACATCACTGCCATACCTTGGCTGGATAGGCTTCCTCTCCATAACCCTCCATTTTCTCCACCTCTTGCATGTACAACATCTCTGCTTCTGGTGCTGGCAAACCCCTAGAAAGGACAATCGGTGAAAGCAAATCAGTCAAGGTGCTTATTAGTTAGTTTTGGATTTTTTGCTTGTTTTTTTTGGCTGGTAGAATTTAAAAGTGACAATTTGGTAATAATATACAATGAGCTCATTTCAGTGAGTTTGTTAAAGGTGCGGCATTTGCTTTTTTCAAAACAAAAACCAACTAAATATATCATTTTCCAATACTTATGCATCTGCATATGTTGTGTAATCTGCTTACCTGAAAGTCTGATAAAGAAGAGCCACTTTCTGAGTGGCCTCTTCCAACACCCGTTTGTCCTGAATCCAGTCCTGCACATACAAGAGTCAAGACTGATACAACCACACAAATGCAATGTGGCTCCATTTACACCTGGTATGAAAAGTTTGGGGTTTTTTTGGTGATTGAATTGCTATCAGATATTATAAAGTACAGGTGTAGATACACTCAAAACATAACTCCATTACCGAGCTGGATGCAACAACCCCAACCACAAAGGCCCACGTCTTTGTAGTTTAAAAAAAGTGCTCTCTCAACCTACATTTACAAAAAAGTGTTTTTTAGGTTTAAAATTAACTTTTACTAATCTTGCTTCATCGGTGAAGGACTGTTTCAGGGTTTCCCCCCCTCTTTGGCTGGTTGTTGTATGACATGCGTATTAACACCAATTTAAAACTCACCAAGACTCGGATACTCTGACCTGACCCCACATCTTAATTAAACTTGAGGTATTTCACAACTCATCATCCAACTCTCATACTGCATTTGTCTTAAAATATGCAGCAAAATAGCCATAAAATGTATAAAAAAAATATCCCCCGAAATAGTAACCTTAACTTAAAAATTATGATTAAACAATAATAATCAAATCATCATTTGGGATTTTCGCTTTTGGTTAGCAGCTTCTAGGTGTGAATGTGAACAGTGCACCCTTGGAAAAGAGAGGTTGCCTCTTAATGGACCTCCCCTGTATAAACAATGGTTAAATTTAAAAAAATAAAAAATAATATATATATATACAGTATATATATATATATATATATATATATATATATATATATATATATATCTTACAATAAGTACCAATTAATGAAAACTGACAGGAAGTCCACTGAGCAGATATGACATCAGATCAACCGTTTCATTTCTGTGGCTGCTTAGTGCAGTGGCTTTTTAAAAAATTAGAGTTTTTGTTTTGTTTTTTTTTAATGGGGACTTTGTGATCACAATGTGTCCCTGACCACATTCAGAAGTGTTTTGGAAGATCAGAACACACAATTCGCCGTCAGTATATTCTGAGTGTCGTTAGACCTGTACCTGGTGCAATGTGATCACAAAAAAAACTAAATAAATAAAATAATTTTCATGCCAGATGTAAGTGAGGTCAAAGATACAACTGATTATACAACAGTTCGTTCCAACCAAGCAATCTGACTGGACAATAGGGATTCCAGGAGTTACTATATTCCCCGATAATCACAGTCGGATGTTTCACCAAATATATATCACTCTGCTTCAGCTGCGTTTTGATCATCTTTAATTAAAGTTAATATCAGTTGCTTCTTACATGTGAGAAATCTAATATTGTGCTGGATACGTTAAATTCCACAGTGAGGTGCTGTTTGAAAAGCAACTAGACAGTCTCAATCTAGCCCTATCTGATCTGGAAATCCTGTCCTTTTGAACATCCGGTGACATATTTTATGTGTGTTTAAACAAAACAGACAGGCTAGAGTTGAACTTATTGACTCAATTAGAACACCACAATACCTCTGTGGTGATGGACTCTGTTTCATCTGAAAATGCCAAGAAAAAGCGAGTTAAGTGTGTCGAAGCCAAATTGCGAGCATGCTAACTAGCCCCCGGTATCGGCCACGTTTCGATCTCGGCCCTTCTGCGGTACCAACTCAACAGGTGACTGGTATGCATTTAGGTGCTTAGCAACAGTTAAGCCCCTATCACACCTTGATGACTGAGGCAACAACGTTTAAAAAAATTTGTTGAATACGCTGGCATACATTGAATAAGTTATGAGTAAGTTTTGTATAAGTTAAGAGCACGCTGAAGCACACTGGTATACGTTGTAGTACGGCAAGGTCCTCGAAACACAAAATTTTTCTACATATCCAGCATATGGTTCATATGTCCTGCATGCACGGGCCCGTAAGTTGTAAGTAAGTTATGCGATCATTGACACACATTCACACATGTTACTTGTAAGTTACTCATAAGTCGAAATACATCGAGTAAGGTCTAGCATACCCAAAACTTAGTATTTCTAACCTATGAGTAATGCGCTTTGAACTTATGCGTACCTTATATCAAACTTATCTCCAACGCATATTGACGTATTCCAAACTTACTGAACATGTTTCAAACTTACAGCTACCGTATACTGGCATATTGGCAGCACTGGTTCACAGGAGGAACCTGTCAAGCCTCCATGGTGAGCAGATGTCCATGTCAAACTGGTCCTGTTTGTGATGTGTCACATCAGCTGTTTTATCCTTTCCGTAGGCGTGGCCGACCTGACAGATTTGACAGATCTGTCAGGTGAACGCCGGCAACACGCCAAGCATTCGTTGGCATCAGTTATCTATAAGTTATTGAAACATTCCATAAGTTACTAATATGTTATGTATATGTCCAATTTGTTATGGATACGTGATGTATACGCCCCAAAGTTTTGGATACGTTGGCATACGCTGCCTAAATCGTCAAGGTGTGAAGGGCCTTTACTGGCTACATTTAGAAGGGATTTTTTTTTTTTTTTTTTTTTTTTATTTCTCAGCTATGCAAAATAACTTGTTAAAACAAATCATAATATTTTGTCCAGTACTGCTGTCATTTAATAAAATGTGTACTGCTGTCATTTAATAAAATGTGATTGTGGAACTGTTGTATAAAAGCAGTATTACACTAGAGCTTGTTGCGGTATCATGAATATGTTAACTGGTGGTGATCCATAGTACGCCCTCTGCTCCGTGTCAGACATCGACGAATCACCTTCAGTTAAAATATTCATTGATACTGCACTCACACTCATGTAATATTGCTTAAATTATATTTCTTGGATTGACTAAACACTTACAATTGGGAAAAGAGCAAGCTTCTGGAGGAGTTCCTGGGAAGCATACTGATGAAAGTCTCCAAAGTCAGCTGTTGAAACAAGAAATACTCCAACATTCAATAATTAGAGCAAAGCATGCTTCACAGTACTGCGCTCTAAATGCATGCTATGGTACATCTATATCAGCATTTAGTACGATCCAAAATAGAAACTCAAACACTGTAGAATGGTGTAATACTGTTTGAAAAGCTGCAGAGTGCGATGACATGATGGGCTAATTTTAGGAGAGGAGGGGGTTCATTTGTTATTGGTCCTCCATCTGACAACATACAGATCCTAAACCGTGACTGCTTCAGGCTTCTTTCTGGCAACATTCACAGCTATGCTGATATTCTAGACATCAGCTGTGCCTAAACGCAACAACTGTCCTTCACTCCAGACTATTCCTGTATGTGACTTCAAACAGGAGCTATACAACTTTATTTACAGCCCCGTCCACACATTTTCATTACAAAAGAAATATTAGAAATATTAACAGCACTTAATAGGGGCTTTCATAGGTCTTTTCTACATACTGAATGCTGGTCAGGCATTTGAACATGGCAGTAAGTGAGCTCAGTGGCACTGCTATGCTAACACTAAGGCAAGTAAGCTGCAGTGCATGATATAACTTTGCCAGCAGTGTCTGAGATTCTTCCGGTTGGCCTTAAGCTTGAGGATGCCTGGAGCTGAAACTCAAATGATAAATCTTTGCTTTTACACATGTGCACAAATCTCTGACCATTTAGTAACAAGGATTTGGGATTAAGGTGCTGTGAATTACAATACCCATTACAATGGTTTTTCCCATCTTTCAGACTTGGTGGCTGAACAGACAGAAATCCTGGAGCAGGAGAGGGTTAATTTAAAACAGGATACTTAGTCTGGTAAAACCATCTCATATTGCAAATCTATGTAATGTATGCTAGAATTCAGTTTTAAATAATGTTATTTTTTTCCCAAAATACTTCTGTTGTTCTAGCAGACTATAAAGTCATACCAGTCCCACTGACCAACATGGAGTAACACCCAAATGAGTGTTTGGGTGGCGTCTTTATCAAGTGCAAAAAGGTTTGTATCTAAGAATTACAACAACAAGAGCACTCTGAGGCGAGTGCAAAATCCCCTGCCTCCGTTTTCTTTGAAGATCCCAATACTTACTGACAGAGAGCAGTTTTCAACTTTTCAGTCTAATTACTGGGGCAGAACCAAATTATGATAAACCCATCATCCATGAATATACAACAAAGTATACAACCCATAGTTGTAGGTCAGGAACCCAAGGTGAACCTGTGTAGCAACTTTGGTGACCCTAGAGAGCTTTACACGTTCTATAGTAAGAGGAAACAGGACTGCTAACCCTTGATCTTTGACCCCAAACCCGTAGTCAAAGGTCATGGTCTGAGAGTGAACCTGTGTACCAAGTGTGGCAACCCCAGCTTTCTTTGTTGTTGAGATACTGTTTATATGCCATTTTGATGTTGACCTTTGACCTTGCAATCCCAAATCCATAGTCACCCTTCAGGGTCACAGGGTGAACATGTGTACCAAGTTTGATGGCCCTACCTTTACTCATTGTACAGTAATAGGGCACAGGGAATGTTAACCTTGACCTTTTGACTCCAAACCCACAGTCAGAGGTCAGAATTCCAAGGTAAACCTGTGTACCAGGTTTGGTGGCCCTAGCCTTACTCGTTGTATAGTAATAGTGCAAATGGAATGTTAACTTTGACCTTTGGCTCACAAACTCATAGTCAGGTCAGGATGCAAGTCATCCAAGATGCATTTTAGATACAACTACTGTATCGATTTGAAAAGCCTACGTCATTTCTTTCAGTAGTTATTGCATTTACAAGATTTAGGAAAAAAAATTGGCTCCTGAGCTTGACCTCAGGGTTATCCAATCAGAGTTCAAATTGCAATATGTGCACCATCAGTGTATATCAAACCCTGGTACCAAATTTCAAAACAATCGGAACAAAACTGTAGGAGTTGATTTCACAAAAGTGGGACTGACGGACGGACAAACGGATTGATGGACTGCCCCATAACATAATCCCCTTTCGGCCAAACACCCCCTTGGGTCTCCCACCAGCAGGGGATAAAAATGTGGTTTCAACCCATTATGTGTAATAGAATTTTTTTTCCCCAGTTTTCAGTTGAGTATTATACAAGTCTGTGTAAAGCTTCTCAATTGCAAAAATACACCAAGAAACATGAGGTTAAATAACAAACTAGTGCACTCAGAGAGTACATACCTCCACCAAGGTCTGTCTGCCAGTCTGTTTGTGAGCAGGATTATGCAAAAAGTACTGGGTGGATTATGATGGCATTATCAGCCAAGGTGGCCCTTGGGCTACAGATGAACCCATTAGATTTTGGAGGTGATCTGGGTCAGGATGTGGATTCCGGATCACTTTTTCCACTTTCTCTAACTTTATGAGATAGGGCCTTGGCAGAGGTATGTGGTCTTGGATCAACACCTAAATTTAACAAGCTCATCCACAGCCCAAGGGCCACCTCTGGTAAAATTTCATCAAACTCCATTGAGTAGTTTTTGCATAATCCTGCTAACAAACAGACAAGTAAACCATCCTAATCACATTCCGTAAGCCTAATATCACACATTCATTTTACCTTGAACTGCCAGGCTAGCTAATCGTATAGCTTGTTCCAGTGAGCATGAGATCCTGCCATCTAGAACATCCTTCTTCAACTGTAGGTAATACTGGTATCTAGAAAGAAAAGGAGTAAATAAAAAATTAAATTATAAATTCATCCAGATTTGTAGATATTACAAAGTAATACCAACACTATACAGCAGTACTTAAAACTGACAATATGGTCAAAAAGATTCTAAAGGAAATAATATCCAGTGATGTGGAAAAAGTGTTTGCCCCCTTCCTGATTTCTCATTTTTTGTATATTTGTCACACTTGAATATTTCAGATCATCAAACAAATTTAAATATTAGACAAAGATAACACAAGTAAACACAAAATGCAGTTTTTAAGTAAAGGTGTTTATTATTAAGGGAAATAAAAAATCCAAACCTACATGGCCCTGTATGGAAAAGTGACTGCCCTCTATCAAGCATTTGCAAAAACTGGCAATGAGTCTTTTACAGCGCTCTGGAGGAATTTTGGCCCACTCATCTTTGTAGAATTGTTGTAATTTAGCCACACTGGAGGGTTTTCAAGCATGAAGCACCTTTTTAAAGTCATGCCACAGCATCTCAATAGGATTCAGGTCAGGACTTTGACTAGGCCACTTCAGTATTCATTTTGTTTTTCTTAAGCCATTCAGAGGTGGACTTGCTGGTGTGTTCTGGATCATTGTCCTGCTGCAGAACCCAAGTGCACTTCAGCTTGGGGTCACGAACAGATGGCCGGACATTCTCCTTCAAGATTTTTTGTTAGACAGCAGAATTCATGGTTGCATTTACCACAGCAAGTCTTCCAGGTCCTGAAGCAGCAAAACAGCCCCAGACCATCACACTACCACCACCATATTTTACTGTTGGTATGATGTTCCTTTTCTGAAATGCTGTGTTACTTTTACGCCGGATGTAATGGGACACATGCCTTCCAAAAAGTTCAACTTTTGTCTCATCAGTCCACAGAATACTTTCCCAAGTCTTCAGGATCATCAAGATGTTTTCTGGCAAAACTGAGACGAGCCTTTATGTTCTTTTTGCTCAGCAGTGGTTTTCATCGTGGAACTCTGCCATGCAGACAATTTTTGCCCAGTCTCTTTCTTATGGTGACGTCATGAACACTGACCTTAACTGAGGCAAGTGAGGCCTGCAGTTCTTTGGATGTTGTTGTGGGGTCTTTTGTGAGCTCTTGAATGAGTCGTTGCTGTGATCTTCGGGTAATTTTGGTCGGCCAGCCACTTGTGGGAAGGTTCCCCACTGTTTCATGTTTCCCCATTTGAGGATAACGGCTCTCACTGTGGTTCACTGGAGTCCCAAAGCTTTAGAAATGGATTTATAACCTTTTCCAGACTGACAGATCTCAGTTACTTTGTTTCTTATTTGTTCCTGAATTTCTTTGGATCACAGCATGATGTCTAACTTTTGAGGATCTTTGGTCTACTTCACTTTGTCAGGCAGGTCCTCTTTAAGTGATTTTTGATTGAGAACAGGTGTGGCAGTAATCAGGCTTGGGTGTGGCTAGAGAAACTGAACCTCAGCTTTCCAAAGATGTAATAAACCAAAATTAATTTATGTTTTAATGGGGGGGGGGGGGCACTTTTTCCACACAGGGCCATGTAGGTTTGGATTTTTTTTTTTACCCTTAATAATTAACACCTTCATTGAAAAACTGCATTTTGTGTTTACTTGTGTTATCTTTGTCTAATATTTAAATTTGTTTGATGATCTGAAACATTTTAAGTTTGACAAACATACAAAGAAATGTGAAATCAGGATGGGGGCAAACACTTTTTCACACCACTGTATCTATAAACAACCCTACACAATACATCTTGATGGTGATTTACACAATAAGAATGGGTTGCGAGTAGGGCTGCAGCTATCAATCGGATAAGCTTTTTGTGTCTTTTTCTTTTGACTGAAGACATTTTGATCAAAATCTTGCAGTTAATATATTAAGCAAAGTTGTACTGATCAATCTATACTGAACCTTCTTCCCTAAAGAGTGGTACCAGGCCCCTCCCTCTTCGGGGGGGGGGGGGCTGATACCACTCTTTACAGAAGAAGGTTCAGCACAGATTGGTCAGTGCAAGTTTGCTTAATACATAAACAGCAAGATTTTAGTCAAAAGGTCTTCAATCAAAACAAACCCCCCCCCACAAAAACCTTATACAATTAATTGATAACTGCAGCCCTAGTTGAGTGGTAAGATCCTTTAAATGGAATTCATTTCAAGATAAACAAATGTTTAAACATGACCCGCCCAAAACTTCATCCTAGCATTCATTTCAGATTTGAACATTTATTTACAAATACATTTACAACATTAGGCCTAACAAAACAGTTTCTGCCAATGATCACCTTGTGATCTCCTGTTGCAATTGGGTTACACTAGGTATGTAAAACACGACTCCAAAGTAAACTGTGGGCTCCAGCCCGTACTTGTCCAGCTGCTTCTTCAGTGGCTTTTCCAAGTCGATCCATCTCTGCTGGTTCTGCTTGTTGAAGTACCACAGACTGAAGTATGTTATCTATCAAGTGGGAAAGAGATGCTTCATTATACATCTTGGGCAATTTATGTCCACATTGTCAGGTATTGTCTTTATAATTTATTAAACAGTTAAAATTTAAATGCTGGTCTGGAACCAACAAGTCAGCCTTCTCTAGACTTACTTTCTCGTGACTGATTGACCATCTCACAATGAACACTAATAAGAGAAACAACCCGTGTACGATTGTTATATAGGAGGACATTCTAGCTGAAAGAGACCTATTGTGGTTAGCAGCCAATATTAAATAACAAAAATTCCAACATATCAATTGCATACCAGACGGCACTGGGAGGCACTTAAAGATGAGTACTTTAACATTATTGAAATGTTTTTGTAATGACGTGAAAAGAGTAATAAAGCTGTGAAATAGAAAATGAAAGCAAAAAAGAAGCTGAGAGTTGCATTCATCTCAAAGAAAAATGCCAACAGGTACTCTAAATATCAAGAGAATCATGCTTACATTTTCCCAATATCAGAATAAAGCAGAATTAACAGAGAAAGCAAAAACTGAAATCTAAATAAAATGAAACACTGTGAAATCAAGGTTAAATAAGTTTTTCAATGTTGAAAGATAATTTTGCTTGTTCTAAATAAAATTGTCTTCCAACAGAACAAGAAAATTTGACATAAGAACATCTATCTATAAATGCAAAGAATCTCTGCCTTTGTGTGTGTGTGTGTGTGTCTGTTCCTCAGACTGACCTCAGATTTTATAAGTGCTTTGCTGAGGTTACGAGTGTGTGCATCCTCGAGTATGGAGTTACTCAGTCAAAATATATAATTTTTATCAATAAAAGTTTAGCCACCGCTACGTCTCATGCCCAGGCTTCTAGAAGTGTGGGCGGGGTTTCGGATTGACTCTGTACTGATTGGATAATATGCGGCATTACGGCATCAGTAACCACAGCGCTCTGTGAGCAAAACAAGGAAGCAAAAAGCAACAAATTTGACTAGAAAAATATAATACTTAAGATTTAATGCTTAAAAAAAATATACCATGTATTATGTATGAGGAATGAGGGATTGGAGGCTCTTCTGTCATGCAGCAAATCAACACTTTTATTATGAGAACAGAACTAGTTATATACAAGGGCCGTGCCCACCTGACGTCACACCAGGGGCGGGTACGGCAGCACACACACACACCACACTCACTCCACCACAATTCCCCTCCCCCTTACAAAAATGCAAACCACACACACACACACACACACACAATCGAGACGTGTAAAATGTAGTGTTGTTCTTAGGACATATTATGGTGTGACACGGGTTGTGGCTTCACCTTCTGGTTCCGCTCACTCGCTGCCTAGCCTCCAGCTGCAGGGATGACTCCTGCTGCTCTCCCTCTCCACTGCTGTTGCACACCGTGCCGCCTAACTCATCAGCACTATGGTCCTGTACCATGCTGAGCTCCTTGACTGGCCCGCCGTCTTCAGTGACTGGGGACTCCTCCACTCGTGGCCCCGGTCCTACCTTGAAGTCTAGCTGGTAGCTTGTAGCTTGGTTTTGGTGTGAAGTTAGCTTAGCGGCTAACCTGTCCATAGGCACTGAATGGGCCATTAGCTTCTCCAAGCTAACTAGCTTAGCCGTTCCTGGCGCCAACAGCTCCATTACCCACAGCTGCATGGTCCTCGTCTGCTCGTCGCAGTACTCGGCCAGCCGCTCGGCAGCATCCTCATAGTACTCCGTTTCCCCCTAGCTTTAGTTGTTTTGTGTGACTGTTATAGGCTCTGATATACTTACTGTATGTTTAGTTTTAGTGTGTGATTTGGGTTCCAAATTGGGGAGGGTCTCGATTGTATGTGTGTTTTGGACCATTTGGGGGGGGGAGGGGTGTAGTGTTGTTCTTAGGACATATTATGGTGTGACACGAGTGGTGGCTTCACCTTCTGGTTCCACCGCCACCCGGAGTGTAAGAGGGCTGTGAGGAAGAGGGGTGGTCTCTTTGACCACCTCTCAGCCTAGCGGGAGCATCTCTGTATAATCTGTGAGTCTATAATAAAGTCCTTTTCTAGTTCACCATTCGGTCTCATCATTGGTTCACATTTTACATACATAACACCATGAAGTTGCCGTGATTGTGTACAGTGGATATAAAAAGTCTACATACCCCTGTTCAAATGCCAGGTTTTTGTGATGTAAAAAAATGAAACCAAGACAAATCATTTTAAAACTTTTTCCACCATTAATGTCACCTATAACCGGTACACCCCAATTGAAAAACAAACTAAAATCATTTAAGGGAAAAAATAAAAAAACTTACAATAACCTGGTTGCATAAATATGCACACCCCCTTATAAATGGGGATGTGGCTGTGTTCAGAATTAACCAATCACATTCAAACTCATGTTAAATGGGAGTCAGCGCACACCTACCACCATTTAAAGTGCTGATGACACGTTTTTGACTTCATCTAATTTTTCATCACATAATACAACGTGACAAAATAGGTTGGTCTGTGCAGTTCCAAGTCAAACAGGCTTTTTTGCACACGAATATCCAACGTTTTCATGAGCGCCACGTTACCAATTACGTCAGTGGCTGGAAAACCCCGCTGCCATGTAGTCACGTCATCGGGAGAACACAGCGCTTGGCTGCCCACTGTACACACAGGATGGAAGCGGCTGAAAACATCTACGATGGTTCCAGCACATGTAGTCTGGAATTGGTTTGTGTTGTCCAATCTTCAGATGATTATAGTTCCGAAGAATGGGATGATAATGAAGAATCTGGGGGCATCAGACCGTATAGGTTTGAGCTGTGCCAAGCGGGCATGGTGCCAAGCCAGTCACACTCAGAGAGTGACGGTGGAGAGGCACACATGCCCGCCGCAGCAACAAACACACGGCAGGGGAACACCAGTGTTATTCTTTTGTTACAGATATTGCAACAAATTATTTGTTCATAAATATAATTTATTTAAACCCGATTTTTCAATAAAATCATAGCAGTGTATTCTCTGTGGCTCAGGCATCGGGTTTATTATGGATTATATTTTGAGTTCTTGTTGTTTTTGTTTTGTACATGTGTTTTATGTGCGTTTTGAGCCACTTTCAGGTGGGCACTGTCCAAGATTCGCCAGTCCGAACACACCCGCCCTCTCTCTTTGACAGTCAGCTGTTCATGTTTGTGTGCATCATCTGCCGTGTTGTCAGCCAGTCAATGTTGCCTGCGCCATCACGATGTGTTGGCCGCTCCACACAGCCGTGGTTCTGTTGCGCCCCTTGAAGCAATGTCGGCCCTGGGGCACAACCGTGGATAACACGTCTCCTCTCCATGTTCGCTGTGTGATGTCGGCCCCAAACGCCAACTGTAAGTGTTTCTGTTTATTTTTTTTTTTTGTTACTTATTTGTACCCGTAGGTAGATTTGGTTTGCAGTCTGGTGACAAGCCACCGGCTGCTGGTCACTGCGTGCGCGAGCGCCCTAAACCTACATGTTTTTGATATGCGGGAGGAAACCGGAGAAATCCCGGAGTAAACCCACGCAACACGGGGAGAACATGCAAACTCCACACAGCTCACTGTTGGTCGGGGGCTGGGATCGAACCCACGATCTCATGATCCCCGCGATCCCCCGGCCGAGGGTAAACTGTGCTGCCGCAGTGCTAAACCACTGCGCCACCGTGCAGCCCATTTTTGTGGGTCTTCACCTTTTTGGGAACTGTTGTCATCATTCTTATGTTCAATACATATGCTGTGGTGAATTCTGCACCTAAATCCATTCATCATGACCCTCTGTGCGCTCTTACGCAGGGCAGGGAGAGGGAGGATGAAATAACGAAGATTTGCGGGCAGGGTTCACCACAGCACACTTAATACAGAAAGACAGACAGTTCCCTGAAAGGTGAAGACATACAAGAAACAGACACACTTACTGATGGCGTTCGGAAGCAGACATCGCCCAGCCAACGAATGAGAGGAGACGCGTTTGCCACAGGTGCGCCCCAGAGGACATCGCTTCAAGGACGCACGAGAGCCACGGCGAACATGGAGTGACTAGCGCATCGTGAGAGTGCTGAAAATACTGGCAGACAAACAGCACAGATGACAATACTATGGACCATTAGTGCATGACTAGCAAACGGCCGCGAAGTACACGCACTGCTGGTGATGGTGTAGATTAGAAGTACCTGGGCGAGGACCGGGAAACATGATTAGCAGGAGTTTGAATCAGCTGGTGATAATGATAGCGGGGACATGATCGGACCGGTGAGATGTCAGCATGGGATCACATAAAGTAGGTCAAAGCTGCGCGTAAATCCATTAATCCTTCCTCCTCCTCCGCTCCTCCGAGGAGACTTAACAGTTGGAGCTGAAGCGTGTGATGTGGTCTTTCACGGTTTGATGTTTATCTAAGCCTGCGACACAACGCGAAGGCACAGCCATAAAATTAAAACAAGAAACCAGAGAAACTGTGAGCTACAAAGCTGCTGTCATTCCAGTCAACAACACTGGAGTCCGTTTCTCCCGCTTACGTCATGGGGGTGCCTCCCTTAATTCGGTGGGCGGCTCCACAGTCCAGTCAGCGGCTGCTGTTTTTTGATGATAACTAGTTTACGCAGGCGTGTTGTAAATGTTATATTGATCATTGACAGTGACTTTTGGGTTTACACAACATCCTAAAAAATGTCAACATCGTGTCATCAGCCCTTTAAAGTGTCTCTGATTAACCCCAAATAAAGTTTTTGTATTCGCATCTTACAACACAAGCCATGGTCCACAGAGAGCTTCCGAAGTATCAGAGGGATCTCATTGCTCAAAGGTATCAGTCAAGAGAATAGTACAAAAGAATTTCCAAGGCATTAAATATACCATGGAGCACAGTAAAGACAGTCATCATCAAGTGGAGAAAATATGACAACAGTGACATTACCAAGAACTGGGACATCCCTCCAAAAATTGATGAAAGACGAGAATAAAACTGGTCAGGGAGGCTGCCAAGAGGCCAACAGCAACACTGAAGGAACTGCAGGAATTTCTGGCAAGTACTGGCTGTTTAGTACATGTGATAACAATCTCCAGTCTAGGGTGGCAAGATGGAAGCCTTATCTTAAGAAGAAAAAACATCCAAGCCCAGCTACATTTTGCAAAAACACATTTGAAATCTCCCAAATGCATGTGGGGAAATGTGTTATGGTCAGATGAAATCAAGGTTGAACTTTTTGGCCATAATTCCAAAAGGTATATCTGGTGCAAACAACACTGCTCATCACCAAAAGAACACCAACCCTATAGTGAAGCATGGTGATGGCAGCATTATGCTTTGGGGCTGTTTTTCTTCAGCTGGAACTGGGGCCTTAGTCAAGGTGGAGGGAATTATAAACAGTTCCAAATACCAGTCAATGTTGGCACAAAACTTTCAGGCTTCTGCTAGAAAGCTGAAGATGAAGAGGAACTTCAACTTTCAGCACAACAATGACCCAAAGCACACATCCAAATCAACAAAAGAATGGCTTCCCCAGAAGCAGATTACGGTTTTGGAATGGCCCAGCCAGAGTCCAGACCTGAATCTGATGGAACATCTGGTGTGGGGGTGATCTGAAGAGGGCCTGTGCACAGGAGATGCCCTCACAATCTGACAGATTTGGAGCATTTTTGCAAAGACGAGTGGGCAAATATTGCCACATCAAGATGTGCCAGGTGCTGCAACAAAGTATTAGTTTAAGGGTGTGCATATTTATGCAACCAGGTTATTTTAAGTTTTTTATTTTTCCCCTTAAAAAAATTCAGTTTGTTTTTCAATTGGGTTGTACAGGTTATAGATCACATTAATGGTAGAAAAAGTTTTGAAATGATTTAACTTGGTCTAATTTTTTTTACAACACAAAAACCTGGCATTTGAACAGAGGTGTGTAGACTTTTAACATCCACTGTAGGTCTAATGGATAATCTGGCATGGAGAACACAAGGTGCACAGCACCCATGGTGCCGCAAAGGACAGCAGTGGCACACGGGTAAAGCAGCAGCCAAGACTCCCGTTAACCGGGCAGGATGGGCTTGGTTCCCTGCAAAGGACTGCGATCCACTGGTTCAGCTGCTGCTTCTCCAACACCGGTGTTCGATCGGGCAGACCACGATCCTTCATGGGGAGGAATGCCCAGCCTGCCTGGTCAGTGGTTGACGGGAGTCTCGACTGCTGCTTCACCCATGTGGTACCACTCCTTTACAGGACCGCGAGTCCCCCCTCCTGCGTGAGTATCTAAAAATTAAAAACTTAATAATAATAGTGCCATGATTGTAGAGCGGAATGTCCAGATCAATTGCCTATCATATGAAGACACATACAGTCATGTGAAAAAATTAGGATACCCTGTATAAGGGTGTTTTTATTTATTAGGGGTCCAATGTGTGACATTGGTGGCAAAATTTAAAATTGATCAAATCTGCACATGAAATTAACTAATCACTATCCAATTGTGTCAGGTTTATGAAACTATTAACTATTTTCGTAACGGCATTCGCGTTCAGGAACTCTTGAGGATGAGCGCTCACTTCAACTACTTGTAAATGGAGACGTAAACGGGACACTCGGGCTTTTGTTTCCCCGTGTGCCAATGCACTTTGCAATGGCACAAGTTTTACACGAAACAACTTCAATACTTCCAGTATTTTTCACGCATCAAAACTCATCAACAGCTACATTTTCATGACATATTAAGTTGTGATAACGTGTATACATACCTTCAAATTCTCCCTGTTTGTTGGATAAGACGTAAAATCACAAAAGGCGTAAATGCGGGACACGGAAGTTTGGACCTTCGATAACTTCAATATAAAGTGACCACGGTTAATCCTCTCCACATGGGTTGAGCACATCTGGGGTAGAGAAAATAAAAGTGCTTTCCCAGGGTGCTCACCTCGCCAGACGGGGCTGCGCGCGGCCGACCAAGACTGAAGACGTAAATTTTTTAAAGGACACCATATTCGATGTGTCATAAATGTTTGAGATTTTATTGAAATATTCTACATCTGAGCTTCACAAAGACTGATCTCCTTTTTACGTGTATGGTTTAGGATTTGAAAGGTGCAAAGTGAAAAGCATCAGCACTTCCTGTTTTCCGGTTACTTTACCAAATAACTTGCATGTTGCTGCGTAAATTTGGGGACACGGACATTTACGTCATACGAGTAAATTTGCAGGGGTCGCCGTACAAAAACCATAGATCCGATCACATTGGGGAATGTTTTATTTTGAATTTGCATTACAACTCTGTTATCTCTTGCATTTTGAGTAGAAAGAGTTACTCAGAGATCACGTTACAGTACTTTGAAATTGATGCGATTTTCATGTCACACAAAAACTGGGAAAAATGAGGGGACACAACCAATAGTATCGATCTAACGGCAAAATCAATGATTTTTTTTTGAAAATTGCAATGCAAGTCTGAAACTCTTATGTCCCTTGCATATTATAAAAATGAAACAGACATCTGCAAATTACAGAAAAAGAGAGCGCTTGAAAGTCGGATACCCCTGATATAGTGCACTGGACCCCCCCCGCCCCCCCCCCCAAAAAAAACACCCATAGGCCTGAGTATTTTTTTTTTTACATATTTGGACATATGGATATTTAATATCAGTGTTTAAAATACTGGGAGATTCATATAATATACACTACCGTTCAAAAGTTTGGGGTCACCCAGACAATTATTTTGTGTTTTCCATGAAAAGTCACACTTATTTACCACCATGAGTTGTAAAATGAATAGAAAATATAGTCAAGACATTGACAAGATTAGAAATAATGATTTGTATTTGAAATAATTTTTTCCTTCAAACTTTGCTTTCGTCAAAGAATCCTCCATTTGCAGCAATTACAGCATTGCAGACCTAACATGATTGCACAAGGGTTTTCTAATCATCCATTAGCCTTCTGACGCAATGAGCAAACACACTGTACCATTAGAACACCGGAGTGATAGTTGCTGGAAATGGGCCTCTATACACCTATGTAGATATTGCACCAAAAATTTGCAGCTAGAATAGTCATTTACCACATTAGCTATGTATAGAGTGTATTTCTGATTAGTTTAAAGTTATCTTCATTGAAAAAAAAGTGCTTTTCTTTCAAAAATAAGGAAATTTCTAAGTGACCCCAAACTTTTGAACGGTAGTGTAACTGAACAATTAAAAATGAATTAAAGACTTGTTTCAAAATTTCTGTAAAATATAATTCTAAATGGGACTTCCGGTCTGGACACCATGGTGATAGCAGCTTAACGCTGAAGCTCTCAGACCAAATCCAGGAAAACATCTTGAAAATCGGATTTAACGGATTTTTGGAAGAGTGAAAATCGGGGGACAAGGTCATCATGCCTAAAGGAAAACAGAGGAAATCGACATTTACCAGGCCAGCACACGCATCGGCCGAAGAATCTGATCCGGAGGATTTCCATTCAGAAGACGAGGAGCTGAATGAAGCTAACAAAAAGGTTAGCTTGAAAATGGTATATAATGAATTAAGACGATTTCGCCGAGAGTGTTGGGCCGAATTTCATGAATTCAAAGAAGAATTAAAAAGGACAAACAGCAGAGTGGACCAGGCTGAGAACCGAATCTTGGAAGCAGAGGAAAGAATAAAAGCGCTGGAAGATTCCGTGCTGGATCTACACAAAAGGCAGTCAAGACTAGAGGCTAAGCTAACCGACCAAGAAGGAAGACAGAGAAGAGACAACATAAGAATTCACGGTCTGAAAGAAGGAGTCGAGGATGGTTTCAACACAATGGCAGCATGCGTGGAATCCTTATTGAGAGAGAAGCTGGATATTCCCCAATCCACCGACTTGAAGATAGAAAGGGCGCACCGTACATTAGCACCTAGGCCGGCGGCGGAAGCGCCTCCACACTCGGTGGTGGTGAAGTTTTCCAACTCCAAAATAAAAGAAGAGGTTGTAAGACTGGCTTGGCAGAAAAAAGGATTTATGCACCAAGAGAAAAGTTTTCGTGGAACACGATTACGCCCCGGAGGTCCTTAAAAAGCGTCGGGAATACAACAACGCTAAAAAGGTTCTACGAGAGAAAAAAATTGCGCTTCCAGATGCCATTTCCGGCGAAGTTAAGGGTTTTCTACGGGGCAGAGACATGTCTCTATAACTCGGCGGAAGAAGCAACCAAAGACATGGCGAGAAGAGGACTCCCGGTAACGGTGTTTAAATCCGCAGCAGACCCGATCGAAAGGATCAAGGCTCAAACGTGGTCCACACAGAGACCCTCAAAACCCACGGGCCAGCAGCGGGAATCCCAGCGTCAGAGCTACAAGGAAAAACTGGCCGTTTACAGGAGGGAATAACGTTTTTTTTTTTTTTTTTTTTTTCTTAGTCAGTCTGCACATCCAACCCCCCTCCTACAAGGTAACAAACATTAAAGGAGATGCAGAATCAGCATGTGGTAAAACATTTCATGGTACAGTCATAATATTAGAAACAAATAAGTCTTAAAAAAAAACTTGTTAAAATAGAAATGTGACAATGATCCACATGTTCTCCCCACACTAACAAATACTGTATTAACGTGAATGTTTGCTGTGATGCTGGTGGGAGGGTGCACACAATTTCATAGGGTATAGGCATGAAAAAAAAAAAAAATTCATTACAAGTTCGGATTGGGATCTGAAATTCACATTAAAAACATGGGACAACTTACAGGGGTAAGAGAGGGCCCTCAACACGTAACAGAGTTTGAGGAATTTCCCTCAGAGCCTACACTCCATCAAGGCTCTTCTAAGGTCACTAAAAATACCTCAGCTCAGGAAGTTCTTTTGTCAGTTTTTTGTTTTAAAGTTTTTTACACTATGTTCTTAATGTTTTTTATGTTCTTTCAGTTTCTGAGTAGCATAAAAAAGGGCCACCACACTGTTATACTAAATAAGACAACACAATGGAGAAACAGGGTGTAACCAAAATAATCTCATAATGTAAAGGGGATCCTGAATCCAGTTAAAAGATCCAAGATTCTAGGCAAAATGAAAAAAGACAAAGCAGGAATAATATTTTTACAAGAAACCCACCTAACAGACGTGGAGCACACTAAACTCAATAGACAAGGATTTAATATGATCTCTTCATCTTCATATAAGTCAGGGAGGAGGAGGGGAGTAGCGACATTGATCTCAACCAAAATTACATTTGAAAAAAAGTCAGAACACAAAGATAAAGAAGGGAGATACAGTTTGGCAATTGGGCGGCTAGAGGGAGAAGATATCACCCTGCTGAATGTATATGCACCTCCAGGGGCTAACTGGAAATTTTTATAAAAATGTATTTGACCTAATGATAACTAAAGCCCAAGGTTTACTGATATGTGGTGGAGACTTCAATCTAAGACTGAATCCATACTGGGATGCATCAGGTAAGTCTCCACATCAAAATAACACTCAAAGTAGAAAAACTCGGATGCTACTAAAAGAAATGGGAATCTGTGATGTGTGGAGGGAGTTCAATCCCAGTGTAAAAGATTATACATTTTACTCAGCGCCACATTCATCATACTCAAGGATTGACTATTTTTTTATGTTTAATAGAGACATTGGAAGAGTAAAAACATGTAAAATAGGACTGATGGATCTCTCAGACCACAGTCCGATCTATATGGACTTAAGTACCCAAAAATTCACAAATAATACATTTTCTTGGAGGCTGAATTCAAATGTTCTGAAAGGACCACTGAAAGATGAATGAATGAATGAATGAATGAATGAATGAATGAATGAATTTATTTAGGATAATACAGTACAGGTTAAAGAAACTGTATAATATAACAACAAGGTCAAATTAGACAAAGACTCCTTCTACTAAACAATTCCACGTGAGTTATCCGAAATGGGTGATGGCTGAAGCCGCAGCTATTATTGCCCACCCATATTCCATCCAAGAATTCAAAGAAAAAGAGTAAACAAGACAAGAGTGATTACAATTTAGAACAAAGCCTAAGACAAAGTGTGACTGAGAGAAAAAAAAACAAAAAAAACTAAGCTAAGCTAAGTTAAGCAGTTACTATTCGAGACAAATCTAAGACAGTATGTCACAGAGAGAAAAACCACTGAAAGATGAATTGGAATCAGATATTCTCAGATATTTGGAAGAAAATGATAATGGAGAAGTATCCCCTTTAATACTGTGGGATGCATGCAAAGCTGTAATAAGGGTCAAGATTATCGCAAAAGTGGCAATCCAAAAGAAACAGACAAGAAAAACTAACCACATTAGAGTCAGAACTTAAGAACTTAGAAAAAGAGCACAAAGACAACACTCACTCTAATGACTCGCTCAAAATTAAGGAAATTAAAAAACAAATAAATGAGATCTACACAATAGAAATCCAGAAGAAACTTACATTTCTGAAACAAAAATACTATGAAGCAGGCAGCAAATCGGCAAAATTACTAGCCTATAAGCTGAGGAAACAACAAACGGAAAGAGCAATCTACAAAATCAGAGACCCAGTATCAAAGGAAATAAAATTCAGAATTCAGGATATTCTTAAAAGCTTCGAGAACTACTATGAGAACTTGTACTCCCTCAAAAAACATAAAAACTCATCCGAAGCATTCCTAAACACATTAAACCTCCCCCAACTTACTAAGTCTCAAAATAAAACACTACTGTCAGAAATACAACCTAAAGAATTAGAAAAAGCAATTATGAAACTTAAAGCTAACAAATCACCAGGAGCAGATGCCTATACAGCAGAGTGGTACAAAACCTTTAAACAGCAAATATCTCCTCTCCTCCTGAAAACATTTAACTATGTCCTCCACACAGGGGAAATCCCCCCCTCCTGGAGAGAAGGGGTCATTGCAGTCATACCTAAACCTGAAAAGGATAAACTAGAAAGCTCCAATTACAGACCAGTGTATTAAATCAGGACTATAAGCTTTTTACCACTATCCTTGCCAAAAGGTTAGAAAATATACTGACAGACTTAATTCATTTAGACCAAACAGGTTTTATAAGACAAAGACAGACACAAGACCACATTAGACGCACTTTACACATAATTCATCATATAAAAAAATATAACTTAAATGCAGTCATATTGGGATTAGATGCTGAAAAAGCATTCGATTCGGTTGACTGGTCTTTCCTATATAGAATCTTATCCAGTTTCAATTTTCATAACAACTTCATTAGAACTATCCAGGCATTATATAAAAAACCAACAGCTAAAATAAGGATTAACAGTAATTTATCATCATCTTTTGAGCTGGAAAGAGGATGTCGGGCAGGGCTGCCCCTTGTCTCCACTGCTCTTTGCAATCTTCATAGAACCTCTGAGCCAATGGATAAAACAGAATCAAAAAATTCAAGGTATTACACTTGGTCAGAAGGAACATAAAATAGCACTCTTTGCTGATGACATTTTAATATACCTGGGGCAGCCGGACACCTCTTTTCCAGAATTAACCTCAGTTTTTTCAGAGTACGGAGATTTATCGGGGTACGAACTAAACATGCATAAAACCCAAGTTTTAACATTCAACTATGACCCAAATCAATATTTACTAAGCAAACTCAAAACTAACTGGGAGATGGAATCTATGAAATATCTGGGGGTCAATATCCTGAAACAACTCAACAAAATTATAACACTAAACTATGATCCACTGGTGGCAAAAATAACATCTGATCTAGCAAGATGGAATATGATACCATTCTTGGGTACTGCACAAAGAATTGAAGCAGTCAAAATGAACATACTTCCACGTCTTCTATACCTTTTCCAAACAATACCGGTAGAACCTCCCAAAAAAAACATGGCAGGAACTGGACAGAAGGATCTCAAGATTCATATGGCAGGGCAAGAGACCTAGAATCAGATATAGAACCCTACAGCTAAACAAAGACAAAGGTGGGCTCGCGCTGCCAAATATCAGGGACTATTTTAAAGCCGCACAAATTAAAACTTTAGTAGAGATATGTAACCCAGTCTACACTGCACAATGGAAGGAGATGGAATGCCAAATAACAAGTGACATCCCCCCTACAGGCGATAATAGGGAACAATGCCTTACCTAAACTTTTGAATAACACTAACCCATGGATAGAGACCCCGCTAAAAATTTGGTTTAAGATAGTCAGAGAGAATCAAACTAAAGAGCCCTATCAATTTCTGCAATGGATTGCCTATGATCAAGACTTTACTCCTAATAAAACAGACACTAGATTTAAAAAGTGGAAAGAGAACAGACTGATAAAATATTACGATTTTTTTAAAGGGCAAATTTTAACAAGTTTTGAAGACTTGAAAAAACAAGGTCTAATAAACCAAGACCTTTACAGGTTCTTTCAGCTTAGACACCACATAAACAATATACTTAAAAAGGAGGATTTGGAAAGGGCCCAGTCAGGTGTTCTGAAGGTCTTCTTAATGGCATATAAAGGGATCCCAGGGATCAGATACATCTCTAAAATATACCAAGGTCTTCAAGACTTAAAAGGAGACAACACTTCATATATAAAAGAGAGATGGGAAAAAGAGGGGAATTTCACTTTACAACTGGAAATATGGGAAAAGCTAAATAAACAGCAATGGAAATGTACCGCTTCCCTGCAGTGGAGAGAATTTGGATGGAAAAATTTGGTAAGATTTTTCAGAACACCTGCACAAAACAAATTTACTCATAAGGGGTTGAATTGTTGGCGCTTGTGTGGTGAAGAAACTGCAAATCATTTTCATGTGTTTTGGTCATGCCCAGTTATCCATCAATATTGGACCAATGTACAGACAATATTGGGGGAAAATATTCAAAATAACAGTTCCATTTTCTTTTGTAACTTTGTATTTGAGTTTACTACCGGATTCAATGGAAAGACGAGGAGAAAAATACTTATTCACTGTTTTAATATTGGCAAGTAAAAAAGCACTAACTAAAAAATGGATGTTGAAGGACTGTCCTACACCTGAAGATTGGATTAACGTGATCCAAGACATTTACTCGATGGAAAAGTTGACATTCGCACTGAGACAGGACATGGATGGGTTCTTGAACTTTTGGCAACCCTGGATCGCATATGTGTCTTCCATTAGATCTAATCTTTGACAAATACCATTTCAATAATGGTTCCGCTCTTTATTCCAACGCTACTCAGATGCTCTTTTATTTTTATTTTTTTTTAAATTTTATTTATTTTTTGTTTGTTTGTTTTTTGCTCTTTTGTTTGCTTGTTTTCTTTTTTTTCTGTTCTCTTTAATTTCACTTTTTCTTCCACTTAAAAAAAAAAAAAAAGGGGTGTTGTAATAATTATTCTTCCAATGTTGTCAAATAACAAAAAATAAGGGAACATGTGATGAAAATGTAAACAACGCAATGCTGTAATGACATGTATACCCTTTACAAAAAATTAAATTAAAAAAAATATATAATTCTAAACAAATAGCGAGGAATAAATTTGGACACTCCATCTTTTTTAGGACACCCCCACATTCATTCCCACTTAAAATGGCTAAAATAAATGTTAAAAAATGCAAATAAAAACAAAAACAAGGTTAGACATAGATATATGAATATTTCTTAATAAACAACTGAATATTTAATGTGGTATCCTAATTTTTTCACATGACTGTATGCACGCTTTGACTAAATGACAAGGCATAAAAATGCACAAATAACAAAACAATCATTTTTATTGAAATATTTACAGACAACGGGGCAACACTGATGCAACAGTTGCAGCCAAACGGGTTATTCTGCTGTGTATAATAATGTTGGGTGTTTTGCACTTATAATATTGCTACAATAGAAAAGGATGCACTACAATGGGTCTCAAATATTTGTAAACGTCTTGTTATAGTACTGCATGAGTTTATTGATGATACACTATAAACTACACATATAAACAAACAGTTATGATGGTGACTGAACAACTCCCATTCCCCAAAGTGCAAGATACGACACTTATGAATATAAGTCAGAAAAGATCACACAAGTAAGTGATCTGACAAACAAATAAACAAGCGGTTCTTAAACAGTCACTAATATTGGATGTCCCATTCATTTTCAGTTATACTGTAATTAATATTCACACAAATAAATCTCAGTGGCGTTCAGTCCCTTTCATATTTGTCAAAGTCTAACGTGTGATTGCCTACATATAGGCCACACAGAGTTTCTTTGTAACATTTCTCGGTGGCGGCCTGCCGCACCAGAAATTCTACCGCTGCGTCAAGGAGGTATGAATTTATTAAGAAAAATATATGAAGCAATTACTTTCTGCAAGCGCGCACACGAACAACGCGCGTGGCTGTCATCCGCGCGGAGTTTAGAAGCGCCCCATCCACGCAAGTTTTCCAGTCAGTCAGCAAACAGCGTCTTGCTAAGCATGACTGTCTGACAGAAACATGAGTTTATTAAAGTACTTTAAATGCAGAAAAAAAATCAGAGGTATGCAAGCACTGGAGAAGTTTATCATGGTTTTAACCCGCTGGTAACGGGAGCAATAATGGAAGAGTCGCTTAGCAAAGAGATGTGGTTAGAATTCATACGCAACCGGCTTTATACAAAGGGAAAGGCAAGGGGCACTGACGAATAAGCGACTTTCGCATCTCGGCTCGCGCAAAGCATCATGGAAACGTGACTACCAAACATGCTCTATCGATATATTTAATTTATGGAAAGTTCCTGATCTACGAGCATATTGTATGCGTAGGGGTCTTCCCGGTTGTACCTGCAAACGCAAGGATAAACTAGTTGTGCGTATTTGCAGCCACGTTGCAGAAATTGGCCAAAATGGCCCCCCGTATATAGGCTGACATAGCAGATTTTTTGTTGTCAAAGGACCAAGCACCCTTACTTGTGAGACTCCGAAACGACTACAAAGAAGGTAAGCAAGTGGTTTGACAGCTCAACTTTGGTTTTGTCATTTTGAGTAAATTTCACTACAAGGCATAGCCTGCTTACTTAGATCTATAGGTCAATACTACTATAGTTTAAGTACCACACGTTTTCAATGATTGGCAATTTTATTTTGTACCAGCCTACTTATCAGTGGCCTTAATTACATGTGTGTGTATGTAACCCTCACTAACACCTACGGTACTCACTTTAGGTGTAGTACCAAAAAAAAAAATATAAATAATTGGGCCAGATCAGAAGATTACAGGTTTGTAGGAGCCTGGGAGGTGCAACAACAGATGACACAACACACAGTGTACAGAACTTGCAACTATGTGTATTTTTACAAATATGTACATATTCTATGACACGGTGGTGGCATCAGCCATCACTTTTGGAGTGGTCTGCTGGGGCAGTGGCATTACCGCAGCCGATAGGAAGAGACTGAACAAACTGATCAAGAAAGCTAGCTCTGTCCTGGGGCAGCGCCTTGACCCTGTGGAGGAGATAGGAGAGAGAAGGACGGTGGCTAAACTGTCATCTCTGCTGGAGTCTGAGTTCCACCCTATGCAGGACATACTGAATGCACTGAGGAGCTCAATTAGCAGCAGACTACATCATCCTAGGTGCACAACCGAGAGGTTTTGCAGGTCCTTCCTACCTACGGCTGTCAGACTGTACAACCCAAGCAGGGCTGCTCGCAGAGATAGCAAAAAGACGTGACAACCTAATAGTTTTGAATGCAAAAGACGCAATAGACTTATACAATGGTCCCCTCCGGCATACAACTAGGAAAATACCGGTCGCTATGGAGGGTGAGAATATGTATGGGTACATAATCATACCATGTAGGATAACTAAGTAGACGGTTGTGCTGTTTCATCCCATCTAGCAACAATGCTCCGCACTGTGTGTGCTTATATATTTACATATTTATTCCATCTAGCTACAAGGCTAGATGGAACACACTGGGTGTGTTTATATATCTACATATTTATTCCATCTAGCTACAATGCTCTGCACTGTGCGTTTATATATTTACATATTTATTCCATCCAGCTACAATGCTCCGCACTGTGCGTTTATATATCTACGTATTTATTCCATCCAGCTACAATGCTCCGCACTGTCTGTCTATATATATATATATATATATATATACTGTATATATATATATATATATATATACACAGTACACACAGTGATCCCTCACTTATCGCGGTTAATGGGTTCCAGAACCGACCGCGAAAAGTGAAAAACCGCGAAGTAGCGTCACCCCCAATGACGTCATCCATAAATAATACGTACGTTCATTCTCTCACTCTCTCTCTCATATGATACGTGTGTGTGTGTGTGTACATGTACATACATACGTAGATGTAAATAAAGTGTACATAAATATGTTTTTAGAACTCTTATTCTTATAACAAGATACGTAACTCAAGATGAAGATGATTTACTTCACAGGTTAATGAGAGCTTTACTGCTCCTCAGGTGACGCCTCATCGTCAGGTGCTAGAAGCGCAGGATCATCGAGGGCAGCTTCCGATAGAGCTGGAGAAGCTGCAGGAGGCGGCGTAGTGGCTCGACGAGAAGACTATTTCGCACAAAATGGCACAAGAGAACAGCAAAAAGTTCCACGCTGTGAGACTACGTAACACGAGCGATAAAGAGCAATGAATGCGGTCTTCCTTCCCTTCATGGGCGCTCGGCAGGGACAGGAGGTGGGTGAAACGTCTCGGCCAATCAGCTTGCGGGGTGAAACGTCTCGGCCAATCAGCTTGCGAGATTTCCGAGCCGAGCCAACACGAGAACAGCGAACAGAGAGGTGGATTTTTTGAGTTGTGCGGCTCTCCGTGTTGATACCTGATGGTCTAATGTAGTCTCCCTGCCTTCTGCTAGCGCCCGCCCATTATTTCTCAATTTTGAATTTTTGATGAATATTTTTGAAAAATCCGCGATGCACTGAGGGCGCGAAAGGTGAAGCACGAAATAGCGAGGGATCACTGTATATATATATATATATATATATATATACACAGTATATATGTACATATGTATACTTGCTGCTCTTGTTTTGTTTTTTTCCTCTTGCCTTCTGATTATTGCTCTGAGTGTCGTTATCCCTGTGCTGTTGCAATCCTGGAATTTCCCCATTGTAGGACTAATAAAGGCTTATCTTATCTTATATAAACAAATACATAGCACTGTACAATAGAAAAAATAAAAACAAAATACTCCAAATATATATTTACAAAATTTGTGGAGTCACCTTTATCAGTTCATAGGATTCGGCTTCAGCTCGCCATCCAGATCTGGAAAATCCACTTCTGGTCCAACCAGTCCAAACACAAAAAAAAAAAAAACCCTGACCTATAGGATAGGTCAGAACACAGCAAATGAGCTAGGCTCTACAGCTTATCACAAAATATTTTCAATTGTTCAACAAAAATATATTTTTTAAACACCTTTAAATCACAGGTATAACCTTCACCATTAAATACATTTAATGGCAAGGGAATTGGGACCTTTGCTAACCGCCACAGCTCAGAAAAATGTCTTTTTCTGATAAAAAAAACTAGCCGAAAATTAGCATCGGCGGTTAGCATGCTAAGCTAGCGATTAGCATTCCCATACACAACAATGGCACTTACCACGCTAGGTGACACGTGTGTCAATGGGGTTCCCGCGCTCAACGGTGTCGACAGCCTTTGTATCCCAATCTTAAAATTTAATAAATGGCGCGTTAGAATTTGCTAATACAGCAATGTCTCATTTCTCATTTTGGTTTAGGCTTACCAATTTCAAGGGTTTTATCCGGGCAAAGGCTGCTACCAGCACGCTAGCTCTCCGTCTCAGCAAGGAGTCGCGCTTCCTCGTCGGTGTCTCTGCCATAACTAAGAGCGTTCTGCGGATTACGCCAAAACCGAGCGAGAAAGTGCGTGACCCCTCTGGCTGGCGGAACCAGCCAATGGGGTCCATCTTTCTTTCCCAACCCCATTGGCTGTTGCTGCCAAGCCAACAACGCAGCCATTGGTTACCCAAAACGCCAAATAAAACTATCGGGAACGTTATCAAAACTTTCCAAAGAATGTTCCTAACTATAAACATATTTTATGAACTTATATTGTATTCATATACTCATTTCCAAAATATCCACTTCCACTGTGAAATGAGTGTGTTTTTTTTTTAAACTTTATCGATATTAACAATTTTATTCGTGTTTTTAACACTGGGTTACACTATCCCCCCTTAGAATCATGCAAGTCCCTTTGCATGGGATTAGCTAAATGGTACTGACGGGAGAACTAGTGTTCATGGGAATATTCTTAAGATCTGACTCTATTAAGGCTCTGGTAAAAGCCAGGTTTAGTCCTTGAAACAGGGACTGGGCAACAGTTAGGAGAGGGTTTCCCAACTGACTATACTGTAGTCTTTCTGGCTGGGAGGTTGTCCTCTTGGAACGTCTCAGTCTGTGGGACTTCTTTTTCAGGTTCTTTTTCTTCCACAGGTTCATCACAGGTACTTGTATCAGGTGAGTTGGTTTCACTTTCAATTCCATTCTCATTGTTTGATGGTTCCACATTTGTTTCAGTTTCCTCCAGGTTTCCATCATTCGGTAAGTTGTCGCATCTAGGTGAAGTGACATTTTCTATTTGGTTGTCATTCTTAGGTGAGTGAGTTTCAGCAGGAATGTCTCCTTTAAAGGATGTCTTTGGATGGGGAATTTCATAAACTCGAGTGAGCTTTATGGGCGTTTGGATTGGTTCTTCTCTGTACCAATACACATCTTCAGTTTCCGGTTCTGAATTCTCACATTCCTCACTTTGTTCAGGTGACTGTCTTGTCTTAGGTTTGCGGACACATTTTGGTTGGACAGGTTCTTCTTCAACGGGGGCAAGAAAACCACAGGGAAGCAAGAGGTCGCGGTGAACGGTGCGAACAGGACCATCTTTTGTCTCAGGTTTTATGGTGTAAACAGGCAAGTCACCTGCTTGGCTCACCACAATGTGGATTTCAGCTTCCCACCTGTCTGCTAGTTTGTGCTTTCCTCTGAGGCGGACTGCACGTACCAAAACTCTGTCGCCTGGTTCTAGTTTTGAGGGTTTCACTCGCATATCAAATCTTGTTTTGTTTCTTTCAGCCATCTTGTTAGCATTTTCTGTTGCTAGTTTGTAGCCTTCTTGTAGAGTTGTCTTCCGTTTTTCAATGTACTGGGAATGTGACTTGAAACTTTTGTTGTGAAACGGGAGCCAAAATGCAAGGTCGATGGGCAATCTCGGCTGACGACCGAACATTAACTCATATGGGGCAAAACCAGTAGTGTCATTCTTCGTGCAATTCTACGCATGTACAAGTGGTTTTACATAGTTGTGCCAATGAGTTTTGTTCTTTTCCTCCAGAGTACCCAGCATGCTCAATAACGTTCTATTGAAACGTTCTACCGGGTTACCTCTGGGATGATAGGGTGTCGTCCGGATTTTGCGAATGCCCATGATTTTGCAAAGTTCTTTTATAATATGGGACTCAAAATCGGGACCCTGATCACTATGTAACCGTTCAGGTATCCCGTAGTGGACTATAAAGTTGTCCTAAAGTGCCTTTGCAACGGTCTGAGCTTTCTGATTGCTGGTAAGGATGGCTATAGCGTATTTCGTGAAATGATCAGTTAACACGAGCACATCCTTCGTGTTACTTTGAACGGGCTCAGTCGACAGGAAATCCATACAGACGAGTTCAAGCGGTTGGGTGGACTTGATGGTGACAAGCAGAGCAGCTCGCTCTGGAGCTGTTTTACATCTTACGCAGCGATTACATGTCTTGATCTTCTTTTCAATATCTGCCGCCATGCGAGGCCAATAGAACCTTGTTCTGGCGAGATCCAAAGTACGCTCTGTGCCTAAATGGCCCATGTCACAGTGGAGGCTTTGAAAGACTGAATTGCGGAGCTGTTCAGGTAAGACGAGCTGGTAAGTAACATTTCCTCCGTCTTGGCGAGTGCGGTAAAGGATGTTATTGCACATTTCAAGTCGACTGAGCTCTCGGAGTAACAGGTTGATGTCAGGAAGTTCAGTTCGTACAGTTGGTGGAACTTTTAGCCCAGTTTCAATTTGTGCAATCACTTCTCTTAAACAGGGGTCAGTTCTTTGTTCGTTTTTGATCTGTTCAGGAGTCATGTGGAGTACAACTGGAAGACCACCACAGCCATCTTCATCGGCATAGCCATCTGGAATGGCGGCTACAGAGAGGGCTAATGAGTGAACCAAAGGGAAGGTGTTATCTGGAGAGCTACAGACAAGGTGTTTTTCACATATAGCAGACACTACCTTGGAACTTAAACTGCTTTCAGGAAGAGACAAGTGAGTTTGAGTGAACTGATGTATGCGGTCAAGCTCCTTTTGGGACACTGCGTCATTAAGTAACTCGCCATGTGGCCGTCTAGAGAGGCCATGTGCATCTGAGTTAAGCTTGCCTGCTCTGTATTGGAGCTTAAAGTTAAACGTCGACAGAGCAGCTAGCCACCTATAACTCATGGCATCCATCTTAGCAGCAGTTAAGATACAGGAGGTTACTGTCTGTCACAACAGTAAAATGATTGCCATATAGTCTGCGAACTTCTCCGTTACTGCCCACTTTAGAGCCAAAAATTCCAATTTATGGGCGGGGTAACGGGACTCACTTCTAGACAACCCCCGGCTTGCATAAGCTATGACCCTAGTCTGGCCCTCCTGCTCTTGATAGAGGGCGGCGCCAAGCCCTGTAGTGCTGGCGTCAGTATGGAGTGTATATGGCAACTGAGGGTCAGCGAAACCCAGGACAGGCGCAGTACTGAGCTTTTCAATGATGGTTTTGAATGAAAGATCACAGGAAGAAGTCCACCGCATGCCAAACGGTGTCTTTGGGTCGTGGTACTGGGCAGGCTTAGCTTTGGGCTTTTTTGCAAAGGAGGGTAGCCTGCTGTTAAGGCAGTGAGGGGCTTAACGATGCTGGAATAGTTCTTAATGAACCGCCTATAGTACCCTGAAAAGCCTAAGAATGAGCGGTGCTGTTTGAGATCACGGGGCACAGGCTAGGTACTTGGGGCTTTCACTTTTTCGGGGTCGGTCGCAACTCCTTTACTGGACACAATGGGACCAAGGTATCTGACAGAAGTTTGAAAAAAATCTGCATTTCTCAGGGGAGAGTCTAAGCCCGTACTCTTTTAGGCGATTAAGAACTTTCATTAAGCAAGCCTCATGTTCTTTTCGGCGGGCGTCTTGGAGAATACAATGATGTCATTGAGGAACACAATCACCTCATGCAGATTCATGTCGCCCATGCATTTCTCCATGAGGCGCTGGAACGTGCTGGGGGCGTTTGTAATGCCTTGGGGCATTCTACTGAATTCCCAAAAGCCCATGGGACATACGAACGCCGTCTTTGGTTTGTCCAGCTCCTCTACCTCAATTTGGTAGTACCCCGACTTTAAATCGAGGACGGAGAACCACTGCAAACCAGTCAAGGTGGAAAACGTTTCCTCCAAGTTGGGGAGGGCGTAAGCATCTTTTACAGTCTGCATGTTAAGCTTCCTGTAATCAATACAAAGGTGGACATCGCCATTTTTCTTTCGCACCACTACAATAGGCGAAGAAATGGGGAACTGGGACTCTCTTATCACGCCTGCTGTTGGAGTTCTTTGAGATGCTTACGGACCGCTTCCAGGTCATTTGGATGTATGGGACGTGCTCTGTGTTTGAATGGTGTTTCATCTGATAATTTGATTGTGTGTATCACTTGATCCGTTTTGCCAAAGTCAAGATCGTTTTGTGAAAATACTTCGGGCATTTGACTGAGTTTTTCTGTTAGGCGCTCTTTCCATTCAGTGCTAATGGGGGAAGAGTCAAAGTTGAACTTCAGAGTGGACTTTGGTTCAGTTTTGGACTTTGTAACTTTCACGGAGTGTTCTTGCAATAGGACTCGTTGATATGCACAAATTTCTCCAATGACACACTTCTGAGGGATTGTCACGTCATGTTCTGATTCATTGGTGAGTATAACTGGAACAAGGTAAGGTGCTCTTTCAGGTAAGTTTATGAGACATGGTTTTACTAGGATACCACCAGGTAAGGCTGACATTAACGGGTGTTCTAACAAGACAGATTTTTCACTGTTGCCGGCTGACACAGCTACAACACCAACTAGAACAACTGTTTGGCCTGCTGGAACTAACTGTGGCTCTTTGTTGCGCATGGTCACTAAACCAAGGCTAGCGTCTTCGGACTGTCTGTGCCGTAGCTCAAGGACTTTTAACACTGCCTTATAACCAAGTGAACCGGAGTGGTGGCTCAGTTGGTAGAGCATCCGCCCCACACCCGGGAGGCAGGGGTTCAAATCCCGGCCGGGTCATACCAAAGACCATATAAAAATGGTGCTTTCTGCCTTCTAGCGTGGTGCTCCGCATAATGGAATGGGGAAAGTAAAGTTACACACAGAGCTACCAGAGGACTGACCCCCCGCTGTAGCTTTCACTACTTACAGTAGCTGTGTGGCCTAGGGTCAGAGAAACGGAGATAGGCGCCGCCCATATACACCTTCAGGTGTGAAGGGATTAACTAACTAACTAACTATAACCAAGTGATATGGTTGGCTGCAGTTCAGAACATGCATCAGAGTACAGCTCGTAAAGTACATCTAATGTGTTTGTCCCTATTAATACTAAGGACTGATCAGCTGCACGTACATCAGGGACCACTAGGCAAGTGTTGGCACTTCCGGCTTCAATACCGAAAAAGTCTTTTGGGAAAGTGACATGCATTTAAATGCAGCCTTAGTAAGGTACACTCTGACCGTTAGCTCCCTCCACTTCTAACAGCTCAAAAAGTGGCTTAATCTCGTGTTTGGATAAGTACTGTCTGTAATAGGACTCAGGGACAGTAGTCACCTAGGAGCCTGTATCTAACAAACAGCTCACAGTACAGCCATTCACTTTCACTTGTGCTGTACTTTTTGTACCAATTAGACCATTAGGAAAGTAAAGGGGTCTGTTTGTAATGTGACTTCAGTTTAGCACGTGGTCTTGAATGGAGCTTTCGGTTTGGGACGGGTCATCTCTGAACTAGCCTCTGTTTGTCCCGCAACAGGGGTAGACTTCAGCTTTAAAGAAGATGGGGGTTCTGACTGTCCCAAATCTGTCTTGTTTACTCTTAGTTCTTTGCATTTGCAGCCAAAGCGCAGGGTTTGGCTCTGACTCACAAGCGGCTACAATATGCCCATCTTCGCCACAGCGGAAAGCAATACCATGTTTGGGCCTAGTATGGGATGGCTGGACAAAGGTAAGGTTTTCAGGTTTGGCATGGTCAGGTTTTTTATTTCCAGATTTCTTAGTTGGGTCTTTCTTCGGTGGTGCTTGTTTCTTTTGTTTCACGACAGCAGCTAATTGGCTTTTTAGATCAGCGACTTGCTCTTTCAGTTCTTTCAGACTTTCCAACTCCATTTCACTATTTGTACTCGTTTCAGTGACGGTTTGTCCGTAGGAGGCTGCTTTTGGTTTTGTGGCGCCCAAGTGTTTTTTTATGCGGGTGTTTTTAACTTCTTGTCTGTTTTCAACAGTGCGAAGGTGAAGCAATAACTCTGCATACGCAGGTGATGTTTATCTTTAGCTCCAGCTGTAGCTCTTTTAGCAGATTATCATCCCAACAGCCTCTGTTAAACTGCTTGAGAAGCTGTTTGTTCCACTTCCTTGGCTCTAGTCCGCCTCTACGCACTGTGAGATTGAGCGCCACCTGCAAACGATGCAGATATGCAGAGGGATTTTTTCTCCATAATTTTGGAAAGTGTTCATGAATCGCACAAGCAGTTCCTCACATCTTCAACAGTCCCAAAAGCTGAGTCCAAAAGCTTGAGATAGTCGCAGAGGGCGGCTTCAGGCCCAAGAGAGCGAATAACATCAGACGCAGGAGCAAGAAGACTTTCAAAGATCTTGCGAGATTTTTCCAAGTCAGACAAAGTAGCATTTCCATCATCAGGTCAACATGTGAACACCATGTTTCATAATCGCTTCAGTATACGGTCTCGGCGTTTTGCCAGAGAAAGCACTGATTCTCCAAGAGGAATGGACGTTTGACGGGCCTTCTCTGCATGTAATGACAGGCTCGACTACAATTTTTCTGAACCTCGGGTGGGTTAAAATCAGCTGGGGCTCAACATTTGAGGTGTGAAGTTTGGTCTAAGAGGGCTTTGGAAGAGTAACTTGAGTGGTTTTAGGGGGTGTGAGGGCACTTCAACTTGGAGTGGAGGAGAGACTCCACTTTGTGTGGGTTCTACAGTAAGGGAAGCAGGATCAATGTCAGCAGAGACCGTTTCAGCTGTCTCAGCAGCTTCAATAGACTTCCCTATTTTGGACATAACCTCCTGCAACACCTCTTCAGAACCTTTTCCACTTAGCTTAGCTAAACCCCTCAGGTTGCTAAGATAAGCCTCAGTAACACTGGGCCCCCTACAGTTTTAGTGTAGACATCAGTTAGAGCTTGAATGCAGTATTTAAACCTCAGGATTGTCAGTGGATGGGAAAAGGAGCGTGGCAACGAAGGTGCTAATGTTTCAACAGCTAATCCAGACTCGAACTCTACATGTGACTTTTGTCAAAGGTCAGATGAGTTATCAATAATGCTAAGCACCCCTACGGATAGTGCCATGTTGCTCTAGAAACTCAAAAACGTCTTTGTCTTTTTCTTTGTCAACAACACCACTGACAATGACTGCATTAGGTATTTTGACACCATACTTTTCCACAAAATCCATTTTGGCCGTATATCAACTGTTTAGTCAGGGGTCAAAACAGAATCCTCATCTGTTGTGCCACACTCCAGGCTCCTGACTGCGCTTGCCAAATTTTTATTTGTAACCCTCACTAACACCTACTCACTTTAGGTGTAGTACCAAAAAAAAAAATAATTGGGCCAGATCAGAAGATTACAGGTTTGTAGGAGCCTGGGAGGTGCAACAACAGATGACACAACACACGGTGAATAGAACTTGCAACTATGTGTATTTTTACAAATATGTACATATAAACAAATACATAGCACTGTACAATAGAAAAAATAAAAACAAAATACTCCAAATATATATTTTCAAAATTTACAGTCCTCTTGTGTCCTTTCCAGGTGACTAGTGTAGTCACCTTTATCAGTTCATAGGATTCGGCTTCAGCTCGCCATCCAGATCTGGAAAATCCACTTCTGGTCCAACCAGTCCAAACACAAAAAAACCCCCTGACCTATAGGTTAGGTCAGAACACAGCAAATGAGCTAGGCTCTACAGCTTATCACAAAATATTTTCAATTGTTCAACAAAAATATAATTTTTAAACACCTTTAAATCACAGGTATAACCTTCACCATTAAATATATTTAATGGCAAGGGAATTGGGACCTTTGCTAACTGCCACAGCTCAGAAAAATGCCTTTTTCTGATAAAAAAAAACTAGCCGAAAATTAGCATTGGCGGTTAGCATGCTAAGCTAGCGATTAGCATTCCCATACACAACAATGGCACATACCACGCTAGGTGGCACGTGCGTCAATGGGGTTCCCGCGCTCAATGGCGTCGACAGCCTTTGTATCCCAATCTTAAAATTTAATAAATGGCACGTTAGAATTTGCTAATACAGCAATGTCTCATTATCACATTTTGGTTTAGGGCTACCAATTTCAAGGGTTTTATCCGGGCAAAGGGCTGCTACCAGCACGCTAGCTCTCCGTCTCAGCAAGGAGTCGCGCTTCCTCGTCGGTGTCTCTGCCGTAACTAAGAGCGTTCTGCGGATTACGCCAAAACCGAGCGAGAAGACTTCCGGTTATGGCGGCCGCCTAGAAGGACACGTATCACTCTGCTCTGCCCCTGGAAATAAAAATTCGGCAAATAACTCTCATTTGGAACAGAACTTTTCCCAGCGTTTGGGTGAGGATAGCCGGTGAAGACTAAGGCTGGGAAATCAGGAGGGGGGAAAAATTGAATCGCCGAAGCAGTCCAAATTAACGGACTTTAAAGTTTGTGGTGGCAGTAGAAAAAGCTGCGGATATGGCGGATGAAACTAGCGGTGGTGCGGTAACTGCTGCTGCTGACGATGGCGGCACAGGTGCAGTGCTGGCCTGCCATTAGCTCAATGAGAGCAGACTTTTCCGCTAAACTTGATGGGATTATGGCAGCGTTGGATGCAATGAGAAAGGAGTTGGGGGTGACTGCGTGGAGCGAGTGACGCGGGCGGAGCTTCGTGTTTCAAGTGCGGGAGGAGAAATCAGCGGACTTCAAATAAAGGTTGCGCACTTTGGAAAAAAAGAATAAAGATCTGGAAAATAGCGTTCTGGACTTGGAATCTCGGTCCAGAAGGAACAACCTGAGGCTGGTGGGTTTACCGGGAGGGAGCCGAAGGTCGTGATTCATGCTCCTTTTTGGAGGGGTGGATCCCGGAAGGCGCTGAACAACGCGGAGCTAAATTCATCAGTCGTCTTGGAAAGCGCCCACCGAATTGGCCCACCGAGAGGTAACAAGGCAGCACCCGAGGACGCTAATTATGAAGTTTCTCAGCTACAGAGACAGGATGACGATCTCCAACGCGGTGCGGGCCAAAGGAGAAATTAAATACAAGATCAGCAGGGTGCGGTTCCTACCCAGATCTGGCCTCAGGAATCAACAATTAAGGAAGCAGTTTGACCCCATCCGCAAAGAACTGCGCAACCTTGAGATTCGTCATGGAGTGATTCACCCTGCAAGACTTCTGGTCACATATGAGGGCAGAACACGCATCTTCAAGACCCCCGAGGAGGCGCAGGAGCTCATCAAGAAGATCCAGGAAGAGACTGGTGGGAGCTAAGCATGAACAGAATATAGGGTAGGAATATTTGAGCATTTAACTGATTAGAAGCATATAACAAGATTACAAAATATAGAATGTATTACATATTAAAAAAAAAAAAAAAGTACAAAATTGCTAAAAAAATTTGGAGTTAAATTGGAAAATTACAGAAGAGAGTTAATGTTACGTTATTAAAAGCAGTAGAGTTAGGGTGATTGGGAGGATGAAGAAGGAGTGGCTTTTGGCTGATCCTCGTGGGTGTGGAACGGTCGATGGCTATATCGGGAGACGGAATTTTTCTTTTGCTTTTGGGGGGATTGCCACAAATGTGGGAAGGGGGGAATTTGTTTGTGTGTAGTTTGTAGGGTGAATGTTCAACCACTCATTTTTTTGCTTTTCTGTTTGAGCATGTTTACACTGCAAGGTAATCCCAAACTCCCTATTGATTATAAATCAAAGCGTTAATCTTAATTTAACTTCATGAATTGCAGAGGTCTACAAAATTTAAAAAAACTTAAACAAGTTATGAATAAAATAAAAGACATGGGTTCAAAAATTGTGTTTTTACAAGAAACTCATCTAATAGAGCAAGATGTAAAAAGAATTAGGAGTAGATGGCAAGGAAATGTTTTCACCTCATCATTTTCATCCCGAGCCAGGGGAGTTATGACTCTCATACATAAATCAGTCCCATTTCAAGTGAAAAATGTAATTGGAGACAAATTTGGAAGATATGTAATCATTCAAGGATCTTTGCTATTAGAAAACAAATTTGGTGAACTTATATGGTCCCAATATAGATGATCAAAAGTTCTTTGCCAATTTATTTCTTATCTTATCATCACTTACAGGGCAACATATAATAGCTGGGGATTTTAATTGTACATTGAATCCCAGTATAGATAGATCAACAGGACTGGACTGTACGCACAATGGATGTAGGATGACCATTAATCATTTTATGAAAGAATTGAAATTGATAGATATATGGAGAGAAATGAAACCACAAGTTAAAGCATACTCTTGTTATTCCAATACATACAAGACATTCTCACGTATAGATTATTTTTTGATCTCCACAGAATTAAGGTCCAAGATTCAAAACTGTTTTTATGATAACATCGTGATCTCTGATCATGCACCCTGCTGTCTAATGTATGTAGATAAGAAATTGACAAAGGAACCAGGTAGATGGCAATTTCAGCATAAATGGCTGTCAGGATGAGGAATTTGTTAAGTATATAGAAAAACAGATGAGTTCTTTGATATCAATACTACACAAACATCAGCATGTGTAAAGTGGGAGGCTTTCAAAGCTTTTATTAGGGGACATATTATTAGTTATACAGGTTCAAAATCTAAGAAGACTCGAGAGGAGAGAGTCCAATTGGAACATAAATAAATAATTCTTCAAGAAAGAGTATATGCAGGAAGAGATCCAAGGTTGGAGAACGAATTACTTGATTTTGAGAGCTGAATATGACAAAAATCAGCGAATAGAGCTGCCTCGAGTCTTCTAAGATTGAAACAATCTTTTTATTGAAACAGTGTGAAAAATCAGGGAAAGTTATTGGCATGGCAGATTAAACAATAGAATCTAAAACACCAATTACCAGTATTATAAATAACGACAGGTAGTTATAGATCCTTCAGAAATTAATAGAGGCCTTTAGAGATTACTATGAAAATATATTATATGATACCAAAAATGAATCTGACTTAACAAAACTACATGGGTTTTTGAATGAACTATTTATACCGTGTATTCCAATGAAAATAGGAGATACTGGAGTCTAAAATTAGTCAAGAAGAAGTTTGACTAGCCATTGATAATATGAAAATCAGGAAAAAGTGCAGGACCAGATTGGTTCTTCCAGTTGACCTTTATAAAAAATTTAAGAATAAATTAACAAAACCTTTTTTGGAAATTGGTTTTAGAAGCATTTCAAAATAGTAATTTACCATCATATATGAATAATGCTTTAATTATACTGTTGCCAAAACCAGGTAAGCCCTCTAATAAATGTGAAAATATGAGACCAATAAGCCTATTAAATGCCGACCTTAAGATAATTTGTAAAATTTTAGCAAGACGAATACAAGATATTTTACCAAATATTATTAATCGAGATCAGGATGGCTTTATAAAGGGAAGACAAGGCTTCCATAATGTAAGAAGACTATTTTAATATTATTTATTCTAATAAAGAAGCACCGGATACAGCTCTCTTAATCACTGGATGCCGAAAAGCCTTTGGATAGAGTTGAATGGCCCTTTCTTTTGAAGTCTTACAAAGGTTTGGACTTGGAAATATTTTCATAAAATGGGTTCAGATAATAAATAATAATGCTACTGCAGAAATTCTAACAAATAATATATTCAAATCAATAAAAAATCAATAGAGGATGTCGACAAGGCTGTCCACTTTCACCTTTACTGTTTACTATGGCAATTGAACCTTTAGCGATGGCGATACGTCTACAGTCACAAATATATGGAATTAAAGTTGGACCAACAGAACATAAAATCTCCCTGTATGCCGATGACATAATTTTGTTTATGTCGAATCTTAAAAAATCAATTCCGACCTTGTTGAATTTAATAAAGAATTTCGGGGAAATATCAGGATATAAAATAAATAAAACTAAATCTTCAATATTAATGCTAAATGAGACCCAGAGAAATTACCCAGCCCCTGAGGTAAATCAATTCAATGTTGTAAATCAGTTCAAATATTTAGGAATCCAAATTGTGCCTAAGCTAGAATCAGTCACCAGTGTCAATTATGAAGCCTTAATGACAGATATTGATGAGTTACTTCAGAGATGGATGTCACTACCAATGTCGATGATCGGGAGAATTAATATACTTAAAAGTAATATCTTACCTAAAATACTTTATTTATTTCAATACATTCCTTACCACCACCTTTAGATTTATTCTCAAGAATTAAAAAAAAGTTAGTGGGAATTTATATGGAACAACAGGAGGGCTAGATTACGTCTGTCTTTATTATATTTACCATTTGATCAGTGGAGGTCTGAAATGTCCCAAATTTTATGTTGTATTATTGGTACGGCACAACTGAGGTCTATGACATATTATTTTTCATCAAATGATCTCCCTCACTGGACTGAAATGGAATTCATACAATTTACCTTTAACCTCTTCCCATATTCATATACTCAGATTCGGCAAAAAAAATTACAAAAACAAGTTAAAAATCCATTTTGTAAAGCATATGATCAAAATATGGTGTAAGCTAAAAACTATTTAAAAGAACCACAGTTATTGTCACAATTTAGTCCAATATGGGTAATCAATTTTTTAAACCAGGGAGAGCGGACGCTGTATTTAAAGTATGGAATTTAAAAGGGATACAAAAGATTCAGGATTTATATTTCATGTGCAGAAAACATAATGTCTTTTGAAGAGTTGATGATCAAATTTAATCTCAATAGAACACATTTTTTTAAATATCTTCAACTTAGAAACTTTATCGTTATTCGATCAAATCAAAATAAAGCTCTCACTCGACCTATCTATTCATCCTTGGAAAAAATGTTGATGAAAGATAGTAAAAGAAAGGGTATTATTTCAGAGTTTTATAACTCATTGACACTATTTTATCAAGTGAAAAATTCACTGAAAAGATTAAACTACTGGAAAGAAGATCTGCAAACTGAAATTTCAGAGGAACAATGGGAATGGGCTTTGTACAGAAGCTCAAACCAAATCAATAAATGTACGCCTTAAATTGATACATTTCAAATGGTTAATGCGGAAGTATGTTACACCGGAGGAGTTAAATAGATATAACAAAAATATACCCAGATACGTGCACAACAATGTATGGAAAGTAAAGGAACTCTATTTCATTGTGTATGGGAATGTAGATTAATAAGAATGTTTTGGGAAGAGGTGAGGGTAACAATTGAAAAAATAATCTCAAAACAAATCATATTGAATCCTAAACTGTTTTTGTTGGGTCTGTACCCAGAAAAGCATAATTTTAATAAAAGTGAAAGAACATTCATAGACCTCAGTTTGCTTAATGCCAAAAAATGTATTGCCACTATTATGGAAAAAGACTCATAGACCAGATGTGACTCAGTGGTTAAGACAGATGTTAACAAACCTTCCATTAGAAAGAATAACATATATACTGAAATCAAAGGAAATTGTGTTTGAGAACATATGGAGACCTTTTATTGATTATGTAAAAAATTTAAACATAACTCTTGAAGAAGAAGGTGAATGATATGTGTGGACCTTGTAAATTCCAAACTGGTGAACATAATACGTATGTATACTTATGTGTTGGATTGTCTAGACTAAACAGAGGAGCATTGTTGAAGATTTGATTTTGTTGGTGGTTGTTGGTGTTTTTTAGTGCATTTTTTTTTTTGTAGTACTTTAGTGTTAGTGTTTGATTGTTTGTATCATGTTTGTTTAAAAAAAAAAAAAAAAGGTTCAATAAAGATATTGTGGAAAAAAAAAAACCGAGCGAGAAAGTGCGTGACCCCATTGGCTGGCGGAACTCCATTGGCTGTTGCTGCCAAGCCAACAATGCAGCCATTGGTCACCCAAAACACCAAATAAAACTATCAGGAACGTTATCAAAACTTTCCAAAGAATGTTCCCAACTATTTATAAACATATTTTATGAACTTATATTGTATTCATATACTCATTTCCAAAATATCCACTTCCATTGTGAAATGAATGTTTGTATTTTTTTTTTTTAAACTTTATCGATATTTACAATTTTATTCGTGTTTTTAACACTGGGTTACATGTAGGTCAAGTTTCATTACCAATATACAAAGAACTATATCCTAGTTCCAGGCCTGCCTGTCCGTACCTACTACTTCACGGTTTAGACACTTGAACAATACACAACACTATTTAATTATGTTATAACATAGACTTACTGCTTTAATCCAACGATTATGTCTGTCTGGAACCTTCAGCTCTGTGGGGAATGTATATAATGTGAATGGCGGCGGACATGTGCACACGCTGGTCCCAAAATTACACGCATGTATGCTGCAAGTTTACTTTTTCCACCGCTCTAGATGATACATGCCGTTCCCACACTTCACTACGGCACAATGTGCACCTGGCATAACGACAACTGAGAGCTTGAAGCACTATAAACGGCAATTGTTCAGGTGTGAAAGCACTGTCTCTATACAAAATCAAGGCGGCTGCTCGCTCAAGATTAAAGAAATTAAAAATCAAATAAATGAGATCTACACAATAGAAATCCAGAAGAAACTTACATTTCTGAAACAAAAACACTATGAAGCAGGCAGTAAATCGGCAAAATTACTAGCCTATAAATTGAGGAAACAACAAACAGAAAGAGCAATCTACAAAATCAGAGACCCAGTATCAAAGGAAATAAAATTCAGAATTCAGGATATTCTTAAAAGCTTCGAGAATTACTACAAGAACTTATACTCCCACAAAAAACATAAAAACGCATCCGAGACATTCCTAAAACACATTAAACCTTCCCCAACTTACGGAATCCACAAAATAAAACACTACTGTCAGAAATACAACCTAAAGAATTGGAAAAAGCAATTATGAAACTTAAAGCTAACAAATCCCCAGGAGCAGATGGCTATACAGCAGAATGGTACAAAACCTTTAAACGGCAACTATCTCCTCTCCTCCTGAAAACATTTAACTATGTCCTCCACACAGGGGAAATCCCCCCCTCCTGGAGAGAAGGGGTCATTGCAGTTATACCTAAACCTGAAAAGGATAAACTAGAATGCTCCAACTACAGACCAATCAGTGTATTAAATCAGGACTATAAGCTTTTTACCATTATCCTTGCCAAAAGGTTAGAAAACATACTGACAGACTTAATTCACTTAGACCAAACAGGTTTTATAAGACAAAGACAGACACAAGACAACATTCGACGCACTTTACACATAATTCATCATATAAAAAAATATAACTTAAATGCAGTCATATTGGGATAGATGCTGAAAAAGCATTCGATTCGGTTGACTGGTCTTCCTATATAGAATCTTATTCAGTTTCAATTTTCATAACAACTTCATTAGAACTATACAGGCATTATATAAAAAACCAACAGCTAAAATAAGGTTAACGGTAATTTATCATCATCTTTTGAGCTGGAAAGAGGATGTCGTCAAGGCTGCCCCCTGTCTCCACTGCTCTTTGCAATCTTCGTAGAACCTCTGAGCCAATGGATAAGACAAAATCAAAAAATTCAGGGTATTACACTTGGTCAGGAGGAACATAAAATAGCACTCTTTGCTGATGACATTTTATATACCTAGGGCAGCCAGACACTTCTTTACCAGAACTAATCTCAGTTTTTCAGACTATGGAGATTTATCGGGGTACAAATTAAACATGCATAAAACCCAAGTTTTAACATTCAACTATGACCAAATCATTATTCACTAAGTGAACTCAAAACTAACTGGGAGTTGGAATCTATGAAATATCTGGGGGTCAATATCCCGAAACAACTCGACAAAATTATAACACTAAACTATGATCCACTGGTGACAAAAATAAAATCTGACCTAGCAAGATGGAATACTGATACCATTCTTAGGGTACTGCACAAAGAATTGAAGCAGTCAAAATGAATATACTTCCCACGTCTTCTATACCTTTTTCCAAACAATACCGGTAGAACCTCCCAAAAAAAAACATGGCAGGAGCTGGACAGAAGGATCTCAAGATTCATATGGTAGGGCAAGAGACCTAGAATCAGATATAGAACCCTACAGCTAAACAAAGACAAAGGTGGGCTTGCGCTGCCAAATATCAGGGACTATTTTATAGCTGCACAAATTAAAACTTTAGTAGAGATATGTAACCCAGTCTACACTGCACAATGGAAGGAGATGGAAGGCCAAATAACAAGTGACATCCCCCTACAGGCGATAATAGGGAACAATGCCTTACCTAAACTCTTGAATAACACTAACCCGTGGATAGAGAGAGACCCTGCTAAAAATTTGGTTTAAGATAGTCAGAGAGAATCAAGCTAAAGAGCCCTATCGACTTCTGCAATGGATTGCCTATGATCAAGACTTTACCCCCAATAAAACAGACACTAGATTTAAAGAGTGGAAAGAGAAAGGGCTGATAAAATATTACGATTTTTTTAAGGGGCAAACTTTAAGAAGTTTTGAAGATTGAAAAAACAAGGTCTAATAAATCAAGATCTTTACAGGTTCTTTCAGCTTAGACACCACATAAACAATATACTTAAAAAGGAGGATTTGGAAAGGGCCCAGTCAGGTGTTCTGAAGGTCTTCTTAATGGCATATAAAGGGATCCCAGGGATCAGATACATTTCTAAAATATACCAAGGTCTTCAAGACTTAAAAGGAGACAACACATCATATATAAAAGAGAGATTGGAAAAAGAGGGGAATTTCACTTTACAATTGGAAATATGGGAAAAGCTAAATAAACAGCAATGGAAAAGTACCTCATCCCTGCAGTGGAGAGAATTTGGATGGAAAAACTTGGTAAGATTTTTCAGAACACCTGCACAAAACAAATTTACCCATAAGGGGTTGAACTGTTGGCACTTGTGTGGTGAAAAGACTGCAAATCATTTTCATGTGTTTTGGTCATGCCCAGTTATCCACCAATATTGGACCAATGTACAGACAATATTGGGGAAAATATTCAAAATTACAGTTCCCTTTTCTTTTGTAACTTTGTATTTGAGTTTACTACCGGACTCACTGGAAAGTCGAGGAGATAAATACTTATTCAATGTTTTAATATTGGCAAGTAAAAAAGCCCTAACTAAAAAAATGGATGCTGAAGGACTGTCCTACACCTGAAGATTGGATTAACGTGATTCAAGACATTTACTCGATTGAAAAGTTGACATTCGCACTGAGACAGGACATGGATGGGTTCATGAACTTTTGGCAACCCTGGATCGCATATGTGTCTTCCATTAGATCTAATCTTTGACAAATACCATTTCAATAATGGTCCTGCTCTTTGTTCCAACACTACTCAGATGCTCTTTTACTTTTAATAACTTAATTTTCTGTTTGTTTGTTTTTTGCTGTTCTGTTTGTTTTATTCTTTTTTTTAAAATTTAATTCTCTTTAATTTCTCTTTTTCTTTCACTTTAAAAAAAAAGGGGGTGTTGTAATAACTATCCTACCAATGTTGTCAAATAGCAAAAAATAAGGGAACATGTGATGAAAATGTAAACAATGCAATGCTGTAATGACCTGTATACCCTTTACAAAAACTTAAATAAAAAAAAAAAAAATCAAGGCGGCTACCGGAATGTTTGGTAGTCGTGAACTTTGAACTCACATAGTCCGCACATGCGCACTCGTAATGTGAAAGTCGCTTATTGCTGAGGATATATTTCACTAGCCACAGCAGTATTAAGTTATGTTCTGTAGGAATTGCAGGAATGAAGAGACTGACAATTTCTCTCTTTTCTCGCATGAGCAGGCGTGCCATTTTAATTCTCCAGTGGCAGTGACAAAAAGCAACAGCTAAAAACGCTAGCTCTCTTCACTCTAAACTGAGGTCCTTCAGCGGCTGCCTAGAGAGGTGCCTGATGAGAAAGCCTGAGAGCACAACTATAACTGCCTAAACAGATCATTCTGTACATGAACACATATTGTGGTGAATTATGTACCTGGCAGGTTAAGATGACTGAAATTCACAAAGTCAATGACTTTAATCTGTCAGCTGCCTTCAGACAAACTAAATGTGTCAACATTTGATTTCAAAATAAGGGAGGTTTCTCCTGCTGTCTGGGTGGTGAGGAGATTTCTAAAAACAACAAACTATAAATATTAAGAACTATTATCACAGAAATAACTGCATCCTTGGTCATTTAAGTTAATTTATTTCATTAAATACAATTTTATTAATTTTTCTTTGTAATCAGAGTTAAATTATTGCTCTGTTCTAACTGCAAAGTTATGGTCAAAAATGTAAATTGTTATAAAGAAAAAGTAAAAAAAAACAAACAAACCACTGTTTCAAATTTATCTAAAAAAAAAAACAAAAAAACCCCCAGTAATTTTATTTTAAAAAACAGACAAAAATTAGTCATAAAATAATCCACAAATTTACAATAAAGTTTCAAATGTACAAGAAAAGTCAATTTACAAGAGGAAAGTACAAATTTTAGGAACATGGTTTAAACTTTAGATTTACAGAGAAAAGTAGAAAACTATAAGAAAATTGTTATAAATTTTTGAGAAAAACCTCAAACCTTCAAGACTGAAGTCATTACTCAAGTTTTTAAGTGGGTGCTCTTTGTACCCTTAACTAGAAATTTTTGGTTGTCTACTTTTAATTATTAATTTCAAAGCACTGCTTTTACATGAGTAGAATTTCTGGTTACTATACCCACCTGATCATGCAATTTAAGTATGCTTGAGTACATTACTATTATGAATGTTTCTTTCCCTTCCCTACTCTCTCAATGGAAAAAAGAAACACTAGAATAAAAATACACATATTTTTGTCATTTATGTAAACCATGACAAAAAAAATCCTGCAGGACAAAACATGACACTTGATATTTTCTAACCTGTTTGTATACCACCATAGACAGAGAGAGAACCTGAATTAGACAGAGCTCAGAGAGGGCAAGATGAGATAGAAGAGAGGAGCCAAGGAGAGGGAAGTGTTCAGGCAGAGGAAGGAGAGAAGGATAACACCATTAAAAAGTCTGGACACAGGATGTCTGGCTGGGACCCCAACTGGCCCAATATTCAAGCCTCAGTTGTACAATACTTCAAATAGTAAGTTCCATATGCAACATCACTGTGTAAAATTTTAAAAAGAAATAAATAGTATAAAATTAACATATTCCGGTATGTTTAACCCCCTCCCCCCCCCGGGAAAACTATGTTGCCACCGCGCCAAGGTCTTTAAGCCAGAGGAAACACTGCTACACCTCTGTATTCCACTTTCAAACACAGCCTACATTTGAGCCTGTAAAGCCTGATTGGCCTACCTACAGTGGGGTAAAAAAGTATTTAGTCAGCCACCAATTGTGCAAGTTCTCCCACTTAAAAGATGAGAGAGGTCTCCAATTTTCATCATAGGTATACCTCAACTGTGAAAGACAAAATGAGAAAAAAAAAAAATCCAGAAAATCCCATTGAAGGATTTTTAAAGAATTTATTTGCAAATTATGGTGGAAAGTAAGTATTTGATCAATAACTAAAGTTCATCTCAATACTTTGTTATATACCCTTTGTTGGCAATGACAGAGGTCAAACGTTTTCTGTAAGTCTTCACAAGGTTTTCACACACTGTTGCTGGTATTTTGGCCCATTCCTCCATGCAGATCTCCTCTAGAGCAGTGATGTTTTGGGGCTGTCGCTGGGCAACACGGACTTTCAACTCCCTCCAAAGATTTTCTATGGGGTTGAGATCTGGAGACTGGCTAGGCCACTCCAGGACCTTGAAATGCTTCTTACGAAGCCACTCCTTCGTTGCCCTGGGCGTGTGTTTTGGGATCATTGTCATGCTGAAAGACCCAGCCACGTTTCATCTTCAATGCCCTTGCTGATGGAAGGAGGTTTTCACTCAAAATCTCACGATACATGGCACCATTCATTCTTTCCTTTACACGGATCAGTCGTCCTGGTCCCTTTGCAGAAAAACAGCCCCAAAGCATGATGTTTCCACCCCCATGCTTCACAGTAGGTATGGTGTTCTTTCTCCTCCAAACAAGACAAGTTGAGTTTTTACCAAAAAGTTCTATTTTGGATTCATCTAACCATTTGGCATTCTCCTAATCCTCTTCTGGATCATCCAAATGCTCTCTAGCAAACTTCAGACGGGCCTGGACATGTACTGGTTTAAGCAGGGGGACACGTCTGGCACTGCAGGATTTGAGTCCCTGGCGGCGTAGTGTGTTACTGATGGTAGCCTTTGTTACTTTGGTCCCAGCTCTCTGCAAGTCATTCACTAGAGGCGCTTATCCATTTGGAACAGTTTGGCCTCATTTGGCCTCCTTTTGCACGGTTCGGCCTCCTTTGTCCGCTTTTCCTTTTGGCATCCAATGGCCTCACAGTTCCGTTATTTCGGAACTGTTCCACTTTTATCGGCACAGATAAAAGTAGGTCCGAAGGGTACGGGCACGGTTTCGTCACGCCACTGCTGGCCATTCATTGGTCTGGGCGTAGCGTCATGAGAGTGGGCGTTACGCTGACTTTCGAAAATCGCTTGCTGGTCGCCATTTGCAATTTTTCGTCAGTGAGCCCGCGAACAAGTGATATTATAAACCACAACGATAGAATGGCTTAAGAGAAATCAGCAGAAATCCAACACCGCGGTCCAGCAGAGTTTCCTGTGTGTTTTGGCTGATGAGAGAATGCAGAGGGAAGCAGACTGAGCTTGCAGTGGGGCGCACAAGCAGACCCACCACAAAATAGACGGAGACGCACCGGGAATTAGACCTAGCCACCCGAATTGAATTGAATGTACAGCCGCGACGCACCCAACTTCAGCAGTTGAAGCCGTGATATTGTGATATACAGGACGGTGAGTGATGTGATATTCATGCTTTTTGTTATTTTTTCCAACAGTGGAAAGTTCACTTAGGACGGACGAAAACTTAATCGTGTTTAAACGATGACCTAGCTTAATGCTATGTCCGTCCTTGTATGTTGCTTTTTTGTGCTGACAATATCTGATGAAATAAGCTAGTTGTAATCCTGGTTAAAAAGTTTATTTTATACATTTATTTTTTTACATGTTGCACTTTCGTGCTGTGCATGTACTTAATTTGTGTGTATTTCATTGTAGAGTCCAAACAGGATCTGCTCAGAATGGCAACGTTTTGACACCAATGTATTTTGACAGGTAAACAACACATCATATTTATAGTCAAAGCTTTTGCTTTTTAAAGCGAGGTAGTCGGATACGCAAAAGCCGATGGTGTATAGAACACGTACATTAGGATGTGAAATGTCGGCATCGAAACCGCTCCCATTTAGCTGTAATTAATATTCAAAAATGATATTTTCGGGAGGAAAGAATTCAATTTAAACAGCCAAGGACCAAAAAACGTACATTTGCTCATGGAATAGGTCATTCACACTTGCAGACAATCGCGCTATATGTGTCTGTAGGACTTTCTTTCCATGCACGCAAAAAAAGCATTTTTTTCCCAGATCCGACTACCTCGCTTTAAGTTAAAGTTTAGGTAAAGTGCCAAATTTAAAGTAGCACAATTTCCACTTAATATGAAAGGGACTGAATTGAGATTTATTTGTGTGAATATTAATTACAGAGTAATTGAAAATGAATGGCACATCCAATAGTAGCCACCATAAAATAAACCGCTTGTTTATTTTTATCAGATCATTTCTGTGATCCTTTATGAGTTATAGTCATAATAGTGTATCTTGCACCTTGGGGAATGGGAGATGTTCAGTCACCATTAGAATTTAGTTATATGTGTATAGTATTTCATCTTTAAACTCATTCAGTAATAGAACACATTACAAATATTTGAGACCCATTGTAGTGCTTCCTTTTATATTTTAGCAATACAAGCACAAAACACCACCCACACTTGAAACCAGGGCAACACAGCGGTGGCTAAATTTTATTGATAACGTTATTTCACACCATCACAACAACTCAGTATTTAAACTCAGTATAAATGGTGTAGAGATTGAAAGGGTATCCAAAACTAAAATCCTTGGTGTAAAAATTGATAAACTGTTGGAAGTCACATATTAATTATTAAAGGTAAAATATGCAAATCAGTCACAATACTGCGCAGAGTGAAATATTTGCTGAATCAACCCACACTATAGACTTTGTATCATTCATTAATGCTCCCATACATGACATCCATCCATCCATCTTCTACCACTTTTCCAGAGGTCCGGGTCGCAGAGGCAGCAGTTCAAGCAGAGAAGCCCAGACTTCCCTCTCCTCAGCCACCTGCTCCAGATCTTCAGAGAGGATACCAAGGTGTTCCCAGACCAACTGGAGATGTTGTCTCTCCAGTGAGTTCTGGGTCTGCCCTGGGTCTAAGAACTACTACCAAGGCAACACTGTGTTTCAGTGCAAGGAGTCAGACTGTGGAACGCTTTTGGACCTGAATTAAAATCATGTACAAAGCTTGGACAATTTAAACAAAAACTAAAGATAAGATAAGATAAGATAAGCCTTTATTAGTCCTACAATGGGGAAATTCCAGGATTGCAACAGCACAGGGATAGCAACACTCAGAGCAACAATCAGAAGGCAAGAAAATAACAAAAAAAAAGGAAGAGCAGCTAATATACATAAGTACATATTACTATAAAAATATATATATATATATATATATATAATATATATATATACACAGACAGTGCAGAGCATTGTAGCTGGATGGAATAAATATGTAGATATATAAACATCCACAGTACTGAGTATTGCAGCTAGGTGGAATAAATATGTAAATATATAAACACACAGTGCGGAGCATTGTAGCTAGATGGAATAAATATATAGATATATAAACACACCAGGCAGAGCCTTGTAGCTAGATGGAATAATAGTGTAAAAATATAAACACACACAGTGCAGAGCATTGTAGCTAGATGGGATGTAAACAGCACAACCGTCTACTTAGTTATCCTACATGGTATGATTATATGCCCATACATACTCTCACCCTCCACAGCGACCGGTATTTTCCTAGTTGTAATGCCGGAGGTGGGACCATTGTGTAAGGCTATTGCATCTTTTGCCTTCAAAACTATTAGGTTTGTTAACGTCTTTTGCTATCTCTGCGAGCAGCCCTGCTTAGGTTGTACAGTCCTGACAGCCGATGGGTAGGAAGGACCTGCGAAACCACTTGTTGTGCACCTGGGATGATGTAGTCTACTGCTAAATGAGCTGCCCAGTGCATTCAGTATGTCCTGCATAGGGTGGAACTCTGACTCCAGCAGAGATTTTTTTTTTTTTTACGTTACTTAATTTGTACCCGTAGGTAGATTTGGTTGCAGTCTGATGACAAGCCACCGTTCTGTTGGTCGCTGCGGGCGCGAGCGCCCTAAACATACATGTTTTTGTGTGTGGGAGGAAACCGGAGAAATCCCGGAGTAAACCCGCGCAACACGGGGAGAACATGCAAACTCCACACAGCTCACTGTTGGTCAGGGGCTGGGATCGAACCCACGATCTCATGATCCCCGCGATCCCCCCGCCGAGGGTAAAACTGTGCTGTCACAGTGCTAAACCACTGCGCCACCGTGCAGCCCAAAGATGACAGGTTTAGCCACGATCCTTCTCTCTCCCATCTCCTCCACCGGGTCAAGGCGCTGCCCCAGGACAGAGCTAGGCTTCTTGATCAGTTTGTTCAGTCTCTTCCTATCGGCTGCAGTAATGCCACTGCCCCAGCAGACCACTCCAAAAGTGATGGCTGATGCCACCACCGTGTCATAGAATTTCTATGCAGCGTCGCCCCTTGTACACCAAAAGACCTGAGTCTCCTCAGTAGGAACAGCCTGCGCTGTCCCCTTCTTGTAGAGTGCGTCAGTATGTGTGACCATCTAGTTAATGTTTCAGATGAACACCCAGGTACTTGTAGATGTCACCATCTCGATGTCTGTTCCCTGTATATTTAACTGGGTGCTGTGAGGGGTTGTCCTTGCCTGCGGCAGTCCACCACCAGCTCCTTAGTTTTCCTCGCGTTGATCTGGAGGCAGTTCCGATGGCACCAGTCCACGAAGTCCTGGATAAGCCCTCTGTACTCAGCTTCATCTCCATTGGAGATGAGGCCAACGATCGCAGAGTCATCAGAGAACTTCTGTAGATGGCAGTGTGTTGTGTGAGAAGTCCGCAGTGTAAAGAGTGAACAGGAAGAGAGCCAACACCGTTCCCTGGGGGGCCCCCGTGCTACCGATGATCGTGTCGGACACACAGTCCCGGGTTTCTCACAAACTGAGGCCGGTTTTGTGAGTAGTCCAGGATCCATGATGACAGGTGCTGGTCCACCCCTGCGCGCAGCAGCTTCTCCTTCAGATCATCGGTTGGATGGTGTTGAAAGCACTGTAAAGTCAAAGAACATGATCCTCACCGCATTCCCGGCTTCTCCAGGTGGGACAGAGAACGTGAAGGAGGAAGCTCACCGCATCCTCCACCCCAATGCCATCTGGTAGGCGAACTGGGGAATGGATCCATCGCTGTCCCACCAGGGGGCGAGGTGAGCAAGGAGCAGTCTCTCCAGGGTCTTCATCAAGTGGGACGTCAAGCCACCGGTCGTAGCTGTTCAGGTCTTTGGGGTGGGAAGTTTTTGGTACAGGTACCACACAAGATGTCTTCCACAGCTGTGGTACCCTCCCCAGGTTCAGGTTCAGGTTGAAGATGTACGCCACAATCCCACACAGCTGGTCTGCACAGGACTTGAGGAGCTTTGCGCTGATGCCGTCCGGTCCCAACGCCTTCCTCGCCTTGATCTTCCTCAGCTCCGTCTTCACCTGGGTCTTGGTCAGGGTCAGGTTGGGGGGCTGTGTGTTGGGAGTGGGGGGGTGTTGGTGGAGTGGGGAGTGGGCAGCAGTGGTTGTTGTGCAGTCAGGGGGGAGGGCGGTTGGTCAAACCTATTGAAAAACAGATTCAGATTGTTCGCCCACTCCCTGCCCCCCGTGGCCTGGGGGGAGGTATTCTGGAGCCCAGAGATGGTTTTGAGGTTTCTCCAGACCCCGCTGATGTCGCTCTGTTGCAGCTTGTCCTCCATCTTCTTCTTGAAGCTGTCCTTGCCTTCTCTGATCTTTCTCCTCAGCTCCCTCTGTACGGACTTCAGCATCTCCCTGTTCCCCGACCTGAAGATCCTCTTCTTCTCTCTCAGAAGTGTTTTTATCTCGGGGTTGATCCAGGGTTTGTTGTTTGAGCAACACCGTATGGTCTTGGTGGGAACGGTGTCGTCCACACAGAAGCTGAGGTAGTCCGTGAAGGTGTGAGTGAGGCCATCGATGTCCTCACCATGTGGATCGCAGAGCTGCTCCCAGGCGGTGGTTTCAAAACAGCCCTTTAGAGTGTCCATTGCCTCCTTAGACCATAACTTCACTGTGCGCATGGCCGGAGGTTGTCTGTGCACTAGGGGTTTGTACACCGGCCGGAGATGAACCAAGTTGTGATCCGATCTCCCGAGTGGGGGGAGCTGTGATGAGATGTACGCCTCCTTAGTGTTTGCGTAGAATAAGTCCAGTGTTTTATTGTCTCTAGTGTGGCATGTGACATACTGGGTAAACGTTGGTAGAATGGGAGATAGTGAAACATGGTTGAAATCGCCTGAGATGAGGAGAAGAGCATCTGGGTGTTCTGTCTGCAGCCTGCCGGTTACTGAATGGATGACGTCACGCGCTGTCCCAGCGTTCGCCGTCGGATTTGCATAAACAACAATGCAGATCACGTGTGAGTATTCCCTCGGGAGATATGTAGGCCGCATGCTAACAGCTAGCAACTCAATGTCTTTGCTGCAGTGTCGTTGTTTAACAGTGATATGTCCCGGTCTGCACCAGTTGTTGTTAACATACATTATCACTCCACCGCCCCTTGCTTTGCCACTGTCTGGTGTTCGGTCTGCCTGTATCATGTGGAAACCCTCCAGCTCAATGTTAGCATCTGCTGCTAGTTCAGTTAGCCACGTCTCGGAAAACAAAAGGAGAGAGCATTCCCGGTATATGTTATCGTAGCGGGAGATAGCCGCTAGCTCATCTACCTTTCCCAGTAATGACCGTACATTCCCCATGACAATAGATGGAAGGGAGGGTCTGTACCTTATATTTTTTGTCCTCCGCCTTACTCCAGCCCGGCAGCCACGGCGTTTTCGCCTCAGTTCCCTCGGTATGTCGAGTTTTTCCCGTTAGCACCGGGTGGCGGTTGAGTGCTAGCAGCTCCTCCCTGCTGTATCGTCTCCTGCTATAAACAGTGGCTCCGTCCACCGGCTCAGGAGACATTTGGGACGATCTGTGTGTCCGTGATATAAATGGAGTGAAAAAAAACGGATCAAAAAGAGAGAGGAAGGGGAAAAAAAGACTCAGAATTGAGCCGCTGTTGCAAAGTTTTACCCTCGGCCGGGGGACCGCGGGGATCATGAGATCGTGGGTTCGATCCCAGCCCCCGACCAACAGTGAGCTGTGTGGAGTTTGCATGTTCTCCCCGTGTTGCGCGGGTTTACTCCGGGATTTCTCCGGTTTCCTCCCGCACACCAAAAACATGTAGGTTTAGGGCGCTCGCGCACGCAGCGACCAGCAGCCGGTGGCTTGTCACCAGACTGCAAACCAAATCTACCTACGGGTACAAATAAGTAACCAAAAAAAAGAAAAGGGCAGCTGACTCGTGTGGCGCCGGAAGTAATACTCCAAACATACACACGTGGACAAAATTGTTGGTACCCCTCTGTTAATGAAAGAAAAACCCACAATGGTCACAGCAGTTTTTAGTTTTTAGCCAAAGTCAAATTCCTTGTATGTGTTGTGCATACTTGGCCAATAAAGCTGATTCTGATCTGAGCACAGTGACTACTTGTCACCCTTTAAATAGGCTGATTGATTACAAGTTTGTAGACACCTGTGATGTTAATTAGAGGACACATCTTGGTTGAACATGCCCCTATGATCATGTTCATGTCCCTATGGCCTATTTTCAATCTTTTCTAGGAGTACCATCATTTTTGTCCAGGTCTGTTTCATGAGTTTGTTTTTTTAAAATAATTCTGTTGAACCACAATTCAAAACCATTGTCTGATTTTCATTGGTTAATTTTCAAAGAATTTTTATTTATTACCACTTTTGTCAGATTCACGTTATTTCTGTGATCATTGTGGGTTTTTCTTCAATTAACAGAGGGGTACCAACAATTTTGTCCACGGCTGTATATACAAAATGACATGTAAAATCACACAAGGATTATCATATCCAGTCTGTGTTGTGCTGTTGCTTATTTTTTGTCACGTTTTGTCTTGGCTTTGTTCTGATTTGTAATCACTCTTATTTTATTTTTGAATTCTTAGCTAGAACATGGGTGGGCAATATAAGCTGCGGCTTCAGCCATCACCCATTTCTGATAAGTTATGTTGAACTGTATAATCCGAGGAGTTCCTGTTTAATTTGACCTTATTGGATTTTTTCCCCCTTTGTTCTATTATTCTGTTCCTTTCTTTTAATCTAATTATCCAAAATAAAGGTTCATTCATTTCTCAAATATGTTTTAAACTTTCTTTAATTATCCACCACCCATTTCTGTCTTTCATCTAGGCAAGGGGAAAACGATCCACCCAAACCGGACCTTGCCTCACTATTTACAGAGATGCAGGCTGAAGATCTGCTGAACCAGGACCAGTACGAGGGGCTGACCAGTTGCTTCTCAGTGAGGCAGCGTGGCTGGCGTGTTACCCATTCCAGTTTCTTTTTTTTTTTTTTACAGTTTGAATTTTGCACAGTCTAAATAATCTGTAATTTGCTGCTGATTGGAATAAACAATTTAGTGATTTATGTGTTTGCATCATGATTTTCTATTTTGTCTGATCAGACACCAGCGGGAAAACAGTCAACAGTACGAACCATTTATCAGTGACTTTGAAAATAATGGCTCATTTTTAAGAAAAGTAACCAAAACAATCATTTGCTGAAGACTGTAAAACAAAATAGAGACATCTGCAAAAGTACAAAAGATTAATGTCAAAATTTCCCAGGGCAATACTACATGAATACATGTATAGTTCGCTGTTGATGCAGAGAATATATGGGTGTTTTTTATTTATTAGGGGTCCAATGTGTGACATTGGTGGCAAAATTTAAAATTGATCAAATCTGCACATGAAATTGACTAATCACTATCCAATTGTGTCAGGTTTATGAAACTATTAACTATTTTCGTAACGGCATTCGCGTTCAGGAACTCTTGAGGATGAGCGCTCACTTCAACTACTTGTAAATGGAGACGTAAACGGGACACTCAGGCTTTTGTTTCCCCGTGTGCCAATACACTTTGCAATGGCACACGTTTTACACGAAACAACTTCAACACTTCCAGTATTTTTCACGCATCAAAACTCATCAACAGCTACATTTTCATGACATATTAAGATGTGATAACGTGTATACATACCTTCAAATTCTCCCTGTTTGTTGGATAAGACGTAAAATCACAAAAGGCGTAAATGCGGGACACGGAAGTTTGGACCTTCGATAACTTCAATATAAAGTGACCACGGTTAATCCTATCCACATGGGTTGAGCACATCCGGGGTAGAGAAAATAAAAGTGCTTTCCCAGGGCGCTCACCTCGCCAGACGGGGCTGCGCGCAGCCGACCAAGACCGAAGACGTAAATTTTTTAAAGGACACCATATTCGATGTGTCATAAATGTTTGAGATTTTATTGAAATATTCTACATCTGAGCTTCACAAAGACTGATCTCCTTTTTACGTGTATGGTTTGGGATTTGAAAGGTGCAAAGTGAAAAGCATCAGCACTTCCTGTTTTCCGGTTACTTTACCAAATAACTTGCATGTTGCTGCGTAAATTTGGGGACACGGAAATTTACGTCGTACGAGTAAATTTGCAGGGGTCGCCGTACAAAAACCATAGATCCGATCACATTGGGGAATGTTTTATTTTGAATTTGCATTACAACTCTGTTATCTCTTGCATTTTGAGTAGAAAGAGTTACTCAGAGATCACGTTACAGTACTTTGAAATTGATGCGATTTTCATGTCACAAAAACTGGGAAAAATGAGGGGACACGACCAATAGTTTCGATTCTAACGGCAAAATCAATGATTTTTTTAAAAAATTTCAATGCAAGTCTGAAACTCTTATGTTCCCTTGCATATTATAAAAACAAAACCGACATCTGCAAATTACAGAAAAAGAGAGAGCGCTTGAAAGTCGGATACCCCTGATATAGTGCACTGGACCCCCCCCCCCCAAAAAAAAAACCACCATATATTTATACAGTATCTACATGTAGTCAGCAATACTCAATACGTTATATTTCCAGTTAATCCACGTATTTCTCCATGTAACCTTGGGACTGCTTTATTTTAATTACTTCTAATCCTAGATCCATTTGTTTTGGCTTAAAATGCATGATAATTGCTAAATATATCTTATGCCTAACTCAGTACTGTTTACCTGTTGAAATATATATTTAACGGCTCATATGCTACTATATGGACCTGATCCATGTTTTGTCACGACATCACTGGCTGGAGCAGGTAAATTCCATGATGTCTCAACAGTCTCTCCATGATTTTGACATAGATCAGATCAATTTATTTCACAGGAAGCTAAACATTTCTACAGACATTATAGCCACTTCGCGTTCGTGAATTTGGGGTCACATCACTGATGAACATTAACGCCGACCGTTTGAAGTGATATTTTTGCCAGAAGAGAGCCATCTGAAACACACACACAGAATACAGATTTCAGGACCTAATATCGATAACTTGCCGACATTACAATGTTGTACGGTGGACTTAAAAGCAAAGTAGCATTAGCAATCATTAGCTTACCGTCATACATAATGTAGTTCGCGTCCTCATGGCTTCTAAATGCTCCAGTACCTTTCCAGAGTGTGTCATATTGCGGGTTTGCCTTCTGTTCTCCGTTTTTGTCTTTATTCTGGCAAAAACGGCCAGAGAACGTGGACTCCTCGTATCCTGCCAACTTGTGTTTTGCGTAACATTACGCTTGATTTACGCCAGTTACGTTTGTTTTACGTAGCGGGAGGGAGAGGGTTGCGCTGCCTCCCTTTTAACTATTTCCCACCCACTTCAAATGACACCTAGTGCAGTAGAAAAACATGCGAGCCGAACTGTACCGTGCGAAAGGAGGCCAAACAAGGCCAAACTGTTCCAAATGGAAAAGCGCCTTAGGTCCCCCCGTGTGGTTCTGGGATTTTTGCTCACTGTTCTCGTGATCATTTTGACCCCAGGGGGTGAGATCTTGCGTGGAGCCCCAGATCGAGGGAGATTATCAGTGGTCTTGTATGTCTTCCATTTTCGAATAATTGCTCCCACAGTTGATTTCTTCACACCAAGCTGCTTACCTATTGCAGATTCAGTCTTCCCAGCCTGGTGCAGGTCTACAATTTTGTTTCTGGTGTCCTTTGACAGCTCTTTGGTCTTGGCCATAGCGGAGTTTGGAGTCTGACTGTTTGAGGTTGTGGACAGGTGTCTTTTATACTGATAACAAGTTCAAACAGGTGCCATTAATACAGGTAACGAGTGGAGGACAGAGGAACCTCTTAAAGAAGAAGTTACAGGTCTGTGACAGCCAGAAATCTTGCTTGTTTGTAGGTGACCAAATACTTATTTTCCACCATAATTTGCAAATAAATTCTTTAAAAATCAGACAATGTGATTTTCTGGATTTTTTTCCCCCCTCATTTTGTCTCTCATAGTTGAGGTTATACCTATGATGAAAATTGGAGACCTCTCATCTTTTAAGTGGGAGAACTTGTACAATTGGTGGCTGACTAAATACTTTTTTGCCCCACTGTATTTCAGACAGGAATACTTGCTTTCTGCGGGCATGCACTAGTTTCTTAAAAGAAGTAAGTCTCTTGAAGCAGGAGAAATGCTCTGAAATAATAAATTGATTTAAAATATTCCATCTTTCTTAGAATTCAATTTTGTAGTGTAGATGTAAAAACAGCACCTACAAAACCAAATCAAGTGAAAGATATCTTCATAAATGACAAATTTCAGAAAGATTTCTACATTTGAAATTCTGTATTTTTTTTTTTTTTTTTCCATACATCTTCTTCCGCGTAATCCTTTTCGGGTCGCGGGGGGGCTGGAGCCTATCCCAGCGTCTTTGAGTGAGAGGCAGGGTACACCCTGGAAAGATCGCCAGTCCATTGCAGGGCCAACATAGAGAGACAGACAACCATTCACTCTCACAGTCATACCTAAGGACAATTTAGAATCCCCAGTTGATGCCAATTAACCTAACTTGCATGTTTTTGGCATGTGGGAGGAAACCGGAGAAATCCTGGAGTAAACTCACGCAGACACGGGGAGAACATGCAAACTCCACACAGATCACTGTTGGTCGGGGGCTGGGATCGAACCTAGGATCCCCCGGCCAAGGGTGAGTTGCTGTGCTGCCGCAGTGCTAACCACTCCTGCACCGCGCCGCCCATTCTGTATTTTGTTGTTGAAATATTTCAGTATTATGAAAAAAATTTATCTCTGCTCTTTGTGTAGTGCATGTCATGATGCACCAACTGGCAAAAGTCCACCACAGACCTTGTGACAGATGTGCTTTATCTACCAGGATGTCCAGTCTCACCCCGTGTAACTGGGAGTGGTCCACCACAGACCTGTGACAGATACTGTTTTTAGTTCTGCCAGGATGCCATTTCACCCTCCACGCCCTCGGAAGGGCGGGGTTGCCGATTGAGTCGCCAACGGCCCGACCCCTGAGACAGGTCAGCCACTGCAATAGATACTGGAGTCAGTTTGTCTTGGCCTGTCCTTGCCACTGATAACACCTCTATCTGCCAAGAATGTGCCGCTAGTCCAGCAAAAGCTTGCGGTACTTAAATACTCTGCAAGCAGTTTCATGAAATCGTCAGTCAGCAAGCAACTCATACTGGCTCGGACGTCGCCTGGGTTAATAATGTCAGTAGTTTCTGGCAGCGGAGGGCGAAGGACAGAGCTGCGTGGAGGAATCTGATCAGACCTAAATGAAACAGTCATTGTCGCCCCCGACAGACTGCTAAGATGATGATGAAAAAAAGTGCAGATATGCATGTTAGATGGCTTGAATATTCAGCAGTCTGCTTCTTATGAAGTACGACTGGATGTGAAACCATGAAAAAAAAAAAAAAAAATCCTTTTCTGACCATAAAGACCTGACACGGAATAGTACATAGATGATTCATTACTGACTCAGAAATCTATTGCACTGTCAAAGGTCTTTGGGAAGTTGCACTTTTGTTTGAGTCCAAAAATAAACAAAAATATTTTTTGTGTAATGAATTTGTAACAGTAAAGTTAAAAATGCATATATAATGGCCAAACTCTTGAGCCATGTCATAAGGAGGGCAATCATGTGAAAAGCTGACATTATAGGAGTGAATTAAATGACAAACTGGTTATCTTGGTTTCTGTTGCTCTACTTACCAACACAGTAAGAATGTGACCAGCAGACAACCTTACGAAAATATGTCCCTGCTGAGATGGCATGTCTTAAAGAGTCCATAGGACAGGACAATCAACATTTGTGCTAGTTGAAAAAGGACATACCTCTCTTAACTCCAGTCTCTGGGCAACTGCTTCCAGACATTCTTGTCCAGTGCTCTCCACTGAAAGAGTGAACTCCACAAACTCTCCATTGAGAAGCTGAATCCGTGTGACAAGACAGCTCTTGCTTGAAACAGTATACCTTCGAGTCCTTTTGAGTTTTAAGCCAAATGGCAAAGGCATGTTTCACTCTTTATTGAAGGGGAGGTAGCATTCACTCAGTCCACAAACAAGTGTTTAAACTGTCCTCTCGGAAATGTTGAAGCCATGAGGTTCATCGTCTATAGACGGATCTGAAAGAGGACTATTAAAAAGGCATTCACAACAATACGCTACACAATAACAACGAAAACTTCAGCGTTCTTACTGATTATTTAAGGTTATAAAATTTAGTGCAAATTCTTGCCCAATTAAGAAAAACAGTGAAACATATGACTAGAGAAACAAGGCTTGTAATCCTCTTAATGCTGCCTTTTGCTTTTCACTAAATTTACCACACATCCAACAAAATCATCAGTACTTTCAGTAAAAGTAAGTCTACATAAGCAAAACCTGATTTGTGTTACCGGTATCAATCATTTTCCCAAGCCTGCAATTAGATTAATCCCATTCCGGTGAATAGCCTGGTCCAAATGCCACAAAGTCCGGTCCTTATACATGCAGACTTACTGATTCATTGTTTTGATATAATTTCACTAACCTGGTTACAAAGTCGTATCAGCTCGTTCTATCACCAGATAGAAACATTTCACTATCACCTTCGATATGCCCATATCACCAACAAACTGGTTTACGATTACCCCCAACACTAGTGTGCTAACTCTATGCCCCAACACATAGACGGCACCCCTGGGAAGCTGACGTTGCCTGTAAACACTTTTTAGTTAAAAAAAAAAAACAAAAAACGGTGACGATACCGTTACCCAACGTTAACGATTTAGTAGTCCGGCTATTATTCAGTCCACACTGGCTCCACCACCAAGTCAAGCGATAGCAGACAGCCTTTTTGGATTATTATTGGACTAAGAAGCAGAGCTTTTGTCAGTGGTTTGTTTCTAGCTCTGAAGTCAGCGCTCCATAGTTCCAACTGTTCACTCCAAGTTCCGCGCGTGCTTCGCTTCCTGGGATGGGAAGAGCAACAAGTGTTTTCAGTCTCCCTCCGCCTATCTTTAGTTTTAGTATTTTTTTTAAAAAAATTCAGTCGTTTATTATTTACACATATACACTGGCATCATCTTTAGCTTAAACTATAAACTCCCGCAAACTATCTGGTTTAACAGAGTCTGTTTTACCTGGCATATAGTGCCTCCACGGCGGAAGGATACACAAAGGTATTGAGAGCCATGACATCAGACAGCTGGAATGCCGAGTGGCGAAAATGCCAGAAATGGGTCAGCTGTCACAGGACATGTTTACCTTTTACATGAGCCTGCAGCAGCTGCAAACACAAAACCACAAGTGTGCAAAAGACTTAACCTTGCCTAGATCCCCATTTGTGGTGATGCTCTCGATCCAAAACTGAGGGATTACAGTTTTAACAAAGCACAGCCTAAAATGGGTAGATAAATAATAAGTTTATTGCATCTATAAAGACACTTTCTGGTAACAGCTTCTAGCACAGTGGCTACATAGTAGTAGCATATGTTAAATACATCAAACATATCTATACATTTTAAAAGATGCTACAAGCTCAAACTTCGTACATTTTGCAAATAATAGCCAACATGGGGAAAAACCAGAGGCAGGAAGAGTAGCCAGAAAATGAACTCAAAAGCAGCGTTACCTCATTTTACATTTTGTACTCGAGTATAAATTACTACAAGTAAGAACAGTCACCAAAAATTTACTTGAGTAAGAGTATCTTTTGCCAGTTTGTGAGGTTTCAATTTGTGGCTATCTTCTAAAAGCATGCTTTTCCTCTCAATTCATGGCTTTTTTTTCTCGAAAATTTACAACTCTTTTCTCATAAATTTAAATCTTTTTTTTTTAATTTGCAACTTTTCACCTAATAATTTTTCTTCGTAAAAGTTCACATACACTAATCACAAAAAGTTAGGGATATTTGGCTTTCGAGTGAAATTTCATGATGCTCCTGAAATGCACTATAACCTTTACAAGCGAACTTAATTTCGCCTTCTCTAAACTTCTGAATGCACATGTCCAACTGTTCAATATTTCAGTACTTTTGCTTAACTTGCTGTTCTTTAACAAGGTGCTTAAGGGCAAAATTCATAATAGGTGTCTGATCCATGAATCGACCAATAAATTTTCTGGTTCAATTAGAATTGGTGGGCAGCTCAGTGGCACAGTGGCAGCACAGCAAGAAGGTCAAGGGATCGATTCCATCCTTGACCATCATAAGTTCAATCCCACCCCCTGACTATCGGTGATCCTTCTGTGTGGAGTTTGCATGTTCTCCCCATGTCTGCACGGGTTTCCTCCCACAGGCCAAAAAAAATGCAGGTTAGGTTAATTGGCATCAACTGGGGATTCTAAATTGTCCTTAAGTATGAATGTGAGAGTGAATGGTTGTCTCTTTGTGTTGGCCCTGCAATGGACTGGCGATCTGTCCAGGGTGTACCATACCTCTCGCCCAAAGATGCCGGGATAGGCTCCAGCCTCCCCCCGCAACCCAAAAAGGCTTAAGTGGTAGAAGATAGATGAATGGAATTAGAATTGGTATTTAAACAGTCCTCTTCATCATGCTGTTCACATTTTGACATCATGAGACCAAGACGACACTGAACAACTGATCAACAGTACCCTGAACATTGCGAGGCTTCAAACAGGATGTTCTCAGAGGGAAGTGGCCACTGAGCTTAGAGTGTCACAGAATGTCATCAGCAGGTTGCAACAGAAATACAGAGAGACTGGAAGAGTCACAGAAAGGCATAGAAGTAGACATCCTTTGGCCACACCCCATGCTGATGACTGCTTCATTGTGAACAGTGCGCTGCGAAACTGGATGATGAACGCCACTCAATTCCAGGCACATTTAAGGGAGGTGAGAGGCACCCAAGTGTCACATCAGACCATTCAAAACTGTTTACATCAGCATGGGCTGTGTGCTAGATGACCTGATCACACCACCAAGCACAGGCGTCATTGTCTTGCAAGGGCCAGGGAACATTTATACTGGACAAGGGACCAGTGGGCTTCAGTGCTGTTCTCTGATGAAAGTCGATTTACGTTGAGCAGAAATGATGGCCACCAACAATGTTGGAGACGTCAAGGAGAGCACTATGCATCAGCCACTGTTGTCACCAGATGAGCCTTTGGCGGTGTTACAGTCTGGGCAGGTGTGTCTAGTCAATACAGAACTTCCCTACATCTTGTGAATGGTACAGTGACAAGCTGACACTACCCGAGTAACATCATTAATACAGTCATTGTGCCCCTGTATGAACAACACAGGCCTAAAGTCATTTTCATGGATGACAATGCTCCAACTCATCGAGGTCGCATCATTAGGGAACAGCTGCTGAAGGCTAGGGTCCCTCAAATGGAGTGGCCTGCAGTTTCTCCAGACCTGAATCCCATAGAAAACCTATAGGATCAGCTGAGTCGCTATGTAGAGGCTCGTAACCCTGTACCCCACAACCTCAATGACCTAAGGGCCACCCTTCAACAAGAGTGGAATGCCATGCCTCAGCAGACAATAAGTCGACTTGTGAACAGCAAGTCAACTTATTGTCAAGTCAAGCTGTGATTGATGCTCAAGGGCACATGACAAGTTATTGAGACATTGACATTTTTTGTTGTGATAGCCCCACCAGTTGTTGGCTTTTGTTTCAATAAATTGTTTGAGATGAGGAAATTAAAATTGCATGCTTCTACTTAAATGCCCTACTTTCATGATTTATCACTGTAGTATGAACCTTTTACATTTTCCATAAATTTCACCTGAAAGCCAAATATCCCTGACTTTTTGAGAGTAGTGCATTTTCCATCATAATTTTTACCTTGTAAATTTGAAAATTTCATAAATTTATGCAGTTTCTCTCATAAACGACAAGATGGAACGACAAGATGGTGCCAGTGTATGGGGCTGACCATCTGTCTCTGGCAGCTTTGCTTGTTTTTTTATTGTTTTTAACCATTGGTATTCAAGAAATCAAGTCCTTACTTTTGTACGACCGCCAAACATTGTTGGATCTTAGACTTTCTGCCGAGGATCTTATTTCATCTGATTATGGTGGACAGAAGCCTCCGCTCTTGTCAGATATCCCGCTTTACCTGTATTGGGCCTCAGCCCCTCTCTCCGAGCGAAGGCGGTGGTGGAGGCCTCACCGTCGCCGTGGGAAACACGGCGGTCGGCTGGTGAAACTGAAGGCCCACCTGGCACATTTCTTCTCTGTTCCCCGGACTCCGGGCAGATTATGTTCCCGGGTTTCTGTGTCCTGCCATTCCCTGGATCCTGCTGATGCCTGCCTGGTCCCTGTCACTGGCCTTGGTGAGGTGATCCGGCCCCAGCGCTGCTACTCTCCCAGGCCCCGCCAGCGTGGGGTAAATCCCTGGCACCTGAGACTGCTGCAGCATGTTTCCTGTTCTGCTGAGGCCCAGGCTCCAGCTCCAGCCAGGATTGGCCTGGTAAATGCCAGATCGCTGGCAAATAAAACTTACATCCTGAAGGATTTCATCAGCTCCCGGGAACTGGATTTCTTTTTCGTTGCGGAGACCTGGCAGACCGTGGGTGAATTCTCTGCTCTGTCCGAAGTTTTACCCCCAGGTTACTGTTATTTTAATTCCCCGCGGACAACAGGACGAGGAGGAGGAATGGCAGCTGTTTACAAAAATGACTATAAATGTAAGCAGCGCTTTTTACCTTCTCCATTCTCCAGCTTTGAACTGACTTTCTTTGAGGTGGGTCGAATAAACCCTGTACTGTGTGCTGTCATATACAGACCACCCAAATATAATAAGGAGTTTTTAAATGACTTTGCCATTTTCTTGGCTGGTATTGTTACAAATTATGATAAGTGTTCTTATCATTGGAGATTTTAACATGCATGTGTGTTGTCCTGATAAGCCGCTGGTGAAAGACTTTTTAAATCTCGATTCTTTAAATCTGGTGCAGTCCGTGACTGGTGACGATACTCATGAGCACGGACACACGTTAGATCTTGTCCTCTCGTATGGCCTGTCTGTTGTTAATTTAGTAATCTGTGACACTGTATTGTCCGACCATCTGCCTGTATTATTTGAGGCTGATCTGTCGCGCGCTGCAGCTAAAACTCGCGCTCCTGCCCAGCGCTGCCGGATTTTTAACCCTTCCACTGCCGGTCGGTTCTCCGCTGCCTTTGACCAGCTCTGTGTCCCTCCTGCCTCCATCTCATCTGTGGAGGAACTCAGCTCCTGGTTTCACTCCTCCTGCCAAACCATCTTGGACTCTGTGGCTCCACTGAAAACCAAGCAGCCTCGATCCAAACCTGAACCGTGGTTCAATGACAAAACTCGTGCAGTCAGACAGGAGTGGCGCAGAGCTGAACGCAGATGGAAGAAAAACTGCAGGTGTCACTGCAGATTTTAAGACTGCTGGCGTCAGTATCAAAATACTGTCAAGCAGGAAAAAAGCAAATATTTTGCTAATATTGTTTTATCTCATTGTCATAATCAACGTGTTTTATTTAACACTATTGACTCAGTTCTTAATACCCCACAGACTGACTGTTTGGAGGCCTCCTCTGAGTTATGCAATGATTTTATGAACTTTTTTATTGATAAGGTGGCCACCACCAGGGCTCTCATCTCAGCTCCTGCCTCTGATCCCTCTGTCTCTGTCCCTTGTTCTGCTGTTTTTGATCAGTTTGAACCTGTGACTCTGTCATTGTTAGAGGACGTGGCTGGCCACATTAAGCCCTCAGGGTCTCCCTGTGATGCTGTCCCTCCTATACTTTTTAAAGAGGTGCTTCCCAGTATAGGCCAGTCAGTTCTCACCATCTTGAACAGCAGCCTGTCATCTGGTGTGGTTCTTGCAAATTTTAAACATGCAGTAGTACAGCCCTTGATCAAGAAACCTGGTCTTGATCATACCATGTTGGCAAATTTTAGGCCTATTTCCAAGCTGCCATTTCTCTCAAAAATTTTAGAGAAAATTGTCTATATGCAGCTGAAATGTTTTCTGGATGAACACAGTATTTTGGAGATTTTTCAATCTGGTTTCAAAGCTCTTCATAGCACAGAGACAGCCTTGTTAAGAGCTTTTAATAATAATATAATAATAATAATAATATTTAATATTCTCTTGGCATGTGATTCAGGTGAATATGCTGTTCTTGTGCTGCTTGATTTAACTGCTGCCTTTGACACAGTGGACCATCATGTTTTAATTTCCCGTTTGCAGCACCTAGTGGGCATTTGTGGCACTACTTTCAACTGGTTTAGATCCTATCTGTCAGACAGGACTTTTTAAAGTTAGCATGTCTGGGTTTGAATCCTCTTCTGCTCCTCTGCCTTACGGGGTCCCACAGGGGTCAATTCTAGGGCCTATGCTTTTTTTCTCTGTACATACTTCCACTGGGAACAGCAACAACTCAGAGAATGACATAGAAGAGAAATGGGCAACACTGAAGGATACGGTGTATCAGACTGCGAGTGATGTATTAGGCTACCCTGAGAGGAAACATCAAGATTGGTTTGATGAGCATGATGAACACCTGAAGAAACTACTAGAAGCGAGGAATACAGCTAGGCAGGAAAACCTACAGTGTAACACAAGGTCGGAGAAGAAGAAATACTCAAAGGCTCAGAGTGAGCTACAGAAGTACACCAGAGAGATGAAGTCCAACTGGTGGGATGAAAAAGCGGAGAAACTTCAAACTGCAGCAGACAGGAAGGACATGAAAACATTCTTCACAGGTTTGAGAGAAATCTACGGCCCTAAACCAAGAGGATTGATCCAACTAAAGGCTATGGATGGTGAAACGGTTTTGCAGGAGAAAGACAAGATCCTGGACAGATTTGCAGACCACTTTGACCAACTACTAAACAACCCTGGAGATCTCACTGAAGAGGCTAAAGAAGCTCTAGCGCAGCGACCAGCTGTATCAAGTCTGGATGAACCACCAAATTTTGATGAACTAATGGCAGCTATCAGGACAACACAGGATGGTAAAGCTCCAGGAAGGGATGGAATTCCAGCAGAAGTGTGGAAATTTGGTGGTGTTCAGCTGACCAACTGCCTGCACAAGCTCATCCAAGAGATATGGGATGGCCAGAAAGTACCTCAAGACTGGAAGGATGCAAGTATTGTGCCTTTGTTCAAGAAAGGTGACAGGAAGGATTGTGGAAGTTACCGAGGTATATCACTGCTAGCCACTGTTGGTAAGATTCTCTCACATGTACTACTTAACAGACTCAGTGAACACATCTCGCAGAATGTACTACCGGAAACCCAGTGTGGCTTTAGAAGTGGAAGAAGCACAATGGACATGGATTTTCTGCTTGAAACAGGTTCAAGAAAAGTGTATCGAACAGAACATTCCGCTTTATGTAGTCTTCATAGACTTCAGTAAAGCCTTCGATACGGTTTCACGACAAGGACTTTGGCAGGTACTCAAGAAATATGGTTGTACAGAGAAGTTTGTCAGCCTGATCGAGGCACTCCATACAGGTATGCAAGCAAACGTGGCAATGAGTGGTTCAGTATCTAAAGACTTTTCAGTAAGCAACGGGGTGAAACAAGGGTGTGTGCTGGCACCTACACTCTTCTCGCTATATCTGGCAGCCACGCTTGAGGTGGCCTTCAAAGACACTTCAGGAGTATACATTCAAACAAGGAAAGAAGCAGACTTGTTCAGTGTGGCACAGTTTAAAACCAAGAGTAAGACATCGATAAAGGTAGTAAGAGAAATGCTCTTTGCCGACGACAGTGCTCTAGTTTCACACAGCGTGGAAGATATGCAATCTTTAGTAGAGAAATTTGCAAGAGCAGCTCGCCAATTCAGCCTCCAAATCAACATCAAGAAGACAGAGTGCCTTTATCAACCACCAAAGTTCCAATTACCAACATCACTACCAGAAGAGATCAGCATTGGTACAGAGCCACTAGTCAAGTGCAAGACTTTCAAGTACCTAGGGAGTACTGTTTCAGAGAATGCTAGGCTGGAGGATGAACTATCTCTCAGAATGGGAAGAGCGAGTGCTGTGTTTGGAAACTTGAGAGACTGTGGAACAATCGACATGTGTCTATCCGTGTGAAATGCAAAGTGTACAGAGCGACAGTACTGGCTACTCTATTGTACGGTGCTGAAACTTGGACTGTCTACAGAGTGCAGGTGAAGAAACTCCACGCGTACGTGATGAGACACCTTCGAGCCATAATGAACATCTCATGGAAAGACAAGATAACCAACATAGAAGTGCTGAAACAAGCTGGTCTACCATCAATGGAGGACATGCTAATACAGATGAACCTGAGATGGCTCGGACATGTTGAGAGGATGGACCACCAGCATCTCCCTCGGCAGTTACTCTACTCACAGTTATGCGAAGGCAAACACAATCAGGGTAGACCAAGGCTCAGATTTAAAGACACTGTAAAAAGAAACTTGAAGAAGTTGGACATAGACAGGAGTTCCTGGCAGTGGAAGGCTAAGGACAGAGCTGTGTGGAGGAATCTGATCAGACCTAAATGAAACCGTCATTGTTGCCCATGACAGACTGCTATGATGATGATGATAACTTCCACTGGGTTCCATTTTTAAAAAGCATGGTATCTCTTTCCACCTGTATGCTGATGACTGTCAGATTTATGTCCCTCTAAAACAAAAAGCTGCCTCATCAGTAAACACACTCCTGGCATGCATTGAACACAAAGTCTTGGATGGCCCTAAACTTCCTAAATTTTAATGATAAGAAGACCGAAGTGATAGTGTTTGGACCTAGTCGCCCCTGTGAGTCCCTTCCTGTATACTTGGGCCCCCTTACTCATGTTAAATCCACAGCTAGGAACCTTGGTTTTATCATGGACAATGATTTTAAATTAGACACGCAGATTCGTTCTGTGGTAAAATCCAGCTTCTTTCATCTAAGGCGTTTAGCAAAAGTAAAACCCATTCTCTCTAGACCACACTTGGAAACAGTAATCCATGCTTTTTTTTCATCTCGGCTGGTCTACTGTAACGCACTTTACGCCGGTGTCAGCCAGTCATCCCTTTCCCGTCTGCAGCTGGATCAAAACGCCGCTGCTCGTCTTTTAACAGGTACATGTGGAAGAGATCACATCACACCCATCTCAGCTCTACTCCACTGGCTGCCCGTGTATTTTAGAGTTATTTTAAAATTCTTTTATTTGTTTTTAAATCCTTGAATGGTCTTGCTCCACCTTACTTCTCTGAGCTTCTGCATCCCTACGCTCCCACCCGGTCCCTTTGGTCAGCTGAACAGCTGCTTTTGGAGGTACCAAAGGCGAGGCGCAAGCTCAGAGGGGACAGAGCCTTTTCGATCATGGCCCCCAGGTTATGGAATGATTTACCCCTGGACATTAGACAAGCACCTTCACTGTCCATTTTTAAAACATGTCTTAAAACACATTTTTACTCCCTGGCCTTCAACCCAGTATGAGACATTGATTTTATTGAATGAAATGGATTTTTATTTATTTTATTTAACTGTGGTTCTTGTGTTAGTGCCCTGCTTTTATGTTCTCTTGCTGTACAGCACTTTGTGTAGCGAGTGTTGCTTTTAAAGTGCTTTATAAATAAAGTTCATTGATAAATGTGGAAAAATTTTTTTTTGAAAATTTGCAACTTTATTATGTATTGCAACTTTTTTAAATCAAAAATTTGCATCTTTTTTTTGTACATTTTCAACTACTTTCTTGTAAATTTGTGACTTTACTGCAACCAGTTTGGGAGGTTATCTCCCAAAAATCTACAGTATTTGGGAGGGCACATGCAGAATAAACTTTCTTCATGTACAATCTAATCAAATATTCCTAATAAATTATAATTTCACTAAAATAACTAAATATGCAGTCCTTTTTTATCACAGTATAAGCATTTCTAAACAGACCAAAGACAGTTGAGTAAAAGTACAGTGTTTTCTTCATAAATGTATTCTTCAAGTTACGAGTAAAAACTATCCTACAAAAAACTCCTCAGTAAAGTACAATTCTGTGAAAAAGTTACTTGAGTAAATGTAACTGGTTACTACCCATCTCTGGGAAAAACCTTAGAGCACTATAGTAGTCCAAACAAAACTTCAAACCTATACAGAGGAGATCAAAATTAGAGAACAATGTATTAATACTTGATTTATTCTGAAATATTGTTATTCTTCACTGTTCAGAATATGACAGAATATAAGCTGTTGCTACACCACAGCTGTACTGCATGCTTTGTTTTCGTTTTTTTTTTTTTTTAAATAACCAAGGTACTTCAACACTTTACTTTGTTTAAAAAAACCAACAACAACAAAAAAAAAAAAACAACAGTGAGCAAAATTAGAGAACAGTGACCACTGTGCCAGAAGAGAAGACTTAAACAACTTACACAATGGTCCTCTCCGGCATACAACTAGGAACATACCGGTCGCTATGGAGGGTGAGAATATGTATGGGCACATAATCATACCATGTAGGATAACTAAATAGACGGTTATGCTGTTTCATCCCACCTAGCAACAATGCTCTGCACTGTGTGTGTTTATATATTTACATATTTATTCCATCTAGCTACAATGCTCTGCACTGGGTGTGTTTATATTTATATATCTATATATTTATTCCATCTAGCTACAATGCTCAGCACTGGGTGTGTTTATATTTATATATCTATATATTTATTCCATCTAGCTACAATGCTCCGCACTGTGTTTTTATATATCTACATATTATTCCATCTAGCTACATTGCTCCGCACTGTGTGTGTTTATATACTTGCATATTTATTCCACCTAGCTGCAATGCTCCGTACTGTGGGTGTTTATATATTTACATATTTATTCCATCTAGCTACAATGCTCTGCACTGTGTGTTCATATATTCATATATTTATTCCATCCAGCTACAATGCTCTGCACTGTGTGTCTGTGTGTGTGTGTATATATATATTTTATAGTAATATGTACATATGTATATTAGCTGCTCTTGCTTGCTTGTTTTTTTTTTTTTTTCTTGCCTTCTGATTGTTGCTCTGAGTGTTGCTATCCCTGTGCTGTTGCAATCCTGGAATTTCCCCGTTGTGGGACTAATAAAGGCTTATCCTATCTTATCTTTAAGAATTTTTTTTTTTTAGGGCTATAGGATTAAAAAATTAATAGTAAGTGTAGAGACCTTTGCTTTGAATGACTTCAGCACATCTGTACCCACAGGACATCACTAGTTTCTCACACTGCTCTGGTTTGGGGGGCAGGCTTATACAGACTCTCAATGGGGAATCAGTCCAACACTGCTGCTGGAATTGCTCGATAGTTCACTGCTGAACAGGGGCAAGGATCTGTCTCCGCATGCAGTGTCTTGCTGTTTAAGACAATGTGGGCTCAAAGTTCACTCTGCAGTGACCAACCTCTTATCAGCAGAATGAAAAGGCAATACTTGCCTTTGCTGAGGAGCATGCTGCGTGGACAGAGGAGAACTGGTCCTGAGTGCACTTCAGTGATGAGAGCAAGTTCAATTTATTTGGGGCTGATGGGAAACAATATGTTCGGTGCCAAACTGGGGAAAGACTGAACCCAAAGTGTGTAAAGAAGTCAGTTAAATTTGGAGGAGGAAGTGCCATAGTTTGGGGATGTTTTCTGCAGCAGGAGTTGGGCCTCTTGTACAGCTACGTGGCAAGGTGAATGCAAATGTTTCTGTGAACCTCCTTCGGCAACATGCAATCCCATCACTGCAACTGTCTCCCAATCAGCCCGCAATTTTCATGCAAGGCAATGTCTCCTGTCCCACTACAAAACAGGTTAAAACAGTACCTTGAATCTAACAATACTGAAATAATGAAATGGTCAGCCCAGAGTCCAGGTCTAAGCCCCATACAGAATCTCTGGAAATTCCTTGGCGACAAGTAATGGCTAAGAAACCAACTACAATTACTGAATTGTGGAAGAGACAGCAATAAGAACGGACCAACATCAAACCAGAGCAGTGTAAGAAACTAGTGATGTCCTGTGGGTACAGATGAGCTGAAGTACTTCAAAGCTAGGGCCTCTACACTTCCTATTATTTTTTTGAATCCTATAGCCCTGAAAAAACAAACAAAAACAAAACAAAAAAACACTGACCATGTTCACATGCACACGAATAAACTGGTTATGACTGGATTTCTGGAGTCATTATTCACATGGCCATGTAAACAGAATAATCCGATAAAGGCCATGTAACCGGGGTCATTAACTTAAGTGGTTTACCCTCCAATAATGTTTATTCAGTGCACGTAAACACAACAAAACTGATTATTGACATTATCAGTTTATTCCCAGTAATCGGGTTATTGTGACCATGTAACCGGGTACACTGTTTAAATCTCTTCGACACAGTGGTCACTGTTCTCTAATTTTGCTCACCATTTTTTTTTTTCCACAAAATAAAGATTTATGTTCAAGTGCCTTGGTTATTAAAAAACATGCTAGTACAGCAATGGTATAGCCACAGCTGATATTCTGTCATATTCTGAACAGTGAAGAATAACAATATTTCAGAATAAATCAAGTATTAATACATTGTTCTCCAATTCTGATCTCCACTGTATTTCAACTGGATTGTTGTTGCTTAAAAATAATTAAAACAAAGAAGTAGAATTACTCTAATTTCTTACAGAGGCTTGTAAAATACAAGCAATGTAACAATAAGTTTAGACCTTTCAAATATTCAAGGAACAACACTCACTTGGTAAAAAAAACACCAAAAAAAAACACATTAATACATCCATTAATGCACCATTTATTAAAACTCCTCATCACTAACCGAGGCAACTGTGTTTTCCGTCTGTTGTTCAGTGTCAGTGTTTTCCCAGCGTGTACTGCTGGAGACTTGCAACTCCAACAAACTTCTTCCAAGATCTTCTAGCTCTTTCGACGGTACATCGAAATGGATGTCAGCCTGATCTTGAACACTAAGAGCTGCATATTCACGGTCTTTAATGTGGGCATAATTTCTTGCAGCTGTTCCTTTTTGATGGAACTCCTCCTCATTGGTTGGTGTATTATCAAGAACGGGATCCTTTGGCAAAGGAGAGCCTACACCCTTTGCCTCACTGTCACCCTCCACACCCTTCTCATTTATTTCAGTAGTAGAACCAGACATTTCAGGAGATGCTAAGGGTGCAGACATTAATAAAGGATGAGGATGATCCAGAGTATCGCTGGATTTAAGTGACACATAACGGAATAGGTCGTTTTCTTCTTTGGTCTTCACTTGTTTCCCTGCTGATTCCACTTTTAACAAGAGTTTATCAAGCTCTGTACTGGAGGGGGATTTTTTGTTTGGATCTTCTAAGTCCTTATGCAGCATGTCCAAAAGGTGGCGCATTTTACCCTGAAAACAAGCAACGCCTCAGAAATCTTTTCAACTCAACTTTCATGGCATTTTTCTAGTGCATACTGTGCAAAGTGTACAAAGAAATGATGAGCTGTTCACAAGAACCAAGATGCATAAAACAAGCAAAATATTTCAACACAGAGGCATACAGAAAAACAAACAAAAACTAGTCAAAATAATAGCAACCAAAAAGGTGCATAAGAAATGCAAAAATTATTAAAAATATTCCAAAATGTAAAAAAATAAAGAAGGAAAACAAACATTACAGAAGACATGGTAGCATATGTAACCACAGCTGGATTGTTCAGTCTGGCCTGCTGAGGTATGATATGTAATATCAATTTTGCACACATGTATAAAATTACATACTGACCTCATCAAGCTGATATAGATTCATATTAATATGTTGCTCCATGACTCGGTCCAGGACCCTTGTACAGAACACAGATCCTTCAGTAATCAGTCAGATGCTCGAAAAAGGTCTTCTAAACTACATGCAGTTAGGTCCATGCATATTTGGACACAAGTTTTGTTATTTTAGCCATTTATCAAAACATGTTCAAGAGACAGTTATATAATCAATATAGCCTTCAAAGTGCAGACTCTCAGCTTTAATTTGATAGTACTCACATCCAAATTGGAGTTATGGTTTAGGAATTACAACCATTTTGTACAAAAGCTCCTCATTCCAGGGACTCAAAAGTAATTGGACAATTGATTTAAAAGCTATTTCATTGGCTGCATGGGCTATTCCCTTGTTAATCCATCATCAATCAAGCATCATCGTGGGCAGGGATGGCCTACTGGTTAGGGATGTGGACTGGTGAGCGGAAGGTCGCCGGTTCAATCCCTGGATCGGCAGGATCAGATCTGGGTGGGACAGACAAAGTTGCAGTGTTTGCCCCACCCTCCTTAAACCCACTGTGGTGCCCTTGAGCAAGGCAATTAACCCCAACTGCTCCAGTGGAGCTGCTCAGTCTGTGGTCATACTGGGCAAGCTTCCAGGTGTTTTGCCGTGGTCACGGCCTACAGTGGCCCATCCTGTAAGGAAATAAAGGTGTTAAATTGGCAACCTCTCCGTGGTTTTTCACAACACATCTGGAGGACGCTACAGTATTTTTATTTTTGGAATTTCCCAGTTTGGGATCAGTAAAACAGAGAACCACGAGGGCCGCAGCGGAGAGAGAGGACGGTGTGGGAATTTACAGCGGCAGCGCACGGGACCGAATGACGCCGGGAGAGTGACCAGCTGGCAGCGACGCCGCAGCGCTGGATGAGAGGCGATAAAACAGCTAAGTAAAGGAACGTGCTCACTGTCTGTGTGTGGTGAATGTTTGTTAGCCACGGTGCGTTCACGGGAGGCTAAGTTGTGCTGCATTGTATGCTGTAGGTTTCCCCTGGACAACAGAAACCAAAGAGCCGCTCCTCTTCTCTCCACTTGTCACCTGCCTGCCATCTCTACTTGGGCACGGAGCATTCCCTCCTCGAGGCGTACAAGAGGGCCTTGGACGAGCCCGGACAGTTCGGTGCTTAACTTCCAGGCTAAGGAGGATGTTAGCGGGAGTTCCTGGCCGGACAGTCAGTGAATGCATCACGCTCGATTGAAGACAAGAATTGTATTGCTTCTTTCCCTTATGTGCTTTTTCAGGGTATTCATGCTATATATAATATTTATTGTGGGGTAGTCTCTTATCTTGGGCACTTTGGGAATGTATGTATGGTTTCTATGAGAGTGTATGACTTCAAAAAAGATGGCTGCCACCGGAGTGAGGAGTGGTCTGATGGGACACTTTCTGCCTATATACTTATTCTTATTACCGTCTTTGTGTCTCTGTAACTGCAACAAGAAGGGTTTTCCGGCCAACTCAACTAAAAGTGAAGCTAAAAAGTTTTATTTATATGGATTTGGACATGGACATTTCACCCTGTACTCTATCTGGTCTGCAAAAGCACTGAGAAAAAGCTCCCAAAACAAGGCAAACATGACGGGTAAGCAAATATCACAATATGGCAGAGGCTTTACAGTTAAAGTACTGTTAGCACTGCTACTTCTGGCAGGGGATATTCACCTTAACCCTGGACCTGCCACTATTAAACAGCAGACCACTGGGTTAGCACAAACATCTGAGCTGGCGAATTGGTTGTTTCTATCTACGGCCCGGCATAGCGAGTCGGGTGAGTCGAATTGCACTGAACAGACTCACATGTCTGATCCTGCTGTAAACAGCTGCGCTACGTCCAAACTTTTGGAAACAGGAGCGGTTAAACAAATTACAAATGAGGCAAGATCCGAAAACCGTGCTGTTCAAAAACAAAAACAACATCTATTTTTCCAAACTGTTAATCATGCACGAGTTCTTTGGGACGCAAAGGCTAAACCAAAGGGGATCCTCGGCGGACATCTAAACATACGAAGCATAATCCCCAAAAGAGATGAGATTTCGGTGTTGCTGTCTGACTCAAATCTGGACTATCTTTGTCTCTCAGAAAGCTGGCTACACAGTAACATTGACACCAATATGATCGTTATTGTGGGCTATCAGTGTTTTAGAAAAGACAGGCAGCCAGGGAGGGGAGGAGGTGTTTTAATTTACATCAAAGAGAAATTTAAATGTCAATTGGTTGATTTGAATACTTCACTTGAATGTTTAGCAGTTAATGTATGTCTCTCAATGAATTTCAACATCGCAGTATTGTACAACCCACCCTCACACAATTCTTCTTTTTATAATGAATTAAGTGATCTGGTTAAACAACTTGAGAGGAGCAGAGAAACCATATTTTATGGTGATTTCAATATCAACTGGTCTGATAATAAGGAAAAACAGAAACTGAAAAGCCTCATGACTAAATTTAATTACAAACAAATGATCAAAGGACCCACCAGGATAACCAAACAATCGAGAACACTTATTGACATGGTATTCGCTAATAAACAGGAAGGAATAACCAGAACCTATAATCTTGTAACTGGTCTCTCAGATCATAACATGGTTCTTGCTGTCAGAAAACTCACTAAAAAGCGACTACAGTATTTTGGAGGAGTCGATATTGACAAACCAAATTTTATTATTCCCAAATCAAAAAATGAGGAGTTTGAACATTACTTAGAGAATCAAAATTGGGAGCAGCTCATGTCAATAAACGAAGTAGATGATTGTTGTAACTTTATAACTGCAACAATTACTAAGTCCATAGAAAAATTTACAAAGCAAATTAAAAGTAGACAACAGAAGATTAACCTACCATGGTTAAATAATGAAATAAGAAAACTTATGAAGAGGTGAGACTCTGCATTGAAAACATCATTAACCTCTAAACTGCAAAATGATCACCTTGTGTACAAAAGTTTAAGAAATAAAGTGGTACAAGAGCTGCGAAAATCAAAAGTATCTTATTACAATAAACTGATAGATCATGCAAAGGGTAACAACAGTTCCCTATGGAGGCATTTAAATAACTTAACTAATAAAAAAAATGTTCAGAAGGGGGTAAAGGAACTTAGAATCAATGGCAAGACCATCAGTGACAAGGCTACATTGGCAAATGAATTTAATTCATATTTTGTGGGCTCTGTGGAAGACTTGACAAAAACTTTGTGCCGCCAAATGTGCTCAACAACACAAATTCAATACTTCCAACAGACTCTTTTCACATCGATGAGGTAAATGAGGAGTTAATTGCTGGTATTGTTAAAACACTGTCAAACTCAAAAACTAATGATATCTACAACATGAGCACCTCCTTTCTCAAAACGCACAGCAAAATATTAATCAAACCACTGACTCATCTCATTAATCTCTCCATTAGGTCTAGTACATTTCCATCTGGCTGGAAAAAAGCTGTCGTCATACCAGTTCATAAATCAGGCAGTAAAGACGATATATGCAATTACCGCCCAATCTCTATTTTACCAGTCCTGTCTAAGGTTCTTGAAAAAGTTGTAGCTACACAGATGATAGACTACTTACAAGACAGTCAACTTCTTCATCCACATCAATTTGGTTTTAGACCAGGATACTCAACAGAAACAGCAAACTGTTGCCTTATTGAAAATGTCAAACAGTCCTTGGACAGGGGTAATGTGGTAGGAGCTGTTTTTCTAGATCTCAAAAAGGCTTTCGATACTGTAAACCACAGTTTGCTTTTATCCAAAATGGTATCTTTTAACTTCTCCCCAGATACATTAGACTGGTTTGCATCTTATCTCCAGAATAGAGAACAGTGTGTAAAAGTTCACCAGGATAAATCCTCACTTTTAAATAACCGTATGGGTATCCCACAAGGGTCCATTCTTGGTCCTTTACTTTTCAGCATTTTTATTAATGACTTGCCGCTACACTGCTCTGCTGCAACATGCCAACTTTATGCAGATGATGCAGTTATTTACACAGCTGCCAAGACTCCAGCACAGGCTGCAGATGTACTGTCTACAAGTATGGTTGATGTCCAAGAGTGGCTCCTCCAGAACCATCTATTGCTGAACCTTCAGAAAACAGTTTCAATGTGCTTTTCAATCAAAAAATATAACCTGCAATGTTTTAAAGTTAATATACATGATCATGACATCAGTTTAGTTACAGAATTCAAATACCTTGGCGTTGTACTAGATCCTCAACTCAAATTTAATCTTCATATAAAGAAAATTTCAAAAACAGTTAAAAAAAATCTGAACTGCTTTAAATTAATTAGATATTACATACCTTACGAACCTGCTGTACTGTATATGCATTCTATGGTTTTTTCTCATATATCATACTGTTTGACAGTCTGGGCTCAAGCAGCCCCTTCCACAATAAGACATATAGGTTCATTATATAATCAAACCCTAAAAATCTTGGACAAAAAGCCCATTAGGTGGCATCACTGTAATATTTTAAAAAAATACAACCTATTGAGTTTTGAGAGTTTCATTGACCTCTGTTTACTGAAATTAACTTTCAATGTTTCCATAAATCAGCACCTGAGCCACTTGCTGGTTTCATCCAAAGACAGGACAGCAGCAGAGCCACCAGGAGTTCTGTTAACAATAACTGTAAAATATTCCACCGCAGAACCACATTTGGACAAACAGCTTTCTCTATAAAGGGCAGTCACATCTGGAACACAATGCCAAATGAAATTAAAATAATAACGGACTTTAAAACATTCACTAAAAAGGTTAAAAACTGGCTGAAAAATAAACAAGAATGTACCCATGTATGAAATGATTGTCTGCAGGGTGAGAGTGAATGAAGGGAAGGAATGAATGCGTTTGTTTATAGTGAGTGACGAAGGGAGGGAGGCCTGAAATAGGCAAATGTGTGTCAGGTTGTTATATTTGTGTATTTATAATATTTATAATTGTGTATTTATAATGTATTTATGTTTTTTGCATTGATGTATGTGGTTATTGTGTATTCCTTTTTTTTTTTTTTTTTTTTTTTTTTTTTAACTTGTTTCTCCTTTCTAAAGCCCATCCAGGGACAAGAGTTGCAAATTAGCTAATAGCTATACACTCTGTGCAACACATCAGATTGATTGTCATTGATTAATTGTCTATGTTTATTGCACTGTCCCTGTCAAATAAACATATCTATCTATCTATCTATCCTTGAAAAGGACAGGTTGCCTCTCAATGGAACTCCCCTGTATAAATAAAGGTTAAAAGAAAAAAAAGCAGGTAAAAGGTCTGGAGTTGATTCCAGGTGTGGCATTGGCATTTGGAAGCTGCTGCTGTGAACCCACAACATGCAATTAAGGGAGCTCTCAATGGAAATAAAACAGACCATCCTTCGGGAAGAAATTCATCAGAGAGACGGTGGAAATGTTAGCAGTGGCCAAATCAGTAGTTTGATATATAAGAAAAAGAGTGCACTAGTGAGCTTCGGAACGTCCACAGAAGACAACAGTGGTGGATGATCACAGGATCCTCTCCATGGTAAAAAAAAAAAACCTTCACAATATCCGCTCAAGTGAAGAACACACTATAAGAAGTAGGTGTATCAGTATCCTTGGCGCCTTACGCCCCAGCTGGGGCGAAGAGGATTAAGTTAAGTAAGTATCAGTATCCAAGTCTACCATAAAGAGCAAAATTCATGAGAGCTAATACAGAGGGTTCACCACAAGGTGCAAACCATTAATCAGCCTCAAAAATAGAAAGGCCAGATTAGACTTTGCCAAAAAAAAACAAAAAAAAAACATCTAAAGAAGCCAGCCCAGTCCTGGAACACCGTTCTGGAACAGCATTCTTTGGACAGATGAAACCAAGACCCACCTGTACCAGAATGATGGGAAGAAGAAAGTACAGAGAAGGTTTGGAACGGCTCATGATCCAAAACAAACCACATCTTCTGTAAAACATGGTGAAGGCAGTGTGATCCATGGGCCTGCACAGCTTCCAATAGCACTGGGTCACTAGTGTTTACTGATGATGTGACAGAAGACAGAACCAGCCGGATGGATTCTTAAGTGTATTCTATCTTTTAAAATTTTTTATTTAACCTTCACTTATACAGGGGAGGTCCACTGAGGCAACCTCTCTTTTTCAAGGATGCCCTGTTCACATCCACACAATTACACATTCACACCAGGAAGTATCCCAGTACAACCACAGACCTGTGTCCACTGAGCAGCCCCACTAGAGCAGTTGGGATTAAGGGTCTTGCTCAAGGGCACCACAGTGGGGTTAAGGAGGATGGAGCAAACACTGCTTTGTCATCTGTCCCACCCAGATCTGATCCTGCCGGTCCTGGGATTGAACCAGCAACCCTCCAGTTACCAGTCCATAAGGCTACCCACTGCATTTGACTAAATCTGCTCAGATTCTGCCAAATGCAGCAAAGTTGATTGGATGGCGCTTCACAGTACAGATGAACAAATGACCCAAAGCATACTGTGAAACCAACCTGGAGGTTTTAAGGCAAAGAAGTGGAATATCCTGCAGTGGCCAAGTCAACCACCAGAGCTCACCCGATTGAACATGCATTTGACTTGCTTAAGACAAAACTTAGGGCAGAAAGACCCACAAACAAGCAACAACTGAAGACAGCTACTGTAAAGACCTGGCAAAGCATCACAAAGAAGGAAACCCAGCATTTGATGATGTCCATGGGTTCCAGACTTCAGGCAGTCATTGTCTGCAAAGGACTCTCAACAAAGTATTAAAAATTAACATTTTACTTATGATAATGTTGATTTGTCCAATTACTTTTGAGCCCTGGAAATGAGGAGTTTTTGCATAAAAATGGCTGTAATTCCAATTGGCTTCAGGTGTGCTGGCAATGGAGTAGGTGTGTGCGTTGCTGGCTCCTGCTATATTTTTTTCTTTACTTTTTAAAACCCTATTTTGCTGTAAGCTGTTAATGTTTTGGACATTTAATACGTGCAGAATCTGTTTTGAGTTGTGAAATATGTCCAAAACAAGAAAGCAGACTGAAAAGGAGGCAGCAGGGAACAATATTAACACCAGCTTAGCTGAGGATGCTAATATCAGCCTTAACCCTGCACTTGTTGCCTTGCTTGAGCAACACAGAATGTCCATAGCTGCTGACTTCAAAGCTTCATTTGAACTTATTAATGGTAAGCTGGACAAAATTCAAGCAGATGTGGCGAACCAGGAGCAACGCATTGGCGACCTTGAAAACAACGCGGAGGACGTCAGCCAGCGCCTAGCGGCGCTTGAAGTTACATGTGAGTCAATGCAGGAGGAGAACAAACTTTTGAAAAACAAACTTTCTGACCTGGAGGGAAGAAGCAGGAGGCTGAATATTCGTCTGGTGGGTCTGCCGGAGTCCTTTGATGTGGGTCCACGGCCATCTGAATTTTTTTCTCGGCTGTTGGTGGACGTCTTTGGCGCACAAACTTTGCCATCTCCCCCAGAGCTGGATAGAGCCCACCGCAGCCTCATGCCCAAGCCGAGTCCGAATGGGAAGCCGCGCGCTGTCATTATTTGTTTCCACCGGTTTCGGACCAAAGACTTGGTGATGAGAGAAGCGCGGAGACGCCGTGGGACTTTGGAATATCGTGGGCATAAACTTCAGTTCTACGAGGATTATAACGCCGACGTTCAGAAGCAACGAGCCGAATATAAGGAGGTTATGTCCGAGTTGTACAAGAGAGGTTTTCGTCCTTCTCTTCTTTTCCCCGCCAGGCTCCGGATAACTCTTCCAGACGGTAAAAACCAGTGGCTGGCGTCCGTCTCGGAGGCCACCTGCTTCATGCAAACCATGGAGAGAAACCAGCAATTTTCGCCTTGAACTGGACATTTCTGGGTTGACCAGCTGCCGCGCTGGACTGCTTGTTACTTCATTGAAGCTGCACTGACTGGACATTGATGCATTTTCAGATGTTTAAAAACAAGGTAAAATTGGCTCCCTATACGTTGTTGTTTACTTAATTCTTTTTTAAATTTTATCTTATTTATTTATTTTTTTTTAGGGTAAAACGTTCATATTATGCAGGATTGAAGCCAGTTGTATGGGAGCATTCTGTTAGGATGAAAATAGAGCAGGAGATGGAGTGGTTGCTGTTTTTTTTGCAACCGGCTGGAGTGTTGTTATAGGTTTGGTTGTTGGATTTTTTTTAATTTTTTTATTTATTTATTTATTTTTGTTTTGTTTTGTTTTTTTGTTATGGTTTTATTTACACCCCCCTTACCCCCTCCTTTTTTTTTTTTTTTTTTACCCGTACCTCACTTTACTCTTCTTTGGGCTACACAACATAATATATAAATTTTACTCTTTGAATGAATAGTAATCTTACTTTGGTAAGCTGGAATGTGAAGGGGTTGAACCATCCAATTAAACGAAAGAGAGTCATGTCACGTCTAAAGCAGTTTAAGCCTGGGATATTGTTTTTGCAGGAAACCCATTTGCAGGATTCCGACCACTTGCGTTTGTCAAAATGTTGGTCAGGACAATTTTTTCATTCAAATTTTAAAGCTAAGGCCAGGGGCGCTGCTATTCTTATTGATCGAAATATCCCATTTATTCCCTCTAATGTTGTATCAGATAAAAATGGACGATTTGTAATAGTATCAGGTAAACTTGGCGATAAACATGTCACTTTGGCTAATCTGTATGCACCGAATTTTGATGATGTGCACTTTTTTCGTAACCTTTTTTCGCAACTTCTAGATTTAAATACTCATTCTCTAATTCTTGGGGGTGACTTTAATTTGTATATGGATCCGATCTTAGATCGCTCATCTTCAAAACCTGCTAGTCTTAATAAATCTGCAACTTATGTTAAGTCTTTTCTTGAGGAACATAGCCTTACAGATCCTTGGCGTTTTTTACATCCTAACGGCAGGGATTATTCTTTTTTCTCTCACGTACACCATACTTATACCAGAATAGATTATTTTTTTGTTGACAATTTATTAATTAATAACCTTTGCTCTTGCAGTTATGATAGCATCTCGGTTTCTGATCATGCCCCTCTTGTACTTAAAATGATCCTCCATGGATGTGACTCCATGAGAAAGCATTGGAGATTGGATCCATTATTACTTACAAATGAAAAATTGGTTGCGAATATTTCTTCTAAAATTAAATTTTTTTGAAAGAAAATAAAACTCCTGGTATGTCAAATAAAACGATATGGGAGGCCATGAAGGCATTTCTTAGGGGGGAATTTATTTCATTGGCAGCATTTAAAAGACGATCCTTAATACAGGAACAGAAGGCTATTTTAGATCAAATCCTGGACATTGACAGACAATATGCTCAATCTCCATCACCCGCTCTGTACAAGGAACGTATGACATTACAAACTAAACTTAATTTACTTTCTACTCGACAAATTGAAGGTTGTTTAATAAGGAACAAGAGTGAATTTTATGAACATGGCGAAAAAACCAGTAAACTTCTAGCTAATCAACTACGTGGTATTAGAGCTAAGCAAATTATTACTGGAGTTAGGACAGATAAAGGAGAGGTGACATCTGACCAACAAGTGATTAATGATATTTTCAGGTCATTTTATTTCAAATTATATACCTCAGAATATACAACAAACTTAAAGGATTTGGAATTTTTTTTTGATTCTATTGATATTCCTTCGATTTCTTCAGAATCTCGGCAAATTTTAGAAGCTCCCATCACAAAAGAAGAAATTCAGCTGGCAATATCATCCATGCAATCAGGAAAATCTCCAGGACCTGATGGGTTTTCCGCTGATTTTTTCAAAAAATTCTCTGACGACCTCGCCCCTTTCCTTTGTCAAGTTTTTACAGAGTCGCTTGACTCTGGTACACTTCCTCCTTCATGCTATCAGGCCTGTATCACTGTGTTGCTTAAAAAGGATAAGGATCCTGTTGATTGTGCTTCTTACAGGCCTATTTCCTTGTTAAATACCGATGTTAAAATTTTGTCAAAGTTGTTAGCTTCAAGGTTGGAAAAGATTCTTCCTTTTATAATTTCACAGGACCAAACCGGTTTCATTAAAAATCGCCATTCTTTTTTTAACTTGCGGCGGTTGTTTAATATTATTTATACTCCTCACCACAATATACCTGAATGTCTTATTAGTTTGGACGCTGAAAAGGCATTCGATAGGGTTGAGTGGGAGTATTTGTTTTTTACTTTGGAGAGGTTCGGTTTTGGTCCTTCCTTCTGTTCCTGGATTAAACTTCTCTATGCTAGTCCTTTAGCTTCAGTGTTAACTAATTGTCGCTATTCTGACTATTTTAGACTTTACCGTGGTACGAGGCAAGGCTGTCCTTTGAGCCCGTTGCTCTTTGCCTTGGCAGTTGAGCCGTTAGCTATTGCAATCCGTGGGAGCCGGGACTTTCTAGGCATTCGTAGGGGTGGCATTGAGCATAGGGTTTCACTCTATGCTGACGATCTTTTATTATTTCTCTCCAACCCACTTACTTCATTACCCGCTATACTCAATATTTTGGATAGTTTTAGTAGGTTTTCTGGTTATAAAATTAATCTTAATAAGAGTGAACTGTTTCTGATTAATGAAAAGATTCAAGTTCAGGATTTTGAAAATTTTCCTTTCAAGGCTGTTATTGATCATTTTAATTATCTTGGGATATGTGTCACTAAACAATTTAATTACTTGTTTAAAAATAATTTTCTCCCCTTACTTGACCAGTGCAAGCTAATACTTTCCAAATGGTCCCCATTATCCTTGTCTTTAATTGGCAGAATCAATTCTGTAAAAATGATGTTACTTCCAAAGTTTTTATATTTGTTTCAATGTCTCCCCATTTTTATTCCTAAATCCTTTTTTAAGTCTTTGGACTCTCTGATTACCTCATTTATTTGGAATGGTAAACATCCGAGATTGAGGAAAGTTTTTCTTCAAAGACCCAAATCAGTAGGTGGCATGGCTCTGCCTAACTTTCAATATTACTACTGGGCAGCAAATATCAGGTGCATGTTATATTGGAAACATTTTTATCTGGAACCCAAATCACCTATTTGGATCCTTATGGAGTCACATGTGGACAATCAAACCTCTCTACCGGCAATTTTAGGTTCACCACTTCCCCTTGCTTTGTCTACACTGGGTAATAATAAAGTAGTTCGTCAGTCTCTTAGAATTTGGTCTCAATTCAGGAAAAATTTCGGTCTTCAGTTTTTTTCCATTAGAAGTCCAATTGCTGCAAATCATTTATTTACCCCATCAACTATTGATAGTGCATTTCATATATGGCACAGAAAAGGTTTAAAATCTTTTGCGGATTTATATTTTGATGGTCAATTTGCAAGTTTTTCTCAACTTTCCATCAAATTCGACATCACTTCTACGCATTTTTTCCGCTTCCTCCAGGTTAGACATTATGTGCAAACCATGACAAAACAATTCCCTCAAAAACCTTCTGATAATCCTCTAGATGATTTTTTATTAGTTAAACCAACTTCTAAGGGGGTAATGTCAGTTTTATATAATTTAATTTCAAATTTACAATCTTCTTCTCTGGCCGCTATCAAATTGAACTGGGAACAAGATCTTAATTTTACTTTTACTGATGAACTGTGGGACTCTATTCTTGGCCAGGTTCACACTGTATCAATGTGTGCTCGTCACGCTCTTATTCAATTTAAGATTGTACACCGGATGCACCTGTCCAAGGTTAAGTTAGCACGTATTTACTCGGATATAGACCCAACTTGTGAAAAGTGTGGTAGCGCTCCTGGCACTTTGCTTCACATGTATTGGTCCTGCCCTGCATTGATGAATTTTTGGCATTCTGTTTTTATCACTATGTCTGAAGTCCTGCAATATCAAATTAAACCTGATCCATTATGCACCATTTTTGGAGTGGCTCCAGAACTTGTCTTGCCAAGTTCCAAATTAAAAGTATTCAAATTTTCATTATTATTGGCCAGACGTGCTGTATTACTGAAGTGGAAAGACTCTTCGCCCCCTTCACATTTACAGTGGATAAAAGATATAATGTCCTGTTTGGATTTAGAAAAAATCAGATATACAGTCTGTGGCTCTGAAAACAAATTCTATAAATTATGGCGCCCGTTTCTTGATTTCTTTGAAAGACCCACGATTATAGTTTCTGAGTAGCTCATATCCCCTTTACCCCACCCCCACTTCACACACATAATTTTTCTTTGTATTTTTTTTTTTTTTTAATTATTGTTTATTTAAAGGTTTTTGTGCTTTGAAGCATTTACATTTGTTGGCTTTCAGTTCTAGTTTTTCACTGTTTGGTTGAAACAAAAATGAAAATTTCTAATACTTTGTATTGTATTGATACTTCAATTAATAATAATAAAAAGACCTTTGAAAGAAAGAAAAATGGCTGTAATTCCTAAACCATAACTCCAATTTGGATGTGAACACTCTCAAATTAAAGCTGAGAATCTATATTTTAAGGCCATATTGATTAAGCAACTGTATCTTGAATATGCTGTGGTAAATGGCTAAAATAAAAACTGTCAAAATATATATGGCCCTAACTGTATCTAAAGCAGGGAAATATTAACATTCTACATGGTATGTGGAAAACAGTCAACTAGCAGGAGGAATACCTAACAGAAATGTGTCCCCTGGACAAGATATCTTCAGTTACAGCTGAAATGAACTGGAGGTACATTAATTCTTCTTCCCTATTCAGAGACAGATGAGAGAAAAGCATTTAAAGTTTTGTTTTCAATTAGTCCTTTAAAATTTTTTTACAGTATGGATATAATTTCTCAAACTATCTAAAAGCTGTCTGGATTACAGATTATTAAAGCAAACTTACTCTTCAGATACTCTCTTCATATTGGGAGACATCACACCTTCTAGGGAGACCCTTCAAAATAAGAGTTATTCTTTGAGATTGTTCCCCCAAATATACAACTCTAGAAAAATGTAAGAGTCCCAAGAGACCACTGCAAAATTATTACTTTATCTGGTTTAGAGTATACGTACTGTGTTTGAGTAAAATTAACAATTGTTTTATTCTCTAACCTTTACAGCATTTATTTACAGAAAATAAAAACCGGCTAAAACAACAAAAAATGTTGTTTTTAGATCAAATAATGCAAAGAAAACAAGTTCATGTTCATTCTTTTTTTTTATTTAAGTTTTTGTAAAGGGTATACAGGTCGTTACAGCAATGCATTGTTTACATTTTCATCACATGTTCCCTTATTTTCTGATATCTGACAACATTGGAAAAATAATTATTACAACACCCCTTTTTTTTTAAAGTGAAAGAAAAAGTGAAATTAAAGAGAATAAAAACAAACAAACAAACCAGCAAAAAACAAACAAAAAGAAAAAGTAAGTAAATAAAGGTAAAAGAGCATCTGAGTAGCATTGGACCAAAGAGCGGTGTCATTATTGAAATGGTATTTGTCAAAGATTAGATCTAATGGAAGACACACATGCGATCCAGGGTTGCCAAAAGTTCATGAACCCATCCATGTCCTGTCTCAGTGCGAATGTCAACTTTTCCATCGAGTAAATGTCTTGGATCACGTTAATCCAATCTTCAGGTGTAGGACAGTCCTTCAACATCCATTTTTTAGTTAGAGCTTTTTTGCTTGCCAATATTAAAACATTGAATAAGTATTTTTCTCCTCGTCTTTCCAGTGAGTCCGGTAGTAAACCCAAATACAAAGTTACAAAAGAAAAGGGAACTGTTATTTTAAATATTTTCCCCAATATTGTCTGTACATTGGTCCAATATTGGTGGATAACTGAGCATGACCAAAACACATGAAAATGATTTGCAGTCTTTTCACCACACAAACGCCAACAGTTCAATCCCTTATGGGTAAATTTGTTTTGTGCAGGTGTTCTGAAAAATCTTACCAAGTTTTTCCATCCAAATTCTCTCCACTGCAGGGATGAGGTACTTTTCCATTGTTGTTTATTTAGCTTTTCCCATATTTCCAATTGTAAAGTGAAATTCCCCTCTTTTTCCCATCTCTCTTTTATATATGAAGTGTTGTCTCCTTTTAAGTCTTGAAGACCTTGGTATATTTTAGAAATGTATCTGATCCCTGGGATCCCTTTATATGCCATTAAGAAGACCTTCAGAACACCTGACTGGGCCCTTTCCAAATCCTCCTTTTTAAGTATATTGTTTATGTGGTGTCTAAGCTGGAAGAACCTGTAAAGGTCTTGATTTATTAGACCTTGTTTTTTCAAATCTTCAAAACTTCTTAAAATTTGCCCTTTAAAAAAATCATAATATTTTATCAGCCCTTTCTCCTTCCACTTTTTAAATCTGGTGTCTGTTTTATTAGGAGTAAAGTCTTGATCATAGGCAATCCATTGCAGAAGTCGATAGGGCTCCTTAGTTTGATTCTCTCTGACTATCTTAAACCAAATTTTTAGCGGGGTCTCTATCCACGGGTTAGTGTTATTCAAAAGCTTAGGTAAGGCATTGTTCCCTATTATCGCCTGTAGGGGGATGTCACTTGTTATTTGGCATTCGATCTCCTTGCATTGTGCAGTGTAGACTGGGTTACATATCTCTACTAAAGTTTTAATTTGTGCGGCTTTAAAGTAGTCCCTGATATTTGGCAGCGCGAGCCCACCTTTGTCTTTGTTTAGCTGTAAGGTTCTATATCTGATTCTAGGTCTCTTGCCCTGCCATATGAATCTTGAGATCCTTCTGTCCAGCTCCTGCCATGTTTTTTTTGGGAGGTTCTACCGGTATTGTTTGGAAAAGGTATAGAAGACGTGGAAGTATATTCATTTTGACTGCTTCAATTCTTTGTGCAGTACCCAAGAATGGTATCATATTCCATCTTGCTAGGTCAGATTTTATTTTTGTCACCAGTGGATCATAGTTTAGTGATATAATTTTGTTGAGTTGTTTCGGGATATTGACCCTCAGATATTTCATAGATTCCGACTCCCAGTTAGTTTTGAGTTTGCTTAGTGAATAATGATTTGGGTCATAGTTGAATGTTAAAATTTGGGTTTTATGCATGTTTAATTTGTACCCCGATAAATCTCCATACTCTGAAAAAACTGAGGTTAGTTCTGGTAAAGAAGTGTCTGGCTGCCCTAGGTATATTAAAATGTCATCAGCAAAGAGTGCTATTTTATGCTCCGTCTGACCAAGTGTAATACCTTGAATTTTTTGATTTTGTCTTATCCATTGGCTCAGAGGTTCTATGAAGATTGCAAAGAGCAGTGGAGACAGGGGGCAGCCCTGACGACACCCTCTTTCCAGTTCAAAAGATGATGATAAATTACCGTTAATCCTTATTTTAGCTGTTGGTTTTTTATATAATGCCTGTATAGTTCTAATGAAGTTGTTATGAAAATTGAAACTGGATAAGATTCTATATAGAAAAGACCAGTCAACCGAATCGAATGCTTTTTCAGCATCTAATCCCAATATGACTGCATTTAAGTTATATTTTTTTATATGATGAATTATGTGTAAAGTGCGTCTAATGTTGTCTTGTGTCTGTCTTTGTCTTATAAAACCTGTTTGGTCTAAATGAATTAGGTCTGTCAGTATATTTTCTAACCTTTTGGCAAGGAAAATGGTAAAAAGCTTATAGTCCTGATTTAATACACTGATTGGTCTGTAGTTGGAGCACTCTAGTTTATCCTTTTCAGGTTTAGGTATAACTGCAATGACCCCTTCTCTCCAGGAGGGGGGGATTTCCCCTGTGTGGAGGACATAATTAAATGTTTTCGGGAGGAGAGGAGATAGTTGCTGTTTAAAGGTTTTGTACCACTCTGCTGTATAGCCATCTGCTCCTGGGGATTTGTTAGCTTTAAGTTTCATAGTTGCTTTTTCCAATTCTTTAGGTTGTATTTCTGACAGTAGTGTTTTATTTTGTGACTCCGTAAGTTGGGGAAGGTTTAATGTGTTTAGGAATGCCTCGGATGTGTTTTTATGTTTTTTGTGGGAGTATAAGTTCTTATAGTAATTCTCAAAGCTTTTAAGAATATCCTGAATTCTGAATTTTATTTCCTTTGATACTGGGTCTCTGATTTTGTAGATTGCTCTTTCTGTTTGTTGTTTCCTCAATTTATAGGCTAGCAATTTTGCCGATTTACTGCCTGCTTCATAGTATTTTTGTTTCAAAAATGTAAGTTTCTTCTGGATTTCTATTGTGTAGATCTCATTTATTTGGTTTTTAATTTCCTTAATCTTGAGCGAGTCAGTAGAATGAGTGTTGCCTTTGTGTTCTTTTTCTAGGTTCTTAAGTTCTGACTCTAATGCGGATAGTTTTTCTTGTCTTAGTTTCTTTTGGGTTGCCAGTTTTGCAATAATCTTTCCTCTTATTACAACTTTGCATGCATCCCACAGTATTAAAGGGGATACTTCTCCATTATCGTTTTCTTCGAAATATCTGAGAATATCTGATTCCAATTCATCTTTCAATGGTCCTTTCAGGACATTTGAATTTAACCTCCAAGAAAATGTATTATTTGTGTATTTTTGGATATTTAAGTCCATGTAGATCGGACTGTGGTCAGAGAGATCCATCAGTCCTATTTTACATGTTTCTACTCTTCCAATGTCTCTATTAAATATAAAAAAATAGTCAATCCTTGAGTAAGATGAATGTGGAGTTGAGTAAAATGTATAGTCTTTTACACTGGGGTTGAGTTCCCTCCACACATCACAGATTCCCATTTCTTTTAGTAGCATCCGAGTCTTCCTGCTTTGGGTGTTATTTTGATGTGGAGAATTACCAGAAGCATCCCAGTATGGATTCAGTCTAAGATTGAAGTCCCCACCACATATCACTAAACCTTGAGCTTTAGTTATCATTAGGTCAAATACATTTTTATAAAATTTCCAGTTAGCCCCTGGGGGAGCATACACATTCAGCAGGGTGATATCTTCTCCCTCTAGCCGCCCAGTTACCAAACTGTATCTCCCTTCTTTATCTTTGTGTTCTGATTTTTTTTCAAATGTAATTTTGGTTGATATCAATGTCGCTACTTCCCCTCCTCCTCCCTGACTTATATGAAGATGAAGAGATCATTTTAAACCCTTGTCTACTGAGTTTAGTGTGCTCCACGTCTGTTAGGTGGGTTTCTTGTAAAAATATTATTCCTGCTTTGTCTTTTTTCATTTTGCCTAGAATCTTGGCTCTTTTAACTGGATTCAGGATTCCTTTTACATTATATGAAATTATTTGGTTACACCCCGTTTCTCCATTGTGTTGTTTTGTTTAGTATAACTGTGTGGTGGCCCTCTTTTGTGCTACTCAGAAACTGAAAGAACATTAAGAACAAGAAAAACATTAAGAACATAGTGTATAAAACTTTAAAACAAAAAGCTGTCAAAAGAACTTCCTGAGCTGGGGTCTTTTTAAAGACCCTGGAAGAGCCTTGATGGAGTGAAGGCTCTGAGGGAAATTCCTCAAACTCTGTTACGTGTTGAGGGCCCTCTCTTACCCCTGTAAGTTGTCCCATGTTTTTAACGTGAGTTTCAGAACCCAATCCCAACTTGTAATGATTTTTTTTTTCCCTTTATGCCTATACCCTGTGAAATTGTGTGCACCCTCCCACCCCCATCACAGCAAACATTCACGCAAAAACAGTATTTGTTAGTGTGAGGAGAACATGTGGATTATTGTCACATTTCTATTTTAACAAGTTTTTTTTTTTTTTTTTTAATTAAAAAGACTTATTTGTTTCAAATATTATGACTGTTCCATGAAATGTTTTACCACATGCTGAATACGCATCTCCTTTAATGTTTGTTACCTTGTATGAGGGGGGTTGGATGTGCAGATTGACTCAAAAAAAAAAAAAAAAAAGGTCGCTATTCCAATCTGAAAACGGACAGTTTATCCGCGACGCTCTGGCGCTGGGTTTCCCGCTGCTGGCCCGTGGATTTTGAAGGTCTCTGTGTTATCCATGTTTGCGTTTTGATCTTCTCACTCGGGTCTGCTGCGGGTTTAAATACCGTTACCGGGAGCCCTCTTCTCGCCATGTCAGCTGCTGCTTCTTCCGCCGAATTATAGAGACATGTTTCTTCGCCGTAGAAGACCCTTAACTTCGCAGGAAATGGCGTCTGAAAGCACAGTTTCTTCTCACGTAGTACCTTTTTGGCGTCATTGTATTCCCTGCGCTTTTTAAGGACCTTCGGGGCGTAATCGTGTTCCACGAAGACTTTTCTCTCCTGGTGCATAAATCCTTTTTTCTGCCAAGCCAGTCTTACAACCTCTTGTTTTATTTTGAAATTGGAAAATCTTACCAACACCGAACGTGGGGGCGCTTCCGCCGCTGGCCTAGCGGCTAATGAACGATGTGCCTTTTCTATCTTCAAGTCGGTGGTTTGTGGAATATCCAATTTCTCTCTTAGTAAAGATTCCATGCATTCTGCCATTGAGTTAAAACCGTTTTCGGCTCCTTCTATCAGACCATGAATTCTTATATTGTCTCTTCTCTGTCTTCCTTCTTGGTTGGCTAGCTTAGCCTCTATAGATGCTTGTCTTTTGCGTAAGTCCAGCACAGAATCTTCGAGCACTTTTATTCGTTCCTCTGCTTCCAAGATTCGGTTCTCGGCCTGGTCCACTCTGCTGTTTGTCCTTTTCAATTCGTCTCTGAATTCCCGAAATTCGGCCGTAACCTCTCGGCGAAATCGTCGTAGCTCTTCAAATAGCGATTTCAAGCTAACCTTTTTGTTAGCTACAACCAGTTCCTCGTCTTCTGAACGGAGATCTTCCAGTTCAGATTCTCCGGCCGCTACGTGTCCTGGCCTGGAAAATTTCAGTTTCTTCTGTTTTCCTTTAGACATGATGATTTTGTCTTTTGATTTTCACTCCTCCAAAAATCCGTTAAGTTTGATTTTCAAGGTATTTTCTTGGATTGGGTCTGAGAGTCTCAGCGTTAAGCTGCAGTCACCATGATGTCCAGACCGGAAGTCCCATGTTCATTCTTAAATGCTACAATACTTAAATTTTAACTTAGGAAGAACTCGGAGATCTGTTTGTGTGTAATAACTGATTTTTATCACAGCTTTCATGTAACTTACCATGCTTAGATGATCACCTAATCAGTACCTGCCTTAGTAGATTGAGGTGTCCTCGTGTTGGAATTCAACAGATACTCAAACTGAATGGCTGCTACACAAGTAGAGATGCTAATTTAGGAAAGATTTCGCAGTGGTCTCATTTTTTCCCAGAGCTGTATGTAAAAATCAGAAAGCAATTTCAATGCACTCTTCCCACCCTATAATTATACCTGGGTGGAGAATCAAAATAATGCTCTCTGCTCTTGGTTGCTCGACTCTGTTGCCTTGATGACAGTAAAACTTTGCCATTGAAATCATCTTCAGACCCCTCATGGTCTGTACGAAATCCCTGCAAAAGAAAAGGACAATGAGACATTCAATACAGTATGTGGAATACAGATAGAAATGCAAAAAAAAAAAAAAAAAAAAAAAGTTTATGAGACAAATATGGAAGAATTACCTGTTCCTGAGTCAAAAACAGAAGATATCTTAAAGACATAATTTTGATAGCCCAACCTGTCATGATTGAAATGTCTTAATCAATTGAATTTAATCATTAAATTACCTGAGAAGGCACATCAAAGTCCTCTGTATCTTCATTGTTTTTTGTGCTGGATGAAAACAAAAATATTTTAAGTCATTAGCAGTACCAGCTGTAGAAATTGAATTAATAGCTGAAAACACTAATTTTCTCTCGCTTTCTCATCCTGATATTACGAAGGCACCTTTTGTGGTTTATCTCCTGCTGCTTTAACCTTGAGTTGTTGCAGTCCTGAGTAGGTTTTCTTTGTGGTGCTCTGTAGTACCGATATTTTAACAGATTTGAACCCTTATCTGATTTCAGGGTCTGAGGAGTGAATGGTTTCTCTTGAGTAAAGTGCTGTGAATGCTTCTTGAGCAAGTCTCCACTGTATGTCTTCTGGCTGGGGTCCTGGAAGGTCTTGTGGCAGCCATGATCTCCCAAAACATCCAGAGAAGATGCAGACCGCTTTCTCTGTAAAGCTGGCTCTGATCCTCTGTAGTTTTTTTCTGATGCTGGGTGAGCGTGGTGAGAATTGAATTTATATGATGCATAAACTATCGCCTTGGTATCAAAGCTTGTGCTGAACCTTGGGCTGGATAGCATGGAGCTCCTCAAGCAAGGGTAAGGGCTGCCATCACATTGCACAGATAATCTACTCTAAAAAAGAAAAGTACTGAATCAGGTCAAAATGACAAATGTGGGCTTTGCATTTGATTGAAATATAACCATTTTCTCTCAAGCATAACAGTGTAATGACAAAAGACTGCCTCGATTTCATACCTGGGATGAGGAGCAGGAGGCTCTGCCATTTCTCTGTGAGGGGGCTGACTGAGGACGACCCCCTTTCCTAATGCACTCCCGTCTTATTCTGTCATTGTCTGTCAAAAAGGTATTGACTCATTAATTGATTCAGTTTCAATGGTTCCTTACAGTTTATGTTATTTTTCTAAGTTATTTAAAGGCACTTTAAGCAAAAAAAAAAAAAAAAGAATTACTGTACTTATTTCTGAGTAATTTAGTGTGTAGGTCAAACAATGTACAGTAACATGAAAAGCGTATGGGGGGGCTGAAAGTTCCTAGGCTGGCTAAGAAGGAGTGATGCTACAGCAATGAAACTAGTCATGCATTAAATTCAACCTTTTCTGATACTAAATGCATCGTTTCTTTTTTAGATACACTGACAATGGAGACTACGTTGAAAAATAAACCACATTTGGTCAAATTTGACCACTGCATCATGGTCAGCCTATGAATTTTTCACCCCCCCCCCCCCACCTCGTAGTGAGTAGCAAGTTTCATCTTGTACTAAAATGCAATGGCTTACTGTTTTCAATCATTTGCTCAATTTGGTACTTTAAGTGCAGAAGTTGGCCCTTCCAGCACTACATTATTCTAAGAAAATAACACAAAAACAGCTTCCTTAAACACAGCCAACAAAGAACTATTTATTTAATTCATACTGAGGCTTTGCATAAAGGAAATATACTTAATCACATAGAGGTGAAAAAGTGTTTGCCCCTTTCTGATTTCTCATTTTTTTGTATGTTTGTCACACTTAAATGTTTCAGATCATCAAACAAATTTAAATATTAGACAAAGATAACACAAGTAAACACAAAATGCAGTTTTTAAATTAAGGTGTTTATTATTAAGGGGAAAAAAAAAAATCCAAACCTACAGGGCCCTGTGTGAAAAAGTGATTGACCACCTGTTAAAACATATATTAACTGTGGTGTGTCACATCTTTGGAAAGCTGAGTTCAATTTCTCTAGCCACACCAAGGCCTGATTACTGCCACAAATGTTCTCAATCAAGAAATCACTTAAATAGGACCTGCCTGACCGTCCAGTCCAGGATTGGTGGCGGTAGGATGCGAAAGACAACAGCTCCTGAAAATCTGGAAGAAGTGAATATAATTCATCTAGGAGGAATGAAGGTGGGAAGCAGCAAAGAGGAAGTCTGGAGCACGGTGGAGTCTAAAAGAAGCAAAAGTATAAGTCAAGAAACTCAATCAAGACTGTTATGAAGTGCTGAGGAATCAAAGGATGAACGATCCCAGAATGAACAGGAGGAGTGTAAAGTAATCATTAAACTTACTCAGGAAGGGGCATCGTTTCGTGAGTGGAACCCAATTAAGCTCACAAATGCAATTAACGGGTTACTTGGAGAAGTTTTAAATGCAAGGGTTCTTCGTAGTGGTTCGTTGCTGGTTACATGTAAAGACAGTGTTCAACAAGGAAAAGCAATCAGAGTCACTACGATGGAGGGAAAAAATGTGCAGTGTTCAGTGTTGGAAGGAAAAAAGGCAATGAGAGAAGTGATATTGGGCATTTCAATGGCTGTCTCAACTGATGAAATAATGAGAAACTTAACTGGAGCTAAAGTGATGGAGGTACAGAGATTGAAAGCTAATAGAAATGGTGAAAAATGTGATAGCCTGTCAGTAATGTTAAAATTTGATGAAACATGACTGCCAAGTAAGGTGTATATTGGCTACATGAGCTATGAAGTCAGACTTTACGTTCCTCCTCCACTCAGATGTTTCAAATGTCAAAAGTTTGGTCTGGTAGCAGAGATATGCAAAGGTAGATAACGATGTGCCAGATGCTCCGGTGAACATGAATATGGAAAGTGTGAAAGAGCAGCCAAGTTAAAGTGCTGTAACTGCGGTGGTGGACATAGCTCTGCATATCGAGGTTGTGAAGCCAGCAAAAGAGCAGCACAAATTCAGCAGATAAGTCTTCCAGGGATTAACATATGAAGAAGCTGCGAAAACGGTGCCAGCTAAAAAAGTGGAAGGAAAATAGTTTTGTCTTTTTTGTGGTAGATGTGATAAACTGCAGTGCGCAGACTTCCAAGGAAACAGAAAAAATCAAAATCATTGTGAAAGCAGCAGAAAAATATCTTGGCATTAAGGGGCTACATTGGGAAGCAGTTGAGGACTTGTTAAGTGGGGGATCTTTAAGTTCAAAGACATCATGGGCTAGTGGATCAACTGCCAATCAAGTGTAAAGGAAGAAGACTGAGATGAGCCGCAGATATGGACTACAGAGACCCAGATACGACAGTAAAGAAGAAGAACGTCACAAAGCGATGAGGAAAACGTCACAAAGCTATGAGGAAAAACAGACACACAGAAAGACAGTCATATGTAAAGTGTGTGGCGGTAATGGCCAAAAGTTAGAGCAAGTAAAGGTAGTTCGGTATTTAGGTGTGTTATTCGATGAAAAACTAACCTGGAAGCAGCATATTGAAAAAAACTAAAGGAAAATGTGAGAAAATAAATATTTTGAGAAGTCTGGCAGGACGGGACTGGGGGGCCTCTAAGGCCTCTCGGTTGAGGGTAAATCGAGGACTAATGAGAGCGACACTAGACTATGGATGTGTTGCATTCATGTCGGCTGCTGATTGTCACCTGAACCTTCTGGACATAGAGCAGGCAAAGGCTCTTAGGACATGTTGTGGTGCATTTAAAACTTCTCCAGTATCAGCGATCCAAATAGAGACGGGTGAAATGCCCTTAAGATTAAGAAGAACCAAATTAATGCTGGCATACTGGATCAACTTGAAGGGTCATAAGAGGTCACATCCTGCAAAAGCTATTCCTAATGATTGCTGGAAACACAATGAGTCCAACATTAGTAGCTTTGGATGGATAAGTGATGCCATTGCTGAGCAGGCAGGATTAAAACATGTCGATTTTAGCCCAACGGTCCTGTGGTCTGTTATTCCTCCATGGCTGTTTAAGATGCCACTAGTAGACTTTGAAATACAACTGAGGAGGCAACATAAGCAATCAGCAACAAATTATACAGTGCATAAATATATTGAACAGAACTTCAGAAACATGCTGATAGCATTTACCGATGGTTCCAAGGACCCTAACAACTGGTCGTAGTGTAGCTGCGGTATACATTCCTCAGTATAAAATATCTATCAATAAAAGAACCAGCAATCACTTATCAGTATACACAGTTGAACTAGTTGCCATTATATTAGCTCTACAGTGGTTGGAGATAAATTATAGGAATAATGCTGTTATTGCTTCAGATAGTTGGGCAGCTCAAGAGTGTTCAGTCACTGCAGTCGTGTAGGCAAGACCTAATTGTAGAAATCCACTCCCTCATTTACAACCTCTATAGTAAAGGTCAGTCAGTAAGCTTTCTTTGGGTTCCAGCCCATGTTGGAATAGAGGGTAATGAGGATGTGGACTTATTAGTGAAACAAACATTGACATTTGAGGCAGTGGATCTGGGCATCTCAGTAAGGGAGAAGGCAAATCGATAATTAACAAGTATAAAGTGCAAAAGTGGCAAGAATATTGGGACTCAATAGATACAGGAAGATCTCTTTATGACATTCAAAAGCGGGTGGTCTCTGGAATGGGACTTGGCAGAAACAGGAAAGAGGAGATACTCATCACCCGATTGAGAAAAGGACATACTACTTTGAACCAGACGCTACATAGAACAGGTAAAAACCCAACAGGCAGCTGTGCACATTGTGGTTCTCCAGAAACAGTTCAGCACGTTTTGTTGGAATGTCAGGGATACTGGGAACAAAGGAAACATCTGACTGCAGTAACGGACAGGGCTAATTTAAGTTTTGGTTTGGAAAACATGTTAGGAACCTCAGTCAAAGAAATATATGTAGCCCTACTTAGATATCTAAGTGCAACTGGATTAATCAAAAGATTTTTTTCCCCCTCCCATTCTCTTGTCCACGCTCCAACCCAGTGGGTGGTGATGGTGCACCTGTGGGCTGGTTGCCGGCCAGCAATCAGATCTAGAAGAAGAAGAAGAGTGACATAAGCAGTGACGCGGGTGATGACAACAAAACCTGGATGAATCCAGAATCTTAGTCAAAACGTCACAAAGCTATGAGGAAGACATCACAAAGCTACAAAGCTATGAGGATTATGTCAGAAAGCTATGAGGAAGACATCCATCCATCTTCTTCCACTTAATCCTTTTCGGGTCACGGGGGGGTGGGGGGTGGGGGGGGCTGGAGCCTATCCCAGCATCTTTGGGCGAGAGGCAGGATACACCCTGGACAGATCACCAGTCCATCGCAGGGCCAACACAGAGAGACAGACAAAGCTATGAGGAAAACGTCAAGAGTGACAAACTATGAGTAAGAATCAGAATCAGAATCAGAATCAGGTTTATTGCCATTGTTCATGTAGTACACAAACTAGGAATTTGTCTCGGTACAATGCTGCAACATTAAACATGATAAGATAAGAGAAATAAACTATACATGTAATAAAGTGTAGGATAAGATTAAGTGATACTGGTCAACAGTTAAAATATATATTAGCCAGCAGCAGATACTGTGGAGAACTATATAGTGCAGTCGGTAATGCAGGAAGAAAACAGTGATGATTGACATGAGTCTGGTTGAGCTGCTGTACATGGTGCACGAGAGTCACTTAGTGTTCAGCAGTCTAATGGCAGAGGGGAAGAAGCTGTTCATGTGACGGGAGGTTTTAGTCTGGATGGACCGAAGTCTTCTACCAGAGGGGAGGGGGGCAAACAGTACGTGACCAGGGTGTGAGGGATCGGCTATGATCCGGCCAGCACGCCTCCGGGTCCTGGAGATGTACAGATCCTGGAGAGATGGGAGCTTGCAGCCGATCACCTTCTCAGCAGTGCGCACGACGCGCTGCAGCCTTAGTCTGTCCCTGGCAGTGGCTCCTGCGTACCACACGGTTATGGAGGTGGTGAGGATGGACTCGATGATGGCTGTGTAGAACTGCACTAACATCTTGGTGGGTAGCTTGAGCTTCCTCAGCTGCCGCAGGAAGAACATCCTCTGCTGGGCTTTTTTGATGAGTGAGCTGATGGTCAGCTCCCATTTGAGGTCCCTGGTGATGGTAGTGCCTAGGAAGCGGAAGGAATCAGCAGTGGTGATGGGAGAGCCTGAGAGGGTGAGGGGGGGCAGAGGAGTAGTGACTTTCCTGAAGTCTACAATCATCTCCACTGTCTTCAGAGCGTTCAGCTGCAGGTTGTTATTGCTGCACCAGGACGCCAGCTGGGCCACCTCTCTCCTGTAGGCGGACTCGTCGCCGTTGGAGATGAGCCCGATGAGGGTGGTGTCGTCCGCAAACTTGATCAACTTGACAGACTGGTGGCTGGAGGTGCAGGAGTTGGTGTAAAGGGAGAAGAGTAGGGGGGAAAGTACACAGCCCTGGGGTGATCCGGTGCTGATGCTAGTATAGTCTGAGACAGTCTTTCCCAGCCGCACATGCTGCCTCCGGTCCGTCAGGAAGTCGATGATCCACCTGCAGAGGGAGTCAGGCACGTTGAGCAGGGACAGCTTGTCCCGGAGCAGAGCGGGGCGGATGGTGTTGAATGCGGAGCTGAAGTCCACAAACAGGATCCTGGCGTAGGTTCCCGGGGAGTCCAGGTGCTGCAGGATGGAGTGGAGGGCCAGGTTGACTGCATCGTCTACAGACCTGTTGGCTCGGTAGGCAAACTGCAGCGGGTCCAGGAGAGGGGTGGTGATGGACTTGAGGTGGGACAGGACCAGGCGCTCAAAGGACTTCATGACTACAGAGGTGAGCGCTACAGGTCTGTAGTCATTAAGTCCAGTGATCCGTGGCTTCTTGGGGACAGGGATGATGGTGGAGGATTTGAGGCAGGATGGCACGTGGCATAACTTAAGGGAGGTGTTAAAAATGTCTGTGAATACAGGAGCCAGCTGTTTCGCACAGAGTCTCAGGGTGGAGGGAGACACGCCGTCTGGGCCGGGGGCCTTGCGCGGGTTCAGTCTGGAGAACTGTTTGAGCACATCCTGCTCACTGATGATAAGGGGAGGGGGGGAGGAGGGGGGGGGTGCCTTAAATGAAGTAGGGAATGTGGAGGCTGTGGAGCTGGAGGGAGGGGGGGGAGTTGGACACAGATGACGAGGTGTCAAAACGGGCATAGTGTTGGGACAGTCTCTGACAAAGGGCTTTGTCATCCTGACCTTTAGGAGCCTTAGGTCGATAGTTGGTGATTTGCCTCAGTCCTCTCCACACGGAAGCCGAATCATTAGCAGTGAACTGCTGCTGGAGTCTCTCTGAGTACACAGATTTAGCCCTCTTCAGCTCTCTGTTAAACCGGTATTTAACCTCCCTGTAGCAGTCCCTGTCTCCACTTTTCAGCGCTGCTTCCTTCTCCTTCCTGATCTGTCTGAGCTTAGCTGTGAACCAGGGTTTGTCATTAGAGTAACTCACCCTGGTGCGTGATGGAAGAATGTTCTCTTCACAAAAGTGGATATATGAGTTCACAGTGTCCGTGTACTCATCCAGATCATGCGTGGCTCCTTTAAGCATGCCCCAGTCAGATATTTCCATGCACGTTTCCAGCTTCTCCTCAGCATCACTGGTCCGTATCTTCGTAGTGCTCACAACAGGTTTAGTGAGCTTCAATCTCTGTCTGTATGTGGGAATGAGGTGAACCATCACGTGATCAGATAATCCCAGCGCAGCTCGAGGGACAGCGCGATATGCGTCTTTCACTGTGGTGTAACAGTGATCCAGTGTGTTTAATCCTCTGGTGGGGCATTTAATAAACTGTTTGTAGCAGGGGAGATCGTGGCTCAGATTGCACTGATTAAAGTCGCCAGCCACAATAATCAGCGAGTCTGGAAAACTCCGCTCTGTGTGTTGAATGTGATCCGCGAGCACGCGCTGAGCTTCGTGCGTGTCCGCGTCGGGAGGGGCGTACACAGCGATCATTATGAAAGAAGCAAACTCCCGCGGGGAATAGAAGGGCTTGCAATTGATAACAAGAAATTCCAAGGCAGGAGAACAGTGTTTGGAAATTACCGTTACATCAGAGCACCAGATGCAGTTGATGTAGAAGCAGACTCCGCCTCCTGTGGTCTTGCCGGAAAGCTCTGTGTCACGATCAGCACGGAAGAGCTGGAAGCCGTCGAGGCGCAGCGCGCTGTCCGGTATATTTTCCCGGAGCCAGGTCTCAGTAAAGCAGAGGACAGCTGAGGAGGCGAGGTCCTTAAGAAGTCACAAAGCTATGAGAAAGATGTCACAAAGCTATGAAGACAACATCACAAAGATATGAGGAAAACATAATCAAGTCAGTGGCGGTAATGCACCTTTGAACTGGTTGTCAACCGCCAATCAAATATAACAGAAGATGAATCAGATCTAGAAGAAGAAGAGAGAGCGATATAAGCAATGACGCGGGGGACGACAACAAAACCTGGATGAATCCCGAATCTTGGTCAAAACGTCACAAAGCTATGACGAAGATGTCACAAAGCTACAAAGCTATGAGGAAATCGTCGCAAAGCTATGAAGAAATCGTCGCAAAGCTGAGGAAATCATCGCAAAGCTAAGAGGAAATCATCACAGAGCGACAAAGCTATGAGGAAAACGTCACAAAGCTATGAGGAAAACATAATCAAGTCAGTGGCGGTAATGCACCTTTGAGCTAGTTGCCAACCGCCAATCAAATCTAACAGAAGACGAAGAAGCCCTCCAGGGACGGATGTTTTTTTTTCCCCACACATAAGGAGTTGTTCAGAACTCCTTCTTCTTTTAGATTTGATTGGCGGTTGGCAACCAGCTTACAGGTGCATTACCGCCACTGACTTGATTATCATCACTCTATATCTTTGTATAAGAAGTTCTGAACAACTCCTTATGTGTGAAAAAATTATCCGTCCTTGGACTGCGTCCTCGGCGGCCTGCATATCAGAACTCCTTATACAAAGATATAGAGTGACGATAATCAAGTGGACTTCCAGCAAAGTCCTTATGTATAGTACATATAGAGTGAAGTACATGGCGGTAATGCACCTGTAAGCTGGTTGCCAACTGCCAATTAAATCTAAAAGAAGAAGAAGATAATCAAGTCAGTGGCAGTAATGCACCTGTAAGCTGGTTGCCAACCACCAATCAAATCTAAAAGAAGTGAAGTAGCCCATAAGATCCTCAAAAGCTAGACATCATGCTGCGATCCAAAGAAATACAGGAACAAATGAGAAAGTAATTGATATCAGTCTGGAAAAGGTTATAAATCCATTTCTAAAACTCTGGAACTCCAGCAAACCACAGTGAGAGCCATTATCCACAAATGGCGAAAACTTGGAACAGTAGTGAACCTTCCCAGGAGTGGCTGGCTGACCAAAATTACCCCAAGAGCACAGTGACGACTCATCCAAGAGGTCACAAAAGACCCCACAACAACATCCAAAGAACTGCAGGCCTCACTTGCCTCAGTTAAGGTTAGTGTTCATGACTCCACCATAAGAAAGAGACTGGGCAAAAACAGCCTGCATAGCAGAGTTCCAAGACGAAAACCACTGTTGAGCAAAAAGAACATAAAGGATTGTCTCAGTTTTGCCAGAAATCATCTTGATGATCCCCAAGACTTTTGGGAAAATACTCTGTGGACTGACGAGACAAAAGTTGAACTTTTTGGAGGGTGGGTGTCCCATTACATCTGGCGTAAAGGTAACACAGCATTTCAGAAAAGGAACATCATACAACAGTAAAATGTGGTAGTAGTGTGATGGTCTGGAGCCGTTTTGCTGCTTCAGGACCCGGAAGACTTGCTGTGGTAAATGGAACCATGAATTCTGCTGTCTACCAAAAAATCCTGAAGGAGAATGTCTGACCATCTGTTCGTGACCTTAAGCTGAAGCGCACTTGGGTTCTGCAGGACAATGATCCAAAACCCACCAGCAAGTCCACCTCTGAATGGCTTAAGAAAAACAAAATGGAGACTTTGGAGTGACCTAGTCAAAGTCCTGACCTGAATCGGATTGAGATGCTGTGACATGACCTTAAAAATTCATTCATGCTTGAAAACCCTCCAATATGGCTGAATTACAACAATTCTGCAAAGATGAGTGGGCCAAAATTCTTCCACAGTACTGTAAGAGACTCTGCCAGTTATCGCAAATGCCTGATTGCAGTTGTTGCTGCTAAGGGTGGCCCAACTAGTTATTAGGTTTTGGAGGCAATCACTTTTTCACACAGGGCCATGTAGGTTTGGATTTTTTCCCCTTAATAATAAACACCTTCATTTAAAAACTGCATTTTGTGTTTACTTGTGTTATTGCTGTCTAATATTTAAATTTGTTTAATGATCTGAAACATTTAAGTGTGACAAACATACAAAAAAAAAAAAAAAAAAAAAAAAAAAAAAAAGAAATCAGGAAAGGGGGAAACACTTTTTCACACCACTGTACATTCCTGTTTGAAAAGTAGGGGTTGTTCAGGTTAGGATGGCTGACCCGATATATGGGACTCTGGGACTACAGATGGAAAAAATTAGTGAGAATGCTATAATCTGGTACAGAGCATCTTTATCCTGCGTAGTGTTTAATGTTTTTCTGTACATGGTCCCTGACTAATAAACTATAACTATATGACACTTACACTTCACATTGTGCAGCATGCTTTTGGGCATTGAGGTGTCGATGACAGCTGTGAAACAAGCTGAAAATTATTATCACACAACAAATATACAAATATTAAACTATTACATCAAAGTGAGGGTCATTATATGTGGTTGCCACATGTCGCACCTTTAGCTGAATAAATCTTTTTGTAATGAGACACCATGTGGTCTTTAATAATTGATTGTGTCAACTTGCTGGATGAGGGAGGACAGAAAGCTAAAAAAAAAAAAGAGGATACAAATAACAGCCTAAATTTAAAAAAACTTCTCACAAGCAACCATTAATCGTCAGCAAAGCTGAATACTTACAGCTACTTTTTGAAGTGTGTCCTCTCACACCAGTGCTGTAATCCAGCCCAGATGATACGCTGCCTAAAATTAAGTGATTCCACAAAAACGAATGATTTGAGTTTAATTTAAAATTTTGAGTTTAAAATGTCATGTTTTCTTAATCTGATGTATATAATAAAATAACACTTTTGAACTCTAATCAGAGTAGTAGGACAATACAACAGACTGATTTATATCTACAACTAAACAAGCACTAAAGATTTGACAGTTTTTTAATAAGTGAATATAATTAAATAGCATCGTGGAGTTTATATCTAACACGGAAAATAAAGGATAAATAAAAAGTAAATGGCATTAACGACCATGTCCTTTCTTCAGGTTTCAAATTAAATATCTTATTTTTCAAACACCATGAATAGTAACCGCAATTTAAACTAGAAAATTCCCGCGGAAATTTTGATAGTGTGCCCCTACTGCCCGCTGATCGTGACTTTAAGTTTTAGGACATAATGTAATAATAAAACTGTTGATTTGAGTATAGACAATACCATGTTATATGTGCGTTTAAATCTGGGCACATCAAAGCAATCTAAATTGTGTATCACTTGGGAACAAATTTGCGATAGTAATATAGTGTTTCCATTGCTTTGCACTGGGCACAATAAGCTGGAAAGCCCGGAACTCCCAGCGGTTCCGATTTTGATTAAGAAGCTTAAAGGGGAAGATGCTCTCCCTAGCTGGGCTTGTAAAAGACAGCAAATCTGAAGGGTGCGCATTCATTCAAGAGTTCCCCTCCTATACTTCCATATATCTGAGGAGGCTGAAATTTTTAAGGCTTAATATTAGAACCATAAATCCAAATTTTCAAGCCGGTGTTATGCCGAGAATTCCATCCCATCCGCCAAAACTATAACATATAACACTACAGCCAGGCTTGTAACCATTTGTACATTTTTAGAAGCACCCATTATACATTTTAGGAAGTAAAAATTGTTATTACCTCTTGTAAACTATCTTTAAATTATGTTTATTCGCCAGATGTTTTAGTGTTTCAAAGAGTGTTAGAAATCAATGTGATCCAATTCCGTTTTACGATCTTTAAAGTCGAGATTTTGCATTTATGGATTGTCGGTAAAAGGGTAATCCCTTTTTCAAAGTATATAGTTGTACTGACTTGACTTAAACACCTGCTTGCGACGATGCAATTCTCAGCATAGTTGTACTGACTTTGACACTGTGGGGGTGCAATTCTCGGCAGGCGAGCGAGTTCAGCCCTGAACTCCCAGCTGTTCCGATTTTCAGTAAGAAGCCTAAAGGTGGAGAGGCTCTCCCTAGCTGGGCTTGTAAAACACGCTGGTTTTTCGTTAATATTTCGGACACCGAGCGAAAACGCTGAAATAAAAATACAAGCATAAATCTCTGGATACAGCCGCACCTTTTGATATATATATATATATATATATATATATATATCAAAAGGTGCGGCTGTATATATATATATATATACAGTATATATATATATATATACAGTATATATATATATATATATATATAGTGGGGTTTGCGTAAAGCTGTGAGAGGAGAAACGAACCGAAAATCGGCGGAAGAAGGAAAAGAACTATAATAATATGGAATAAATTTGGAGATAGTTATAGTGTCTCCCAATGCTTTGCATTGTGGCACACTATAATAACATGAGCTCACGAATAATCTGCTTCCCTGCAGTATGTTGCCCAGTAGACTAGCTCACCGTAGCTAACAGAATTTACCTACCTGTTCTCGATTCCATGATGTTAGCTTATCCCATTTTCCTCCCAAATATTCGGTGAACACAACAGCGGAACTAAGGCACAGACGGAAACTTCTGTGAACTTAACTGTAAACATGATAAACTAATTCAATCTCGGAAAGACCGCCGCCTATGCTAGTCTAAGACAACCTGTAGCCACACTGTTTGCTAGGATATTACGTCATCACGTAAATGCATGGCGGAAGCTCAAGTCAGACGTACGAGACACATGGAGTGATGATACAGAGTGACAAGCTGAACATCGGAGGAGATACAGAGTGATGATTTAGAGGGAAGTACGTGGCGGTAATGCACCTGTAAGCTGGTTGCCAACCGCCAACCAAATCTAAAAGAAGAAGTCAGACGTACCCACTGTAGTACCGTACACACCTTATGTTGCTGAAGAAACGATTTAAAATCTTAAGAAAATAAATAAAATGTGTTTAAATTGAAAAGAAAAGGGAGAAAAGAACAAATGCATGCAGACTGTTTTCAAGATAATAATCATGTGCTTCAGAAACAGTTGGAAAACAAACGTGATAGAAATTCCTCTGGATAAATTTTGGGCCCTGCACAGTATATGTGAACCTCACCCAAGATAATAATAATAATAATAATACTCTATAGCCACCATATTCCTAGGCCCCATGATGCCTTACATGAATTGTGGTAGCAATTTCCGGTACTAGTTTAGACCATATGGTTGTCACTGAAACGGGACACTTTTCCTTGTTAAAAAACAATGACTTCGGCATCAGAAATGTGGGAACACGGCCTCTTGCACCTCAAAATAGTAATATAATCATACAACTTCCCATGACTATCAAGGGATGGAAAGATGACCTTAAAAAGTGGCCTCGTACACAGTACGTAGCTCCGTTAGTTAGCGCTGCTACTAAGATGCTAACGGTGTAAACAAATGACCCATGCTGGCAAAATGAGTCACTTTGAGGATATTTTCAAAACTGATGTGTTATTTACATATTCTGCATTGAAAGATCTTCAAAATATTTAATTTGTAGGTAGTGTGCAAAAACTGACCCAGAAAAAGACGATTTGTTTATATTTTAGCTAGGTTGAAAACTCGCATTCGATCGGTCGGGAGTTACGTTGTCCGCAAAAACATAGGTATTTTTAGAAAATATGATTTCTAAGCTTTGCAATGATACCAGGCACTCATAGGGTTTTCCCGGGACTTTGCCGCTACCAAACAAAGAAAGAGTCATGATTTATGACTTCTCGTTGCCTGTACTCATAATGACTCGGTGGGCATTCCAACCAACATGTCTCCACTGCAATAAAGTCGGCTGCATTTTGTAGCGCAGACGTACGCCATAACACCGTGCTTGGATATCGTCTGTCACGGTGTGGTGAGAAGCCTCCATTTATCCAGTCTGGCACAATCACGAACACCAGCAAGTACCAGAACCACGCAAAAACACTCAAAAAATACAAAAACTAGAAGAGATGAAATTCGCTGCCACTTGAGTGCAAAACATGTATGTGGACGATACATTAAAATGAATTTGAAAAACTTATAAAAACGCTATTTTAAATGCCCCTGCTACTCCACCCATAGTCGTTCCTACAGCGGCACCCCCAGGAATAAGGTGGATATAATTCAAGAAATCTGTGTGTGTGTGTTTGTCACGATCATAGGACTCACTAAAAGATCATAGGACTCAGTAAAAGGACTCATCAAAACGCTATGACATCATCAAAGATCAAAGGACTCATTACACAACATAACAAAAATCATTTTTTTGTAAGTTGTCTGTGTTTTCTCAACTGATTTAAGACAATTCTGCACCGCTGCATGCGAAAATGACATCCGTTTCTCTCAATCAGGTCAGGTTTTTATGTTAAGTTGTAAGCAGTTGTACAGCAGTTGTACAGTTGTACTGTAAATTGAATAGTAGACACTGATAAAGGTAAGTACATGTAAATTGAATGTTACGTCATCATTGTTCAAAATTCAGAGAATTTCAAGAAATAATTTTGCATCTTATAAAGCAAAAATACCCGTACATGTAAACAAAAAACATAAAAAACGTGGTCATAGTTCAAAAAGTTGACCTGATTGAGCAAAACCAATGTGATTTTTGGATTCAGCACATCAAAATTGTCCTATATCAGCTAAAAAAAACTTAAGAGACAATAACCAGTGTTATCGTAGGACTCGCTAAAAGATCATAGGACTCGCTATATATATGATGTCTATGACTATGATGACTATATGATGTCATATAGACATCATAGGCACATCACAGGCTCAGTGCATAGGCACATCATAGACTCAATGATGCCTGATGTCATAGCGAGCCCTATGACCGTGACACACGCACACACACACACACACACACACACACACACAGATGCACACTGGTGACACACAGACAGACAGACACACGGGCGCAGACTGGTAATTCAAGAAATTCTGTGTGTCTGTGTGTCATGATCATAGGACTGTGTGTCTCACGATCATAGGACTCGCTATGACATCATCAAAATCACGATCATAGGACTTTGTGTGTGTGTAACAATCATATGACTCGCTATGACATAGTCAAAGATCAAAGATCAAAGGCAGGCATCACTGAACGAGTTCTGACGTGCTTGCTTACACCTGCTTTCTATGGGCATGCAGAAATCTTGCTCTTGGTTTCTACGGGCATGCACAGGTATGCACTAGTAATAATAATAATAATATTATAATATGATCTTATGTTATTATAATAATAACATAAGATAAGTGATAATAATAATCACTCTATATATAATTCAAGAAATCTGTCACAATGTCACGATCATAGAACTCGCTAAAAAATCATAATGTTATATAGACATCGCAGGCACATCATAGGCTCAGTGATGCCTGATATCATAGCTGACATCAAAGATCATAGGACTTGCCATACTGTATATATGGTGTCTACAGTATATGATGTCATATAAACATCAACAAAGATCAAAGGCAGGCATCACTCATGATCATAGGACTCGCTATGACATCATCAAAGATCATAGGACTCGCTACAACATCATCAAAGAGCAAAGGCAGGCATCGCTGAACAAGTGGTGACGTGCTTGCTTACACCTGCTTTCCACGGTCATGCAGAAATACTTGCTTATACTTGGTTTCTACGGGCATGCACAGGTATGCACTAGTAATAATAATAATAATAATAATAACAACAACTTGAGGGCACTCAGAGAGTGTATACCTCCACCAAGGCTGCATCCCTCCCTTCCTTTGTCCTCCCCTCCATCCCTTCGTCCATTCACATCATCATCCATCTGTACATTGCGAGATAGGGCTTTGGCGGAGGTATGCACTCACGGATCACCTCCAACATCTAACGAGTTCATCTTTGGGCCAAGGGCCACCTCTGGTGAAAATGTCATCCAAATCTGTCATGAACTGGGGTGGACTTCCAGCCCAGCTTCATGGCACGGTGGCTGCCCTTCTGGAGTGTGTTTTGATTCCCTATTTTCCATCAGGCACCTCCTTGAGAGCCTTGAGGTCTTCCGGCTATTTGACAGCTCGCGGCCACGCTCCCTCTCCGGCCAGGTTTTGCCAGCTGGCTGTCATTATTGTTTTACGCATGCACACACGCACATACATGCACACACTCACATGTTTTCCCCTCATTACGCACACCGGCGTTCACTCCCGTCATTATGTGTGGCATTACTTTAGGTCTGTAGGTCTGTAGGTCTGTAGGTCATAGTCAATATATGAAGTAGATGATTGTTGTAATTTTATAACTGCAACAATTACAAAGTCTATAGAAAAATTTACAAAGCAAATTAAAAGTAGACAACAGAAGATTAACCTACCATGGTTAAATAATGAAATAAGAAAACTTATGAAGAGGCGAGATTCTGCATTGAAAACATCATTAACCTCTAAATTACAAAATGATCACCTTGTGTACAAAAGTTTAAGAAATAAAGTGGTACAAGAGCTGCGAAAATCAAAAGTATCTTATTACAATAAACTGATAGATCATGCAAAGGGTAACAACATGTCACGACCTGAACGCTATCTTTCTCTGCGTTCAGGTTGTCCAGTGTCGCTCCTGCTCCGTGGTAGTCTGTGCCGGGTCTTCCAAGGCCCATTCTTTGACAGCACCCAGCTGATTGCCAGCTGTCTAGTTCAGCTGGGCTGGGACAGCTGTCTCCTATTCCCAATCATCTCCCCCACTTAAGCGAGCAGCCGAGAGTTACTCGTTGCTGCGACCTCGCTATGGAAAGACGTGTCTTGTGTTTCCACGACTGTTAGCTCCTCCGTCTAGCTACAGTTCGCCGTTACCTCGGCTCTTCCCCCAAAGTAAGTGCTGCGACTCAGCAAGTGTTTTTTCCCTCGCCGCCTCTCTAGCCTTTCTCCCTGGGTTGTATGTCATCTTTAGTTCTGTGTGTATTTTAGCCCCACGTGGCTCTTTACTTTGCTGTTCGTTATCTAGTGTAGTGTGTGTGTTTTAGCCCCACGCGGCTCTTTACTTTGTCTTTTGTACGTTGTGTGTTTATGTTAATAAATTGCGCTAACTCACTGGTCGCCCTCGTATCTCTTTTCTGGCTCGTGAGAGCCAGAGTTATGACAGTAGGTCGCAGCCAGACTGAGACGGCCGCGACCGTGAGTTTGCTGTGGGACTCAACGTTTTTTTTCCTTCCTCTGGGTGCAGGCAGGCCTGTATCATGTCTCCCTCCAGGAGACGCATGCGGCACCCAGGCCACGATCTCTCGGAGGCTCTGGACCTTGTGGACGGAACGCTGGTCACCACGGACCTCTACGATTCTCCCAGCGAGATACGCTGGCGCTTGGAGCTCGCCGAGGGTATGATTAACAACTTTTCTCGCTACTTCCTTCTCCCCGAGGTTAAGGCGAGGAGGGCAGACATCTCTGTGGCCTGGGAGAGACTCCGTAGGCTGGAGGAGAACTCCGGCAGGAAGCCGAAGACAGGACGCCATCGCTCCTCGCTTCGGAATCCCGCTCCTGCCGCCGATCCAATCCAGGAGTTCGCCTCACCCAGGGATGATCCCCAGGATAGAGTGACGTCAACCGGGTTTCCCCCGGAGAAGATGAGAGTGACAGCGATTCGCATTGAGGACCGAGTGGCAGCCGCTTGTTCCGCCGCCGTTCCCCCCGTAGCCATGAAGAATGTGATTGCGGCGGTCAGGCTGGTCGAGAAGAACCCAGAGCTGAACGATTATCCGGAATACGCTGACCTGTTGGCTTCGCTCACCGCACAGGAGCGGCGTTTCCCCGATCTCACATTCAGAAGACGTCGCTCCCAAATTCCCCGCTCATCTCAGCGAGAGCCCCGTCCGGATCCCGCTCCAGGAAACCACATGAATTCCGCCTCCCAGCCTGCTGTAGCTCCCGTGTCTTGCCGAAGAAGCGAATCAGCTGCTCCCGCTCCTGGGCCCGCTCTCCCCGCTGTCCCGTTAGCTTTGGGCCCCCGGCTCTCCTCAGCTGTTTCACCCCCCCCTTCGTCATTCACTCCGGCTGCTGGGAATTGCGCAAATTCATCTCCAGGTGTTCCCGGTCCCGATCCGGTGCGAGTAGCACCACCTCGTCTGTCCGGGGGGTCCCCCACTTCTATCTGACTGGGAGAGGAAAGACTCAAGTCCCTTGTAGCGGATTCCACCGGCCCTCCGGGAATCAGGCAAGTGTCCTTTCATTCTCCTCCCATTATGAGTGAATTGCCTTGTTTGATTCCTGGGGGAGGAGTTCAGGGTTCACAGTCCCCTGAGCTCTCTCCTCCCGCTGCAAAAATTGAATATGAACCTGCGTCCTGTGTCTCTTCCCCCTGAGTGTGCCCCGGTGCCAGGTGTATACCGCCGCACGAGGAGGAGGCGGCCTGCGGCCCTGGAAGGTTTTGCCCCAGCCCCGCAGCCACGTCATGGGCAGAGGAGAAGGTCGAACTGCCTGTTGGAGCCAGCGCCGACGATTAAGCGTCCCCGGGTCTCCACGGAGGAATGGTTCGGCCCAGCAGAGTCCAGATCTCCTGCCTCCACGCCAGGCGGGCTGTCGACGCGGTCTTTGGCGCTTGGAGGTCGTTTGACTGTGGAAACCATCATGCCGGCTGCGGAGCCATTCGCTGTCGAGTTGGAGCCGGAGGACGGAGTCCTGCACGCTGAACCCGGAGCATCGAAGTCCTGGATGGCGGTAGAACCCGAGATCAGGCGAGTGCTCTATTTTTCCTCTTTCATTCATTCTCTGGAGCATTATTGCCTGTCTCTCGGGGGGGCGGGCCGGGTGCAGCCGTCTGCTGCGCTCGAGCCTGTCTCGCCGGGCTCTGCCGCTGCCGGTGATCCTGATCCCGGTTCCTTTTGTCCCTCTGAGCCTCTCCCCAGGGTCACCGGAGACGAACCTGCTCTGGGTGCCATCTCGGAGGTTCCGGTTCTCTGCACGGTGTTCGCCTCAGATGCTGCACCCGGGAGTGTTTCGCCGGTCCAGCTGGAGTCCACCGGGAGTGTTTCGCCGGTCCAGCTGGAGTCCACCGGGAGTGTTTCACCGGCCCGATCGGGGTCCACCGGGGGTGCTGCGCCGGCCCGATCGGGGTCCACCGGGGGTGCTGTGCCGGCCCGGGTAACAGTCAGTGTGGGAGCTGGAGGATTGTGTTCGCCTGACATCAGGCTGACTTCGTCCCTTGCCTCCATCATCTCTCCTCCTGCCGCTGTTGGGGTTCCTCTCACCCAGGCCAGTTTCCCCCTACCCTTGTTGTCATTAGATGTCAGGCTGACTTTGCCCCTTGCCTCCATCTCCTCTCCCCCTACTACTGTTGGGGTATTTCTCACCTGGGTCAGTTTCCTCCTGCCGTTTCCCTCAGGGAGGAAGCTGCGCCAAGACTTCTCCCTCAGCTCTCCGTGGTCTGAGGTCACGGGACGACCGCCTGGGGAGCCATCTGGCTGGTTCGGTGATCTGGGTCAGCCTCCGGAGGAACTGTCTCTCCTAGCCTGGGACTCGGGTAGGCCACCCGAACTGGTGTTGTGGTTCCTGGCTTGGTGGAGTTCGGGTCGCCTGCCGGATAAGCTGTCATCGTCTGCCTCGCTCCACCTGCTGTCGTTCCTGAAGGATTGACTGACTGTTCTTAGCCTTATTTATTTACCCTTCGTTATTTAATTTCATTCAGGACATCGAGGAACTTTCTGTGCTAGAGTCCTTATTGTGGTGTCATTGCAACCAAGAGTTTCCTTAGACTATTTTCTATGTTTTACAATCCCTGTATGTACTCTTATTCTAATTTGTCCTTTAGGTAGCATTTGCTTCACATTGCCTGGCCTCATTCAGAGTAGCCTGGTTTATCTGCATTTTTATCCTCCTCCAGACTGTTTGGTGACATCTGTTGTGCTAATTCATGATCGAGGAGTGGTTTCCTTTGTGTTTATATGCCAATCTGTAGCTCCAGGCTCTATTTTCAGGGCTTGTGCCCGGATTACCTTTTTTTTTGTATATTCTGTCTTGGCCGGGGTTACATGGGTAAATCTTCTTTAACCTTATATTCACTGAGTTTTGTAGTTTTTTTGTTTTTTGTTTTTTTTTGTTTTTGTGGTCGTCGGGACACGAGTTTTGCATTGTCCTCGTCCTAAGTTATTGTGAACCTTTTTTTTCCGTGACTATGTCGCTATATTTCTGCAGGTTGTTCTCCCCACCTCCTGTGGTCTCCTGCGTGGACCGTCTGGCCTCTGCAGAGGGGGGGTGATGGGTTTTTTTTCCCCCTGTTTTTGAAATTATTATTATGGTATCCAATCCTATACTGTACCTGGGTTTTTTTTCTTCCCTGCCTCCTTTTCCTGGTCCCTCCCTTTCTCCCAGATCTGGCCCCCACCCCCCCACCGCCCTCCCTGGTCTCCCCTCGGGGGGGGGGGGGGGGGTTAGCCTGCTCTAGGAGGCGCGGCTCGGGGGAGGAGTACTGTCACGACCTGAATGCTATCTTTCTCTGCGTTCAGGTTGTCCAGTGTCGCTCCTGCTCCGTGGTAGTCCGTGCCGGGTCTTCCAAGGCCCATTCTTTGACAGCGCCCAGCTGATTGCCAGCTGTCTAGTTCAGCTGCGCTGGGACAGCTGTCTCCTATTCCCAATCATCTCCCCCACTTAAGCGAGCAGCCGAGAGTTACTCGTTGCTGCGACCTCGCTATGGAAAGACGTGTCTTGTGTTTCCACGACTGTTAGCTCCTCCGTCTAGCTACAGTTCGCCGTTACCTCGGCTCTTCCCCCAAAGTAAGTGCTGCGACTCAGCAAGTGTTTTTTCCCTCGCCGCCTCTCTAGCCTTTCTCCCTGGGTTGTATGTCATCTTTAGTTCTGTGTGTATTTTAGCCCCACGTGGCTCTTTACTTTGCTGTTCGTTATCTAGTGTAGTGTGTGTGTTTTAGCCCCACGCGGCTCTTTACTTTGTCTTTTGTACGTTGTGTGTTTATGTTAATAAATTGCGCTAACTCACTGGTCGCCCTCGTATCTCTTTTCTGGCTCGTGAGAGCCAGAGTTATGACACAACAGTTCCCTATGGAGGCATTTAAATAACTTAACTAATAAAAAAAATGTTCAGAAGGGGGTAAAGGAACTTAGAATCAATGGCAAGACCATCAGTGACAAGGCTATATTGGCAAATGAATTTAATTCATATTTTGTGGACTCTGTGGAAGAATTAACAAAAAACTTTGTGCTGCCAAATGTGCTCAATAACACAAAATCAGTACTTTCAACAGTTTCTTTTCACATTGAGGTAAATGAAGATTTAATTGCTGGCATTGTTTAAACACTGTCAAACTCAAAAACTAATGATATCTACAATATGAGCACTTCCTTTCTCAAAACGTACAGCAAAATATTAATCAAACCACTGACTCATCTCATTAATCTCTCAATTAGGTCTAGTACATTTCCATCTAGTTGGAAAAAAGCTGTCGTCATACCAGTTTATAAATCAGGCAGTAAAGACGATATATGCAATTACTGCCCAAGCTCTATTTTACCAGTCCTGTCTAAGGTTCTTGAAAAAGTTGTAGCTACACAGCTGATAGACTATCTACAAGACAGTCAACTTCTTCATCCACATCAATTTGGTTTTAGACCAGGATACTCAACAGAAACAGCAAATTGTTGCCTTATTGAAAATGTCAAACAGTCCTTGGACAGGGGTAATGTGGTAGGGGCTGTTTTTCTGGATCTCAAAAAGGCTTTCGATACTGTAAACCACAGTTTGCTTTTATCCAAAATGGTATCTTTTAACTTCTCTCCAGATACATTAGAATGGTTTGCATCTTATCTCCAGAATAGAGAACAGTGTGTAAAAGTTCACCAGGATAAATCCTTATTTTTAAACAATCGTATGGGTATCCCACAAGGGTCCATTCTTGGTCCTTTACTTTTCAGCATTTTTATTAATGACTTGCCACTACACTGCTCAGCTGCAACATGTCAACTTTATGCAGATGATGCAGTTATTTACACAGCTGCCAAGACTCCAGCACAGGCTGCAGATGTACTGTCTACAAGTATGGTTGATGTCCAAGAGTGGCTCTTCCAGCACCATCTATTGCTGAACCTTCAGAAAACAGTTTCAATGTGCTTTTCAATCAAAAAAATGTAACCTGCAACATTTTAAAGTTAATATACATGATCAAGACATCAGTTTAGTTACAGAATTCAAATACCTTGGCATTGTACTAGATCCTCAATTCAAATTTAATCTTCATATAAAGAAAATTTCTAAAACAGTAAAAAAAAATCTGAACTGCTTTAAATTAATTAGACATTACATACCATACCAAGCAGCTGTACTGTATATGCATTCTGTGGTTTTTTTTCATATATCATACTGTTTGACAGTCTGGGCTCAAGCAGTTCCTTCCATAATAAAACATATACGTTCATTATATAATCAAACTCTAAAAATCTTGGATAAAAAGCCCATTAGGTGGCATCACTGTTATATTTTAAAAAAAATACAATCTACTGTATTGAGTTTTGAGAGTTTCATTGACCTCTGTTTTCTGAAATTAATTTTCAAATGTTTCCATAAATCAGCGCCAGAGCCACTTGCTGGTTTCATCCAAAGACAGGACAGCAGCAGAGCCACCAGGAGTTCTGTTAACAATAACTGTAAAATATCCCACCGCAGAACCACATTTGGACAAACAGCTTTCTCTATAAAGGGCAGTCATATCTGGAACACAATGCCAAATGAAATCAAAATAATAACGGACTTTAAAACATTTACTACAAAGGTTAAAAACTGGCTGAAAAATAAACAAGAATGTACCCATGTGCGGCGGCATGAAAAAATAAGCAGCGATGCTGAGGTTTTAACAGGTTTTATTAAATCATACCGCCGTCACGAGCTCCGTTCCCGGCGCCGTGCATGCGCGCTGGGAGCGAGCCCAGCGGCTCTCAGAGAAGGAGGACACAAAGTCTGTGTCCAGCAGCAGCAGTTGAGGAAGTGGAATTGAGAGAGTGAGTTACAGAACCTGTGCAGTATTTATACCCAACTCAGACAATACATCAAAGCTGATTCACAGCAGTTGGTACGATCAAAGGGACTGCAGAACAGGCATGAGACACTTGCATTTGAAAGACCTACATAACAATAGGCAGATGCTGTCCTCTGCTCCAGCTTGCAGGACAAAGAGGTTACAAGGCACATCTACATATTGATCTGTCTCTAGGTCACAGTAAGGACAGGACGCATGAACACTATACATGAATGGCACATTACATCACAATACATGAATGGCACATTACATCACAATACATGCATGGCACATTACATCTCAGTAGTGCAGCGGGAAAAACCAAGAGAAGAGAGCTGACTGTCCTTAATCTATTGTGGGGGTTAACTGAACCGCCACACGCTCCCCCCAGAGGGCACGGCAGGGGGCCGAGACCTCGATAATCCCTCTATGGGAGCGAGCTGTGGGAGAAGCTCGCTGCAGGTGGAGGGGGAGGGAGGAGGGGGGTAGTAAATGCCGGCAGGGGGACGGTGAAATCGTCCGAGCCGCGCAAAAATTGCTTGTGGGTCCGCGATGTCGAAGGGCTGTCCCGTTGAACGTGCAGAGGTCCACAAGAAGAAAAATTAGTCTCTGACTCCTCTCGCGGCCATGAAGAAAACAGGAGTGGCGAGGCTGCGTAGTGGCTGTAAGAAAAAAAAAAAAAAGAAGCAGAGGGTCTTGGCTTGTTGGCTTTAGGTGCGGGCACAGCCCTAAAGTCTTCGGGAAAAGCTGACGGCTGAATTCCCTTATGTGCCGTGGCTGAGGCCATTAGAAAATCCAGTGGCGAGCTGCGTGCTTGCTTCAGGTGAACGAGCAGCCCTGAAGGTTCTGTGAGCAGCGGCGGAGGATGATGGCGGTCTCTGGAGCCGTTATTGTCCCGTGCGTGGCGCGCCATCCTAGTAACTTCCTGGTGCGTGCGCGGGGGTTCCGTGCGTGGGTGGGCCGCTGGAGTGGCGAGTCAGGGTCCAGAATCTTGGTGGAGATTGGCGCAGACGGCGCCGATAATATCCAGGTTGAGCTGTGGCTGCAGATTGGCCATGGTGCGTTGGAGCGGTGAGAGGAAATAGACGATCTTTTGTCCCTCAGGCTCGTGCAGATGCGTTGGAGCGGTGGGAGGGAATAGACGATCTTTGTCACCGCTCGGCCGTGGTGCGTTCAGGTCCACGCGTTGTGTTCTCCGCCGGCCCTGGGGGTCGCCGTAGTGGAGAGGGGATGAGGTGCCGGAGCTCTCGTGTGGAGGAGCTGCGAGCACGGCCGGTCCAGCGTGGATGAGCAGATCTCAGACGTGCAGATCTCATCATGACGAACGGGTCACCAGTGCAGCTGTCCAGATCAGAAGGTTGCTTTGCACAAAACGTGTGCATGTTCGGGGTCGCCAGTGAAGCGTTCACTGGCAGTGTGTTCTTTTCTGCCTTCAGGTCATGGTGCGTTGGAGCGGCGAGAGGAAGGAGACGTCTTGTGTCCCTCGGCCGGTTCAGCGTGGATGTCCAGACCAGAAGGTTGCGTCGCACAAAGTGTGTGCGTCTTCGGGGTCACCAGTGCGGCGGCATGAAAAAATAAGCAGCGATGCTGAGGTTTTAACAGGTTTTATTAAATCATACCACTGTCACGAGCTCCGTTCCCGGCGCCGTGCATGCGCGCCGGGAGCGAGCCCAGCGGCTCTCAGAGAAGGAGGACACAAAGTCTGTGTCCAGCAGCAGCAGTTGAGGAAGTGGAATTGAGAGAGTGAGTTACAGAACCTGTGCAGTATTTATACCCAACTCAGACAATACATCAAAGCTGATTCACAGCAGTTGGTACGATCAAAGGGACTGCAGAACAGGCATGAGACATTTGCATTTGAAAGACCTACATAACAATAGGCAGATTGCTGTCCTCTGCTCCAGCTTGCAGGACAAAGAGGTTACAAGGCACATCTACATATCGATCTGTCTCTAGGTCACAGTAAGGACAGGACGCATGAACACTATACATGAATGGCACATTACATCACAATACATGAATGGCACATTACATCACAATACATGCATGGCACATTACATCTCAGTAGTGCAGCGGGAAAAACCAAGAGAAGAGAGCTGACTGTCCTTAATCTATTGTGGGGGTTAACCGAACCGCCACACCATGTATGAAATGATTGTCTGCAGGGTGAGAGTGAATGAAGGGAAGGAATGAATGTGTTTGTTTATAGTGAGTGATGAAGGGAGGGAGACCTGAAATAGGCAAATGTGAACCAGGTTTTTATATTGTGTATTTATAATCTTGTTTGCATTGATGTATGCGGTTATTGTTTATTCTGTTTTCATTTTTTCTTTTCCTTATCCTTCTTTCTTTTTACCTGTTTCTTCTTTCTAAAGCCCATCCAGGGACAAGAGTTGAAAATTAGCTAATAGCTATACATTCTTTGTGCAACACATTAGACTGATTGTCATTTGATTAATTGTCTATGTTTATTGCACTGTCCCTGTCAAATAAACAAATAAAATAAAATACAACATGCTGATTTTTACGAGGGTATTGTTGGTTTAATGTGTGCTTTTTCAATTTCAATAAATGTGCTGTCTTTTAAGAAATATCAATGATCATAAATGGAAAAAAAAGAAATAATAAAACTGGGGTGACTCCAGTGAATGTGTCTGTGTTACTTTGTGTGCTTATACTATTTATCCATTTTTATTAAGAAATAATAAATTTTCATATTTATATTTAACTCTGGCCTGATTCTCATGCAGGGCACAATGGTAATAGTGCCTCAGCATAATGATGTGTAATAATGATCCAAGCTCTTCCTTGCAAATAAAAATGAAATTTAAAGAACAACACAGCTGGGATTCGAACGCAGGTCTCCTGCTTGCAAAATGGATGTACTACTACTAAGCCATCATCTCAGTTGCAATAAAAAGCCACTATTTGTCAAAAATACATCAATGGGAGAAACGAACTCAACTGTTTTTGGTGCTGGCTCCGTCTGAAATTTGGCTGTGACAAATCCCTTACACAGTCAAGCATGACAAAACAAAACGTGAGGGACGTGGATTTCCATTGGGTAGCGCTGTTCGGTTTATTTCTCCTGACCCAGTCACGTGGCCCGACGTCAACACATACGTCACGAGTCACGCCTCGAAACACGCCTTGCCAAATATTTCCTGGATAAGATCGGGTCACTGTTTGGAGCACCAGTGCCTGCCTGCAAATCACTAATCCTGTGTGTTCAGGTTCAGGTTCAGGTTACTTTATTTGTACCCGTAGGCAGATTTGTTCTCCACAGTGTGTTTGATGCATGCATAACTAGACGCCCTGCCTGATTCTGGTACCGCTTCACTCTGCATGTCATCTTGTCCTTTTCTCTTCTGTTTGCAGGCTGGCTCTGGGATTCCCTCCACGGGCATCTTGGTCTCTGGTTCCAGTGAGTATTCCTGTGCCCGCCGCTTCCAGTCCCATCATGGAAGCGCTCGGGTGTCCAGGCTGCCTTCCCCTGCTGTCAGTTCTGCCTGAAGCTCTTTGGGTCCCCTGGGCTTACTCGCTGTTGAGCTGAGGAGCATCTTGTGAGCTTCCCAGAGCCTCCTCACCCTTTTTGGTATATTCTGTTGTTGCTGAACTGTTTGCCTTTTGTTTTTGCACAATAAATCGCACACAACTTCTCCTGCAAGTGGATTTGTCTCGTTCCTCCGTGCGCTGCGTAAAAGCACATGGGGAATCATAACAGAATAATCTGTCCAGGTTAAAATCCAGCGGGGGCGTTGTGTGAGTGTGTTTATGCACCTTTTGTGTTTTTTCTAACCTGCCAGTAGTCCCTCCATCATGGACTTATCACTTTTTGGACTCAACCTAGAGGAGTGTGTGGTGGTTGAGCGAGTGGTTAACTTCACTTCCTGGGCTCATGCCACCCACTCTCCGGAGATGATTTTTTATTTTATGGAAGTTGCCGTCTGGCTGATGCAGACGTGTCCCAGCCTTTGGAACTATCCGGGGCTGGTGCCGCTGCTCACCCAAATTTGTGAGGCATGGCAGCGCTTTGAGGGAGTTGTGAAAGGGTCCTCCCCGCTACCACCAAGGCAGCCAAAGAGGAGCTCCTGGAAGCCGAAAGCCCATCAGAATCAGAATCAGAATCAGAATCAGGTTTATTGCCATTGTTCATGTAGTACACAAACTAGGAATTTGTCTCGGTACAATGCTGCAACATTAAACATGATAAGATAAGAGAAATAAACTATACATGTAATAAAGTGTAGGATAAGATTAAGTGATACTGGTCAACAGTTAAAATATATATTAGCCAGCAGCAGATACTGTGGAGAACTATATAGTGCAGTCGGTAATGCAGGAAGAAAACAGTGATGATTGACATGAGTCTGGTTGAGCTGCTGTACATGGTGCACGAGAGTCAATAAGTCACTTAGTGTTCAGCAGTCTGATGGCAGAGGGGAAGAAGCTGTTCATGTGACGGGAGGTTTTAGTCTGGATGGACCGAAGTCTTCTACCAGAGGGGAGGGGGGCAAACAGTACGTGACCAGGGTGTGAGGGATCGGCTATGATCCGGCCAGCACGCCTCCGGGTCCTGGAGATGTACAGATCCTGGAGAGATGGGAGCTTGCAGCCGATCACCTTCTCAGCAGTGCGCACGACGCGCTGCAGCCTTAGTCTGTCCCTGGCAGTGGCTCCTGCGTACCACACGGTTATGGAGGTGGTGAGGATGGACTCGATGATGGCTGTGTAGAACTGCACTAACATCTTGGTGGGTAGCTTGAGCTTCCTCAGCTGCCGCAGGAAGAACATCCTCTGCTGGGCTTTTTTGATGAGTGAGCTGATGGTCAGCTCCCATTTGAGGTCCCTGGTGATGGTAGTGCCTAGGAAGCGGAAGGAATCAGCAGTGGTGATGGGAGAGCCTGAGAGGGTGAGGGGGGGCAGAGGAGTAGTGACTTTCCTGAAGTCTACAATCATCTCCACTGTCTTCAGAGCGTTCAGCTGCAGGTTGTTATTGCTGCACCAGGACGCCAGCTGGGCCACCTCTCTCCTGTAGGCGGACTCGTCGCCGTTGGAGATGAGCCCGATGAGGGTGGTGTCGTCCGCAAACTTGATCAACTTGACAGACTGGTGGCTGGAGGTGCAGGAGTTGGTGTAAAGGGAGAAGAGTAGGGGGGAAAGTACACAGCCCTGGGGTGATCCGGTGCTGATGCTAGTATAGTCTGAGACAGTCTTTCCCAGCCGCACATGCTGCCTCCGGTCCGTCAGGAAGTCGATGATCCACCTGCAGAGGGAGTCAGGCACGTTGAGCAGGGACAGCTTGTCCCGGAGCAGAGCGGGGCGGATGGTGTTGAATGCGGAGCTGAAGTCCACAAACAGGATCCTGGCGTAGGTTCCCGGGGAGTCCAGGTGCTGCAGGATGGAGTGGAGGGCCAGGTTGACTGCATCGTCTACAGACCTGTTGGCTCGGTAGGCAAACTGCAGCGGGTCCAGGAGAGGGGTGGTGATGGACTTGAGGTGGGACAGGACCAGGCGCTCAAAGGACTTCATGACTACAGAGGTGAGCGCTACAGGTCTGTAGTCATTAAGTCCAGTGATCCGTGGCTTCTTGGGGACAGGGATGATGGTGGAGGATTTGAGGCAGGACGGCACGTGGCATAACTTAAGGGAGGTGTTAAAAATGTCTGTGAATACAGGAGCCAGCTGTTTCGCACAGAGTCTCAGGGTGGAGGGAGACACGCCGTCTGGGCCGGGGGCCTTGCGCGGGTTCAGTCTGGAGAACTGTTTGAGCACATCCTGCTCACTGATGATAAGGGGAGGGGGGGAGGAGGGGGGGGGTGCCTTAAATGAAGTAGGGAATGTGGAGGCTGTGGAGCTGGAGGGAGGGGGGGAGTTGGACACAGATGACGAGGTGTCAAAACGGGCATAGTGTTGGGACAGTCTCTGACAAAGGGCTTTGTCATCCTGACCTTTAGGAGCCTTAGGTCGATAGTTGGTGATTTGCCTCAGTCCTCTCCACACGGAAGCCGAATCATTAGCAGTGAACTGCTGCTGGAGTCTCTCTGAGTATAGAGATTTAGCCCTCTTCAGCTCTCTGTTAAACCGGTATTTAACCTCCTTGTAGCAGTCCCTGTCTCCACTTTTCAGCGCTGCTTCCTTCTCCTTCCTGATCTGTCTGAGCTTAGCTGTGAACCAGGGTTTGTCATTAGAGTAACTCACCCTGGTGCGTGACGGAAGAATGTTCTCTTCACAAAAGTGGATATATGAGTTCACAGTGTCCGTGTACTCATCCAGATCATGCGTGGCTCCTTTAAGCATGCCCCAGTCAGATATTTCCATGCACGTTTCCAGCTTCTCCTCAGCATCACTGGTCCGTATCTTCGTAGTGCTCACAACAGGTTTAGTGAGCTTCAATCTCTGTCTGTATGTGGGAATGAGGTGAACCATCACGTGATCAGATAATCCCAGCGCAGCTCGAGGGACAGCGCGATATGCGTCTTTCACTGTGGTGTAACAGTGGTCCAGTGTGTTTAATCCTCTGGTGGGGCATTTAATAAACTGTTTGTAGCGGGGGAGATCGTGGCTCAGATTGCACTGATTAAAGTCGCCAGCCACAATAATCAGCGAGTCTGGAAAACTCCGCTCTGTGTGTTGAATGTGATCCGCGAGCACGCGCTGAGCTTCGCGCGTGTCCGCATCGGGAGGGGCGTACACAGCGATCATTATGAAAGAAGCAAACTCCCGCGGGGAATAGAAGGGCTTGCAATTGATAACAAGAAATTCCAAGGCAGGAGAACAGTGTTTGGAAATTTCCGTTACATCAGAGCACCAGCTGCAGTTGATGTAGAAGCAGACACCGCCTCCTGTGGTCTTGCCGGAAAGCTCTGTGTCACGATCAGCACGGAAGAGCTGAAAGCCGTCGAGGCGCAGCGCGCTGTCCGGTATATTTTCCCGGAGCCAGGTCTCAGTAAAGCAGAGGACAGCTGAGGAGGCGAGGTCCTTAAAACGCATCAGCAGTCTCAGTTCATCCACCTTGTTAGAGAGAGAGTTGGTATTGGACAGAAATATGCCAGGCAGCGCCGTTCGCGAGCCTCTCCTGCGAAGTCGTACGAGAGCGCCCGCTCGTCTTCCTCTCTTCCGCCGTCTCACTTTCCGAGCCAAACAATAAACCAGATCGGCGGCAGGGGCTAGAAAAACTGGGAGGAGGTCCGTGGGGGTCAAAGTCCTGATATTTAAAAGTTCTTCACGGGTATAAGTGCAAGCAGACACACAATTGACAAACAAAAACAAACAAAGAGCGCAGCGAAGCACCATGTCGACCGCTGTGGGCGCCATCTTGGATCCCTCGCCTCCCAAGCCTGTGTCCTCTTCTCCCCACCAGACCTCCCGTCCCACTCCCGGGGAGACGGAGCAGGACACCGATACAGCAGCTGACGTGATCACCAGTCACGAACTCAGGCAAGAGCTTCTCCAATCTCTTGCACTTTTATCTGCCAGATTCCTGTGGAGAAGCTCCAGATATTACAGCCCACTGAAGCTCCCCAGTCAGCTGCTGTCCCCGCTCCTCAATTTTTCTCCCCTGTCTCTCCTAATTCTCCGCTGACCCTGGGAGGTAGCAGCTGGACGCTGAGGGAGCCAGAGGACCTTGAGGAGTCAACACCACAGCGGGCGGATTGTTCTGCAGCGATGTGCCGCAAGAAGCCCATCACCTCGTCAGCAGTCGAATCCCCAACGTCATACCTGTCCACTTCTGTGGCAGAGCTTTCCCCTAAGCCAGCTGTCACGTCAGCCCGCATCCTCTTCGCTTCAGCCACAGCATCTGCTGACGAGACGTCCCTTCCTGCCCCCAAGGAGACCTCCAGGGATTCCCCCGTCATGCCCACTCCTGCGTCAGCCAAGTCGTCTCCTCCAAAATCCTCTGGGGGACCTAGAATGGCCATGGACATGGAGGAGGATAACAGCTCGCCGCCAGCAGCAGTCTACATCCAGACCCGGGAGAGCAGGCAAATGTGTTTTCATTCTATTTCAGTTAATAATGATAAACCTTGTTTGTCTCCTGGAGGAGAGCCTCATGTTAGGCAGTCACCCGAATGCTCTACTTCTGCTGCTGTAATTTAAAGACTCACCTATCCCCTCTGTGTCTCCTCCCTTTTTTCCCCGAGCGCCCGCTAGAACCAAGCCGCCGGAGAGTGGAGGAGCTTGTGGCTCTGGAGGATCATGGTCCAGAGCCAGAACAGAGTGGACCCCCAGCCGTCACGCTGGAGAGACTACCTGCATGGGGGACTTCACCTGGGGGAACTAGGACTGCCACCACCACCATGCCTGCTGTGGGGGTCGCCGCAGCAGAGTCAGCTCTTGAACTGGACCACCTAGAGGCCGGGCCCAAGATGTTGTCATCAGGATCATCAGAGTCCTGGACGGCGGTGGAGCTTGGGTCCAGGCAAGTGCTCTCTTTTGTTTCTCTCCCTACTTAGTTGGAGCAATCTTGCCTGGCTCTTGGTGAGGAGAGTTGGGTGCAGCCCTCAGCTGCATCTGACCTCACCTCGCCAGGCTCCGCTGCTGCCAGCTACCCTAACCACTGTTCCTTTCCTGTCATCCCTGAGCTCCTTCCTAGGGTCGCTGGAGAGGATCCACTGCTACCAGGAGATTCCGCGGATGATGATGAGGGTCCAGCTTCCCCGATGAAGGCCGACAAAGATGCAGCTCCTCCTGAGCCGACTGAGTCATCACACCCTGGACCATCAGAGTCCTGGATGGCGGTGGAGCCTGAGTCCAGGCAAGTGGTCTCGTTTATTTCTCTTGCCCCTGTTTCTGAGCATCCTTGCCTGGCCGTTGGTGAGGAGGGCCGGGTGCAGCTGCCTGCTGCACCTGAGCTTGCCTTGCTGGACTCCGCCACTGCTGGCAATCCTGACCCCTCTCCCTTTCCCGCTATCGCTGAACTTACTCCCAGGGTTGTCGGGGACGAGTCAGCACCGCCAGAGGCCGCCGAGGATCTAGATCCACCACCGGAGGTTCCAGCTACCCCTGTTGTCAGCTGCTCCACCGCAGGTGCAGCAGAGCTCCAGCCGGGGTCTACCACATGTGCAGCAGGGCTCCAGCAGGGGTCCACCATTGGTGCAGCAGGGCTCCACACAATAAATCGCACACAACGTCTCCTGCAAGTGGATTTGTCTCTTTCCTCCGTGCACTGCGTAAAAGCACACTGGGAATCATAACAAAATCTATCTATGAGTTTTTGCATGATCCTGCTAACAGACAGAGAAATGGCAGCCAAAACAATATGACCACATTACAGTATATGACTACATTATAATAACAAGACTGTCATAATTGTATTGACCATACATTGAGGCTGAGCAATTCCACCTTAAATCAGCATCATGGTTTATTGAATCTGTCAGGTCAGTTTTTTTTTCCCCTCCTTTCTTCTCCCTGACAGTTTACTGACAAGGTTCATAATTATTAAATAACAATGTGGTATCATATCTCTGTGGTGCGTAGTAAACGAGCTAGCTCGGTGGAGCAGTGGTTAGCACTGTGGCAGCACAGCAAGAAGGTCACAGGATCAATTCCACCTCTGACCATCAGGAGTTCGATCCCACCCTCTGACCATCAGTGACCCTTCTGTGTGGAGTTTGCATGTTTTCCCTGTGTCTGCATAGGTTTCCTCCCACAGGTCAAAAACACGCAGGTTAAGTTAACTAGAGACGCTATAAAGTGCCCCTAGGTGTGAATGTGTGTGTGAATGGTGAAGGGATTGGCGCCGCCCATTGGCTGTCTTATCCATCCAGGTGGATGCCCTGTAATTTCCCTCTGGGGATCAATAAAATATACTAAAATAATAATTACAAAAAATAATAGAACAGGACTATTATAATTTCACAAACAAAAAAAGTGCAGATCAACAGCAGAGCCCATCGATTTATGCTATTTTGTCAAAAACTGCTACCATTGCTAGTCGGTATGATTTGTGTATATTCTGCAGATCATATAAATGTTAATGTGTTTAATTAGTCCATAATATTCAGTTTTTTTATTTTCCTTAATTTCTTTGCACTGTCTCATTGCCAAATTTATCATTAACTTTAAAAATTCCCATTTCTGTATGTGAAATATTATTTTCACAAACTACAAACAGTATCATTTATTTATTGTTTAATTTCCAATACCCACTTATCATAAATTATTATTCTGTTTAGTTTCCATCAAAACTATGGGGATTAAATTGTGATCAGAAAGTGGACAATATTATGTGAAGACCAGCTGAAAACTGGAACCAAGGAGCTTTAAAGGGAGGAGGGAAATGAAGATCACCTTTTACCTCGTGGGAGTAGGTCAGTAGTGCTCTGCTCTATGCAGCTGCGGTGTAAAACTATCTTATCAAATATAGGAAAGAAATGTCTCTTTTTCCTGAAACTAGCTGTACACAAGAGGGCGATATGAGCAACAAATCAGTCTGAGATTGTAAGGAATAGTTGACATTGTGGCTGTCTTATCAGTACCCGGAACAAGATCGGTGCCCAGCATCCATCCATCCATCCATCCATCCATTTTCTACCACTTTTCCAGAGGTCCGGGTAATGGAGGCAGCAGCTCAAGCAGAGAAGCCCAGACTTCCCTCTCCCTGGCCATCTGCTCTAGCTCCCCAGAGAGGACACCAAGACGCTCCCAGGCTAGCTGGGAGACGCAGTCCCTCCAGCGTGTCCCGGGTCCACCCTGGGGTCTCCTCCCAGTGGGACATGCCCAAACACCTCAAGTGGGAGGCGTCCAGGATTCACCCTGATCAGATGCCCAAACCACCTCATCTAACTCCTTTCGATATGGAGGAGCAGCGGTTCTACTCTGAGCCTCTTCCGGATGACTGAGCTCCTCACCCAATCTCTAAGGCTGCATTCACACCAGGATCGTCCAGGGGTCTTGGTTCGACTGGGCGGGGAATGCCGAGAATTTTCACACCTTTGTTTGATTTGGTTTGCATTCACATTGCAGCGGACCAAACTGCCTGGACAATGTCATGCATTTACAACAACTGCTCATTTGGGGCACTGTAGCCGAAACCACCACTGACCAGAAAGAAAAAATCTCAGTGAAGAAGAAAAATCAGGCTCATCGATTGTGTTATGTATGAAATAAGCGAGCCATGAGCCGTCTTATGCTAAACAACCAACTGAACTTTATTACATGATGGATGAACATTAGTACAGCGGCCGCAGCCCGCCTGATGTCATGACATCTGACGGCCATTGCCGGCTATGGTAAGCCCCAGGACTCAAACCCTCCCAAAGTCATGCATCACTCTGCCCTCCCCCCCTTCAGTAAAATGTAAAGCAACATATAACTCAGCAAATCAACCCCCTTATTATATTTTAAAGAACACTCTCCCTTTTTTTAAACTTAGAACTAGGGTCCGCAGGTGGACCACTGCTGGACCCAGCGGGCTAAGTGGATTATTCTGCCACTTTTTTTTTTTTTTGAACAGTCATTCATTTTTTTTTCTTATGGTCTTCCATGGGAGGAACAGCTCTGTCTGAAGGGTTTTGTGGCAGGCCTGTGGCAGCCTCCTCCCTGGAGCTTTGAAGTGGGCCTGTGGCGGCCGCCTTCATGGAGCTGTCGGACCCCTGGGGCCAATCTTCATGATGCTTGGGCCTGGGTCCCACATTGTGATAGCTGACTCCTGCGGAGCCTCACCGTCTGGAGCAGCCAACACGCCATAGTTGGTTCACGTGCCAAACCGAACCATCTGTCAGCCAAAAGCATGCTGTTCCCAGCTTCGCCACGATCTTCAGCAGTGTCCATTGTTTCTCTGGCTGTGGTCTGGTCAGTCGCCATCCTGGTCTCTTGCTGGTGTGAACCCGAACTCAGTCCATGACTTGGAGTGGCGCCTTACTTGGTTTTATACATTGTTGTTGTGCTCTCGGTGGCCCTGCGTGCTCATTTGGCTTGGGACCTCTGTTGTGCTCCGGGGGTTCTGTAGTCACCATGTTCATTGCGGACCCTTCACCCGTTGTCTCTGTCATCGGTTGAGGCTTGTTATGGGTACGAAAGGTGTCTGGTGCCTCTCCGGTGTCGCTCGTTGAAGCAGACTCTCTGCCCGTCAGCTTGGTCATAACCTCCGTAGCTTGTTGAGCAAGGGTATGGGAGCAGTCTGGCTCTTCCTCTCTGCCGTCTGAAGTGCTGTGCTGTGCTGCGCCATGCGTTGTGCCTGTGCCTGGCTGCTGCTGCTGTTCTTCAGGGCTCTCTGCATGCTTGGGCTCCCCTCCTGCGGCTCTGGTTCTGGCTGAGGGGCAAACGGAGGCGAGTCTGGTCTCTCTTCTTTCTCCGTGTTCACCGGGCTAGGTAGCATTGTCTGTCCGGGTAACCTCTGTGTTTAGCGCCCATTTAGCTCCGTGGCCAACTTCTCCGTTGCCTCTAGTGTGAATGCTAGCTCTACCGTGCCAGCTAGTGTCATGTCTTTTGGCACCATTAGCATCTTAACCCACAGCCTCGTGTTACATGTGTGTTCAGCAAAGTAGCCAGCAAGAAGTTCGACAGCATCCACATATGACTCTGTCGGTCCTAACGTGCGGAAGATTCGCTGACCTGCTACGCCGAGTTTGCAAACAAGAAGTGCTCGTTTTCTTACTTTGTCGAGTTTACCCAGGCCCAATGCTGCAACATAGGTCTCAAACACGTCCAGCCAACGTGGCCACAAGACTGCTGGAAAAGGACTGCTCAAGAAAAGGCTGTAATGCTGTCGCGCACGCCTCCATGGTTTTACCTCTCGTCGCCAAATGTTATGTATGAAATAAGCGAGCTGTGAGCCGTCTTATGCCGAACAACCAACTGAACTTTATTACATAATGGATGAACATTAGTACAGCAGCCGCAGCCCGCCTGACGTCATGACGTCTGACGCTGGCTATGGTAAGTCCCAGGGCTCAAACCCTCCCAAAGTCACACATCACAGATTGGCCAGGACCAAAAACGGAAATCTGTCCCCTTCAGCTAGGTTGTTTGTCCGCCTCAAACAAGATGTTTTTTTTTTTTTACTTTTCTCCTCAGCTTTCACTGGTAAAAGGATTTCTCGGATATGCACGGTTGTCTCTGTTATTTTCTACCCAAAATGTACTACGGTAAACGCCACTTCCTCTTCTTAGACTATGTATTGCTATGGTTACACAAACGCTGAGGGGCACTTCCGCCCTTTGGTCCGCTGGATACTCCGTTTAGATTCACACTACAAGTGGAGTGCACCAGACTTCTTTTGCAAGAGAACCAAGACCATACTTTGCTTGTTTAGTGCACACCAGAGTTCCAACACGCATTCAGACTGCACCAAATAAACCAAACCATCCGTGGAAGCCACTGCTTTGTCCAGACCAAACAGTGGCCATCTGAATGTGCCCTAAGGATGAGTGCAGCAATCCTACAAAGAAAGCTCATTTCAGCCGCTTGTATCCGCGATCTCATTCTTTTGGTCATTACCCAAAGCTCATGACCATAGGCGAGGATAGGAACGTAGATTGACCGGTAAATCGACAGCTTTGCTTTAGAGCTCAGGTCCCTCTTCACCAGATAGAGTGATGATATAGAGTGAAGTACGTGACGGTAATGCACCTGTCAGCTGGTTGCCAACCGCCAATCAAATCTCAAAGAAGAAGCAGAAGAAGAAGGTCCCTCTTCACCACAGCAGATCGGTACAAAGTCCGCATCACTGCAGAGGTGCTCCGATCCGTCTGTCAATCTCTCACTCCATTCTCCTCTTACTCATGAATGAGATCAGAAGATATTTAAATTTCCCCACTTGGGGCAGGAGCTTGTCCCCAACCTGGAGAGGACAATCCACCTTTTACCGGCTGAGGACAAAATATTTAAAAATTATGCATTTGTATATTGAAGACATGACTAAGTACTTAATAAAAATCTGAAAGTTATTCAAAACCATATCTATGCAGTCATAAAATTAAATACATTTGTCACAGTGTAAAGGCGTTACTCATGTGTGTACATCGAGTGAAGTACTTTTGCACATGTGGGGTACTGATCTTGTTCCAGGTACCGATTTGGCAGCCACAGTGTGTGGCCCTATGGCGTGGCCACACACATAACTCCTGTTATGTCTCAGTAAAGGGAGACCTGAGCCATGCTGAACCGAGCAATGAACTGAACTTTAATGATAGAAGTATCACTTACACACTCTGGCTGTTGCCCACCTGACGTCACCACGCTGTGCGCCTGGCACCAGCTACGGTAAGCCTCTAAAGCCAAATCCCCACACAACACCCCCACTTACAAAATGTGAAAGGTACTATGTAGAACACATATACACATAAAATAGAAACACCCCTCCCCCCATCAGGTTTAGCATGAAAAACCCCACAGAACACATTGAATATATATTCTGTTCTTTTTGTTTGTTTGTGTTTTTTTCACATAGAGAACAACAGGCCTAATAAACAGGCACCTGGGTAGACTGCCAGGGTACCCTCACGTGTTGGGGCAGATTATTCTGCTGCCCATGCCCAACACGCTTCAACTAAAGCTACTTGAGTTACAAAGTCATCGAGGTATTTGGGCCTCTAATGCATCCTAGCCGAGCGCCTTACTAGAGGAGGACCTGCTCCAGGCTCCATCAGCCGCACCTGAGAGTCCCCAACACCCCCACCAGATAAATCCCAACCCTCATCAGTCCAATCTGCTGCAGCTCCTGGACCCTGTGCACGCAACGACTTCCGGAATGCCACCATGACCCGTCGGAGAGGTCGAATGTGTCCCGGCCCCACCGCCTCACGATCTGTAGGGGCCCCGTCCAGAAAGGCTGCAGTTTATGCATGCGGTTGGGATGCTTAATCCAGACCCCGTCTGACACATCAAGTCTGTGGGCCTTCGCTCTGTGCTTCCTGTCAAAACATCATTTCATCTTCTGCTGTTGGGTGACGACCTGGTCTCATGGAGAGTCTGTGTTCCCTGGAGGGAAGGTTGTGGAGCGCCTCAGTCAGTCCAGGGGCAGGTGGAATTCCCGCCCCAGCATGAGTTTCGCCAGGGACCACCCTGTTGTGGCATGGGCCGTTGTCCTGTAGTGGAGGAGTGTGCTCTGGAGGGCGTCAGGGAATGTGAAGCCGTCTGCCAAATGGGCTCTCAGACCGTTTTTCAGAGTCTTGTTGAAATGCTCCATGCCCCCATTAGCTTGGGGGTGGTAGAACGCAGTTCTGATGTGCTCCACCCCACTAGCACCCAAAAACTTCTCAAACCCCCAGAGGTAAACTATGGGCCATTGTCTGTAGTGATGGCGTCCGGGACCCCCCATCTGGTGAACAGCGACGAGAGGAAACTTGTAACCACATCCATCGTGACCAAATTAGTGGGAAACACCTCCGGCCATTTGGGGGACAGATCATAGACCACTAGCAAAAAATGGCTGTTTGGTGGTGCCGTATGTAGTTAACAGCAAATGTCCAATTGGATGTGCTTCCAAGGGCCCTCTGGGTACGGTAATGGTCACAGGGGTGGGGGTGGGTGGCCCGCTGGTCTTCCCGCTCTCCAAGCACGGAATACAGTCCTTTACCATAGTTTCAATGTCCTTATGGATACCAGGCTACCAAACTGAATCCCCGCAACACTGCTTCACCCTGACAACACCCAGGTGACCCTCGTAGAGCATTGCCAGAACCTGTGATCTCAGAGACACCAGGATCAATATGCAGTGTCCCCTTGCCACACACACCCCGTTCCAGCAACTCAGTTCATCTCTGAAATGGTGAAAGGGCACCAGATCACCCTGTACTTTTATGGGCCAACCCTCCCTGATGACTGAGCATAGTTGTGACAACGTGGGGTCCCGTTCCAACTCCGCCTGGAGCTCCTGGAGGGACACCATGTCCCGGAGGGGTCCATGCAGCATGTTGACCAGTTCCGCCTGCGTTGGGTTGTCGTCGTCCAGTTGTGTGGTGTTGGCCGTGGCACGGGACAGGAGATCCGCCACTACGTTCTCTTTTCCAGGGCTGAACTGGGTAGTAAAGTTGTAGGCCCTCAGCCACTCAGTCCACCTGTGGATCCATAGGGGCCTGTGCCCCAAGTCTGTCATCTCCAGCAGTGTTGTCAGCGTCAGGTGGTCCATTCGTAAGATGAAATGGCGTCCGTAGACATAGATGTGCCACTGTTCACATGCTCAGACACAAGTGAGCGCCTCCCTTTCACCTACTGCATATTTCTGTTCAGCCACTGAAAGGGACAATGACGGGAATGCCACTGGGTGCTCGGTACCGTCTTACACTTGAGACATAACCACCCCCACCGCCGAACCAGACGTGTCACAAGTCACAAACATCGGCCATTTTGAATCAAAGTGGACTAACACTGGAGGGGAAGTGAGTTGGGACTTCAGCCTAGCGACTGCCGCTGAGCAGGCCGGGGTCCACTGCTACAGCTCGTCCTGCTTCAGATGGGCCCGGAGGGGTTCGATAGTCTCTGAATAATGGGGAATAAAACACCTGTAGAAGTTCATCATGCCCAGGAACGAGGAGATTTGTGCGGGTGTTGTGGGGTCGGGGAGATGCAGCACCGCCTCCACGTTCGAGTGCAGGGGGCTCAGGCCCTCTGCTGCCAGCCAGAATCCCACAAACTCAATGGAATCCACTGCGAAAATGCACTTTTCTTCTTTCAATGTGACTTCGTGCTCCAGCAGCACCTCCATCACTTGTCCCAAACAACCGTTGTGTTGCTCCCACAGCATGCTGTGGACTACAATGTCGTCCAGGTACACCAATACACCCCTGGGGCCAGCCAGAGTTGTGGACATAATCTTCTGAAAGCAGCTTTGTGCTGCTTTGAGCTCAGACCAAAAGGCATGCGGGTGTACCTGAAAATGCCCATGTTTGTCACGAACGCCATCAGGTCCCTGCTGGCTGGGTGTAGGGGCACCTGCAGATATCCCTGGCGGAGATCTAGCTTCGTGAACACCCTTGAGCTGCTGAATGTTGTGGTGAGTTCCTCCATCGTGGGGAGCTGGTATTTGTCTGGGATAATCACTTTCATCCTGAGGTCAATACACGGCAGGATGCTGCCCGTCTTCTTCTTGGCCACCACGATGTTCAAAATCCATGGCGAAGCATCCACTTTCTTGATGATGCCGGCTTTAAGCAGTTTATTCAGTTACGCCGTGACGTCATCCCGCAAGGCGAGGGGAAGCCACCGTAATGGGTTGGATCTTGGTCGTCATGCTTGGGTTGATGAGTGGGCGGTGGTTGAACGCTTCAATACATCCTTGGCCCATGAACAGCGCCAGCCAGCGGACATGCCATTCGGGGGACACTGTCAGCACCGTTGAGCCCGCCGGGTCTGTGATGGAGAATCCTAATTTGCCTAGCAGATCAATTCCCAGCAATTCGGCCCCCTGGCGCGAAACCTGAAAAGTAAATGCGGGAATAATCCTTGACCCACATTTTACCGAGAAGCTGACTGTGCCCGCCATGTCAATTTTAGCTTGGCCGTACCCAAACATTTTCGCTGCCCCTTCTTTGATGGTTTTGCCCGGGAAAAGTCTTTTCAATGTGGTCATGCTCAGTATGGATTTACCAGCTCCTGAGTCCACCATAAGCGGCACATCGACCCCGTCTAGTTGCAAGATGTACCACTTTAATGGCCCCTTCTTGGCGCCCGCCACATACACCGGCATCATGCTTTCGAGCTCCGCAGCTGATGGTTTAATAGCAGTGGTGCAGACCCTGGCCCAGTGATTAGAACGGCCACAGTTATGGCACTTTTTTCCTTTGGGGGGGCAAGTGGACGTGCCCGCCCGGTGACAGGGATAGCCACAGCCACCACACAGACCCCGAGCTCTCACTCCTGCCCGTGCCATGGTCCACCGCTTTTTGGGGTCCGCCCCAAAAGATTAGCTGCGCTGCTAACGGCCTGACATGGAGGGGAAGCTTGGGTGGCTAGGTTCTCTAGCTAGCATTTGTAGACCTAGCTGGGTAGTGGACTCAATCTGGCTGATCAATTCAGGCACGTTGTTCAGTGTGAAGACGTCCATAGTTAGCATTAGCTTTTCTTTGAGCCACTCGTTGCTCATACCGTGTGCTAGCTTGTCACGGACTAGCTCCTCCTCAATCGGCCTGAAGGCGCACTTGCTTGCTAGGATATGGAGTTCCATTAAGAAACGTTGGGTGGACTCACTAGCTTGTTGTCGGTGGTCGAAGAATTTATATCTTTGCACTGTGATGTTGGACTGATCCCTAAAGAAATTGTCCATTATGTCCAGACATTCCTTCAACGAGCCTTTGCCACCCAGCACGCGAAACACTCGTTGACCTTCCTCACTGAGGCAGTGAACAAGCAGGCTCTTCAGTCTCTCTTCGTCAGCGCTGCCCAAGCCAGCCACGGCAATGTACTTGGCGAACGCCTCCAGCTAGCGGCACCATAGTGTAGTTGGCACACCCGGAGACTGTAAGAACGGAGGTGGCAGTTTAATGCACGCTCCCATGGTTTAATCTGACGTCACCAAATGTTATGTCTCGATAATGGGAGACCTGAGCCATGCTGAACCGAGCAACGAACTGAACTTTATTGATAGAAGTATCACTTATACACTCTGGCCGTTGCCCACCTGATGTCACCACGTTGTGAGCCTGGCACCGGTTACGGCAAGCCTCTAAAGCCAAAAATATTGTAACGTTGGGGCGCCATGGGGTATTCAAAGACTATTATAATTCTTGTGTTCTGAGCGTTATTGTTGTAGTGTTATAATTGTGTTATGAGTCTGGTTGTGATAGTGTTGTTTTCCCTGTGTGTGAGAGATTATGTGTCTGTGTCACCCTGAGTAAAGTGAGTGTGTGTGTGGATGATCTCCCCTCTGTTCTGCGTAATTTGTCATTGAAGAAATAAATGCCTGTTACGTTCCAAATCCTCTCTCATCATTGTGTGAACCCTTGAAACGTCACACTGGTGTCAGAAGTGGGATGATGGAGCGATGGAAGCAAGGATTCATTTCAGTTCTATTCAACTTTACTTATATAGCGCCTTTCACAACAAGTCATCTCATAGCACTTTCAGCTGTAGGGGAAACCCCCACAGAGAGCGAAAGACCCCAGCAATCAGGTGATCCCCTGTGAGCAAGCACTTGGCGACATTGGAGAGGAAAAACTCCCTTATAGCAGGAAGAAACCTCCAGCAGAAACAGGCTCGGCCGGGGGGGGGGGGCAGTTATCTGCTGCAACCAAGGCCACCTTAATGAACGGGCTAGGCTGGGCTGAAGCCCAGGGGCCTATGAAGATCAGGAACCTATCATGAGCCAATAAAAAAGATTGCATTGTTGTTAATTGGTCAAATTCTTTGTCCATCACATGAAATTCGTGTGTGGTTGGCTGCTGATTGGTCCAATTTACATGTGGCCCACGTGGGTACCATGTAACAATAGCCTATCAGAGGAATTGTTTTGACATGTGACTGTACAAGTGCCAGTGAGAGGTAAGAGGTAATTAGCTTGGTCAAAATGTCCAGAAAAATTTTTTGTGAGTGGTGCTTATAAAATTACTGAGAGGAAAAGAGCTCAGGGAAAATGAATTGCTCAAAAAAATCCCGAAGAGTAAAGGATTTTTCTAAGCTGGAGCAACGGGTGGAAGTGGGGCTGCTAATTACTGCACGAGGAGACAGGTGGGCCATTAAAGCACTCACCTGGACATGAAGACCACCAGATCCTGCTGAAAGAGAGCAGGCCAGTGGAGAAGGCAAGGTGAGAGATGGAGACCAGCACAAGAAAAGCCAGATCTGATGTAAGGCCATCATTGTTTACATCAGACAGCTGTGCGTGGGACAGTAGGCTTGGAGCTTGGTAAAAAGTGGACTAGATCAAGCATGCTGCTTAAACAGACTGTATAACCTCACATTAATGTCCATAGAGTATGACATTATTCATGAGCTGAACTTAAAGGACATAATGAAGGATTTTTCTTATGTATTTCTTAGCTATTGTGATTGGGGTGGTTTGTTTGTTTGTTTTTCTGTTTATTAGCAGGATTACACAAAAACTACTGTATTGAATTTGATGAGATTTCCACCAGAGGTAGCCCTTGGGCAAGGATGAACCCATTAAATTTTGGTGATGATTTGGGCATGCATACCTCCACCAAGGACCTTGTTTGTATTTGTGCAGCAGGATTACAAAAAAACTACTGGATGGATTTGGATGAAATTTTCATCAGAGGTGGTCCTTGGGCTAGAGAGGAACCCATTACATTTTGGTGATGATTGGAGAATGCATTTCTCCGCCAAGGCTCTTCTCAATGTGTGTTAGCAAGAATCCTCCAAAACTACTGGATAGACTTTGATGCAGTTTTTACCAGAACTGGCTCGTGGCCTACACACGAACTCATTACATTTTAGAGGTCATCCATGAGGGACAGAAGGAGCCTTGGTGGAGGTATGCACTCTCTAAGTGCTTTTCTAGTTGCTGCTGTTGTGCATTGTTTGAATCAGGAATACTTGACTGATATAACTTTGTGTTCTGCTGTCATCATTAGACTGTAATTGTCGATCAGTGTCATCCGCTGTGTGTGTCTGTGTCTGAGAGAGAGAGAGAGAGAGAGAGAGAGATTAGACTAATTTGTGTTTGTGCTGAAGGCAGTAGTATCTATCAGTGTAAAAATGAAAATCTTAGTAAGATAAAATATCCTAAATCAAGGCTATATGTTTGTTTTTCTCTCACAAGATAATTTTAACAAGACAAGAATTTCTTTTTGTTGTGCAGTTTTCTGTAAGATTTTACTTGCTTTGAGATAGTTTTACTTGTTTTAAGAAATTTAATCTTACTTTGTTGGCAGATTTTTTTCCCCTAATTTTAACTAAAATTATCTATTGTCAGAATTTTTTGCTTATTTTAAGTAAAATTATCGGGCAACAGAGCAAGAAGATTTGACTTATCAAATTGCTTAAAACAAGTTAAAACTATCTGAAAGCATATAAAATTTTCTCACACATAAACTGCATAGCAAGAATAAATATCTTGCCAGACAAAAAGACAAGCATAAACAGCCTTAATTTATTTCATTTTACTTATATTTGACTTTTTGCAGTGTAGGCTTTTTTTTGTAGCTCACAGTTGCATTATTTCTCAAAGAGAAAAAAAACAAAGAGGTCATAGTGGCTCAGGAGGTAGAGCAGGTCGCCCAATAACCGGAAGGTCGGTGGTTTGAATCCCGTTCCCCCCACCTTGCTGTTGTGTCCTTGGGCAAGACACTTTACCTACCTTGGCTCCAGTGTGTTCATGGTTCATGACACTGATGTATGAATGTGAATAAATGTTCAGTTGGCATGGATTGGCAGCCACATTTTTGTCCCAGGGATGCCCCAGGACAGCTGTGGCTACAAAAGTAGCTTACCACTATCATTGTCTGTGGAGTGAATGAATAATGGACTCATTGTAAAGTGATGGGTGTTATGAAAAGTGCTATTAAATGCAATCCATTATTAAAAACATAGCTATTACATATTTTTAAACTCAGATTCTGTTGGGGGGGGTGGGGGCTACAAAACCTCTCAGCCCAAGGGCCTAATGGCAAATTAAGGTTGCTCTGGCCGCGACTAGGGCAGAGATTCGACAGCTCAAACAGCTCATTGCCCAGATGGAGATGGACAGCAGAGCATGCACACCAGTCCCCAGAGCTACTCACCACAAAGAATGGGGAAGCGGTCCAGAGGGAGCAAGCGCTTCCCGTGTCCCGCCTTTTTCAAGGCAGGATGGGGAGCGCCAGCGGGGAAACTATGAACCAGCAATCCCACTGCAGCCGAGGGCAGTGATCAGCATGGAGGCGACCGTCCCAACTCCAGTACCACCGACCCGCCAACTGGCTATGTTTCCCGTCTTTGGTGGTGAAACCTCGCTGGACGACTACCTCGTCCAGGTTGAATTGGCCACCTAACTCAACAGTCGGACGCCTGAAGAGACAGCTGTGCAGGTTGCACTGGCTCTGGAGGGCGGAGCTCTCTGCATGCTGTCCGATCTCTGGCCCGAGGAACGTCACAGCTGGCCAGCGCTACAGGGAGCACTTTGGAGGTGGTTTGGGAGGGCAACCCACGCTGACCACGCCCGGGAACAGCTGGCCAGCCTCCAGCAATGCGACCGAGAGAGCCTGGGGGCCTATGCAGCAGATGTCCGGCTGCTAACACAGTGCAGCTACCCAGACTTTGAGCTGGAGGTGGTGAAGAAGCTCGCCCTGCAGAGTTTCATCTGAGGGCTCTGCTCAGCCCGGCTCTGAGAACATGTCTGGATTTGCGCCATGGGCAGCTGGGAGACACAGTGGCAGAGGCGGAGTGGGTGGAGCTGATGCTGGAGCACACGGCTGATGTTTCATCCCCAAGTCAAAGAGCTTTTCAAGCCATGGCTGAGATCGAGGAGGAGGAGGAACTGCACCAGACCACAGCTACATGGCCAGTGAGAGTACGACGGTGGCGCGAGAAGGGATGCTTCCTCTGCAGGGAGCCAGGTCACGTTGCGCGCCACTGCCCTGCACCCACCCCGCGACAGCCAGCCCCATCACCAGCTTTAAACTAGAGCAAGATGGCACAGACGGGGATCTACCGCCTCTCACAGACATTTTCCCCAATGAACTCTTATCACATCTGGGTCGACTTGGACACTCAGCAGGGCTATACCTGCAGTGCAGTCTAGACAGCACTCCAATCCGGGCCCTGATCGACACCGGTTCCACCATCTCCCTGGTGCAACCCAGGGCACTGCCAGAGACAGATGAGCTCAGACCGCAGCGGTGGGAACCCACCAGGTGCTCCATCACCACATCCACCGGTGAGCGTGCCAGACTGGGAGGCCGATGAGTCCTTATCGTAGGAGTCGCCGGTCAGAACACAAACCACCCGTTCTTGCTGGCTGACATCCAAGACCCCTGCATCATCGGACTGGATCTGCTCGCAGCATGGGGCACAAAGATCGACACTACCAGGTCTTCTCACCTGCTGGGGGCTGATCATCACACAGCCAGACGGGGAACCAAGGCAACCTGTGCGCTCGAGGGGCCATCAGTGCAGGCCGAATTGAGGGGATCATCGCCAGAGCCAACCGCTGCAGCACCACCAGCGCGAGCGGAGGAATCGTCATTGCCGCTAGAGACAGCAGCGAGGGGGCTGCCAGCAGAATGAATAGCAACGTCATCAGAAACCCAGCAGGCGGTCAAGGAGCTGTTCTAGTGGAGCTGCAGGGGGTTAGAGCCGGGGCAGAGATGCCAGCTGTGGGAGCTGCTGGACTGCTGCTGGACTGCTACATCAACGTCTTCACCACCAAGATTCAAGATTCAAAGGCTTTATTATCATGTGCACAGTTAAGAAATGCTACATTTCCTGAGCAAGGGGAGAGACTTTGCCCCCTGGGATCAAGTCTGGGTTTTCTGCCCGGAGTGGAAAAAGGAACTGTCACCAAAGCTGGTGAGCCACTGGTCGGGACTGTGCATGGTCCTACAGAGAATGTCAGATGTAATGTATAGGGTGAGGCTGCAGAAGAAGAACTGGGTGGTGGTGCTTCACCGCTATCATCTCGCCCCGTACCAGCCAGCTGCCCTGCAGGTGGACGAGCCAGAGGTCCCATCCTGTCCGGAGACCCCGGCTGAGGCTCGACTGGACACTAACAGGCCAGTGCATGCCAGCTGCCGACAACAGCAGGTGCCCCGATGCCTGGATGGGTTCATATTGGACTTTTGAGTTGGACTTATTGTTCTGGGGACAAAAACCAGTCCGGGGGGGACAGTGTAACATCGAGGCTGTGATAAGGGGCGGGGATTCTCCTGGCATGCTTTGTGCCACTGGGTATTCAAAGACTGTTATAATTCTTGTGTTCTGAGTGTTATTGTTGTAGTGTTATAATTGTGTTATGAGTCTGGTTATGATACTGTTGTTTTCCCTGCGTGTGAGAGATTATGTGTCTGTGTCACCCTGAGTGAAGTGAGTGTGTGTGTGGATGACCTCTCCTCTGTTCTGCGTAATTTGTCATTGAAGAAATAAATGCCTGTTACATTCTAAATCCTCTCTCATCATTGTGTGAACACTCAAAACGTCACAACATATAAAATAATAATAATAAAAAAATCCTGGATCCAGATCATGATCTGGATCACTACCAAAACCTAATCATCTTTTCCTCGTGCCATTATGCACCTCTCCTGAAAATTTCATCAAAATCATAACTTTTGGAGTAATGTTGGTAACAGATAGACCAACCAACCAACCAACCAACCAACCTCCCTTGGTGGAGGTAATAATAATAATAAAACTAAATTGAATTCAGTAGTCCAAGGCTTCAGTGGGCTCCACTGTGGGCCCAAGTAATTTGTCCTACCATTACCCCAACTCTGATGCTCCTTTATGTAAATGCTGCTGTATATTTTTAGAGCCTAACTTTGTATAGGCTATTAGACAATTATAGTGAACCAAGAGGAGCCATGGGCAAAACCTGCTCTCACTGACAATCCAATCCATATTGCCATGGTGATGAGGCAACAAAAGGTGCCAGTGCATTTAGACAAACTGCAGGGACATGATGTCATGAGTCTGGGCACAGTGTCTCACAGAGCCCAGACTCTTAATTTATTTCTGAGGTATTGTATGTCTGTTAGCATTATTTTGTTAGTTTCTGTATATATTTTGAGTGTTTTGACACATGTGCCTCCTCTTCTCCAGACACTCCCACTAGCTGCTCACAGTCTGTTTCCCAGTCATCTCAGCTGTGAGCAGTTGTGTAATCAGGTCACCTGTCTGCTCAGCCGCTGCACCTGTCACTCATTAGTGTGTCATTTAAGCACTGCCAGCTCATTGTTTCCTTGCGGCAGTCTTGATGTGATTTGAATGGACTTCATTCCTCTTTGTATTTGCCTCATCTCCTACAAAGCGATTCTGGCTCTGGAGTACTTTTTTCTGTAAGTTACCCTAGTTTGTATTTTTGTATGTCTGCACAGTTTTGGAATTTTCGTTATTAAATGTCACTACTGCAGTTTAGCGACTGGGTCTGTCTTTCTGCCCCGGAGGGGCCATTCATGACACATGAAAACTGTTCCAGAGGGTCTTGAAATATGAGTTGGCTATTTTAATGGCAGATTATTTTGCATTATCATGGGAGAATATATAACAATGGATAAACACTTAAGTGATCGAATTAATCATGCCATAATTTCAATCTACATTCCTACCCTCCTACCCTTGCTCATGAGCTTTGGGTAATAATTGAAAAAATGAGATTGCGGATACAAGCGGCTGAAATGAGCTTTCTCCGCAGGATTGCTGGACTCACCTTTCGAGATAGGGTGAGGAGCTCAGTCACATGGGAGAGGCTCAGAGTAGAACCGCTGCTCCTCCATATCGAAAGGAGTTAGATGAGGTGGTTTGGGCATCTGATTAGGATGCCTCCTGGATGCCTCCCACTTGAGGTGTTTCGGGTCCCACCGAGAGGAGACCCCGGGGCAGACCCAGGGCACGCTGGAGAGACTATGTCACCCAGCTGTCCTGGGAACGCTTTGGCATCCTCTCAGAAGAGCTGGAGCAGGTGGCTGGGGAGAAGGAAGCCTGAGCTTCTCTGCTTGAACTGCTGCCTCTGCGACCAGGACTTCTGGAAAAGCTGTAGAAGATGGATGGAAACCATAATTTCATGGTTTAAGTCTAGCTAACAGCCTCCTTGCTCAAACTGTCTTTGTCTTCTATGACATAGATAAACTGAGCCATCTGAACATTCTCTAACAAAAGTCGCAATATCTGATTTCAAGACCGTCTAAAGCATTTTTTTAAAAATTGTATTCACAAAAACAGCAAACCACCAATTTTGTATATTTGTATAAGTGACATTTTGCTATCTGATGTTCTTAATTTGCATTTTTAAGGCCTAAACTTTGACTTAAGCAGCATGTCACTGGTGTGCTGTTGTCATGAAATCCCCAGTAGCCTCATTTAGAGGTGATGTGAAAAACCAATGTGGGAAACAGTGTGCAGCAAATATAAGCTATGATTCAGCTGAGAACATGTTGGCATTAGGACATTCTGTCAACATTGTATTGTCAGTTTTGCCATGTTCCTTTCTTTGTTTGAAAACTTTTAACCCCTTGTGTCATTTACCAAGAAAGGGTTGAAGTATAAAAGGCAACATGGCCAAGTGAACACCCCAGTTTGAAGTGTAACACCCCTAACACCTACTTACTTTAGGTGTAGTATCCTTTTGGCAGTATTGGGTTATGGCAGTGTAGTTAGCTTTAACTCTACTACCTGGATGGAAGGGACAATTGGGCCAGGTCAGGTAGACCCTAGGATCGTAGGAGCCTGGAGGGCATAACAACAGATGACTCATACACAGCAGTATAGGAACTTGCAACTATGTATATATTTTTTTTACAAATGTGTATTATTTACAGATGTGTACACTTAATAAAAAAACACAGCACTTGTCACAATAATAGAAAAAAAAAATAAAAATAAACTCCCCCAAAATATATTTACAAGATGTTCAGTCCTTTTGTATCTGTTCCAGGTGACCAATTGGATCACCTTTACCAGTCAATCAGGTTCGGGTTTCGGCTCGCCATCCAGATCTGGAGAATCCACGTTCTGGTCAAACCAGTCCAAAGAAAAAAAAAACCTGACCTACAGAATAGGCCAGACACAACAAATAAGCTATGGTCTAAAGCTTATCACATGGGTTTCAAATATAAATATTCTAAGTTGTACAACAATATTTTTTTTTAAACACCTTTAAACCACAGGTTCAACATTCACCATTAAGTAGCAATCAATGGCCAGGGAACTGGGACCTTTGCTAACCGTTACAGCTTTGAAAAATATCTTTTTCTGATGAAAAAACTAGCTGAAATTAGCATTGGCAGTTAGCATTTCAAGCTAGCGATTAGCATTTCCCATACACACTAAATGGATAGCACTCACCATGCTAATCAACACATGCGTCATGGGGTTCCCGCGCTCAACGTGCATTTACAGCCTTTGGATCCAAGTCTTAAAATTTAACAAACAGGGCATTAGAATTTGATAATACAGCAATGTCTCATTGCAGGTGTTTGTTCAGGCTTACCAATCTCAAGTTTTATCCGAGACAAAGACTGCTATTAGCACGTTAGCATCGCCATATCATCAAGGACCGTCTCTCTCTCTTGGTCGGAGTCTTTCGGTGTCTGGTGTGACTGAGCCAAAAAATGCAAGTCATACCCAGACCCGGAGAGAGAGCGCTTAACCCATTGGCTGGCACTGCCAAACAACGGCGCAGCCACTGGTTGCTCAAAATACCAATATGTTATGTCTCAATAACTGGAGACTGGAGCTGTGTTGAACCGAACAATGAATGGAACTTTATTAGGAGAACACAGAAATATATACAGTGGCCGCAGGCCGCCTGACATCATCACCCAGGGCGGCTACGGCAAGCCCCGAGGGCCAAACACACACACACACACACACACACACACACACACCCCATTCTGCCCCCCCCTTTAGAAAAGTCCAAAACCACACACACAATCGAAACCCTCCTAAATTTAGAACCCGAATCACACGCTAAGAAAACTAAACTGAAATCGCTAAAAGGGCCTATCACAGTCACACAAAACAACTAAAAACTAGGGTGGACGGGTGGACTACTGTCCTCCCCCCACACGGCCAGGCGGAATTATTCTCCTGCCAATTCTAAATACGAAAAGTCCATCTAAAAATTAAAAATATTGCCGTGTTTCTAAACTAAACCAAACACATAAAATAATCCCCACACAACACACATTCATATGCACATCGAACTCATATCAAACTCTTTTTCAAAACCCAGGCACATATGAACATTATAACTATTATTTTCAACACCACAAACATATTTACATTAGAGTTTTCAAGTTATGCCACTGTCCACGGGCAGCAAAAGGTAGAACCGGCTTGGAGGCCCAGAGCAGCCCCTCGGTATGCGCGCCCCTGGAAACTGACTTCACAGGCAAGAGTGTCTCTTCCATCGACCTCTTCTCTTGTTCGGACCCGCCATTCAACACCTCCTCCCGGACATACCGCAGCCCGCTGGTGTGCCTCCTCGAGCCATAAGACAGTTGAAAACAAGCTGTACCTTGTTTCGCCCATATTCGCTGTTGGCACCCCTCCCCACAAATCCGAACCCGGTCCGTAACTCTCAGGGGGTCTTGCTCGCCTTGCAGTGTTGCTGCTTGGCACACGTTTTCTCCGTGCCTGTCGGTCTGCCCCCGAACGTTTTCAAAACCATTGCAGTTGTCACCGGTGTAGCCCCATATTCTCCGGCCCCCTGCGGCCGAGCTCCGGAGAAAACTGAATCACTGTCGTCGGCGTCACTCATCGACCCAGGCGCCTCACTGTTATGCCCAGTACCCTCGTCCAAGGCTTCTTGAGCTCTGGCACTGAGGTCCTCCTGCGCCGACCCTGAGCGAGGCTGGTCCCGCTTGACCTCCGTGGTGCCCGGCAAATCTTCGGTCTGCTCGGTCTCAGTGCCCGTCTTCGACTGCATCTCGTCTCGGGCACAAGGACAGTCCGGCACCTCCCTCACTTGTGGCTCCGGTTCTACCGCGATATCTAGCTGGTAGCTTGTAGCTTGGTTTTGGCACGCACCTAGCTTCGTGGCTAACTTCACCGTTGCCACTAACTGGGCTGCTAGCTTTCCCAAGCTAGCTAGGTTAGCTTCTTTTGGCCAACAGCTTCACCACCCACAGCTTTGTGCTTCTCGTATGTTTGGCAAAATATTCGTCCAGCCACTCGTCAGCATCCGCATAAGACTCCGTCTCTCCCAACATGCAGAGAATTTTCCAACCTTCTACGCCGAGATGGTGTACCAGGAGTGCTTGTCTCTGTGTTCCGTTGAGTCTACTGAGGCCCACCGCCACGATGTGTCCCTCAAACATGGCCAACCAGCTAGGCCACACGATCGCTGGCTCTCCCAGGTATTGTAGAAGCGGTGGTAGAGGTGGAGGTAGCCCATACACCTCCATAGTTTCTCCTTGTCGCCAAAATGTTATGTCTCAATAATGGGAGACCGGAGCCCTGTTGAACTGAGCAATGAACTGAACTTTATTAGGAGAACACAGAAATGTATACAGTGGCTGCAGCCCACCTGACGTCACCCTCCCAGGGCGGCTACAGCAAGCCCCAAGGGTCAAACACACACAACATTCACACAACACTTACAAGGGGGAAAACATGTACTATATTTCAGATAAAAAAGTCACAAATTTATCATTAAAAAGTTTCCAGTTTTACTACAATACAGTGCTAATATAAGAATTAAGTCTCAAAGTTGCGTGGAAAAAAAATCACTAGAGAAGCTAAAAAAAAACTGCAAGTTTAGTATAAAGTGAAGCTTTTATGGAAAAAAAAGTCACAACAGACAACACAGTTTTCAAAAAGTTATTAGTATCCCCCCACCCATCCACCCCCAGGGGTAGCTCAGACGTACTGTAAATGGCAACTGGGTTGTTGCCTGGGCAACAATAGCCCATACCTGCATATTCTTGTTGCCATCATTCAATATTTATAGATTTTGATGAATATTATGAAGCTAATAAAAAGCTAAAGTTCTGTGAAAGAACCAGAGAACTATCATATTTTTTTTACATCCATTGTTAAAATTCAATGAATCAAAATTCACTCATACAGAACTGGTGGCATCAGGGAACAAGAAAGATGCTTTTATCAGATAGTCTCTTTACGTCCTCCACCAAGGCAGAATTAGGCAAAGTCTACTTAACAGATTTTGATGAAATTTTCACTAGAGGTGGCCCTTGGGCTATGGACGAACCCATTAGATTTTGGAGGTGATGCAGGAGCACATACCTCCACCAAGGCCCTATCTCACAATGTATGGATGGACAGAGCGAGGGGGGCACAGAGCTTTGGTGGAGGTATGCACTCTCTGAGTGCCCTCTAGTTTCTATGCATTTTACATATTTATTTGTAGATTATGTTATAATAGACCTTCAACAGATTAAATGCAAGGCACCTCCATCACAACTTGTGAAAAAAACTTGTTTGGGTAAATATGGAATTGGAGCTGCATTACAACAGATCCATCCATCCATCCATAAACCATTTTCAAAATATTTTTTTCCACAGCTGTTATTCCCATCGAAGGACATTTAAAGACCCACTCCGTTGGCTCTAAAACCACCTCAAAAACAAATATGTATTGCCCAAAATAGTATATTGTGGCTTTTTACCCAAAAATAATTTATTGCCTTAGGATTGCTTTAAAATCTTTCACCTACTTAATGTCATGTTCTGAGCTCAGATTTCTGTCTGTTTTTGGTTGTGTTCTGTACTTGTGCTTTGTTTTACTTGTTTCTTGTCAGAGCTCTGCTCTCATCTCACTGACACACTTACCAACTGACTGCTGGGCTTCAGGTTTCCTCAGCTGCAATCAGTTGGTAATTAGGTCACCCTGCCACTTGCACCTGCAGCTCATTAGTGCCCCACTATTTATTTGTCTGCTGCACTCTCCTCCAGTGGGGCAGCCAACCATGATGGTTTGACTGGACTAATTTCCCTGTGTTCAGTCTTCCCCTCCAGAGTTTTCTGTAACTCTGGAGACTCATCTGTGTGTAAGCTATTCTTGTTGTTTTTGTATGTGTCCACACAGTTATTTTTTGGACTGTCATGTTTTTCTGTTAATAAATGTTCCTCACTGCAGTTAAAGCACTTGAATTTGTCTTTTGCCCTGGAGGGGTTTTGTCTCTCCTGCCTCAGGCAGGAATTCATGATAAATGGCTACCGCCATTTAAAAAAACTCAGCTTCTGCAGTGAGGCATTTTTTCACTTTTTGTGTTTTTTCCACTCACCTGCGCGTTGGAGCTCACCATGTCCCTGGCTCACTGATCCAACACACACAGGAAGGTTGGCAGTGGGGTCTCCCCCACTGGAGGAGGAATGGGCGACTGACTTCATTCAAATCTTTGTGGATGAGGCTCTCGCCGCCTATGGACCCAAAAGGATCTGGGAGAGCGTTAATGGAGCTGTGGGCATCGTGGAGGCACATCCTTGCCTCTGGAGACATCCCCAATATGTGGAGCTCCTGCCCACGGTCTCCGCGCTTCAGCACTCCTTCTCTGGACTGACATTTGGGGCGTCTCCCGCTGGACTGAAGCTGTCACGGAGGCGCTTTCCTCAGCGGACGTCCATCTCCACTCCAGCGCCAGGGTGTGCGTCACCAACACCATCACGGTAGCAGCGTTGTCCTGCTCCGGACCACCGGAGGAAGAACCTCGCCTCTCCTGCAGCCTCTTCCCAAACACCGAGCCCGGCTATTCCCGCAGCAGATCCTCGTTTCATTCTTTTTTTTTTTTTTATTGTCGGCAGTTCCGTCTGCTACTCCCGCTGCAAGGCCACTCCCCTCAGTGTCTCTTCCCGCTGATGAGAGGGGTTTTATTTTTCCACCGGCTACTTCTGTTCCTGTGGCGAGAGGGCCGGCTGCTCAATGATCCATAGAGGGGCCCCAAGACCACCCTAGTCACACAGAAGGACGACGCCCAAAGCACAGCAGCAGACAACATCATGATCTAGGAAAACGGGCAAGTTTTATTTCATTCCACTCCTATTTATGATGAAATGTCTTGCCTGATTCCCGGTAGGGAGACTCAGGGAGAGCAGTCACCTGAGCTCTCCCCACCTGCTGCTGTAATGAACTGTCCACCTACCTTCTCTGTATCTCCTTCTCCTGAGTGCCCGCCGGATCCAGAATCAAGCTGCCAGTCGATGGAGGAGCCTGTGGCTCTGGAGAGTCTCATGACAGAGTCAGCACAGAGTCAACCCCCCGCTCCCACATTGGAGGAGCCTCCACTGTGGGTCACAGCAGCTGGGGCAATTAAGACTGCTATTACAATCTTGCCTGCTGCGGAGGCCGCCGCAGCAGAGCCAGCTACCAAGCTGGACCCCCTGATGGCTGAGCCCAGCACGACATCGCCTGGATCATCAGAGTCCTGAACGGCCGTGGAGCTTGAGCTCAGGCAGGTACTCTCTTTTCTTTCTCTTCTCAGTATTAGAGAAGTCTTGCCTGGCTCTTGGTGAGGAGAGCCGGGTGCAGCCATCCACTGCACCTGAGCTTGCCTTGCCGGCTCTGCCGGTGACCCTGACTTTGCTTTGTTTTGTGATTTGTCTGAGCTCCCTTCCAGGGTCGCCAGAGATGTTTCGGAACCACCAGATGTCTCCGAGGATCCAGGCTCACCACCGGATGATGCCATGGGTCCAGCTTCCCCAGCTGAGGTCGTCCTGGATCCAGCTCCCCTCCTGTCTCCTGCTGTCCCCTCCTGCCCTCCCCAGGCTGTCGTGTGGGTTCCTCCGCAGGCTGAATCTTTGTGGGTGCGGCGTCCAGGCCTGGGACCCTCGTGGGGGCTGCATTCCAGTGTTAGCCCGATGTGGGTGCTGCGCTCCTGCATGGACCCATCATGGGTGCTACTCTCCAGCCCGGGTTCCACCGAGGGTACAACGTTGGCCCAGCCGGGGTCCACCGAGGGTGCTGCAGTGCTTCAGCCTGGGGCATTGAGGGTGCTGCCGGCCAGCCCGAGGACGCCGAGGCCTCTTCTTTGCTGCCAGATACCGTTGGGGTATCTCTTCCTCCTCTGCCGGACACCGTCGTGGCCCCCCTTCCTTCTCGTCCAGACGTCATCGTGGTCCCTCTTCCTCCGCCGCCAGATGTTGTCATGGTTTTCCCCCCTCTGGCCCTGCTTTCCATCCTTGGCCCTTCCTGTTGGGCAGTCGCCTCCTGGGTCATCTCTGCGGCCATGGTGGCTTAAAAACTCAGGCCGGCTGCCTGATGGATTGAGTCTATGGGTTGGGTGGCCCATTTTCTCCGGCAGGCCGCCGGACTCTTTTCATCTGGCCGTCCAGCTGGTCTGGGACTTTGGTAGGCCACCTGACTGGGTGCACCTCGCCGTCCGTTGGGCCTTGGACTCTGGTCGGCATCCCAAACTCTGGTGCCCTGGGACTGTGGGGGTTTCTGGGGTCTGAGTGCAGGTGCGGGTGATGTTCTGTGTCATTTTTGCCCTCCTTATCCTGTTCCCCCTTCCTCCCACCCGGGGTAGTGTTTTGGTTGTATTCCTCTCTGGGGGGGGCAGTCTTTCTGGGGTGTCCTGTATCCACCCCTTGAAGGAGGGGCTCTGTCATGTTCTGAGCTCAGATTTCCTCTGAGCTCAGACCCTTACTTTATGTTTCAGTATTATTTATCTGTAAAGTCTGTTTTTGGTTGTATTCTGTACTTGTGCTTTGGTTTACTTTCTTGTTTCGTGTCAGAGCTCTGCTGTCATCTCACTGACACACTTACCAACTGACTGCTGGGCTTCAGGTTTCCTCAGCTGCAATCAGTTGGTAATTAGGTCACCCTGCCACTTGCACCTGCAGCTCATTAGTGCCCCACTATTTGTCTGCTGCACTCTCCTCCAGTGCGGCAGCCAACCATGATGGTTTGACTGGACTAATTTCCCTGTGTTCAAGCTTCCCCTCCCCTCCTCCAGAGTTTTCTGTAACTCTGGAGACTCATCTGTGTGTAAGTTATTCTTGTTGTTTTCGTATGTGTCCACAGTTACTTTTTGGACTGTCATGTTTTTCTGTTAATAAATGTTCCCCACTGCAGTTAAAGCACTTGAATTTGTCTTTTGCCCTGGAGGGGTTTTGTCAATTCATGACACTTAAGTATGCATGGATCTATAAATATTTGAATTAGCAGCCTGCAGGGCTTGCACGTGATTGGTCACACGAACCTTCTGGATGTTAAAGTTTTGCCTATATCTTGAAGTAAAAAGCGAAACACTTTTTTCTGAAATGTTGCCTTTTGTCATTGTCTTTAACACAACCAGCGTTTGGATCTGTCCTCCCTGTGCCTCGTTATGATGAGCCTTTTCTGTTGTTGCTTCCAGGCTCTGGAATAATCTCCCCCCTGACTTACGTGCCATCTCTGACCTGGCCCTTTTTAAATCAAAACTTAAAACGTAGTTGTTCAGGATGGCTTTTAATACCCAGTAGTGGTGACACTTATTCTCTTTATTCTTTCTATCTTATTTTTAGGTATTTATGCTAATGCCTTTGCTTATGTAATCTGTTTTTATGCTGTGTGTTTCTAACGCTGTTCGATTTTTCTGTAAAGAACTTTGGTCACCTATGGGTTGTTTTAAAGGGCTATATAAATAAAGTACATTACATTTCCTCTGCCAGCACACTTCCTGCCGGTGTCTCAGGCAAAAGATTCCTCCGGGGCTCGGGCAACTAATAAAGGGTTTCAGGAGGGTAAAAACATGCAGTAGAGGGCGTTTGGTGTCAGATTTAAATGTAAATATTTGTATATATTACTCATGGGTGTTTATTATGTTTGAGTTTTGTAAATGCTGTGTAGATATTGTCTATATGAGAGTTTTAAGGCATTGCTGGGGTATATTTAAAGTGTGCATCCTTAGGTATGACTGTGAGAGTGAATGGTTGTCTGTCTCTCTGTGTTGGCCCTGCGATGGACTGGCAATCTGTCCAGGGTGTACCCTGCCTCTCGCCCAAAGATGCTGGGATAGTCTCCAGCCCCCCCGCGACCAGAAAAGGATTAAGCAGAAGACGATGGATGGATATTTATCTCTTTATCTGTGAATAATGGTATGCTCCAATCAAGTTCATTATCTCACTGGGAATATAAGCAGTCAGTCTTCATTTGTATGTTGCTGGGTGTTGGTTGGTCTAGACTGGAGTTTGTTGGTTGCACACATTGTCTGAAATAAATAGAAAAATTGCTTGCTGCAAACTTCTGAAGTAAGGCTCTTTTAAAACGTGTCTTGATTGCTCGAGCCATATGACACTCTGCTACCTTTAGGACTTTGTAACTAAATAATGGACTCTTAAGTGTAGCCAGGACGTGACCGATAACAGCGGCAGAATAATCCACTCGATCACGCGGGCATACCGGTAGTCCACCCGGGTGCCCAGGTAGTTATGCATATTTCTGTGTTTTTTGGTGGGGTGGGGGGTGTTTGAACGTGGTGGCTCGCCATAGGTGACGTCATCATGTGGCAAACTGGCCGTGGCGGTTGAGGCGAGAGATAAATGTGTAGTTGCCAAATATGTGTTTACTTTTTACTAACAACCAGTCCCCCGGTGACTGAGCAGGGAGGAGAGGGGGGACCCAGTTTGAATTTGGCTTCTCTCAGCTCACAGTGCGGTGCCCATCTGCCGGCGAAGTGAGCTGAGAGCAATTCGATTTGAATGTGATGGTCTCACATAGCCACATTCAGATCAGGTCCCCCCCCCCCCCCCCCTCACCTCTCTGCCTCTCTCTGCTCTACCTCAACCCGCTCTGCCTCAATCCTGCTGCTCCTCGGCTCCTCTCTCTTCCCCTTGAAGCAGCCAAGAGCATCTGTCTGATTGGTTAATGTTATAACCAGCCAGGCTAAGCAGGGGTGCTTAAGTAGCTAATGGTCTGTCCAAACTGGCTGGTTTTGGGAAGGGGGGGGGGGCGGTTACCAAATTGGAAATTCACAGCAGAAAAACAGACTTCAGACTGCGGTGAGATTTTGCACATGATATGTCTCGTAAGTCACAAAAACATGTTACAGACATGTTAACAAAAGAACTTCATTTTTGCTGGAGTGTCATTTTAACAGTAGCTGAAATCACTCAATTATATCATAATGACAACTTATATATTATAGCTAATATTTTTGAGCAGCCTGTTTTTTGATTATCTTGTATATTTTTGAAACATAAGAAATGTAAAATGGGTTTGATAAATGGTTTCAGTCGTGCTTAGTCTTCAGCCATTTTTATAAAGCACATTTCCTGTAACTGTTTAAAATGTGACCGCTTAAACTGTCCCCAGACCTGCCTAATTCATCTGATTCCAGCCTTGGGGACGATGACCCGTCTTCAATTATATTGTAACGTCGGGGCTGTGTTAAGGGGGTGGGGATTTTCCCAGCATGCTCTGCCAGCGGAGGATTCAAAGGGTGTTATCATTCGTGTGTTCTAAAGTGTTATTACTGTGTCATTATATTGCTGTGTCATTATAGCTGCGTTATAATGACACAGCAGTGTTATAAGAAGAATCAGAGCAGTGACTGATCATGCGTTTGTGTCACCCTTAGTGAGACGGAGGTCTGTGTGAATGACCTCCCCTCCTGTCTGTGTTGAGGGAGCGTGTTTTAAATAAAGCCTGTTTTGTCACAGTCATCTCTCCTTTCTTGTGTGAACCCCCACTACGTCACACTGGTGTCAGAAGTTGGGGTATGCAGCAGATGGAAGCCAGGATCAGAGCGGAGATCCAGCAGCTGGAGCGATTCATCGTTCAGCTGGGAATGGACGACAAAGCTGATACACCGACCCCCAGAGTTGCTCGCCGGGATGAACAGAGCAGCGGACCCGATGGGACCAGCGTAGCCCGCCTTCTGCCTGTCTCAAGGCAGGGCGGGCTGAGCAGAGCAGACCAGCCCCGCTCCCCGCTCCCCACCCTTTTCAGGGCAGGACGGGCCGGCGATTCCACTGCGACCAGGGGCGGCGATCGACCGAAAGGCGACCGTCCCACCCATCCAGCAGCGGGCCAAGATTCCCCGCTTTAACGGTGAAGCCCTGCTGGACGACTACCTGGTCCAGGTCGAGCTGGCTGCTGTGCTGAACGGCTGGCCACCCAAAGAGACCGCCGTGCATGTCGCGCTGGCCCTGGAGGGAAGGGCTCTCCGCACGCTGTCCGATCTCTGGCCCGAGGAACTCCGCAGCTGGCCAGCGCTACAAGGAGCGCTCCGGAGGCAGTTTGGGAGAGCGGCCAACGCTGAGTATGCAGAGGAACTTCTGGCCAACCGCCGGCGAGGAGGCCGAGAGAGCCTGGGAGTCTACACAGCGGACATACGGCTGCTGACACGGCGCAGCTACCTGGATTTCGAGCCAGAAGTAGTGGAGAAGCTCACCCTCCGGAACTTCATCCGGGGTCTCCGTCTGGCCCAGCTCCAGAGCCACATCCGGATTAACGCCGCGAGCAGCTGGGAGACAGCTGTGGCAGAAGCAGAGCGGGTGGAACCGCTAATGGACTGTACAACTGATGCATCGGCATCAAGACAGAGAGCCTTCCAGGCCACAGCTGAGAGTGAGGAGGAGGAGGAGGAGCTGCAGCAGACCACGGTGGCGTGCCCACGGAGAAGACGGCCACAGCAGCGCGAGAGCCAGGACACATCGCGCGGTACTGCCCAGCACCCACCCCAATGACAAACCGGCCCCTTGCCAACGTTAAACTAGAGCGAGGTGGCATGGACAGGGACAGGCCACTTCCCACAGATGTTTTCCCCGATGAGTTGTCACCGCGTGTGGGCCGAATTGGACACTCGCCAGGGATGTATCTACAGTGCTGCCTGGACAACACGCCGATCCGGGCCCTGATCAACACCGGTTCTACCATCTCCCTGGTCCGACCCGGTGTGCTGCCAGGCATGGATGAGACAGAACCGCAGGGGTGGGAACCCACCGGGTGCTGCATCACCACACCTACCGGTGAGCGCACCAGATTGGGAGGGCGAAGAGTTCTTGTGGTGGGGATGGCTGGCCAGAACACAAACCACCCGTTCTGGCTGGCTGACATTCAAGACCCCTGCATTATTGGACTCGATCTGCTCGCAGCGTGGAGCGCAAAAATTGACACCACCAGATCGTCCCTCCTGCTGGGAACTCAGACCATCACGCTCTGCAGCGGGACCCAGAGGAGGATCCCGGAGGCCTGCATGATCGAGGGACTGCCAGGACGGACCGAACCGGGTGGGTCACCGCAAGAACTGAACACAACGGCGCCACCAGCATGAGCAGAGGGAGCATGATCACAGATAGAGACAACAAGGGGGAGGGCCACAGAGGAGCGGGTCAACGAGTCAGCAAAAATGCAGCAGGCGTTCGAGGAATTGTTCCAGCAGAGCTGCAGCGGGCTGGAATCGGGACAGAGACGCCAGCTGCGGGAGCTGTTGGGCTGCTACATGGACGTCTTCGCTGCGAAGGATGAGGAGTGCACCCGAACCAGCTTGGTGCAGCATGGGATCGACACCGGTGAGACCAGGCCGATCCGGCTCCGCCCATGCCATCTGCCTTTTTCAAGGCGGGCGGCAGCAGAACAAAAAGTACAAAAAATGCTGGAGGCAGACATTATTGAGCCCTCCAGCAGCCCCTGGGCGGCGCCGGTGGTGCTGGTTAGGAAGAAGGACAGTTCATGGCGGTTCTGTGTGGATTACCGGCGCCTGAATGACGTCACCCGAAAGGATTCCTACCCTCTGCCCCGCATCGATGACGCGCTGGACCACATCGCCGGCTCCAGCTTGTTCAGCTCGCTGGACCTCCGCAGCGGCTATTGGCAGGTAGAGCTGTCACCTGAGGCCCGCCAGAAAACAGCCTTCTCCATCGGGCAGGGACTGTATCAGTTCAAGGTGATGCCGTTTGGACTTTGCAATGCCCCGGCCACCTTTGAACGTCTGATGGAGCGAGTGTTGGCTCACGTGCCCCGGAGCCGCTGCATTGTTTATCTGGATGACCTGCTGGTTCACGCAGCTGATTCTGACAGCGCCCTGTCCAACCTCAGGGAAGTATTGGACGCCATCCGACAGGCCGGGCTGCGGCTACACCCGCGGAAATGCCACCTATTTCGGCGAGAGACCACCTTCCTGGGCCATGTCGTCAGCACAGCAGGAGTCGCCACCTATCCAGAGAAAGTGGCAGCGGTGAAAAACTGGCCAGTGCCGCGGGATGTGGGAGAGCTATGGAGTTTTCTCTGACTGGCCTCCTATTATAGGAGATTTGTGGAGGACTTCGCCACCATCACCAGCCCGCTGCATCAGCTGACACAGAAGGCCCGTGCGTTTCAGTGGAGTGACAGCTGTGCTGCTGCTTTTTCCCAGCTTCGCTCAGCGCTCATCAGAGCCCCCATCCTGCAGTATCCCGACCCGAACTGCCCTTTCATCGTGGACACGGACGCCAGCAACCAGGGCATCAGGGTGGTGTTATCCCAGGAGGGAGAACACGGAGAGCAGACAGTTGCTTTCTTCAGCCGCACTCTCAGCAGAGCCGAAAGGAATTATTGTGTTACTCGCAGAGAGCTGTTGGCTGTCATCCAGGGGCTTCGCCATTTTCGCCCATATGTGTATGGGGGGAGGTTCCAGCTCAGGACGGATCATGCTTCCATGACCTGGCTGCTGAACTTTAAAGAGCCTGATGGACAGTTGGCGAGATGGCTGGAGGCACTGCAGGATTGTGATTTCCAGTTTGTGCATCAGGCAGGCCGCCTCCATGCCAATGCTGACGCGCTGTCTCGGCGTCCCTGTGCTGCGGAGGACTGTCGTCACTGCCAGCAGGCAGAGGATCGAGACCAGGCCATCCCACGGGCTGCTGCTCTCCGGACCGCTGTGAGCAGGAATAACACAGCGGCGCACAGCTCCTCCTTGGATAATCAGGCAGCTCTCCCCAGCGATGACGTCACAGAGGCCCTCGGCGCGCAGCAGCTGCAGAGCGAGCAGGACAGAGATCCGGTCATTCCCCGGGTTCGGCAGTGGCTGGACGCGGGCCAGCGGCCCGCCTGGGAGGCTGTGTCTGCGCTGGACCCATAGACCAAGGTCCTACATTCCCAGTGGGCCAATCTCCACTGTCACGAGGGTGTTGTGTATCGGCAGTGGCAGACTCCAGCTGGGCAGCGTCACGTCTGGCAGCTGCTGGTTCCCCGGCGGCTCTGGCTCAGCGTACTCCAGCTGGTCCATGGGGCGGTAGGAACGGGCCACTTCGGGGTGACAAAGACTTTGCAGCATCTTCGAGCCCGGTTCTACTGGCCCGGATGTCACCAGGATGTAGAGCTCCACGTCCATTGCTGCGACACCTGCACAGCTCAGAAGGGGCCGACTCAGTGATCCCACGCTCCCTTGCAGCAGTACCGGGTGGGAGCACCGATGGAGCGGGTAGGGGTGGACATTCTAGGCCCTTTCCTGACCACGGATCGGGGGAACCGCTACGTGCTGGTCGCAATGGATTATTTCACCAAATGGCCAGAGGCGTACGCGGTCCCTGATCAGAGTGCCGCCACGACGGCATCAAAGCTGGTGGACGAGATGTTCTGTTGGTTTGGTGCACCGGAGGAGCTGCACAGCAATCAGGGTCGGAACTTTGAGGCAGAGGTCTTCGGAGAGGTCTGCAAGCGGCTGGGCATCCGAAAGACCCGGACCATCCCGCTGCATCCACAGAGCGACGGCCTGGTCAAACGGTTCAACCGGACCCTCACCACCCAGCTCGCTGTCCTAGTGGACCAGCGACAGCGAGACTGGGACCTGCATCTGCCCTTTGTTCTGTGGGCATACCGGACGGCAGCACAGGAATCCACCCGGTGCACCCCTGCAGCGTTGATGTTTGGATGCGAGCTGTGCACACCGGTGGATTTGGTATTCAGCCCTCCCCCTGAGCCGGAGGTGGAGGGCAAACCGGGGTTGGATTATTTGTTTTGCTTGAAGGAACGTCTCCACATGGTGCACGGACTGGCTCGGGAGGCCCTGGCAGCGGCGGGGAGTCGGCAGAAGCGGACATATGACTCACTGCCAGGGGAGGGACTTTGCACCAGGAGATTGAGTCTGGGTTTTCTGCCTGGAGCGAAAAAGGGGACTGTCACCAAAACTGGTGAGCCATTGGTTGGGACCGTGTGTGGTCCTACAGAGACTGTTGGATGTGGTGTACAGGGTTAGGCTGAAAAAAAGGGACCGGGTTGTGGTGCTCCACCATGACCGTCTCGCCTCGTACCAGCCATCCGCCCCGCGGGTGGTCGAGCCGGAGCCTTCACCCCAACCAGATACTCCGACCAAGGCACGGATGAACACTAGCGGGCCTGTGCGTGCTGGTTGTCGACAACGGAGGCCACCCCAACACCTGGACGGATTCGTGTTGGACTTTTGAGCTGGATTTTTATTATTCTGTGGACAGAAACCAGTCCAGGGGGGGACAGTGTAACGTTGGGGCTGTGTTAAGGGGGCGGGGATTTTCCCGGCATGCTCTGCCAGCGGAGGATTCAAAGGGTGTGATCATTCGTGTGTTCTAAAGTGTTATTACTGTGTCATTATAACTGTGTTATAATGACACAGCAGTGTTATAAGAAGAATCAGAGCAGTGACTGATGATGCATTTGTGCCACCCTTAGTGAGACGGAGGTCTGTGTGAATGACCTCCTCTCCTGTCTGTGTTGAGAGAGTGTGTTTCAAATAAAGCCTGTTTCGTCACAGTCACCTCTCCTTTCTTGTGTGAACCCCCACTACGCAGGAAGGTGGTCAGAGATGTTCGCCAAATCAGCGGCAAGCTTAAAACATGACATCATTCACACAAGTGTGGGAGCCATTATTTATGAGAGAAAGCTATATAATTGAAGATGGGTCATCGTCCCCAAGGCTGGAATCAGATGAATTAGGCAGGTCTGAGGACAGTTTAAGTGGTCATATTTTAAACAGTTACAGGAAATGTGCTTTCTAAAAACGGCTGAAGACTAAGCACGACTGAAACTATTCATCAAACCCATTTTACATTTCTTATGTTTCAAAAATATACAAGATAATCAAAGAACAGGCTGCTCAAAAACATTAGCTATAATATATAAGTTGTCATTATGATACAAATGAGTGATTTCAGCTACTGTTAAAATGACACTCCGGCAAAAATTAAGTTCTTTTCCGTTGTTAACATGTCTGTAACATGTTTTTGTGACATATGAGACATATCAAGTGCAAAATCTCACCGCAGTCTGAAGTCTGTGTTTTTCTGCTGTGAATTTCCAATTTGGTACTCCCCCCCCCCCCCCCGAAACTAGCCAGTTTGGACAGACCATTAGCTACTTAAGCACCCCTACTTAGCCTGGCTGGTTATAACATATGTTGCTGGGTGTTGGTTGGTCTAGACTGGAGTTTGTTGGTTGCACACATTGTCTGAAATAAATAGAAAAATTGCTTGCTGCAAACTTCTAAAGTCAGGCTCTTTTAAAACGTGCCTTGATTGCTCGAGCCATATGACACTCTGCTACCTTTAGGACTTTGTAACTAAATAATGGACTCTTAAGTGTAGCCAGGACGTGACCGATAACAGCGGCACAATAATCCACTCGATCACGCGGGCATACCGGTAGTCCACCCGGGTGCCCAGGTAGTTATGCATATTTCTTTGTGTTTTTTGGTGGGGTGGGGGGTGTTTGAACGTGGTGGCTCACCGTAGGTGACGTCATCATGTGGCAAACTGGCCGTGGCGGTCGAGGCGAGAAATAAATGTGTAGTTGCCAAATATGTGTTTACTTTTTACTAACAACCAGTCCCCCGGTGACTGAGCAGGGAGGAGAGGGGGGACCCAGTTTGAATTTGGCTTGTATCAGCTCACAGTGCGGTGCCCATCTGCTGGCGAAGTGAGCTGAGAGCAATTCGATTTGAATGTGATGTTCTCACACAGCCACATTCAAATCAGGTTCCCCCCCCCCTCACCTCTCTGCCTCTCTCTGCTCTACCTCAACCCGTTCTGCCTCAATCCTGCTGCTCCTCAGCTCCTCTCTCTTCCCCTTGAAGCAGCCAAGAGCATCTGTGTAGAAGAGCTTGGAAATGAAGAGGCGATTTGGTTTATAAGCAAAGCTTTAATATTCAGCTCTTCTAACAAGTCTCATCTGGTGCAGAGAGTGGCAGAAGGGAAAAGAGACAGAATCTCTCCAACTCACTGATTATATACATGCACACAACAAAAGACATGCATAACAAAGGCTGACATCCCTCATTATCTTTATCCTCCCATTGTCCTGGTATTTCCTCTCCTCGCCTTGGGGGGTGAGGGTGGCTCCTCCGGTCTCCTCCGCCGTGTCCGGGAACGTCTTTGTTCTTCACTCGGCGGGTGAGATTCCTTTGTCCATTCAGAGGTGTGAAGTTCTTTACATATGTAATCACCAAACATTTCCACATGCTTCAACATATGTAGGTTATGGAATATATGGTTAATATAGACCACAGGCCCCCCAAACAACTAAGAAAAGACAACAGGAAGGTTCACAGTCTAAGATAGTTATTATGACATGCCCCATTTCCACCAGTATCACCTGGGCTTTACTTTTTTTTACTTGTTTCGGTTTTTCGCCATTTCCACCCAAGTCCTCACGGTTTAACCGTTACGATTTTCGTGCCTGTTCAGAGGCAGGGTACAAGTGAGCGAAAAGCGAGGTGTGAATTGACGTCAATCGACTGCTAAACGCTGATTGGTCAGGGCGTAATGTCACCAAACACGTCCGTTTTGTTTTCTGTTGAAGCTACACGTCCGCCATTTGTAATTTCAGTGAGTAACCGCGGTGACTGGATTCACAATTGTGTTTTCATATACGATGTCCACGCGCAAGTTTATTCCATGAACAAACGATGAGGTGCGGACTTTTCTGTCCCTCGTAGCCGATGACTACATCCAGAGCGAGTTGGTGGGGCAACTTGCAATGAAAAAATATACCAGGAAGTGTCCGGCCTGCTATTATTGGCAGAGAATTTGGACTCGACACGGCCACGCAATTGGAAAATGGTGACGGTGAGTGTTGTTTTGTTATTGTCCGTCTTCTTGCCTTTTGGTCAAAAGTGCACTTTATTTTAGCAATAAAGAAAGTTGTTTGATTGTGGGCAATTGTGGTGATGGCTAGCCCGCTAATAGCTAGCTACCTCTGTACCTTGCTGCTACCTGGCATCAAGCTGCTGAATCGCGCTTTTATTTCAGTATTCACGTGAACAAAACGCTGACGTAAGCTTATTGTATTCTGGTTAAAAAGTTTTGTGTTTGCGGTACATGTTGCACTTTGTTTGTGAGCGTTATTGTGTGTTTTTTCCTTCTATACACAGTTTTCAAATCCCTTGGGGTCCGCCTCACTGGACTGCCCCGGCATCTCCCAGTCAAGTGCTGGTAAGGCACAACAAACTGAAAATTATCACCCGGTTGTTTTTATATGTGATTGTTTTCTATAGACGCATAACAAGGAATTTAAAATGTCTTTCTACGTTTATAAAAATACTAGATTCAGGGGTGTTCATAGCCACAGTGGCCCAGTGTTATAGGTGTGTTGGTGGTGAAATACTGTTGTATTTTCACAAAAAAAAAGGAGCACATGTACAGACTTCAAATCAAAATGCTTGATTGAAATTCTTCAAGTCAGCTAACACTATTAACCCATTCTGATTTATGAGGCCACAGTACAAAGAAATTCTTTTAAAAATAACCCATTAAATCAAAATACTTTTTACAATTAATCCTTTTTGAAATGAAGGGGGGCCTAACCACATCACCACAGAAGTTGCTTATAGTCCACTCTACTGAGGGGCAGCAACATGACAGTTGAGCTTAAATACAGCAACGAAGCATCCCACCACAGGCTTTCAACAGTTTAATTCCATAATATTTTTTCTGACATGTTTTGATCCAGTGTTATCTAAATACAATGACTTCTGTCTTTCATATAGGCAAGCTGAAGAGGTCCAGCAACATTGCAGACCTTGCATCACTGATGGCCCAGAATCATGCTGAGGAGATGCGGATCCATGAAAGGATGCTCGAACAGCGCGAAAGACACCTGCAGTTAGCCGCATTAAGAAGGGATGAGCTGACAGAGACTGCTTCCTTCCACGGAGCCTTCCTAAACCATTTTGGCAGTCTGGTCGAAGTACTGAAAGCTCCCCATTTGTTAACATGTTTTGGGAATATTTGTAATGTAATAAAATGTTAGTCTTTTGGATAAAAGTGTGGTTTGTATATTATAACACTGGATGATAAAGGCGAATAATTACATACACATTCCATTGCCTCATATGACCCTAATCCTGCTGTTCAGCCATAAAGGTGTCAAGATTTTTAATGGTAATGTAATTGTTATTGTTAAATTTAATAAATATTACCACTGCTGTATCCATTGCTCTACATTGGGTACAGTTTTTAAGTAAAATTGTAAGCAGTTGCGCAGGTGTAATTTACATTCAGCAGTAGACACTGATAAAGGTGAAAGTCGAATTGGGTAAAAGGTAAGTACATGTGAATGAATGTTATATCGGCATTCCAAATTCTGAGAATTCCAATAAATTATAAGCAGTCTAGTATAATATAAAGCGAAAATACCCATACATGTAAACCCAAATATAACATTTTCGATGTTGTAAACGTTGACATGTATATGATAAACCTATGCGATTGTGATTCAATAGATCCATAGTGATCTTTGGTTTGAAAAAGAAAATTATAATTTGGTGTTGGGCAGTGTGACAATGTCAGTGTATTTAGTAGGATTCAAAAAAGTTTCATCATAAAATTTCTAGGTTCATTGGCAATTCCATCAAACCAAAAGTGAGTTGTCTAGCTGCAGCATATTTTTTTTTTGAGTCATTTCTACGTTGTTTTAGTGTGTAATTAGCCACCACTGAACAGATAACCCTTATAAATAACAATAGATTGGAAAAATGATACACAATGGGCCTAGATTTGGATTGGCTTTTTTATAATATCAGTTATTTGGTAAGTTAAAGTTAACTGGAAGTATAACAAGTTTCCACATATAATTCCAAGGTCAATTGGCAATTCCATCAAATCAAAAGTGACTTGGCTAGCTGCAGCATTTTCTTTGCAGTCATTTTCTACGTTGTTTTAGTGTGTAATTAGCCACCACTGAACAGATAACCCTTATAAATAACAATAGATTGTACAATGATACTCAAATGATACACAATACAAAAAATGGGCCTAGATTTGGATTGGCTTTTTTATAATATTTTTAATTATTTTGTAAGTTAAAGTTAACTGGAAGTATAACAAGTTTCCACATATAATTCCAAGGTCAATTGGCAATTCCATCAAACCAAAAGTGCGTTGTATAGCTGCTGCTTTTTTTGGGAAGTCAGTTTATCATCAGTGTATCATTATTACACAATATACAAAATGGGTCTAGATTTGGATTGGCTTTTTTTATAATATTATAAATTATTTGGTAAGTTAAAGGGGTTTAGGATTAAGCTTCTGCATAATTTTAAATTACCCCGGTGTTTCAGCATTTAATTAACCGTCTGTTAACATTTAACCGTTTTGAACAACAGAGGCGACGTAGTTTAAAAGTGCACAACATTTTATTTAAAAAACACGTTTGACATATGTATGCACATGAACACTGAACAAATGAAATGATCTCTGAATGATCTCTGCTTCATATGCAGCTGCTTCAGATTCCTCCTGGGCAACCGCTATTCTCCTCTCCTGCTCCAACGTGTGTTGTCTCAATCCACGTCGTCTTCTCCTGTAAAATTCTCTTGTCTCGTTAAAGACATTCATTGTGTTAAAAACCGTGGAAATCCTCCGCTCGTAATCCGCTATTTTTTTCTGTGTTGTTGAGGAGTCAGTCTCGTCCTTTATACGTCAGCAGTGTAGCGCCACCTCGATCCCGCTCACCCCAGCAATTCTCGGCTTTCCGCGGTTGTGATGGAGGCGCAGCCGCGGGAGAAACAAGTAGTAAAGAAAAGAAAAGAGTAGCGCAGAACTATATAGTGGAAATGTGGCTTAAGTGTTACATCTGTTGCCACGGAAGAAACTTTCTAGCAGCCATGCTCCTAAGAGAGTTCAGTGGTAATTATAACAGCATAGTAAAATCATAAGTCAGTCCTAAACTGTTGCAGCACAATTAGTGAAAAATTGTGGAGTGGTTTGTATCAGTCCCTGTGCTGTCTGGGTTTTAATCTTCTCCCAAAACTGCTGTAGGTTGGTTTAGGCGCCCTGCTGGGACCTTCTTGAGAGGGATCTGCAGTGTGGGAAGGAGAGAGGTTAACTGTTCCCTGCTGGGGGGCTGAGTCTTTTCTCTTGGGGGGTCTACCCCGCCGAGGTGCTCTCGCCAACTGCGCAGGCTCGTCTTTCAACAAGAAGGCAGGTTTAAGTCTGTCAATGCTGACTTTTTCTTTTCTATCCCCAAAATCAAGCACAAAGTGTTTATCACCATGTTCCAGCACTCTGTATGGCCCATCGTATACTGGGCGAAAGGTAGGTTTTAAAGCTTCATGCTTAACAAAAACGAACTCAGCGTTTTTTAAAGCCTGAGGGACAAAAACCCGTGGGAAGGAGTGATGAGCTGGACCGGGGAGAGAGTTCGGTCCGTTGCTGCCTAAAACCCTTGGGACTGGAAGGCGCCCTGGCTCTGGGTTCTCTGGTAAAAATTCACCTGGGAGCCTGAGAGGTTGTGCAAAGACTAATTCTGCGGGAGAGGCGTCTAGATCCTCTTTAGGCGCAGCACGCAACCCCAATAAAACCCAGGGAAGTTTATTTACCCAATTTGTGTCCGTTAGTGAGGCTCTGAGGGCGGCCTTTAAAGACCTGTGAAAACGCTCGCATAACCCATTAGCCTGAGGGTGATAAGCGGTGGTGCAGTGAATTGTTGCCCCTAAGCTGCTGGACATGGCTGACCAGAGCTCTGAGACAAATTGAGGCCCCCTATCGGACGTGATGTCCGATGGGACGCCGAAACATGCCACCCAGTTTGTCAAAAAAACGCGAGCGACTTCCTCCGCTGTGGTTGCCGCTAGAGGGATTGCCTCTGGCCAGCGTGTGGTGCGGTCTATCATTGTTAACAGGTGTGTGAAACCTTGGGAGGAAGGTAGTGGCCCCACGAGGTCGACATGAACGTGGTCGAACCTTCTAGCAGGGATTGGAAAAGGCTCCAGAGGGGCTTTTGTGTATCTGTGTATTTTGGCGCGTTGACAAGAAATGCAAGTTTTTGCCCATTCTTTTACGTTTTTGCGCAGGCCTGGCCACACAAACTTTTCGGCGACCATTTTAACCGAGGTGCGCACACCTGGGTGCGCGAGGGAGTGAATTGCGTCGAAAATACGGCGGCGCCATGTAGCTGGTACTAACGGGCGAGGTCGGCCGGTTGAAACATCGCATATTAGGGGGGGCACGCCGTCGCGTAACCCCTTTTTTTTTCCCAGCCTTAACCCTGTTGGTCCAGACAGGAGTGCGCGCACATCCGCGTCACTGTTTTGTTCCTCCACCATGGCTGCATAATCTATCCCTGCATGGATAGGTGCTGCGTATGTGTCTGCGTTAGTGAAGAGTTCTGCTGCTGAGGCAGTATAATCTGTCTCCCCGCACTCTGGTGGTGTCACAGCACGAGAGAGACAGTCCGCTACTACGTTAAGTTTGTCTGCCACGTGTCGAATGTCTGTGGTGAACTCTGAAATCGCAGCTAGCTGTCTTTGTTGCCTGCCTGACCATGGTTCTGAAATTTTAGCCATAGCAAAAGTGAGCGGTTTATGGTCTACAAAAGCCGTGAAACTCCGCCCTTTTAACCAGAACTGGAAGTGGCGGATGGATAAATGAAGCGCCAGCAGCTCTCTGTCAAAAGTGCTGTATTTGCATTCAGTTTGGTTTAGCGATTTGCTAAAGAATGCTAAAGGTTGCCAGACCCCGCTGACAAGTTGTTCTACAACTGCCCCTATAGCTAGGTCTGAAGCATCTGTGGTTAGTGCAATGCGGGCCAAGGGATCTGGGTGAACTAACAATGTGGCGTTAGCTAGGGCGCTTTTTACTTCCGCGAAAGCGCGTTCGCGCTCCGGGGTCCATTCGACCGCGTTGGAAGCTTTCTTTTTTTGAGCGCGTCATATAGGGGCTGCATGAGCTGAGCTGCGTGGGGGAGGAAGCGGTTGTAAAAATTAACCATCCCTAAAAATTCCTGTAGCGATTTGACCGTTTGTGGCCGTGGAAAACTTTCTATCGCATGAACTTTGTCTGGAAGTGGAACTGCCCCCTTCGGAGAGACTTTGTGTCCTAAAAAATCAATTTGTGACACGCCGAATTTGCATTTGGCTGGATTGATTATTAGCCCGTGCTCTTCTAGCCTCAGAAAAACCGTAGTGAGGTGCTGCTCGTGTTCTTCCTCAGACGAGCTGGCTACCAGCATGTCGTCGAGGTAGACGAAAACAAAAGGAAGGTCGCGTAGGACCGCGTCCATCATTCGTTGAAAAGTTTGAGCAGCGCCTTTGAGGCCGAAAGGCATTCGCAGGAATTCAAAAAGGCCAAAAGGGGTTATTACCGCTGTTTTAGGAACGTCTTCTGCTCGGACTGGGACTTGGTGATAACCGCGGAATAAGTCTATTTTTGAAAAAATGCGCGCACCCGCTAGATGTAGTGAAAAATCTTGAATGTGAGGGATTGGGTAACGGTCATGCGCTGTAGCGTTGTTTAATCTGCGGTAATCTCCGCACGGTCTCCAAGAACCATCGGATTTCGGAACCATGTGAAGTGGTGAGGCCCAGGGGCTCTTCGAGCGTCTAACAATGCCCAATTTTTCAAGAGTTGTAAACTCGTCCCGTGCTATGTTGAACTTGGCCGCATCTAAGCGGCGAGCTTTGGCAAAAACGGGAGGTCCCGTTGTGGGAATGAAGTGTTCAACCCTGTGTTTAGCCACAGCGGCTGAGAATTTGGGGATTGTGAGTGCTGGAAATTGGGTGAGGAGTTGTTCAAACTTACCTCCTGCTGTGGTGACGCTGGCCTGCACAGGTGGCGGAGAAACTCGGGCTGAGCATGGAATAGAAGCAAAGGACAGTGCATTAACCAGGCGCCTATTTGCTAGATCCACTAATAACCCATGTGCACACAAAAAATCTGCGCCTAATAAGTTAAAACTCACCGCCGCTACAACAAATGTCCATCTGTAGCTGCGGCCGTGGATGAGGAGGTGCAGGCTCTTTTCGCCGAACGTGTCGATGCTAGAGCCGTTGGCTGCCACGGCTCCGTTGCCCCGGGTGCCCGTGGTTCGATCTGCGTGGGAGGGCATGACGAAACTCAGCTGGGCTCCTGTGTCGATGAGGAACTGCTTGCCTGAGTGTCCATCCGTCATGTACAACAGCTTGTTTTTCTCGCAGGGGGGAACGCATTTGTGAGCCTTCTCGGCGAAGCGGTGGTGGTAATAACAAACATCGCTCCGTCTGTTACGTCTTGGCCGTGTCGCTGTCACCGTGGGCTGGGTCTGCTCCGTGGGTTGTGGCTCCTCGTGGCTCGGGGCGTCAGCTTTGAGGTCTGTGGATGCTGCTGTGGGTGTCAGCTCCTTGCAGGCGTTGACGAGCCGATGAGCTTCATTGGCCAGCACGCGGAAGTCTTGGTGGTTGTTGCATTTCATGCTGGCGAGTGTCCCTCTCATGTGTGGCGGCAGCGTGCTGAGGAAAATAAACTGGAAGAGGAAGTTGTCATTGTCCTCTTCTTTGAGCTGTAGCAAATCCTCCATGAGGGCCTTGGGTTTGCACCCTCTGTGGCTGTAGACCGCCAGGATCTTCTCGGCTCTCTCTTCCGCTGATGGGACGTAGTTCGCCACGATGGTTGCTTTGAGCGTCTCGTATTTGTCCCGGGCCGGTGGTCGCCGGATCATGCTCCGCACACACTTCGAAGTGGCGGCGTCGAGTTTGGAGACGATATGATACAATTTGGTGTCATCAGCCGTGATGCCCGCCAGTGCAAATTGGGCTTCAGCCTGCTGAAACCAAGAGGCGGGGTCTTCTTGCCAGAAGTCTGGCAGCTGGACAGCGACGGCATTCGTGCACACCATCACTGTTGTGCCCGCCGGGTGACAGTGCCTTGCCTCGGCTCTCGCGGCGGTGCTGGTGCTTGGTTGAGCCCTCTCAATCTCTTCTGCCGGGGGGAACAGTTGTCCATCTGCTCCCTCGTCTGCGTAGCGGCTGGCGTCTGCCTGGCTCGCCGCGGATGAGTCGATTGCGGGGGAACGCCTCAGGTCCATACTCGCGTCAAGGTCACCAGTGTAGAAGAGCTTGGAAATGAAGAGGCGATTTGGTTTATAAGCAAAGCTTTAATATTCAGCTCTTCTAACAAGTCTCATCTGGTGCAGAGAGTGGCAGAAGGGAAAAGAGACAGAATCTCTCCAACTCACTGATTATATACATGCACACAACAAAAGACATGCATAACAAAGGCTGACATCCCTCATTATCTTTATCCTCCCATTGTCCTGGTATTTCCTCTCCTCGCCTTGGGGGGTGAGGGTGGCTCCTCCGGTCTCCTCCGCTGCGTCTGGGAACGTCTTTGTTCTTCACTCGGCAGGTGAGAGTCCTTTGTCCTTTCAGAGGTGTGAAGTTCTTTACATATGTAATCACCAAACATTTCCACATGCTTCAACATATGTAGGTTATGGAATATATGGTTAATATAGACCACATCTGTCTGATTAATGTTATAACCAGCCAGGCTAAGCAGGGATGCTTAAGTAGCTAATGGTCTGTCCAAACTGGCTAGTTTTTTTGGGGGGGGGGGGTATCAAATTGGAAATTCACAGCAGAAAAACACAGACTTCAGACTGTGGTGAGATTTAATATGTCTCGTAAGTCACAAAAACATGTTACAGACATGTTAACAGCAAATAACTTCATTTTTGCCCGAGTGTCATTTTAACAGCAGCTGAAATCACTTTTATATCATGACAACTTATATTTTTGAGCAGCCTGCTCTTTGATTATCTTGTATATTTTTGAAACATAACAAACGTAAAAATGGCTTTGATAAATGGTTTCAGTCGTGCTTGGTCTTCAGCCATTTTTAGAAAGTACATTTCCTGTAACTGTTTAAAATGTGACCACTTAAACTGTCCCCAGACCTGCCTAATTCATCCAATCCCAGCCTTGGGGACGATGACCCGTCTTCAATCATGCAGCCTTCTCTCATTAATAATGGCTCCCGCATATGTGTGAATGATGTCATACTTTAAGCTTGCCGCTGATTTGGCGAACATCTCTGACCACCTTCCTGCGCCACGTGCTCAGTCGCCGGTTTCTAAACGATGAGAAGATAAATTTGTAGAAGAGGATTCGGCTAAGAGAGTGAGTACCCCCCCCCCCCCAAAAAAAAACCCGCCTTAGACAAATGAATAAGCTGAACGCGATGCAATTCTTTTCAATGGCATTTACAATAAAGACAGGTGAAGCAGAGCGCGTGAGGGAGGGGTTTGGGGAGCATCCTTCTCCGTTGTTCTAGCAGCGCGGGGCGGCGCGCGTAAAGTTGCTCGGACGGACCCCCGTGTTCCCGCACCGAACCACTGGTTTGCGGTGTTGACTCGGGAAGTGGTTTGGACCGGTGAGTGGCGTCCAGCGCAGTGAAAGGTGGACCAAGCGTTGCGGTCTGCCAGAGGCGTCCAAGCGAGTTGGAGAGGAGGGAGGGGAGGGAGGGAGGAGGTGCGAGATCGGCAGACAATGCGGTGTGGCCATTCCTTTCTTCTTCTGTGAAATTTATGAAAAAAAAAAAAAACACCCCAAAATGAAACAGCGCGCCTAGGACGAAGAAGACCGTTCCCGTGTCAACTGTGTGAGCCCCGCACCCTCCGTTTTTCCGCCCTGACTGGTCTACCCGCGTCTTGATTAAGAACAAAAATCAAAGATGAAATTTCCAGTAGAAAACCCGAGAAAACAAGTTAACTGGAATCCAGAGCAAGGTTGGTAAATACTGCTTTATTACTCACTGATAATTTATTGGTGGTGTTATTGTGGAGATCTCATTCCGTCTGACTACAAAATGCAGACAAACGGTTTTATATTTCGTGGCTTTCTTTAAATATATGTTGTTATTAATGAATATCAATGTAAAACTAATCTTGGATAAAAAGTCAGATTAGTTGGGATTTGTCAAATAAGTGTTTTCTGTGCATCGCAGCCCTGATGGATGCTGAGCTGAGTAATGTCAAGCTGGCACAAATAAGCTGTCTGAGCCCTGAAGACTTGCCAAAATAAAGGCAGGCTGTTTAAAGATGTTGCTCGGGAAGACGCTTAGCTAAAACACGCTTTTACTTATAAATGAATGAATATTTTTCCAAGGATAATAAATGTTCCTGATGTTTCTAAGGTCGCTACTAGTCCAGATGGGATTTATTTCCAGAAAACTACACCCCGGGTGATTTCATGACTCATATTCTTTATTTCTGCTCTCCGTAAAACTATATGACCTTTATTAGGAGTCCAATCAATTCTCTTTCTCCCAAGGGAAGATTGATGGTATATTCATGGACTCCATGAGAATCGATCAGCACATATATTCTTTTGAAATTAGTTTTTGAAGGAATACTATGTTTTTCAGGTTAATTTGACGCTGATTTCCATTTTGAGGCTCAGCTGCTGCATTAAACGCCCACAACCTGCACGGCGCAACTGGGATTAATTTAGCCAAGCGCCTGCCTGCATGAGCCCAGTTAGATTTACTATTGCTAGACTCAGTTTAAGTTTTCTTTTTTTAAATAATGGTTGTGTACACATATATGAGAGAAGCTCAGGCATAGAGGATCACCGTTGCTGCCTTTGAGTTTTCCCATTCACATTTCCTCTGCATTGGTCAGACAAAGTGGAAGCAGAGACTGATGCATCATGTCAGATAGAACAACACTCCTCTCCACTCAGGCCTTATTTAATTTGCAAAAATCAATGTGAAGCTGTTTCAGCAGCTTGAAAATGATTTTTGCATTAATGGGACATTGGAGCAGAAATTTGAAATGCAAACCAAAGTGTGTATTGGTGAAGGTTTTGCATTCCAAAGCACACTTTAAAGAGCCATGTTATTGTTCTATAACAGTTTTGGCTCAGCTAAAAAAGAATGCAAGTATATACAATATGTAAGACACAGCTTTCTGTCCCAGTTGCTGCTGCATAGTTCATTTATTCAATTTCAGTCTCTCACAAGATGAGGTGAAAAGAAATTAACATCAGTAAGACTAGTCTCAGACTCAGCCAACCAATTAACCAGTGGATGTTCTAAGTGGTTTTATCAAAATTATTGTGTCAAATAAGTCTTCAAGTCCATCACTTTTTCCCCCAAATCCTTACTCTGGGCAGCACAGTGGTTAGCACTGCTGCCTCACAGCTAGAAGGTTTCAGGTTTAAATCCCCGGGCTGGCTGGGGTGGGAACCTTTCTGTGTGGCGTTTGCATGTTCTCCTTGTGCCGTCATGGTTGACTCCGGGGGCTCCAGTTGCCTCCTGTAGTCCAGAGACGTGCATGTTAGGTTAATTGGTGACTTAAATTGTCCCTAGTATCTGTCTCTAAGTACAGGTCCTTACCCTTAAAGAGGCAGCCGCCCATCCATAAAGACATGTAGGCTCAGTGGCTGTTTTGTGCCATCATATTGTGTCATCACTTTGCAGTGTTTGATTCACTCACTAATGCAGGAGATACTTTAAGGAAGAGTCATTAGTTATAGATGAGACAATGGCACACTTCCTGCATGTTCTTGACTCATCGAGACAGTGTGTGTGTGTTTGTGTGGCCCGAATATTAGGTCTTGAGTTCCTAAATCTGTCCAAAGTCTTGCATTGTAATGCATTATCACCACAGAGGCAATACCATCTTCCTATGTTTTTTTAATATGATTTGGCAAAGTTTAGTTATTGTTCAGATTAGTGCAAGTTTTGAAGAAATCAGTGTAACTAGGGAATGTCTTTTAGGACTCTGTGTGTATGTTTATTTGCTCCATTCTTGATGCTATCTAATTAAAAAGTTTAACTGTTTCAAATCATTTATTATTTTAACCGTCAAGTATTACATCATTACAGACAATTGGCTATACCTATGGCTGGCTGGTGTGGTGAGAACAGGGGTGAAAGCTGGATTTGTAAAAAAATATTCATATAGAATACCTTATATACATTAAGGGAGTCTGATCTTGGCTACCTCCAAATTAGTAATATTTGATTCATGGCTGGCATGCTCCGGTGCACATACATTTATATTTAAAAAAAGACAAAAAAAATCCATCCAGAAGACAATAAGTTAGAGTGCCTTTTATCCCTCACTTACCGTGTATTAGCAAAATTGGATCAAGCTTGAGAATTGATCCATTTTCACCTTCGCCTAATATGACTGTAAGGGATTTGGTAGTGAAAGTTTTAAATATTTAGAAACACATTTCTTATACTGTTTCATCGACTTTTTAATTCTTATTCTCCAGATCTTTTTGTGCAGTGGCATTTATTGCAAAATCACGGGGTTGTTTAAAATTCATTTCAGATAAATGAGTTTTAAATGTGGAATATCCACACTGTCAGCATGGCATGCTGAAGTGACAAAGAGGTCTTGCTGTGGTCTATCTTTGGCTCAACTGTGGGCTGGATGAAAGCTTTGCAAGGAAAATGGCCCTTTGTTATTCTTGTGCAAGAATTAGACAAACATGATGTAATGTTTTTTAAAAGGACTTCTGAGGATAGGACTATATTTACAAAAAGCATTATTATAAGCAAATGTCTCCTGAGTCAGCGGACGGAGCCACTGTTTCTGGCAGGGGACAGTACAATAGGGACCAGCTGTTAGCACTTAACCGGCCCATGATGCTAACGCAAAAACTTGACATACTGGGAGAAATAAGACGAAAACAACGTGGGTGTCTTGCTGGAGTAAGACGGCGGGCGAGGAATATAAGGTACAGACCCGCCCTCCCATCTGTTATTATGGGGAATGTACAATCGCTACTCAGAAAAACAGATGAGCTAGCGGCTATCTCCCGCTACGATTGCATATACAGGGAGTGTAGCCTAATGCTATTCACAGAAACGTGGCTAACAGAACTAGCAACAGATGCTAACATTGAACTGGAGGGTTTCCACGCAATACGGGCAGACCGAACACCAGACAGTGGGAAAGCAAGGGGCGGAGGAGTGATAATGTATGTCAATAACAGCTGGTGCAGACCGGGACATATCACGGTTAAACAACAACACTACAACAAAGACATTGAGTTGCTAGCTGTTAGCATGCGGCCTACATATCTCCCGAGGGAATACTCATACGTGATCTGCATTGTTATTTATGCAAATCCGACGGCGAATGCTGGGACAGTGCGTGATGTCATCCACTCAGTAATTGGCAGGCTGCAGACAGAACACCCAGATGCTCTTCTCCTCATCTCAGGCGATTTCAGCCATATTTCACTGTCCCCCATTCTACCCACGCTCACCCAGTATGTTACATGCCACACTAGAGACAATAAAACACTGGACTTATTCTACGCAAACACTAAGGAGGCGTACACCTCATCACAACTCCCCACACTCGGGAGATCGGATCACAACTTGGTTCATCTCTGCCGGTGTACAAACCCCTAGTGCACAGACAACCTCCGGTCATGCACACAGTGAAGTTATGGTCTGAGGAGGCAATGGACGCTCTGAAGGACTGTTTTGAAACCACTGCCTGGGAGCAGCTCTGCGATCCACATGGTGAGGACATCGATGGCCTCACTCACACCATCACGGACTACATCAGCTTCTGTGTGGACAACACCATACCCACCAAGACCATACGGTGTTGCTCGAACAACAAACCCTTGATCAACCCTGAGATAAAAACACTTCTGAGAGAGAAGAAGAGGATCTTCAGGTCGGGGAACAGGGAGATGCTGAAGTCCGTACAAAGGGAGCTGAGGAGGAAGATCAGAGAAGGCAAGGACAGCTTCAGGAAGAAGATGGAGGACAAGCTGCAACAGAGCGACATTGGTGGGGTCTGGAGAAACCTTAAAACCATCTCTGGGGACTTCCGGTCTGGACGCCATGGCGACTGCAGCTTAACACTGAAGCTCTCAGACCCAATCCAAGATAACACCTTGAAAATCAAACTTAACGGATTTTTGGAGGAGTGAAAATCAAAAGACAAAATCATCATGTCTAAAGGAAAACAGAAGAAACTGAAATTCTCCAGGCCAGGACACGTATCGGCCGGAGAATCTGAACTGGAAGATCTCCGTTCAGAAGACGAGGAACTGGTGGTAGCTAACAAAAAGGTTAGCCTGAAATCGCTATTTTTTTTTTTTTTAGTAGTAGATTAGTTTATTTGACAGGGACAGTGCAATAAACATAGACAATTAATCAAAGACAATCAATCTGATGTGTTGCACATAGAGTGTATAGCTATTAGCTAATTTGCAACTCTTGTCCCTGGATGGGCTTTAGAAAAAAGAATCAAGATAAAAAATATACACAATAACCACATACATCAATGCAGAAAAATTATAAATACACAATTATAAATATTATAAATATTATAAATACACAAATATAACAGCCTGACTCACATTTAACATAAATATTATAAATATTATAAATACACAAATATAACAGCCTGACTCACATTTAACACATATAACATAACTCACATTTGCCTATTTCAGGCCTTCCTCCCTCCGTCACTCACTATAAACAAACACATTTATTCCTTCCCTTCATTCACTCTCACTTTGCAGACAATTAATTCATACATGAGTACATTCTTGTTTATTTTTCAGCCAGTTTTTAACATTTTTAGTGAATGTTTTAAAGTCCGTTATTATTTTAATTTCATTTGGCATTGTGTTCCAGATGTGACTGCCCTTTATAGAGAAAGCTGTTTGTCCAAATGTGGTTCTGCGGTGGAATATTTTACAGTTATTGTTAACAGAACTCCTGGTGGCTCTGCTGCTGTCCTGTCTTTGGACAAAACCAGCAAGTGGCTCGGGTGCTGATTTATGGAAACATTTGAACGTTAATTTCAGAAGACAGAGGTCAATGAAGCTCTCAAAACTCAATAGGTTGTATTTTTTTAAAACATTACAGTGATGCCACCTAATGGGCTTTTTGTCCAAGATTTTTAGGGTTTGATTATATAATGAACCTATATGTCTTATTGTGGAAGGGGCTGCTTGAGCCCAGACTGTCAAACAGTATGATATATGAGAAAAAACCATAGAATGCATATACAGTGCAGCTGCTTCGTAAGGTATGTAATATCTAATTAATTTAAAGCAGTTCAGATTTTTTTTTACTGTTTTTGAAATTTTCTTTATATGAAGATTAAATTTGAGTTGAGGATCTAGTACAATGCCAAGGTATTTGAATTCTGTAGCTAAACTGATGTCATGATCATGTATATTAACTTTAAAATGTTGCAGGTTACATTTTTTGATTGAAAAGCACATTGAGACTGTTTTCTGAAGGTTCAGCAATAGATGGTTCTTGAGGAGCCACTCTTGGACATCAACCATACTTGTAGACAGTACATCTGCAGCCTGTGCTGGAGTCTTGGCAGCTGTGTAAATAACTGCATCATCTGCATAAAGTTGGCATGTTGCAGCTGAGCAGTGTAACGGCAGGTCATTAATAAAAATGCTGAAAAGTAAAGGACCAAGAATGGACCCTTGTGGGATACCCATGCGGTTGTTTTGAAGAGCTACGACGATTTCGCCGAGAGGTTACGGCCGAATTTCGGGAATTCAGAGAAGAATTGAAAAGGACAAACAGCAGAGTGGACCAGGCCGAGAACCGAATCTTGGAAACAGAGGAACGAATAAAAGTGCTCGAAGATTCTGTGCTGGACCTACGCAAAAGACAAGCATCTATAGAGGCTAAGCTAGCCAACCAAGAAGGAAGGCAGAGAAGAGACAATATAAGAATTCATGGTCTGATAGAAGGAGCCGAAAACGGTTTTAACTCAATGGCAGAATGCGTGGAATCTTTACTAAGAGAGAAATTGGATATTCCACAAACCACCGACTTAAACATAGAAAAGGCACATCGTTCATTAGCCGCTAGGCCAGCGGCGGAAGCGCCCCCACGTTCGGTGTTGGTAAGATTTTCCAATTTCAAAATAAAACAAGAGGTTGTCAGACTGGCTTGGCAGAAAAAAGGATTTATGCACCAGGAGAGAAAAGTCTTCGTGGAACACGATTACGCCCCGGAGGTCCTTAAAAAGCGCAGGGAATACAATGACGCGAAAAAGGTGTTAAGAGAGAAGAAACTGCGCTTTCAGACGCCATTTCCTGCGAAGTTAAGGGTCTTCTATGGCGAAGAAACATGTCTCTATAATTCGGCGGAAGAAGCAACAGCTGACATGGCGAGAAGAGGGCTCCCGGTAACGGTATTTAAACCCGCAGCAGACCCGAGTGAGAAGATCAAAACGCAAACATGGACAACACAAAGACCTTCAAAATCCACGGGCCAGCAGCGGGAAACCCAGCGCCAGAGCGTCGCGGATAAACTGTCCGTTTTAGGTTGGAATAGCGACCTTTTTTTTTTTTTTTTTTTCTTGAATCAATCTGCACATCCAACCCCTCTCATACAAGGTAACAAACATTAAAGGAGATGCGTATTCAGCATGTGGTAAAACATTTCATGGAACAGTCATAATATTTGAAACAAATAAGTCTTTTTAATTAAAAAAAAAACAAAACTTGTTAAAATAGAAATGTGACAATAATCCACATGTTCTCCTCACACTAACAAATACTGTTTTTGCGTGAATGTTTGATGTGAGGGGGGTGGGAGGGTGCACACATTTTCACAGGGTATAGGCATAAAAGGAAAAAAAAAATCATTACAAGTTCGGATTGGGTTCTGAAACTCACGTTAAAAGCATGGGACAACTTACAGGGGTAAGAGAGGGCCCTCAACACGTAACAGAGTTTGAGGAATTCCCCTCAGAGCCTTCACTCCATCAAGGCTCTTCCAGGGTCTTTAAAAAGACCTCAGCTCAGGAAGTTCTTTTGACAGCTTTTTGTTTTAAAGTTTTATACACTATGTTCTTAATGTTTTTCTTGTTTTTAATGTTCTTTCAGTTTCTGAGTAGCACAAAAGAGGGCCACCACACAGTTATACTAAACAAAACAACACAATGGAGAAACAGGGTGTAACCAAAATAATTTCATATAATGTAAAAGGAATCCTGAATCCAGTTAAAAGATCCAAGATTCTAGGCAAAATGAAAAAAGACAAAGCAGGAATAATATTTTTACAAGAAACCCACCTAACAGACGTGGAACACAATAAACTCAGTAGACAAGGGTTTAAAATGATCTCTTCATCTTCATATAAGTCAGGGAGGAGGAGGGGAGTAGCGACATTGATATCAACCAAAATTACATTTGAAAAAAAATCAGAACACAAAGATAAAGAAGGGAGATACAGTTTGGTAACTGGATGGCTAGAGGGAGAAGATATCACCCTGCTGAATGTGTATGCTCCCCCAGGGGCTAACTGGAAATTTTATAAAAATGTATTTGACCTAATGATAACTAAAGCTCAAGGTTTAGTGATATGTGGTGGGGACTTCAATCTTAGACTGAATCCATACTGGGATGCTTCTGGTAATTCTCCACATCAATATAACACCCAAAGCAGGAAGACTCGGATGCTACTAAAAGAAATGGGAATCTGTGATGTGTGGAGGGAACTCAACCCCAATGTAAAAGACTATATATTTTACTCAACTCCACATTCATCTTACTCAAGGATTGACTATTTTTTTATGTTTAATAGAGACATTGGAAGAGTAGAAACATGTAAAATAGGACTGATGGATCTCTCTGACCACAGTCCGATCTACATGGACTTAAATATCCAAAAATACACAAATAATACATTTTCTTGGAGGTTAAATTCAAATGTCCTGAAAGGACCATTGAAAGATGAATTGGAATCAGATATTCTCAGATATTTGGAAGAAAACGATAATGGAGAAGTATCCCCTTTAATACTGTGGGATGCATGCAAAGCTGTAATAAGAGGAAAGATTATTGCAAAACTGGCAACCCAAAAGAAACTAAGACAAGAAAAACTATCCACATTAGAGTCAGAACTTAGGAACCTAGAAAAAGAACACAAAGGCAACACTCATTCTACTGACTCGCTCAAGATTAAGGAAATTAAAAACCAAATAAATGAGATCTACACAATAGAAATCCAGAAGAAACTTACATTTTTGAAACAAAAATACTATGAAGCAGGCAGTAAATCGGCAAAATTGCTAGCCTATAAATTGAGGAAACATCAAACAGAAAGAGCAATCTACAAAATCAGAGACCCAGTATCAAAGGAAATAAAATTCAGAATTCAGGATATTCTTAAAAGCTTCGAGAATTACTATAAGAACTTATACTCCCACAAAAAACATAAAAACGCATCCGAGGCATTCCTAAACACATTAAACCTTCCCCAACTTATGGAGTCACAAAATTAAACACTACTGTCAGAAATACATCCTAAAGAATTGGAAAAAGCAATTATGAAACTTAAAGCTAACAAATCCCCAGGAGCTGATGGCTATACAGCAGAGTGGTACAAAACCTTTAAACAGCAACTATCTCCTCTCCTCCTGAAAACATTTAATTATGTCCTCCACACAGGGGAAATCCCCCCCTCCTGGAGAGAAGGGGTCATTGCAGTTATACCTAAACCTGAAAAGGATAAACTAGAGTGCTCCAACTACAGACCAATCAGTGTACTAAATCAGGACTATAAGCTTTTTACCATTATCCTTGCCAAAAGGTTAGAAAATATACTGACAGACCTAATTCATTTAGACCAAACAGGTTTTATAAGACAAAGACAGACACAAGACAACATTCGATGCACTTTACACATAATTCATCATATAAAAAAATATAACTTAAATGCAGTCATATTGGGATTAGATGCTGAAAAAGCATTCGATTCGGTTGACTGGTCTTTTCTATATAGAATCTTATCCAGTTTCAATTTTCATAACAACTTCATTAGAACTATACAGGCATTATATAAAAAACCAACAGCTAAAATAAGGATTAACGGTAATTTATCATCATCTTTTGAACTGGAAAGAGGATGTCGTCAAGGCTGCCCCCTGTCTCCACTGCTCTTTGCAATCTTCATAGAACCTCTGAGCCAATGGGTAAGACAAAATCAAAAAATTCAAGGTATTACACTTGGTCAGAAGGAACATAAAATAGCACTCTTTGCTGATGACATTTTAATATACCTAGGGCAGCCGGACACTTCTTTACCATAACTAACCTCAGTTTTTTCAGAGTATGGAGATTTATTGGGGTACAAATTAAACATGCATAAAACCCAAATTTTAACATTCAACTATGACCCAAATCATTATTCACTAAGCAAACTCAAAACTAACTGGGAGTCGGAATCTATGAAATATCTGGGGGTCAATATCCCGAAACAACTCAACAAAATTATATCACTAAACTATGATCCACTGGTGACAAAAATAAAATCTGACCTAGCAAGATGGAATATGATACCATTCTTGGGTACTGCACAAAGAATTGAAGCAGTCAAAATGAATATACTTCCACGTCTTCTATACCTTTTCCAAACAATACCGGTAGAACCTCCCAAAAAAACATGGCAGGAGCTGGACAGAAGGATCTCAAGATTCATATGGCAGGGCAAGAGACCTAGAATCAGCTATAGAACCCTACAGCTAAACAAAGACAAAGGTAGGCTCGCGCTGCCAAATATCAGGGACTACTTTAAAGCCGCACAAATTAAAACTTTAGTAGAGATATGTAACCCAGTCTACACTGCACAATGGAAGGAGATCGAATGCCAAATAACAAGTGACATCCCCCTACAGGCGATAATAGGGAACAATGTCTTACCTAAGCTTTTGAATAACACTAACCCGTGGATAGAGACCCTGCTAAAAATTTGGTTTAAGATAGTCAGAGAGAATCAAACTAAAGAGCCCTATCGACTTCTGCAATGGATTGCCTATGATCAAGACTTTACTCCTAATAAAACAGACACCAGATTTAAAAAAGTGGAAGGAGAAAGGGCTGATAAAATATTACGATTTTTTTAAAGGGCAAATCTTAAGAAGTTTTGAAGATTTGAAAAAACAAGGCCTAATAAATCAAGACCTTTACAGGTTCTTCCAGCTTAGACACCACATAAACAATATACTTAAAAAGGAGGATTTGGAAAGGGCCCAGTCAGGTGTTCTGAAGGTCTTCTTAATGGCATATAAAGGGATCCCAGGGATCAGATACATTTCTAAAATATACCAAGGTCTTCAAGACTTAAAAGGAGACAACACATCTTATATAAAAGAGAGATGGGAAAAAGAGGGGAATTTCACTTTACAACTGGAAATATGGGAAAAGCTAAATAAACAGCAATGGAAAAGTACCTCATCCCTGCAGTGGAGAGAATTTGGATGGAAAAACTTGGTAAGATTTTTCAGAACACCTGCACAAAACAAATTTACCCATAAGGGATTGAACTGTTGGCGCTTGTGTGGTGAAAAGACCGCAAATCATTTTCATGTGTTTTGGTCATGCCCAGTTATCCACCAATATTGGACCAATGTACAGACAATATTGGGGAAAATATTCAAAATAACAGTTCCCTTTTCTTTTGTAACTTTGTATTTGGGTTTACTACCGGACTCACTGGAAAGACGAGGAGAAAAATACTTATTCAATGTTTTAATATTGGCAAGCAAAAAAGCTCTAACTAAAAAATGGATGTTGAAGGACTGTCCTACACCTGAAGATTGGATTAACGTGATCCAAGACATTTACTCGATGGAAAAGTTGACATTCGCACTGAGACAGGACATGGATGGGTTCATGAACTTTTGGCAACCCTGGATCGCATATGTGTCTTCCATTAGATCTAATCTTTGACAAATACCATTTCAATAATGGTTCCGCTCTTTGTTCCAACTCTACTCAGATGCTCTTTTACCTTTATTTACTTACTTTTTCTTTTTGTTTGTTTTTTGCTGGTTTGTTTGTTTGTTTTTTTTTTTTTTTTTTTTTCTCTTTAATTTCACTTTTTCTTTCACTTTAAAAAAAAAAAAAAAAGGGGGTGTTGTAAGAATTATTCTTCCAATGTTGTCAGATATCAGAAAATAAGGGAACATGTGATGAAAATGTAAACAATGCATTGCTGTAACGACCTGTATACCCTTTACAAAAACTTAAATTAAAAAAAAAAAAAAAAAAAAAAACATCTCTGGGCTCCAGAATACCTCCCCCCAGGCCACGGGGGGGCAGGGAGTGGGTGAACAATCTGAACCTGTTTTTTAATAGGTTTGACCAACCACCACCACCCCCCCCCCCCGACTGCACAACAACCACTGCTGCCTCTAAAGACATCAAGTCCTGCTGCCCACACCCCACTCCACCAACACCCCCCCCCACTCCCAACACACAGCCCCCCAACATGACCCTCACTAAGACCCAGGTGAGGACGAAGCTGAGGAAGATCAAGACGAGGAAGGCATCGGGACCGGACGGCATCAGCGCAAAGCTCCTCAAGTCATGTGCAGATCAGCTGTGTGGGATTGTGGAGCTCATCTTCAACCTGAGCCCAAAGCTGGGGAGGGTACCACAGTTGTGGAAAACATCTTGTGTGGTACCTGTACCAAAGACTTCCCACCCCAAAGACCTGAGCAGCTACAGACCAGTGGCCCTGATGTCCCACATGATGAAGACCCTGGAGAGACTGCTCCTTGCTCACCTCCGCCCGCTGGTGGGACTAGCGATGGATCCACTCCAGTTTGCCTACCAGCATGGCATTGGGGTGGAGGATGCAGTGATCTTCCTCCTTCACCGTTCTCTGTCCCACCTGGAGAAGCCCGGGAATGCGGTGAGGATCATGTTCTTTGACTTCTCCAGTGCTTTCAACACCATCCAACCGATGATCCTGAAGGACAAGCTGCTGTGCGCAGGGGTGGACCAGCACCTGTCATCATGGATCCTGGACTACCTCACTAACTGGCCACAGTTTGTGAGAACCCGGGACTGTGTGTCCGACACAATCATTGGTAGCACGGGGGCCCCCCAGGGAACGGTTTTGGCTCCCTTCCTGTTCACCCTTTATACTGCGGACTTCTCACACAACACAATACACTGCTATCTACAGAAGTTCTCTGACGACTCTGCGATCGTCGGCCTCATCGCCAACGGAGATGAAGCTGAGTACAGAGGACTTATCCAGGACTTCGTGGACTGGTGCCATCGGAACTGCCTCCAGATCAATGCGAGGAAAACTAAGGAGCTGGTGGTGGACTGCCGCAGGCATGGGCAGCCCCTCACAGCACCAGTAAACATACAGGGAACAGACATTGAGATGGTGACATCCTACAAGTACCTGGGTGTTCATTTGAACAATAAACTAGACTGGTCACACAATACCGACGCACTCTACAAGAAGGGACAGCACAGGCTGTTCCTACTGAGGAGACTCAGGTCTTTTGGTGTACAAGGGGCGCTGCTGAAGACATTCTACGACACGGTGGTGGCGTCAGCCATGACTTTTGGAGTGGTCTGCCGGGGCAGTGGCATTACAGCAGCCGAAAGGAAGAGACTGAACAAACTGATCAAGAAAGCTAGCTCTGTCCTGGGGCAGCACCTTGACCCAGTGGAGGAGATAGGAGAGAGAAGGATGGTGGCTAAACTGTCATCTCTGCTGGAGTCCGAGTCCCACTCTATGCAGGACATACTGAACGCACTGAGGAGCTCATTTAGCAGCAGACTACATCATCCTAGGTGCGCAACCGAGAGGTTTCGCAGGTCCTTCCTACCTACGGCTGTCAGACTGTATAACCTAAGCAGGGCTGCTCACAGAGATAGCAAAAAAACGTGACGACCTAATAGTATTGAATGCAATAGACGCAATAGACTTACACAATGGTCCCCTCCAGTATATACAACTAGGACAATATCAGTCGCTACGGAGGGTGACAATATGTATGGGTACATATTCATACTATGTAGGATAACTAAGTAGACGGTTATGCTCTTTATTCCATCTAGCTGCAATGCTCTGCACTGTGTGTATATACTGTATATTTATATATGTATTCCATCTAGCTACAATGCTCTGCACTGTGTGTTTATATATTATATATTTATATGTACATACACTACCGTTCAAAAGTTTGGGGTCACCCAGACAATTTTTGTGTTTTCCATGAAAAGTCACACTTTTATTTACCACCATGAGTTGTAAAATGAATAGAAGATATAGTCAAGACATTGACAAGGTTAGAAATAATGATTTGTATTTGAAATAATAATTTTTTCCTTCAACTTTGCTTTCGTCAAAGAATCCTCCATTTGCAGCAATTACAGCATTGCAGACCTAACATGATTGCACAAGGGTTTTCTAATCATCCATTAGCCTTCTGATGCGATGAGCAAACACAGTGCACCATTAGAACACTGGAGTGATAGTTGCTGGAAATGGGCCTCTATACACCTATGTAGATATTGCACCAAAAACCAGACATTTGCAGTTAGAATAGTCATTTACCAAATTAGCAATGCATAGAGTGTATTTCTGATTAGTTTAAAGTTATCTTCATTGAAAAAAGTGCTTTTCTTTCAAAAATAAGGAAATTTCTAAGTGACCCCAAACTTTTGAACAGTAGTGTATGTATATTCGCTACTCTTGTTTTCTTGTCTTCTTGATTTTTTTTTTTTTTTGTTGCTCTGAGTGTTGCTATCCCTGTGCTGTTGCAATCCTGGAATTTCCCCATTGTGGGACTAATAAAGGCTTATCTTATCTTATCTTATCTTATCTTATCTTATTCCTTTGTTAATGCTAGATTTTGAATGTAAACTACAGAGAATCTTAAAGGAGGGAGATATTGCTGTAATTTTGATATATTTTGAATTAATCTATTTTGATTCTAATGAACAAGAAAGTCCAAATGAAAACATGTGCATTTATTCACATAACAAATGGTAAAACATCCTCTGTAGCCTTTTCACTTCAGAAATTAATGTAATACACAAATCAGATTTTGTTTTCAAACAAAGTGCTAAAGTTCCTCCACCTAGAGCTCTCCAAATTAAACATTTAAAAACCTATATACACCAGTTGTTTCCATCTTTGGAAGCTTTATTTAAAGGTGAAGTAGACAGTATTTTCATGAAAACATTTTTTTTCAAATAATGCATAAACAAATTGTTTAGAAAGGTGTAGAATTAAAGTTGTTATAGTTTTCCAAAAAGTAATTTAATGATAAAATAAAATGTTTACATTTCTTTATGGGTCCAAAATAATCATAACATTGGAGCAGTTGAATGATGAAAGACTCTGGTGGTCAGTAACATAGATATACTGTATATACTAGATAGGACGTGACTAACATTTTCATAGCAAAAATAGCAGAAGGAGGTGCCATATTCTGTAGGTAATTATTCAATTCAATTCAATTCAATTCAACTTTATTTATATAGCGCCATTTCACAACAACAGTCATCTCATAGCACTATCAACTATAGGGGGAACCCCCACAGTTGCAGAAAGACCCCAGCAATCAGGCAATCCCCTGTGAGCAAGCACTTGGTGACGGTGGAGAGGAAAAACTCCCTTTTAACAGGAAGAAACCTCCAGCAGAACCAGGCTCAGGGAGGGGCAGTCATCTGTTGCGACTGGCTGGGGGGTGAGGGGACAGAGAAGATGAAAAGAACAGACATGTAGAGAGCAAACAGCATGATGGGGACTCAATCTATGGAAGAGAACAAACAGATGTTAATGACCAGCAAAAAAAAATATTTCATTGAGAGTGAAGAAAGGAGTGAGGCCCATTCTTAAAAACAGAGATCAAGTCTGACTCCCGAATCCAGATTGGCAGCTGGTTCCACAGGAGAGGAGCTTGATAACTGAAGGCTCTGCCTCCCATTGTACTTTTGGAGATTCTAGGTATTACAAGTAATCCTGCATTTTGGGAGCGTAGTGCTCTGTTAGGATAATACGGTAGTATCAGATCATTTAAATAAAAAGGAGCCTGATTGTTTAGAGCTTTGTAAGTAAGAAGAAGGATTTTAAACTTAATTCTAAACTCTATGGGAAGCCAATGAAGGGTGGCCAGAACCGGAGAGATATGATCTCTCTTTCTAGTACCTGTTAAAACTCTTGCTGCAGCATTTTGGATCAGCTGAAGACTTTTTAAAGATGTTTTAGGACAGCCTGATAATAAAGAATTACAATAATCTAATCTCGAGCTAACAAAAGGGTGGATCAGTTTCTCAGCATCACTCTGAGACAAGATGCTCCTAATCTTGGCAATATTACGCAAATGATAGAAGGCAGTCTTAGAAACAAATTTAATATGTGAATTGAAGGACAGATCTTGATCAAAAATAATTCCAAGGTTCCTCACAGAGCTATTAAGAGAAAGAGTAACCGCATCCAAACTGAAAGTATGATTTGGAAAGGTATTTCTAAGGTTTTTTGGACCAACAAGAATGACTTCAGTCTTATCTGAATTTAATAGCAGGAAATTACAAGTCATCCAAGCTTTGATTTCCTTAAGACAGGCTTCTAACTTGGCTAATTGATTACTATCATCTGGCTTCATTGACAGGTATGATTGTGTGTCATCTGCATAACAATGAAAATGTATACAGTGCTTTCTAATAATGTTGCCTAACGGAAGCATATATAAACTAAAAAGAGTAGGGCCTAGCACAGATCCCTGTGGAACTCCATGACTAAGCTTTGAGTTGAAAGAAAACTCATTATTTACATGAACAAACTGGAACCTATCAGATAAATAAGATCTAAACCACTGCAACGAAGTTCCATTAAGTCCAACATAGTGTTCTAATCTATCAAGTAGAATATTATGATCGATAGTATCAAAAGCTGCACTAAGGTCTAAAAGGACAAGTACAGAAACCAGTCCATTATCAGATGCGATGAGGAGGTCGTTAGTGACTTTTGCTAAGGCTGTTTCAGTACTATGATGGATTCTAAACCCAGATTGAAACTCTTCAAGTAAACCATTTCCCTGCAGGTGGTCAAATAATTGCGTAGCAACAACTCTTTCTAAGATTTTTGAAATGAAAGGGAGATTAGAGATTGGTCTATAGTTAGCTAAAGCTCCTGGATCTAGCGTTGGCTTTTTGAGTAAGGGTTTAATTACAGCTGTTTTAAAAGCCTGCGGTACATGGCCTAAAGTTAATGAAGAATTGATTATATGAAGAATAAAGCTACTAATAAGTGGGAAGACTTCTTTAAATAACCTGGTAGGAATAGGGTCTAAAAGACAAGTTGAAGGTTTGAATGAGGAAACTATTTTGTCTAACTCACAAAGGTCGATTGGAGTAAACTCATCAAGACAGACATCAGTTGAAGGAGTTGTAGTAGTTACAGTATTTAAGTTAACTGTGGGAAGAATCTGATTGATTTTATCTCTGATGGATGAAATTTTATTATTGAAAAAGTTCATAAAGTCCTGACTAGTAAGCTCTAAGGGAATGCTAGGATTGACAGAGTCCTGACTCTTTGTCAACCTGGCTACAGTGCTGAAAAGAAACCTGGGATTATTCTTGTTTTCTTCTATTAATGCAGAATAATAACTCGTTCTAGCTTTTCTAAGAGAATTTTTATAAATTAAAAGATGATTTCTCCAAGCTAAATAGATTTCATCTAAATTAGTGGAGCGCCATTTTCTTTCTAATTGACGAGTCTTCTGTTTTAAGCTACGAGTTTCTGTGTTGAACCAAGGAGTTAGAAATCTCTGATTAGACTTTTTCTTTTTTAAGGGGGCCACCAAGTCTAGAGTCTGATGCAGAGAAGCTGTAACACTATCCACCATGTTATCAATTACAGAAGGAGCAAGCTGTCTATAGCTTATTTCCGTTGTGTTGACACATGGCATAGAGGAAACAATCTGCATAAATTTGGTAACAGCATCATCTGAGAGGCATCTACTGTAATAATATTTTTCTTTAGGAGCCAAATAGTCAGAAATAGTAAACTCAAAGGTTAACAGACAATGGTCTGACAGTACAGGGTTATGAGGAGACACTACCAGATTTTCTATTTCTATGCCATATGTCAGAACAAGGTCCAATGTATGGTGGAGGTAATGAGTAGAATTTCCTACTTTCTGAGAAAACCCAATCGAGTCTAATATTGAATTAAATGTCACATTAAGGCAGTCACTATCTACATCCACATGTATATTAAAGTCCCCTACTGTAGTTATTCTATCAGATTTCAGCACTAAATCAGCTAAGACATCAGCAAATTCGGATAAAAATTCTGAGTAGGTTGATGGGGGAAGATAAACTATGGCAAATAAAATTGGGTTTAACCTAGAATTGCTAAAGTGCCCAATACTGAGGACCAGACCCTCAAAGGAATTAAAACATGTTTTTTGCTTTACATTAACTAGTAATTTGGAATGGTAAATTGTTGCTACTCCTCCTCCACGACCAGAACTTCTGGGATTTTGACAGTTTAAATAACCAGAGGGAATTGATTCATTTAAACCAACGTAATCCTCTTGTCCTAACCAAGTCTCTGTAAGGGATATTAAATCAATCTGATGATCAATTGACAGATCATGGACTAACAGAGACGTGGGAGTTAGAGACCTAATATTTAATAAACCACATTTAATTTTTAAATTATGAGGAGGAACAGAGGCCAAATCATTCAATTTAGAGGCTTTATGTTTAATTTGAGTTTTACCAATATTTTGCTTAATCACTTTGGGATGCTTATATATTATATTTTTATTTACTTTGAAGGGAGCAGACAATGATTCTCTGATGGGGAAGACAGGGGCTAAGTTGAGGGGTGGCGGATGAAGAGGAGCTGCAGAGAGGCATGTAAGACTGCGACTCTGCTTCCTGGTCCCAACTCTGAGTAGTCAAGGTTTTGGAAATTTGGATAAAAAGGATGCCAGATTGTTAGATAAATGAGAAGCACCATCCAAAGTGGGATGAATGCTGTCTCGCCTCATAAGACGAAGTTTTCCCCAAAATACTAACTAACTAACTAACTAACCTGCACTTATATAGCGGCAAAATGAGCTCCAATTGTCAATGTAGCCCACGTCATTTGCAGGACACCACACAGACAGCCATCACTGGTCAGATTCAGCCATCACTGGTCATCACTGGTCAGATTGGGGAGGGGCCCAGAGAATACTACAGTGGCAGACATCGTTTTTGCAAAGTCACACACCGATTCTACATTAAGTTTCGTGACTTCCGACTGCCGGAGACGGATGTCATTAATGCCAGCGTGAATGACAATTGTGGAGTATTTACAGTTACTTTTAGCCAGCATTTTCAAATTTGACTCGATGTCACCTGCTCTGGCCCCAGGAATGCATTTGACTATGGCCGCTGGAGTCTCTAGGTTCACGTTTCTGACTACAGAGTCGGCAATGATCAGAGTTTTTTCCTCAGTGGGTGTGTTGCTGAGCGGGGGAAAACGATTAGAAACGTGAACAGGTTGGTGGTGTACCGGGGCTTTGCGACTAGGCTTCCTTCTCACCGTCACCCACCCAGTCTCTTCGCTGCTGAGGAGAGCCGGAGGACTGCTAACGGGGTTAGCTATGCTAGCTAGCTCTGCTGCAGCTAAGGGGCGTCCGTCAAGAGTAACTGGCGCAGACGGTGTTTCAATGCAGCGGAGCCGGGATTCCAAATCAGACAACCTCGCCTCGAGCGCCTCAAAAAGACAACATTTATTACATTTACCGTTATCACTAAAAGAGGCAGAGGTGTAGCTAAACATCTGACAGAGAGAGCACACCAGAGGAGGAGGGGAAGGAGAGCTAGTAGCCATCGCTATTGGCTAACCCAAAAGCTCAGGAGAGTGAGGAGAGCAAACCACACAGACAGACAGCAAAACAGGAAGTGACGATACGTTACCACAAGGAAGTGATGATCCCTTATAATGGTTGACAGCACCTGCAACATTGTGATAACAGGATACACAAACAATTGTTCGTTACATTCATTGCAATCATATAAGTAAGCTGTGTATAAGGAATGTGACTAGCTTGGTGGCTAGCCATGCCACATCTAGTGTTTATATATGTCTATGGCTGGTAAGGATGTCACAGCTTGTCACAGCCAATAGCATGACTGGGTTGATGTCACATGAGGCATAAGAGTGTAAGTTTGACACCTGCTGGCCAGGAGGTCAGAATGTTGTCGCTTTCATCTTTAAAATGAACAAAAATAATAAAGTTCTTTCTTCTTTCTTTCTCAGTGGCTGTCCAGACCAATTTGGTCCCTCCCAAAAAGCCCCAGCCTGGCACGGTGAAGTCGAGCCTAGTCCAGGCAAGTGTGGCCACCATGCAGAACCCCATGGGCTGTGATCCCAAGGCCAACAGCCACTGCCCGCTTCCGCGCCTGTCCATATCCTCTCGCTCTGCGAGTGTGGTGGCTAGTATGGACACCGGCTTTGACGGCTCGACCACAGCGCTTCATTCAGTGATGAAGTGGAAGACGGTGCTTGCCGTGTTCATTGTGGTTGTTCTCTACCTGGTTTGTGGTGGACTGGTTTTCGAGGCTCTGGAACGACCCTTTGAGGACAGTCAGAAGACCAGACTGATGCTGGAGATGGAATCATTTCTTGCAAAGCACCACTGTGTTACCCACGATGAGCTGGATGCCATTATCAAGGTGAGGGATGTGAAGAGGAGGAATTTAGTTTTGATGATTCTCATGCAGTAAGAAATGTGAAACTACAGATTTACATGATTCTATTGTCTTTTTTAGCTGTTTTGACTGTCTGTAAGAATTTAATAGAGGAATATAAGACGGCTTATAGTCACTGACCACTTTATTAGGTACACCAGTTCATCTGCTCATTCATACAAATATCTAATATCAGCCAATCACCTGGCAACAACTCGGTGCATTTAGGCATATAAGCATGGCGAAGACAATCTGCTGAAGTTCAAAGTGAACATCAGAAAGGGGAAGAAAGGCTTGATGGTGGCATGGTTGTTGATCTACTGATCTACTGGGATTTTCACACCCAGCCATCTTAAGGGTTTCCTGAGAATGGTCTGAAAAAGAGAAAATATCCAGGGAGCAGCAGTTCTCTGGGCCCAAATGCCTTGTTGATTCCAGAGGTCAGAGGAAAATTGCCAGATTGACTTGCACTGATAGAAGGGCAACAGTAACTCAAATTACCACTCACTACATCTGAGGTATACAGAAGAGCATCTCTGAAGACACAGCACATTGACCCTTGAAGCAGATTGGCTACAGCAAGAGAAAACCTCAACTATTGCCACTCCTGTCAGCTAAGAACAGGAAACTGAGAGTACACTTCACTGAAACCTCACCATATTTGGACCACAGAAGATGAAAAGAAGATATGTGTGCTTTGTCCGAGCCTCAGTTTCAGCTGCAACATCTGAATTTTGGTGCCAATGGGATGAAAGAATGGATGCATGCATGGATGTGCAGTCAATACGTCTGTAGCAATTGCATAATGACAGCAGTATCTCTGTGGAATATTTCCTGCACCTTGTTAAATCTATGTCATAATGAATTAAGGCAGTGCTGAAGGTAAAAGGGATCCAACAACCCAGTAATAGCAAATGTGTACCTAATAAACTGGCCAATGAGTGCATGTGAAAAATGAAAAGATTATCAAAGCTGAGTGTAGACAGATATGAAAACAGAGAGAGACGATCAAAGAGCATCTGATGACTGACCTTTACTGGTGAAGCTTTATAGATGGGGGTGTTACACAGGGGTAATTGGGGGTTCTTTGGTTATTACATATTGATTCATTGTCTAGTTGCATGATTTTATGCTCGAATGGTTCATTCTTCATTTAAAATGTCATCACTGTACCAAACTTAAATTTTGTATGTCACTTTTTCTATTTTTTTGGTGATGTATTAAATGTCAACAGAGGTCGTCGGCCTCCGTCGGTCTATGATGACCATGGAAGAGAATCCTAAATGTCTACTCTGCTGGAACAACACCGCATGTGGCTGAACAGGCCGATGCGCGAATGGCAGTCCCTGTCACACAGGTTGCGCTTGTGGGTGGTCTCCGTGCCCGAAGTCCTTGCATGCCTGGGAGAAGCGGTCCATCAGGGTCTGAAGCTCCTGCTGTGTGTGGGTTGCGACTGCAGCGTCGTCTGCGAACAGCATGTCTCTGATTAGAGCCTCGCGTATTTTGGTTCTGGCTTTCAGGTGGGCGAGGTTGAAAAGCCTGCCGTCAGATCTTGTGTGCAGGTAGATTCCCTCTGTTGCTGTGCTGAAGGCATGCCTCAGGAGCATAGCAAAGAAAATCCCAAAGAGGGTTGGCGCAAGTACACAGCCCTGTTTCACTCCGCTGTGTATGTTGAATGGCTCTGAGACGTTGCCATCGTGCTGCACTATCCCCTGCATGTTGGTGTGAAACGATTCGATGAGGCTTTGCAACTTTGGTGGGCATCCTGTCTTTGGCAGGATCTTGAAAAGGCCCTCTCTGTTGACCAGATCGAACGCTTTGGTGAGGTCGATGAAGGCGACCTCACCAAAGTCTGCTGAAGTCTGCTGTCTGCTGAACTTTGCTTCTCGCAGCCCTAAGAATCTGGAGATTCTTCTCGTTTGGGTACTTCTTGTACTCAACAAGTGCTGAGCGCTTGGCTTCAATGACGGGGGTCATCTCGGTCAACTTGGCATCAAACCAGTCCTGTGACTTCGAGGTCTTCCTCCCAAAGGTAGCCAAGGCTGAGCGGTGGATGGTGTTTCGCAGCGCTTCCCACTTCTGCTTTGCAGATTCTCCTTCTTGTGGTACACCAAGTTCCTTCTCAAAGGTGGAGGCAAACTGCTCAACAAGTTCTGGTTGAGCCATCTTGCTGGTGTCAATCCGTGCCTTTCCAGGCTGTCTAGCACGATGGAATTGCTTCAGCTGCAGCTTGACCTTGCAACACACCAATGAATGGTCTGTGTCGCAATCTGCGCTCTGGAACGAACGGGTGATTAGCACGTTCTTCAGTGAGGTGCGCCTGGTCAGGATCAAGTCCAGCTGGTGCCAGCGCTTTGAGCGCGGATGTTGCCAGGAAACCTTGTGTTGGGGCTTGGTCTTGAAGAACGAGTTTGTGATGCACAGATCGTGATATATGCAGAACTCGAGCAGCCGCTGTCCGTTGTCGTTCATTCTGCCCACGCCAAAAGGTCCAAGACAGGAGGGCCAGGAGTCGTGGTCAGCACCCACTCTGGCATTGAAGTCTCCAAGGAGAATGAGTTGTTCAGAGTTGGGGGTGATCCTGACAGTTGCTGCGAGATTCTCGTAGAACTCGTCTTTTGCCTCTGGTGTGGCTGTCAGTGTTGGGGCATACACACTGACGAGGGTGACTGGGCCTTCAGTGGTGTTCAGGCGGAGGGTGAGGAGTCGTGCAGAGCCAGTGCTGCCCGGTTCCACCATCTTCAGCAAGGTGTTCTTCACTGCAAAGCCCACTCCGTGTTCCCTGTGTTCGTCACTGCCCTTTCCCTGCCAGTAGAACGTGTAGTCCTTCTCTCTCAGTGTGCCTGCGTCAGCCAACCGTGTTTCCTGAAGAGTAGCGATATCCACTCCCAGTCTCTTCAGCTCATTATTGATGATGGCAGTCTTCCTGGTGTCGTTGATGTCCTTGGTCCGGCTCAGAGCAAGACGGCCCCCCTCAAATCCTCCACTGGGGAGATGATCACAGAAAAGAACAAGCAGATGGAGAGATGGGTGGAACACTACTCCGACCTCTACTCCAGACAGAACACCGTGACACCGTCAGCCCTTGATGCCATCGACTGCCTGCCATCCATGGACGAACTTGACACAGAGCCAACCATCGACGAACTCAGCAAGGCCATTGATAGCTTGGCCGCTGGCAAGGCACCCGGCAACAACGGCATACCCCCCAACCTGATCAAGCACTGCAAGACCGCCCTACTGCTGCCATTGCATGACGTCCTCTGCCAGTGCTGGAAGGAAGGTGCCGTACCACAGGACATGAGGGACGCCAAGATCATCACCCTCTACAGAAACAAAGGGGAGAGAAGCGACTGCAACAACTACAGGGGCATCTCCCTCCTCAGCGTTGTTGGCAAAGTCTACGCACGAGTTGTTCTCGTTCGTCTACAGAAGCTTGCCGAACGTGTCTACCCCGAGTCTCAGTGTGGCTTCCACGCTGAGTGATCAACGATAGACATGATATTCTCCATCCGCCAACTCCAGGAGAAATGCAGAGAACAGAACATGCCCCTGTACGTCGCCTTCATCGACCTCACCAAAGCGTTCAATCTGGTCAGCAGAGAGGGCCTTTTCAAGATCCTGCCAAAGATAGGATGCCCACCAAAGTTGCAAAGCCTCATCGAATCATTTCATACCAACATGCAGGGGATAGTGCAGCATGACGGCAACGTCTCAGAGCCATTCAACATACGCAGCGGAGTGAAACAGGGCTGTGTACTTGCGCCAACCCTCTTTGGGATTTTCTTTGCTATGCTCCTGAGGCATGCCTTCAGTACAGCAACAGAGGGAATCTACCTGCACACGAGATCTGACGGCAGGCTTTTCAACCTCGCCCGCCTGAAAGCCAGAACCAAAGTATGCGAGGCTCTAATCAGAGACATGCTGTTCGCAGACGACGCTGCAGTCGCAACCCACACACAGCAGGAGCTTCAGACCCTGATAGACCGCTTCTCCCAGGCATGCAAGGACTTCGGGCTTACCATCAGCCTGAAGAAGACTAACGTCTTGGCGCAAGGCACGGAAGCACCACCAACCATCACCATCGACGACTACGAGCTGGAGGCCGTGAATCAGTTCACGTACCTGGGGTCCACGATCAGCAACAACCTCTCCCTTGATACAGAGATCGACAAGAGGATTGGAAAATCAGCCTTCACACTCGCTCGCCTCACCACACGAGTGTGGGAGAATCCCAAACTCTCTGTCAAGACGAAGATGGCAGTGTACAACGCCTGCGTCATCAGCACACTGCTCTATGGGAGTGAGACGTGGACAACATACGCCCGGCAGGAAAAGAGACTGAACTCCTTCCACTTGCGCTGCATTCGCCACATCCTGGACATATCCTGGCAGGACAAAGTGCCCAACACAGAAGTTCTGTCCCGCGCCGGCCTTCCCTCCATGTTCACTCTACTCAGGCAGCGCAGGCTCCGCTGGCTAGGCCACATTCACCGTATGGAGGATGGCAGAATCCCCAAAGACGTCCTCTACGGAGAACTGGCGACTGGCAGGAGAGACGTTGGCCGCCCACAGCTGCGCTTTAGAGACGTCTGCAAGAGAGACATGAAGGCCCTGGAGATCAACACAGAGCGCTGGGAGGACCTTGCAACGGACCGCTCCAAATGGAGAGGCACCCTGACCAGACAGCTCAAGGCGGGTGAAGAGAGACTGACTGCTGCAGCAGATGAAGATAGGACCCGCAGGAAGAACCGCCACAGACCCAGCAGCACGGAGACCACCCACAAGTGCGACCTGTGTGACAGGGACTGCCATTCGCGCATCGGCCTGTTCAGCCACAGGCGGTGCTGTTCCAGCAGAGTAGACTTTTAGGATTCTCTTCCATGGTCATCATAGACTGACGGAGGCCGACGGACTAAATCACAAACTTTTATTTTTTTTTGCTAATATTTGATTGTTGGGACTATTGCATGCTATTTTTGTTTTTGCTTTGCATTCTTGTAGTATTCTTGTGCTTATCATAACACTGCTTTTCTTTACTGTATTTGCTTGTTTTTTTATATTTGTGTTATTTCTTATTTAGTTGAAATGATTCATCAGTGATGGGTTATTAAATGCAGTATTAGATAAATTCTTGAAGGCAGAAACAATTCATTCTGGACCACCACAAATACAATTCTAATTTATTTTGATAAAAACACAATTGTGCACAATTGTGGATAGTTTATTATTCCATAAAACAATACAAGAGACGTTTATCCTCATTGGTACACTACCGTTCAAAAGTTTGGGGTCACCTCAGACAATTTTGTGTTTTCCATTAAAAGTCACACTTTTATTTACCAGCATGAGTTGTAAAATGAATAGAAAATATAGTCAAGAAATTGACAAGGTTAGAAATAATGATTTGTATTTGAAATAATAATTTTTTCCTTCAAACTTTGCTTTCGTCAAAGAATCCTCCATTTGCAGCAATTACAGCATTGCAGACCTAACATGATTGCACAAGGGTTTTCTAATCATCCATTAGCCTTCTGATGCAATGAGCAAACACATTGTACCATTAGGACACTGGAGTGATAGTTGCTGGAAATGGGCCTCTATACACCTATGTAGATATTGCACCAAAAACCAGACATTTGCAGCTAGAATAGTCATTTACCACATTAGCAATGTATAGAGTGTATTTCTGATTAGTTTAAAGTTATCTTCATTAAAAAAAGTGCTTTTCTTTCAAAAATAAGGAAATTTCTAAGTGACCACAAACTTTTGAACGGTAGTGTAAGTCACAATGAGCTTTTTATAGCATATTTGCAGTGAAGTTTTTTTTTTTTTTTTTGTTACTTATTTGTACCCGTAGGTAGATTTGGTTTGCAGTTTGGTGACAAGCCACTGGCTGTTGGTCGCTGCGTGCGCGAGCGCCCTAAACCTACATGTTTTTGGTATACGGGAGGAAACCGGAGAAATCCCGGAGTAAACCCGCGCAACACGGGGAGAACATGCAAACTCCACACAGCTCACTGTTGGTCGGGGGCTGGGATCGAACCCACAATCTCATGATCCCCGCGGTCCCCCGGCCGAGGGTAAAATTGTGCTGCCACAGTGCTAAACCACTGCGCCACCGTGCAGCCATGCAGCCGTGCAGTTGTTACGTTGCATCTTTGTTTTTTCTCTTGTATTTTCAAGCAATCCAAAAAAAATAAATATTGTCACCATGAACTACTTTCGAACTCATATCAGATAGTGAGCTGCTCTCAGAAATTAAGATGTGTGCTAATAGCTTAGATCCTCAATAATAAATGCATTCATGCTGTATAAATTTCCAGTGCGGCTATAACAACGCCCACAGGTTTTAAATAAGGAAACAAGCTCATGGCCACGAGGGTACTGTGAAAAATGTTGGAGGTCAAATTTTTCCTCTGTTTGTGTAGTTAAAAAAAAAAAAGAATTGTAAAAATCATTCCATGTATATTCAATACATAATACCACATATATACATAAAAGACAATAAGGTGTTATAATGTGACATGCTGTTTGGTTTAGTGGGTGCTTGTGTGTGCTGCGCCAAATTCTAACCAGAATGACAAAAATAGCCTTGGCAGTGCATTTTAGACTGTGTTTATATGATGTGAGCACTATCAGCTGCTACGTAGCTCTTCTTTAGTACAGAACTGTGGGTCCGGGTTTAAGGTCACACCCTACATGTGTAACCGGGAGCGGGATTGTAAAATTACTTGAGTTGAGCAGTTTCAAAGATGGTTGATTTATGAGAAGTAAAGGCAGAGGTGAAATGATAGCTAAAAAAGTGTGTGTGTGTGTGTGTGTGTGTGTGCACGCGCGCACGCATGTGTGTGTGTGATGAATCAGAGGAGCTTAAATCAGTGATTAACATGAATTAGAGGGCAAACAAAACTGCCAAATTAGCAAAGGAAACATTCTAAGCAAACAGTAAAAGATAGCATGCTTTGGATGTTCTTTTGATACACAGTGCATCCGGAAAGTGTTCGCAGCGCTTCACTTTTTCCACATTTTGTTATGTTACAGCCTTATTCCAAAATGGATTCAATTCATTTTTTCCCTCAAAATTCTACACACAATACCCCATAATGACAACGTGAAAAGTTTTTTTTTTGAGATGTTTGCAAATGTATTAAAAATAAAAAACTAAGAAATCACATGTACACAAATATTCACAGCCTTTGCTCAATACTTTGTTGATGCACCTTTGGCAGTAATTACAGCCTGAAGTCTTTTTGAATATGATGCCACAAGCTTGGTACACCTATCTTTGGGCAGTTTGGCCCATTCCTCTTTGCAGCACCTCTCAAGCTCCATCAGGTTGGATGGGAAGCGTGGGTGCACAGCCACTTTCAGATGTCAAGAGATGTTCAATTGGATTCAAGTCTGGGCTCTGGCTGGGCCCCTCAAGAACATTCACAGAGTTGTCCTGAAGCCACTCCCTTGATATCTTGGCTGTGTGCTTAGGGCTGTTGTCCTGCTGAAAGATGAACCGTCGCCCCAGTCTGAGGTCAAGAGCGCTCTGGAGCAGGTTTTCATCCAGCATGTCTGTACATTGCTGCATTCATCTTTCCCTCTGTCCTGACTAGTCTCCCAGTTCCTGCCGCTGAAAAACATCCCCACAGCATGATGCTGCCACCACCGTGCTTCACTGTAGGGATGGTATTGGCCTGGTGATGAGCGGTGCCTGGTTTCCTCCAAACATGATGCCTGGCATTCATACCAAAGAGTTCAATCTTTGTCTCATCAGACCAGAGAATTTTGTTTCTCATGGTCTGAGAGTCCTTCAGGTGCCTTTTGGCAAACTCCAGGCGGGCTGCCATGTGCCTTTTACTAAGGAGTGGCTTCCGTCTGGCCACTCTACCATACAGTCATGACTGGTGGATTGCTGCAGAGATGGTTGTCCTTCTGGAAGCTTCTCCTCTCTCCACAGAGGAACGCTGGAGCTCTGACAGAGTGGCCATCAGGTTCTTGGTCACCTCCCTGACTAAGGCCCTTCTCTCCCAATCACTCAGTTTAGACAGCTGGCCAGCTCTAGGAAGAGTCCTGGTGGTTCCGAACTTCTTCCATTTATGGCTGATGGAGGTCACTGTGCTCATTGGGACCTTCAATGCAGCAGAAATTTTTCTGTACCCTTCCCCAGATTTGTGCCTCGAGACAATCCTATATCGGAGGTCTACAGACAATTCCTTTGACTTAATGCTTGGTTTGTGCTCTGACATGCACTGTCAACCTTATATGGACAGGTGTGTGCCTTTCCAAATTGTGTCCAATCAACTGAATTTACCACAGGTGGGCTCCAATTAAGCTGTAGAAACATCTCAAGGATGATCAGTAGAAACAGGATGCACCTGAGCTCAATTTTGAGCTTCATGGCAAAGGCTGTGAATACTTATGTACATGTGATTTCTTAGTTTTTTATTTTTAATACAGTTGCAAAAATCTAAAAAAAACCCCAACCTTTTTTCACTTTGTCATTATGGGGTATTGTGTGTAGAATTTTGAGGAAAAAAATGAATTTAATCCATTTTGGAATAAGGCTGTAACATAACAAGATGTGGAAAAAAGTGAAGTGCTGTGAATGCTTTCCGGATGCACTGTACTTCAAATAAAGCGAATCAGATTATTGCCACAGCACCCCCCCGTGATTCTTTAAAGCTTCATATAGCCCCAAAGAAAGAAATGAACACATGGCATTTAGTGTGCTCCACTTTCCACTAGAATGGTTCCTTTTGATGTTAACATCCTCAACACTCTGCCAGTGAATATCAGTTGTTTGTTCGTGCCTCCTCTTTCCCACCTCTGCTCTTCTATTCTTTCTCAGAGAAGCATCCTGTTCTTTTCTTTCTCCCTCCATGTGACACTCAACTACTCAGGCAGAAGAGCACTTTGAGGAGTTTGTAAAAATCAATAGCAGTATGTCTTCAGGAGGAGTGTGTGGAAATTAGAACCTTTAGCATGGAGTGCATGGCATCCGCAGAGAATCAATTATTCATCAATTATTCATTACACAGACCAGAAGCCTCAAACCTCCTGCTGTTTGGTGCAGATACACTGGAGGCCACGGCTAAGTCAGAGATAAGAGTGTCTTCGGTAGAAGCAATCAGATTCCGATATGTGGCATAAGTGATGACATTGTCTGAGCTGAAAGATAATGGTGGAAGGAGGAGAAAGCTGAGAGACTTATAGTTATGTCAGATCAATTAACACATTCACCAGAAAGTGTAAAACACTTCAGAAAGTGCAATAACATGCTGGTTTAGGTACATTTTAGCTTCTTTACGTAGTGTTAGTTGGCAAAACTGCCATAGCCTTAAGCTGTTGACAGAATACTTTACATTAGAAAAAATTAATGGGACTTACCTATATATGACATAATGTCCGGTTCAGGAAACACGCACGCAGGCTCAGGGTAGATTTAACAGCTTTATTCAACAAGCAGGCGTGTATGGATGGATGTGTGAGATATGAATATGTGATGAGGGTGAACGCCGATGCACAGGAAGCAGAGCGGTGCGCCATACAGCTGGGCAACCCTATGGAGAGAACAGAGGACAGGGGTAAAGGGCACCACGCCTAGACAGGTATAATGAGCAGAGTGCTGCTTACTTGTAGGCGACAGGTGGCTGGCGTTGGCCAAGGGAGAAGCCCGGGAGACAGCGTCCTGCAGAGGCTGTGATGACGGTGAGGGTTGGATGGCGATGACGGGGTATCCGCCGCCAAGGAATCCACCTGTGCACAGGGGAGAAGACTTGCAAAAGGTAAGGGATAAGATGCTTACGTAGAAGCGTGGCTTAACTGTTGTTGAGTGACGATCCATCTGCGAAGATGTGCCGATGCGAACAGACGGCTCCAGACCGCTGCACTGGGCTGAGTGGGCTAAATAGCCCGCGGCTGACGAGGCGCAGGTGTGCGCGCAGCTGAGGCAGATGATGAGCGGCGAGTCATGACAGTACTCTCCCCCCCCAGCAGCGCCTCCTGGCGCTGGTTTGTCCGGGTGCGCCCGGTGGAACTCCGTGATGAGACTCCTGTCCAACACCAAGGAAGAGCGCACCCAAGACCTCCACTCAGGGCCGAATCCCTCCCAGTCCACCAAGTACTGCAGCCCGCGACCTCGGCGCCGGGAGTCCATGATGGAGGCGACTCTCCAGGCCGGATGGCCGTTGATCATCAGAGGTGCGGGCGGTGCCGCGGGCGGAGGACAGAGAGGATCGGAGACCGCGGGCTTGATCTTTGACACGTGGAAGGTGGGACATATGCGGAGGGAGAGGGGGAGGGCCAGACGCACAGCCACCGGGTTGATGATTTTTGAGATGGAAAAAGGGCCAATGAAGCGTGGGGCCAGCTTCCTCCTCTCAGCCTTGAGGTTGATGTCTTGAGAAGATAACCAGACTCGTTGGCCCACCTGGTAGGCAGGGGCCGGTCTCCTGTGGCGGTTTGCCGTGGAGCTGTTGCGCGCCACCGTGCGTAATAGCGCATCGCGCGCTCTGGTCCACAGACTCCGACAGCGTCTCAGGTGCGCCTGGATGGAGGGAACGGCCAGCTCGCCCTCCTGCTCCGGGAATAAAGGTGGGTCATACCCCAAGGACGCCTTAAAGGGGGACATCCCCGTGGCAGAAGACCGTGCCGTGTTGTAGCATTCTCCACCCAGGCCAGGTGCGCGCTCCAGGATGACGGGTTGGAGGAGGTGATGCAGCGCAGGGCAGCTTCCAGTTCCTGGTTGGCACGTTCACACTGCCCATTGGACTGCGGGTGGTGGCCGGAGGAGAGGCTTACCGTGGCCCCCAGGGCGTTGCAGAAACACCTCCATACTTCAGAGACAAATTGGGGCCCCCGATCAGAGACGACATCCACCGGTATCCCATGCAGCCTGACCACATGCTGGACTAGAAGGTCCGTTGTCTCCCGTGCCGTAGGGAGGCCCTGGAGCGGCACGAAATGGGCAGCCTTGGAGAACCGATCGACGATGGTCAGCACAGCGTCGTAGGTGTTGGAGACCGGAAGACCGGTGACGAAGTCGAGGGCTATGTGAGACCAGGGCCTGCCAGGGACCGGCAGGGGCTGGAGCAGACCCGCGGGGGGAGAATTACCTGACTTGCCGGTGGCACACACAGGGCACGCCTGGACGTAGTTGGTGGCATCCTTCTGAAGCCCCGGCCACCAAAAGGAACACTGGAGGAGATCCACAAGCCGGGAGACACCAGGGTGACAGGCGAGTTTGGAGGTGTGAACCCAATGAATAGCCTCCCCCCGGACAGTAGATGGAACAAACAGCTTCCCTTCCGGTCCGCCACCAGGGTCCGGTTCGGTCTCCTGCGCCCTCCAGATCTTGTCCCTGATGGACCAGGAAATCGCCCCCACAACACACGAGCTAGGCAGGATGGTATGACCCGGCTCCTCTGACGTCTCAGGGGCAAACTGCCTGGACAGGGCATCGGGCAGGCCGTTCTTAGAACCAGGGTGGTAGGTGATGGTAAAACGGAACCGGGCGAAGAACAAGGACCGGCGCGCCTGGCGGGCATTCAGTCGTCTGGCAGATCTTAGATATTCCAGGTTCTTGTGGTCCGTTAACACCACGAACGGTAGGGCAGCCCCCTCCAACCAGTGGCGCCACTCCTGCAGGGTGAGCTTGATGGCGAGAAACTCCCTGTCCCCGACGTCGTAGTTGCGCTCAGCCGGAGACAGGCGCCGTGAGAAGAAGGCGCTTGACCCCATCGGTGGGTGATCGCTGGGACAGCACCGCCCCCACTCCCATATCAGACGCGTTGACTTCTACCAAGCACTGCAGCGCGGGGTCAACCTGGGTCAGGACCCGGGAGGAGGAGAACTCCGTCTTCAATGCCTGAAAAGCCGCTGCAACCTCTTCGGTCCACCGGAAGGGGGTCTTGGGAGAAGTGAGGCGGGTCAAAGGGGCAACGATGGCACCGAAATTGGGCACAAAATGGCGGTAAAAGTTGGCAAACCCAATAAACCGCTGTACCTGCTTTCTGGAGGTCGGCGTGGGCCACTCGACCACCACTTTAACCTTCGCGGGGTCGGGAAGGACTTGGTTGTGTGAGATCACAAATCCTAGGAAGGAGGTGGTCTTGGCATAAAACTCACACTTTTTGGCCTTGACATACAGCCTGTTCTCCAGCAGCCGTTGTAGGACCCGCCTCACGTGGACCTGGTGTTCCTCCCGTGACCTGGAGAAGATGAGGATGTCATCCAGGTACACGAACACGAAGAGACCTAGGAAATCACGTAGGACGTCGTTAATGAGGCATTGAAACACAGCGGGGGCGTTGGTCAGCCCAAACGGCATTACCAGGTACTCGAAGTGACCACTAGGTATTCGAAAGGCCGTCTTCCACTCATCCCCCTCCCGGATCCGGACGAGGTGGTAAGCACTGTGGAGATCCAACTTGGTGAACCAGGTCGCCCCCTGGAGGGAGTGGAAAGCGGTGTTCATTAATGGCAGGGTGTAGCGGTCCTTCTCCGTGATTCAATTCAATTCAATTCAACTTTATTTATATAGCGCCATTTCACAACAACAGTCATCTCATAGCACTATCAACTGTAGGGGGGACCCCCACAGTTGCAGAAAGACCCCAGCAATCAGGCGATCCCCTGTGAGCAAGCACTTGGCGACGGTGGAGAGGAAAAACTCCCTTTTAACAGGAAGAAACCTCCAGCAGAACCAGGCTCAGGGAGGGGCAGTCATCTGCTGCGACTGGCTGGGGGGTGAGGGGATAGAGAAGAAGAAAAGAACAGACATGTAGAGAGCAAACAGCACGATGGGGACTCAATCTATGGGAGAGAACAAACAAATGTTAATGACCAGCAAAAAAAAAATATTTCATAGAGAGTGAGGAAAGGAGTGAGGCCCAGTACATTACTGGAGGTCCCCCGGCTGACTAAACCTATTAGCAGCATAACTAAGGGAGGGTTCAGAAACACATGATCCCTCCCTAATTGTAGGCTAGATCAAAAAGGTAGGTTTTAGCCCTATTCTTAAAAACAGAGATCGAGTCTGACTCCCGAATCCAGATTGGCAGCTGATTCCACAGGAGAGGAGCTTGATATCATTATCAATGATATCAGTGATGTCATTAAGGGCCCGAAAATCAATACAGGGGCGGAGTGACCCATCCTTCTTCGAGACGAAGAAAACCCTGCGCCGAGCGGAGATGAAGAAGGGCGGATGATTCCAGCGATGAGTGACTCCTTGATGTAGCTGTCCATGGCCTCCCGCTCCGGCGCTGACAGGCTGTAAAGGCGTCCGGATGGCAAGGGCGCCCCCGGGCGGATGTTGATGGCGTAGTCGTAAGGCCGGTGAGGAGGGAGAGACATCGCCCTGGACTTACTGAACACGAGGCCCAGGTCATGGAACTCCGAGGGCACCAGGGTGAGATCCGGAGGCGCGGCGTCCGAAGCCGGAAGGGGAGAGGACGGGACGCAGGCTGCGGACTGAAGGCAGGTGCCCATGCAGAAGGAGCTCCAGGCAGCGATTCTTCCTGTCTGCCAGTCCAGCACTGGGTTGTGCAGGCGCAACCAGGAGTAGCCTAAGATGACAGGCGACACAGAAGAGGATAGGGCATACAAGGTAAGATCCTTCTGGTGATTACCTGAGATTATCACAGGGACCGGCTGGGTGCGATGAGTCACTTGTCCAAGGGGCGCACGAGAGAGGGTGACCAGGCTGAGAGGAGCGGCCAGAGGGTGGCAGAGGATGCCCAATTGGGTTGCCAGGCTCTTTGAAATGAAGCTCTGCTCTGCTCCTGAGTCCACCAGTGCATGCGTGAGGTGCCCCGTGGCATTGTGACAGAATCGAATGGGCAGAGATAGACTTGTGAGGGGATTCGACCGGTTAGAGTCCGCGAGGCCCCCTACAGTGACTCGCGGACCCCCCTGTTTGGCTTTTCCGGACAATGCTCCACGGTATGCTGATCGCCTCCGCAATACATGCAGAGGCCCAGCTCCCGGCGGCGCTGTTTCTCCACTAGGGGGAGCCTTGACCGACCAATTACCATTGCCTCCGACTCCTCGGGAGACTCCGGTGGAGGTAACGCCAGGGGGCGAGCTTGAGGCGTGCAGACGGAACCTCCACGCGTGCGGCCGATTAACTTCCGCTCGGCGGACCGTTCACGCAGCCTGTTATCCAAGCTAATTGTTAAGGAGATTAGCTCCGAGAGCGTCTCCGGAAGATCTCGGCTGGCGAGCTCATCCCTCAGACCAGAGCTGAGGCTGCGGAGGAAGATGCTACAGAGTGACGCCTCACCCCAGCCCACCTCCTCCGCTGCGACCCGGAAGTCGATAACGTAATCCGCCGCTGACCGGCTTCCCTGTTGGAGACCAAGGAGACGGTCAGCGAGGATGCTATCATGCTGGGAATGATCGAACACCTCGAGAAAGCTCTGCACGAACTGGCTGTAGGAGAGGTTTGCGTAACTGGGCTTCGCCATGACGGCGTAGGCCCAAGTTAACGCTCGCCCCTCCAGGAGATTGCCTATATAGCCAATTCGGCTGTGGTCCGAGGGAAAATCCTCGGGAACGCGCAGGAACACCGACTCGCACTGCATGATGAACCCCCGCGCTCCGCCGAGCTTACCGCTGAAGCGGGCGGGGGTTGGGATTGGCGTGAGTCGGGTTGGCGTTCCCGCGGCAGACTGGCTGGCCACCGGAGCGGCAGGAGCTACCCCTCTCTGACGAGCCGGGGGGAACACCTGCTGGGGGTCCAAGCGGTCTAACTGGTGAGTGATGTTAGTCAATTGATTTAAAATCACCTGCTGTTGGTGGGCTATTAAATCCACCCGAGCCTCAAGGGTGGAAAGGCGGCGTGCGAGCCCGCTGTCTGCTTAGCTGCTCTGCTGGAGCCGTACTGACATAATGTCCGGCTCAGGAAACACGCACGCAGGCTCAGGGTAGATTTAACAGCTTTATTCAACAAGCAGGCGTGTATGGATGGATGTGTGAGATATGAATATGTGATGAGGGTGAACGCCGATGCACAGGAAGCAGAGCGGTGCGCCGTACAGCCAGGCAACCCTATGGAGAGAACAGAGGACAGGGGTAAAGGGCACCACACCTAGACAGGTATAATGAGCAGAGTGCTGCTTACTTGTAGGCGACAGGTGGCTGGTGTTGGCCAAGGGAGAAGCCCGGGAGACAGCGTCCTGCAGAGCCTGTGACGACGGTGAGGGTTGGATGGCGATGACGGGGTATCCGCCGCCAAGGAATCCACCTGTGCACAGGGGAGAAGACTTGCAAAAGGTAAGGGATAAGATGCTTACGTAGAAGCGTGGCTTAGCTGTCGTTGAGTGACGATCCAGCTGCGAAGATGTGCCGATGCGAACAGACGGCTCCAGACCGCTGCACTGGGCTGAGTGGGCTAAATAGCCCACGGCTGACGAGGCGCAGGTGTGCGCGCAACTGAGGCAGATGATGAGCGGCGAGTCGTGACAATATATGTGTCATGCTATGGTTTACTTTCTTAGTAATATCCCCTTTACACAGGCTGGAAATCACTGAAAGATCATTGAGTGATGAAAAAAATAGCCAGATCGCTTAACAATCTTTCAATGATCCCCCAATAATTGCCAATATCTCTCAATGATCTCAATGATCTCCAAGGTCACCAAGGTTTTGGCTTAGTCCAAAATAATCTCTCAGCAATTTTTCAAGGATTTCTCAAGAAGTACTCATTGATCACATCAATTTCACAATGATCTCCGAATGATCTGTCAGTGATCTTTCAATGAACTCTGTTGGTTGTTCATTGAATGCTCAGTGATCCCTCAGTTATCTCTCAGACATCCCTATCTTTGCAGTGGAAAAAATTTGGGCATTCATTGAAAGATCACTAAGAGATCATTGGGAGATGAATGAGATCATTGAGTGCTCCTTGAAAGATTGCTTCCCTTTGGTGATTACTGAGAGATTGTTTTGGACTGGGTCAAAACTTTGTGGAGACCATGGCAACTGTGAAGATCTCTGGAAGATTATTGAGAGATCTCGGCAATCACAGAGATATCTGGCCAGTTATTAATCTTTCAGCAATCTCTCAACAGTCTTCACCCCTGTGTAAAGGTAGTAGAAAAGCACTAGAAACCTCTCAAATATATAGACTAGATACCTCTTTGGCTACTAAAGAAACTCTCAATCTCAGTGATGTTTCCAGGTCTCTCAACGATCTTTCAAAGATCTCTATAAATTGCCAAGAAAGTTACAAAAACATCTCCCGAACATTTACATATATGGAAGTGTAGCACACAAAAACTGAAGTGGTTTGCAGGTGTGAGCAGGTGGAAAAACAGCCTATCCCCACACCTGCATACCACTTGGGTCTGCATGAGCTATACTTGCCTGCATCTGTGGACCGAAGTATTCACAGGTGTAGCCAGTGTGCAAAATAACATCACTGTGTGAAGCTCCCACTGACAAATAACACATTTTTCTTCCTGCTGTCCCAAAAGGGCCTTCGGGTCATGCTACTTCACAAGTACTCCATCAAAAAAAGTCTGTCTGGTGCTCCAACAGTTTCCATTATCAGTCTGTTCATGCCTGTCACTCAGCCATAGATCTTCTGTGGGGACACAGCAGTGGTGACTCACAGTTGTCAAAGTGTTTGGCGGGGGAGTTGACAGAAAAAATGGCAACCTTGGGAAGCACGAGCGTGTGTGAGACGGAGGGAAAAAATACAAAATACATCACAGCGGAAGTTCTGGCTAAGGCACGATCCCCAACGTGTGGCGACTTAATGTATGTGAGTGAGTGTCCATCCATGTCCGTTGACCTCCACATGTCTCCTTCAGTGTCCGCAGTGTTCACACACCCACTGGGCACCCACAGAGGCAGCAAACTTAATTGGCTTTAATGGCAGTGTTTTGATGACTCACACTGTGGCGCGGTGGGAAGTCTTGCTGTTACTGACACCAGTCAAGCCTCTTTTATCGATGAGTCATTTATCTGCATCGAAACTTTTATGATCTCCAAGTTAGTTAATAATGGGGGATGGGCGGCCTCTACCTTTGAAAGAGTCTTTGTGGTATTTCTGACCAAATTAAAATCGGTACACACAACATATTTACTTCAGTTCAAGACTGAAGGTAAAACAGCTGAGTTAAATGCATACTTTGCCATATTCTTCTAAAAAGTGCAACATTTTTCTACCAGATTTATTTTTTCTTTCAGAAACATGTGACTTAATTCATGTAAATTTGTTTACTTTGTCATGAATATGTAACTTTTTCTTGTGAAGTTCTTACATTTTCCACTTATTGCAATGCCGTGTAAATCTGTGACTCTTTTCCTTGTAAACTTACAATTAGATGGTAAACTGTCAATAATACACTTCAATAGCAGAAGTCTTAACAAAAACTTTCCACAGATTCAGGACTATTTAAAACAGCTAGACAGAAAATTCACAGCTATTGCAGTCTCTGAAACTTGGCTTAACAAAGAACAGGCTCCCCTGATGGCAATAGAGGGATATCAGATGTTTTATATTAACAGAACTCAAAAAAAGGGTGGTGGTGTTGCACTGTATATTGATGACCTGTACAGGTGTAAGCTTGTAAATGAAATGTCCTCAGCACTACCAGGGATTTTGGAATGTGTTACTGTTGAGATTGACCTAGACAAAACAAAAAATCTAATCATAAGCTGCATATATAGAACACCGGGAACTTGCATTGAGACATTCAGAGATAAATTAGTCGAGCTGTACAATAATATTACTAGTAAGAAAATGGTAGCAATTTGTGGAGATTTCAATATTGACTTACTGAATCCTCATCAACAAAATGTAGTTACAGAGTTCATGAACTCTATGTATAGCATGAGTCTATATCCCACAATAACACATCCCAGTAGAATCACAGTTCACTCTGCTACACTTATTGACAACCTGTTTGTCAATGTTTTCGATAAGAAAATAGAAAGTGGATTATTTATTTTTTTTTCCACAATATCTTTATTGAACCTTTTTTTTTTTTTTAACAAACATGATACAAACAATCAAACACTAACACTAAAGTACTACAAAAAAAAAATGCACTAAAAACACCAACAACCACCAACAAAATCAAGTCTTCAACAATGCTCCTCTGTTTAGTCTAGACAATCCAATACATAAGTATACATATTATGTTCACCAGTTTGGAATTTACAAGGTCCACACACATCATTCACCTTCTTCTTCAAGAGTTATGTTTAAATTTTTTACATAATCAATAAAAGGTCTCCATATATTCTCAAACACAGTTTCCTTTGATTTTAGTATATATGTTATTCTTTCTAATGGAAGGTTTGTTAACATCTGTCTTAACCACTGAGTCACATCTGGTCTATGAGTCTTTTTCCATAATAGTGCAATACATTTTTTGGCATTAAGCAAACTGAGGTCTATGAATGTTCTTTCACTTTTATTAAAATTATGCTTTTCTGGGTACAGACCCAACAAAAACAGTTTAGGATTCAATATGATTTGTTTTGAGATTATTTTTTCAATTGTTACCCTCACCTCTTCCCAAAACATTCTTATTAATCTACATTCCCATAAACAATGAAATAGGGTTCCTTTACTTTCCATGCATTTTGTGCATGTATCTGGTATATTTTTGTTATATCTATTTAACTCCTCCGGTGTAACATACATCCGCATTAACCATTTGAAATGTATCAATTTAAGGCGTGCATTTATTGATTTGGTTTGAGCTTCTGTACAAGCCAATTCCCATTGTTCCTCTGAAATTTCAATTTGCAGATCTTCTTTCCAGTAGTTTAATCTTTTCAGTGAATTTTCACTTGAAGATAGTGTCAGTGAGTTATAAAACTCTGAAATAATACCCTTTCTTTTACTATCTTTCATCATCATTTTTTCCAAGGATGAATAAATAGGTCGAGTGAGAGCTTTATTTTGATTTGATCGAATAAAGTTTCTAAGTTGAAGATATTTAAAAAAATGTGTTCTATTGAGATTAAATTTGATCCTCAGCTCTTCAAAAGACATTATGTTGTCTGCACATGGCAAATATAAATCCTGAATCTTTTGTATCCCTTTTAAATTCCATACTTTAAATACAGCGTCCGCTCTCCCTGGTTTAAAATATTGATTACCCCATATTGGACTAAATTGTGACAATAACTGTGGTTCTTTTAAATAGTTTTTAGCTTCACACCATATTTTGATCATATGCTTTACAAATGGATTTTTAACTTGTTTTTGTAATTTTTTTGCCGAATCTGAGTATATGAATATGGGAAGAGGTAAAGGTAAATTGTATGATTCCATTTCAGTCCAGTGAGGGAGATCATTTGATGAAAAATAATATGTCATAGACCTCAGTTGTGCCGACCAATAATACAACATAAAATTTGGACATTTCAGACCTCCACGATCAAATGGTAAATATAATAAAGACAAACGTAATCTAGCCCTCCTGTTGTTCCATATAAATTCCACTAACTTTTTTTTTATTCTTGAGAATAGATCTAAAGGTGGTGATAAGGGAATGTATTGAAATAAATAAAGTATTTTAGGTAAAATATTACTTTTAAGTATATTGATTCTCCCGATCATCGACATTGGTAGTGACATCCATCTCTGAGTTAACTCATTGATATCTGACATTAAGGCTTCATAGTTGACACTGGCGACTGATTCTAGCTTAGGCATAATTTGGATTCCTAAATATTTAAACTGATTTACAACATTGAATTGATTTACCTCAGGGGCTGGGTAATTTCTCTGGGTCTCATTTAGCATTAATATTGAAGATTTAGTTTTATTTATTTTATATCCTGATATTTCCCCAAAATTCTTTATTAAATTCAACAAGGTTGGAATTGATTTTTTTAGATTCGACATAAACAAAATTATGTCATCGGCGTACAGGGAGATTTTATGTTCTGTTGGTCCAACTTTAATTCCATATATTTGTGAATGTAAACGTATCGCTATCGCTAAAGGTTCAATTGCCATAGTAAACAGTAAAGGTGAAAGTGGACAGCCTTGTCGACATCCTCTATTGATTTTTATTGGTTTTGAAATATTGTTATTTGTTAGGATTTCTGCTGTAGCATTATTGTATATTATTTGAACCCATTTTATGAAATTATTTCCAAGTCCAAACCTTTGTAGGACTTCAAAAAGAAAGGGCCATTCAACTCTATCAAAGGCCTTTTCGGCGTCCAATGATAGGAGAGCTGTATCCGGTGCTTCTTTATTAAAATAAATAATATTAAATAGTCTTCTTACATTATGGAAGCCTTGTCTACCCTTTATAAAGCCATTCTGATCTCGATTAATAATATTTGGTAAAATTTCTTGTATTCGTCTTGCTAAAATTTTACAGATTATCTTAAGGTCGGCGTTTAATAGGCTTATTGGTCTCATATTTTCACATTTATTAGAGGGCTTACCTGGTTTTGGCAGCAGTATAATTAAGGCATTATTTATGTATGATGGTAAATTATTATTTTGAAATGCTTCTAAAACCATTTCCAAAAAAGGTTTTATTAATTTATTCTTAAATTTTTTATAAAGGTCAACTGGAAGACCATCTGGTCCTGCACTTTTTCCTGATTTCATATTATCAATGGCTAGCCCAACTTCTTCTTGACTAATTTTAGACTCCAATATCTCCCTGTTTTCATTTGGAATACACGGTATAGATAGTTCGTTCAAAAACCCATTTAGTTTTGTTAAATCAGGTTCATTTTTGGTATCATATAATTTTTCATAGTAATCTCTAAAGGCTCTATTAATTTCTAAAGGATCTATAACTACCTGTCCATTACTTATAATACTGGTAATTGGTGTTTTAATTTCCAATTGTTTAATCTGCCATGCTAATAATTTTCCTGATTTTTCACCTTGTTCATAAAAAGATTGTTTCAATCTTAGAAGACTCGAGGCAGCTCTATTCGCTGATTTTTTGTCGTATTCAGCTCTCAAAATCAGTAATTCATTCTCCAACCTTGGGTCACTTCCTGCATACACTTTTTCCTGAAGATTTTTTATTTTATGTTCCAATTTAGCTCTCTCCTCTCGAGTCTTCTTAGATTTTGATCCTGTATAACTAATAATATGTCCCCTAATAAAAGCTTTGAAAGCCTCCCACTTTACACATGCTGATGTTTGTGTAGTATTGATGTCAAAGAACTCGTCTATCTGTTTTTCTATATACTTGACAAATTCCTCATCCTGAAGCCATTTATGCTGAAATTGCCATCTACCTGATTCCTTTGTCAATTTTTTATCTACATATATTAGACAACAGGGTGCATGATCAGAGATCACGATGTTATCATAAAAGCAGTTTTGAATCTTGGACCTTAATTCTGTGGAAATCAAAAAATAATCAATACGTGAGAATGTCTTGTAGGTACTGGAATAACAAGAATAGGCTTTAACTTGTGGTTTCATTTCTCTCCATATATCTAACAATCTCAATTCTTTCATAAAATGATTAATAGTCATCCTACATCCAATGTGCGTACAATCCAGTCCTGTTGATCTATCCACACCTGGATTCAATGTACAATTAAAATCCCCTGCTATTATATGTTGCCCTGTAAGTGATGATAAGATGAGAAATAAATTAGCAAAGAACTTCTGATCATCTATATTGGGACCATATAAGTTCACAAGATTTATATTTTCTAATAGCAAAGAGCCTTGAATGATTACATATCTTCCAAATTTGTCTCCAATTACATTTTTCACTTGAAAAGGAACTGATTTATGTATGAGAGTCATAACTCCCCTGGCTCGGGATGAAAATGAAGAGGTGAATACACTTCCCTGCCATCTGCTCCTAATTCTTTTAACATCCTCCTCTATCAGATGAGTTTCTTGTAAAAACACAATTCTTGAACCAATGTCCTTTATTTTATTCATAACTTGTTTAAGTTTTTTTAAATTTTGTAGACCTCTGCAATTCCATGAAGTTAAATTAAGATTAACACTTTGGTCCATGATCAATAGAGAGTTTGGGATTACCTTGCAGTGTAAACATGCTCATACAGAGAAGCAAAAACATGAGTGGTTGAACATTCATCCTACAAACTACACACAAACAAATTTCCCCTTCCCACACTTGTGGCAAACCCCCCAAAATCAAAAGAAAAATTCTGTCTCCCGATATAGCCATCGACCGTTCCACACCCACGGGGAACAGCCTAAGCCACTCCTTCTTCATCCTCCCAATCACCCTAACTCTACTGCTTTTAATGACGTAACATTAACTCTCCTCTGTAGTTTTCCAACTTAACTCCAAAATTTTTAACAACTTTGTACATCATAGTTTTTTTTTGTTTTTTTTTTGTTTTTGTTTTTGTTTTGTTTTTTTAATATATAATACAATCTATATTTTGTAAACTTACTATTTACTTCAAGTCAGTCAGATGCCTGTGCAAATGCTTAATTATTCTACCTTATATTTTGTTCATGCTTAGCTCCCACCAGTCTCTTCTTCTTCTTTGATCTTCTTGATGAACTCCTGCGCCTCCTCTGGGGTCTTGAAGATGTGGGTTCTGCCCTCATACGTGGTCAGCAGTCTCGCAGGATAGATTACACCATGACGAATCCCAAGGTTGCGCAGCTCCTTACGTACGGGATCAAACTGCTTCCTCAATTGCTGGATTCCTGTGGCCAAATCTGGGTAGAACCGCACCTGCTGGTCCTGGTGTTTAATCTCTCCTTTTTTAGCTCATGCAGCGTTGAAGATCTTCATCCTGTCTCTGTTGTTAAGAAACTTCATAATTAAGGTCCTCGGTGGTCCCTTATCTCTCCGTGGGCCAATGCGATGTGCTTTTTCCAGAACCACTGCTGATTGCAACTCCTCGCTGCCCAGCACCTCCGGAATCCACTTTTCCAGAAAGGAACATACGTCCCGACCTTCTGATTCCTCTGGAAGACCCACCAGCCTCAAATTATTCTGTCTCGACCGAGATTCCAAATCCAAAATATTATCTTCCAGAGATTTATTTTTTTTTTCCAAAGTGCGCACCTTTAATTGAAGACGGGTGACGTCATCTTCAGCACTAGCGAGACGGAGCTCCATCTGCGCCGTTCGTTCTACACAGTCACCCAATTCCTTTCTTATTCCTTCCAGCGCTGTCATAATCCCATCAAATCTAGAGGAAAAGTCCGCTCTCATTGAACTCATGGCAGCCATCAGCGCATCTGCGCCATTCCCCGCAGAAATCGCAGCGTTGCCAGCCTCCTCCGCCATATATGGAGTTTTGTTTACTGCGTCACAGACCTGAAAGTCCGTTAATTTGGACTGTTTCGGCGGCTCGCTTTTTCCTTTTCCTGGTTTTCCAGCCTTAGGCTTCGCCGACATATCCTCGCCCAAATGCTGGGATACGTTCTGTCCCAAATGAGAGAGTTATTTGCCGATTTTTTTCTCCAGGAGCAGAGCAGAGCGAGACACGTCCGTCCTACGTGGCAGCCATAACCGGAAGCGAAAGTGGATTATTGATAAATGATATAAGTGACCACTTGCCAACCTTTGCACTTATCCATGGCCACACGGGGCCCAACGCAGAAAAAACTTCAAAATCGTTCAGACACAAATCACCAAATGCAATCAGTTCTCTTAAAGAGGACTTGCTGAAGCAAGACTGGACAGAAGTCTATGTATCAGATGTAAATGAAGCCTATGACACATTTATAAACATTGTAACCACTCTTTATGAAAAAAACTGCCCATTAGTAATAAAAAAGCTTAAACACAAATTTGCTAATAAGCCATGGTTAACCAAAGGACTACAAAAGGCGTGTAAAAAGAAAAATTCATTATATAAAGCTTTCCTAAAGAAAAGAACAAAAGAAGCAGAGCAGCGGTATAAAACATACAAAAATAAGTTAACATATATAATAAGATGTAGTAAAAGAGACTATTACAGTAAAGAACTGGAGAAAAACAGAGACAATATTAAAAATACATGGACAATACTCAACAGTATCCTTGGAAATAAAAGCAGAAATACAAGCTACCCAACTAATATTCCAAAAAATAATAAAACGACTCAGAGTGTGAATATCGCTTCACCTGCAGATGAATTTAATAATTTTTTTGTTAACATTGGACCTAAACTGGCCCGAGAAATACCCACTACGGTGCCAACAGGTGATACAATATGCAATAACACTGCTGTAAAAGACTCCATCTTCATAAAGAACACAGACGAAAGAGAGGTCATTGAAATTGTTAAATCGTTCAAAAGTAAAACATCTACTGACTGTGATGGTATCGACATGCTACTAGTCAAAACTGTTATCGAATGCATAGTAAAACCACTGACGTATATCTGCAACCTGTCTCTCCAATCAGGTATATTTCCCAATGCAATGAAAATAGCTAAAGTAATTCCAATATACAAGACGGGCGATAGAGGGGAACTCTCAAACTATAGACCAATTTCACTATTACCACAATTTTCCAAGATACTTGAAAAAATATTCTATGAGAGAATTGACAACTTCATACTGAAGAATGATTTATTATGTGAGCAGCAATATGGGTTCAGACACAAGAGGACAACTGCATATGCCCTAATGGAATTTACAGAAAAAATATCAACAGCCATTGAAAATAAAGAGTATTCAGTTGGAGTATTCCTAGATCTTAAAAAAGCATTTGATACAGTAGATCATAATTTATTATTAAAGAAACTACAAAATTCTGGTATTAGAGGTGTAGCACTGTCCTGGTTAAGTAGTTACTTAAAGAATAGATAACAGTATGTATGTGTTAGCAACAAAAACTCAGAGTTGCTGAAGGTCACCTGTGGAGTCCCACAGGGTTCAGTTTTGGGACCATTATTATTCAATATGTATATAAACGATATATGTAAAGTCTCAGAAAAAATGGACTTAATATTGTTTGCCGATGACACTAATCTGCTATGCAGTGGAAACAATTTGGAACAACTTCTGGATACACTCGGGAAGGAATTAGGAAAGCTTAAACTGTGGTTTGATTCAAACAAATTAACGCTCAATTTAAGTAAGACAAAATTTATAGTCTTTAACAACCATCACAACAATCCAGTACCCAAACTCAGTGTAAATGGTGTAGAGATTGAAAGGGTATCTGAAACCAAATTCCTTGGAGTAATAATTGATAACAAACTGTGTTGGAAGTCACATATTAATTATATTAAAGGTAAAGTCTCCAAATCAATTGCAATATTACACAGAGTGAAATATTTGCTGAATCAACCCACACTATACACCTTGTATCATTCATTAATACTCCCATACATGACATATTGTAATGAAGTATGGGGAAATACATATAAAACAAACATATATCCAATCTTTATGCTTCAAAAGAGAGCTATTAGAATAATAAACAAAGCAGCTTACAGGGAACCAACAAACCCACTTTTTCTTAAACAAAAAACTCTCAAGTTGAAAGATCTGGTTGACTTTAAAACCGCAATAATAATGTTCAAAGTGAAGAATTTATCACTGCCTGCAAATATCCAAAAGTTGTTCCAAACAAGGGAGAAACGATATCACTTCAGAGGAACATGTATATTTCAAAAGCCTACAGTGAGAACAACCACCAAGCAACACTGTATTTCAGTGCAAGGAGTCAGATTATGGAACGATTTTGGACCTGAATTAAAATCATGTACAACGCTTGGACAATTTAAACAAAAACTAAAGGAAGAAATACTCCAAACATATTTACAAGACGACATGTAAACTCACATAAGGATTGACATTTCCAGCCTGTGTTGTGTTGTAGCTTAGTTTTTTTTTTTTTTTTTCTCTCTGTGACATTCTGTCTTAGATTTGTCTCGAATAGTAACTGCTTAACTTAGCTTAGCTTAGTTTTCTTTTTTTTTTTTTTTTTTTCCTCTCAGTCACACTTTGTCTTAGCTTTGTTCTAAATTGTAATCACTCTTGTCTTGTTTACTCTTTTTTCTTTGAATTCTTGGATGGAATATGGGTGGGCAATATAAGCTGCGGCTTCAGCCATCACCCATTTCGGATAACTCACGTGGAATTGTTTAGTAGAAGGAGTCTTTGTCTAATTTGACCTTGTTGTTATATTATACAGTTTCTTCAACCTGTACTGTATTATCCGAAATAAATTCATTCATTCATTCATTCATTCACATATGTCCCCCCCATAAATAAGTTTTTCTATTACTGCAGTCTTATAAAAAATTTTTCATCCAGATTTGATACTTTTCCACTTTTTTCCCCACAGATTTTTGCATTTCTTTTTTGTTGAAGCCACAGCAAGCCACTGTTTCTAGGAAAAAGATTAAATGACTCCTGGTGTAGAGCAAACAGTCACTAACATTTTTTTACAGCACAAATATGACTTCCCTCTTAAAGTGCAAGATATTGTGGTCATTTGTTTGATATTGTGTATAAAAATCTCTATTAACCCTTTATAAGGCACTCATTGAAATACTTAGAAATTCAACATTTCATACTACAGTGTTGTGAACAAGTATTTGCCCCCTTACTGATTTCTTGTAATTTTGCATATTTGTCAAATTTAAATGATTCAGATCATCAAACAAATTTTAATATTAGACAAACATAACCCAAGTAAATACAAAATGCAGTTTTTAAATAGTGATTTAATTTATTAAAGGAAAAAAGCTATCCAAACCTACCTGGCCCTGTGTGAAAAAGTAATTGCCCCCTAAACCTAAAAACTGGTTATGCTGTCCTTAACTGGTTATGCCGTCCTTGGCAGCAACAACTGCAATCAAGCGCTTGCGATAACTGGCAATGAGTCTTTTATATCACTGCTGAGGAATTTTGTCCCACTCTTCTTTGCAGAATTGTTTTAATTTAACCACACTGGAGGGCTTGAGCTTGAGGTCATGAACTGATAACTGGACATTCTCCTTCAGGATTTTCTGGCAGAGAGCAGAATTCATGGTTCCATCAATTACAGCAAGTCGTCCAGGTCCTTGAAGCAGCAAAGCAGCCTCAGACCATGACACTACCACCACCATGTTTGACTGTTAATATGATGTTCTTTTTATGAAATGTTGTGTTAGTTTCACACCAGATGTAACGAGATGCATACCTTGCAAAAAAGTTCAACTTTTGCCTTGTCAGTCCACAGAACATTTTCTCAAAAGTCCTGAGGATCATCAAGATGGTTTCTTTTTTGGCAAATATGAGCCTTTGTGTTCTTTTTGGTCAGCAGTGGTTTTCACCTTGGAACTCTCCCATGGATGCCATTTTTGCCCATTCTCTTTCTTATTGTTGAGCCAATTTGTCTGATGATCTGAAACATCTAAATGTGACAAACATGTTAAAACATAAGAAATCAGGAAGAGGGCAAATACTTTTTCACAGCACTGTAATATAATTAAACCAACCAATATTTAGAAGACAAGCTAGTACAACATTGCTTCTTTCACTTACATAAATCTGAACACTTAATGCACACCGGTATGTGTTCTAAAAAGGTCATTGAAGGGCCTCAGTTTTCCTGGAGAGCATTTAGCTTTAAAGTCCCTGACAAGTGAATCAGTAAATGTGTTTTGAGTCTAGCAGATCAAACAAAAGTGTGTTATTAATTGTCCAGCCAAATTTGAATGTTTAGAAATATCACCAATTATGTAAAACCAGCTTTAAAAATCTTGAAAAACCAGCCAGCCCTCTTTGCTCTGAGATGGCGGGGGCATGTCTGCAGCATGCGCTGAAACCACGCTCACTCCCGGAACAGTGTCAGGTGTCAGCTGTCACTGCCTTGTTTATAATGTGCTCATAATTTGATTTATGTCACTTTTTTTGTAACATTTTCTTCAATAAAAAAGTGTCAGCTGTCAATCAAACAGCTGAAACCTGGGAAAAGAATCGGAAATATACAGCATATCTTTTTGAGCCAGAAGAGCCACATCAGCTAACATTATTTCTAAACTTTTTTATTTTAATTACATTCTTTATTTAACTTTATTGATTACCATTATTTATTTATCTTACATTATTTCTAAACAGTCCCTCCAGAATTTCGCAATGTTGCGATTGCAGCAATTCCCGCAAAATTTGAACTTTGTCCCCTCACCGCAACTTTCCCGCAATTTTGGCCAATTGTCGTCAACTTCTGCCAATTTCTCCAATCATATTTGTCCCTGAGTAGCGCTCAAACATGTGCGTCATCAGTCTAACCAATCAAATGCAATAACCAATCAAATGTTTACTCACTGTAAACATTTCTGTGTTTACAGTGAGTATAAATGGAACATCAGTCTATATATAATTCAAGAAATCGCTGTGTGTGTGTGTGTGTCACGATCATAGGACTGTGTGTGTGTCTTAATCATAGGACTCACTATGACATCATCAAAGATCAAAGGCAGGCATCACTGAACGAGTGGTGACGTCAAAGATCAAAGACAGGTTTCACCATGGTTACTGTTGTCATGGTAACCATGTCAAAGATCAAAGGCAGGCATCTCCATGGTTACTGTTGCCATGGCAACCATGCCAAAGATCAAAAGCAGGCATGCAGCAGAAATACTTGCTTATACTTGGTTTCTACGGGCATGCACAGGTACCATGTCAAAGATCAAAGGCAGGCATCACCATGGTTACTGTTGCCATGGTAACAGTAACTTTCTACAGGCATGCAGAAACACTTATACTTGGTTTCTATGGGCATGCACGGGTATGCGCTAGTATCAGCAAAAAACAGGGTGTGTGATTAAAAAAAACATTCACCTGCAAATTTTCCCACACTGCCCCTTCCTGTGTCTCCCCCGGCCCGCCGGTGAATGCCTCCTTGAGTCTTCATGCTGACTGCATGTACGAAGTGCCGGGTTTGTGTTGAAAAAAAGTCCACCAGCCTGAAAGCACCCCTGTTGCGGGAACGCACGTGGCCGTGAAACCACAAACAAACAAGCAAATCTAACACTACAGCCAGTGTTGTAACATTTTATACATCTTTAGAGGTAAAAGTCAGTACTACATCTTGTCAATGAGTTTTAAAGCTGTGAATCTGGACATGGACCAACGTGCGATTCAGGCACATCCCCAGGACAGCCCTGCAACTAGAGCCTCACTATCAAAAAAATCCCACAAAATCCTGAACCTCATGTGTGGCTGGTATTGGGGCAGTGATGGGGCGGGGTTAGGTCTGTATTACGTAGACCCGCCCAAAAAATCCTGGCAAGAGAACTGCCAGAAAACTGTTCCACAGTTGAACTCTGCTGTTCAGCTCTGCATATTTATAAGCTTTTTACCATAATTTAAGCACCACATTTGTAATATATAGATATATGTTTAGAAGAAAAATGCTGAATTCACTTGCCAGGGACTTTAATCACACTCAACACTGGTGTACCACAGGGCTGTGTGCTCAGCCCATTCCTCTACTCCCTCTACACCCATGACTGCAGGCCTATGTATGGATCCAATTCCATCATAAAGTTCGCAGATGACACCACGGTGATTGGACTCATCAGGGACAACGACGAGTCAGATTACAGGGCAGAGGTTGAGCACTTGGCTACTTGGTGCGCTGACAATAACCTGCTCCTTAACACCAGCAAAACCAAGGAGCTCATAGTGGACTACAGGAAGGAGAGGGAAGAGACACATGACCCCATCCGTATCAATGGCATAGCTGTTGAACGTGTCCCCAGCTTCAAATTCCTGGGGACCCACATCTCGGAGGACCTGTCCTGGTCAGTTAACACCACCAGCCTGATCAAGAAGGCCCATCAGCGCCTCTTCTTCTTGAGGACACTGAAGAAGAACCATCTGTCAACTGACATCCTGGGCAACTTCTACCGCTGCGTGATAGAGAGCACCCTGACCAACTGTATCACAGTCTGGTATGGGAGCTGCTCTGTCGCTGACCGCAAGGCGCTGCAGCGGGTGGTGAAAACCGCCCAACGCATCACAGGGACTCCACTTCCGTTTATAGAGGACGTCTACAGGAAAAGATGTCTGCGCCGGGCACGCAGCATCCTTAGGGACTCCAACCATCCTGCTCATGGACTGTTCCAGCTTCTCCCCTCCAGAAGACGTTTCAGAAGCCTTCGGACTAGAACCAGCAGGTTTAGGAACAGTTTCTTTCCAACAGCTGTCACGTTATTGAACTTAGTTCCCCGCTGACTCGCTTACCATCATCTCTTACCATCCTCACCTGTACATAACTGCATAACTACATAACTACATCTAACTTATTGCATATTATTTGCACATAACAGTACTCTTAACTTTCTGCACTGCTGCATATATTTGCATGTATTTGCTTAAATTGCACATACTGTTAATTACCGTATATACTGCACTGCTGTCCTTTGCACTTCTGATTGGATGCTAAACTGTGTTTCGTTACCTTGTATTCATACATGTGTAATGACAATAAAGTTGAATCTAATCTAATCTAATCTAATCTAAAGCAACAAGGGTATTATTAGAGGTGGTGAAAGTGTTAGTGTAGAGTGCTTGGCACCAAAACAGGTTGGGTGAAGGTGAGTGTGAGGTATCAAGCTGGCTGGATGCTCTTCCCTGCTGTGGGGTATGAAGATACCCTGAGAAGATTAACAGTCTGCACCACGTTTGTTTGCTCTCTAATGATCCTTCAGTGAAGACTTTAAAATCACATTAGGAAACCCTCGGCGGGGCTTCTTTTGTGAAATTCAAAGTAGAAGAGAGCACGAGGCAAGAAACAAAAACACCATTTGTCTGGCTAATTAATGTGCTGTAACACAAAGTCACCCTCTCCATGGCTCCAAATGTGCACGTGCATCACAGGGATTTCTCACATCTCCAATGAAGCACGAACTTGGCTGAGAAACAGGCAAAGGCCAAAAATAGACTGCCTCATAAACTATTCAGATACATTGTGCAGCTATATTTAGCTCTCCCCAGACGCCAGAATTTGGTCATCTGTGGTTTATTATATAATTACCTCTTTCATATTGCCCCTATAACGCAGGTCTGTCTGCTGATGAAATAATGTAATAATAATGGCTAATTATAGATACAAAAATCTGTCCCATTCGGGGACTGCACTGATAGAGCTGAGGTAATCACATGCAGCATTATGAGTAGGCATGTGCAGCGATGTGTTAAGTGGCCCCCACACTTTCTGCGTGAAAATTCAGGCCACAGAAGTTCGTACATATTTTATTATATGAGCATGTGCCTATTGAAAGCCTGAGCTACATCACATGGTAAAGCTACTGTAAATTATAGCTGAACAACATAATGCACAGAAAAAAATAATGCTCAAGAGAATTACTTTAACTAAAGATTGCCCACAGGATTAGTAAAGAAGTTATGATGTCATAAACAAACAAACAAACAAACAAATAAGCAAACAAATAAGTTAGGGAAGTAATTATATGCTGACAATGACAATTACTGTGATATCAAACAATGCCATAATAGGTATAGCACTAAAGAAGCAGTATGCAATGTTCTTGTTCTGGGTAGGAACACTGAAAAGACTACAACTATGGTGACTGTGACCACACTCCTAACAGCCAATCACAGGGCACTTAAGTTATTGTTGGCTTCAGCTGTGCCCTGTGATTGTCTGTTTGGACTCAGGTCATAGTTGCCATAGTTGTAGTCTTTTCAGTGTTCCTACCTAGAACAGAGCTCTTGTAGGCAATGTGGGTCCACTCAGGCTATTCAGGAAGTGACATTAAACCGGGCCAAACGTTGATGTACCATCAAAATAATTCAGGAAACATTATTTTAAGGTGAAAATGTTACATAGTGTTGCTTTAATACGACTCATGCCATATATCATGTATCAGTTATGTGGCTGCCTTTTCACAACCCATTCATAGTAATTGCTGTTTCTGTGCACTTTCGCACAGTTATACATACAATATTTACAAAAACATAAACAAAATTGAAGATAATTTTGACTGATAAAATTATATTGTTGACATTTTACATAGATGATGGAATAATAAGATAAGATAAGATAAGATAAGCCTTTATTAGTCCCACAACGGGGAAATTCCAGGATTGCAACAGCACAGGGATAGCAACACTCAGAGCAACAATCAGAAGGCAAGAAAAAAAACAAGCAAGCAAGAGCAGCTAATATACATATGTACATATTACTATAAAATATATATATACACACACACACACACACACAGACACACAGTGCAGAGCATTGTAGCTGGATGGAATAAATATATGAATATATGAACACACAGTGCAGAGCATTGTAGCTAGATGGAATAAATATGTAAATATATAAACACCCACAGTACGGAGCATTGCAGCTAGGTGGAATAAATATGCAAGTATATAAACACACACAGTGCGGAGCAATGTAGCTAGATGGAATAATATGTAGATATATAAAAACACAGTGCGGAGCATTGTAGCTAGATGGAATAAATATATAGATATATAAATATAAACACACCCAGTGCTGAGCATTGTAGCTAGATGGAATAAATATATAGATATATAAATATAAACACACCCAGTGCAGAGCATTGTAGCTAGATGGAATAAATATGTAAATATATAAACACACACAGTGCAGAGCATTGTTGCTAGGTGGGATGAAACAGCATAACCGTCTATTTAGTTATCCTACATGGTATGATTATGTGCCCATACATATTCTCACCCTCCATAGCGACCGGTATGTTCCTAGTTGTATGCCGGAGAGGACCATTGTGTAAGTCTATTGCATCTTTTGCATTCAAAAAAAACTATTAGTTTGTTACGTCTTTTTGCTATCTCTGCGAGCAGCCCTGCTTAGGTTGTACAGTCTGACAGCCGTTGGTAGGAAGGACCTACGAAACCTCTCGGTTGTGCACCTGGGATGATGTAGTCTGCTGCTAAATGAGCTCCTCAGTGCATCCAGTATGTCCTGCATAGGGTGGAACTCGGACTCCAGCAGAGATGACAGTTTAGCCACCGTCCTTCTCTCTCCTATCTCCTCCATCGGATCAAGGCGTTGCCCCAGGACAGAGCTAGCTTTCTTAATCAGTTTGTTCAGTCTCTTCCTATCGGCTGCAGTAATGCCACTGCCCCAGCAGACCACTCCAAAAGTGATGGCTGATGCCACCACCGTGTCATAGAATGACTTCAGCAGCGCCCCTTGTACACCAAAAGACCTGAGTCTCCTCAGCAGGAACAGCCTGCGCTGTCCCTTCTTGTAGAGTGCGTCAGTATTGTGTGACCAGTCTAGTTTATTGTTCAGATGAATACCCAGGTACTTGTAGGATGTCACCATCTCGATGTCTGTTCCCTGTATATTTACTGGTGCTGTGAGGGGCTGCCCATGCCTGCGGCAGTCCACCACCAGCTCCTTAGTTTTCCTCGCGTTGATCTGGAGGCAGTTCCGATGGCACCAGTCCACAAAGTCCTGGATAAGCCCTCTGTACTCAGCTTCATCTCCGCTGGAGATGAGACCAACGATCGCAGAGTCATCAGAGAACTTCTGTAGATGGCAATGTGTTGTGTTGTGTGAGAAGTCCGCAGTATAAAGAGTGAACAGGAAGGGAGCCAGCACCGTTCCCTGGGGGGCCCCCGTGCTACTGATGATCGTGTCGGAAACACAGTCCCGGGTTCTCACAAACTGAGGCCGGTTCGTGAGGTAGTCCAGGATCCATGATGACAGGTGCTGGTCCACCCCTGCGCGCAGCAGCTTGTCCTTCAGGATCATCGGTTGGATGGTGTTGAAAGCACTGGAGAAGTCAAAGAACATGATCCTCACCATATTCCCGGGCTTCTCCAGGTGGGACAGAGAACGGTGAAGGAGGAAGATCACCGCATCCTCCACCCCAATGCCATGCTGGTAGGCGAACAATAGGCGAACAATTCGCTGGTAGGCGAATAATATCCTTATAGCAATATTTATATGGATTATAATTGTGTTATGAAATCTGATATTGTGCTCTAAAATAAACAGTTAAAGAATAATTACTTTCCTCTGTTTTATATACTAAATAAAGATGCATAAAATAAATAAAGATGTATGCTCAGCATCATTTTGTGGATCTGGTCAATTTTTTATTTTTGTGTAAGTACAGTAAACATTTACATTTTGTGAATCAAATAGAGCACAGAAACAGCATATTTGGATGAACTTAAATTTACTGAAATTAGCATTTCAAAAATTAGAGCTGGAACAGTAGTTAAAAAACAACAGTTTTCAGCAAAATGAGGCATATTAAAATAATCAAATTCTTTGTTGGGTTTACTTTGTTTTACAATTTGCAACTGTAGCATAAGACAGTATGATAAAATTCTGCTGTCATGTCACTGTTATACTCTTCTGATTTTTATTGATTGATTTTTATTCCTGGTTTATGACACATGAATAGTAATTTAATTCCAAATGTTATGTCCCTACCCATTTTTCAAGGTAGTGACCTTTGTGGTTGAAGTTGATGTATCCCTGGTTCCGTCATTAGAATTAATTATGTAATCAACAGCAGCACACAAATAAGTGAAGGCACAACAGCCAACTCATTCACAGCAATATCAAGAGGATGTGGGTTCATTACTCACTTCCATCACACTATCAAGACCTTCACAGATTGTAATCAAAGCAGCATCTCATTGTGTATCTGTCCCACCATCTTTTCTAGCATGCCATAGATGCTGTGAGCTCAGGAGTGAGACCCATTGAAGACATGTTCTACAATTCCAGTAACTGGGACCTGGGCAGTGCCTTCTTCTTTGCCGGGACTGTTATCACAACTATAGGTAAAATTTTCAACATTTTCTCTTAAATCCTGTATTTTTAATGACATACAGTTTTGCTTTTTTAAACTGGAAAAAAAAAAAAAACTTTCATCAACCCACTTGTTCTCGCACAACTTCATCACAATGAATTTTAAACAGTCTCAGAACAATAATAAACAGTTTGTTCTTACCTCTTATATGTTAATACACAAACCCCACAATGCACAACGGAATTTGCTAGAGTTACATTAGAACAAATTAAGTCCCTCCAGGATTTCACGAGATGTTTTTAGGATTATTGCAGCCCAAAAAGCCTGAATTTGTGGAGGCTTTTTCAAAAAGTTGCGATAAAAGTTGCAATTTTTTAAGAGGTTTTTTCGCACTAAAAGTTGTGGGAAGAATTGCAGATTTTAAAGCAGATGCTTTTTTCCATAGTTTACTGCAACAATATTCTATATAACACCACAAGAAGAGAACAGAATTGTCAAAAAATTTCAGATCAAACAGTGATTTGTAAATTTAGCAGAAACTTCAACTATACAGAAAAGCTCTTGTGCAACAGCAAATACAGACTTTAACACAATATCTATTACAACAGCTAAACTGCAATGAATGCATGTTAAAGAGTATAGATTTGGAAATTATTGGCAGCACCTTCATTTTAAAACTCCCTATCCACAGTGGTCCCCAACCACTCGGTACCAAGCACAGAGGAAAAAAGAAGTAATTTATTCTGTTGCTCTGTATTGTCTGTCAAAGTCTGTGTGTCATGCGGTGGCCCTCGCGAGCCACCATAAGACGCCACACCGTCACCAGAGAGTTGCGTTGATGTCTTTATTAACGGTCAAACAATAATATAATATATATACTGGGAGGCATAAGGCTAACAAAGCTCACTTACGGGTCCACAGGATTGCACGTTAGACAGTCCAAATACGACGCTACAATTACGACGATACTGCTGCAAGGTGCTGCCGCTGGCGCCGGTTTAAGAAGCCGGCCGCTTACGACCGCAAATGCAGCACAGCTGTTCAGGCCTTGACAGCCCGGAGCTCCCCCGAGCGCTGTCACAATAAGAGCTCGGAGAGCCGGAATAATAACACCGCTGTCAAAGCCTGACAGGAATGATGTATAGCCCGAGCGCGAATAATATTAGCGCTCAGGTCATGACAGTACCTCCCCCTCAAGGGCGAGCTCCCGAGTGCCCAGTAACACCTAGCCCCCACCCCCACCCCCCCAGGGCGGGCGGGCGGGGGAGCAGGCAAGGAGGGGGTGGCACAGACAGAAACAAGGCCCCAGAAGAAAAAAGGAAAACACACATCCCCTGACATACTCATCCCATTTCAAACAGAAAACAACGGAACAACCAGGGCACTTAATAACAGGGCATGCATGAATTACAATCACACGGGGCACCCAAACATACGCATGGAGCTACTGATGTACAGGACATAAAAAAAAACACCATGGCAACATGCTACAGTCCCTTCGACAGGGGAAGGAAAAAAAGCTTGCTATTCCAAACATATGCATGGAGCTACTTAGGTCAAGCAGCACCTAAACAGTGCGTAAAACTACAATAACAATCCATACGTGGTTCAAAAACAAAAGGGAGCATCATCTTTCCAAAAGCCCAGTGAAGAGGAATGTAGGAAGTATTAAAATTTAACTCAGGAAATGAACATTAACCTTCGAAATAGTCTTAAATACAAAGTCGCCATTTAACAGTCACCAACGTACTCAAAAAAGTAAAAGTCAGACATAAATTGGAAATACAGTAACGCATCTCACATGAGAACCAAATCACAATCACCAATATACAAACAGTTTCAAATTACTCGCTAGGGTGTCTTAAATCAAAAAAAAAAAATGACAACTTATGGGGAGTCCCTTAGAGTTTTATAACTGAATTTGTGAACATGATCAAGAAGAGTCAATTTATTGCCCCCGATGACCTTCACATCATACAGTCCAAACGAACGGCGGCAGGCGGAGACCAAATACCACAGGAACAGTTCCAGTGGTCTCCCTGCGTCCGATGGCCGGCGGGTGGTCACGAGGAACAGAACGAGATCGGGCGGCCTGCCCCAGTCCCAGGCCTTGAGAGACAAGTCCTCCGGCAGCCAAACCAGGTCGCCCAGTAACAGATACAATCTTTCGGGTGGCCGACCCAAAGCGCCGAAATGGCTAAACAGTTCCTCAGGTGGCCGTCCCGCATGCCTCAGCCACCAGAACCACGGAGGAATAGTGTGCGGTGGCCCCCCTGACGGGGAAACTGCATAGGAGCGCCGAACCGCAAGAAGACAACCTCCAATGGCCCCCAGCAATGACGACCCAGACTGGCGGCTCTTGAGAGGGGAATAATCAGGAGGAAGACGAGCCCACATCACGTCAGATGGCGAAGGGTCAGCAGCTCCTCCACCGACCTCGACCCATACCGATGCGGCCGTTGTAGCTCTGCCTGCGTCAGACCCCGATTGGGTCACAGCTGCACCCGCGTCGGACCCCGATTGGGTCACAGCTGCACCCGCATTGGACCCCACTGGGCCTCGTCGGACCCCGACTGGGTCGGCACCGCATCGGCGATGACCTCCACCCCCGAACTTGGGACCTCCTGCACTGCGAACTCGACAGACTCCAAGCCGGTGACACTGTGAAGAGGCTCAGAGGACAAAAGAGGACCGGGATCAGTATCCCCGGCAGCGCCAGAGCCCAGCGAGATGAGTTCGGGCGCAGCAGACGGCTGCCCTTCGCTCGCCTCCCTGCGAGGCAGGCAAAAATGCTCTAACACAACACACAGGAAAACAAAGAAAAGCACTCGCCTACACTCGGGCTCTGGAGCCGTCCAGGACTCCGTCGATCCGGGTTTGGGTAGAAGCTCGTCATCGGGCTCCCACTCAGCTGCATTGAGCTCCGCAGCCGGCATGATGGTTTCTGCAGCCAGATCCTCTGATGCTGACTTTCGCGCCGATAACCCGCACGGCGTGGCGGCAGGGGACCCTCGACCCGCCGGTTCGGGCTGCTCCTCCGTGGAGACCTGGGGATGCTTCCTCGTCGGCTCAGGCTCCACGCCGCAGTCCGCTCTTCTCCTCTGCCCATGACGTGGCTGCGGGGCCAGAATTGTTCCCAGAGCTGTAGTCCCCCCCCTCGTCCGACGACGTAGGCCTAACGCCGAGGACCACTCAGCAAGGGGAGACACAGAGGCAGCAGGTTCAGGTAAGACGATTACAGCCGGTGGCGGGAGCTCGGGGGGCTGCAAACCCCGAACTCCACCCCCAGGAGTCAGACAAGGCAGAACACAATTATGCGTAGGGAAGTGAACTTGAACTTGCCTGTCTCCCGAAGGGAGATTGGTGCCGGCTGTAGTGGGCGTTACTCCTCCCTTCTCCTGCTGGATGATGTCAGAGGGCCCCCCGGAAGGACGAAGGGGAGCCGCTCGCATGGAACCATGGACGGGGCTCGTTGAAGCAGGACTCTTCACACACACCGCAGCTGAAGGAGGCGTCGGAGAGGAGGAGGCGACAGCCGAGATGAGCCGGGCACGGTGCGCTGCTGGAGCAGCAGGGGAAGATGGCCCGGGGAGAGAGGCTGCGGGGATTCCCTCCTGACAAGACGCCGGAGAGGCAGCTGACTGGTTGATTAAATCATTCCCGCGGCCCGGAACTGGACCCGGAACAGGAGCTTGCTGGGGATGCCCTTGGCCGCGGCGCCAACATCTACGACGGCCCCCGGATGGTGCAAACTCCTGGAGTGGATCGAGGACAGGAATGGGGTCCCAAAGCGAGGAGTGGGAACGCCTCCTCCTCTGCTTCATGCCGTAGTCCTCCTCCACCATACGGAGTATTTCGCGTTGCGCGGCGATGTCATCCCTCCTCGCGCCGACCTCTGGGTGGTCGGCGTAGCGGGGAGGAAGATGATTGAGCACATCCTCAGCGCAGTCCAGGTACCAGTGTACATTGCGGTCGTAGTCCAGGAGGGAAGCGGAGATGAGCGTCTCGTCCACGTACTCCAGGACATCCGCCAACTTGTGGCTCGGACTCCGGGCACGGCCCCTCCGTGACGGCATTGGGTCCACAGCACACCGTACCCAGACAGGGAAAGAGCAAAGTCCACTTAAATGCTAACTTACTGGCGAAAGGTGTCTTGGGTTGGCGTCACCGTTAAAACGCCGTTTTGGCAGCAGTATACTGTCACGCGGTGGCCCTTGCGAGCCACCATAAGATGCCACACCGTCACCAGAGAGTTGTGTTGATGTCTTTATTAACGGTCAAACAATAATATAACATACATACTGGGAGGCATAAGGCTAACAAAGCTCACGTACAGGTCCACAGGATTGCACGTTAGACAGTCCAAATACGACGCTACAATTAAGACGATACTGCTGCAAGGTGCTGCCGCTGGCGCCAGTTTAAGAAGCCGGCCGCTAACGACCGCAAATGCAGCACAGCTGTTCAGGCCTTGACAGCCGGGAGCTCCCCCAAGCGCTGTCACAATAAGAGCTCGGAGAGCCGGAATAATAACACCACTGTCAAAGCTTGACAGGAATGATGTATAGCCCGAGCGCGAATAATATTAGCGCTCGGGTCATGACACTGTGCTTTTCTGAAAAAAATACTGAATATTTTCTCTCTTTCCATGCCTGACTCCTACCTGTGTCTATCTGCTGCTCGTCTTGACACACACCTGTCTCATCAGTTACTCACCTTTCATTTACCGGGAGGAGAGGCTCTCCTTGGGTGTTTGCCGGGGGTGCACACTGGTCCGTGTCCAGACCAGAGATTCAAAGCTTTAAAGCTCATTGACAAGATGTAGTAATGATTATAGTGTGGAGTGTGACTCTGACTCCTTCCTGCTATATCTCCAGGAACTCTCTGGGCATTGTTCTCCCATGTTTATTCCTTGTCTCTGTCTAAGATGCTGCATAACCCCCTCCTATAATAGAAATGATTTTACCTTTACAGATGTATAAAATGTTCAAACACTGGCTATAATGTTAGATTTGCTCATTTTTTTGTGGTTTTACGGTGTCTCTCCTTATGCACCCCCCCGCATTGGGGTGCTTTCAGGCAGGCAGACTTTTTTCAACACAAACCTGGCACTTCATACACGTGGTCAGGAGGAGACACAAGGAGACGTCCACCGGTGGGCCGGGGGAGAACCCCCCTGCTGTGCAATGTCTCCACCGGCTGCCCCCGCCCACCCCTGCCCGGTTGTTCCAATCTCTTGGCACCGCCGTGTTTTTGAGTCCGTTCACTCTCTCTTGCATCCTGGCATCCACGCTTCAGTTTAGCCAGTGGGGTCCAAATTCGTTTGGCTCCGCTTACGCAAGGATGTGAAGGAGTGGGCTGCAGCTTACGGGGCATACCAACGAGCTAAGGTTCAAAGGCACACCAGAGCTCCACTTGAACCTTTCCGGATCCTGAGTAGAAGATTCGACCACGTCCATGTTGGGGTGGACCCCCCAAGGGGTGGACCCCCTTCCGCCGTTGCAAGGTTTCATGCACCCTTTGACGATAGTGAACTGCACCACTCGTTTGCCAGAGGCAATCCCGTTAGCTTACACTACTTCTGCTGATGTATTCCACACCTTTTTTTTTGTCTTGGGTCGTGCATTTCAGTTCCCCCCAGTTCGTTTCGGAACTTTGGTCCACCATGGCTGAGAGCCTAGGGATCAGAGTTCATTGTACCACCATGTACAATCCGCAAACTAATGGTTTGTGTGAAAGGTTTCACAGGTCGCTTAAAGCCACATTTAGAGAATCACTGGCCGACGCGAATTGGGTCGACCGCCTTCCTTGGGTCCAGCTTAGGTTATGCTCTGCGCCCAAGGAGGTTGTTACCGCTTCCCCAGCTGAGCTCGTTTTTGGTCAACTATTGTGGGTCCCAGGTGAATTTTTGCCAGAATGTCTCGCACCCGGCACCGACCCCTCCGCACAGCTTTTTCCTAGGGTTGAGTCAGTTTGCGTTCCGGAGCCAGTACACCATTGTTTCCACTGCGGTTTTGTTTCTAAGCGTTTGGAGCATGCCAAGTTTGTTTTCATCAGGCATGATGCCCTCGAAACTCCGCTACGTCCACTTGGAGACAGGTGCAAAACATTTTATGTTGGATTTTGGGTGACGCAAAGAAACTATTTGTATAGACAGGCTCAAGCCTGTTCATGTTTTGGCATGATGAGCAGGTGGTGATGGCCCAGACTCCCCGGTGTGGACGCCTGCCCGCTGCAGGTTTGTCTTTCCCTTACAGAAGACTCCTCGCCAAGACCTGAGACTGAATTGTTTTCCTCCCCGCCTCATGCGCCTCAACCTGAGGACCCCTCAGCTGGCCAGGCGGCTCCACGATACAAACCCAGGGTACTCGACTGATAAGTGCCCTTCTGGGTGTTTGGGGGGCACTGTGTGGCGGACCACTAGGAGGCTCCACTCACACCCAGTAACTTGGGGAGAGGGGAGGAGAGATTTGGGAATATATGTATGCGTCTTAGCGCCAAATGTCATTCTGTTCATGTTGGAGTTAAGTAAAGGTCTGAACTGGCAGCTCTCATGTCTCGTCTCTTCATTCCTCCACAATATAAGTCTAAAGAATTATTTATTATTTTTATTATGTCCTTCCTCACCATATTTGTATTCTAGATCTAGTGACAATTTTAATTTAACACTAAGATTCCCATTGGACAGTAGCAGAGGTTTTACTATTAAATATATCATGAAAGAGTACAATAGAGAAAGACCTGAAATAGATCATGAGCTTTGACTCTAAGTTGCTTTGCCATGTTTTTTTCTTTTTCTTACCCCCCCCCCCCCCAAAAAAAAAAAAAATAACTTCACTTTTCTAAGCAGAAAGCAGCTACGTTAAGTCATCTAACCAATTTTCAACCCAGTGTTGAAAATGTCTGAAAAATCATCTATGAAATTCACTCCTGAACATTTGCTTTCTGTGGTTTTACTCGTTTCACGGCCTAGATTATGGCACACATAGCTTAACATTTGAGACACTGAGTATAACATGTTTAGTTTGTCTTTGCCTTTTTGAACTCCCCTGGCTCCCTTATTATACCTCACTGTGTCATTATATGTCACCACAGGGTCATTATTAATGCAATTTTCTTTAAGGGGAATCTAATTATTGTGCATGTAGGCGCTTGTTACCTCAGGTCATTCTCCCAAAGCCACTAGCTATTATATAAAGGCTTCAATTGATTATGTTACATAAGAAAGTCTTGATTGTGTTGTGCATCTTGTCTTGCACCAGTTACACTTCCTTGCTGTGCTTTGCACTTTTGTTTGTTGACCTAAATGCCCTTTTTTTTCTCTGTCTCTTTTTCTTCACTCCTCCTCATGTTTCAACAGGTTATGGAAACATAGCCCCGAGCACGGAAGGCGGAAAAATCTTTTGCATCCTATATGCCATATTTGGCATCCCGCTCTTTGGGTTCTTGTTGGCGGGGATTGGAGACCAGCTGGGGACCATATTTGTGAAAAGCATCTTGAGAGTTGAGAGGATATTTAGGGTGAGTTTAAAGACTACTGTTTATACTTTGTGTGTTATGTCAAAAACTAAAACATGAGAATGCTGTTCCAATGTTTTGCTCAGTGGGGTGTTTAACCAAACGTTTCAATAAAGGGGACATGTGAAAATTTCATTTTTTCAGGGCTTATGTAAGCATGAATTTGGGTACCTGGAGGGGCTACCAATACAACATCTGAGAATCCCCCCCCCACAATCTATCACTTTATTAGTGCGTGCCTTGGGGACCGTGCACATAACATTTTTGCCCCAAAGTGTTTATTTCAGTTTGACCATTTGTGCATACAATGCTGGAATTTTGGAGGTGTGAAAGTGTAAATGTTTGAAAACTTGAAATCTTTTTTCTGTGGTGCCTGTACCACCTTCATGTACATGGAATACTGGGGAACGGTGATGTCAAAACCCAACTTTAAAATAGATTTCAGTCAGTCCACTCATAACAACTCTAACTCATGTCCCCTTCACCAGTGCTTTTCAACCAGGGGTCCCTGGAACATTCAGGTTTCTGTGGGAAATTGTCTAATTTCACTTCTTAATTGGTCCAAAAAAATGAAAATAATTGCTGTTTTTGTGCATGGGTTCTCTAGGCACCCATGCACCAGTGCACAATGGCAAATTGTTGTGCACTGTTGCATTTGTTACTGTATGTAAGTTTATTTTCAAACATTCAGGTGTCAGATAAACTTTCAAAAAGGAGTTTTATTTAAAAACACTGGACTAAAAACTAATTAGCTGTTGCAGTCTTAGATGATGTTCGGTGTTCGGTGGTGTCCGGATGAACACTGAAATGTCTTGAATTTTAATTAGATTTTAGTCCAATGTTTTTAAATAAAACTCCTTTTTGAAAATTCATGCTACTGTAGTTTATTATACTCTGGCTGCATCAGTTCCTCCACCTGTGGTGGTTAGCCACAGCTAACAGGGCAAACCTGTCACTCATTCAGGGTTGCTTCTGTGCTTATTACATGGAATGCTTCCATCTTATCAACCACTCAAACAGCACACCCCTATCCCACGTTATACCTTATTTGAGCTTTTATGCTCTTGCAGTCATCCAATTTTACATTAGTTAGCTCAGGCTACTTCTGACAAATGGAAGTAGCCAGCTTATGTTAGCCTCAACTAGAGATCAAATCATACATTCCATGTTTGTGCCCAATATAAGTACTTCTGGGGCATTAAGTTGTTTTTAGTTGTTTTTGCTTCTGAGCTCAGGTGAACCTCTTGTTACCTAAGACCACATTTGACATTTCATCGATCTACCGATCTTCTACCGCTTTTCTGGAGGTCTGGGTCGTGGAGGCAGCAGTTCAAGTAGAGAAGCCCAGACTTCCCTGTCCCCAGCCACCTGCTCCAGCTCTTCAGAGAGGATACCTAGGCGTTCCCAGACCAACTGGGAGATGTAGTCTCTCCAGTGAGTCCTGGGTCTGCCCCAGGGTCTCCTCCCAATGGGACGTGTTCAAAACACCTCAAGTGGGAGGCGTCCAGAAGGCATCCTGATCAGATGTCCAAACCACCTCAATTGCTTTCAGTGAGGAGGAGCAGTGGTTCTACTCTGAGCCTCTCCCGGATGACTGAGCTCCTCACCCTATCTTTAAGGGTGAGTCCAGCAATCCTACGATGAAAGCTCATTTCAGCCGCTTGCATCCGCATTCTCATTCTTTGGGTCATTACCCAAAACTTGTGACCACAGGTGAGGGTAGGAACCTAGATTGACCAGTAAATCAACAGCTTTGCCTTAGGGGTTAGCTCCCTCTTCACCACAATGGACCGGTGGTGACAACAATGGACGTTCCATGCCCCAAAAGTCAGTTTAGGAAGTCTGGGATCACACCACCAAGGTCTCTGCCTTTGACCGCCACCTGATCCACATAGCACCGGACCCTCACAGTCCCTGCTGCAGGTGGTGAGCCCACTGGAGGGCGGACCCATGTAACTCCTTTGTCCGAGACCGGCCGGGTCCCATGGGCAGAAACCCGGCCATCAGGCGCTAGCCATCGAGCCCCTCCCCCATTCCTGGCTCCAGGGTGGTGCCCCGGTAACCCCATAGCAGGCGGGGTACACGGAATCCTTGGTCTAACATTTATCATGAGTCTGTTGGATCGTTCTTAGTCTGGCCCTTCACTCAGGACCAGTTTATCTTGGTGACCCAACCAGAGTCAAATTGCCCCGGACAACATGGCTCCTGGGATCACTAGGGCACACAAACCCCCCACCATGATAAGGTGACGATCCATGAGGGGATTTGACATTCCTAGAGTTATAATCAATAACAGCTATTGCAGTCAAAACACAAACGCATGAAAAATGAGCGTACCATCAGTACTTTATTTCTTCTTCCTCATTTTTGTGTATATGTTCATTAGATTGGGTCTAATGAACATATATACAGTACCATTTTATTACAGTAAAATGATACTGTAGTATCTAAACCCTGAGGTATTTTGAAAAAAAGCACATCATGCCATGTTTCACTGTGTAAAAATGCAGCACACCAATAAATAGACACGAGCCCAAATGCAAGTGCAGCGTGTGGTTTATTTAACAGGGAAATATTCATACCAAGTGTCCATGAAAAACAGTCTGACAAAGTAGGCAACAGATGAACAGGGGAATAAATCCCGTTGGCGAGAGGAGAAGTTACGTCACGCCCCGGGGAAGACTAAGCGCTGGGGGAGGATAATGTAACCCAGAAAATAGAAGGACTTACTAATGGGCATCAGGGCACAGCTGGGCTCTGGAGAACAACACCCCGTAAAGTCCAAAGGGGAAAAACCAACAAGGAGAAGAGCCTGGCCATCAAATGTTGACATGTACTCACGTAGACTATAGTAGACAATGGTTGACTATCGCCGCCGCACTGAGCATTCCCACTGCCACCCATAAGTACCCCGTGCACTAATGAATAACAAGTGGATGCAGGTGCGACAGCAGCTGGGAATGGATGAGTGCGTGTGAGTGAGACTAAATGTGTGTGTGTGTGTGTATGTGTGGAAAATCCCAGGTGATGGCAGTCAGCTGATAGGTATCTGGCAGAGAGAGGTGAGAGGAGGGCTGTGGCTGTAGACTGACAGATGATCCAACAATCTGCCAGCTGGAAAAGATAATTAGAGGCTGAAGCCGCAGGTCATGAAATGGGGCAGAAAGCAACAGCCTCATATATGACAGAACCCCCCTCCCCCAAGGGATGGAGACCAGACACCTATCGTACCATCACAAGAAAAGAAAAAAAACCAGAAAGAAACCTGCCCCCCCCCCCCCCACACACACACACACGCACTCAGAGAGCTAACAGCCCACTCAGGGCGGTAGGTGGGGGAACACAGGTCAGGAGGGAATTATCAAACAGAAAAAATAAATACGACAAAATAGCACCTAGACACAAAAACACAGAGCCCCAAACCCAAGGCTAAGCCCCCCCAAGACCCAAAAGTCCCAAGGTTCAGGGGGCTGACCAGTATCCCAGGCCCAGCTGGTGGCCTGCAGAATGGTGTCAGGTGGCCTGCCAGGACGAATGGACCTCTCGACACAGGAACCCAGTCCTTCGGGCGGCCGGCCCATATAGTTAATCCACCAGTACCGGAGAGGCGAAAGAGGCAGTGGTCTACCCATCGGAAGGCTAGGAGGTGGGTGGCCAAACAGGGGAAGGAGAACCCCTGCGGTCACTGGTGGCGGAGGGAGACGACCAGAAACCCAATCAAAAAGGAGAGACAGGAACACCCAGATGACTTCGATTGTGGGGGAGAAGACCCTGGTATCCCTAGGCAGGACGGGAGTACCCTCGGTGGTCCTAGTTTGGGACTGGAGCTCGGACTGATCCATGGTGGACCCAGCATGGGCCGTGGCTACACTGGCCGTGGTTCCTGTCCGGAACGTCATTATTCCTACGGTGAGCCCCAGCTGGGGCTCTGAGGCACCCGTGGTGGACCCCGACTGGGCCATGGTTGCACCTACGATGGAATCTGGCTGGGCCCCTGCTGCAACCACGGTGGACCCTGGCTGGGCCACTGCTGACCCCAATGCAGCCTTTACTGTGGGCCACCCTACCCGTATGAGCATCCAAGCCAGGAGGCGATCGATCACGGGCACCTTGTATTGGAGCTCAGTACCCACGAAGACCTCCTCTGCACAGATGGCAGCAGCACTGGTGACCTCCAAGGGCGAACCTGGATCTTCGGATTTCCGGTGATGTGACCCTTCTTCCGGCGACCCTTGAAGGGAACAAAGAAGAGGAAGGGTCAGGGTTGCTGGCAGCGGCGGAGCCCGGCGTGGAGGGCTCAGGTGCAGCGTGTGGCTGCAGCTGGCTCTCCTCACCTAGAGCTAGGCAAAAATGCTCTAAAATAGAAAGAAGAAAGACAAAAGACAGCACTTGCCTTAGTTCAAGCTCCACCGCTGTCCAGGACTCCGACGGTCCAGGCAATGTCACTTGCTCGGCCCCCTGGGGGTTCTGACTTGGTGCTGACTCTGCTGCGGCGACCTCCACAGCAGGCGCGATGGTCTCTGGACCCACACTGGTGATTCCTCCGGCGTGGCGGCTGGGGTCTGGCTCACCATGACAGGGAGAAACCAATAGGTAGGAGAGAGCATGGAGAGGGTTGGTGAGCAGTTCTTAGCTGCAGCAGATGGAGAAATCTCAGGGGACTGCACCCCCTGAGATTCTCCTCCAGAAATCAGGCAAGAATTTTCATTGGTATAAGGAAGAAAAAAGGAGTTCACTTGCATGTTTTCCTGGTTACTGAAGTCCTCTGCTGCAGCTGGCAAGGCAATGTCCCTCGAAGAAATGACAGCTCTGGGCTCCTCAATAGGGTGCTGAGAAGCCTCCACACCTGGCTCTGGAGGGGATGGATCAGAAGGAGATTCTGCCCTCCACACCTTGGTGGAGGTAAAAACAGAGGGAGAGGTGGCTGCAGATCTCTCTTTTTCCATTAGGCGGTCAAAAACCGCCAACATCGCCAGTCTGGACTCCTCCCAGGTCCCTGACGTCCTCACTGTTGTCACGCCGCGCCGCTCATCAGCGGCGCCACCTGCACGCATACCTGCACATCATCAGCGGCGAGGGATTTAAGCCGCCTCGCCCTGGGCTTCGGCCTGAAGCCGTCAGACTTCACTCGCTGGATTGCTGTGAGTTACCTCTTACTCCCCAGCAAGCATCACGGTAAGAAGCCCTTACCTTTTTCCCTTTCAAGTCTGCTCCCCTGTGCACAGGTGGATTTCCCGGCGGCGGACCTTTCCTCTCCGTCTCCATTCCCTCGCTGCTGCACCGGGCTCTCCAGGTTGCTGTCTACCGGACCTCGTCCTTGCTGTGCCAGCCACCTGCTCACTCCAAGTAAGCTCCTCTCCAACTTTTACATCTCCTGTGTTGGTGTGTGCCCGTCACCCTTCTCCCTGTGCTTTTCCCATAGGGTTGTCCGGCTGTACGGTCTCCTGCCTCCGTGCCCGAAGCAGACGCCACCACCAATACATTTACATCTCGCAGACACACATTCATACACCCTTGTTGTTAATAAAGCTATTTGAGCTACTCTGAGCCTGCGTGTGTGTCTCCTGAGCCGTGCACTATGTCAGTACGGCTTCAGCAGAGCGGCTCGGCAGACGGCGGGCTCGCACGCCGACTTACCACTCTCGAGGCTCGAGTGGACCAAATAGCTTACCAGCAACAGGTGATTCTAAACCAATTGATCAGCATAACTAACCGATTGGACTGCTTGGACCCCCAACAGCCATTCCCCCCGGCTCGTCAGGGTGGCGCGGCTCCTGCTGCTCCAGCGGCCGTCCAGCAGGCTCTGGGAGCACCGACTCGGCTCACGCCCATTCCGACCCCCGCCCGCTTTAGCGGTAAGCTCGGCGGAGCGCGGGGGTTCATAATGCAGTGTGAGTCCGTGTTTCACCGTGTGCCCGGAGACTTTCCTTCAGATCATAGCCGAATTGGTTATATTGGGAATCTCCTAGAGGGGCGAGCACTAACCTGGACTTACGCCGTAATGGCGAGGCCCAGTTATGCCACCCTCACTTATGACCAATTCGTGAGACGTTTCCTGGAGGTCTTTGATCACTCTCGTACCGAGACAGTCCAGGTCGATCGGCTTCTCAGCCTCCAGTAGGGAAGCCGGTCGGCAGCGGACTATGCGATCGACTTCCGGGTAGCGGCGGAGGAATTGGGCTGGGATGAACGCTCATTCTGCGGCCTTTTCCTCCGCAGTCTCAACGATGATCTGAAGGATGAACTGGCTGGACGGGACATCCCGGAGACTCTAGCGGAGCTAACGTCTCTAGCTATCAGTTTGGATAACAGCTTGCGCGAGCGCTCCTCGGGGCGGAAGTCGTCTTCTTCTCGCCCTCGTGGAGCCTCGTCGCGCCAGTTCCAAGCTCGCCCCCTGGCGACGCCGCCACCATCGCGCCCCGAGGAGTCGGAGCCGATGGTGACGGGCTGGACAAAGCTTTCCCCTGCGGAGAGACAACGCCGGCGTGAGTTGAATCTCTGCATGTATTGCGGGGATAGTCAACACACGGTGGAGCTTTGTCCACAGAAGCCAAACGGCGGGGTCCGCGAGTCACTGTAGGGGGCCTCGCGGACATCAATCGGTTAAGTCCCCTCACCCAATTGAAGCTGCCCGTCCGATTTTGTCACAACTCCACTGGGCATCTCACCCACGCACTGGTGGATTCGGGCACGGAGGGCAGTTTTATTTCACAAAGCCTGGCAACCCGATTGGGCATCCGCTGCCAGGCACTAACTACTCCTCTCTCCCTGGTCAACCTCTCCCGTGTCTCCCTGGGGAGAGTAACACATCGGACCGTCCCTGTTCCTGTTATCATCTCTGGGAACCACCGGGAGGAGATAACTTTCTACGTCCTTCCCAACTCTGTGTCGCCCGTCATCCTGGGGTACCTCTGGCTACGCCTCCACAACCCCGTCTTGGACTGGAAGTCCGCCAGGGTGTCGGCATGGAGCACATTTTGTATGAGCACCTGTTTACAGTCCGCTGCCTGCTCTCCGTCCTCTTCCCCAACACCTACGGACGCTGCGCCCCCGGACCTATCCCTGGTGCCATCGGAATTTCACGACCTGGGTATGGTATTCAGTAAGTCCAAGGCGATGTCTCTTCCTCCACACAGACCCTACGACTGTGCAATAAACATCCGCCAGGGGGCACCCTTACCCTCTGGGCGACTCTACAGCCTGTCGGCGCCGGAGAAGGAGACCATGAACACCTATCTCAAGGAGTCGCTGAGTGCTGGGATTATCCGCCCCTCATCATCACCATTGGGGGCAGGATTCTTCTTTGTGGGCAAGAAGGACGGTTCCCTCCGTCCTTGCATCGACTATCGCGCCCTAAACGACATTACGGAGAAGGATCGCTACACCCTGCCCCTCATGGATACCGCCTTCCACTCCCTCCAGGGGGCGACTTGGTTCACTAAGCTGGATCTACGCAGCGCATACCACCTCGTCCGGATCCGGGAGGGAGATGAGTGGAAGACAGCCTTCCGTACCCCGAACGGCCACTTCGAGTACCTGGTGATGCCGTTCGGGTAGACCAACGCTCCAGCCGTCTTTCAGCGCCTAATTAATGACGTCCTCCGGGATTTCATTGGCCTTTTTGTGTTCGTCTACCTGGATGACATCCTCATCTTCTCCAAATCCAGGGACGAGCACCGGGTCCATGTGAGGCGGGTCCTCCAAAGACTGCTGGAGAACCGGTTGTATGTGAAGGCCGAAAAATGCGAATTCTACGCTAAGACAACATCCTTCCTCGGGTTCATCATCTCCCACGACCAGGTGCTTCCGGACCCAGTGAAGGTGAAGGCGGTGGTGGAATGGCCCACACCTGCATCGAGAAAACAGGTGCAGCAATTCATCGGCTTTGCAAATTTCTACCGCCGCTTCATCCCTAATTTTGGCACCATCGTCGGCCCGTTGACCCGCCTCACGTCCTCTAAGGTCCCGTTCCGGTGGACCGAAGAGGCCGCGGCTGCTTTTCGGGCGCTGAAGGCGGAGTTCTCCTCCTCCCGGGTCCTTAGCCAAGTCAACCCTGCGCTGCAGTGCATCGTCGAAGTGGACGCTTCGGACACAGGAGTGGGGGCGGTTCTGTCCCAGCGGTCGCCAGATGATGGAGTCAAACGGCCCTGCGCCTTCTTCTCTCGGCGCTTGTCCCCGGCGGAACGGAATTACGACGTGGGGGACAGAGAGCTCCTCGCCATCAAGCTCGCGCTACAGGAGTGGTGTCACTGGCTAGAGGGGGCGGACCTGCCGTTCGTGGTCCTGACGGACCACAAGAACTTGGAGTACCTGAGATCTGCCAAGCGTCTGAACGCCCGCCAGGCGCGCTGGTCCTTGTTCTTTGCCAGGTTCCGATTCACCATCACCTTCAGGCCTGGCTCCAAGAACGGCCTGCCCGACACCTTCTCTAGGCAATTTGCCCCTGAGGAGTCGGAGGACACGGTCCACACCATCCTACCCAGGTCGTGCGTCATGGGAGCCGTTACCTGGGACATTGAAAGCAAGATCCGGAAGGCGCAGGAAGTGGAACCTGACCCTGGCGGCGGACCGGAGGGGAGGCTGTTCGTGCCATCCACAGTTCGGGGGGAGGTCATCCACTGGTTGCACATGTCCAAGCTCACCTGCCACCCTGGTTCCTCCCGGATGATCGACCTCCTCCAACGGTCCTTCTGGTGGCCGGGCCTGCGGAGGGACGCTGCCCGCTACGCCCGGGCCTGCCCAGTGTGCGCCACCAGCAAATCAGGTAATGCCCCTCCAGCGGGTTTGCTCCAGCCTCTGCCCGTCCCTGGCAGGCCCTGGTCGCATATCGCCCTGGATTTCGTCACCGGACTTCCAGTCTCAAACACCTTCAACACCGTCCTGACCATCGTGGACCGCTTCTCCAAGGCGGCACACTTCATCCCCCTATGAGGTCTTCCAACCGCCCTGGAGACGGCGGACCTCCTAATCCAGCACGTGGTCAGGCTGCACGGGATTCCGGTGGACGTGGTCTCGGACCGGGGGCCCCAATTTTCCTCAGAGGTTTGGAGGTCGTTCTGCAACGCCCTGGGAGCCAAGGTGAGCCTCTCCTCCGGCCATCACCCCCAAACCAACGGGCAGTGTGAGCGGACCAACCAGGAGCTGGAGGCTGCGCTCCGCTGTGTCACGGCGTCCAAACCAACGTCCTGGAGTAACCACCTCGCCTGGGTTGAATACGCCCACAACACCGCTCGCTCTTCTGCTACAGGGATGTCCCCCTTTAAGGCGTCCCTGGGCTACGACCCCCCGCTGTTCCCGGTGCAGGAGAGTGAGGTAACTGTCCCCTCAGTTCGGGCGCATCTCAGGCAGTTCCGCTCCATCTGGGCGTCAGCGCGCAGTGCGCTTTTACGCACGGCGGAGCGCAACAGAGCCGTGGCGGACCGGCACAGAAGACCTGCCCCAGCGTACCGAGTTGGACAGCGTGTCTACGTGTCGACCCAGGACGTGATTTTAAAGGGCGAGAGGAGGAAGCTGGCACAGCATTTTATGGGCCCTTACCCCATCACCAGGATCATCAACCCTGGTGGCTGTGCGTGTAGCTATTCCCCCCTCCCTCCGCATCCATCCCACCTTCCACATATCCAAGGTGAAGCTGGCAGTCTCCGACCCCCTTTGCCCTCCTCCTGCTGCGCAACCCGCGCCCCGGATGATTGATGGCCATCCGGCCTGGCCTGTCTCCTCCATCCTGGACTCCCGGCGCCGGGGTCGTGGGTTGCAGTACTTGGTGGACTGGGAGGGCTATGGGCCTGAACATCGGCAGTGGGTACCCTCATCGTTTGTGTTGGACCCATCCCTCATTACTGAGTTCCACCGAGCGCACCCGGAGAAACCATCGCCAGGAGGCGCTGCTAGAGGGGGGGAGTACTGTCACGCCGCGCCGTTCATCAGCGGCGCCACCTGCACACACACCTGCACATCATCAGCGGCGAGGGATTTAAGCCGCCTCGCCCTGGGCTTCGGCCTGAAGCCGTCAGACTTCACTCGCTGGATTGCTGTGAGTTACCTCTTACTCCCCAGCAAGCATCGCGGTAAGAAGCCCTTACCTTTTTCCCTTTCAAGTCTGCTCCCCTGTGCACAGGTGGATTTCCCGGCGGCGGACCTTTCCTCTCCGTCTCCATTCCCTCGCTGCTGCACCGGGCTCTCCAGGTTGCTGTCTACCGGACCTCGTCCTTGCTGTGCCAGCCACCTGCTCACTCCAAGTAAGCTCCTCTCCAACTTTTACATCTCCTGTGTTGGTGTGTGCCCGTCACCCTTCTCCCTGTGCTTTTCCCATAGGGTTGTCCGGCTGTACGGTCTCCTGCCTCCGTGCCCGAAGCAGACGCCACCACCAACACATTTACATCTCGCAGACACACATTCATACACCCTTGTTGTTAATAAAGCTATTTGAGCTACTCTGAGCCTGCGTGTGTGTCTCCTGAGCCGTGCACTATGTCAACTGTGGCTAATGAGCTCCCATGAACAGGAGGGGGAGACAAGGAGAGGGCAGAAGAAATTTTAGGTTTTGCAGCAGGTGAAGAGAACTCAGGGGACTGAACACCGTGAGCCTCTCTACCAGGATTCAAACAAGGCATAGCGTGATAAGTTTGAATAACGATTAATTGCACTTGCCTGTTATCCTGGTAGGCAATGTTGTCTGCTGCAGGAGTCATTTTGTCATCCCTCTCTGTGTCCAAGATGGATCCGGCCCTCCCTGAGGGCTGTAGGAGAACCGCATCTGTGGCCACTGGTGAGGAAAACAAGCGTCCCTTGGCAGTGGGAGGAGGCACCGTGGAGAGCTCCGCTGCGGGGTTGGCAGAAGTCGGTGCCAGGGAAATGGCTGCCATGGTGGCTGAAAGTTCCATCCGGGGACCCTGGGCAGGATGACATTAACGCCGCCGCTGACTAGACGGCAGTCGTGTTATTGCTGGAGGCGGAATGAACGCACTGGAGTTGGGACATGGAGTCTCTCACGGAGTGCGCCTCCAGATGGGAGCTGATTTGGCTGGAGCCGTCAAAGAAGTGGCTGCGAGGAGAAACGGCAGCGGGAGCAGGCAGAGGGCGACCACTCGGGGATGAAAGCGCACGCTGGGTCGGAACTCCAGCTGATTAATAACTCCACCCCAGCATAGCAATGCGTCTTCTTGGGAGAAACAATTCCAAGCGTCGCCTGTCAAATCCTCGATCTTCGTCACACTTCTCAAATCTTTGTGGCTCCATCCCGTCCTCCAAACTGCTTCACCTGCCGGAGCCACGATTGCTTTCCCCGAACAGGTGAGTGGAAAAAGACACAAAAGGTAAGAGAAAAGACCACACACATGCCACACCGCTGGGCTTTTTGTTCTGGCGGCGGCAAACTGTCATGTTTCGCTGCGTAAAAACACAGCACATCAATAAATAGGCACAAGCCCAAATGCAGGTGTGGCGTGTGGTTTATTTAACAGAGAAATATTCATACCAAGTGTCCATGATAAACAGTCTGACCAAGTGTCCATGAAAAACAGTCTGACAAAGTAGGCAACAGATGAACAGGGAAATAAATCCCGTTGGCGAGAGGAGAAGTTATGTCATGCCCTGGGGAAGACTAAACGCTGGGGGAAGGATAACGTAACCCAGAAAACAGAAGGACTTACTAATGTGCGTCGGAGCGCAGCTGGGCTCTGGAGAACAACACCCCGTAAAGTCCAAAGGGGAAAACCAACAAGGAGAAGAGCCTGGCCATCAAATGTTGACATGTACTCACATAGACTGTAGTAGACAATAGTTGACTGTCGCCACCGCACTGAGCATTCCCACTGCCACCTGTAAGTACCCCGTGCACTAATGAATAACAAGTGGATGCAGGTGCGACGGTAGCTGGGACTGGATGAGTGCATATGAGTGAGACTGAATGTGTGTGTGTGTGCATGTGTGGAAAATCCCAAGTGATGGCAATCAGCTGATAGGTATCTGGCAGAGAGAGGTGAGAGGAGGGCTGTGGCTGTAGACTGACAGATGATCCAATAATCTGCCAGCTGGAAAAGATAATTAGAGGCTGAACCCGCAGGTCATGAAACGGGGCAGGAAGCAACAGCCCCCGTATATGGCACATCACATATTGGAACTATGCCAACATGTGGAAAATGTACAAAATATTGTTCCCCTTTTAAGAATCAAGAGGTTGCTGTGCCCTTTGGTGAATCATATTACCCACCTATATATAATCTTTGAAATTCTATTTTAATTGAATGTTGGCTGCTTGTGTGTGTGTTTATTTTTTAGCAAAAACAGAAACAAATCAGTCAGACGAAAATAAGAGTGACGTCTGCCATCCTGTTCATCCCTGGCTGGCTGCATCGTCCTTTGTCACCATCCCTGCTGTCATCTTCAAGCACATTGAACAGTGGACCACAACTGGATTCCATCTACTTTGTTGTGATCACACTCACGACAGTGGGAATGGAGATTATGCTGGCAGGTAGCATGATGTAGCACTAGGTTGATCTAACACAATGCACTGCTTTGAACTACAACAAATTACTTCTAATCAAACCCGTTTTCCTTCCCTCACCAGGTGGAAACCGTTAAAATTGAATACATGAAGTGTGTTCAAACCCCATGGTGTGGTTTTGGATTCCTTGTGGGTTTAGCTTATTTTGCAGCCGTCCCTCAGCATGATAGGAGACTGGCTTCGAGTGTTGTCTAAAAAGACTAAAGAGGAGGTGAGATTATTAGTAGTTTTTGTCCGAGTCCTTTCTTATTTTACTGTCATGCTAATTTTCCTGATGAAGGAAAAGGGAATATTGGAAGGCCTAGCACTCAACGGAGAGATTTTTTTTTTTTTTGTTACTTATTTGTACCCGTAGGTAGATTTGGTTTGCAGTCTGGTGACAAGCCACCGGCTGCTGGTCGCTCGCGTGCGCGAGCGCCCTAAACCTACATGTTTTTGGTGATGAGCTTGTTCGATACGAATCTGTAACTTGGATAAGAAGGGCCCAGGATAGACTATTGGAAAGCGCGAGAGGAGGGCTACATTCAACAATGGATGGACTTGCTATAAATGAATGAATGAAAATTTCTGATGAAATGTTTTGCTAATGTAGAACCTCGAGCTAGAGATTATTGTAATCAATCAATCAATCAATCAGTTAGCTAATTCCAATCAAGCTGAAAGGAGCCAATGTGATGACACAGTGTCCGGTGTCCATCTGTCCGTCTGTCCACATTTCACGAGAATCGTTTCTCCTAGGCAATTGCCTCAGTGCTCAACAAACTCACTCACAAGGATCTTCAGGTGGGTCTGCATCCAGGTTGTACTCAAGGTCAGGGTCAAGGTCAAGGTCAGAAGATTTGAGCACTTATGTGATTTCAGAAAAATCAATATTCCTCCTCCTGGGTTATTTCCCCTAATTTTCAACAAATTCATGCACAGTGATCATCAGGTGGGTTTACATCAAGGTTGTGGTCAACGTCAGAGTCAAAGATCAGGAGATACCAGACTTATATGATTTTTATGATAATTGTTACTCCTCCTAGACAATTGCCCTAATTCACAACAAACTCAAATCCAGTGATCCTCAGCTTTGTCTGCATCCAGGTAGAGCTCAAGGTCAAGGTCATTGTCAAAGGTCAGGACATCTGGGCATTTATGATTTTACGAAAATCGCCACTCCTCCTAGGCCATTGACCATGACCTTAAGCACATCTTAGATGGGTATACATCTAAGCTGTGCTTAAGGTCAAGATCAAAGGTCAGGAGATCTGAGCACTCTCAGGATGATTTCATCACGCCAGGATGAGCTACTCTGTCACTAATGATCTGGCCTACAGAGTGTACCTATTAGACTGTTTTTGATCTCCATATTTTTATTCTCCAATTCAAGTAGAGTAGTTCAAACTTAAACAGGTTCCTCATTTCACCTTATATCTATAAGAACCCATTTTACTTACTGTACCTTTAAGATTGTGTCTACTTTTGTCTAGTGGTGTTGGCGTTATCGCATTAATCGCTCGTTAACGCTTTGCCCTGTTAACGGTGACAAATGTTGTGATCGCAGTTATACAGCAGTTAATGGCAGAAAGCGCAAACAGTACTTTTTGACCTAGTGGCTCTCCGTACCAAAGCCGCTCTGGCCACAGACACTGTGTGCGCCATTTAGACATTGCAAAGTCAAACAAGCTGGATTACAGCTATGGAAATCCCCAAATGCTATCATGTTTAGTTTATAACGTTATCTGTTGAAGCTCTCACCTGGATAATAGTTACAGCTTCCTCCAAAACTTCACCTGGATGTTGGGTTGTTCTTTTCCTGTGGAAGCTGGCTAGCTGGCTAGCTACATGTTAGGTTGTAGCTGACCTCCAGCAGCTGACACGGAAAGAAATTTGCCTGTTTTCATCCTCATAGCTTTGGGCCCAACTGTTGGTGAGTTCCAATCTAAAAAAATTCTCAGCTGTGTTCGTAATGTCCATTCATCTCCCGCTGTTTTTGCAGCATGAAGGGGTGTCATCACGGGTGAGATAGTTGTTTGTTTTTGTTTGCAATTTTTCTGCTAAAGGGAAAATTTGTGTCTGTTGTGACACACAGAGGTCCATGGTTTTTGTCTCGATCTGCTTAAAAGTTGTGGATGTTTGCTATGGGAGAAAAAAGCAAGCTCCATTTGTGGCTGCTGGCTGGTTGAATACTGAGTTGTGTCGCAGTGTCAGTTATTGTGCCCTGGTATTCTGTTGTTTGCACATGCAGTCTACTTTTTGAGAATTTTCTGGAGAATATGTTGGATAGTTTTTGTCATTTTGGATATGTTGAGAGAGCTTTAATAAACCCTGCAGGTGAAGACAGCAAGCATATTTGTCCACTCCCATGTTCATAGCAGTATGACAAACTTGAAAAATTATCGACTTAAGGTATCAATGTATCTGTATGGAAAAACTCTCAATTAACACGTTATTAATTGTGATTAACTCAACATTCCAAAAGATATTAATCACAGTTAAAAATTTTAATCGTCCAACACCACTACTTTTGTCTTATTGGTTTCCTTGCTGTTCTGGGCCATATTTTTGAGTATAGTTTATCTTTATATGTTGTTTATAATCCTTGCCTAATCATTTCCTGATTGCATTGTTGCCATAGGTCGGGGAGTTTAAAGCTCATGCAGCTGAATGGAAGGCAAATGTACAAGCAGAGTTTCGTGAAACACGGCGACGTCTGAGTGTGGAGATCCATGACAAGCTGCAGCGGGCCGCTACCATCCGCAGCATGGAGCGACGTCAGCTTGGCCTAGAGCAGCGTGCTCACTCCCTTGATATGCTGTCACCAGAGAAACGGGCCATGTTTGCCAGTCTGGATGCAAGCCGCTTCAAGACATCCTCTCAGGAGAGCATCGACACCAAGTTGAACAACCTGAAGCTGAAGGGGGCTTGTGAGCCATATGACCACCAGGGGGGTGCACAGACTCAACAGGCGGCATCTTCTTCAGAGGAAAGTCTCTTCAACATCCGCTTTGGATCCCTAACCAAGCTGGCCAGGCGAAACAAGAACAGAGAACAGCGGAGGAACATTCCTGTAGATGATCGATGGGCAAGTTTAGGCACAAACAATGGTAGTGCCATGCTAGGTGAAGAGAGGACACAGGAGGAAGAAGATGGAGAGCTAGATGAGGAAAAGGGTGAAAGAAAAGAAGCTAACACCAGTTTGACAAATCTGTCACAGTATGTGATGGGGAGTTCCAAGTTGAATGGGTTCATGCCAACACAAACCAAAGACAGAGAGAATGATAGGGGAATAAATGGAAGAACTTTTCATCCACAGACGTGTAGAGATGGTAAAAGACAGTCAGGCGGAGGGACAATGAGAATGCACAGGCCTTAGCAATGTCAAGAAATGTGCCTTTTCTGTTTCCTATGCTCACATTGGAAGTACTCCCAGGAAATTAGTCATTGTGTCACTGGAAGAAAATGTATTGCCAAAAAAAAAATAAAAAAAATAAATTTTCCGAAGAGGTTGAGTCATGTTCCTGTAAAATGGGGTAGTTCAGGCTTTTCATTTCTACAGGAGCTGTCTTGTTCAACTCTGTTATCGTTTAGCCCTCAGGCCCTCAGGGCTCTTATGACCATCTGTTCATGCTGAATCTTTTCTTTCTAACAATGTGGACAGCTTTAAAGCAGTATTAATGACATAAATCTTCAGGAATATTACCAAGCTACACAATGTCATCTCATACTGCGGTGGCTATTTCAAGCTTGGCAGTCTGCTGTTGAAGGACTTTAAATTACCATTAAACAACTAGTGAGTGGGCAGTTGTGGTTTTGCTGGATCAATAAACAATGGGAGAATTATCCTAAAGGACACGTAGAACTACTTCTACACTGTATGCTGTTTTGACTACGGAACCTAAGGATAATAACTGCTACATACTAAACGCTTGAAAACACTTTGAACTCTTCATAGTGCATGGTATAATGCATCCATAGCAGGTAATTGACACAAACAAACTTGACTACTGCCATAATGCTTCTTCTTCCTTTTTATGACTGAAAATCAAAACAGGGAAACTGAGATTGTCAGTAATGCAGGTTATTTTTTATTATTCAGTGACTTACACAACCATCATATTACTTACTTAAATGAGTTTCTATTAATGAATGTCATACTTAGTTTGTGATCACTTTGCATGTTTGAATCTGTTTACATGTGTGTTGTTTGTTTTATGTCACCAAGATTATGATCTTCATTGAACTGTAAAATATGAAACACTTTCTTTTTTGTATTTTTTTTTAAAGACACCAATAGACATTGAGGCTATAAAGGTATTTCCATGGAAATGTGTTTTCTCATTGCTTAAAATCATGTATTTACAAAAGGTTTTTACTTGTCCATTTTAACTTTGCTTTACTTCACAACTTACAGAAACATTAGATCTATAAATGGTGAGTTCTGTTACTGATTGTGAAGCAGCTAGGATGAGAATCTGCACCTCCAAGTTAAAATCAATAGTGCTACAATACACTACAATGCAATGCAATACAAAAAGGTTGTTGTCCTATCAGGCTTGGGGACAAGCTCCTACCCCAGGTGGAGGAGTTCAAGTATTTTGAATTCTTATACAGTATACGAGTTGGGAAAATGGAGTGGGGGACATTGACAAGACAGATTGGAGCAGCATCTACAGTGATGTAGGCATTGCACTTATCTATTGTAGTGAAGAAGGAGCTAAGCTCTAAAACAAAGCTCTCAGTTTATCAGTCAGTTGATGTTCTTACCCTTACCTATGGCCACGGACTTTGGGCAGTAAATGAAAGAATGAATCCCTGTGGATCACCACCTTATTGTCCTAATGATCCCAGGAACTATGTTGTCGGGGGCAACTAGCTCCTGGTAGGGTCTCCCAAGGCAAACTCAGCAGTCCAGTTGATCCCCACGAAGAAGCTACAAGGATCTAGTGTACCCCACCCATCTGGGGTTAATGGGGCTCGAGGAAAAGCACCTGGTGACTGGGTTTGTGTCCATAGGGCCCGACCAGACTCAGCTTGAATGAACCACATGGGTCCATCCTCCAGTGGGCTCATCCCCTGCAGGAGGGATCATGGGAATCATAGTGTTATGTGAAATGGGGGACAGTTTAACTGTTTCCCCCACAACCGAGACTCTCGGTTAAGTGGTAGATTGATTGGTGGATAGAAGATGCTAATAAGCCACCACCCATCAAACTGTTTTAGGCAGGTTTAATTGATTTATGACCCCTTTACCCCACCCAAACCCCGCCCACACCCACCCCTTTCCCCACCCTCTTTGACCTGACCTGACCTTGACCTCCCCTTTGATCCGTAATTATCCTTTGATCAGTGGCAACCTTTTATGACCTGTAATTATCCTTTGATCAGCGACATCCTTTATGACCCATAATTTTCCTTTGATCAGTGACATCCTTTATGACCCGTAATTATCCTTTGATCAGCGACGACCTTCATGACCCGTAATTATCCTTTGATCTATGATGACCTTTGACCCCCGCCCTGATGGCTGAGGGTGGGAATGGAATGTTAACATACGGGAAATGCTGGGGACGGTGCGTGTTGTAGTTGCAGAGTTTTATAAGTTTTTTTTTGATAAATGATCTCTCTTATACATACGGCTGAAGTAACACTGTGCAGAAAAAAAGGTAATGCACAATAGCAGAACTAAACACGTTAAATTTTAAGAAAATAAAATGGTAAATGGCAATAATGCTTTTTCTTATGAACGAGAAGGGGCTTTACAGATCCTGTCACTCACACACACACACACACACACACACACCACAATGAAAAGAGAAAAAAACTCACGAGTGCGGGTTAGCGGCTACATCTGATCAGCGAGACACCTGCCTCCAGCTTTTGGTCCAGACTGGTTGAGGATTAACTGGGAAAAAAGAGGATTGTCTGCATCCAGACCCCTGTGGGCGACAGCACCTCCCACAACTAACCCTCCCAACGATTTTAAAAGAAGACTGCCCAACCAACCATTTTTGCATAAACCAAAATGGAGACAGACCCCACAGCTTAGCCAATGGTGTTCTAGAGGCGAAGTAATCCCCAACCCCAGTCAGGAGTCAACCTGGCGTAGGAAAAAACAGTGCATTGCTGATCCAGAGGTCTTTGGGAAAAATGGGATAGATTGGACTGAGCAAAAAATAAGCCTTTCCAACGTGCATTTTCACACCCACTTCCCTCCTTTTTTCCTTAATCAAACAACCCAGTAATGACAAAAAAAACACTGATCTGTATGCTTGTGACGATTAGAGTTTATTTTGTGCTGATACTAGGAAATTTAACATTTAACCTATTTATATTTTCCATTTTTTGGCAATTAGAGTTTATTTTGTGCTGATACTAGGAAATTTAACATTTCTCCTAAAAAAGCATTTTATATTTTGTGTTTACATTTTTAAATGACCATACAGCAGCCTTCTAAGGATTGTGTGCGTGAAACAATTCTGTAAAACATCCCACAACTTGTTGCTATAACATCTAATACCAAAATGAAATACAGATCTGCAAAAAATGGCTAATTTAAAAAAGAAATGTAACATATTTATCATAAAAACTATTTTTTACTTTCATCATTTTCTTCTAACATTTTAAAAACATTTTTCTTCATCATCATATTTCCCTTTCTTGGCTTTTTTGTTAATTAATGTCTGGAATTTCTCTTTGCTCATCATTTTGATGGACAGTTTTAAAAATTAGGTCATGATACAATTTTATTAGTAATTTTAATATGGTGTGGGGGGTGGACGAGATTCGCCCTGAGTACCTCAAGGCCCTAGATGTTGTTGGGTTGTCATGGTTGACACGCCTCTGCAACATTGCGTGGAGGTCGGGGGCAGTGCCTTTGGCATGGCAAACCAGGGTGGTGGTTCCTCTCTTCAAAAAAGGGGACCGGAGGGTGTGCTCCAACTTTAGAGGGATCACACTCCTCAGCCTCCCTGGGAAGGTCTATGCCAAGGTACTGGAGAGGAGAGTCCGGCCGTTGGTCGAACCTCGGATTCAGGAGGAGCAATGTGGTTTTCGTCCTGGCCGTGGCACATCGGACCAGCTCTTTACCCTCTCGAGAATTCTTGAGGGTTCGTGGGAGTTTGCCCAACCAGTTTACATGTGTTTTGTGGACTTGGAGAAGGCATTTGACCGCGTCCCTCGTGGATTTTTGTGGGGGGTGCTTCGGGAGTATGGGGTATCGGGCTTGTTGTTACGAGCTATTCGGTCTCTGTACGACCGTTGTGAGAGTTTGGTTCGTATTGCCAACACTCGGTCGGAGTCATTCCCAGTGAGAGTTGGACTCCGCCAGGGCTGCCCTTTGTCACCGATCCTTTTCATAATTTTTATGGACAGGATTTCTAGGCGCAGCCAGGGAACGGAGGGTGTCATGCTTGGTGACCACAGGATCTCATCTCTGTTGTTTGCAGATGATGTTGTCCTGTTGGCTTCATCCAGCAATGACCTACAGCTCTTGCTGGGATGGTTTTCCGCTGAGTGTGAAGCGGCTGGGATGAGAATCAGCACCTCCAAGTCCGAGTCCATGGTCCTCAGCCGGAAAAAGGTGGATTGTCCTCTCTGGGTTGGGGACAGGCTCCTGCCCCAAGTGGAGGAGTTTAAGTATCTTGGGGTCTTGTTCACGAGTGAGGGGAAAATGGAGCGAGAGATCGACAGACGGATTGGAGCAGCATCTGCAGTGATGCGGACGTTGTACCGGTCTGTTGTGGTGAAGAGGGAGCTTAGTTCTAAGGCAAAGCTGTTGATTTACCTGTCAATCTACGTTCCTACTCTCACCTATGGTCACGAGCTTTGAGTAATGACCAAAAGAACGAGATCGCGGATACAAGCGGCTGAAATGAGCTTTCTCCGTAGGATTGCTGGACTCACCCTCAGAGACAGGGTGAGGAGCTCAGTCAACCGGGAGAGGCTCAGAGTAGAACCGCTGCTCCTCCACATTGAAAGGAGTCAGTTGAGGTGGTATGGGCATCTGATTAGGATGCCTCCTGGACGCCTCCCACTTGAGGTGTTTCAGGCACGTCCCACTGGGAGGAGACCCCGCGGCAGACCCAGGACACGGTGGAGAGACTATGTCTCCCAGCTGGTCTGGGAACGCCTTGGTATCCTCTCTGAAGAGCTGGAGCAGGTGGCGGGGGAGAGGGAAGTCTGGGCTTCTCTGCTTGAACTGCTGCCTCCACGACCCGGACCTCCAGAAAAGCGGTAGAAGATGGATAGATGGATGGAATTTTAATATGATAAAACACTCAGTAGCTTTTATTTCCATTTGTATTTTCAGTTTTAATTGTGAAACTTTATCTTTGAAGAGAATGCCCCCCAATAAGGTTTACATGCAAATCTGGCCCTCAGGAAGTGAGGAAAAAAAATAGGGGCCCTCACTATTACCAAAGTTTCTGATCTCTGATTTAGAAATATCAAGAGCGATATCACTCAAATTTTTCATGTCTCTGTTTTTTTGCTGTGAAATTTCGGTTAAGCCCTGCCTTCTGAAAAAAGGCAAGTTTAGAGGGAGCATTTTTGGTGACATTACTATAGCAGGTCCATATTGTTGAGCTAATCAGGACTCTCTGGCCTAATTGAAGTTAGCCTTCCGGGTTAGTTAGCCATTATCCTGGGCCATCGTGCACGCAACTGGGCATGCCCCTCAACTGGTAAGTCTTTTTATCACAGGATTTATTCTGCTTAATGAAGCACTAGGTACTAGGTAACTATTAGCCTTGTGGGATGTGGGTGGAATTATTCACAGAGATCCTAGCATTTGAAAAAAGAGGAAAAAGGAATAGATTTTGACATGAAACTGTAAGAGAATGAAAGTTTTTTTGTAGAAAAAAAGGGCATAAGATACCATTTTAGACAATGTAGATTTGTTTTTATAGGGGATTTATATCCACCACAGTGTATCTTTAATATTTGAATATTTACTATTTACTAACACCAAATCATACATTTACAAATTATTATAGCACCATTTAAAAACATTAAGTGAATGAGGACAAAAGCAAAGTTAAATCATCCAGGAACACATTGAAAATGCTCAAAATTACACTGAATTTATTTATAATAATAATCATAATAATGCATCAGATTTATATAGTGCTTTTTAATAGACACTCAATTATTCATTCACTCCACAGACAATGGTAGTGGTAAGCTACACACGTGGACAAAATTGTTGGTACCCCTCTGTTAATGAAAGAAAAACCCACAATGGTCACAGAAATAACTTGAATCTGAAAAAAGTGGTAATAAATAAAAATTCTATGAAAATTAACCAATGAAAATCAGACAATGCTTTTGAATTGTGGTTCAACAGAATTATTTTAAAAAACAAACTCATGAAACATGCCTGGACAAAAATTATGGTGCCCTTAACTTAATATTTTGTTGCACAACCTTTTGAGGCAATCACTGCAATCAAACGATTTCTGTAACTGTCAGTGAGACTTCTGCACCTCTCAGCAGGTATTTTGGCCCACTCCTCAAGAGCAAACTGCTCCAGTTGTCTCTGTCATGACTCACTCTAGGCCATCACCTGCTTCAGCTGCGCGCACACCTGCTTCCAATCGCCCACGGGCTTTATAGCCTGCTCTGCCTGGGTTCCGGCACGGAGCCGTCTGTCATTCTCCCTAGAGTTACGTCTCTCGCCTGACTACCTACGTCCAGGTCTCTCAACTCTTAATTGGAATCTTCTCGACTCAAGTAAGCAGTGTGTTACTTACCTTCTTCTCAGTTTCTCCCCTGTGCACAGGTGGACTCCTCCGGCGGCGGAACCTGTTCCCCTTGGCGGCGGAACGACCTCTCCTCGCTTCTATGAGCCAACCTGTTCACCTCTGGAGCGCATAGCAGATGCTGTCTTCCTGGCTGGAGCCTCCGGGCCAACCTGAGCTATCATTGTTCCACCTGCAAGTAAGGCCCAGTCATTACTTCATTCATTCAGTGGTGGAAGACTCTAACATCTGTGCTTTGGCTCTGTTATAGGGTTGCCAAGCTGAACAGCACTCTGCTTCTCCCCCAGCCACGTCATCTCTACCATCACCACAAACACACCACACATACATACACGCACCCACACACTCTCACTGTGACATAACGCACGGCTCAGGAGACACACGCAGGCTCAGAGTGAATTCAATAACTTTATTCAACAACAAGGATGAGTGGATGCGTGTCTGTGATATGTGGATGTACTGGTGGCGGACGTCAGCGTCAGGCACGGAGGCAGGAAAACCGTACAGCCAGACAACCCTGGGGAGAGAGCACAGGGAGAAGGTGACGGGCACCAAACCAGTACAACAGGTAATGAGGGATTTGTTGGCTTACTTGGCAGGGCAGGTGGCAGGCGTGCACAAGGGAGAGTCCAGAAGACAGCGACCTGATGATGCACCTGACAGCAGCAGCGAGGTGGTGATGCAGGGGCGGAGTCCGCCGCCGGGCAAGATCCACCTGTGCACAGGGGAGAGACTGGAACACAAGTGGAGGTATGCTTACGCGAGAAATCTTGCTGGTTGGCGAGGGGGTTCCTCTGAAGCAAGTAGCCGAAGGGAACAGACGGCTTCAGGCCGAGGCCCAGGGCAGGGTGGCTTATATGCCACGCTGCTGACGAGGTGCAGGTGTGCGCTCAGCTGGCGCCGCTAATGAGCGGCGAGTTGTAACAGTACTCCCCCCTCTAGCAGCGCCTCCTGGCGATGGTTTATCGGGGTGTTTCCGGTGAAACTCGGTGATGAGAGAGCGATCCAACACGAATGAGGGGCGAACCCATTGTCTCCATTCTGGACCATAGCCCTCCCAGTCCACCAAATACTGTAGCCCGCGACCCCGGCGTCGGGAGTCCAAGATGGTAGAGACAGTCCAAGCCGGATGGCCATCAATCATCCGAGGTGCGGGCGGCGCAGCAGGAGGAGGGCAGATAGGATCAGACACCACTGGTTTCACCTTGGAGACGTGGAAGGTGGGATGGATGCGGAGGGAGGGGGGAGTAGCAACACGCACAGCCACCGGGTTGATAATCTTGGTGACGGGGTATGGACCCATGAAACGTTTAGCCAACTTCCTCCTCTCACCCTTTAGGTTAACATCTTGCGTGGATACCCAGACCGGTTGGCCTACCTGGTAGGCAGGAGCAGGTCTTCTATGCCGATTCGCCGTGGTCTTATTGCGCTCCGCCGTGCGTAAAAGCGTATTGCGCGTAGCTATCCAAATGGAGCGGCACCGCCTGAGGTGAGCCTGAACCATGGGGACAGCCGACTCGTTCTCCAGCGAGGGAAACAGAAGGGGATCGTAACCCAGGGACACCTTGAAGGGGGACATCCCTGTGGCTGAGGAGCGAGCGGTGTTGTGGGCGTACTCCACCCAGGCAAGGTGTTTGCTCCATGAGGCAGGCTTCGAGGCGGTGACGCAGCGGAGGGCAGCCTCCAGCTCCTGGTTGGTCCGTTCACACTGCCCGTTAGATTGGGGGTGATGGCCAGAGGAGAGGCTTACCTGGGCTCCTAATGCCTTGCAAAAACCCCGCCAGACGTCCGAGGTAAATTGGGGACCCCGGTCGGAAACCACGTCAACTGGTATCCCGTGCAGCCTGACCACGTGTTGGATGAGAAGATCTGCCGTCTCCAAGGCAGAGGGAAGCCCCCGTAATGGCACGAAATGGGCAGCCTTGGAGAAACGGTCGACGATGGTCAGGACAGTGTTGAAGTTGTTAGAGACGGGGAGGCCGGTGACGAAGTCCAATGCAATGTGCGACCAGGGCCTACCAGGAACAGGCAGGGGCTGGAGCAAACCCGCAGGGGGGGAGTTGCTGGTCTTACTGGTGGCACAGATGGGGCAGGCCCGGGCGTAGCGGGCAGCGTCCTTGCGCAATCCCGGCCACCAGAAGGAGCGTTGGAGCAGGTCAATCATTTGGGAGGTCCCAGGATGGCAGGCTAGCTTGGACATGTGAAGCCAATGGATGACCTCCTCCCGAACGGAAGACGGAATGAAGAGCCTCCCCTCCGGTCTGCCGCCCGGGTCCGGCTCCGATTCCTGCGCCTTCCGGACCTTATCCTCGATCTCCCAGGTAATGGCTCCCACGATGCACGACCTGGGCAGGATGGTATGTACAGCGCCCTCCGAGTCTTCAGGGGCGAATTCCCTGGAGAGGGCGTCAGGCAGTCCGTTCTTGGAGCCCGGCCTGAATGTGATGGTGAAACGGAATCTTGCAAAAAACAGGGACCAACGGGCCTGGCGGGCGTTCAGACGCTTGGCAGTTCTTAAATATTCCAGATTCTTGTGATCCGTTAACACCATGAAGGGCAGGACGGCCCCCTCCAGCCAGTGACGCCACTCCTGGAGCGCGAGCTTGATGACAAGAAGCTCCCTGTCCCCCACGTCGTAATTGCGTTCCGCCGGGGACAAGCGCTGGGAGAAGAAGGCGCAAGGCCGTTTGACCCCATCAGCAGGTGACCGCTGAGACAGCACCACCCCCACACCCGTATCCGAGGCGTCGACCTCCACGATGCACTGCAAAGAGGGATCGACCTGGCTGAGGACCCGGGAGGATGAAAACTCCGCCTTCAGCGCCTGGAAGGCCGCCGCGGCCTCTTCAGTCCACTGGAACCGGGTTTTAGGGGAGGTGAGATGGGTCAGAGGGCCGACGATGGCTCCAAAGTTGGGCACAAAGCGGCGGTAGAAGTTGGCAAAGCCGACGAATTGTTGCACCTGCTTTCTAGACGTGGGAGTCGGCTAATCTACCACCGCTTTAATTTTAGCTGGGTCCGGGTGCACCTGGTCATGGGAGATGACAAACCCGAGAAATGACGTTTTCTTGGCATAGAACTCGCACTTCTCCGCCTTCACGTACAACCGATTCTCCAGTAACCTCTGAAGGACCCGTCTCACATGCACCTGGTGCTCATCCCTGGACTTGGAGAAGATGAGAATATCATCCAGGTAGACGAACACAAACAGGCCGATGAAGTCCCGGAGAACGTCATTTATCAGGTGCTGAAAGACGGCTGGAGCGTTGGTTAACCCGAATGGCATGACCAGGTATTCAAAGTGGCCGTTCGGGGTACGGAAGGCTGTTTTCCATTCATCTCCCTCCCGGATCCGGATGAGGTGGTACGCGCTGCGGAGATCCAGCTTAGTAAACCAGGTTGCCCCCTGGAGGGAGTGGAAGGCAGTGTCCATCAGAGGCAGGGTGTAACGGTCCTTCTCCGTGATGTCATTAAGGGCTCGGAAGTCGATGCATGGACGAAGAGAGCCATCCTTCTTGCCCACGAAGAAGAACCCTGCACCTAATGGAGATGATGATGGGCGAATAATACCTGCACTGAGAGATTCCTTAAGATAAGAGTTCATGGCCTCCTTCTCCGGCGCTGACAGGCTGTAGAGACGTCCTGAGGGGAGAGGCGCCCCCTGGCGGAGGTTTATGGCGCAATCGTAAGGCCTGTGTGGAGGAAGGGACATTGCCTTGGACTTACTAAAGACTGCGCCCAGGTCGTGAAACTCCGCGGGCACCAAGGAGAGGTCCGGGGGCACGGCATCCTTGACCATGGGAGGAGAGGTTGGCGAGCAGGCGGCGGATTGGAGGCAGGTGCTCATACAAAAGGTACTCCAGGCTGTCACCTTTCCGGTCTTCCAATCCAGGACGGGGTTATGGAGACGGAGCCACGGATAACCCAGGATCACTGGAGACACTGAAGAAGGCAAGATGTAGAAGGAGATCTCCTCCCGGTGATTTCCAGAGACGATGACAGAGACGGGGTTTGTCCGATGGGTCACCTTCCCCAGAGATGCACGGGAGAGATTGATGAGGGTGAGAGGAGTTTTAAGGGGCTGGCAACGGATGCCCAATCGGGTTGCCAGGCTTTGTGAAATGAAGCTTCCTTCCGCGCCTGAGTCCACCAGTGCATGAGTGAGATGCCCTGTGATGTTGTGGCAGAAACGGATGGGCAGCGACAAATGAGTGAGGGGAGTTGACCGGTTAGCATCCGCGAGGCCCCCTACAGTGACTCGCGGACTTCCCCGTTTGGCTTCTCCGGGCATTGCTCCACCGTGTGCTGGTTGTCCCCGCAATACATGCAGAGACCCAGCTCACGTCGGCGTTGTCTCTCCGCTAGGGGGAGCTTTGCCCGGCCCGTCACCATTGGCTCCGACTCCTCGGGAACCTCCGGTGGCGGTAACGCCACGGGGCGAGCTTGAAGCTGGCGTGACGAGACCCCCCGTGAGCGAGAAGGCAGCTTCCGCTCTGAGGCGCGCTCGCGCAACCGGTTGTCCAAGCTGATTGTGAGTGAAATTAGCTCCCCCAATGTTTCAGGGATGTCCCGACCAGCCAGTTCATCCCTCAGACCAGAGTTTAAACTGCGGAGGAAGATGCCGCAGAGGGCTCGTTCCTCCCAGCCAACCTCCTCCGCTGTAACCCGGAAGTCAATGGCGTAGTCCGCGGCCGATCGGCTCCCCTGCTGAAGGCTGAGGAGGTGATCGGTCAGGACACTCTCCATATGGGAGTGATCAAAGACTTCCAGAAAATGTTTAACGAACTGGCCATAGGTGAGAGTGGCATAACTGGGCCTCGCCATTACAGCATAAGCCCAGGTGAGTGCCCGACCCTCCAGGAGGTTTCCTATATAGCCAATTCGACTATGGTCTGAGGGGAAGTCCCCGGGGACGCGCAGAAACACCGACTCACATTGCATGATGAATCCCCGCACTCCACCGAGCTTACCGCTAAAGCGGGCGGGGGTAGGAATGGGTGTGAGTCGGGCTGGGACACCCGGGGCTGACTGAGCGGCCGCTGAAGCAGCGGGAGCTGCACCTCCCTGACGAGCCGGGGGGAACGGCTGTCGGGGGTCCAGGCGGTCTAACTGGTCAGTTATTAGAGTCAATTGATTATCACTTGTTGCTGATGAGCTATTAAATCCACCCGAGCCTCGAGTGTGGAAAATCGGCGTGCGAGCCCGTTGTCTGCCGAGCCGCTCAGCTGAAGCCGTACTGACATAACGCACGGCTCAGGAGACACACACGCAGGCTCAGAGTGAATTCAATAACTTTATTCAACAACAAGGATGAGTGGATGCGTGTCTGTGATATGTGGATGTACTGGTGGCGGACGTCAGCGTCAGGCACGGAGGCAGGAAACCGTACAGCCAGACAACCCTGGGGAGAGAGCACAGGGAGAAGGTGACGGGCACCAAACCAGTACAACAGGTAATGAGGGATTTGTTACTTGGCAGGGCAGGTGGCAGGCGTGCACAAGGGAGAGTTCAGAAGACAGCGACCTGATGATGCACCTGACAGCAGCAGCGAGGTGGTGATGCAGGGGCGGAGTCCGCCGCCAGGAAAGATCCACCTGTGCACAGGGGAGAGACTGGAACACAAGTGGAGGTATGCTTACGCGAGAAATCTTGCTGGTTGGCGAGGGGGTTCCTCTGAAGCAAGTAGCCGAAGGGAACAGACGGCTTCAGGCCGAGGCCCAGGGCAGGGTGGCTTATATGCCACGCTGCTGACGAGGTGCAGGTGTGCGCTCAGCTGGCGCCGCTAATGAGCGGCGAGTTGTAACACACTGTACGAATAAAGAATTGTATTCACTCGAGCCTGTGTGTGTGTTCCCTGGGTCCAGCAAATATGTCAGTACGGCTCCGTCAAAGCGACCCAGCGGACAGCGTGCTAATACGCCAGATTAACAACTTGGAGGCTCGAGTGGACCAATTAACTTACCAACAGCAGGTCATTCTCAATCAGTTAGCCCAAATAAACAGCCGGTTGGATTGCCTGGAAGGGCAGCAGGCATTTCCTCCGGTTCTTAGCAGTGAGCCAGCTCCCATTAGCTCCCCTCCTAGCCAGGCTAGTCAGGCCTCCTTGACCCGACTCACTCTGGTTCCTACGCCCACTCGCTTCGGCGGAAAGCTCGGGGAGGCCCGTGGCTTCATTCTTCAGTGTGAGACCGTGTTTCAGCGGGTTCCGGGGGATTTTCCTACCGACCACAGCCGCATAGGTTACGTAGCTAATCTGTTGGAGGGATGAGCGCTAGCATGGGCATACGCCGTGATGGCAAAACCTAGCTATGCTAACTTAACTTACACTCAGTTCATTCATGATTTCAGCGAGGTTTTTGATCATTCCAACCGCGATAGTGTGCTTACCACCTGGCTGTTAAATCTTCGACAGGGGGGCAGGTCCGTCGCGGACTACACTGTTGATTTCCGGGTGGTAGTAGTGGAGGTGGGATGGGAGGATGCCTCGCTATGTAGCATTTTTATCAGAAGCCTGAGCCCTAGTTTGCGGGATGAGCTGGCCCATCAAGACAAGCCTGAACGGCTCACGGAGCTCATCTCATTGACTATTAGTTTAGATAACAGGCTGAGAGAACGGGCTGCCGAGCAGAAGACTTCCAGCCATTCGGGCAGTCAGTTTCATCGCTCCTCTCAGTCATCTCTTCTGGCGTTGTCCACGCTGGAAGCCTCAGACGGACCAGAGGCAATGGTAGTGGGGCAGACCAAGCTCTCGTTAGCCGAGAGGCAGCGTCGCAGGGAGTTAGGCCCGTGTATGTACTGTGGGAGTGAGCAGCATGAGGTAGAGTCCTGCCCCTTTCGGCCAAAAGAGGGGGTCCGCACATCGCAGTAGGGGGACTCGCGGACTCGTCTCGGCCTAATCCCCTCACAAAGTGTCTCTTTCCTATCAGATTTTGTTACAAACATACTGAGATTCTCACACACGCACTGGTAGACTCGGGGGCTGAGCAGAGCTTCATCTCGAGGGAACTGGCAACCCCACTGGGGCTTCCCTGCCATACTATCCCATCCCCCCTGTTGGCTCGTTGCCCTGTCCAAAGCCCCTCTGGAGACGGTGTCACGTCAGACCGTTCCGGTGTCTGCTATTATCTCCGGCAACCATCGGGAGGACCTGCGCCTGTTTGTTTTGTCCACCTCGGCCTCTCCCATCATCCTGGGCTACCCCTGGCTCCGCCTTCACAACCCTACCTTCGATTGGCGTACAGGGAGTGTCGTCTCTTGGAGCCCCTTTTGCCTGAGTGCGTGTTTACAGTCTGCAGCATATTCTCCTTCTGTGCCCCTGTCCCCCCCCCCCCTGCCCTCCCTCCTCCTGACCTGTCCAGGGTGCCGCCTGAATATCATGACCTGGGGGCTGTGTTCAGCAAGTCGCAGGCGCTGTCCCTTCCCCCCATCGCCCATATGACTGTGCCATCAATCTCTGGGCTGGCGCTCCGCTGCCATCGAGTCACCTCTACAGCCTATTGGCTCTGGAGCGGGAAGCAATGGATGCCTACATCAAAGAGTCTCTCAGCTCGGGCATCATCCGGCCCTCTTCCTCGGCGGTGGGGGCGGGGTTCTTCTTCATCGGCAAGAAGGATGGCTCCCTGCGGCCATGTGTTGACTTCTGGGCCCTCAACGACATTACTATTAAAGACAAATACACCCTTCTGCTCATGGACACGGCATTTGACTCCCTCCAGGGGGCCTCCTGGTTCACTAAGTTGGATCTCCGCAATGCCTACCACCTCGTGCGGATCTGGGAGGAAGACGGGATTCCGGACCCCAAGAGGCCACTTCGAGTACCTTGTGATGCCGTTTGGGTTGACCAACGCTCCGGCCGTCTTCCAGCGCCTTATTAACGATGTTCTCCGGGACTTCCTTGGGTCCTTCGTGTTACACTCGTCAGGTGAAGAAGAGGCAACTTGACGATTTTCAGAAGTTTATTGTCTTTTTTTCTTGCTCGCGTGTTCTAGCAACTTGACAGCGTCAGTGCCCAATACTGAGGACCAGGCCCTCAAAGGAATTATAACATGTTTTTTGCTTTACATTAACTAGTAATTTGGAATGGTAAATTGTTGCTACTCCTCCTCCACGACCAGAATTTCTGGGATTTTGACAGTTTAAATAACCAGAGAGAGTTGATTCATTTAAACCAACATAATCCTCTTGCCCTAACCAAGTCTCTGTAAGGGAAATTAAATCAGTCTGATGATCAATTAACAGATCATGGACTAACAGAGACTTGGGAGTTAGAGACCTAATATTTAATAAACCACATTTAATTTTTAAATTATGAGGAGGAACAGAGGCCAATTCATTCAATTTAGAGGCTTTATGTTTAATTTGAGTTTTACCAATATTTTGCTTTATCACTTTGGGATGCTTATGCATTATATTTTTATTTACTTTGGAGGGAGCAGACAATGATTCTCTGATGGGGAAGTCAGGGGCTAAGCTGAGGGGTGGCGGATGAAGAGGAGCTGCAGAGAGGCGTGTAAGACTGCGACTCTGCTTCCTGGTCCCAACTCTTGAGTAGTCAGGGTTTTGGAAATTTGGATAAAAAAGATGCCAGATTGTTAGATAAATGAGAAGCACCATCCAAAGTGGGATGAATGCTGTCTCGTCTCATAAGACCAGGTTTTCCCCAAAAAGAGCTCCAATTGTCAATGTAGCCCACGTCATTTTTAGGACACCACACAAGACAGCCAGCGGTTCAAGGATGACGAGCGGCTAAACATGTCATCACTGGTCATATTGGGGAGGGGCCCAGAGAATACTACAGTGGCAGACATCGTTTTTGCAAAGTCACACACCGATTCTACATTAAGTTTCGTGACTTCCGACTGCCGGAGACGGATGTCATTAATGCCGGCGTGAATAACAATTGTGGAGTATTTACAGTTACTTTTAGCCAGCATTTTCAAATTTGACTCGATGTCGCCTGCTCTGGCCCCAGGAATGCATTGGACTATGGCCGCTGGAGTCTCTAGGTTCACGTTTCTGACTACAGAGTCGCCAATGATCAGAGTTTTTTCCTCAGCGGGTGTGTCGCTGAGCGGGGAAAAACGATTAGAAACGTGAACAGGTTGGTGGTGTACCGGGGCTTTGCAACTAGGCTTCCTTCTCACCGTCACCCACCCAGTCTCCTCGCTGCTGAGTAGAGCCGGGGGACCGCTGACAGTGGGGCCTAAGCTAGCTAGCTCCGCTGCAGCTAAGGGGCGTCCGTCGAGATTAACTGGCACAGACGGTGTTTCAATGCAGCGGAGCCGGGATTCCAAATCAGACAACCTCACCTCGAGCGCCTCAAAAAGACAACATTTATTACATTTACCATTATCACTAAAAGAGGCAGAGGTGTAGCTAAACATCTGACAGAGAGAGCACACCAGAGGAGGAGAGGAAAGAGAGCTAGTAGCCATAGCTAGTGGCTGGAGAGCAAACCACACAGGCAGACAGCAAAACAGGAAGTGACGATACGTTACCACAAGGAAGTGACGATCAGCAAATACAAAGTTACAAAAGAAAAGGGAACTGTTATTTTGAATATTTTCCCCAATATTGTCTGTACATTGGTCCAATATTGGTGGATAACTGGGCATGACCAAAACACATGAAAATGATTTGCAGTCTCTTCACCACACAAGCGCCAACAATTCAACCCCTTACGAGTAAATTTGTTTTGTGCAGGTGTTCTGAAAAATCTTACCAAATTTTTCCATCCAAATTCTCTCCACTGCAGGGATGAGGTACTTTTCCATTGTTGTTTATTTAGCTTTTCCCATATTTCCAGTTGTAAAATGAAATTCCTCTCTTTTTCCCATCTCTCTGTTATATATGATGTGTTGTCTCCTTTTAAGTCTTGAAGACCTTGGTATATTTTAGAGATGTACCTGATCCCTGGGATCCCTTTATATGCCATTAAGAAGACCTTGAGAACACCTGACTGGGCCCTTTTCAAATCCTCCTTTTTAAGTATATTGTTTATGTGGTGTCTAAGCTGAAAGAACCTGTAAAGGTCTTGATTTATTAGACCTTGTTTTTTCAAATCTTCAAAACTTCTTAAAATTTGCCCCTTAAAAAAATCGTAATATTTTATCAGTCCGTTCTCTTTCCACTTTTTAAATCTAGTGTCTGTTTTATTAGGAGTAAAGTCTTGATCATAGGCAATCCATTGCAGAAATCGATAGGGTTCTTTAGTTTGATTCTCTCTGACTATCTTAAACCAAATTTTTAGCGGGGTCTCTATCCACGGGTTAGTGTTTTTCAAAAGTTTAGGTAAGGCATTATTCCCTATTATCGCCTGTAGGGGGATGTCACTTGTTATTTGGCATTCCATCTCCTTCCACTGTGCAGTGTAGACTGGGTTACATTCTCTACTAAGGTTTTAATTTGTGCGGCTTTAAAATAGTCCCTGATATTTGGCAGCGCGAGCCCACCTTTGTCTTTGTTTACCTGTAGGGTTCTATATCTGATTCTAGGTCTCTTGCCCTGCCATATGAATCTTCTGTCCAGTTCTTGCCATGTTTTTTTGGGAGGTTCTATCGGTATTGTTTGGAAAAGGTATAGAAGATGTGGAAATATATTCATTTTGACTGCTTCAATTCTTTGTGCAGTACCCAAGAATGGTATCATATTCCATCTTGCTAGATCAGATTTTATTTTTGCCACCAGTGGATCATAGTTTAGTGTTATAATTTTGTTGAGTTGTTTTGGGATATTGACCCCCAGATATTTCATAGATTCCATCTCCCAGTTAGTTTTGAGTTTGCTTAGTAAATATTGATTTGGGTCATAGTTGAATGTTAAAACTTGGGTTTTATGCATGTTTAGTTCGTACCACGATAAATCTCCATACTCTGAAAAAACTGAGATTAGTTCTGGAAAAGAGGTGTCTGGCTGCCCCAGGTATATTAAAATGTCATCAGCAAAGAGTGCTATTTTATGTTCCTTCTGACCAAGTGTAATACCTTGAATTTTTTGATTCTGTCTTATCCATTGGCTCAGAGGTTCTATGAAGATTGAAAAGAGCAGTGGAGACAAGGGGCAGCCCTGATGACATCCTCTTTCCAGCTCAAAAGATGATGATAAATTACCGTTAATCCTTATTTTAGCTGTTGGTTTTTTATATAATGCCTGGATAGTTCTAATGAAGTTGTTATGAAAATTGAAACTGGATAAGATTCTATATAGGAAAGACCAGTCAACCGAATTGAATGCTTTTTCAGCATCTAATCCCAATATGGCTGCATTTAAGTTATATTTTTTTATATGATGAATTATGTGTAAAGTACGTCTAATGTTGTCTTGTGTCTGTCTTTGTCTTATAAAACCTGTTTGGTCTAAATGAATTAAGTCTGTCAGTATATTTTCTAACCTTTTGGCAAGAATGGTGGTAAAAAGCTTATAGTCCTGATTTAATACACTGATTGGTCTGTAGTTGGAGCATTCTAGTTTATCCTTTTCAGGTTTAGGTATGACTGCAATGACCCCTTCTCTCCAGGAGGGGGGGATTTCCTCTGTGTGGAGGACATAGTTAAATGTTTTCAGGAGGAGAGGAGATGGTTGCTGTTTAAAGGTTTTGTTCCACTCTGCTGTATAGCCATCTGCTCCTGGGGATTTGTTAGCTTTAAGTTTCATAATTGCTTTTTCTAATTCTTTAGGTTGTATTTCTGACAGTAGTGTTTTATTTTGAGACTCAGTAAGTTGGGGAAGGTTTAATATGTTTAGGAATGCTTCGGATGCGTTTTTATGTTTTTTGAGGGAGTACAAGTTCTTATAGTAGTTCTCGAAGCTTTTAAGAATATCCTGAATTCTGAATTTTATTTCCTTTGATACTGGGTCTCTGATTTTGTAGATTGCTCTCTCCGTTTGTTGTTTCCTCAATTTATAGGCTAGTAATTTTGCCGATTTGCTTAGTATTTTTGTTTCAGAAATGTAAGTTTCTTCTGGATTTCTATTGTGTAGATCTCATTTATTTGTTTTTTTAATTTCCTTAATTTTGAGCGAGTCATTAGAGTGAGTGTTGTCTTAAGTGAGTGTTCTTAAGTTCTGACTCTAATGTGTTTAGTTTTTCTTGTCTTAGTTTCTTTTGGATTGCCAGTTTTGCAATAATCTTTCCCCTTATTACAGCTTTGCATGCGTCCCACAGTATTAAAGGGGATACTTCTCCATTATCATTTTCTTCCAAATATCTGAGAATATCTGATTCCAATTCATCTTTCAGTGGTCCTTTCAGGACATTTGAATTTAACCTCCAAGAAAATGTATTATTTGTGTATTTTTGGATGCTTAAGCCCATATAGATCGGACTGTGGTCAGAGAGATCCATCAGTCCTATTTTACATGTTTTTACTCTTCCAATGTCTCTATTAAACATAAAAAAATAGTCAATCCTTGAGTATGATGAATGTGGTGCTGAGTAAAATGTATAATCTTTTACACTGGGGTTGAATTCCCTCCACACATCACAGATTCCCATTTCTTTTAGTAGCATCCAAGTTTTCCTACTTTGAGTGTTATTTTGATGCGGAGAATTACCTGATGCATCCCAGTATGGACTCAGTCTTAGATTGAAGTCTCCACCACATATCACTAAACCTTGGGCTTTAGTTATCATTAGGTCAAATACATTTTTATAAAATTTCCAGTTAGCCCCTGGAGGTGCATATACATTCAGCAGGGTGATATCTTCTCCCTCTAGCCGCCCAAGTACCAAACTGTATCTCCCTTCTTTATCTTTGTGTTCTGATTTTTTTTCAAATATAATTTTGGTTGAGATCAATGTCGCTACTCCCCTCCTCCTCCCTGACTTATATGAAGATGAAGAGATCATTTTAAACCCTTGTCTATTGAGTTTAGTGTGCTCCACATCTGTTAGGTGGGTTTCTTGTAAAAATATTATTCCTGCTTTGTCTTTTTTCATTTTGCCTAGAATCTTGGATCTTTTAACTGGATCCAGGATCCCTTTTACATTATATGAGATTATTTTGGTTACACCCTGTTTCTCCATTGTGTTGTCTTATTTAGTATAACAGTGTGGTGGCCCTCTTTTATGCTACTCAGAAACTGAAAGAACATTAAGAACATAAAAAACATTAAGAACATAGTGTATAAAACTTTAAAACAAAAAACTGACAAAAGAACTTCCTGAGCTGAGGTCTTTTTAGTGACCCTAGAAGAGCCTTGATGGTGTGTTGGCTCTGAGGGAAATTCCTCAGATTCCGTTACGTGCTGAGGGCCCTCTCTTACCCCTCTAAGTTGTCCCATGTTTTTAACGTGAATTTCAGATCCCAGTCTGAACTTGTAATGATTTTTTTTTTTTTTTTATGCCTATACCCTATGAAATTGTGTGCACCCTCCCACCACCATCACAGCAAACATTCACGTTAATACAGTATTTGTTAGTGTGGAGAGAACATGTGGATCATTGTCACATTTCTATTTTAACAAGTTTTATTTATTTATTTTTAAAAAAAAAGACTTATTTGTTTGTAGTATTATGACTGTTCCATGAAATGTTTTACCACATGCTGATTCTGCATCTCCTTTAATGTTTGTTACCTTGTAGGAGGGGGTTTGGATGTGCATATTGACTAAAAATATCGTTATTCCCTCCTGTAAACGACCAGTTTTTCCTTGTAGCTGTGGCACTGGGTTTCCCGCTGTTGGCCCGAGGATTTTGAGAGTCTCTGTGTGGACCACGTTTGAGCCTTGATTCTTTCGATCGGGTCTGCTGCGGGTTTAAACACCGTTACCGGGAGCCCTCTTCTCGCCATATCTGAGGTTGCTTCTTCCGCCGAGTTGTAGAGACACGTCTCGTCGCCATAGAAAACCCGCAGCTTCGCCGGAAATGGTGTCTGAAAGCGCAGTTTTGTCTCTCGTAGTACCTTTTTAGCGTTGTTGTATTCCCGACGCTTTTTAAGGACCTCCGGGGCGTAATCGTGTTCCACGAAAACTTTTCTCTCTTGGTGCATAAATCCTTTTTTCTGCCAGGCCGATCGTGGAGGCGCTTCCACCGCCGGCCTAGGGGCTAATGTACGGTGCGCCCTTTCTATCTTCAAGTCGGTGGATTGGGGAATATCCAACTTTTCTCTCAATAAGGATTCCACGCATGCTGCCATTGTGGTGAAACCATCCTCGACTCCTTCTTTCAGACCATGAATTCTTATGTTGTCTCTTCTTAGTCTGCCTTCTTGGTCGGTTAGCTTAGCCTCCAGTCTTGAATGTCTATTGTGTAGATCGAGCACGGTATCTTCCAGCCCTTTTATTCTTTCCTCTGCTTCCAAGATTCGGTCCTCGGCCTGGTCCACTCTGCTGTTCGTCCTTTTTATTTCTTCTTTGATTTCACGAAATTCGGCCCAACACTCTCGGCAAAATCGTCTTAATTCTTTAAATACCATTTTTAGACTCTGATTCTGCATCTGCTGTGAGACACACACACTGTCTCCTCTCTTTGAGAGCTGGAGGAACGAAGTTGCATCCTGCTCAAACCATGGGCTGTAGCCGAGTTCTGATGAAGGCGGGTGATAATAAAGCTATTTAAAAATCCAACGCTGCCTTGGACTTCCGGGAAGATGGCGGAGAGACATAACGCTTAAACAGAGAGCTCTCCCTAGACGGATTAAAAATCATCGGTAAATGGCCAACTCGACATAAGCGGATCAATAAACTAAGGGATGAAAACACGAAGGAGCCGGGCACAAGGACAAAAGCAGAGTAAAATTAAAGAATTCCTCTTCAACAACGCAGGAGAAACCGCTGAACACGGGGCCCAAAAAAACGAGGTGACCGCAGCAGAGAAAATGGAAGACACAAAACTCGATACCATGAACACTGGCATCGCCAGTTTGGGTAAAGAGTTGAGAGACTTCAAACGGCAGCTACAACAGGATTTAGCGGCTCTTAAGGAGGAGCTGAAAAAAGAGATTAAGGAAGAAATTATGGGCCTCCGAAGAGAAATGGAGCGCAAGCTAGCAGAAAACATGGAGGAGCTGCGCTCCCAGCGGGCGTGTATGACAGAAGCGCAGGCCCGAATATCAGACCTGGAAGATTGGAATAGCGAGGCAAGCGAACAGCTGCAGACCCTGACGGCACAAATGCAGAGGATGCAGGAGAAAGTAACCGACTTGGAGAGCAGGTCCAGACGGGGCAATATACGCATCTTCGGGATCCCGGAGGGCATTGAAGGCAACTCGATGACGAAATTCATGGATCAGTTCTTAAAAAAAGAGCTGGAACTGCCCAGCGAAGCGGATCTGCAGATTCAACGAGCGCACAGAGCCTCGACACAGAACCCGAACCCACGCTCCACACCCAGGTCAGTTGTGGTAAACTTTCTGAAATATGATGTAAAGGAAAGAATCCTGACACGAGCGTGGAAAAAAAAGATACGAATCGGCGACAAGCAGATATTCTTTGATCATGACTACCCGGCAGAAATTGTGCAGCAGCGGAAGAAATATGCCAACATTAAAAAAACGCTGAAAGAAAAAAAAATTAGATTCCAAACCCCGCTAACGAAGATGAGGATTCATTGGGAGAACGGCGTAAGAACCTACAACACAGCCAGAGAGGCAGCGCAGGACATGATGGAGCGGGGCCTTGAGGTGTACGTGCCGGAGGAAACGGTAGGAGCAGCGGAGGCCCTGAACGCATCACGACAGCCGGAGTGGAGGCGAGTGAACGGCAAAAGACGGGGGGAGACGTGGCGCAGCGGGCCCAGGAAAGACTACAAGGCTTTCAACTGAAAGCCTAGATTATAACAAAGATTAAGAAAGACACAGAAGAAATGAAGGCCAAGAAGACAAGGTAAAAGAGAAACAGACGGCTAGGAGAGGTTTAAGTGATATTTGTTGGACATTTCTAGACTAATGACTATTTCTTGGATAGTAAATACAGGTCTAGGGAGGGCCCTACACTCGGTGAGGACAATCCCTCCACCCACCAACAGGGACCAGTGGGCAGAAGAAAGGCCCAAAGTACGGAGGTCGAGATTTTTTAATGTGTTTTTATATAAATATGTGTTATTTTTGTTGTTAAAGGGGCTAGGAGCACAAGTTAAAAAAATGGAAAAACATGATTATGGGTAAAAATCTTAAGATAATAACACTAAACGTGAATGGTCTGAACTCACCTGTTAAAAGGGAAAGAATAATAAGAAAATTCAAGAAAGAAAAAGCCGAAATTATATTTATGCAAGAGACACATTTGAGCAAGACAGAACATGTGAAACTAAAGAGATTTGGCTATAAGAACTCCTACTACAGTTCATTTAAGGGAGGAACTAAAAGGGGGGTTATGATACTAATCTCAAATAAAATACAATTTGAATGTGAACAGGAAATCCAGGATAAAGAAGGCAGGTATGTAATAATAAAGGGTAGCATAGATGGAATGCAGATCACATTAGTGAACATCTATGCCCCACCAGAAAGTGACAAGGGTTTTTTTCAACATCTGTTTGATCTCATAGCAACACACAGTGAAGGAGTCCTAATTTGTGGAGGAGACTTAAATGCTGTCATGGATCATGAAGTTGATACAACAAGTGTTAAGAAGACAAAAAAACATGTAACAAAATTCATAAGAACCTCACTGGCAGAAATGGGTATGGTAGACATTTGGAGGGACCTGCACCCACTCGAAAAAGACTATACACATTATTCAGCAGTCCATAAAGTACACTCTAGAATAGATTACTTCCTTATGAATGAAGATGACAGACACAGGGTGAGAAATTGTTGGATTGGAGGGGCAGAAATATCAGATCATAATCCTATATACATGGAAATAAATTTAAACAATAGAAAACGACAAACAACATGGAAACTTAATGTAGGACTGTTAAATGATGATAAAATGAAAGAAAGAATAAAAGTAAACATAAATGAATATATCCAAGAGAATGACAATGAAGAAGTGGACCCAACAATACTATGGGATGCACTAAAAGCCGTGTTAAGAGGTAAATTAATTGTTGAAACAGGAAAAGCAAATAAGACTAAACTGGAAGCATATGAACAAAGATGTGAGAGACTGAGGGAATTAGAACATAAACATCAAAGCACAAATGACCCAAAAATATATCAAGAAATTAAAGAAGAAAAAATAAAGATAAAAGAAACACAAATGGATGAAATTGAAAGGAAAAATAGATATCTAAAGCAAAAATATTATGAAACGAGACCAAAAGCCACAAAACTGCTGGCAAAACGGTTGAGAAAACAACAAACAATGAATAATGTATATAAGATTAAAGACCCCACCACAAATAAAACCACAGTTAACCCAGAAAACATCGAAGAAATATTCCATAATTTCTACCAAGAACTATACTCGCAACCTGAAAAAAACAAATACTAAAGATATTAAAAAATTTCTATGCACATTGGACTTGCCATCAATAGGAAATCAACAAAATGAAAAGCTAACAGCAGAAATAACAACACAAGAGATTAGAGATGTGATTAAGTCACTTAAAAACGGTAAATCACCAGGTAGTGATGGATACCCCTCTGAGTTTTATAAACTGTTTATAGAAGAACTCACGCCACAGCTTCTAAAGTCATTTAATTGGACGTTGAACAACAACAAAATACCTCCATCATGGAACGAAGCCATCATTTCAGTCATTTTAAGCAGGAAACCGATAGAGAACCAATGCGGAAACTATAGGCCAATCTCTTTATTAAATGTGGATTATAAAATATATACAACAATTATATGTAAACGAATAAAGACATTCTTGACGGAATTGATAGAAGATGATCAAACTGGTTTCATAGAGGGACGCCAAACACATGACAATATCAGGAGAACAATACATATAATTAATCAAATACATAAAGAAAAGAAAAGCACAGTAATAATGAGTTTAGACGCAGAAAAAGCATTTGACAGGGTTAACTGGAAATTCCTATATAGTGTGCTGGAACACTTTGGATTTAACGAAAAATCAGTACAATGCATAAGGACGCTGTATCAAGAACCTGTGGCAAGAATCAAGATAAACGGTAGCTTAACAGACAAAGTAAATGTACAAAGATCAACTAGGCAGGGATGCTGCTTATCGCCCACCTTGTTTGCTCTGTTCATAGAGCCACTGGCTCAAGCGATACGACAAAATAAGAAATTAAAAGGTGTAACAATAAAGGGGGCGGAACACAAGATTGGGCTATTTGCAGACGATATTATAGTTTACCTTGAACAACCAGATGAATCAATAATGGAAATGATGAACTTGATAGAAAATTTTGGAAAATTATCAGGATACAAGATAAACATAACAAAAACACAAATACTGACATTCCACTATAACCCTCTAAACCAGATAACTGATAAGATCAAACTAAACTGGAAACAAAAAGAAATAAAATACCTTGGAGTGAACATACCTAAAGATCTAAGCAAAATCTATAAAGCAAACTATGATAGGTTGGAACAAGAAATAAAAAAAGATATTGATAGATGGTCAATCTTAAATATGGATCTGAATTCAAAAATTGAGACAGTCAAAATCAGCATACAACCTAGATTACTTTACCTCTTCCAGGCTATACCAACAGAGATTCCAGATGCCCAATTCTCAAAGTGGGACAGGATGATATCGAGATTTGTTTGGGGAGGTAAAAAACCAAGAGTGAAATATAAAACTCTCCAGTTACCAAAAGAGAAAGGAGGCATGGGCCTACCGAGTCTAAAGGAATATTACTACTCAGCACAAATAAGATATATCATATGTTGGTGCGACGAGGGATATGAGGCAAAATGGAAAGAAATGGAAAAGGAAATTGAGGGACTCCCAGTACAAAGCATAATAGGAGATAAAGATGCATATAAGCAAATCAAACAAATAGACCCAATCACTAAATTTACTTTAGAACTGTGGTATAAAATAGTACAAAAGTATAATATAAAGGAAGACATAAAACTATTGAAATGGGTAGCATTTGACAGTCAGTTTGAACCGGCAAAACAAGATAGGGGATACAAAAATCTGGTGAACAAGGGAATCACAGCATGGGGCAATATCGGAAAAAAAGATCTCGGGAGCTTTGTAAACATCAGGAGAAAATTTAAACTAGAAAGATCGGAATTCTTCAGATATCTGCAGATGAGAGACTATTATATGAAGAAGATTAGGCATAACCTCCAAACAGATGTGAGCGAGATTATACAATTCATTTTAAGCTCATATACAGGAAATAAAACAAGAATTATTTCAAAGCTATATCAGAAACTTATGGCAAACAATCATTCAAGTAACTATATAAAGGAGAAATGGGAGAAAGAGCTCAATTTAAACATAACAGAAGAAAGCTGGCAGGAAATATGGAAAACACAACACACGTCAACAAATTCAAGAACATGGAGGGAATTTGGATGGAAAAACCTGATTCGCTTTTTCATTACACCACAGATTCAAGGAAAGTATACAAATACCCAATCTATATGCTGGAGGGGATGTGGGGCTCAAAATGCAGACCACTCGCATATGTTTTGGAAATGCTGCAAAATCTCATCATTCTGGAAATCTATACATGTGACAATACAGAGGATATTAGGATATAATATACCAATGAACTGTAACTTGATGTACCTATGTGATCTTAAAAGAGACAATGTTATACAGGCTGAGGACAGATATCTAGTTAAAATCTTGTTGATTGCATGTAAAAAAACAATCACAAAAAAATGGCGATCAGAAGTTCTTCCTGACCAAGAGCAATGGACTGACATTATTGAGGACATACGTATGATGGAAAAACTAACATATCGTCAAAGAATGCAAGAAGGACTATGGGAAAAAAAATGGCGGAAATGGACACACTACAAAGTGCAACAACGAGACAGATATTGAAAGAATAACCAAAGACGCTGGAAAAACCAGAAGAATTAAGAGATGGAAACTAAAAACTTGATGCTCCAACATTTGTCCCCCCCCCCCTTTTTTTTTTTTTTTTTTTTCTCCTTTTTCTTTTTTACTCTAGCCCCTTTGTTTTTTTTTAAAATGTAGACTGTGATCTGAATGCAATATATATAATGAAAAATGAATAAAAATCTTAAGTTACAAAAAAAAAATACCATTTTTAAGCTAACCTTTTTGCTAGCTTCATTCAGCTCCTCGTCTTCTGAATAGAAATCCTCCGGATCAGATTCTCCGGCCGATGCGTGTCCTGGCCTGGTAAATGTCGATTTCTTCTGTTTTCCTTTAGGCATGATGACTTTGTCTTTTGATTTTCACTCTTCCAAAAATCCGTTAAATCTGATTTTCAAAGTATTTTCCTGGATTGGGTCTGGGAGCTTCAGCGTTAAGCTGCTATCACCATGGTGTCCAGACCGGAAGTCCTGGGTACTTCTTTTGAGTCACTACATACACTTTGTCTTCCCAGAATGATCTTATTTTTCCTGGCCCACCTTTCTCGATCAAGTTTCGGACCAGTACTCTGGATCCAGGGAGCAACTCAGCACCGTGAACTTTTCTATCATAACGGGCTTTACTTCTCATCCCTTCTTTGTTTGCTGTTTTAGAGGCAAGTTTGTAGTCATTTTAGCCCTCCACTTTTCAGCATAGTCCTGGTGAGAAGCGCTCTGCTCTTTTGTTGTGAGGCCAAACATTAGATCAATGGGCAGCTTTGGACTACGGCCAAATAGCAGAAAATATGGCGCGTACCCCGTAGCCTCACTGCGCGTGCAGTTGTAGGCATGAACCACTTTTGCCAGAGAGGACTTCCAGTCTGCCTTGGCTGCTTCGGGCAAGTTTCTGAGCATTGCCAACAGGGTACGATTGAATCGTTCCACCTGCCCATTCCCTTGGGAGTGGTAGGGCGTTGTTCGGGACCCCTGCACCCCACTGTACTCCTGTAGTTTTGCAAAGAGTTTATTTTGAAACTCTTTGCCCTGATCATGGTGGAGATGTGTGGGGAAGCCAAATTTGAGGGCAAAATCCCCAAATATCTTCTCAGCAGCGGTGTAGGCAGCTTTGTTGCGACAAGGATAAGCCTGGGCAAAGCGAGTGAAGTGGTCCATTAGAACCAGGATATACTTGTATCCTCCTTTGCATCTCTCCAAGTGTAGGAAATCAACGGACACAAGTTCAAATGGATACGTGGTGACAATATTAGTCAGTGGTGCCCTTGTTGGCTTGTTAGGACGTTTATTCTTTAAACAACTGCAAACTTTAGTGATGTAGTGCTAAACATCCCTTTGCATATGAGCCCAATAAAAGCGCTCCCTTATCAGATTCATCACCCTCTCTACCCCTAAATGGCCCATGTTTTCGTGGAGCTCCTTAAACACGAGCTTGTGGAACTTATGGGGTAGAAGCAGCTGGTCATGCGATGCCGTTCTCCTGTAAAGTAGTCCATCATCTTCTAGGCACAGTTTGTGTTTTTGCCTGACTAGAGCTGCAGTTTTACTGTTCAGCTGTTTTCCATTTCTTGGCCATTGTTTTGACACCACATAATGCAACACCTCTCCAATCACAGACTCTTCTTCTTGAGCCCTTTTTAAAGCAGTCTTTGGTATTTTAGCTAAAGAGCTGGCTTCTATATCTGCTTCACTAATGAGAGTGGAAATAGTGACTGGGCAGAACCATGGTTCATTTTCTTGTGACTTTACATTGACTGCCTGTGCCACACAGTGCATTACATCAGGATCAACATTTTATGTGCATTTGTTCATGTACTGCTCCATATCTACGGGCATACGTGAGAGGCCGTCTGCATCCCTATTGGCTTTCCCAGGGTGGTACTTAATCACAAACTGGAAATCAGCTAGTTTTGCTACCCACCTCTGTGTGGTTGCGTTTAACTTTGTGGTGGTGAGCACATAAGTGAGGGGATTATTGTCCGTATAGACAGTGAATGGTGGGGAATAGTAAAGGTAATCCCGAAACCTCTCACATATGGCCCACTTCAGGGCAAGAAACTCCAGCTTCCCTGAATGAAGGTGGTAGTTTTTCTCTGGATTTGACAGTGTCCTGGAGCCATACGCTATCACCACCAGTTTGCCTTGTTGTCGCTGATATAACACCGCCCCAAGCCCCTCCTGTGAAGCGTCACAGTGCAAAATGAAGAGTTCTTCAGAGTTCGGGTAACCTAACACTGGGGGCTGGGAGAGAAAGTCAATAAGCTGACAGAGCACCGCCTGATGCTCAGGGCGCCACTTGATTGCATGGGATGAGGGCAGCTGGCCACCTTCTTTCTTTTTGACATGTCTTTTCGAGTTTCGTTTTGCTTTGTCTGTGTGGTCGTTAGCAAGAAGGTTGTAAAGAGGCTTTGCTATACAGGAGAAGTTTGGAATATAGCTGCGGTAGTATGAAATAAAGCCTAGCAGTTTCCTTAACTCTCCAACAGTGGAAGGTTGCTGCTGTTTTAGGGCCTGCACAGGGGCAATGTCCGCAGGGTCCTGCTGACATTGCAGGGTCCTGCTGCTTGAATAACTCACATTTCCGGGGAGTCAGCTTCACCCCATGGCTTTGGTAGCGGTGCAGGACGTTTCTCAGGTCTCGCAAGTGGTCTTCGAAAGTCTGTGAATGAACAAGGTTATCATCAAGGTAAGGCAGACAGATATCATCCCTCAACCCCCACAAACACTTTTCCATAGATCTTTGGAATGCTGCTGGTGCTGAGGACAAGCCAAATGGAATTCTTACCCATTCGAACAAGCCCCACGGGATGATAAATGCAGTGAGGGGCCTACTCGACTCTTCCAGGAAGCCCTGGTGATATGCCTTCCCTTGGTCGAGGACTGAAAACCAGGCACTCCCATTCAGACTGTTCAGCATATCTTGTATGCAGGGGATTGGGTGTCTGTCAGGTATAGACTTCTTGTTCAGCTCTCTAAAGTCGCAGCACAAACGCAGACCTCCATCTTTCTTTCGCACGCAGACTATTGGACTAGAGTACGATGACTTAGATTTAGTGATCCAGCCCCTGTTAAGCAGGTCTTCTAAATATTCTTTTACTTCTTTATGAAGTGGCCTGGGGACAGAGATATAAGTCTTTTTTAACAGGAGTGGGATCCTTGGGTCTTATTTTCAACTGTAAAGAGGGAACTGTCCCTACATCATACTCACCACAGGAAAACGCTTGCCGTTCCTCCCGTAGTAGCTGTTTCACTTGCTCTTGTTGTGTGGGAGAGAGATGATCAAGAGGAACTGGGGGGTCCCAAATGTCCATAGTCTCTTTGACGGCACAGTCCATTTCTGTCTCTTCATTTCTTTCTGTTTCACTTGTCATCGGGTCTGCTGCCACCTGGCTTACAGTAGTGGGTCTAATGTCTGCCGGGTAGGTAGTTTTAACTCTCTGTGTCTGTCCCAAAATGGTCTTAGCTGGCAGCTGGATATCACGAGAAGTACTGTTTGTTATAGGTATTTCGAACATAGACCGACTTCCTTTCCGTAACTGCACCACCCCACTTTGCATCTGCAAACCCTCCGGTAGTTGCATGTACTGACTCGGCTCAAACAAGACGTCTTGTGTGTCTGTAAGTGGGCCTGCTCTGACAAAACCTTTAACTGCTTTGGTTTGGCCAGCTGGGATGGTGACTATCTCGCTGCCAACTTTTACCATTCCTTCCCCCAGCCTATCCTCCTCACTTTGCATCACCTTCAAAAATACCTCTGTTTTCTTACAATCAAATGAGAAGGCTGCACTAACAGCTTCACTGATGGCACAAGGGGGTTCAATGCCCATCTTCAGGACATGCTCAATCACGTTGAACCCAATGATAGGCTGCTCTGCCACCCCATCCTCATTCACCACTAATACAGGAACTAAGAGCTCAACCTGTTGGCCACTATCTGTCTGCAGCTTGAAAGTAACTTCGACCCACCCTGAGAATGGAATCGGTGTCTGGTTCACTGCCCTCCCATCCAGAATACTTGGACCCACCAACTCAGTTAAGTCCCTGACTGTGGTGTGTGGCATATGCTCCTGTCTCCAGGTGTCATTCATCAAGCAGACCTGTGACCCTGTGTCCCACAACGCTTCTGTCTCCTTATCGTTGAGAAAGCAGGTTATGACATATTTTTTTCCAACCAGATTGAGCAACTGTGATCTGCGATTAGGGGACAGTAGATTGACACGGACAGTTTCTTCAGGAGGTACCTCTGCTTTAGCTACCAGCCTTGCTTCTAACTTCCGAATACTGTCAGTAACCAGCTAGTACAGATCTTGTGTGTTAGCTTGTTTTGATGTGGTTGTAACAGTACTGGCAGCCATGTTTACTTGCCCTGTCTTTTTACCAGGTCTCTTCCCCGTCCGACATTCCCTTGACATGTGGCCACTTATTCCACATTTGAAGCAGTGGTCGCACTGATCTCCATTGTTGGTGGACTGACAGCTTTTGCAACCACGTGTCCTGCTCGCTCTTTGAGCATGGGTGGCTCTGGGAGACTCACGCATGGCCTTCTTTATCTCCTCCATTTCACCCTTCAGTTGCGTGACTATGTCCAGGAGCTCCGATTCCGTGCGGGTTACTGTGCTTTGGGGTTTAGGGGTTTTACGTTTTGTCGATGGTGGAGGGCGTTCTTGGCCATCCACTCTTCCCACTGTTGCATCTTGACCTGACAGACTTTCCACTCGACGTTCTCGGACTTTGGGTTCTTTTGTGTGCTTCTTGAACTTTTGGTGTCTTTCCCACTCAAGACTGGCTGCTGCATTTGTCTTAGAAATCAGGAGCTCATCTGTGATGGCAGGATCCTCCAGATAGCGCTTCAGTTGGTACTTCACATCAGCACTAATCAGTCCCATTTCCACCGCCCTCAGAAACTTCCTCTGGATGAGGTCAGAGCTGTACTGCTCTTCCGTGCCAGGCTCTCTGGGTGCTACCAAAAGTCTTTCTTTTAACTCAATGGCATGGAACAAGAAGTTCTGAGGTGACTCGTTACTGTCTTGTGTGAGGTTTATCAGGCGATTGTACAAGTCAGTGGAACTATCCTCTTTATAATGTCCTCGCAGGATGGTGCGCAACTGTGGCAGCGTGAGATCTGACTTGATCTCCAGCATATCTCACAAACTCAGTCCGGACTCACTGCTCTGACAATGGCCTCGATTATCTCAGCCTCACTGTGATTTTTCTTTAGGACCATATCAATCTGGTGAATAAGGTTGGAGTAAGACAACTTGTCTCTTTGGCCCCTCTCTCCTATCTGACCATTTATCCTAAACTCCCATTTAATGGTCACCTCTGGTAGTAGGGGCGCTGAGGGGACCGTGGGCTGTGCCAGGGAAGGGCGACTTTGAGAGTGAGTTGTCACTTTAGTGGTAAGCCTTGCTATTTCCTCTTCAAGCTTTTTAGTTGAATCAAGAAAACTTTCGTGTAGAGCGGCATATTGTTTTTGTAAACTTGTGAGTGCCTCCGCATCCCAACCTGCGCCGGACGCCGACGCCGCCTGCGATGACTGTTCGCCTTGTATAGCTTCGGTAACACATGTGATTAGCTTTAGCAGAAACGCGCGGGATACTTCCTCTTCTTCGTTTTCAATGATCTTTTCAACCTCATCGTTTAACAGTCTTACCAGCGTGTACTTTTTAGACGGCTTGACTGGGTTTATCTTTGCAAACAAACAGACCTCGTGTAGCTGTTCAAGCTGTAGTTGCACCAATGTCTCGCTTAGCTTGTCTTGCAGCTGCTCAAATTCCATCATTTCTGCTCGTCTTCTTGTTTATTTGCACACTTACCGTCTTAAGCACGATTGAACCATCCTCTGCTACCAAATTTTGTTACACTCGTCAGGTGAAGAAGAGGCAACTTGACGATTTTCAGAAGTTTATTGTCTTTTTACAACACCAGGCACGTCACTCTTACACTGCGCATCACTCAACAACAACCCCTTTTTTCTTGCTCGCGCATTCTAGCAACTTGACAGTGTCTCATAACAACCAAGCGCCACTTGTGGTGCAAAAGCGCTACTGCTTTTACTGATAAACAGTCCAAATTACAGTCTTATAGATACACTTACTATAAATACTTATATTAGCCATCAGCATCTAATCACATCAAATTAAAAATGTTTACGGGGGGTGTGTGTGTGTGTGTGTGTGTGTCCAAATTTAATTTTTCCTACATTCGTCTTCGTATATCTGGACGATATTCTGATCTTCTGTCAGTCACTGGATGAACACTGGGTCCACGTGAGATGGGTCCTCCAACGGCTCCTGGAGAACAAATTGTTTGTGAAGGTGGAGAAGTGTGAGTTCCACGCCAGCAAGACCTCCTTTCTCGGTTTCATTATCTCACACAACCAGATCATCCCCGACCCCGAGAAGGTTAAGGCGGTGGTGGATTGCCCCCCACCCCCATCAAGGAAGCAACTGCAGCAGTTCCTGGGATTCGCCAATTTCTACCACCGGTTTGTTCCTAACTACAGCACGATCGCTCTCCCCTTGACCAGTCTCATCTCCCCCAAGGTGGCTTTCCGGTGGACGGAGGAGGCTGCGGCGGCATTCACCGCTCTTAAGACTGAATTTTCATCTTCTCGTGTCCTGACGCAGGTGGAGCCCTCTCTCCAGTGCCTGGTCGAGGTGGACGCTTCTGATTCTGGGGTGGGAGCGGTTCTTTCGCAGCGTTCTCCAGTGGACGGGGTGATCCTTCCCTGTGCCTTCTTCTCCCGTCGTCTGTCCCCGGCGGAGAGAAATTATGACATCGGCCACAGAGAGCTCCTGGAAGTGAAGCTCGCCTTGGAGGAGTGGCGTCACTGGCTGGAGGGGGCCGCCCAACCCTTTGTTGTATGGACCAATCACAAGAACTTGGAGTACCTGAGGACAGCGAAACGTCTGAATGCCCGTCAGGCCAGTTGGTCCCTGTTCTTCGGGCGCTTCAGGTTCACCATCACTTACCGCCCCGGGGCTAAGAACACCAAACCTGACACCCTGTCCAGGCAGTTCACTTCGGATGCCGCTGAAGGACGTGAGCACACCAGCCTCCCTGCCTCTTGTGTCATGGATGCCCTCTCGTAGGGCATCAGGGAGAGGGTCCTGAAGGCGCAGGAGGCTGAGCTGGATCCAGGCGGGGGGCCTGCGGAGAGGCTGTCCGTTCCCTCATCTGCCCGGGGCGAGGTGATCCACTGGGCCCACTCCTCTAAGCTCGCTTGCCATCCAGGGGTTACTCGCACGGTGGAGATGCTCCAAAGGACGTTCTGGTGGCCGGGGCTTTGGAAGGATGTCATCAATTATGTCCGCACCTGTCCTCAGTGCGCCACCGGGAAGACATCATCTTCTCCGCCGGCTGGTCTCCTCCACCTGTTGCCAGTCCCCAGCAGGCCATGGTCCCACATTGGCCTGGACTTCGTGACTGGCCTTCCTCCATCCAATCGTTTCACCACCATCCTCACCGTCGTGGACCGTTTTTCTAAGGCCGCCCACTTTGTCCCATTAGAGGGTCTCCCTATGGCACGGGGTGCAGCACGTTGTGTGTCTTCACGGGATCCCCATCGACATCGTCTCTGATTGGGGTCCCCAATTCGTGTCCTGGGTTTGGAGGGCTTTCTGCAATGTGCTGGGGGCGAAGGTGAGTCTGTCCTCCGGTCATCACCCGGAAAGCAACGGGCAGTGCGAGCGGGCCAATCACGAGCTGGAAGCTGCCCTGTGTTGTGTCATCGCCTCTAGTCCCTCGTCTTGGAGCAGCCATCTTCCCTGGATCAAGTATGCCCACAATTCGACCGTGTCCTCGCCGATTGCCATGTCCCCCTTCAAAGCCTCTCTGGGTTACAACCCTCCGCTTTTTCCCGAGGAGGAGAGGGACGTGGCTGTACCTTCCATCCACACTCACCTGAGGTGCTGTGGCCGGCTCTGGACGGCTACCTGCAGGGCCCTTCTTCGCACAGCCGAGCACAACTCTAGGACCGCAAACCGCCGCAGAAGACTGGCTCCTCGATACCAGGTGGGTCAGCAGGTGGGGTTATCAACTCAGCATATTGCCCTGAAAGCTGAGAAAAGGAAGTTGGCTCAATGTTTTATTGGCCCCTTCGCCATTGTTGGTATTGTTAACCCTGTGGCTGTGCGCCTGTCTCTCTCTCCGTGTTTGTCCTATGTTTCATGTCTCCCAGTTCAAGCCCGTCTGTTCCAGCCCTCTCTGCCCCCCTCCTAAGCCTCCACCTCCGCCAGTGTTGATCGACGGCGACCCGGCGTGGAAGGTCAACTCCATCCTGGACATCCGCCGCCGGGGTCACGGCCTGCAGTACCTGGTGGACTGGGAGGGGTATGGCCCCAAGTGGAGATCCTGGGTGCATCCATCCTTCGTGTTGGATAAACACCTCATCAGGGACTTCCACCAGACGCACCCAGGTAGGCTGGACCTGGTGCCGAGAGGCGCCGCTCGGGGGGGAGTACTGTCATGACTCACTCTGGGCCATCACCTGCTTCAGCTGCGCGCACACCTGCTTCCAATCGCCCATGGGCTTTATAGCCTGCTCTGCCTGGGTTCCGGCACGGAGCCGTCTGTCATTCTCCCTAGAGTTACGTCTCTCGCCTGACTACCTACATCCAGGTCTCTCAACTCTTAATTGGAATCTTTTTCTCGACTCAAGTAAGCAGTGTGCTACTTACCTTCTTCTCAGTTTCTCCCCTGTGCACAGGTGGACTCCTCCGGCGGCGGAACCTGTTCCCCTCGGCGGCGGAATGACCTCTCCTCGCTTCTACGAGCCAACCTGTTCACCTCTGGAGCGCATAGCAGACGCTGTCTTCCTGGCTGGAGCCTCCAGGCCAACCTGAGCTCTCATCGTTCCACCTGCAAGTAAGGCCCAGTCATTACTTCATTCATTCAATGGTGGAAGACTCTAACATCTGTGCTTTGGCTCTGTTATAGGGTTGCCAAGCTGAACGGCGCTCTGCTTCTCCCCCAGCCATGTCATCTCTACCATCACCACAAACACACCACATATACACGTACCCACACACTCTCACTGTACGAATAAAGATAATTGTATTCACTTGAGCCTGTGTGTGTGTTCCCTGGGTCCAGCAAATATGTCAGTCTCAGGTTTGAAGGGTGCCTTCTCCAGACGGCATGTTTCAGCTCCTTCCACAGATGTTCAATAGGATTTAGATCAGGGCTCACAGAAGGCCACTTTAGAATAGTCCAATGTTTCCCTCTTAGCCATTCTTGGGTGTTTTTAGCTGTATGTTTTGGGTCATTATCCTGTTGCAAGACCCATGACCTGCGACTGAGACCAAGCTGTCTGACACTGGGCAGCACATTTCTCTCTAGAATACCTTGTTAGTCTTTAGATTTCATTGTACCCTGCACAGATTCAAGACACCCTGTGCCAGATGCAGCAAAGCATTCCCAGAACATAACAGAGCCTCCTCCATGTTTCACAGTAGGGACAGTGTTCTTTTCTTGGTATGCTTCATTTTTGCGTCTATGAACATAGAGCTGATGTGCCTTGCCAAAAAGTTCCAGTTTTGTCTCATCTGTCCATAGGACATTCTCCCAGAAGCTTTGTGGCTTGTCAACATGCAGTTTGGCAAATTCCAGTCTGGCTTTTTTATGATTTGTTTTCAACAGTGGTGTCCTCCTTGGTCGTCTCCCATGAAGTCCACTTTGGCTCAAACAACGACGGAAGGTGACACTGATGTACCTTGACCTTGGAGTTCACCATGAATGTGTTTAGAGGTTGTTCTGGGCTCTTTTGTTACCATTCGTATTATCTGTCTCCTCCTGCGGCCACGTCCAGGGAGGCTGGCTACAGTCCCATGAATCTTAAATTTCTAAATAATATGTGCAACTGTAGTCACAGGAACATCAAGCTGCTTGGAGATGGTCTTATAGCCTTTACCTTTAACATGCTTGTCTATAATTTTCTTTCTAATCTCCTGAGACAACTCTCTCCTTTGCTTCCTCTGGTCCATGTTTCGTGTGGTACACACCATGTCACCAAACAGCACAGTGACTACTTGTCATCCTTTAAATAGGTCAACTGACTGATTACAAGTTTGTAGACACCTGTGATGTTAATTAGAGGACACATCTTGGTTGAACATGTCCCTATGGTCACATTATTTTCAATCTTTTCTAGGGGTACCATAATTTTTGTCCAGGCCTGTTTCATCAGTTTGTTTTTTAATGTAATTCTGTTGAACCACAATTCAAAAGCATTGTCTGATTTTCAATGGTTAATTTTCATAGAATTTTAAATTTATTAGCACTTTTGTCAGATTCAAGTTATTTCTGTGACCATTGTGGGTTTTTCTTTCATTAACAGATGGGTACCAACAATTTTGTCCACGGCTGTACAGCCACAGCTGCCCTGGGGCAGACTGACAGAAATGTGGCTGCCAATCCATGCCAACGGCCTCTCTGACCACTACCGAACATTTATACACATTCATAACCAGGGTCACGGACACTGGAGGCAAGGTGGGTAAAGTGTCTTGCCCAGAGACACAATGGGAGACTGGGAGAACATCTAAACCAAGCATAGACCTCCAGAGACTTAAATGCATCAAAATTCTACATTGCTTTTAAAATGCTGTCATGTCATTTTACAAATATTATTAATGAATTTGAAGTGATGCAGCTTTTGGGTAATCAAATACCAAAATTCATCATCATATAACTGACTCCTGTGCATTCTCCGTCAACGCATGTTCACCCTGGAGCTGCAGTCGCGTGTGGTGAAATGTGTTTGGTACCCTCTAAAGATCCAGCTGACAACACCACAAAAAGAAATTAACCATAGGGGCAGGCCAGTAAAGGGAGGGACATAAACTACATTGCACTGTCAGTGTGAGTGCATGTGAGCTTTCAATCAAGCTGGAATTGACCTCAACCTGCTCCACCCACTCTTCTACTTGTTCTCTCTCTCTATCTTTGTCAAAATGCCCCCCCCCCCCAAGATGATGGATCACTGGGGGATTTTATTCTTGCTGTTCTTTCAGTGTCTCCCCTTTGTAAATACTATATGTGGGCTATCAATTATTTTCCTATACTTCGACTAATCTACTTTACTACTCTTACCAACTTAACAACAACAGAGCATGCTTTACAACTGAAACTATTCATTTTAATATATCACACTTAAACATGTTTCATAGAAAAAAAAAAAACCTTTCTGATTTGCACAATCCTTGAATGCTTCTGCTGCTTCTACACATTTTGTAATGATGCCCGTCTGTCCTCCTGCAGCTCCCTCTCCCGCTGATTAGGCTTACTCCTTGCAGCCTTGCTTCCCACCTGCGGCTAATTTGAGGAGCCTTCAAATAGGATGCTGTCCTTTCATTCTGCCTGGTTGTGTCAACCTGCCAAGTGCCAACAGCCTGAACTCTGTGATCCAGTGATGGCCAGATGAGGCTTTCTAGAGGACTTGAGGCCTTTCATCAAAATGGTTCATATAGACGAGGCTGCATGTGACACTTCATTTTCTCTACTAGGCCATCTAGTGGACAAAAAAATATACAACATGCAGATTTTTACAAGAACATTATTGGTTTAATGTGTATTTTTTTCATTTCAATAAATGCACTGTCTTTTAAGAAATATCAGTGATCATACTTCTACCGGAGTGGTGGCTCAGTTGGTAGAGCATCCGCCCCACACCCGGGAGGCAGGGGTTTAAATCCCGGCCGGGTCATGCCGAAGACCATATAAAAGTGGAACTTCCTGCCGTCCAGCTTGGTGCTCAGCAATAAATGGAATGGAGGAGGGAACTCTGTGGTGGCGCCTTGCATGGCAGTGGCCCTCTGATTCTGCACTTGGGGGGTGTGTGATTTACACTGTAGATAGGTAAAGCACAATCTCGTTCTGCTGTACATGATTGGTTGTACGGCTGAATGACAATAAGGGTGATTTAATTTAATAAGGGAAAAAAAGAAATAATAAAACTGAGGTGACTACAGTGAATGTGCTTGTGCTACTTATCCATTTTTATTAAGAAATAATAACTTTTCAACAATCTTTGGACTAAGGCGATTTCTTTTTTTGAGATTATTTCTCCAGCTTTGGAGAATACTCTTTCAGAGCGCAGAGGATGCAGGTGTGCAAAGGAAGGCTACTGCAAGTTTGTACAGTGTAGGATAGACACATTTTTTTTTCTCCAAACTCTGTTTATTAATTTTCAGTGCAGCAAAATAAATACATACAAGGGGGGTTAGGGCAAGTATTAAATGTACCATCAACCCAGTAAAACCCAGCAAATCAGTAATACAGGAAAACTCAGCCTTATTGAAATTAAGTAGATTACAGAGAACAAGAGTCAGACTACAATACCGCCCCCCCATTACATATTAAGTTAAAAATTACTTAAGCATTAAGAAGCAAGAACAACCAATCAAAAAAAGAAAAAAAGAAAAAAATAAACGAGAAAAAAAAACACAAAAAAAACCCAACAACAGAAAAATTGCCTGCCATGCCCAAGTAAATCATGTACGGTCAGAGATATTGGGAAAATCTAACTGTTTGACATATTTAAAAAAAGGGTCCCAAGTCTTGTAAAATTTCTCATTAGAGCTTCTTAGCCCATGTCGAATCTTCTCCAAACTGAAACAGTTGGGGATTTCTTTTATCCACTGAATGTGTGAAGGAGCTGTTGGAGATTTCCATTTAAGTAATATTGTGTGTCTAGCCAACAAAGTGACAAAAGCAATAAAGTTTGATTCTGTTGATGTGAGCGATACAGTCGAAGCAATTCCAAACAAACCCATCAAAACATTAGGCTCAATTTGTTTTCCAAAAACACTTGATAGGGATTTGAAAATTTCTGCCCAGAAGGATTGCAAAGCAAGGCAAGGCCATAACATGTGGACATGGTTTGCTGGAGCTAGATGACACCTGTCACAGATTGGGTCTGTGTCTCTGTAAATTTTAGATAGTTTAACCTTAGTGAAGTGAAGACAGTATACAATTTTAAACTGAATTAATCCATACTTTGCACAAATAGATGATTTATGTACTCTATAAAGAATATTTCTCCAAAGATCATCGGGAACATTATTGCCTAACTCTGCTTTCCATGAAGTTTTGATAGAATCGAGAGAGACCAAGCAAAGGGAATGAATCAAGGAATAAATATGAGCAATTATTCCTTTTAATTTACTAATAGGCTCTAGGAAGATATCCAGAGGGGAATTATCAGGTGGACATGGGAAATGAGGGAATGTTTTGGTCACATAGCTATGGATCTGTAAATATCTAAAGAAATGATGCTTAAGCAATTCAAATTTATCGGACAATTGACCAAAGGAGGCAAATAAGTTATCAATATATAGATCTTTAAATGATTTAATATCCAGGTTGAACCAGGTTTTAAATGCATCGTCCACTAAGGATGGAGGAAACAAATGGTTAGCGATTATAGGAGCAGAGATCGAATATGTTTGAAGATGGAAACTACATTTAAATTGATTCCAGATTCTCAGTGAAGTCTTAACAATGATATTTCTTGTATAATCAGGAGAGGAGGTTTTAATGGAGTAAGCCAAGGTTGACAGAGATACTGGGCCACACGAGATAGATTCCATTGTAAGCCAAACAGGAGGAGGTTGGAAAAGTTCAGCGTGCAACCAGAATTGAATGATTCTTAAATTAGCTGCCCAATAATAAATTTTTTAGATTTGGTAAGCCCATGCCTCCAATTTCTTTAGGTCTCTGTAAGAATTGTTGTCTTATCCTTGGTGTTTGTTATTCAAAATAAATTCGTTTACAATAGTGTCAATTTTATAAAAAAAAAAAAAAAAAGCTTAGCGGAACAAAGATTGGTATAGATTGAAATATATACAAGATTTTAGGCAAAGTATTCATTTTAATCGCACTGACATGGCCAGCTAAGGACAAATTCAACACTGACCAATGATCAAAATCTTCTTGGATACAGGTGAGGAGGGGAGTAAGATTTGCTTTATATTTCATTGAATTTATAGGTTACCTCCACCCCTAAGTAATTAAAGCTGTTGTGCTATCCTGAAGGGTAGAGCATGCAATGGATATTGTTCTGCTGCTTTATTTAAAGGAAAGAGTTTGCTTTTATTCAAATTTAGTTTATAGCTCGAAATAGCACCAAAGGAATTAAAGATATTAAGAGCTCTAGGAATAGAGGTTGAAAAATCAGAGATGTACAACAAAAGGTCATCTGCATACAGAGATACTCGATGCTCCATTCCATATCTGAAAATTCCTGTAATAGAGGGATCATTACGAAGTGCAATGGAAAGTGGTTCAATGGCTATTGCAAATAAGAGCGGACTTAAAGGGCAACCTTGCTGAGTAGAACGATGGAGAGAAAAATATGATGAATAATTATTATTGGTCCTAACTACAGCTTGTGGGGATGTGTATAGTGTTTTAACCCATGAAATAAAGTTTTTACCAAACCCAAATTTCTCCAGTGTGTAGAAAAGATATTGCCATTCCACACGGTCGAAGGCTTTTTCCGCATACAGAGAAATTATAGCCTGTGGACTGGATGTTTGGGAAGGGTGATAAATAATATTAAACAGTCGTCTTAAATTAAAGGAGTGCCTATTTTTAATGAATCCTGTTTGGTCGGGGGAAATAATTAACGGCAATACGGTCTCCAGACGTAAGGCCAATATTTTAGACAATAATTTAACATCCACATTTAATAGACTAATTGGGCAGTAAGAAGAGCAGCTAAGAGGGTCCTTATCTTTCTTCAATATTAGAGAAATAGATGCTTGATAGAGCGTTGGCGGTAAGTTACTTAGCTTAAAGGATTCATCAAACATATCCAGCAAAAGACGAGCTAATTTGTTTTGAAATTTCCTGTAAAACTCAGTAGGATAGCCGTCTGGGCCTGGGCATTTGCCACTCTGTGTTGAGGAAATAGCTGCTAATATTTCAGGAACTGTCAGTGGCTTCTCCAATTCCTCAACCATTTCAGATCCTACAATGGAAATTTTGAGTATATCAAAGAAATTAGTTATGCTATGGTGGCACATGGGGAGAGCTTAATTATGTAACATCTTAGACAAGAACAAAGAGCAGAGGTTCCCTGGTGAGATAACAGGAAGGTGTGAAGGATGAATGAAGTGAATGCAGTGTGACCTTTTGTGTGTTAAAAACTTCTAGAGGAATGGTAAAGGATTAAGGAAGTGAATGCAATGTTAGTATCTGCTAGAGGAATGCCATGCTATTTAAGAGAAGAGTCTCTGCTGAGATGTCATTCTGTCTATGCTTCTTGTGTGAGTTGTGTAATAAATCGTCTGAAGCCAAAACCGCCTCTTTATTTACACGCTCCACAATGTCTTGAATAGTTGAAGAGTTTTCCAAGGTATAAGATAAGATAAGATAAGATAAGATAAGCCTTTATTAGTCCCACAACGGGGAAATTCCAGGATTGCAACAGCACAGGGATAGCAACACTCAGAGCAACAATCAGAAGGCAAGAAAAAAAAAAAAAAAAAAAAAAACAAGCAAGCAAGAGCAGCTAATATACATATGTACGTATTACTATAAAATATATATATATACACACACACACAGACACACAGTGCAGAGCATTGTAGCTGGATGGAATAAATATATGAATATATGAACACACAGTGCAGAGCATTGTAGCTAGATGGAATAAATATGTAAATATATAAACACCCACAGTACGGAGCATTGCAGCTAGGTGGAATAAATATGCAAGTATATAAACACACACAGTGCGGAGCAATGTAGCTAGATGGAATAATATGTAGATATATAAATATATAAACACACCCAGTGCTGAGCATTGTAGCTAGATGGAATAAATATGTAAATATATAAACACACACAGTGCAGAGCATTGTTGCTAGATGGAATGAAACAGCATAACCGTCTACTTAGTTATCCTACATGGTATGATTATGTGCCCATACATATTCTCACCCTCCATAGCGACCGGTAAGTTCCTAGTTGTATGCCGGAGGGGACCATTGTGTAAGTCTATTGCATCTTTTGCATTCAAAAAACTATTAGTTTGTTACGTCTTTTTGCTATCTCTGCGAGCAGCCCTGCTTAGGTTGTACAGTCTGACAGCCGTTGGTAGGAAGGACCTACGAAACCTCTCGGTTGTGCACCTGGGATGATGTAGTCTGCTGCTAAATGAGCTCCTCAGTGCATTCAGTATGTCCTGCATAGGGTGGAACTCGGACTCCAGCAGAGATGACAGTTTAGCCACCGTCCTTCTCTCTCCTATCTCCTCCATCGGATCAAGGCGCTGCCCCAGGACAGAGCTAGCTTTCTTAATCAGTTTGTTCAGTCTCTTCCTATCGGCTGCAGTAATGCCACTGCCCCAGCAGACCACTCCAAAAGTGATGGCTGATGCCACCACCGTGTCATAGAATGACTTCAGCAGCGCCCCTTGTACACCAAAAGACCTGAGTCTCCTCAGCAGGAACAGCCTGCGCTGTCCCTTCTTGTAGAGTGCATCAGTATTGTGTGACCAGTCTAGTTTATTGTTCAGATGAATACCCAGGTACTTATAGGATGTCACCATCTCAATGTCTGTTCCCTGTATATTTACTGGTACTGTGAGGGGCTGCCCATGCCTGCGGCAGTCCACCACCAGCTCCTTAGTTTTCCTCGCGTTGATCTGGAGGCAGTTCCGATGGCACCAGTCCACGAAGTCCTGGATAAGCCCTCTGTACTCAGCTTCATCTCCATTGGAGATGAGGCCAACGATCGCAGAGTCATCAGAGAACTTCTGTAGATGGCAGGGTGTTGTGTTGTGTGAGAAGTCCGCAGTATAAAGAGTGAACAGGAAGGGAGCCAGCACCGTTCCCTGGGGGGGCCCCCGTGCTACTGATGATCGTGTGGGACACACAGTCCCGGGTTCTCACAAACTGAGGCCGGTTCGTGAGGTAGTCCAGGATCCATGATGACAGGTGCTGGTCCACCCCTGCGCGCAGCAGCTTGTCCTTCAGGATCATCGGTTGGATGGTGTTGAAAGCACTGGAGAAGTCAAAGAACATGATCCTCACCATATTCCCGGGCTTCTCCAGGTGGGACAGAGAACGGTGAAGGAGGAAGATCACCGCATCCTCCACCCCAATGCCATGCTGGTAGGCGAACTGGAGTGGATCCATCGCTGGTTCCACCAGGGGGCGGAGGTGAGCAAGGAGCAGTCTCTCCAGGGTCTTCATCAAGTGGGACGTCAAGGCCACCGGTCTGTAGCTGTTCAGGTCTTTGGGGTGGGAAGTTTTTGGTACAGGTACCACACAAGATGTTTTCCACAGCTGTGGTACCCTCCCCAGTTTCAGGCTCATGTTGAAGATATACGTCACAATCCCACACAGCTGGTCTGCACAGGACTTGAGGAGCTTTGCGCTGATGCCGTCCGGTCCCGGCGCCTTCCTCGCCTTGATCTTCCTCAGCTCCGTCCTCACCTGGGTCCTGGTCAGGGTCAGGATGGGGGGCTGTGTGTTGGGAGTGGGGGGGTGTTGGTGGAGTGGGGAGTGGGCAGCAGGACTTGATTTCTTTAGAGGCAGCAGTGGTTGTTGTGCAGTCAGGGGGGAGGGCGGTTGGTCAAATCTATTGAAAAACAGATTCAGGTTGTTCGCCCACTCCCTGCCCCCTGTGGCCTGGGGGGAGGTATTCTGGAGCCCCGAGATGGTTTTGAGGTTTCTCCAGACCCCGCTGATGTCGCTCTGTTGCAGCTTGTCCTCCATCTTCTTCCTGAAGCTGTCCTTGCCTTCTCTGATCTTTCTCCTCAGCTCCCTCTGTACGGACTTCAGCATCTCCCTGTTCCCTGACCTGAAGATCCTCTTCTTCTCTCTCAGAAGTGTTTTTATCTCAGGGTTGATCCAGGGTTTGTTGTTTGAGTGACGCCGTATGGTCTTGGTGGGAACGGATTTGTCCACACAGAAGCTGAGGTAGCCCGTGAAGGTGTGAATGAGGCCATCGATGTCCTCACCATGTGGATCGCAGAGCTGCTTCCAGGCGGTGGCTTCAAAACAGCCCTTTAGGGTGTCCATTGTCTCCTCAGACCATAACTCCACAGTGTGCATGGCCGGAGGTTGTCTGTGCACTAGGGGTTTGTACACCGGCCGGAGATGAACCAAGTTGTGATCCGATCTCCCGAGTGGGGGGAGTTGTGATGAGGTGTACGCCTCCTTAGTGTTTGCGTAGAATAAATCCAGTGTTTTATTGTCTCTAGTGTGGCATGTGACATACTGGGTGAACGTGGGTAGAATGGGAGACAGTGAAACATGGTTGAAATCGCCTGAGATGAGGAGAAGAGCATCTGGGTGTTCTGTCTGCAGCCTGCTGGTTACTGAATGGATGACGTCACGTGCTGTCCCAGCGTTCGCCGTCGGATTTGCATAAACAACAATGCAGATCACGTGTGAGTGTTCTCTCGGGAGATATGTAGGCCTCATGCTAACAGCTAGCAACTCAATGTCTTTGCTGCAGTGTCGTTGTTTAACAGTGATATGTCCCGGTCTGCACCAGTTGTTGTTAACATACATTATCACTCCACCGCCCCTAGCCTTGCCACTGTCTGGTGTTCGGTCAGCTCGTATCATGTGAAAACCCTCCAGCTCAATGTTAGCATCTGCTGCTAGTTCAGTTAGCCACGTCTCAGTAAACAAAAGGAGAGAGCACTCCCGGTAAGTGCTATCATAACGGGAGATAGCCGCTAGCTCATCTAACTTTCCCAGTATCGACCGTACATTTCCCATGACAACAGATGGAAGGGAGGGTCTGTACCTTATATTTTTTGTCCTCCGCCTTACTCCAGCCCGGCAGCCGCGGCGTTTTCGCCTCAGTTCTCTCGGTATGTCGAGTTTTTCCAATGGGACCGGGTGGCGGTTGAATGCTAGCAGCTGTTCTCTGCTGTATCGTATCCTGCTATAAACAGTGGCTCTGTCCACCGGCTCAGGAGACATTTGGGACGATCTGTGTGTCCGTGATATAAGTGGGGTGAAAAAAAAAAGACGGATCAAAAGAGAGAGGAAGGGAAAAAGACTCGGAATCGAGCCGCTGTTGCAAAAGGCAGCCGACTGGTGTGGCGCCGAGAGAAAAAAACGGAGAATAAAAATACTGAAACTCTTGTCTTGCCCCTGTCTTCCCCATCAGAGAATCATTGTCTGCTCCCTCCAAAGTAAATAAAAATATAATGTATAAGCATCCCAAAGTGATTAAACAAAAAGTTGGTAAAACTCAAATTAAACTTGAAGCCTCTAAATTGAATGCTTGGCCTCTGTTCCTCCTCATAATTTAAAAATTAAATGTGGTTTGTTAAATATTAGGTCTCTAACTCCCAAGTCTCTGCTAGTCCATGATCTGTTAATTGATCATCAGACTGATTTAATATCCCTTACAGAGACTTGGTTAGGACAAGAGGATTATGTTGGTTTAAATGAATCAACTCCCTCTGGTTATTTAAACTGTCAAAATCCCAGAAGTTCTGGTCGTGGAGGAGGAGTAGCAACAATTTACCATTCCAAATTACTAGTTAATGTAAAGCAAAAAACACGTTATCATTCCTTTGATGGCCTGGTCCTCAGTATTGGACATTTTAGCAATTTTAGGCTAAACCCAATTTTATTTGCCATAGTTTATCATCCTCCATCAACCTACTCAGAGTTTTTATCCGAATTTGCTGATTTCTTAGCTGATTTAGTGCTGAAATCAGATAGAATAATTACAGTAGGGGACTTTAATATGCATGTAGATGTAGATAGTGATTGCCTTAATATGACATTTAATTCAATATTAGACTCGATGGGGTTTTCTCGGAAAGTAGGAAATTCTACCCATTATCTCCACCATACGTTGGACCTTGTTCTGACATATGACATAGAAATAGAAAATCTTGTAGTGTCTCCTCATAACCCTGTACTGTCAGACCATTGTCTGTTAACCTTCGGTTTTACTATTTCTGACTATTTATTTTTATTTTATTTTATTTTTTTATTTTATTTTATTTATTTATTTCGGATAATACAGTACAGGTTAAAGAAACTGTATAATATAACAACAAGGTCAAATTAGACAAAGACTCCTTCTACTAAACAATTCCACGTGAGTTATCCGAAATGGGTGATGGCTGAAGCCGCAGCTTATATTGCCCACCCATATTCCATCCAAGAATTCAAAGAAAAAAGAGTAAACAAGACAAGAGTGATTACAATTTAGAACAAAGCTAAGACAAAGTGTGACTGAGAGGAAAAAAAAAAAAGAAAACTAAGCTAAGCTAAGTTAAGCAGTTACTATTCAAGACAAATCTAAGACAGAATGTCACAGAGAGAAAAAAAAAAAAAAACTAAGCTACAACACAACACAGGCTGGATATGTCAATCCTTATGTGAGTTTACATGTCGTCTTGTAAATATGTTTGGAGTATTTCTTCCTTTAGTTTTTGTTTAAATTGTCCAAGCGTTGTACATGATTTTAATTCAGGTCCATAATCGTTCCATAATCTGACTCCTTGCACTGAAATACAGTGTTGCTTGGTGGTTGTTCTCACTGTAGGCTTTTGAAATATACATGTTCCTCTGAAGTGATATCGTTTCTCCCTTGTTTGGAACAACTTTTGGATATTTGCAGGCAGTGATAAATTCTTCACTTTGAACATTATTATTGCGGTTTTAAAGTCAACCAGATCTTTCAACTTGAGAGTTTTTTGTTTAAGAAAAAGTGGGTTTGTTGGTTCCCTGTAAGCTGCTTTGTTTATTATTCTAATAGCTCTCTTTTGAAGCATAAAGAGTGGATATATGTTTGTTTTATATGTATTTCCCCATACTTCATTACAATATGTCATGTATGGGAGTATTAATGAATGATACAAGGTGTATAGTGTGGGTTGATTCAGCAAATATTTCACTCTGTGTAATATTGCAATTGATTTGGAGACTTTACCTTTAATATAATTAATATGTGACTTCCAACACAGTTTGTTATCAATTATTACTCCAAGGAATTTGGTTTCAGATACCCTTTCAATCTCTACACCATTTACACTGAGTTTGGGTACTGGATTGTTGTGATGGTTGTTAAAGACTATAAATTTTGTCTTACTTAAATTGAGTGTTAATTTGTTTGAATCAAACCACAGTTTAAGCTTTCCTAATTCCTTCCCAAGTGTATCCAGAAGTTGTTCCAAATTGTTTCCACTGCATAGCAGATTAGTGTCATCGGCAAACAATATTAAGTCCATTTTTTCTGAGACTTTACATATATCGTTTATATACATATTGAATAATAATGGTCCCAAAACTGAACCCTGTGGGACTCCACAGGTGACCTTCAGCAACTCTGAGTTTTTGTTGCTAACACATACATACTGATATCTATTCTTTAAGTAACTACTTAACCAGGACAGTGCTACACCTCTAATACCAGAATTTTGTAGTTTCTTTAATAATAAATTATGATCTACTGTATCAAATGCTTTTTTAAGATCTAGGAATACTCCAACTGAATACTCTTTATTTTCAATGGCTGTTGATATTTTTTCTGTAAATTCCATTAGGGCATATGCAGTTGTCCTCTTGTGTCTGAACCCATATTGCTGCTCACATAATAAATCATTCTTCAGTATGAAGTTGTCAATTCTCTCATAGAATATTTTTTCAAGTATCTTGGAAAATTGTGGTAATAGTGAAATTGGTCTATAGTTTGAGAGTTCCCCTCTGTCGCCCATCTTGTATATCGGAATTACTTTAGCTATTTTCATTGCATTGGGAAATATACCTGATTGGAGAGACAGGTTGCAGATATACGTCAGTGGTTTTACTATGCATTCGATAACAGTTTTGACTAGTAGCATGTCGATACCATCACAGTCAGTAGATGTTTTACTTTTGAACGATTTAACAATTTCAATGACTTCTCTTTCGTCTGTGTTCTTTATGAAGATGGAGTCTTTTACAGCAGTGTTATTGCATATTGTATCACCTGTTGGCACCGTAGTGGGTATTTCTCGGGCCAGTTTAGGTCCAATGTTAACAAAAAAATTATTAAATTCATCTGCAGGTGAAGCGATATTCACACTCTGAGTCGTTTTATTATTTTTTGGAATATTAGTTGGGTAGCTTGTATTTCTGCTTTTATTTCCAAGGATACTGTTGAGTATTGTCCATGTATTTTTAATATTGTCTCTGTTTTTCTCCAGTTCTTTACTGTAATAGTCTCTTTTACTACATCTTATTATATATGTTAACTTATTTTTGTATGTTTTATACCGCTGCTCTGCTTCTTTTGTTCTTTTCTTTAGGAAAGCTTTATATAATGAATTTTTCTTTTTACACGCCTTTTGTAGTCCTTTGGTTAACCATGGCTTATTAGCAAATTTGTGTTTAAGCTTTTTTATTACTAATGGGCAGTTTTTTTCATAAAGAGTGGTTACAATGTTTATAAATGTGTCATAGGCTTCATTTACATCTGATACATAGACTTCTGTCCAGTCTTGCTTCAGCAAGTCCTCTTTAAGAGAACTGATTGCATTTGGTGATTTGTGTCTGAACGATTTTGAAGTTTTTTCTGCGTTGGGCCCCGTGTGGCCATGGATAAGTGCAAAGGTTGGCAAGTGGTCACTTATATCATTTATCAATAATCCACTTTCTATTTTCTTATCGAAAACATTGACAAACAGGTTGTCAATAAGTGTAGCAGAGTGAACTGTGATTCTACTGGGATGTGTTATTGTGGGATATAGACTCATGCTGTACATAGAGTTCATGAACTCTGTAACTACATTTTGTTGATGAGGATTCAGTAAGTCAATATTGAAATCTCCACAAATTGCTACCATTTTCTTACTAGTAATATTATTGTACAGCTCGACTAATTTATCTCTGAATGTCTCAATGCAAGTTCCCGGTGTTCTATATATGCAGCTTATGATTAGATTTTTTGTTTTGTCTAGGTCAATCTCAACAGTAACACATTCCAAAATCCCTGGTAGTGCTAAGGACATTTCATTTACAAGCTTACACCTGTACAGGTCATCAATATACAGTGCAACACCACCACCCTTTTTTTGAGTTCTGTTAATATAAAACATCTGGTATCCCTCTATTGCCATCAGGGGAGCCTGCTCTTTGTTAAGCCAAGTTTCAGAGACTGCAATAGCTGTGAATTTTCTGTCTAGCTGTTTTAAATAGTCCTGAATCTGTGGAAAGTTTTTGGCTCCTAAAGAAAAATATTGCTACAGTAGATGCCTCTCAGATGATATTACCAGATTTATGCAGATTGTTTCCTCTATGCCATGTGTCAACACAACAGACATAAGCTATAGACAGCTTGCTCCTTCTGTAATTGATAGCATGGTAGATAGTGTTACAGCTTCTCTGCATCAGACTCTAGACTGATAAAAAAGACTTTTTCTTTAAAAAAGAAAAAGTCTAATCAGAGATTTCTGACTCCTTGGTTCAACACAGAAACTCGTAACTTAAAACAGAAGACTTGTCAATTAGAAAGATAATGGCGCTCCACTAATTTAGATGAAATCTATTTAGCTTGGAGAAATCATCTTTTAATTTATAAAAAAAATCTTTTAGAAAAGCTAGAACGAGTTATTATTCTAGACAAGAGTTGGTTATATTTGTGTATTTATAATATTTATAATATTTACAATATTTATAATTGTGTATTTATAATCTTTTTTGCATTGACACAACTGATATCTGTTTGGATGAGTTTACTCCAATTGACCTTTTAGAATTAGACAAAATAATTTCTTCATCCAAGCCTTCAACTTGTCTTTTAGACCCTATTCCTACCAGGTTATTTAAAGAAGGCTTCCCACATATTGGTAGCTTTATTCTTCAAATAATCAATTCTTCATTAACTTTAGGCCATGTAGTGCAGGCTTTTAAAACAGCTGTAATTAAACCCTTACTCAAAAAGCCAATGCTGGATCCAGGAGCTTTAGCTAACTATAGACCAATCTCGAGTCTGCCTTTCATTTCAAAAATCTTAGAAAGAGTTGCTGCTACGCAATTATTTGACCACCTGCAGGGAAATGGTTTACTTGAAGAGTTTCAATCTGGGTTTAGAATCCATCATAGTACTGAAACAGCCTTAGTGAAGGTCACTAATGACCTCCTTATCGCATCTGATAATGGACATGTTTCTGTACTTGTCTTTCTAGACCTTAGTGCAGCTTTTGATACTATCGATCATAATATTCTACTTGATAGATTAGAACACTATGTTGGACTTAATGGAACTTCATTGCAGTGATTTAGATCTTATTTATCTGATTCCAGTTTGTTCATGTTTGTTCATGTCAATAATGAGTTTCCTTTCAACACAAAGCTCAGTCATAGAGTTCCATAGGGATCTGTGCTAGGTCCTACTTTTTTTTTAGTTTATATATGCTTCCGTTAGGCAACATTATTAGAAAGCACTGTATACCTTTTCATTGTTATGCAGATGACACAAAATTTTACCTGTCAATGATGCCAGATGGTAGTAATCAATTAGCCAAGTTAGACGCCTGTCTTAAGGAAATCAAAGCTTGGATGACTTGCAATTTCCTGCTATTAAATTCAGATAAGACTGAAGTCATTCTTGTTGGTCCAAAAAACCTTAGAAATACCTTTCCAAGTCAAACTTTTAGTTTGGATGCGGTTACTCTTTCTCTTAATAGGTCTGTGAGGAACCTTGGAGTTATTTTTGATCAAGATCTGTCTTTCAATTCACATATTAAATTCATTTCTAAGACTGCCTTCTATCATTTGTGTAATATTGCCAAGATTAGGAGCATCTTGTCTCAGAGTGATGCTGAGAAACTGATCCACGCTTTTGTTAGCTCTGGATTAGCTTATTGTAACTTTATTATCAGGCTGTCCTAAAACATCTTTAAAAAGTCTTCAGTTGATCCAAAATGCTGCAGCAAGAGTTTTAACAGGTACTAGAAAGAGAGATCATATCTCTCCGGTTCTGGCCTCCCTTCTCTGGCTTCCCATAGAGTTTAGAATTAAGTTTAAAATCCTTCTTCTTACTTACAAAGCTCTAAACAATCAGGCCCCTTTTTATTTAAAAGATCTGATACTACCGTATTATCCTAACAGAGCACTACGCTCCCAAAATGCAGGATTACTTGTAATACCTAGAATCTCCAAAAGTACAATGGGAGGCAGAGCCTTCAGTTATCAAGCTCCTCTCCTGTGGAATCAGCTGCCAATCTGTATTCGGGAGTCAGACTCGATCTCTGTTTTTAAGAATAGGGCTAAAACCTTCCTTTTTGATATAGCCTACAATTAGGGAGGGATCATGTGCCCCTGACCCCTCCCTTAGTTATGCTGCTAATAGATTTAGACAGCCGGGGGACCTCCAATAATGCACTGGGCTTCACTCCTTTCTTCACTCTCAATGAAATATTTTTTTTTGCTGGTCATTAACATCTGTTTGTTCTCTCCCATAGATTGAGTTCCCATCATGCTGTTTGCTCTCTACATGTCTGTTCTTTTCAACTTCTCTATCCCCTTACCCTCCCCTCTCCCTGACACCCTCACCCCCCGGGGGGTCTGGGGTGTCAGGGAGAGGTAGTACCTTTGGCACGCCATGTCCTTTCCAGGGCAGCTTGCCTGCCACTGGTCCTCACCTGACACTCAACTTTCACCTGTGGCTCCTCGAAGCTGTTGCATGCAACAGTGGCCACCCCCCGGACAACGGCTTTGGCGAGCCGGCTGAACCAGGTGAAGGTAGCTGATGGATTTATAACCCTCAGTGAGTTAGGCTTGGGCCGTGTCAGCCCTATTGCATGCGAAGACTGACTCCCGGCGGAATGAGCGGAAGAGATCACCTGAGATCCAACAGTTGTGAAGGCGGTGGCAGCAAGTGTCGTGGAGCGCCTAGAGCCGGACATGGCACCGATAGAAGTCCTGGTCATCCATTGCAGCCTGGCAGCCTCCCGTCATAACGGTTCCCCGTGCTACTGGATCAAGACTCCCCAGGCCGAGAGAGTAGGATTGCCCCTGTGCAACGGTCTTCTCACTATAAAGCCTTCATGCACAGGTCCTTTTTGCAACTCATTACTGATCTGTCAGCTCACACCCCTCAAGTTCTGCGGCGATGGGTGCGTGGCAAAGCAACAGGTGGAGATGATCACTGGCAGTTGTAGTCACAAACCTGCATGCAGGCGGTCCATGGGCAAGTGGTCGCTCTGCTCCTGAATTCAAGGGCAACAGGACAGTTCGGCAGCACCTGTGGGCGACTGGGCAGCCTCTCTAGGACAGCATTGCCCACCCTCACATGAGGGAGGGGGCTAGAAATGGTGCCCCAGACAAATGCTTGCCCTTTTAGCGTCTGGTCAGCTTACCGCGGCTGATAGACTCATCCTTACAGCGGTCAAGCAATACAAAAGAAGGAAAAACTCAAGAGGTTCATTTTGGGAGCCTGGAATGTCTGAACACTTCTGGATAGAGCCGGTACATTGAGACCGGAGAGAAGAATGGCACTCGTTGCAAAAGAGCTCCAGTGATATCGGATAGACATTGCTGCACTCAGCGAAACCTGCCTTGCTGATGAAGGGTCCCTGAGAGAAGAGGGAGGTGGGTACACCTTCTTCTGGAAAGGAAAGCCGCAAGCTGAGGACAGGATACATGGTGTTGGATTTGCCATTAGAACAGCACTGCTGAAGAACATACCAGCGTTGCCAGTTGGAATCAGCGAGCGTCTCATGAAATTGCGCATTCCTCTCAGCAAGTCCAGATACCTCACAGTCATCGGTGCATACGCTCCTACGCTCACCTGCCCGGATGAAGACAAAGAGCAAAGAGCAGTTCTATGAACACTTTGACCAGGTCATCAGGTCAACCTCTCAGAGTGACAAACTTGTTGTGCTCGACGATTTCAATGCTAGAATAGGAAAGGACCCCAGCAACTGGGAAGGCGTTCTGGGCAGATACGGAGTAGGCAAGATCAACGACAACGGCCTGCTCCTCCTCAGTAAGTGTGCAGAACACAGCCTTTGCATCACTAACACCTTGTTCAGGATGGCAGACAAGTACAAGACCACCTGGATGCACCCGAGGTCAAAACATTGGCACATGATTGATTTTGTCATTGTACACCAACGTGACATCAGGGACGTCCGAGTGACTCGTGCCATGAGAGGTACTGAATGCTGGACTGATCACAGGCTGGTCAGGGCTGTAATGACACTGCACATCGCTCCACCTCACAGAAATCGACCCAAGACTGTCAGGGCCTCCTACAATGTCACCAGACTGATGAATCCAATCTGTCTGACAGAGTTTCAAGAAGCACTTGACGAAAAACTCCAAGATGGTCTGACCTCTGAAAGCAGCTCCGAGAAATGGTCCTCCTTCAAAGATACTGTCACTGAGACTGCAAAGGAAGTGCTCGGAGCCAAAACTAGAACCCATGAAGACTGGTTTGACGGAAACGATGACAAGATCAGAGAAGCCCTCCATACTAAGAACAAGGCTTACATCGAGTGGCAGAACGACCCATCCTCCGTCTCCAAGAGTGAAAGATTCAAAACTCTGCAGGCAAAAGTCCAGTCCGGCCCTCGACTGATGCAGGACCAGTGGTGGCAGGATAAAGCAGCCGAAGTCCAGCACTACGCGGATACCCACAATACCAAGAAATTCTTCAGTGCTCTGAAGACAGTCTTTGGCCCCTCCGCATCAGGCTGCTCCCCGTTGCTGTCCTTGGACGGTTCGACCCTGATTAAAGACCAAGAGGACTTGATCAAGCGCTGGCAAGAGCACTTCAGTAATCTGCTTAACCGACCCTCATCAGTTGATGCAGACGCACAGAACCAGATCCCCCAGCAGTTAATGCAAGACTCGCTCGCAGAACCCTTGTCCATAGATGAAATTAAGAAGGCGATCCTTCAGACGAACTCGGGCAGAGCGTCGGGAAAGGATGGCATTCCTGCTGAGATCTATAAGGCGGCAGGCCCCAACGCCCTTGAAACCTTTCATGATGTCCTGCTGAGTATCTGGGAAAAGGAGGAGATGCTTGATGACTTCTGTGATGCCTTGATTGTTTCCATCTACAAGAACAAGGGAAGCAAATCCGACTGTGGCAACTACAGGGGCATCTCCCTCCTCTCTATTGCAGGGAAGATCTTTGCCAGAGTCATACTCAACAGACTTATCACAGTATCAGAGCAGAATCTCCCAGAGGCACAGTGCAGCTTCAGGCCTGGCAGAAGTACTGTTGATATGATTTTTGCCATAAGACAACTCCAAGAGAAGTGCATTGAACAAAACATGCCCCTATTCTCTGTCTTCATAGATCTGACCAAGGCTTTTGACACGGTAAATAGAGAGGCCCTCTGGACAGTCTTAGAGCGTATTGGATGCCCCCCAAAGTTTATATCGATGATCAGGCTTTTCCACGACGGTATGACTGGCCAGGTCACTCCAGCGGGAATGTGTCGGAAGCCTTTGCAATCAGCAACGGTGTGAAGCAGGGCTGTGTCCTAGCTCCAGTCCTATTTAACGTGTTCTTCACCTGCATGCTGTCCCATGCCGTCCGAGACCTGGTGAAAAGGGTCTACATTTGCTACCGTTTGGATGGCTCCCTCTTCGACCTGTGTCATCTCACTGCCAAGACAAAGAGCCTGCAAACCCTCCTCCAAGAAGTCCGTTTTGCTGATGACTGCGCCCTTGTGGCCCACGCAGAATCCGACCTGCAGATGATGTTAGACCACTTCTCTGTGGCTTCAAAGCTCTTCGGCCTGACCATCAGCCTCGGCAAGACGGAGGTGCTTCACCAACCTGCACTAAACACTCATCCACCTGCACCCAACATTGTCATCGACAACACACCACTTGCCAATGTCGAACATTTCAAGTACCTGGGAAGCACCATTTCCTGTGATGGCTCCCTGGACAAAGAAATCGCCTCTAGAATCGGCAAGGCTAGCCAGGCACTGGGCAGACTCCGCACTCGAGTGCTCAACCAACACAGTATCCGGTTATCAATGAAACTGAAAGTTTACAATGCTGTGGTACTCCCCTCCCTCCTCTACGGTTGTGAAACATGGACGCTGTATCGCAGACACGTCAAAAAGCTGGAGTACTTCCACATGCGAGGTCTCCGCTCCATACTCGGAATCAGCTGGCAAGACCACATCACCAACTTGGAGGTCCTGGAGCATGCCAACTACACCAGCATTGAGGCCATGCTTATTAAGGCCCAACTTCGATGGGTGGGGCATGTCATCTGAATGGAGGAGTTTAGGATGCCAAGACGCCTGATGTATGGTGAGCTCCAGCTTGGCAAGAGAAACCGAGGCCACCCAAAGCTGCGATACAAAGATACTGTGAAAGCAAACATCCAGTGGTGTCACGTCAAGCCGAAGGAACTGGAGGAGCGTGCTATGGAGAGACCAGAATGGAGAGCCTTAATCCACAAAGCTGCTGCCAACTACAAAGAAGCACGACGCCAGAAACTCACTGATGCCAGAGAAAAGCGACACAGAGCTGCATCAGAAGTGATTACAACAACGGAATTCCAATGTCCCCACTGTTCAAGACTCTGCACAACCAGGCTAGGACTGCAGAGCTACCTTCGCGTGCATCGATGAGCTGCAGAATGTAAATGTCATCATCGGATTCGATGGACAACCAGTGGTCCCCTCACCCCCCAGCCAGTCACAGCAGATGACTGCCCCTACCTGAGTCTGGTTCTGCTGGAGGTTTCTTCCTGTTAAAAGGGAGTTTTTCCTCTCCACCGTAGCCAAGCGCTTGCTCACAGGGGATCGCCTGATTGCTGGGGTCTTTCTGCAACTGTGGGGGTTTCCCCTACAGTTGAAAGTGCTATGAGATGACTGTTGTTGTGAAATGGCGCTATATAAATAAAGTTGAATTGAACTGAATTGAATTTATTAATTTCCTTAGGATTTGTAGTGATACCCGAAGATGTTTGTATTTGTAATATCTGATGAGAAGAAGAAATTTGTCCTTGGTGATGAGCCAGTAATCTGCCAGCCTTGTCACCATGTTCGTAGTAGGTACTTCTGGTTTTAATGAGAAGTTCTGCAGCATGATCTGCTGTTAGTACATTGATCTCAGATTGTAATAAAAGACATTGTGCTGTTTCATCCCATCTAGCAACAATGCTCTGCACTGTGTGTTTATATATTTACATATTTATTCCATCTAGCTACAATGCTCTGCACTGGGTGTGTTTATATTTATATATCTATATATTTATTCCATCTAGCTACAATGCTCCGCACTGTGTGTGTTTATATATTTACATATTTATTCCACCTAGCTGCAGTGCTCCATACTGTGGGTGTTTATATATCTACATATTTATTCGATCTAGCTACAATGCTCCGCACTGTGTGTCTGTGTGTATATATATATATATATATATATATATATATATATATATTTATAGTAATATGTACATATGTATATTAGCTGCTCTTGCTTTTTTTTCTTGCCTTCTGATTGTGGCTCTGAGTGTTGCTATCCCTGTGCTGTTGCAATCCTGGAATTTCCCCATTGTGGGACTAATAAAGGCTTATCTTATCTTATCTTATTCTTTATACATGTCTGGAGTTGGTGAGGTAGCATACAGGTGATCCAAATGAGCAATACGAGCCCTTAATTCATTCAATCTCTCTCTTCCACATTTTTTCTGAAAACTTACATAAGCTATGATCTGCCCTCGTAAATAAGCTTTAAGTGTTTCTCAGAGAGTAGACACTGAAACATCAGGAGTCCTGTTAATACCCAGGAATATGTCAATTTGATTACTAATCATTTCCAAAAATTTGATGTCTGAAAGGAGACGTGTATCAAAATGCCAATGGGTGTGTAAGTTGAGAGGACAATCCATCTGTATGCTCATTACGACAGGTGCAAGGTCGTTGTCAGAGATTACAATCGGTTCATAAAAACATGATTCCACAGAGGGAAAAATTCTGCTATCAACTAAGAAGTAATCTATATGCGTATACTGTATGTATGATGCACCTGTGAAAAAAAAGAATAAACCTCACCCATCGGATTATGGGCACACCAAGGATATGAAATTGAGAACTCACTCATAAAAGCTTTGATTATCCTGGCTGATTGCGAAGAGGAAGCAGATTCTGTAGAGGATCGATCCAGTTCTGGGTTTAACCAGCAATTAAAGTCCCCCCCTAAGAAAAGGGAATGAGAAGACATATCAGGAAGCTTAGAAAATAAATGTTTAAAAAAATCTACATTATCCCCGTTAGGCGTGTACACATTCATCAGGATAACAGAAGTAAATAAGTGATACTTATTCATCATACTGGTGATGATTAAGTATCTACCATTAGGATCCGAGAGCACATCAGTGCATGTGAACAAGAGAGATTTATGAATCAAATTTGCAACCCCTCTAGATTTTTTATAGAATGACAAATAGTAATCCTGTCCAATCCATCCACACTTGGTCCTAAGAATTATGGAGGGTTTCAAATGTGTTTCTTGTAAGTAAACCACATGAGCTTTTAGTCACTGAAGGTGATGTAGGACCTTACTGCATTTTATTGGGGAATTAAAACCTTTACAGTTCCAGCTTACAAACTTAAGCAAATTTCCCCTCTGGTGTTGGTTCAGTCCAGACTGGGCCATTTAGGCCTAATGCAAAGGATATCAAAATAAATATGACTTGGGCAGGCGGGCATAATACAAACACTAACAGAGCAAAACAAAACAGAACCCCCAAATCTAACATAATAAAAAGAAAAAAAAAAGAAAAAATACAATCCCCCCACCAGTCCCTGCACTAGTGTCTCCCCAAATGAGATGCGTGCAAAAAAACCAAAACTCTAGAAATCCAGGAGGCTTCATAAGAGTCTTAAAAATGCCCCCCCCCCAAAAAAAAAGCACCCAACTACAGCTACTTGAGATTAATATGACCTTATAAATGCAGTTTGATTTTACCAGGTGCCTATAACTTGTTTACACTTAGCTTTTACGTACATAATAATTACAGCCGTGGACAAAATTGTTGGTACCCCTCTGTTAATGAAAGAAAAACCCACAATGGTCACAGAAATAACCTGAATCTGACAAAAGTGGTAATAAATAAAAATTCTATGAAAATTAACCAATGAAAATCAGGCAATGCTTTTGAATTGTGGTTCAACAGAATTATTTTAAAAAACAAACTCATGAAAAAGGCCTGGACAAAAATGACGGTACTCTTAACTTAATATTTTGTTGCACAACCTTTTGAGGCAATCACTGCAATCAAACGATTTCTGTAACTGTCAATGAGACTTCTGCACCTCTCAGCAGGTATTTTGGCCCACTCCTCATGAGTAAACTGCTCCAGTTGTCTCAGGTTTGAAGGGTGCCTTCTCCAGATGGCATGTTTCAGCTCCTTCCGCAGATGTTCAATAGGATTTAGATCAGGGCACATAGAAGGCCACTTTAGAATAGTCCAATGTTTCCCTCTTAGCCATTCTTGGGTGTTTTTAGCTGTGTGTTTTGGGTCATTATCCTGTTGCAAGACCCATGACCTGCGACTGAGACCAAGCTGTCTGACACTGGGCAGCACATTTCTCTCTAGAATACCTTGATAGTCTTGAGATTTCTTTGTACCCTGCACAGATTCAAGACACCCTGAGTTAGATGCAGCAAAGCAGCCCCAGAACATAACAGAACCTCCTCCATGTTTCACAGTAGGGACAGTGTTCTTTTCTTCATATGCTTCATTTTTGCGTCTGTGAACATAGAGCTGATGTGCCTTGCCAGAAAGTTCCAGTTTTGTCTTGTCTGTCCATAGGACAGTCTCCCAGAAGCTTTGTGGCTTGTCAACATGCAGTTTGGCAAATTCCAGTCTGGCTTTTTTATGATTTGTTTTCAACAGTGGTGTCCTCCTTGGTCGTCTCCCATGAAGTCCACTTTGGCTCAAACAATTACGGATGGTATGATCTGACACTGATGTACCTTGACCTTGGAGTTCACCTTGAATGTGCTTAGAGGTTGTTCTGGGCTCTTTTGTTACCATTCTTCATCAAGTTTCCTCCTGCGGCCACGTCCCGGGAGGTTGGCTACAGTCCCGTGGATCCTAAATTTCTGAATAATATGTGCAACTGTAGTCACAGGAACATCAAGCTGCTTGGAGATGGTCTTATAGCCTTTACCTTTAACATGCTTGTCTATACAGTAATTTTCTTTCTAATCTCCTGAGACAACTCTCTCCTTTGCTTCCTCTGGTCCATGTTTAGTGTAGTAAACACCATGTCACCAAACAGCAGAGTGACTACTTGTCACCCTTTAAATAGGCCAACTGACTGATTACAAGTTTGTAGACACCTGTGATGTTAATTAGAGGACACATCTTGGTTGAACATGTCCCTATGGTCACATTATTTTCAATCTTTTCTAGGGGTACCATCATTTTTGTCCAGGCCTGTTTCATGAGTTTTTTTTTTTTTTTTTTTAAAGTAATTCTGTTGAACCACAATTCAAAAGCACTGTCTGATTTTCATTGGTTAATTTTCATAGAATTTTTATTTATTACCACTTTTATCAGATTCAAGTTATTTCTGTGACCATTGTGGGTTTTTCTTTCATTAACAGAGGGGTACCAACAATTTTGTTCACGTGTGTATATACTTACAGTGTGTGTATATACTTACATACAAGCAATTTGTGGTGCAGAGAAATTTTTTTTTTAATCGGATAAATTAAATAAAGCACCAAAGGGTGTGGTCCATTTGCTTACAAAATTAACATGTGGCTTTTAACAAGCATTTTTATGGTGAAAAAGAAAAAAAAAAGAGAAGCAAAAAACACATAACTATATGCAAGCATATAAGTCAAGATATGAAAAACAAAACATTCAAACCCCCAAAAATACTCTCAGACAAAAAATCTAAATAAAACACCCAAAAGTAGTCTACTGTGAAACTTGAATAATGCTGTAGCTATAAAGAAGAAACTTAAGGGTGAAATATACAAAAAAAATCAGTCATTAGGACTGACTAAGGCACCTGTACAAATGGTCCTATAATATAGAATGAGAAGAGTAACAAGAGAAAAGAGAGAGAGAGAGAAAATAAAACCTTTTCAGTCAGAGATCTCTTATTCAATCATTCCAGAAAGCAGGATAAATTTGTTCAAAAAATTACTCACTTAGCGATTTTGTTTATGAAATCAGTGGCAGTCGCAGGATCATCAGACCTGTGTGTCATTCCATCTGGCGTAGTGACTCTCAGAATGGCTGAGCAGAGAAGACCAAATTTCAGCTCTGGGTAGGAGCGAAGATTCCATTTCAACATGATGAACGAGGCCTGCTTCTTGGTGACAGAAGACGCATAGTCAGGGAATATGGAAATTTCTCTTGCCTTTGTACTTATATATAAAATCTTATCTAACTTCAGTGATTCATGGCTAACTTTCAGTGAGCATGCACTTCTATAACTCGTTTAAACATTTTCAAACATGCAATACATTTAAAATCAGTGATTAATGAAACATTTCAAACCCATCATTGTCTAGCACAGAGGTGGTCATCTTCAACATTGTTCTGAGCAGTGTTTCTTGGGAAAATATCAAAGTCTTGAGGAGAGAGGATTATTTTAGGCAGATAAAACAAAATCCCAATGTTGATTAGATCTAACATGTTCCTGAGTTGAACAGAAGGGGGCACTGTTGGCCCTTGGACAATGGTAGGAGATCTCAGGAATGTCCTGGATGTCTTCTGGCTTGTATCAAACGGCTATTTAGCACATAAAATTGTCTGAGGCTAAGTGTTCCTAGGGAATTTATGATAAAAGTTCAGGCGTCCTCCTGGTACCAAGAGGATCCCTGGGGTCTTAAGTCAAGCAAGGAATGTGGCGTTATGAAGCTTTATTTAGGAAACAGGGTGAGTTGAGGGTCTTCTGTTCACATACCCGTCAAGTGATACGGTTTTGCCGTATTTTAATATGGGGAAAATGCAATTTTAGCAAATACGGGCGTATTGCCATTTCTGTACGCCAAAAAGAAAAATATACAGCAAAAAAAAAAAACATTATTGAGAGAACCTAAAATCACCTGAACAGTAATTCGATGCCTGGCAAAACTGAACGCACCTAAGCAGTCTTTTTGTGATTTTCAAAATGGCTTCATGCAGCGCGCCGCTGGTGAAGAAAACAGAGCTTGAAGAAAAGGGAAATCGAGGGACTGGACGTCACCGAAAAGAATGGGAGAGTCCGAGCTTCGAGAAGGGAAAATATGATGGATGGATAAAGGCTTCTCCAGAAGGCCCTACACACTCTTTCTGTGTTCCATGTAGGAAGAGCATAAAAGTGACTGCATCGGGGATTTTCGACCTGAAGTTGCACTTTGCTACACAGGGCCACAAAAACTGTGTAGCCAAATCGAAAACGTACCGATGGATGGATGAACATTTTCAGCCAGTGAGAGAACTGACGCCTTCCAAATCCAATGCATCACTAGCAGAAGTGATGTTTTGTCATTTTGTGGCAGAGCACAATCTACCCCCATCGGTGGCAGATCACTTCAGTGATTTGGTGTCAACATTGTTTCCTGACAGCAAGAGCGCTCAAGACTTTGCTTGCAAAAGAACCAAAACGACCATGATTTTATTTATTTTTATTTATTTATTTATTATTAATATCATCATTTATTTTTTTAAATTTATTTATTTTTTAATTTATTTTTTTTGTGCTACTTGGCTTATTATTTTCACATTACCAAAAAGTTATGGCTCAAAATTGTGTCCATATAAGTGTACATTTGAATAAATATGTTTGAAATAGTTCATGTTGCAATTGTTGATGTTTGTTTGTTTTTTGTTTGTTTTTTTTTGCTTCAGTTTTCTTTCATCTGCCGATAAATACAGTTTTTAAGTACTCAGTACAGGTGTGAAAGCTCCCCCAATAAGGGAGGCATGAGGTATGCCTTGACAGGTATGTGTTCACAGAGACTGTTCATGTATTTTGGAACTCAGATGTAACGTTACACTGTGTATTTTTGATATCAATTTAGGGGAACCAAGATTTAGAGACTGCCACCTTAACTGGTACCTCTATAATCTCTCGCTTTTATAAGGCTGCTCGCCTACCAAATGCGGTTTTTTTTGACCGACCGCCCTGAGCATTTTTTTTTTCACTGTTTGTGCGCTGCGCTCTGGGGAAAAAAAAAGTCTGTGCCCTGTGTTGGATATTATATTGTACATATATTAGTATGGTGGTGCTCTGTAGTAGAAAGGGTGTGACGCCCCGCCTCCAGGGGTAGCGTCGCCTGGGGTATAAAAGGCCACAGCGGGAGACATCTTGTTTCTTCGCTGTGGCTCTCAGGCTAGCGTTAGCGACTCCTGTGTTCCTGTTTACGTGTGATAATAAAACTACAAAACCTCACCTCAACTTCTCATTAATTAGAGACACAACATTTGGCAACGAGGATCCACAGCGTGGAGAGGGCTGCTAGTGTGTTTCGTCCATTTTTGGAGGCTCCGGGTGAGCCGCTAGTCACTTGGGCCAGGTGGTATGCAGCCTTCGAGAATTATCTCACAGTGCTGGACCTCGGCGACCTGGACAAATTACGTGCGAGGGCTGTTCTGGTCCACAACTTAGAAATGGAGGGCCAGAGGCTCCTGAGCACACTCAGAGGAGATGACACATTCAGAGACGTTGTGAGGCTCATGACGGGCTACTTCTGTGCCCCAGAGAATACCATCATGAGGCGCATTCAATTCAGACAGCAACGCCAGCAACCGGGAGAATCAGTCCAGCAGTTTGTGGTGGACCTTCGGCAACTGGCGTGTGAGTGCAGGTTCGGAGCCTTGGAGGTGATTTGCGACCAGCTAGCTGAGCACGCGAAGGTCTGTCTGCTAACTCACGCTGGTGAGCTGTTGCTAGCAGCCATGGAGCTAGTGTAACAGCATGAGGCAGCGGAAAGGATAATGAGGAGTCTCGGTGATATGGAGGCCCTGCCCAGGAACAACAGACAGTGGAAGACACTGGCCTTGGATCTGGACAACGGCAGCGACGATGACCACACAGTCGTCGTGAAGATTAGGTCCGCCCCGGGGACACTGAGATGCTTTGGCTGTGGATCCAGCAGGCACCGCTATAAGGCGACGGAGTGCGCAGCGAAGGGGAAGTGTTGTCGAGGGTGTGGTTTGTTCCACCACTGTGCCAGAGTCTGCCGGAACTTTGAGGAGGACTGGAGGCCAGTGAGGGAGACATGGGCTAAGAAGAAACCCACGGTGGTCCACACGGTTTCGCCCAACACAGATGGATAAATCCTCTGCAACATCGTGTTGGACGGAGTGCCAGTCCTGCTGATGGTAGACACGGGGTTGGCAACTTCTATTCTGAATTTGGAGATGGTGGAGACTTTCTTCCCACATTACACAGTGAGTAGAACGGACATAGCCTGCTATGGGTATGGTAACAACCCCCTGGACATTGTGGGCTCAGTGTGGCTATCGGTGAGGTTCAAGTCAGCCTCAGTGTGTGCAGCTGAGTTCTTGGTGGCTCGTGAAAGGAACAATCTGATGGGCTGTGACTTGTTCTACAGGCTTGGGTTCTCCATCGCCTGTGGTGTCGAAGAGGAGTGGTGAGGTGGTGGACTGTGGGACCAGCCGTTTTACTTGGGAAGTGGCAAAGAAGCATGGGACTCGGGCTTGCCCGCACCGAGTGTAAGCGGGCGCCACCAGCACTGGGAAACTCCACCACGGTGAGTGTCCCGTGCCAGTGTTTGTGGTATCCTGGACGAGGGACCTGAACGGCATGGTTTGACGCCTGTGGGGGCGAATGTGTCCAAAGAGCAGGCAAAGCAAGTCTCCAGTGGCCGACCGAGTACCACTGTTGAGCCAGGCGCTGATACAGCCGCGCCGATGCTGAAAATGAAAGCGATCGGGGCAAGACCAGATGGCATGAACCCTAGACGTGCCCAGAATGAAAACCAGGGACAGATCTTGGGCCGGATTGGCGGGATGCTACGACACTGTGTGGGAACCAAGTCACGACAACGTAGAAGAAAGAAGCCAGTGAGTGCTCCCCTAGGTGTGGGTGACAACGTGCGCCCTAGGGTTGAGTCTCAGCTTGAACGGGCCAAAATGTCAAGGGAGCAGCGAGGTGACCTGGATGACCTGCAGGTGGTGTGAACTAATGGTGATGATTACCTTGAGCTGACAGATGGGTCCAGATGGCACCCGAACAAGCTGCGGCGTTTGGAAGGGAAGAAACACCAGTGCAGCCCATCTCCGGTAAAGAAGAAGCAATGTGAGACCGATGTTAAGACTGTTTCTGTGGACGATGTGTCGAATTTCAGTTTTTTTTTAACGTTTTTTTTGCTAAGGTTAATGGTTCAAAAACAAAACAAAACACAACAACAAAGAAGAGAGAAAAGAGATGACCACCGTGGTGTGTATTGAAGTGCTGTATGTATATGTGTGTATGTGCCAATCGGGGTTACACAGAGGCGTGAATGGCTGAATGGGGTGTGTGAAATGTGAATATGCCCTGCCTTTTCTTTTGAGATGCTTATATTAATAGGGAGTCTTGAGACCGCCATTATTTTCGGGATTGATTTAGTTTTGTGAGTGGCCCTTTAATGTTCATTGACTGTTTTACTCTATGGTGGAGTGGTCTGCCGGGCTGCTGTGGTATGAGTGGATAGGTCCATATATTTCTGTGTTTAGAGTGTGAGTTGGGTGTAAATTTTGGGAGGGCCTAATTAGTGTGTCTGCATTTTTTCAAGGGTGGGGTGGGGGGTGTTGGATATTATCCATCCATCCATCCATCCATCCATCTTCTTCCGCTTAATCCTTTTCGGGTCGCGGGGGGGCCCTGTAGTAGAAAGGGGGTGATGCCCTGCCTCCGGGGGGTGGTGTCACCTGGGGTATAAAAGGCCACAGCGGGAGACATCTTGTCTCTTCACTGTGGCTCTCAGGCTAGTGTCAGTGACTCCCGTGTTCCTGTTCATGTGTGATAATAAAACTACAAAACCTCACCTCGACTCCTCATTAATTAAAGACACAACACCCTGTATCTCAGCAACAGCTTGTCACTCTCAGCTCAACACTTTCACTTTCCTATGGTCAGACTTTCTACTGATGTTTTAATAGCAGTCTCTAAATAACAATGGACAGAAAACGTGTTTTAGCAGCTCTGGATGTGAAATATGATGACACGGAAAGCAGGAGTTTGAGTACAGATTAGTACTGGCATCCTATGTCCTACCCACACAGCAGTTCTGATTGGCTGCTTAGGTCTGACATTGACGAGCTCAGCTGCAGTCTCTGAAAATTTGAACTTTTTTCAACTCTGAGCACCCTGAGCGCCGCGACAAAAACCGGCCACGCCGAGAGCATTTCATCGCCGAGGGTGCTCAGCACTGTAAACGCTGGACTACACAGAGAATGAATGGAAAATAGCCACCCAGAGCGGAGAAAACTTACATGTGAAGGGTTACTTTGTACCAGTTAACAGCAAATATCTTATCATTCTACCAGTTCAAATAATGAATTTGTACACAATGTGATGGAGCATGAAGATGCATATTGGGCCTGTTTTAGATTATATTCAAAAGAGCAGGACTAAATGAATACAAGAATACAACAGACATGAACAGTACTAGGTTTGTTTTCAGAGCTACAGTAAATCATAAAAATTTTGCAGTGATTCTTAAAACAAATATACTGTAACGTTGGGGCCAGTGATTTCCCAGCATGCTTTGCCAGTTTGAAACGTTACTGTGTGTGTTAAATGTGTTATTTCTGAGTTATACTGCTGTGTCATTATAACTGCATTATAATGACCCAGCAGTGTTTAGCAGGATTAGGGCAAGATGTATCATGTGTGTGTAACCATGATTCAAACAGGGGTCTGGGGGAATGACCCCCGCTTCCGTCTGTGCTGAGAAGCAGGTTGGGGGTCGGGGTGTGTGAAAATAAATCTGGTTGATCAGAGCCATCTGCTCCATTGTCTTTGTGTGAACCCTTGCAAACGTCACACTGGTGTCAGAAGTGGGATCTCCTGTCCAAAGCAGTAATGGGGCGCTGACATCGGGACGATGTCGAGAACCAGAGGGGAGTAGTGTAGCGAACTCAATATGAGCACCCTGCTTGGCTTGCCAAGTGGGTTGACCCTATTGGCGACACAGGTAGGGTGCGGGACTCCGGAGCGGGGAGGCGTGAGTTCGAATCTCCCGGTGGGACGTCGCCATGTCGAGCAGCACGTTACACTGGTGTCAGAAGTGGGACGCAGTCGCTTACTTCAGCCGCACTCTCAGCAGAGCCGAGAGAAATTACTGTGTGACCCGCAGAGAGCTGCTGGCTGTCATTCAAGGACTGCGTCACTTCCGCCCGTATGTGTACGGGGGGAGGTTCCAGCTCAGGACGGACCACGCTTCCCTGACCTGGTTGTTAAATTTCAAAGAACCGGATGGACAGTTGGCGAGGTGGCTGGAGGCACTGCAGGATTATAATTTCCAGATTGTGCATCGGGCAGGCCGCCTCCATGCCAACGCTGACGCGCTGTCTCGGCGCCCCTGCGCGACAGAGGAGTGTCGTCACTGCCAACGGGCTGAAGATCGGGACCAAACCGCCCCACGGGCTGCCGCTCTCCGAGTCGCTGCGAGCAGAAATAACGCAGCGACGCACAGCCCCTCCTCAGATGATCAGGCAGTTCTCCCCAGCGATGACGTCACAGAAGTTCTTGGCACGCAGCAGCTGCAGAGCGAGCAGGACAGAGACCCGGTCATTTCGCGGGTTCGGCAGTGGCTGGACGCAGGACAGCGGCCCGCCTGGGAGGTTGTGTCACCGCTGGACCCAGAGACTAAGGCCCTGCACTCCCAGTGGGCCAACCTCCGCTGCTACGAGGGCGTGGTGTATCGACAGTGGCACACTCCAGCTGGGCAGCGGCACGTCTGGCAACTGCTAGTTCCTCGTCGACTCCGGCCCAAAGTACTCCAGCTGGTTCATGGGGCGGTAGGAGCGGGCCACTTCGGAGTGACAAAGACGCTGCAGCGCCTTCGGGCCCGGTTCTACTGGCCCGGTTGTCATCAGGACGTGGAGCTCCACGTTCATCGCTGCGACACATGCACAGCTCAGAAGGGACCAACTCAGCGATCCCATGCTCCCCTGCAGCAGTACCGGGTGGGAGCACCAATGGAGCGAGTGGGAGTGGACATCCTGGGCCCTTTCCCGACCACGGACCGGGGGAACTGCTACGTGCTGGTCGCGATGGATTATTTCACTAAGTGGCCAGAGGCGTACGCGGTCCCGGATCAGAGCGCCGCTACGACGGCATCAAAGCTGGTGGATGAAATGTTCTGTCGGTTTGGCGCACCGGAGGAGCTGCACAGCGATCAGGGTCGGAACTTCGAGGCGGAGGTCTTCGGAGAGGTCTGCAAACGGCTGGGCATCCGGAAGACCCGGACCACCCCACTGCATCCACAGAGCGACGGCCTGGTCGAACGATTCAACCGGACCCTCACCACCCAGCTCGCTATCCTAGTGGACCAGCGACAGCGAGACTGGGACCTGCACCTGCCTTTTGTTTTGTGGGCGTACCGGACGGCAGCTCAGGAATCTACCCGGTGCACCCCTGCGGCGCTCATGTTTGGACGCGAGCTGCGCACACCGGTGGATTTGGTATTCGGTTGCCCCCCTGAGCCGGAGGTGGAGGGAAGACCCGGATTGGATTATTTTTTTTGTTTGAAAGAACGTCTCCACACGGTGCACGAGCTGGCTCGAGAGGCCCTGGCAGCGGCAGGGGGTCGGCAGAAGCGAGCGTACGACTCCCGCTGTCAGGGGGAGGGACTTTGCACCGGGAGATCGAGTCTGGGTTTTCTGCCCTGAGAGGAAGAGAGGACAATCACCGAAGCTGGCGAGCCAGTGGTCGGGGCCATGCGTGGTCCTGGAGAGACTGTCAGATGTGGTGTACAGGGTGAGGCTTAGAAAAAGGGACCGGGTTGTGGTCCTTCATCGTGACCGTCTCGCCCCGTATCGGCCATCTGCACCGCTGGTGGACGAACCGGAGCTTCCATCCCGGCCCGATACCCCGACCGAGACCCAGATGGACACTAGGGGGCCTGTACGTGTTGGCCGCCGGCGCCGAAGACCGCCCCGACATCTGGATGAGTTTGTATTGGACTTTTAAATTGGACTTTAATTTTTCTGGGGACAGAAACCAGTCCAGGGGGGGGGGCAGTGTAACGTTGGGGCCAGTGATTTCCCAGCATGCTTTGCCAGTTTGAAACGTTACTGTGTGTGTTAAATGTGTTATTTCTGAGTTATACTGCTGTGTCATTATAACTGCATTATAATGACCCAGCAGTGTTTAGCAGGATTAGGGCAAGATGTATCATGTGTGTGTAACCATGATTCAAACAGGGGTCTGGGGGAATGACCCCCGCTTCCGTCTGTGCTGAGAAGCAGGTTGGGGGTCGGGGTGTGTGAAAATAAATCTGGTTGATCAGAGCCATCTGCTCCATTGTCTTTGTGTGAACCCTTGCAAACGTCACAATACTTCTCTTCTTGTAGCTGCTAAATATATAATTTCTCTCAAAGCTTTTAAGAAGCTGTTTCCAGAGGAGGAGTTGTGAGGAAATGTGGTGTGAAACTGCTGGTAGTGACAAGCAGGACCATGAGGAAGAAAGGCTGGACAAAGTGCCAGACAGTGGCCTGGAGGAGCACAGCATGCTTGGCATGAAATATTATGAAAGGGGAGAAATCAAATGGGCCTGCCATTTATTTTGACAGCTGAGACAGTGACTCAAAGCATATTATACTGTCATGTAAACGGGTGACGAAACACACAAAAAATGTTATCATAAAGTACCAAATCAAATCTTAACCTGATGTTTACTTCCAGAAATACTATTCTTTATTGCACATGATGACACATTAAGGTACAGTTTAATGAAAGTTTATGAAAATATCCAAGAACAAATCTTCCAGGGAAAGAGAGCAGAGAAAATACTTGAATCAAAGTCTGATTACTTTTGTTACACTTCTATCCATTGTCAATAAATATCAATCATATCATGGCTGTCAGACAGTAAAATTCAAAATGTAAATAAATCAGATTGGGGTTTGAAATATAGATTGCAAGAAAAGATGTTTAAGCAAGATGCCTCTACAAAAAACAAGCAGATATTGTTTCGTTTTAATAATCCAGTAAAATGTGACAGTATTTTTCAGTACCCAGTATTTCTGGTGTGTTTCAAAAACTGAACCAAATCCCCCTTCCACTATTCACTGTAGTTGAGTAGAACTGCTGATGTATGTATGGTAAGCACATTGAAATGAAATAAATTAGTGACTTATGTAATGACTATCATACTGTACTACTCTAGACTTTATCTCTTTGATTCCTTTTTTTAAGCAGATTTTTCCTGCACCATGTGCATGATTATATCATCGTGGGTATCCCACAGTCTGTCTACATACCTTAGCTGCTAGGACTGGGACTGGCATCTTGATTCACTTCTTGCTCTTGTATGATGCAGTTGTTATGTCTGGAAAATAGGGACAGCGGAGGCGGTGGCTATGCTGAATGGTAGTTTTAATAAAGACAGTTGGTAGCATGTGTTACATACAGAACATGCTATTATGCTAGCTAACTGGTAGTACAAGCTGGTGTGTTACTAGAGGCAGAGCACCAAAGAGACAGTCTCCCACCGTCAATCCCCTAATGTAGGCACGTGATGATGTCATCCGTGCCTGCGCCATCATGTCCGTGCTGCTTGTTGTTAATATGGGAATATCTAACATTCACCTCCCCCCTGGGAAAGCCAAAAACATTATGAACATTTCCAAAACTCTTAAAACTCACAACAGTATTTTAAACAGAACCTGGACCACCAGGTGGACCACCAGTTGACCCTGCATGACTGAGTGGGTTATTCTGCCAGTTTGGACCAGTCGTGCTCTGATAAACAGTCTCAACAGAGTCACTGCTGTGGTTTGAATTCAGGGGCCTCTGGTGAGCCCGCGGTGGGCATGGCCCTGGAGGCACTGGGTGCGGCGAATCTGGGTGTTCTGTTGCAAAGTCCCAGTCCGGATCCCACAATAGCTGGATCGGCTCCAGGGTTGCGGCTTAGTCTGGGGCAGCTCTCACCCTTCGCAGACGGCTGGCATGCCATCTCGAACCATCGGCCGTCTGGAAGGTTGCTGGCCCCAGCTGCACAATGATTCTCATCAGTGATGACGGGACCGTCTGTGGATCCAGGCGTTTGGATCGTCAGACCGGAACCCATTCCAGCACTGCAAGCGGCTGCACTCGGCATGGCTCTCTCATTCCCTATGCTGGTTGTTATTGTGGCGGCATGCCTTTCATGCCGGTGGCAAGACGTGCCGTCAATTGGCGTTGCTCTGCTGGGTCCTGCTAGGCTACAAACTCTCTATCCTGCAGTGCTGCACTGTTGTGTCCTTGTGTGGCTACCTGGAAGGTGAACGCCAGGAAGACTCTTGACCCGTAGCGAACTGTCAGCGTTATGATTCCTACAAGGCTGATGCATGTGTGTCCATAGCCGTACAGCTCCGCTGGATTCTTCCCAATAGGATGGGTAGGAAAGAATTTTTTGACTGTGACCCAGTTCATCATGGACCTCACGGTGGCGGTGTCCAGTAATAATGGCAAGCTGACATTGTCGAGCCTCACCATGCACCATTTGTACACCACTCTTCTGGAGCCCACTGCGTGGATGGTGGTTGCTAATGATGGTTCAGCTGAACTGGGTGGCGGGCTTGGTGTTAATCGTGTTGATTGGCACACCTTGATGAAGTGATTAAGCTTGCTGTATCATTGTCATTGCTGCCCCCTGGCCGGGCAAGATCGCACTCGCTCTCGTGTGTCGAGGAGCCGCAGTTACCACACGAATAGTGTCTCGTGACATTCCTCAGTCTCACGGTGTTCACCTCGGCATCCTCCATGATGGTTGCAGTTGTAGGAATTTATTGTTTTGGGTTTTATAGGTGTTTTATTGTTGGTACAAGTATTACTATAAATATGAATGTGAGGAGGAATGAAGATTTCTTTTCATTACACACACATAAGCTCATTGGTGCAGCAGTCCAAAATAATGGACAATTTTATTAACAATTCTTTATTTGTACCAAGAATGAATCAGTCTCTAAAAGACCCTGTGAGTTCTTGTCTGCTTTTAATCAAGAAGATGGACATGAAATCAAACAATAACTCCCATATGTCTTTCAGTAGTTTAATCAGAAATGTCAGAATAGATTAACACATTCGGATGACTTTAAGACCGGGAATTCAACATGTATCATGAGCACCATAGACTGTTATTGAATTACTGAGCACGTGTGGATCAAACATTTGTGGAACCAAGGGAAACATAGCTTAACTTGGATATGTAATGGAAATTGGAAAACCATAAAATAGCCTTGGTTAAGAAAAGGTGATACAATTTTATGAAGAAAATGATGATTAAACTATTTTATAAAAAGGAAAATTGGTGTTACTCTGAAAAGGAATGGAGATTAATGAAAAAGACAAAATGCATTTTTAAATTCTGATAGGAGTTTGCATGAACTTAGGTTTAAAGAACTTACACCAGGAACATTCTGAAGAATCAAGTTTAAATTGGACAACAGACCTTCAGCACAGTCAGATTGCATCCCCTTGGGTAGCAGGCAGTCCATTGGATCTTGTTCCATCTGAACAGGCGTGGATTCTGTTGGAAGAACTGGCTGACAGGTTCTGTATCACAGTTATGGTTTACTCTTGAGATCACAGCTGTAGACGCTGGCCAATATCTTCTTATCTACAGCAAAGGGAATTTGGCCAGGTGGTCAAATTCCAGATAATATTTGTTTATTGTTCAAAGTCCAATCACAAAATTAAATTGAAACAAAAAACACACCACAAATTCATTTCTTCCGATGTGTTGTGGATTGAAAAAAAATCTTCTTAACACGGTAATTTAAGGAAAAGGAGTAAAATAGGAAAAAGTGAACTTTAAAGAAAAGAAAAAAATTTTCACAGAGCATGATAAGCTCTGGACCTACTTAAAAGAGAGAAAAAAATATGAGAGCAGAAAATCTGCTGCTTCCAGGAAGTGACCAACATCCCAACTGAAGACAAAGGAAAGTTTTTCCAGGGTGCTGCAGGATCTCACTAAATTTCATAAAAACTGAACTGGACCAATTACATTGAGTTTCTTTGTTTAGCAGAAGTTGTAAACTGACTAAAAAGGCAATGAAGATAGGTTTGGACCCCGATTGGTCAGTTCAAAGGTCCGAGGTGGAAGCCTCCCAGAGGAAAGAGGAGAGAGAGATATTTGATATAAAAAGTGAAATCCTCCTAAAATGTGTGTGCTGCCTATGGAAGCATAAATTCTCCAAACTTAAGTGACTAACATGTTCTACTTAATAAAGGAACAATGTTTCTACATTGTAACTCTGATTAATTTGTGATAGGCATGCAAACATTAACTTCTTCCTGAAAATAAAGCAACACATGTCAAATCATGTCATGTCTCACATGTCAGTCAGGGACTTCAATGCGCATGTAGGCAATGACAGTGAAACCTGGAGGGGGGTGATTGGGAGGAACGCCCTGCCCGATCTGAACCCGAGTGGTGTTCAGTTATTGAACGTCTGTGCTAACCACAGTTTGTCCATAACGAACACCATGTTCAAGCATAAGGGTGTCCATATGTGCACCTGGCACCAGAACACCCTAGGTCGCAGGTTGATGATCAATTTTGCTATCGTGTCATCAGACCTGCGACAATATGTCTTGGACACCCGGGTAAAGAGAGGTGCAGAGCTGTCAACTGATCACCACCTGGTGGTGAGTTGGATCCGATGGCAGGGGAGGAAGCCATTCAGACCTGGTAGACCCAAATGTACAGTGAGGGTGTGCTGGGAACATCTGGCTGAGGCCCCTGTCTGGGAGGTCTTCAACTCCCACCTCTAGAAGAACAACCACATTCCGAGGGAGTCTGGAGACATGGAGTCTGAATGGGCCATGTTCTCCACCTCTGTTGTTGAAGCGGTGGTCCAGAGTTGCGGCCGCAAGGTGGTCGGTGCATCTTATGGTGGCAACCCCCAAACCAAGTGGTGGACACCAGTGGTGAGGGGGGCCACTAAGCTGAAGAAGGAGTCCTACCAAGCTTGGTTGGCTTGTGGGACTCCCGAAGCAGCTGAGGTGTACCGTCAGGCCAAGCAGAGTGCAGCTCGGGTGGTTGCTGAAGAAAAAACCCGGGTATGGGAGGAGTTCGGTGAGGCCATGGAACAAGACTTTCAGTCGGCCTCGAAGAGATTCTGGTAAACTGTCTGGCGGCTCAGGAGGGGAAAGCAGCTCCCTGTCCACACTGTGTATGGTGCGGATGGGACACTGTTGACTTCGACTGGGGATATCGTCAGGCGGTGGAAGGAATACTTCGAGGATCTCCTCAATCCCACTGATACGTCTTCCACAGAGGAAGCAGGGTTTGGGTATGAGGGGGATGACTCGCCTATCACAGGGGCTGAGGTCGCCAAGGTGGTTAAAAATCTCCTTGGTGGGCGGGCCCCAGGGGTGGACGAGATTCGCCCTGAGTACCTCAAGGCCCTGGATGTTGTAGGGCTGTCATGGTTGACACGCCTCTGCAACATTGCGTGGAGGTTGGGGGCAGTGCCTTTGGCATGGCAAACCGGGGTGGTGGTTCCTCTCTTCAAAAAAGGTGACCGGAGGTTGTGCTCCAACTTTAGCGGGATCACACTCCTCAGCCTCCCTGGGAATGTCTATGCCAAGGTACTGGAGAGGAGAGTCCGGCCGTTGGTCGAACCACGGATTCAGGAGGAGCAATGTGGTTTTCGTCCTGGCCGTGGCACATTGGACCAGCTCTTTACCCTCTCGAGAATTCTTGAGGGTTCATGGGAGTTTGCCCAACCAGTTTACATGTGTTTTGTGGACTTGGAGAAGGCATTTGACCGCGTCCCTCGTGTTTTTTTGTGGGGGGTGCTTCGGGAGTATGGGGTATCGGGCTTGTTGTTATGAGCTATTCGGTCTCTGTACGACCGTTGTGAGAGTTTGGTTCGTATTGCCAACACTCGGTTGGAGTCATTCAGAATCAGAATCAGAATCAGAATCAGATTCATTGCCATTGTTCATGTAGTACACAAACTAGGAATTTGTCTCTGTGCAATGCTGCAACATTAAAACATGATAAGATAAAGAGATAAACTAAAAAAAAAAAACCCAAAAAACCTTAAAGACTAAGACCATGCAATAAGTGTAGAATAATAAGTAATAATAATAATAATAATAATAATAATAATGAGTAATACTAGTCACAGCAGTTTTAAATAAATTAGCAAGTAGCAGATGATGTGCAGTCGGTAATGCAACAGAAAAACAGTGATGAATGACATGAGTCTGGTTGAGCTGCTGTATATAGTGCACGAGAGTCAATAAGTCACTTAATGTTCAGCAGTCTGATGGCAGAGGGGAAAAAGCTGTTCATGTGCCGGGAGGTTTTAGTCTGAATGGACCGAAGTCTTCTACCTGAGGGGAGGGTGGCAAACAGTACGTGACCAGGGTGTGAAGGATCGGCCATGATCCGGCCTGCACGCCTCCAGGTCCTGGAGATGTACAGATCCTGGAGAGATGGGAGCTTGCAGCCGATCACCTTCTCAGCAGTGCGCACGACGCGCTGCAGCCTTAGTTTGTCCCTGGCAGTAGCTCCTGCGTACCACACGGTTATGGAGGAGGTGAGGATGGACTCAATGATGGCCGTGTAGAACTGCACTAACATCTTGGTGGGTAGCTTGAGCTTCCTCAGCTGCAGCAGAAAGAACATCCTCTGCTGGACCTTTTTGATGAGGGAGCTGATGGTTGGCTCCCACTTGAGGTCCCGGGTGATGGTGGTGCCCAAGAAGCGGAAGGAATCTGCAATGGTGATGGGAGAGCCTGTGATGGTGAGGGGGGGCAGAGGGGTTGTGACTTTCCTGAAGTCCACAATCATCTCCGCTGTCTTCAGAGCGTTCAGCTGCAGGTTGTTGTGGCTGCACCAGGACACCAGCTGGGCCACCTCTCTCCTGTAGACGGACTCATCGCCGTTGGAGATGAGCCCGATGAGGGTGGTGTCGTCCGCAAACTTGATCAGCTTAACAGACTGGTGGGTGGAGGTGCAGGAGTTGGTGTAAAGGGAGAAGAGTAGGGGGGAGAGTACACAGCCCTGGGGTGATCCGATGCTGATGCTAACAGAGTCTGAGACAGACTTCCCCAGCCGCACATGCTGCCTCTGGTCCGTCAGGAAGTCGGTGATCCACCTGCAGAGGGAGTCAGGCACGCCGAGCAGGGACAGCTTGTCCTGGAGCAGAGCAGGGCGGATGGTGTTGAATGCAGAGCTGAAGTCCACAAACAGGATCCTGGCGTAGGTTCCCGGGGAGTCCAGGTGCTGCAGGATGGAGTGGAGGGCCAGGTTGACTGCGTCATCCACAGACCTGTTGGCACGGTAGGCAAACTGCAGCGGGTCCAGGAGGGGAGTGGTGATGGACTTGAGGTGGGACAGGACCAGGCGCTCAAAGGACTTCATGACTACAGAGGTGAGCGCTACAGGTCTGTAGTCGTTAAGTCCAGTGATCCGTGGCTTCTTGGGGACAGGGATGATGGTGGAGGATTTGAGGCAGGTCGGCACGTGGCATTGCTTAAGGGAGGTGTTAAAAATGTCTGTGAAGACAGGAGCCAGCTCTTTCGCACAGTGTCTCAGGGTGGAGGGAGACACGCCATCCGGACCGGGGGCCTTGCGTGGGTTCAGTCTGGAGAACTGTCTGTGCACATCCTGCACACTGATGACAAGGGCAGGGGGGGAGGAGGAGGAGGGGGGGACCGCTTTTGATGAATTAGCGGCCAAGGAGGCAGTGGAGCTGGGTGGAGTGGGGGAGTTGGATGCAGCTGACGAGGTGTCAAAACGGGCGTAATGTTGGGACAGTTTTTGACAAAGGGCTTTGTCATCCTGACCTTTAGAAGCCTGAGGCTGATAGTTGGTGATTTGCCTCAGTCCTCTCCACACAGAAGCCGAGTCATTAGCAGTGAACTGCTGCTGGAGTCTCTCAGAATACACAGATTTAGCTCTCTTCAGCTCTCTGTTAAACCGATATTTAACCTCCCTGTAGCAGTCCCTGTCTCCACTTTTCAACGCTGCTTCCTTCTCCTTCCTGATCTGTTTGAGCTTGGCAGTGAACCAGGGCTTATCATTAGAGTACCTCACCCTGGTGCGCGATGGAAGAATGTTCTCCTCACAAAAGTTGATGTATGAGTTAACAGTGTCTGTGTACTCATTAAGATCATGTGTGGCTCCTTTAAACATGTCCCAGTCAGTTATTTCCATGCATGTGTTCAGTTTCTCTCCAGCTTCACTGGTCCATTTCTTCCTGGTGGTCACAACAGGTTCCCAGTGAGAGTTGGACTCTGCCAGGGCTGCCATTTGTCACCGATCCTGTTCATAATTTTTATGGACAGGATTTCTAGGCGCAGCCAGGGAATGGAAGGTGTCATGCTTGGTGACCACAGGATCTCATCTCTGTTGTTTGCAGATGATGTTGCCCTGTTGGCTTCATCCAGCAATGACCTACAGCTCTTGCTGGGAATGTTTGCCGCTGAGTGTGAATCGGCTGGGATGAGAATCAACACCTCCAAGTCTGAGTCCATGGTCCTCAGCCGAAAAAGGTGGATTGTCCTCTCTGGGTTGGGGACAGGCTCCTTCCCCAAGTGGAGGAGTTTAAGTATCTTGGGGTCTTGTTCACGAGTGAGGGGAAAATGGAGCGAGAGATTGACAGACGGATTGGAGCAGCATCTGCAGTGATGCGGACATTGTACCAGTCTGTTGTGGTGAAGAGGGAGCTTAGTTCTAAGGCAAAGCTGTCGATTTACCAGTCAATCTACGTTCCTACTCTCACCTATGGTCACGAGCTTTGGGTAATGACCGAAAGAATGAGATCGCGGATACAAGTGGCTGAAATGAGCTTTCTCCATAGGATTGCTGGACTCACCCTCAGAGACAGGGTGAGGAGCTCAGTCATCCGGGAGAGGCTCAGAGTAGAACCACTGCTCTTCCACATTGAAAGGAGTCAGTTGAGGTGGTATGGGCATCTGATTAGGATGCCTCCTGGACACCTCCCACTTGAGGTGTTTCAGGCATGTCTCACTGGGAGGAGACCCCGGGGCAGACCCAGGACTCGGTGGAGAGACTGTGTCTCCCAGCTGGTCTGGGAATGCCTTGGTATCCTCTCTGAAGAGCTGGAGCAGGTGGCTGGGGAGAGGGAAGTCTGGGCTTCTCTGCTTGAACTGCTGCCTCCGCGACCTGGACATCCGGAAAAGCAGTAGAAGATGGATGGATGGATGGATATCAAATCATATCAATAAAAGCATTTCAAACCACAATTGTCCATCACAGAGTCCAGCCATGTCTTCAACAGTGTCCCAAGGAGTGTCTTTCGAAAAATTAGTCTTGAGAACAGAAACATTTAATTTATTGTCCACAATTCATAATTTTAACTGCAAAGATAAGATAAGATAAGCCTTTATTAGTCCCACAATGGGGAAATTCCAGGATTGCAACAGCACAGGGATAGCAACACTCAGAGCAACAATCAGAAGGCAAGAAAAAACAACATCTAGTAAACATATGTCCATATTACTATAAATGTATATATATATAGACACACAGTGCAGAGCATTTATGGTTGGTTGGTGAATGTGCAGCAGAAAGTTTAAGCTCTCTCTCCGCGGATGCGGTGGGCCAGCTGGAAGTCTTTGGGCATGATGGTGACCCCCTTAGCGAAGAAGAGACCACCAGGTGGGCCTCGCTGGTCTCCTGCAGAGCCATGACGGCGAAGCTCAGGAAACGCAGGACGGTCTTGAAGTCCTGAGCGATCTCCCTCACCAGGCGCTGGACGGGCAGCTTACGGATGAGCAGCTCCGTGGATTTCTGGTAGCGACGGATCTCTCTCAGAGCCACGGGCCTGTGACGGCGAGACCTCTTCACTCTGCCGGTGGCCGGAGCGCCTCTCCGAGCAGCCCTGGTGGCTAGCTGTCTCCTGGGGGGCTTCTTCCTCCAGTAGATTTTACGGGCGGTCTGCTTGGTTCTTGCCATCGCTCTTTATTATTCTGTCTTATATTTCTTGCACGCCGCCTAAACTCCAGCCCGGCACCCGCGTCGTTTTCACTACAGCTCCTGGTATGTCGAGTTTCCCATTAGCACTGGGCGGCGGCCAAGTGCTAGCTAGCACTAGCTCCTCCCCGCTGTAACGTCTCCCGCTGCAAACCGTGGCTCCGTCCGCCAACCCGGGAGACCCCCGGGGCGATCCGTGCGTCCGTGATATATATACAGAGTGAAAGGTGTAGAAAGAAGAAGGAAGATAAAAAAAAAGGCTGTTGCAATGGGCAGCCTACTCGTGTGGCGCCACCGGTCCGGCGGAACCGGAAACCGAGAGAGAAAAATATTCCTGTGTTGCCCACCAGAGGGCAATGTAAGACTGTTTGAGTTTAATGAGGAATCTTGCCTTTTGAGTGCCTGGGGAATATCAACCATAACTCTGTCATTTGTCCATTGGCTGCACGGTGGCGCAGTGGTTTAGCACTGTGGCAGCACAGTTTTACCCTCGGCCGGGGGACCGCGGGGATCATGAGATCGTGGGTTCGATCCCAGCCCCCGACCAACAGTGAGCTGTGTGGAGTTTGCATGTTCTCCCCGTGTTGCGCGGGTTTACTCCGGGATTTCTCCGGTTTCCTCCCGCACACCAAAAACATGTAGGTTTAGGGCGCTCGCGCACGCAGCGACCAGCAGCCGGTGGCTTGTCACCAGACTGCAAACCAAATCTACCTACGGGTACAAATAAGTAACAAAAAAAAAAAAAAAAAAAAAAAATTCGGGGTGTTCCTTTGGCAAATAGATGAAAGGGAGAAATGACTCCAAGTCCTGAAGAAGGGCTCAACTTCCACTTACTATGGTCGATGGGTGCAGCTTCGGTCTCGGGTGAGAAAAGCAATTCATGACCAGACTTTTGGAGTGAAACAATTTCTCCTCAGCAAAGAATGATTTTATACATTGGAACCTGGGGTTAATGCGACATATCTCCCCCCTCTGTATCAGTGGTAAGCTCTGATCATCTTTGGCACACATCCTTGACAGCTGGTTCCAATGGAAGACCCTGGACTCAACTGCTAAGCTCACGGTTCTGATGTCCATAAGCACTAGCTTTAAAACAGGGTCTTTTCTTGAGTATCTTTGGGTGTGGTTTACAAAAAAAACCCCTCAAGCTTCTAAAAATTTTTAAAAATAATTTGGAATATAGACAAATATAAAAATTGTAAAATTGTCTAAAATATACAAAAATATACTGTATATCCATGCAAAGACTCAAAAATTCTGGGTACCCAAGTACAAAAAGAAAATTCTTGGTACCAAGGTACAAAAATAAAAAGTTGTAGAGGGTGAAAGGGAAAGGATGCGGAGGCAAGGCACGAGCGTAGGTTGACACAGATTCTTTATTGAACCCTCTATCATATGTACAGCCTGTGACCCCAGCGTGGACGCTGGGGCCGTGAAGAGCCTAGTCTGGAAAGGCCTGCCTCAGTTTCTCTGCGCGCTCTTGTAAAGCTTTATTGACCTGCGGGTAGAAACTGAGGCTGGCCCATATTAAATGAGGTCAGAATCAGAATCAGAATCAGAATCAGGTTTATTGCCATTGTTCATGTAGTACACAAACTAGGAATTTGTCTCGGTACAATGCTGCAACATTAAACATGATAAGATAAGAGAAATAAACTATACATGTAATAAAGTGTAGGATAAGATTAAGTGATACTGGTCAACAGTTAAAATATATATTAGCCAGCAGCAGATACTGTGGAGAACTATATAGTGCAGTCGGTAATGCAGGAAGAAAACAGTGATGATTGACATGAGTCTGGTTGAGCTGCTGTACATGGTGCACGAGAGTCAATAAGTCACTTAGTGTTCAGCAGTCTAATGGCAGAGGGGAAGAAGCTGTTCATGTGACGGGAGGTTTTAGTCTGGATGGACCGAAGTCTTCTACCAGAGGGGAGGGGGGCAAACAGTACGTGACCAGGGTGTGAGGGATCGGAGATGTACAGATCCTGGAGAGATGGGAGCTTGCAGCCGATCACCTTCTCAGCAGTGCGCACGACGCACTGCAGCCTTAGTCTGTCCCTGGCAGTGGCTCCTGCGTACCACACGGTTATGGAGGTGGTGAGGATGGACTCGATGATGGCTGTGTAGAACTGCACTAACATCTTGGTGGGTAGCTTGAGCTTCCTCAGCTGCCGCAGGAAGAACATCCTCTGCTGGGCTTTTTTGATGAGTGAGCTGATGGTCAGCTCCCATTTGAGGTCCCTGGTGATGGTAGTGTCTAGGAAGCGGAAGGAATCAGCAGTGGTGATGGGAGAGCCTGAGAGGGTGAGGGGGGGCAGAGGAGTAGTGACTTTCTTGAAGTCTACAATCATCTCCACTGTCTTCAGAGCGTTCAGCTGCAGGTTGTTATTGCTGCACCAGGACGCCAGCTGGGCCACCTCTCTCCTGTAGGCGGACTCATCGCCGTTGGAGATGAGCCCGATGAGGGTGGTGTCGTCCGCAAACTTGATCAACTTGACAGACTGGTGGCTGGAGGTGCAGGAGTTGGTGTAAAGGGAGAAGAGTAGGGGGGAAAGTACACAGCCCTGGGGTGATCCGGTGCTGATGCTAGTATAGTCTGAGACAGTCTTTCCCAGCCGCACATGCTGCCTCCGGTCCGTCAGGAAGTCGATGATCCACCTGCAGAGGGAGTCAGGCACGTTGAGCAGGGACAGCTTGTCCCGGAGCAGAGCGGGGCGGATGGTGTTGAATGCGGAGCTGAAGTCCACAAACAGGATCCTGGCGTAGGTTCCCGGGGAGTCCAGGTGCTGCAGGATGGAGTGGAGGGCCAGGTTGACTGCATCGTCTACAGACCTGTTGGCTCGGTAGGCAAACTGCAGCGGGTCCAGGAGAGGGGTGGTGATGGACTTGAGGTGGGACAGGACCAGGCGCTCAAAGGACTTCATGACTACAGAGGTGAGCGCTACAGGTCTGTAGTCATTAAGTCCAGTGATCCGTGGCTTCTTGGGGACAGGGATGATGGTGGAGGATTTGAGGCAGGACGGCACGTGGCATAACTTAAGGGAGGTGTTAAAAATGTCTGTGAATACAGGAGCCAGCTGTTTCGCACAGAGTCTCAGGGTGGAGGGAGACACGCCGTCTGGGCCGGGGGCCTTGCGCGGGTTCAGTCTGGAGAACTGTTTGAGCACATCCTGCTCACTGATGATAAGGGGAGGGGGGGAGGAGGGGGGGTGTGCCTTAAATGAAGTAGGGAATGTGGAGGCTGTGGAGCTGGAGGGAGGGGGGGAGTTGGACACAGATGACGAGATGTCAAAACGGGCATAGTGTTGGGACAGTCTTTGACAAAGGGCTTTGTCATCCTGACCTTTAGGAGCCTTAGGTCGATAGTTGGTGATTTGCCTCAGTCCTCTCCACACGGAAGCCGAATCATTAGCAGTGAACTGCTGCTGGAGTCTCTCTGAGTATAGAGATTTAGCCCTCTTCAGCTCTCTGTTAAACCGGTATTTAACCTCCCTGTAGCAGTCCCTGTCTCCACTTTTCAGCGCTGCTTCCTTCTCCTTCCTGATCTGTCTGAGCTTAGCTGTGAACCAGGGTTTGTCATTAGAGTAACTCACCCTGGTGCGTGATGGAAGAATGTTCTCTTCACAAAAGTGGATATATGAGTTCACAGTGTCCGTGTACTCATCCAGATCATGCGTGGCTCCTTTAAGCATGCCCCAGTCAGATATTTCCATGCACGTTTCCAGCTTCTCCTCAGCATCACTGGTCCGTATCTTCGTAGTGCTCACAACAGGTTTAGTGAGCTTCAATCTCTGTCTGTATGTGGGAATGAGGTGAACCATCACGTGATCAGATAATCCCAGCGCAGCTCGAGGGACAGCGCGATATGCGTCTTTCACTGTGGTGTAACAGTGATCCAGTGTGTTTAATCCTCTGGTGGGGCATTTAATAAACTGTTTGTAGCGGGGGAGATCGTGGCTCAGATTGCACTGATTAAAGTCGCCAGCCACAATAATCAGCGAGTCTGGAAAACTCCGCTCTGTGTGTTGAATGTGATCCGCGAGCACGCGCTGAGCTTCGCGCGTGTCCGCGTCGGGAGGGGCGTACACAGCGATCATTATGAAAGAAGCAAACTCCCGCGGGGAATAGAAGGGCTTGCAATTGATAACAAGAAATTCCAAGGCAGGAGAACAGTGTTTGGAAATTACTGTTACATCAGAGCACCAGCTGCAGTTGATGTAGAAGCAGACTCCGCCTCCTGTGGTCTTGCCGGAAAGCTCTGTGTCACGATCAGCACGGAAGAGCTGAAAGCCGTCGAGCCGTCGAGGTCTGACAAAGGCCATGAGTGGCAAGATTATAATAACACATGCTACATTACAAAAGCACTGTGTGGCACGATTAACATAACACATGTTACCTTCCTACAATACATTCGCCTCCCTGTGCTGTAGTTTAGAGCAGCAGGAGGCAAAGGCGCCTTAAAGTCTAGTGTAATTACTCCTGTGGGGTGCTACCCACCTCAGTCTATTGTTCAGCCCTTCTGTCTGCTTCTGGGTGCGAGTTAATGTCCATCCGCCATGTGCTGGTGTCACCACACAGGCTCCCCCAGAACACCCAGAAGGGGCTGTGACCCCCCGGTCGTTTGGACTCTAGTCGGTGCCTATGGTGGCTGCAGCGGGGGTTGCTGCTCCGGTTGAACTATCCTGCTATCGAGGAGTGTCGGAGGGCATGTTAGTCCATGGGGGGAACGGGGAGGGGTGAAAAACACTGTCTGCTCCGCTCTGAGTTCCAACACGTTGAACGACCATGGTTTGTGGGCTCACGGGGGCCGGTGCGCGTCGTGCTAAAGGAACAAAGCTGGCGATCGGCAGGCTTTAGGGATGGAGGTGGGGAGGTGGGGAGGTCACTACCTTGTGCGTAGCGATGTGGAAGACGAGGGGGAGGTGGGTGGGAAGTAATGGAGTGCCGGCCTGGGATGTCAAAAGTGTCTGGGCCGCACAAAAATTGCGTGCAGATCAGCCTTGTGTGAGGGACTTTCCCGGTAAACCTTACGGTGATCTGCAGCGGCTGTGAAAAAAAAAAATAAAATTGAAGTCTCTGACTCTTCCTTGTGCGGGTCCGATCCAGCGAGGATCTGGGGAAGGCGATCGGCCCAATTCCCTGAGGATGCGTAGCGGCTTGTGAAAAAAACCCCTGAAGCTGTGTCAGGGAACATGGCAATCTTGCTTTAGGTGTGGGAGCAGTCCTAAAGGCATCGAGGAAAGCAATCGGCTAAATTCCTGTTGTGTGCAGCGGCTGAGAAACAAACACATGTCCTGTGTGCGAGGCTGCACATCTGCTTTAGGTGTGAGGGCAGCCCTAAAGGTTCCAAGGATGGTGATTGGCCGTGTTCCTCGTGCACGTGCAGTGGTGGAGGACCATGTATAAGTCTGTGGAGCCGGTTTGTCCCTGGTGCGTGGTGCGTGCTCTGGCGCAGTGACCACATAGCTGGAAGTTGTGCTGTCCTCATAATCCTGCAGTGTGCACGCGGGGCTTCTGTGCGCTGAAACTCCACTGTCTGGAGGTGAAGTCAGGGTCGGGGCTTGGTGGGAATCAATGCAGTTGGCGCCGATCTTCCCCGTTCAGGCTGTCTCTGTGTGGTGCTCATCTCGCTGATCCTCGTGCATCTCGATCCCTCACTCTCTCTTCGGCCGTCGAGATCGCCATCGTGGAGAGAGTCACAGGCATGCGCGCTACAGTGTGGATGATAAAGATGCCGGCGATCCCTGGTACTCTGGAGTCCACAGCGCGGTGAGAGGGAGTAGACTGTCTGTAGCGCATCAGGTCACCAATATGGAGAAAAAGGAGTCCACGGCGCGGCGGAAGGGAGAGACAGTCCATTCACGTCAAGGGTCACCAAAGTAGAGGGGGAAAGGGAAAGGATGTGGAGGCAAGGCACAAGCGTACGTTGACACAGATTCTTTATTGAACCCTCTATCATATGTGCAGCATGTGACCCCAGCGTGGACACTGGGGCCGTGAAGAGCCTAGTCTGGAAAGGCCTGCCTTAGTTTCTCTGCACTCTCTTATAAAGCTTTATTGACCTGCGGGTAGAAACTGAGGCTGGTCCATATTAAATGAGGTCTGACAAAGGCCATGAGTGGCAAGATTATAATAACACATGCTACATTACAAAAGCACTGAACAATACATTCGCCTCCCTGTGCTGTAGTTTAGAGCAGCAGGAGGCAAAGGCGCCTTAAAGTCTGGTGTAATTACTCCTGTGGGGTGCTACCCCCCTCAGTCCATTGTTCAGCCCCTCTGTCTGCTTCTGGGTGCGAGATAATGCCCATCCGCAGTGTGCTGGTGTCACCACATAGTATATAATTTTTACATACTTGAGGTAAATGTTTCAGCTAAGTAATGTTGAGGTAACTCAAGGAGGTTCAAATTGGATTGGTTTAGCTGGACTAAACCATGGTTCCACAGATGTCTGAGTCATAGGGTGTTTGATACCTTTGTTCTAGCAAACTGGGCGAACATGGAATGTCCTCACTGTTCTTTGAATGGAAATGAAGGGTAAATTTGTGACTACTAGAAAAGGGGCAAGACGAGGTGAAATCAGGCTCATTGCTAAAGTGTTTACTGGGAAGCTAATGTTTCTAGCTACATCTGAAAGTAACATAGATACCAGCTGTGTGTGGGCATAGTCAACCTTTAACACAAAGGTTACCACGGCACGCTGGCCGTGGTACCAGCGTGCTTCAAGACCACTTCAATAGTACCAGTGCCGAAACATTCAACACCATCGTGCCTAAATGACTATCGCCCTGTGGCACTGACGCCCATAGTCATGAAGTGCTTTGAGCGACTGGTCTTGGCACAGCTCAAAAAATGCCTGTCCTCTACACTGGAACCTCACCAGTTTGCCTACCGGAGCAACAGGAGTACAGAGGATGCAGCTTCTACAGCGCTGCACTATGTACTCTCACACCTGGATGACAAGAACACCTACGCAAGAATGCTGTTTGTTGACTTCAGCTCAGCATTCAACACAGTTATCCCCTCCAAGTTGATCACTAAACTTGGGGACCTGGGAATCAGTACCTCCACCTGCAATTGGATCATGGATTTTCTGACCAACAGACCCCAGCATGTTAGGTCAGGCCCCAACTGTTCTTCCGTCATCACACTCAACACTGGTGTACCACAGGGCTGTGTGCTCAGCCCATTCCTCTACTCCCTCTTCACCCATGACTGCAGGCCTATGTATGGATCCAATTCCATCATAAAGTTCGCAGATGACACCACGGTGATTGGACTCATCAGGGACAACGATGAGTCAGATTACAGGGCAGAGGTTGAGCACTTGGCTACTTGGTGCGCTGACAATAACCTGCTCCTTAACACCAGCAAAACCAAGGAGCTCATAGTGGACTACAGGAAGGAGAGGGGAGAGACACATGACCCCATCCATATCAATGGCATAGCTGTTGAACATGTCCCCAGCTTCGAATTCCTGGGGACCCACATCTCGGAGGACCTGTCCTGGTCAGTTAATACCACCAGCCTGATCAAGAAGGCCCATCAGCACCTCTTCTTCTTGAGGACACTGAAGAAGAACCATCTGTCAACTGACATCCTGGGCAACTTCTACCGCTGCGTGATAGAGAGTACCCTGACCAACTGTGTCACAGTCTGGTATAGGAGCTGCTCTGTCGCTGACCGTAAGGCGCTGCAGCGGGTGGTGAAAACCACCCAACGCATCACAGGGACTCCACTTCCAGTTATAGAGGACGTCTACAGGAAAAGATGTCTGCGCCGGGCACGCAGCATTCTTAGGGACTCCAACCATCCTGCTCATGGACTGTTCCAGCTTCTCTCCTCCAGAAAGCGTTTCAGAAGCCTTCGGACTAGAACCAGCAGGTTTAGGAACAGTTTCTTTCCAACAGCTGTCACGTTATTGAACTTAGTTCCCCGCTGACTCTCTTACCATCATCTCTTACCATCCTCACCTGTACATAACTGCCCATCTAACTTATTGTACATTATTTGCACATAACAGTACTCTTAACTTTCTGCACTGCTGCATATATTTGCATATATTTGCTTAAATTGCACATACTGTTAATTACCGTATATACTGCACTGCTGTCCTTTGCACTTCTGATTGGATGCTAAACTGTGTTTCGTTACCTTGTATTCATACATGTGTAATGACAATAAAGTTGAATCTAATCTAATCTAATCTAATCTAATCTAATCTAATCTAATCTAAAGAGCAACAAGTTTAAGACCTTGTTGAGTTTGATTGAAGCTTCGGAGCAAACATTCAAAACCAACACAGTATCTTTCAAAATTTTGGTAACGGTTTGTGGTTCAGCTACCTGACATTTCAGTGTACCGGTGCTGACTGAGTTGACAGTGGACGTGCTAAGGCTAACAAGAGGCCTTAATGATGAGGCTGTTACTGAGAATCCACCTAAGGATTGTTGACTTTTTGTCTTGGCTCTGCCCAGTTCTGACTGGGTGATGGTAGGTGTGATTGCTAGGTAGAGGGCTAAACTGAAAAACAGGAGGGCCATCATCCTGGCAAACAAATAGAAGTGAGTGATTTTAATCTCAACCTTCTTGTTATTTTTTTTTTTCTTTAGACACCTGAGTGGCAGATGAAAATTATTCTCAGAGGTGGAACAATTTCTTTAAGAGATTGAACTCTCAGTCTTGGGTATTTTGTCACCTTTAGTGGGAATTTTGATGTTGTTAGCTTAAGCTAATGGTACGGGATGTTTTGTGAAAACTATTTGAAAACAGTAAGTTGGTTGAAATTGATTAGAATTCATAGTCTTTTGAGATTTGTTTAAGGGATAATTTGATTTTAATCTACCCTTTTTTCTTTTGGAAGTTTTGATGCAGTTAACTAATTGGTTTGGAGAAATGCGACCGAGTGTACCTGAGGCTAATAGTTAGCTAACGGTTATTTCTCGGACACAGGCCTGATTTTAATCTTATTTATATGGACTTACTGTAACAGTGACCATGTTTACATGGATACAAGTAACTGGATTAAAAGCCTGATGGGAATAAAATGCTTCATGTAAACACGCCAATCTGAATATTCTGACCCGATCACACTCATTCGGATCAAAATTTCATTCCGATTGAGAGGGGTGGGTTATGCCGATTGTTAATCCGAATGGTGCGCATGAAAACACTTATTCCAAAGGTTGGGCAGAAAATGTGTTTACTGCGCATGTCTGTACATCAGTCACACATCAACGTGACGTATTTCCACCTTTACAGCAGCTAGCGGAAAACATAGCGGGAGTAAAACAAAACTGGTTTGTATCGTCCTGCTGTCTCCTTCTGTTCGTCATATGCAGAAGTATGCACTTGTAGCTTCATTACGGAGACCAGGAGAAGCAAAAGTGCAGTCTGAATAACACAATACAGGTCCATTTCAAAAAGAGAAAGACACAAAGCGGGGCTTGCTAACACTAGAAGTTGCTTCTTCTTCTACTATTTTCAGAATGTCGAAATATCGACGTGCGCATGTCAAAATGATTTAATCTGTTCAAACGTGTGACACATGGAAACGCATGTCCTAATCGGATCACCTTTTTCAGGATCCATGTGAACAGAAATGTTCTGATCTGAATTGTAATCAGATTGAAGAAATTTTGCCCATGTAACCGTGGCTAGTGCTGTTCCTGACAAGTTCCATGGGGTTTTGGTAAAGTTTATGCTGATTGTGATGGACCCATTTGAAAATGGGATTCTGGATTTGGTACATAAGTGGCCAAAATTTGTTGTTGACAACATGTGGATCTGTCCACCTGGGCAGGAATTTAGGAGCAATTTTCCCTGCCTGTAGATTGATTTGTTGTGTTTGCGGTACAAATGCATAGTGGAAGACCTTGAGCCCCCTTTGAGGTTTGCCATGGGAAGCTTTTTGGTCGTTGCACGCTTTGTGTCATTTGGTGGATCGGTCCAAGTGTTTTTGAAATGTGGCCTTGGAAGCGTGGTACGTTGTTTTGACGCCTCTGTGTTCTGCAGCTGGAAGGTCATGGGTGTTGGCAGTCCTCACCCCCCTCTGGTTTCGAGGAACTAGGAGTGGCAGTGATGATTGTTTATTGGAAGCATGAATACGAGTGCCGTTGCGTAGCTGCAGAGAAGGCCTCATCACAGAAATTATTTTTGGTTTTGGTGTATTAGAGAAAGTTTGATGTGGGGAGCGCATGTACGGTCGGGTCCAACCGGTGTTTGATGGTTTTATAGACCATGGGGTCACGGGCTTCAGTAGGCACACACCTAGTGTTCGCAAAAATTGGGTCCAACCATGCAGAACTCTTAGGCTGCAGAGGGACTGGGGAGCCAGTTGATTTGGCTCTTATGGCCACGCAGGTCGCAGGGGTGGGTGGGTGATATTCAGAAGGTGACACCAATGTTCAGTCAAAGGTACAAAGGGGGACATGTGGAGTTTTCTGCTTGGCCAGTGAGTTCTCAAGGTCATTCAGTTCTTTGTCTTGACCCTGTGTTTGAAGATGATCTTTGACTTCTTGAGGATGGTGTTCACCTTGGTTTTTATGGTCGCTTTTGATCGGGCTCAGTTGTTCCAACAGCGCTAGTTGCGTGAGACTCGGGGTGTCTGAAGTTTCAAGAACAAAGCACTGTGATTCAGTTGTCCTTGGTAGGTTGAATGGGTGAGGGTGTTGAGTTTGAGCCCATAGTTTGAGATTCTTGAGGTCAATTAGTGTCTCAAAGTGATTCAGTAAGTCTTTGCTGATGAGCAATGGAATGGAGTCAAGTTTGGACACATAGACCGGATGAGTCAAGGTCATGGGACCAATGGCGACTTTGATTAGTGACACGCCCGACAGAGTCGTGTTAGAGAGTGGGTATGGTCAAACGGCTAATGAACAAGGTTCCAGTATTAAGTCTTTGTGAGCGTGGTTAGCAGCTACACGTAGTTGGTCAAAAAGATTGTGTGACATAAGAGTGATGCCAGCGGCTGTCTGTCTGTGTGGTGTCCTGCAAATGATGTGGGCTACATAGACAACTGGAACTCATTTTGGGGAAAACCTGGTCTTATTAGACCAGACGACGGTGTCCATCCCACTTTGGATGGTGCATCTTTTTTGTCTAACAAACTGGCATCATTTTTATCCAAATTTCCAAGACCTTGACAACTCACGAGTTGGGACCAGGAAGCAGAGTAGCAGTCTTACACGCCTCTCTGCAGCTCCTCTTCATCCTCCACCCCTCAACTTAGCCCCTGTCTCCCCCATCAGAGATTCATTGTCTGCTCCCTCCAAAGTAAATAAAAATATAATGTATAAGCATCCCAAAGTAATTAAACAAAAAGTTGGTAAAACTCAAATTAAACATTCATTCATTCATTCATCTTCTTCCGCTTAATCCTTTTCGGGTTGTGGGGGGGCTGGAGCCTATCCCAGCATCTTTGGGTGAGAGGCAGGGTACACCCTGGACAGATCGCCAGTCCATCGCAGGGCCAACACAGAGAGACAGACAACCATTCACTCTCACAGTCATACCTAAGGACAATTTAAATCCCCAAGTTTGATGCCAATTAACCTAACTTGCATGTTTTTGGTATGTGGGAGGAAACCGGAGAAATCTCGGAGTAAATCCACGCAGACACGGGGAGAACATGCAAATTCCACACACATCACTGTTGGTCAGGGGCTGGGATCGAACCCAGGATCACCCAGCCAAGGGTGAGTTGCTGTGCTGCCGCAGTGCTAACCACTCTTCCACCGTGCCGCCCTCAAATTAAACATGAAGCCTCTAATTTTAATGACTTGGCCTCTGTTCCTACTCATAATTAAAAAATTAAATGTAGTTTGTTAAATATTAGGTCTCTATCTCCCAAGTCTCTGCTAGTCCATGATCTGTTAATTGATCATCAGATTGATTTAATATCCCTTACAGAGACTTGATTAGGGCAAGAGGATTATGTTGGTTTTAATGAATCAACTCCCTCTGCTTATTTAAACTGTCAAAATCCCAGAAGTTCTGGTCACGGAGGAGGAGTAGCGACAATTTACCATTCCAAATTACTAGATAATGTAAAGCAAAAAAACATGTTATAATTCCTTTGAGGGCCTGGTCCTCAGTATTGGGCATGTTAGCAATTTTAGGTTAAACCCAGTTTTATTTGCCATAGTTTATCATCCTCCCTCAGCCTACTCAGAGTTTTTATCGGAATTTGCCAAATTCTTAGCAGATTTAGTGCTGAAATCAGATAGAATAATTATAGTAAAGGACTTTAATATACATGTAGATATAGATAGTGATTGCCTTAATATGGCATTTATTTCAATATTAGACTCGATGGTTTTTTTTTTTCAGAAAGTAGGAAATTCTACCTATTATCTCTACCACACGTTGGACCTTGTTCTGACATATGGCATAGAAAGAGAAAATCTAGTAGTGTCTCCTCATAACCCTGTACTGTCAGACCATTGTCTGTTAACCTATGATATTAAAATATTACTAGTGATATTTGATATTAAAATATTACCACCCAAAGTCCCACACTTCATTGCCACTTCCCACGTAAAATGGCCGGTCCCACAGGCCACCACCTGACCACTCCTCCAAGTTATTTCCTTCCCGAGACACCATGAACTCAGCTGCGCACATAGAGGCCTCCTTGTACCTCACCAACAGCCACACTGAGTCCACGAAGTCCAGGGGGTTACTGCCATAACCGTAACAGGCTATGCTAGTCTTACTCACTGTGTAGTTGGGAAAACACCGTCTTACAGTTTCCAAGTTCAGAATGGAGACCGCTGACCCTGTGTCCACCAACAGCGGTACCGGTGTCCCATCCAACAAAATGTTGCAAATAATTCGACCGTCCGTGTTGGGCGAGACCGTGTGGACCATCGTAGGCACCTTCTTTTTCACACTGTCCTTTGCAGGTCTCTGTTCCTCCTTGGTGAAATTGCAGCAAACCCTGGCGAAGTGATGAAGCAAACCACACCACACAACACTTACCCCTCGCTGTGCACTCCCTGGCTCGATAGTGGTGCCTGCTGGATCCGCAGCCATAGCATCTTGGTGTCCCTGGGGTGGACCGTATTTTAACGATGGCCGTGTACTCGTCGTTGTTTCCATCGTCCGAATCCAAGGCCAGGGCCTTCCATCGTGCGTCGTTCTTAGGCAGGGCTTTGTTATTGCCGAGTTGTCTTGTCAGCTGTTCCACTGCCTTGTGTTGCTGCGCTAGCTCCAAGGCTGCTAGCAAAGATAGCTCACCAGTATGAGTTAGCAGGCGAACCCTCACCGAGGAGTAGGCCACGTGCTCGGCCAGCTGGTCTTGGACCATCTCCTCTTCCAGAGCCCCAAACCTGCACTCACCCACCAGCTGTCGAAGATCTGCCACGAACTGCTGGACTGACTCTCCGGGTCATTGGCGCCACTGTTTGAACTGAATGTACTGCATGATGATGTTTTCAGGGGCACGAAAGTAGCTGGTCACGAGCCTTGCGATGTCATCCAAACTGTTCCCTCCTCCCAGCGTGCTCAGGATCCTCTGGCGTTCCATACCCAGGTTATGGACCAGAATAGCCCTTGGTCTCAATGTATCCAGGTCGCCAAGGTCTAATGCCAACAGATAGTTTTCGAAGGCCGTAAACCACCTGGCTCAAGGGACCAGCGGCTCATCCGGAGCCTCCAAAAATGGACGAAGCGTGGTCGCAGCCCTCTCCATCTCCATATATCCTTGTCGCCAAATGTTATGTCCGAATAACGAGGAGTCGAGGTGACGTTTTATGGTTTTATTATAATATGAACTAGACACACAGGAGTCCCTACTGCGAGTGCAGGAGCCACAGCGAAGAGACAATATGTCTCCCGCAGCTGGCTTATATACTACAGGTGACGCCACCTCCCAGAGGCGAGGCGTCACCCCTCCCTAGCCTAGGGCACCGCCATAATAATATAATATAATATAATATAATATACTATACGATTCTACACATGTCAATAATGAGTTTTTTTCCAACTCAAAGCTCAGTCACGGAGTTCCACAGGGATCTGTGCAAGGCCCTATTCTTTTTAGTTTATACTTGCTTCTGCTAGGCAACATTATTAGAAAGTACTGTATACATTTTCATTGTTATGCAGATGACACACAATTATACCTGTCAATGAAGCCAGATGATAGTAATCAATTAGCCAAGTTAGAGACCTGTCTTAAGGAAATCAAAGCTTGGATGACCTGTAATTTCCTGCTATTAAATTCAGATAAGACTGAAGTCATTCTTGTTGGTCCAAAAAAACCTTAGAAATACCTTTCCAAATCAAACTCTTAGTTTGGATGGGGTTACTCTTTCTCTTAATAGTTCTGTGAGGAACATTGGAGTTATTTTTGATCACGATCTGTTTTTTAATTCACATATTAAACTTGTTTCTAAGACTGCCTTCTATCATTTGAGTAATATTGCCAAGATTAGAAGCATCTTGTCTCAGAGTGATGCTGAGAAACTAATCCACACTTTTGTTAGCTCTAGATTAGATTATTGTAACTCTTTATTATCAGGTTGTCCTAAAACATCTTTAAAAAGTCTTCAGCTGATCCAAAATGCTGCAGCAAGAGTTTTAACAGGTACTAGAAAGAGAGATCATATCTCTCCGGTTCTGGCCTCCCTTCATTGGCTTCCCATAGAGTTTAGAATTAAGTTGAAAATCCTTCTTTTCACTTTCAAAGCTCTAAATAATCAGGCCCCTCTTTATTTAAAAGATCTGATACTACCATATTATCCTAACAGAGCACTACGCTCCCAAAATGCAGGATTACTTGTAATACCTAGAATCTCCAAAAGTACAATGGGAGGCAGAGCCTTCAGTTATCAAGCTCTTCTCCTGTGGAACCAGCTGCCAATCTGGATTCGGGAGTCAGACTCGATCTCTGTTTTTAAGATCAGGGTTAAAACCTTCCTTTTTTGATATAGCCTACAATTAGGGAGGGATCATGTGCCCCTGAACCCTCCCTTAGTTATGCTGCTAATAGGTTTAGACAGCTGGGGGACCTCCAACAGTGCACTGGGCTTCACTCCTTTCTTCACTCTGAATGAAATATTTTTGCTGGTCATTTACATCTGTTTGTTCTCTCCCATAGATTGAGTCCCTATTGTGCTGTTTGCTCTCTACATGTCTGTTCTTTTCTTCTTCTTCTCTATCCCCTCACCCTCCAGCCAGTCACAGCAGATGACTGCCCCTCCCTGAGCCTGGTTCTGCTGGAGGTTTCTTCCTGTTAAAAGGGAGTTTTCCCTCTTCACCGTCACCAAGTGCTTGCTCACAGGTGATCGCCTGATTGCTGGGGTCTTTCTGCAATTGTGGGGGTTTCCCCTACAGTTGAAAGTGCTATGAAATGATTGTTGTTGTGAAGTGGCGCTATATAAATAAAGTTGAATTAAAAGAGCATCCAGAAACATCACATCTTCAAAGGTCAGTGGAAGGTAGAATTTTCATGCCACCCCCCTCTTGTTTAAATCGCACAGAAATTGTGGAACTGGTGGTTCGACACAAATTTGTGAAATGACGTTTTTAGAGGAGTGGTCTTTGGCTTGTGGTTGGGCTACCATAACAGCACTGGAACGCGTTGGATCCTTTGGTTCTTCTCCATTTGTAGGAGGGGTTCTCTTTTTGCCTTTTCTTTGTGATTTGAAGCATTTATTCTGAGTCGGCATAGCTGTGATAGCTAGGATGTCAGCTGTTTCACCTTCTTGGTTGTTTTGAATCTCCGCTAAGAGGTGTTTGACAGCTTCTATATCTTCTCTACTGAGAGTAGAAGTTTCTTTCTTCTTCCAAGGTTTCAGATTTGCCTTTGCTTCTGAGCTTCTATGACAAGTAGGAGGAGACCATTTGCTGCAATTGTGTGTGTCTTCATATTGATATCTGCCATCTTGAGAGTCCATGCTGTATTCTTGCGATCTATCTGGTGGATTTGGCCTACGACAGTAGTCGGGCTTTCGCAAAGTTGGTCCTGAGTGGGATCCAGAGGACCTAGTTTGGTTTTGACCTTGATGAGATCGGTTGGAGAAACGTCTTGGACTTTCATGTGATCGCGGTGTAGGAGATGGAGTCGGGCGAGGGGCTTCTTCCAGCTCCAGGGTGTCAGAAGCAGCGCTGATAGCCAGCACGGTGGCAGGCTCAGTGTGCTTGTTGCGACTTTGTTGCTGTTTTTGGAAGGCATAATGTGAAAACTCTCTCAGTTGGCTTATTGAGCTTGACCTTGGGTTAGCTGTAACTCCAAGGTAGTGACTCACAGAGGGATGGAGATTCTGGATGAAGAGGGTCTTAAAATTGTGGTCTTCTTCCATCCCTGGTATATTTTGAGATCTGAAATATGCAAGAAGGAGTCGCTGGTAGTAGGTCTGTGGACGCTCTTAGCGATCTTGTTTCACGGCCAGGGCTGCCAATAGTCCTGATTGTTGGCAATTGTCTGAGAATTCCTTTTCGATGGCTTTGCAGAGTCGCATGTAGTCTGTCCTGATATCTGTTTGCTGTCTTTCTATAAATTTTGACACCGACCTGTTAGATGTTAGTTTAATCAAATAGATGCGATCGTCAACCATAGCATCAGGGTACTTATGCAGTAGTAGTCAATGTCTTGTAAATAGGCTTTGGTATCAGATGAACCAGTAGGTCCTGGATCAAATTTCATGATATTTCATGCGATCTTGTCAAGGTTGCTGCCTGAAGGGGCACACACACACACATGCTGAGTGATAAGATATTTTCAAGTTTCATTAATTATTCTATATGATTTTAATGCTATATAATTCTATTTTATATTATAATTGTTTCTGGTGCATATAAAATCCAATGTCTGGGTCACTGTGATATTTTTTCATTGTCTCAGAGCTTGAAAAGACAGTTTTCAGAGCAAGATTAGGATGAGCAAGATTGTGAATAATGACGAAAGTTTCTTTGTTTTATCATACCAAGCTGTACTGTATTGTCAGGATGACCAGATCATGTTAGAATGTTCATTGCTGACCACAGATAAAGAAGGAGTCATTTGGAGAGTTGGCTCCTGCCAGTCTAGCTCAGATAAGAGACCGAGGTATAAAAGAGCAACATCTTTGAACACATGTTGGGGAGTCGGTGCTGTGAAGCTCTGAGGCGAGTGTATGCTGTTACTGATTTCCTCCTTTCTGATCAGAAGGAGAATAAATGACTCAGAACTTGGAAAACCGCCTATTGATTATTGTTTCAGCCTCAGTCAATTCATTTTTGTTCTAACATAATTGGCGCCCGACGTGGGACCCACATAGAGTGGTCCACGGCGTTTTCCGACGAGCCTGGACTTTAGACAAGTGCACAGTCAAAGGAGAGGAGAGACCCATACTTCTGGGAAGCGCTGAGAAAAAAAAAAAACGCTGAATTTCCCTCTTCAAAGGCCCTGGTGACGTCGGGGAGCGGCGTGGAGCTCTGACGGGTCTACCGGAACTCAGAGGCGGATTCCAGGTATGAGTAATTTATTCCAGTTTTTGTTATTGTTGTTATGGCCAGAGAGTGATTGCCTAGACCGATTGTACACTAGGTGAAAGACTGAAAGAAAGAGACCTACAGCCTAATTGATAAGTTATGTTACTCACGGTGCGGGTATCGCAATAATCCCTTGGGAAGATGGAGCTTTCCTTTCCAAGTGGTGATCGATATTCCTAGATCCGGGGTAATTCTTAGAAATTCGCTGGATTCCGACTTTCGAAGTAAGTTCTAGATGGAGGTCTAGAAGCCAGTACTGGGTTAAAAAAATGGGAAAGATACGTGTTCTCGTTCCTGTCCGGAAGAGTCACGTGATCCCAGAGAAGTTAATTTTTCGGGGTAAGATTCGTGCCAAATTTTGGCGTGCCTTTTGGGACTGCTTCTGCTTATGTTTCAGTTTTGGACTTGTCAGCATTAGTGGGGAGGCGACGTGAACCCCGAAAAAGGGAAAAAGTTGTTTTCACGGAAGATTCGTGCCCTTATCGGGTCTGCTTATTGCCCATTGGCTCCGCTACGGTGAGCTATTGCAAGATGCCGAGGGAGGTTTAACTCTGGGCTTTAGACACACAGCAGGGGGGCTGACGTGACCGTTGAAATTGTTTGTTTTGTGAGTTTGTTGAAGCGCTAGAATAAAAAAAAAAAAAGAGGAGTTACTGTGTTCTGAGTTTGTTTTGTCTGTGTTACATGAAATCTGCTCCGGTGTGAAACATAAGGCGCTTTTCCACTAGCCCCGCTCAGCCCCGATTGAAAACCCGGCTCTACTCACTTCGGTTCGGTTCGGCCTCAGTTGCTTTTCAACTACTGCTGGCACACCTGCTGTGGGTGGGATTTGTTGAACAGCAGGCGGCGCCACACCCTCGTGACGTGAAACACGCGACTGAATCCTCCACAACAAACAAAATGGCTGATGACGAGGAGAGAAGGAAGGAGGAAGGAGAGAGGAATGACTGTGACATGAAGCTGGTTAAATCTATGGTGCTGACTTGTTGTGCTCTGCACAATCTGTGTGAGAGTCATGGAGAGACGTTTGACACTACATTGGATGATGCAGTAGATGAACCAGTGGTGGCAGCGGCACAGAGAGCAGAGGAGCAGGGTGGTGATATTGTAGCGAACTCAATATAAGCACCCTACTTGGCTTGACAAGTGGGTTGACCCTATTGGCGACACAGGTAGAGTGTGGGACTCTAGAGCGGGAGGCGTGAGTTCAAACCTCCTGGTGGGATGTCGCCATGTCGAGCTGCACGTTACAATATAACACGAGATGCTGTGATGCAATACTTGTCTATTTTGTCCACATTTATGTGCATACATATTTCAAAAATGTTTTTTGTAAATAAAATGTTGTGCATGGTCCATCTACCTGTCCTCTTGTTCATAACGCTTATCTGTTAAGAAGGTGCGAAGCCATCAGCCTAATGATGAGTCCACACTTCTGTTGTGATAATTGCTCACGCTGAGCGCTCTGACAGCCCCGTACGCTGTGGGGGTCACACACGACGTGTTCCTCCCCACACTCTCAATTTTTTTTCCCGTATATTTTTCTCTTTGGCGTACAGAAATGGCAATATGCCCGTATTTGCTAAAATTGCATTTTCCCCGTATTAAAATACGGCGAAACCACTTGACAGGTATGTAATTACATGCAGAAACACCGCACAGGCCATCTTCACAAAAATCCAGCTCGACAAGCCACTTTTGCTTAGGTGGAAATGCAAATTGAACTATAAATCATGTGCTGATACATGTCATATTTTCCCATGTAAAGGTCTCCCACTTTTACTTACAAATTGATTTTTAATTTTTGGGAAAAGGGAATATAAATTTTGCACTTGTTGGTAACAACAGTTGTGTGCAACAAAAACACAGTTGTGTATCCTTGTCCGATTTGTCTACTGTTATTAGTGCCAAATTTTTGCTAGATTCCTTCTTAATTTATTAAATTTTGACTGGTGATGCAACATTCAACTTACACGTACTTACCTTTAGCAGTGTCTACAAGTTCAAGCACACCTGTACAACTGCTTATAACCTAAAAAATGTACCCGTTCAAGAGAAATGGATTCAACATTGCAAATTTGTTTAAAATTAAAAAAAAAAAACCTACCAAGACATTACGTTTCGTTGTGTTGTTAAAAATTAAATTACCATTAGAAGGCTATACACCTGACCTGATGAACAGCAGCATGTGGAGTGAACAGAGAATGGAATGTGTATGTAATTATTGGCTTTTCTCATGCGGTGTCATAACAGATAAACCAGACTTTTGATGCAAATAATACAATTTTATTCCAGAAGCAAAATTTACAAACAAAAAAACAGACTGGGCGATGACATCTCTGCGAGCTCTTCCCTTCGTAACGCAGCGTCCTGCTCCAGGGCTTCACGCGCATCTGCCCGCACATCTGCGGCCACCTGTCGCAAATGCTGCATGTACTCCTGATTCTTGCCGCTGGTCATGTTGCCGTTCCAAGAGCCGCATCTCTTCGTCATGCATGTTGACCATCGCTAATGTAAGGTCAGCGATGGGAGTTGTCTGTTTTCGTCTTGCCTAGATGGAAAGACAGAAAGGCATGGTCGTTAAAGCTGGATCACTACATATATTATGGAATTACACAGGTGAAAGTCTGTGGTGGAATGTCACTATTATATTATGCTTCATTGCTGTATATAAGCTGAACTGTCATGTTGCTGCCCCTCAGTAGAGCAGATTTTGCAACATGCAGGGTGCTGTCTTCGGCTGCAGCCCCCCTGCAAAACTAAAAAGGATTAAGATTAAGAATATGGATGGATGGATGGGTAATGTTTAAACTAGTTGCTTGTAGTGTGGCCGCAGAAATCTGAATGGGTTAATACAGTCAGCTGACGCGAAGCATTTCAATGAAGCATGTTGATTTCAACGGCAGTTCATGCACTTTGTTTGTCTAAAACAGGAGTTACAACAGCACTTCAATCACCACACCTAAAAATGGTTGTGGAACACCGATAAGTGAAGACCAAAGAATAACCTTTTTGTACATTTAAAAAGACATTTTCAGTTAATTAATATGCAGCTACAGGAAATTGCATTAATCAATTTGGTACATAACTTGTTAGGCTCCAGCCCCCCCGTGACCTGTAAAGGATTAAGCGGTAGAAGATGGATGGATGGATGGATGGATTTTCGACCCTGGTTTCCGCTGCTGGACCTGTTTCAACCAAAAAAAAAAAATCGTAGTTATTGTGCCTTACCGGCACTTGAACGTGATTCAGATGGAGCTGGTGATGTGGCTGACATGGGAGTCGATCCAACTGGTGCTCAGCCAGACGCACACGCAGACGCAGCGCCAGGAGAGTCCGCTGTGTCTGTCCACTGAGGTGGACCCCTGTGATATGAACTGCGATTCTAGAAAGAAAATGCACGCAATTTAAAACTTAACACCAAAGTGCAACATGTACAAAACACTCTAAAGTTTTTAACCGGAATACAATAACCGTAATTCAGCGTTTTGTTCGCGCTAATACTTAACACAAAGCAAGCGTGAATCTGCAGTTGGCTGCAAAACAATACGCAAGCCTCAGTAACAACCATTACCCACAATCTAACAACCTTCCTATTTCTTAAAAACAGTGAGCTTGGCACAGAAAGGATCAAGTGGCGAAAAGATGCGCAATATCAAAACAACACTCACCATCCACGGTTTCCAAGGCCGTGACCGTGACCGTGACAGTGACAGTGACGTGTCGAGCCCAATGTCTCTCAGCGAACCACTTCCACTCCTTCCGATCCGCTGAACTTCGAGCAATGTGGTCCTTCACTGCTCGGTAATCGCTTTTCAGCTTTTTCAGCTTCTCCCGACACTGTTTGGCAGTATGGATGTGCCCTTGTGAAGCCATCTGCTCGGACACCTGCATTTCAAGTAGATCCGTCCAACTCGCGCTGGATGCGATCGTCGCCTAATATAGAAAGAAAATTGCACACCTCCTAATATATAATATTAGGAGTATATTATTATATAAGTATATTATACAGTATATTAATATAATATACCGTATTAAAGGGGCGCACTGTGTTCACTGGCTGAACAATTACAAATGGCGGTCGTGGAGTAAATTCAGCAGAAAAAGTCGCTTTTATGACGTTACAACCTGACCAATCAGCGGCGACCAGTCTCTTAAAGTCATATCACAGCCATACTCAGCCCTACTCAGCCCGGTTAGACCCTGCCCTGGATCAGGTACAAAAAAAGTACCTGCTAACCGGTGCTGGGGCTAGTGGAAAAGCGCCTAAAGCGGGCTGAGTGGTGCGGTGTAGGGCTAAGTGAGGCTAGTGGAAAAGGGCCTATAGAGAGGCTGAGTTCCCACGGAGGCGGAGTGAATAAGGTGTGAAATTGATGTCTGTGGTTTTTTCTCCCTAATATTTGTGGAGCATAAAAGGGTTGGTTAGTTAATTATCTTTTGGGAAGTGTTTAAAATTATAGGTATTTGAAAATAGTAGCCTTGAGCAGAAACAGTGGACTGATGTTGTGCTTTATGGCAGTGTAAAAAAAAAAAAAAAAAAAAAAATGAAAGGGGAAGCTTCACGCTGCCAGTGGCGGTGTGATGGTTGCCATATTTGATTTTTTCCGCTGAGGTTGCCAGATCTGGAAATTAATTGAAGTAATTCTCATGCTGTTTTGAGCATTGGCATGAACCTAAAAGTCTTTATTGTATGACCTTGTAGAGATAACGCAAAAGAAAACATGTCTGGGCCCTGTCTGTCTGTACCTGTCTGTGTGTAATGTCTGTCTCAATGTGTATCTGTTTGAGATTCTGTGTGTGTCCTTGAGAGAAGGAGAAAAAGAAACAGAGAGTTTGGGGAATTTAAAAAAAAAATAGAAAAGCTGTGTAGCCACTGATTCATGTGTGGAAAACTTGGTAAAAAGAAAAGAAGAGGAAAAAACTTTCAAATATGGGTTGCTGTTATAGCAAAAAGGACAAAAATAGTACAAGGTTTCTGGCAAAATGGAGAAAGAAATTTGATTTCAGTGGGGAACTTGAGGTTAAAGATTGTGAGAGTTTGATTTCTGCCATCAAATTAGCAGCAGACGGCAGGAGGCAAAAAGAGTTAAAATATGAACTTTTTGAGGCTGAACAATGGCTTCAGATTGCCAGGCAACAGCAAGCTGATTTGAATAGGAAAGACCAGACCTTAAAAGACTCGGATGTTTGTAATAAGAAGGATTTGACTAATGCACATTTTTTCTCAAAATTCCGAGGTGACGAAGGAAATAATGGCCGGAGCAGGTGGCGAGACAACCTGACCCCTCCCTCTCTGCATCCGGATCTTGAGACGGTGACCGCCTTGGCTCCTCCCTGGCCTCCTCCTCCACGCCCACCTCCTCCTTCCTTTTAACGCAGGCCGGACATCAAACCTAGAGTCCAGCTTTCTCATCTGACAAAAAAGTTAAGTGATTATGCACCTTCACATTATGCCATTTCAACAGCACACACATCCTCACCCTTAGATGAACACATTAAGGAAGAGGAACATGCAATAGAATTGGGACAGTTTCCTATGGTTAAACTATACAACCCGGCTTATGTTGGTCCAGCGGCTGAAGGTGCTGAAGTCAATAGCCAAAACATTCTTTAAAATATTCCTACTGTGCTAGTTAACCACCAACTGATGCAGCATTAACTCAGCAGGTGAAAGAATTAAATGAACATATTAGGAACAAGTGGAGATTAAAACATGATTTGACAGCTATTCAGAACGCCACTTAACATAAAACAGAAAGTGTTGAAGCCTATAGGTGTAGGTTGCAAAATGTTTTTGGACAGTCATTCAGGTTTGGAAAATCCTACTGTAGATACAGGTTCAGAACCCTATTGACAACATTTGAGAAGTGTATTCCTACAGAACATGCATCCAAATTTAGCACAGCATGTACGCATACACCTTGTAATATATCACACATGTTCATTTGCTGATGTGTTGATGTATGCAAAACACGCAGAACAACTGAGCTGACCCTCAGGGGGAGGCCTTTGCTTCCCCCACTTCTGTATTTTCCCAGGGTCCCCGGCGTGGAGGAGTGGGGGAGGGGCCTCGGTGCTGGATCTGTGGGCCACGTTCAGGAGGCCAGAGGGATGGGAAGGGACTATGCCCTGCTCAAAGCCACAACAACGACAGCAACAGCGACAACCGGACTCATCACATCCCGACATGTGACTGACCGAACCAAAGCTAAGTACAGCTACTGACAATGACATTTGACATACAGTATTTCATTTACCTGACTTTGACCTAATCACGACACTAAAGGGTTTATCAGAGGTTACTCTAGAACACAGGTGTCAAACTCAATCCATGGAGGGCCAAGACCCTGCAGGTTTTACCTCCACCCAGTGTCTTCAACAGGTGATTTCTCTGTATTTCGTCCTACTGATTGCTGATCAGTGAAAACACCTGCTGAAGAGACTGGGTGGAAGTAAAACCTGCAGGGTCTTGGCCCTCCATGGAATGAGTTTGACACCCCTGCTCTAGAAGTTCAGGGAACTTCTGTGAAATTTCTTCATGATTATGGGGCTCACAAAATCAGAACACACAGTGATCATTAAATCAGCAAATGGGAAGCTAAAAAAGAAATATCTTTATGAAATTGTAACAGTAAAAAGATGTTACAGAGGACAGTGCAGAAGGTTCATTCATTTTGTCACAAGTGTGTCTAGTTAACTTATTAGAAAGGGATTTTCTCACAACTCTCAATATCGCCCTAATTCCGACAGAAGGTGGTATGAGGGCGTCACAATTCCCACATGTATCAGAAATTCATATTTTGCAAGATTTTGCAGTACCAGCTCATGGTCACTTCGCTTGGTACCGGCCGGACCAACCGGAGTGGCTGAGAGTTTGGAAGCCAAAATAATGCAATATTTCAAAACACAGGTTCCTACAACCGTGCAAGCCACAAATCAAAATCATTGCAACATGTATGACAAATATCTGAGTGGCTCAGATGACAAATCTGAGAAAACATTTTTTGTAAACTCATCCTCCAGAACAATTATTGCAAATTTGGACTGGTCACCAAAGGTCTATGCAGAAACATCTGTGAGGTTATTAGATAAAAATAAAGGTCACTTTAAACACTAGGAGTCGCCACACATTGCATTGGGCAAGCCTAAACACATGCAATGGAAGGACGTAGGCTTAATGAATAATACAGAAATGGTAATAATAAATGTAAAACCTTATTTTAGGCCTTATCAGAGACAATATCTTTTATGCCCAGGAACCATGAGATGACTGTTGTTGAGATATAGTGCTATATAAATAAAGTTGAATTGAATTGAATTCAAGAAGGTATTAAACCTGGTATACCTGGCAATCCTGGAATTTCCCCGTTGTGGGACTAATAAAGGCTTATCTTATCTTATCTTATACAGGGACTCATAGATGCAGGGGTTATAGTATTAGGTCTAAAAATACTGTGCAATATACTTTGTTAAATGATCTACAATCACAAATTAAAATTTTTCACAGTGATTGACATCAGTAATGCTTTTCCAGCATTCCCATCCACCCAGATCATCAGTTTTGGGTTGTATTCAAATTTGAAGGCAAGAGCTACACATTCCCGAGGCTACCACAGGGCTATTGTGAATCACCAACCATTTTTTTCACAGGCAATGTCAGCAAATTTGGCCCAGTTACATTTTGCTGGCATCCCCTGATGAAATCATTTGAAAAAAAAGAAAAAAAAAAGACACCGTTGCCTTGTTGAAATTTTTAGCTGAGCAGGGTCACAAGGTTAACAAAGCAAAGCTGCAGTTGTGGAAGCCAGAAGTGAAATACTTAGGCCACATTCTGTCAGCAGAAGGGAGACATGTTGATCCTGTTCGCAAAGAGGCTATTTTGGCAGCGCCTAAACCAATCACAAAAAGAGACATGATGTCATTCTTTGGGACATTAAATTATTGTCGCTCCTGGATTGCAAATTATTCATTTGAAGTGCAACCATTGTCTGACCTTATTTACAAAAAAACAATGGCACAGGTGGACAAGACTGAGCGGATACCTGAAGCAGAGTTGATAGCACTAATTGAAGCATGCAAATTGGGACAAAAAAAAAAAATACTCAGTTTACATTGATAGCCAGTATGCATTTTACACTATTCACCACTTTGCACAAAAAGTGCAAACACCTCATTCTGGAGCTGCTTGAAAGTGTCAAACTGCCATTACAACTGACCATATGCAAATGTGCTGCTCATACGAATGGTAATGATCCGGTTTCTAAAAGTAATCATTTTGCAGATCAAACTGCAAAGGCGGTAGCACAAGGCTTGCAACCTAAACAAAGCACATTTGATTCTGTTTTGACATTGACTGAAGAGCTATCACATGATATTCTTGTTGAGGCTCAAAAAGCAGCACCACAGGCTGAAATTTACAAATAAAGAAGGGAGCTATCCTTGATGACACCTTAAAGCTCTATAAATGTAAGGCAAACAAGCCTATTCTACCACGCAAACTGTTTCACCAAGTCTCTACCTTGCTCCATGGCGTTTCGCATGTAGCAAGAGGGGGGATGGTATCTACATTGAATAACACCTTTACTGCTTATGGGTTTAGCCAGTTTGCCACACAGTTTTGTAAGAAATGTCTGATCTGTGCAAAAAACAATGCACAGGGAAACTTCAAACCTGAGAGAGGCACTTTCCCAGCTTCTACTTATCCATTTCAGAACATTTGCATGGATTTTATTGAACTGAATAAATGTGAAGGCAAGAAATATTGTTTGGTCATTTGTGATATGTTTTCTAAATGGACAGAAGCTTTTCCTTGCACACATCCAAATGCAATCACAGTTGCAAAGAAATTGCTTGCAGAAATTGTACCTAGGTTTGGAATACCTGAGAAAATTTACTCAGATAATGGTACACATTTTGTAAATCAAGTTATGTCACATTTAGGCACAGCACTGAACATCATTTTGAAGAATCATTCAGCTTATCACCCACAATCTGCAGGACTGGTAGAACGCACAAACAGAACTATTAAAGAAAGACTCAGAAAAACAATGGCAGAAACAAGACAAAATTGGATTTACTGCCTTCCATTAGTTTTGTTTTACATGAGGATAATCCCAACCAAAGGGGGGTTGTCTCCATTTGAAATCATGTATGGCAAACCATACTTGTTGCCATCTTTGAGATCATTCAATCCTGGTGATGAAGAAGTGTGTTTAGCAGATTACATGAGAAGGATGTTGACTAACAGAGATATTATCGCTGCTACTCTCCCTAGGAGGGTTCACGAGGAAACTGCACTGATCTTGGCCAAGCCAGGAGACCTCATCCTCATCAAAGCCATCAAAAAGAAGAATTGGACTGATTCACCCTGGCAAGGACCACATAAAGTTGTTTTGTCAACGCCAACAGCGGTGAAAGTTGAAGGACGGGACTCTTGGGTGCATCTAACACACTGTAAACTTTACCCTGCTCTGAACTCACAGTAAGGGACTTCTGAATAAATATTTTCAACTCCATTCCATTAAAGACTCTCAGCAAGAGACTTTTTCTTAATTGTTTTCCTATAACAAGTGTCGACTGACGACGCCCTACGTGGTGTCCAGTACCGGCTTGGGATAGGGAAGTAAGTGGTTGACTATCATGGAGAGACAAGAAGCGCAAGAAAGACGTTTGATCATTAAAGGGTGTAGTTGTTGTTTCCTTTACATCATCATCCTAGGGGTGACATTATTATTTTGGTTTCCTTTAGCTGCACCACAAACCATACATCGAAGTGCTAGGGACCTTGCACATATTCAGCATAATTGGCTAGAGCTACATGAGCATCACGATCATGAATATGCTGCCAATACGTGGTGGAGGTATGCTAATTATACGGCTAGGGCAGCTAATCGTTCTAATTGTTATGTTTGCTCCTTAGTGCCAACGTCAGCTGGACAGACTGCTGTTGTAGCTAAAATGATGGAACCAGCAAAAGCTCTCTGTTTTTTACAGAAGGCTATGAAAAGGGACTACACAAAAAAGATTATTTTGAATTACTCTTGTGAAATCTTTCATCACTCTACCAATCAGAGAACTTATGGTACCCCTTACTCTGTAAGGGCAAGGTTAGTTTCATCAGGAACTTTTTCTTTTTGTCTGAAGGGAAGTGGTAACAACCCTCTGGGCGACCTACCCCTTTCTCGGTGTGAGGAGGTGTACAGTGTACACCGCACCTATGATGCTAGTACCCTGACCAATCGGGTGGGCAGGTGGTGTCCACGGGTTAACAGTTGTCATTATGGACCTATCACCATGCTGGAGCTCTGCAGTGCTGCTATCTGCAACTTCCATATGTATGGCGCACATATGGTGACGGGTGGCTGGTGGCTGTGTGGTCGTAAGGCGTATTCCCATCTGCCTATGAACTGGGCAGGAACCTGTGCCCCCGTCTTTGTGACTGACAACACCCTGATTATGTCAGCGGGTCAGACGAGCAGAGGGAAGAGAGACCTATCACAGGATGCCCTTTTCACACCACATGATTCCATCTGGGGTAGGGACGTTGCCAGAGCAGTTCAAGATACTTACTACAGGTCAAAAGGTAGTTCAATCGCTATTCCCTTGGGTGGGAGTGGCAAAAAATACCTTGTGGATTGAGACTCTTAATTATAGACTACAGTCTTTTGTGAATTTTTCCTTAGCTGCCTGGAAAGGTGAAAGGGAAAAAATGACTGCTATAAGACTTGTAGCAACACAGAATAGAATGGTACTTGATCAGTTGACTGCCGCCCGTGGGGGTGTGTGCACAATTATAGGTCAGTACTGTTGCACCTTTATACCTGCACATGATGCAGATGGAGGCGCTATTGCTTCAGCCATACGTAATCTGACTGCTTTGCAGACTGCTGGGGCTAAGGATAATGTTGATGATTCATCACACTGGATAAACTGGTTGTTTTCCTCATGGAGGAGTCTTGTCATAAACTTAGTGGTGATTATTGTAGTGATACTTTTGATCTTTTCATGTTTCATTCCTTGTATCCGTGATATGATGTTGAAACTTGTTCAGGTGAATTTAGTGTTATATCACGAGGCCACCACTGGAGATGATGGGGAAACAACACCAGCTTAATGTTTTATGAGTACAGATTATGATTGACATGCAGAAAACCGAAAGGAGATGTATGTTCATGATGTGAATTTGAAATGTACTGAATTGCAAGAGTAATCAAATATGCCTTGAAGTTTAGAGAAGTTGTTATCCTTATTTGAGATTTTTTCACTTTATCCTGTTTATGTTCTGTCTTAATTTATGTCGTATTTGAAACCATTATGTTACTAATCACTATTTACAGTTTTACTATATTGATTGTTGTTTCATTGTTGATACCTTGTTGCAGTTTCACGTTGAGGTACTGATACACATAGGTTAGGAGGCTAGCACACATAGATCTCTGATACAAACATACACATATGTCTTTTACACATAATAGGTTTTTAGTTATTTTTATTGTTTTTATTGTTCTTTACATTTACATACAAGTATTAACTTTTTATTAAATCACTGCTAATCACTGCTAATTTACTGACACATAGAACGACAAATACATACACTATTTCATCTTAATTTATGGCTAATCACCATCACTGATTCAATTTTTCTCTTTTATGACTTAATTAGATGATTGATTTCTTTTTTAAGATAAGATAAGATAAGATAAGATAAGCCTTTATTAGTCCCACAACGGGGAAATTCCAGGATTGCAACAGCACAGGGATAGCAACACTCAGAGCAACAATCAGAAGGCAAGAAAAAACAAGCAAGCAAGAGCAGCTAATATACATATGTACATATTACTATAAAATATATATATACACACACACACACACAGACACACAGTGCAGAGCATTGTAGCTGGATGGAATAAATATATGAATATATGAACACAGTGCAGAGCATTGTAGCTAGATGGAATAAATATGTAAATATATAAACACCCACAGTATGGAGCATTGCAGCTAGGTGGAATAAATATGCAAGTATATAAACACACAGTGCGGAGCAATGTAGCTAGATGGAATAATATGTAGATATATAAAAACACAGTGCGGAGCATTGTAGCTAGATGGAATAAATATATAGATATATAAATATAAACACACCCAGTGCAGAGCATTGTAGCTAGATGGAATAAATATGAATTTTTGAAATAAAAGGTAATATCCTCACATGCTCCCCAGGAAATGAAACATTCCAGCGGCGCTCGGGAGTGGCAGTGAGGCCGATGGCGGACTTTCCTCATTAAAAAGCGAGTTAGGATCTTTTGCAATACAATGCTTTAGCATAAAATGCACCGGAACTTGGCGAGCTGCCCAATGAGGTTTTAGAAGCCATAATGTTTCATCTCTGATGCTTTTTGAGCATCATAGGGGGGAATAAGAAGATATTTTCAAGTTCCATTAATTATTCTATATGATTTTAATGCTATATTATTCTATTTTATATTATAATTGTTTCTGGTGCATATAAAATCCAATGTCTGGGTCACTATGATATTTTTTCATTGTCTCAGAGCTTGAAAAGACTGTCTGTTTTCAGAGCAAGATTAGGATGAGCAAGATTGTGAATAATGACGAAAGTTTCTTTGTTTTATCATACCAAGCTGTACTGCTGGCTAATATACTGTATATTTTAACTGTTGACCAGTATCACTTAATCTTATCCTACACTTTATTACATGTATAGTTTATTTCTCTTATCTTATCATGTTTAATGTTGCAGCATTGTACCGAGACAAATTCCTAGTTTGTGTACTACATGAACAATGGCAATAAACCTGATTCTGATTCTGATTCTGATTCTGTATTGTCAGGATGACCAGATCATGTTAGAATGTTCATTGCTGACCACAGATAAAGAAGGAGTCATTTGGAGAGTTGGCTCCTGCCAGTCTAGCTCAGATAAGAGACCGAGGTATAAAAGAGCAACATCTTTGAACACATGTTGGGGAGTCGGTGCTGTGAAGCTCTGAGGCGAGTGTATGCTGTTACTGATTTCCTCCTTTCTGATCAGAAGGAGAATAAATGACTCAGAACTTGGAAAACCGCCTATTGATTATTGTTTCAGCCTCAGTCAATTCATTTTTGTTCTAACAGTATCAGATGAACCAGTAGGTCCTGGATCAAATTTCGTGATATTTCATGCGATCTTGTCAAGGTCGCTGCCTGAAGGGGCACACACACACACATGCTTTTCACGCGGTCAGCCATACTTGAAACGGGAATTGGGTGATAGAGCGCGGTGGAAGTCCCACTCTGATGAAATGCGTTCTCCTTTTGGCCTATCCAACCTGTTTGCAGTTTGTGGTCTTGTTTGGTGAGTAGCCGAAGTTTCTGGAGGTCGTGGAAGCGAATGTGGTCTTGTTGCCTTTTGTTGTCGGTATTATTCCACTCCCTCTTTTAAATCTTTTAGATCTTGATGTGGTTCCTGTAGGAGCAGTTGACATTCCTTGTAGTCAGACTTCACATTTTCAAGTTGACCTTCAACTCTTTTGAGTTCCTTCTTTGTGTCCTGAAGGACATCTTCAAGTTCACTGTTCTCTTGGCGAAGTAAGTTGTTGTCGTGAGTCAACCGTCGCTTTTCTGGCTTTGCCTGGTTTAAATCTCATAACACGTTATGAAGTTGAGCTTGAGTATTGTTGTTTTCATCTTGAGATTGTTCCAGTTTCTCCCTTAGTGATTTGTTCTCTTCCTGGAGAGATAGGATTGTTGATTGCTGATTCCCTAGCTCATTCTCAGCGCATAACGCTTTAGCTTCAGCTACTTTTAATCTTGCGATTAACGCTATCGCAAACTTTCCCAACACGTTGGGGAGGTTCTTCCCTTTTGGTGGATTTTCTGCATAATCGTCCAAAAGTTCTTTAGTGAGATGCTTCAGCCATTCGGGCTGTGTTCTCTGGACCCGTGTTGTGAAGCTAGATATAAAGTCAGAAGTCCATCCTTCCAATGTTGCTTGAAGGTCATCCAGTTCAGTCAATCGGTCGGTTGTTTGTTGACCCGCCATGTTTTACTATTGTTTACCAGTTAGCTTAAAAATCAAGTTGTTGATTATAGCTTAATTTGCTAGTCAAGGGTTAACCTTGATTGTTATTTTATAGTAGTGGTAAGCTCGTTTAGAACTTGTTCCAACTTACAGGCTGGTAAGAAGGGAGGTAGAATATTGGAATTATTGTAGAAATATGGAGATGTGTTAATTTATTTGTTTGTTGAAACTGTATTTTGATTTGTAGTTTAAGATTTGTGTGGATTGACTTCTCTACTTAGAATTTTCAAAGCCTATTTACCTCTGCCAAGGAGGTTATGTGATCATCGGCGTTGGTTTTTCTGTTTGTCTGTTTGTTTGTTTGTTTGTTTGTTTGTTAGCAAGATAACTCAAAAAGTTATGGACGGATTTTCATGAAATTTTCACAGATTGTCAGAAATGGGGTATCCTACAAATGATTAGATTTTGGTGGTGATCCGGATCACTGTCCAGAAGAAAACCGCCATTACGGAAAATGCCATTTTCGTGAATAACTACTGAACCACTAATCCTATCATTGTCAATCCAATTGCTAGTCATATGTTTTCATGGTCAAGGAATCTGAAAACGTACACACAAACACTGTACGGGGGGAACTGTGGCCGCCATTACGGAAAATGCCATTTTCGTGAATAAACTACTGAACCACTAATCCTATTATTGTGAATCCAATTGCTAGTCATATGTTTTCATGGTCAAGGAATCTGAAAACGTACACACAAACACTGTATGGGGGGAACTGTGGCCGCCATTACGGAAAATGCGATTTTCATGAATAACTACTGAACCACTAATCCTATTATTGTGAATCCAATTGCTAGTCATATGATTTCATGGTCAAGGAATCTGAAAACATACACACAAACACTGTATGGGGGGAACTGTGGCCGCCATTACGGAAAATGCCATTTTCGTGAATAACTACTGAACCACTAATCCTATCATTGTCAATCCAATTGCTAGTACTATATTTTCATGGTCAAGGAATCTGAAAACGTACACACAAACACTGTACGGGGGGAACTGTGGCGCTTGGCGGAGGTCTGCGCTCTCCGAGTGCTTTTCGGTACGGTACGGTATTGGAATTGTCATCAATAACTAGCTTTGGAATTTTGTTGAATGTCACTTTAAAATAATGATTTTATTTACAAACAAGAACAACAAAAACAGAAAAGGTTAAATGCTTTAGAGATTTAAGGTTATAAGTCTTCACTTTCTTTTAAAGTTAAGGTTGACTTTGTCTTTATTGTTAAAGCCTATTTTCATTTGAAGCTTTAAATGTTTTAATATTTACAGATTAGGAAACACAAGTGAATTGTTTTTGTGTATTGTCACCAAGGACTTCTTAGGATTAAAGCTAATGGTGATTTTTTTTATTGTTTTATGTAAAGTTTTTATTTACAGAATAGTCAAATATTATCACCTTTTGACTTTTTTCTTTCAAATCCCTGTGAGAAGTAGGGAGTTGGTTAATGTGTTCCTTCTCCTGTGGAGGAAAAACATGAACCAAGAATAGCACAGTGACTTTAAATAACATTTAGAGCCTTAAGTGTTTATTGATGAATGTGGTTTCCTATTTTGAAATTTTTTTGTAAATATTCAGTGAATCACTAAATCTTTTACCAGCATGCACAGGGTTAACACTACTTTAAAAGCAAGATGGCACCCATCGAGGCTGATGTCTTCGTCGTTCCGTTCACGAATACCGACTTTTTCTCCTTTTTTGCATGTTTGCTGCTCTTTCTACAGTGCATAAAGGTCATGTGCTGCTAACATACAACCGGCAGACACTACTGGACATCGCCAAGACAAGCAGTCATACGGAATTTACTGGCTTCATACCACCCGATCTACAATACATTGTGCGGCCACACAGTGATCAGCACCACCCCCAGGAAGGCCCTGAAGCACCGAGCCCGCGTGAGCCTGCTGACCCCAAGAGAGCATGTTGGAGGTGGCGCCGGAGACGAGGTAAAAGAGGAGGGCTACATGCTAGGCTAAAGGCTCACGCCAGCCGACCACCGTTGCCCAGCCTCTTGCTGGCGAACGTATGGTCTCTGGAAAACAAGCTAGATGAACTAAGAGCAAGGATTGAAGACCAGCGGGAGATAAGAGAGTGCTGAGCCCTAATTTTCTGTGAGACCTGGCTCTTGGACAGAATCCCGGAGTGCACCATTCAACTGCAGACCCACTCAACACATCGGGCAGACAGAACTGGAGCTTCGGGTAAGATGAGGGGAGGGGGTGTTTGTGTGTTTGTAAACAACTCGTGGTGTGGAGATGTACAGACCGTTTACAAGCACTGTTCGCCTGATGTGGAGTTTTTACTGTTGAAATGCCGTCCCTATTATCTACCAAGGGAATTTACCGCTGTGTTTCTGGATGTTGTTTACATTTGCCCGCAAAGCAACTACACAGTAGCGCTAAGCAAACTCCATAACGTCATAAGCGTAGTAGAGACGACCCATCCCGATGCTGTTTTTATTGTTGCTGGTGACTTTAATCAGTGCAGTCTACGGACTGTATTCCTCAAATATTACTAGCATGTGGACATTCCCACCCACGATAAAAGCACACTGGATCATGTTTACTCCAACATGCTGGTGCATACAGAGCGGCACCCTGCCTCCACTTCGGGCAGTCAGATCACGTCTCCCTGTTTATGTACCCAGCCTACAGACAAAAGCTGAAACAAACAAACCCTGTTATTAAGCAAATTAAACGCTGGACTCCAGAGACTGAGCGCACCCTGCAAGACTGTTTTGCCTGTACAGACTGGGATGTGTCTAAAGCTGCAGCCACCTGGGAGGACTCTTCTGAAAACATACAGGAATATGCTGAGTATGTGACTGGGTACATCAGCACATGTGTTGATGCCATTGTACCCACCATACAAGCCAGGAAGTTCCCCAACCAGAAGCCCTGGCTCAACAGTCAGGTACGTCAGATGCTGCGTGCTCGCTCTCTTGCATTTAAATCAGGCAATGAGGTCGAGTACAAAGCTGCAACGTATGGACTGAGGAAGGCTATAACAACAGCCAAGAGGCAGTACAAGGAGAAGCTGGACAGCCTCGACTCCACTCCTGACCCGGGATGCATGTGGCAAGGCCCGCAACACATCACAGACTACAAGAGGACCGATAGCAGCACCACAAGCTCCACAGAAAACCTGCCGGACGATCTCAACCACTTTTACACCTGCTTCGAGACCACCAGCTACAGTGCAGAGAGGAGACACACACCCACGCACCCTCCCCCTCCACTAACAGTCTCACCAGGCCAGGTAAACAAAGCACTAAGGAATATCAACCCCCACAAGGTGGCAGGACCAGACAACATCCCTGTGTGGGCCCTCAGAGCATGCGCTGCCGAGCTGACTGACGTTATCCATCTTCAACCTCTTCCTCAACCAGAACATAGTCCCCTCCTGCTTCAAAACCACAACCGTCATCCCTCTCCCCAAAAGGAGCCCACTGACCTGTCTGAATGATTACAGACCTATAGCACTCACTTCAATCATCATGAAGTGCTTCGAGAGAGTGGTGCTGCTCCTCATTCAGGACAGCATACCGGATACCCTGGACTCCCTGCAGTACGCCTACCGGCCCAACAGGTCCACCTCAGATGGCATTGCTGCAGCACTCCATTCCTCTCTCTCCCACCTGGAAGATAAAGACTCCTACATTAGGATGCTCTTTGTTGACTACAGCTCCGCCTTCAACATGGTCATCCCCCACAAACTCACTGACAAACTGTCTTCACTTGGCCTGCACCCTACCTTCTGCGACTGGCTACTGGACTTTCTAACTGGCAGGCCCCAGACTGTCAGGATGGGTAACAAGACCTCAGCCAGCATCATCATGAACACAGGTGTCCCACAGGGTTGTGTTCTCAGCCCCATCCTCTATAGCCTCTTCACCCATGACTGTGTTGCCTCCCACAAGCACAATATCATCTTAAAGTTTGTGAATGACACAAAAGTGATAGGACGCATCACTAGTGATGACGAAACATTCTACAGGAGGGAGGTGGCCAGCCTGGTGTCATGGTGTGAGGACAACAACCTCACCCTCAACATGGGCAAGACAAAGGAAATGATAGTGGACATGAGGAAGGGGAGGAGACCTCATCGGCTGCTGTTCATCGGGGAACTTGAGGTGGAGAGGGTGAGAAGCTTTAAATACCTGGGCATCCACTTTCAGCGAGGACCTTACCTGGACACACAACACCACAGAGCTGGTTAAGAGAGCTCAACAGCGGCTGTACTTTCTGAGCAGGCTGAATAAGTTTGGCATGTCCCCCACGATCCTCAACAACTTCTACAGTTGCATCATCGAGAGCATCCTGACCAACTGCACCACTGCGTGGTACGGCAGCACTACTGCCCTGGATCGCAAATGGCTGCAGAGAGTGGTGAAGACAGTGGAAAAGATCATCAGGACTCCACTCCCCTCTCTGCAGAGCATCTGCCACCGCAGAGTCCAAAGGAAAGCTGATGCCATCCTCCAGGACCCCACCCACCCCAGCACAGAATGTTCACACTTCTACCCTCAGGCCGGAGGTACAGAAGTGTGAAATGCAGGACAACCAGAGTGAAAAACTCCTTCTTTCCCACTGCCATCAGACGCCTGAACAAATAACAAACTCCCAAAACTCCGCAACACAGCTTTGCAAATAGGAACTCACACACCGGTTGCTAAATTTGCACTATATTTCCGGTTCCGGTTCCGCCGGACCGGTGGCGCCACACGAGTAGGCTGCCCGTTGCAACAGCCTTTTTTTTATCTTCCTTCTTCTTTCTACACCTTTCACTCTGTATATATATCACGGACGCACGGATCGCCCCGGGGGTCTCCTGGGTCGGCGGACGGAGCCACGGTTTGCAGCGGGAGACATTACAGCGGGGAGGAGCTAGTGCTAGCTAGCACTTGGCCGCCGCCCGGTGCTAATGGGAAACTCGACATACCGGGAGCTGTAGCGAAAACGACGTGGGTGCCGGGCTGGAGTTTAGGCGGTGTGCAAGAAATATAAGACAGAATAATAAAGAGCGATGGCAAGAACCAAGCAGACCGCCCGTAACATCTACTGGAGGAAGAAGCCCCCCAGGAGACAGCTAGCCACCAGGGCTACTCGGAGAGGCGCTCCGGCCACCGGCAGAGTGAAGAGGCCTCGCCGTCACAGGCCCGTGGCTCTGAGAGAGATCCGTCGCTACCAGAAATCCACGGAGCTGCTCATCCGTAAGCTGCCCGTCCAGCGCCTGGTGAGGGAGATCGCTCAGGACTTCAAGACCGTCCTGCGTTTCCTGAGCTTCGCCGTCATGGCTCTGCAGGAGACCAGCGAGGCCCACCTGGTGGGTCTCTTCTTCGCTAAGGGGGTCACCATCATGCCCAAAGACTTCCAGTTGGCCCGCCGCATCCGTGGAGAGAGAGCTTAGACTTTCTGCTGCACATTTACCAACCAACCATAATGCTCTGCACTGTGTGTCTATATACAGTATATACATTTATAGTAATATGGACATATGTTTACTAGATGTTGTTTTTTCTTGCCTTCTGATTGTTGCTCTGAGTGTTGCTATCCCTGTGCTGTTGCAATCCTGGAATTTCCCCATTGTGGGACTAATAAAGGCTTATCTTATCTTATCTTATCTTATAATGTCTGGCCCAGGAAACACGCACGCAGGCTCAGGATAGATTTAACAGCTTTATTCAACAAGCAGGTGAGTCTGAATGGATGTGTGTGGTATGTGTATGTGTTGAGGGTGAACACCGATGCGCAGGAAGCAGAGCAGCGCGCCGTACAGCCGGACAACCCTATGGAGAGAGAGCAGAGGACAAGGGTAAAGGGCACCACACCTGGACAGGGATAATGAGTTGTGTGATGCTTACTTGTGGGAACAGGTGGCTGGCGTTGGCAAGGGAGAAGCCTGGAAGACAGCGTCCTGCAGAGCCTGCGTCGATGGTGAGCGTAGGTCGGCAATGACGGGGAAATCCGCCGCCTGGGAATCCACCTGTGCACAGGGGTGAAGACTTGGAGAAAGGTAAGGAATGCTTACGTGAGGTAGAAGTCTTGCTGGTGATCAGAGGTTGATACATGAGCTACAAAGTGCCGATGCGAACAGATGGCTCCAGACCGCAGCACTGGGCCGAGTGGGCTAAATAGCCCGCTGCTGACGGGGCGCAGGTGTGCACGCAGCTGAGGCCGCTGATGAGCGGAAAGGCGTGACACATTGCTCATTTGTACAGTGTACATAGTCTCACCCTGTCTGATGTCCATATCAACTCTGCTGCTAATTATCATGTACAGTCTACTGGTATTACCATTACAGAGAAATTCACACACTGGGTGCTAATTTGTAATTTGTATACTGCTCATTTGCACACTGGTCATTTGCACACTGTGCATAGGCTTATGCCATCTCAGGTTCATATCATCTCTGATGTCAATATACTGCTGTCCACTATAGTCACCCAGGGAATTTCAAATTTCATTCTTCTTGTTTCCTCTTGTTATTCTGTGGTTTGGTTCTGTGTTATTACCTCATTAGTATTGTTGTGTACCTATTACCTTGGCATTCGCTCGGAGAGCAGAGTAAGAATTTCATTGCTCAGGAAATGTTGCATTTCTTAACTGTGCACATGATAATAAAGCCTTTGAATCTTGAAACTTTAAGGTCACTTTTGAATAAATATCAGCATTTACTCAAATCCTTAAGTTAAAGTAGATTTCCTGTGGGAGAAATCAAACAATGCAGCACTTAAAACACACATACAGTGGTGTGAAAAGTGTTTGCCCCCTTCCTGATTTCTCATTTTTTTGTATGTTTGTCACACTTAAATGTTTCAGATCATCAAACAAATTTAAATATTAGACAAACATAACCCAAGCAAACACAAAATGAAGTTTTTAAATGAAGGTGTTTATTGTTAAAGATAAAAAAATCCAAACCTACATGGCCCTGTGTGAAAATGTGATTGCCCCCCCCACCCCCACCCCTTGAAAGCATAAATTAACTGTGGCTTATCACATCTTTGGAAAGCTAAGTTCAGCTTCTCTAGCCACACCCAGGCCTGATTACTGCCACACCTGTTCTCAGTCAAAAAAATCACTTAAATAGGACCTGCCTGACTAAGTGAAGTAGACCAAAAGATCCTCAAAAGCTAGACATCATGCTGCGATGCAAAGAAATTCTGGAACAAATGAGAAGCAAAGTAATTGAGATCTATCAGCCTGGAAAAAGTTATAAAGCCATCTCTAAAGCTTTGGGACTCCAGCGAACCACAGTGAGAGCCATTATCCACAAATGGCGAAAACATGGAACAGTGGTGAACCTTTCCAGGAGTGGCCGACCGACCAAAATTACCCCAAGAGCACAGCGATGACTCATCCAAGAGGTCACAAAAGACCCCACAACAACATCCAAAGAACTGCAGGCCTCACTTGCCTCAATTAAGGCCAGTGTCCATGACTCCACCATAAGAAAGACACTGGGCAAAAATGGTCCGCATGGCAGAGCTCCAGGACAAAAACCACTGCTGAACAAAAAGAACATAAAGGCTCATCTCAGTTTTGCCAGAAAACATCTTGATGATCCCCAAGACTTTTGGGAAAATACTCTGTGGACTAATGAGACAAAAGTTGAACTTTTTGGAGGGTGTGTGTCCCATTACATCCGATGTAAAAGTAACACAGCATTTCAGAAAAGGGACATCATACCAACAGTAAAACATGGTGGTGGCAGTGTGATGGTCTGTGGCTGTTTTGCTGCTTCAGAACTTGGAAGACTTCCTGTGGTAAATGGAACCCGGAATTCTGCTGTCTAGCAAAAAATCCTGAAGGAGAATGTCCGGCCATCTGTTTGTGACCTCAAGCTGAAGCACACTTGGGTTCTGCAGCAGGACAATAATCTAAAACACACCAGCAAGTCCACCTCTGAATGGCTTAAGAAAAACAAAATGAAGACTTTGGAGTGGCCTAGTCAAAGTCCTGACATGAATTCAGTTAAGATGTTGTGGCATGACCTTAAAAAGACGGTTCATGCTTGAAAACCCTCCAATGTGGCTGAATTACAACAATTCTGGAAAGATGAGTGGGCCAAAATTCCTCCACAGCGCTGTAAAAGACTCACTGCCAGTTATCGCAAACGCTTGATTGCAGTTGTTGCTGCTAAGGGTGGCCCAACCAGTTATTAGGTTTTGGGGGCAATCACTTTTTTCACACAGGGCCATGTAGGTTTGAATTTTTTTTCCCCCTTAATAATAAACACCTTCATTTAAAAACTGCATTTTGTGTTTACTTGTATTTTCTTTGGCTAATATTTTAATTTGTTTGATCTGAAACATTTAAGTGTGACAAACACAAAAAAATGTGAAATCAGGAAGGGGGCAAACACTTTTTCACACCACTGTAAATAGCTTCAAAAGTTTGCAATTGTCACAACTGTTTGCATTGTTCTTCGAATTCCATCTCTTCAGGCCTTGTTTTTATTTAATTCAGCGTATGGCAATGCTTTTTTTTTTTTTTCCAACTTTAGCATGCTTTAAAAAAACAGTCTGTGGGTGAATGGTGAGTGGGGGAAATGCCTCCTTCCCCTTCTGCTCTTCTTCACACAGACCTGCTAGGCTCAGGCAGATGGGGGGGGGGGGGGAGCAAACACATGCGTCTGGCTTAGCAGCCAGTCAGTTAGATACAGACTTTTAGAGAAAAATCAAGTTTTACTGTGCCAAAAGATCAGATTTGACTAGTCCATTCTCTGATTTTGTGCAGTTTCACATGGCGGCACCATTATATGTAGGAATTTATTGTTTTGGGTTTTATAGGTGTTCTATTGTTGGTACAAGTATTACTGTAAATATGAATGTGAGTAGGAATGAAGATTTCTTTTCATTACACACACATAAGCTCATTGGGGCACCAGTCCAAAATAATGGACAATTTTATCAACAATTCTTTATTTGTACCAAGAATGAATCAGTCATAAAAGCCCTGTGAGTTCTTGTCTGCTTTTAATCAAGAAGATGATTTTATTGAAAATGGCAATTTGATAAATAATATGGAGGATGTGGTCAGTGGTTTCAATAAATTTTTTTTGTAAATGTTGGTCCTGAATTGGCAAAATCAATAGTGACAGCAGAAACAAACAACAGTGGTTCTGTAAATGAAATAGAAGATAGAAATCCAAACACAATCTTTTTGGGTGCAGTTACTGAAAAGAAAATTATCGAGACTGTGAGTAAATTTAAGAACAAAAATCAACGGACTGGAATGAAATTTACATGACAATAGTGAAAAAAGTAATTGAAGGAATTGTTAAGCCACTCACCCACATCTGTAACCTGTCATTTCAAACTGGTAAATTTCCAAACAAAATGAAAATAGCAAAAGTAATACCTCTATACAAAACAGGAGACAGTCATTGTTTCACAAATTACAGGCCAGTCTCTTTACTCTCACAATTCTCCAAAATACTTGAAAAAAATCTTCACTAATTGACTGGATGATTTCATTGAAAAACACAACCTCCTTACAGCCAGCCAGTATGGTTTTAGAGCAGATAAATCTACATCTTTGGCACTGATTGAACTTACAGAAGAAATTACTAGCTGTATAGATAAAAAAAAGTTTGCTGTAGGAGTATTTATAGATTTAAAGAAAGCTTTTGACACCACTGACCACAGAATACTACTAAGGAAACTGGAAAAGTATGGGATAAGAGGGGTTGGACTGAGTTGGGTGGAAAGTTATTTAAGTAACAGACAACAATTTATGCAAATTGGTGAGCACAAATCACCCTTCATGGACATCACTTGTGGTGTGCCCCAGGGGTCAGTTTTGGGACCCAACCTCTTTATTTTGTATATAAATGACATATGCCAAGTATCAAAAATTCTGAAATTTATTTTGTTTGCGGATGACACAAATATCCTTTGCACTGGTGAGAATTTGCAGCAGGTTTTAGAGGTGGTCACAACTGAAATGAAAAAGTTAACGCAGTGGTTCAACAAAAATAAATTATCTCTAAATCTAAAAAAACAAAGATTATGTTGTTTGGAAATTATAAAATAAATCATGAAATAATGGTAACGATAGATGATACCAGAATAGAAACAGTACAGGAAAATAAGTTTCTGGGGGTGACGCTAGACTATAAAATCTGCTGGAAACCTCACATCAGTCACATCCGGGCCAAGTTAGCAAAATGTATAGGCATACTGGGGAAGACAAGACACATCTTGGACTATAAATCATTGGTCTTACTGTACAATTCACTGTTTCTACCTTATCTTAACTACTGTGTAGAAGTCTAGGGAAACACCTACAAGACCAACCTACAGTCAATATGCACATTACAAAAAAGAGCTATAAGGATAATAAATAATGTAGGACATAGAGACCATACCAATTCATTGTTTTTAAAGTCACATGTCATAAAGTTCATCGATTTAGTTAAATTTAAGACAGCACAAGTAATGTACAGGGCAATTAATAATCAACTCCCAACTAATATACAAAAAATATTTAAAAAAAGAGACAATGATCATAATTTGAGAGGAGACTTAAACTTTACAAAACCCAAGATACGAACAACCAAGAAAAGTATGTGCATATCTGTCTGTGGGGTGGATTTGTGGGACAGTCTGGAGCCGGAACTGAAACTATGTACAAACAGAATTCAATTCAAAAAGAGGTATAAACATTATTTGCTGAAAGGATATATGTTAGAAGGGTAGTATTTATATGTACGATTCACTATGCTTACTCTGGGACGCTATGGGACACTATGGAATGGTGGGTGGGACAGCACTGTGTATATCTGTGTTGTTTGAGGCTGGTTTTGATGTATGGACATCAATGTATGTTAGGATGGATGGGTGTTAATGTTGATATGTACAAAATACAGTTAATTGTTTACTTGGGGTCTTAAATGTGGTAATTACCTCCGCCAGGAGGTTATGTTTTTGCCGGGGTTTGTCTGTCTGTTAGTCTGTTTGTCTGTCTGTTGGTTAGCAAGATAACTCAAAAAGTTTTGCACGGATTTCGATGAAACTTTCGGGCGTTGTTGGAAGAACTGATTAAATTTTGGCGATAATCCGGATCACCGTCCACAAGAAAACCGCCATTACGGAAAATGCCATTTTCGTGAATAACTACTGAACCACTAATCCAATCATTGTCAATCCAATTGCTAGTCATATGTTTTCATGGTCAAGGAATCTGAAAACGTACACACAAACACTGTATGGGGGGAACTGTGGCCGCCATTGCGGAAAATGTAATTTTCGTGAATAACTACTGAACCACTAATCCTATCATTGTCAATCCAATTGCTAGTCATGTGTTTTCATGGTTAAGGAATCTGAAAACGTACACACAAACACTGTATGGGGGGAACTGTGGTGCTTGGCGGAGGTCTGCGCTCTCCGAGTGCTTTTCTAGTTTGTATATAATTCACATGGGTGTATTTATGGAAAAATGGAGGTGGAATTAATAAGTGTTCACTTCTTCCTTCACCCTTTCGAACACTGTATACTGTTACTTTATTGCATTTGTCATTTGTTTTGTTTTTGTTATACTTTTTTTGTTCGAAATAAAGATAGACATGAAATCAAACAATAACTCCCATATGTCTTTTAACAGTTTAATCAGAAATGTCAGAATAGATTAACACTTTCGGATGACTTTAAGACCAAGAATTCAACATGTATCATGAGCACCATAGATTGTTATTGAATTTATGAGCACAACGTGTGGTTAAACATTTGTGGAATCAAGGGAAACATACCTTAACTTGGATATGTAATGGAAATTGGAAAACCATAAAATAGCCTTTGTTAAGAAAAGTGGATGCAGTTTTATTAAGAAAATGATGATTAAACTATTTTATAAAAAGGAAAATTGGTGTTACTCTAAAAAAGAACGAAGATTAATGAAAAGACAAAATGCATTTTTAAATTCTGATAGGAGTTTGCATGAACTTAGGTTTAAAGAACTTACACCAGGAACATTCTGAAGAATCATGTGATGACTCGCTCTGGGCAGTTATCATCCACAGCTGCGCGCACACCTGCTCCTCATCAGGCCAGGGGTATATAATCTCACTCTGTCTGCAGGCCTGCATGGACCCGTCTGTCTCCCTGGCTTTATGAAGCTCTTCCTACGACTTCTCAGCCAAACCTCTCCACGATTGTCCACCTCGCCATCTCGGCATCAACGCTTGGAGGAAATCCTCTCCCAACCAAGTAAGCCTCACCTTTACTCACCTGTTCCTTGCTACTCCCCTGTGTACAGGCAGAATTTCCCGGCGGCGGAATCGTCCCTCTCGGCGGCGGTCTCCGCTCTCTCCTCTCCGCCCTCTACACGGCTACAACGACACTGGGACAGCGGACGCTGTCTTCCTGGCCAACGGGTGCTTACCATCTGCCTGGAACAATAAGCCACAGTTGTTACCTGAGTGATTACCCATCTCACTCCTAGCTAATTGTGTGCCTTTGCTCTGTCCATAGGGTTGTCAGGCTGCATGGCGCTCTGCTCTCTCCCAGCTGCTCGGAGTCTCCAGCCCGCACTCACTTACACAACACAGCACATTCACGCACTCACACATGAAAACTGGTTCAATAAAGATAATTGTATCCATTTCTGAGTCCGCATCTGTTCCCTAGGTCAGCCATTATGTCAGTACAGCTCCGTCAGAACGACCCAGCGAACAGTGCGTTAGCGCAGCAATTTAACAACTTAGAGGCTTGAGTGGATCAGATTGCTTACCAACAGCAGGTTATCTTGAATCAGCTGACCCAAATCAACAGCCGGTTGGATCACCTGGCAGGGCAGCAGACGTTTTCTCTGGTGCCAATCGGTGCTACAGCTCCTGCTAGCTCCTCCGCTAGCCCGGCTAGTCAAGCTACCCCGACCCGACTCATTCCTGTTCCCACGCCCTCCCGCTTTAGCGGAAAGCTAGGGGAGGCTCGTGGGTTCCTCCTCCAGTGTGAGATAGTTTTCCAGCGGGTTCCGGGGGATTTTCCAACTGAGCATAGCCGGATAGGTTATGTTACAAACCTATTGGAAGGGTGAGCGCTAGCTTGGGCATACACTGTGATGGCTAGGGCAAGCTATACTAACTTAACCTACAGCCAGTTTGTTAGCGAGTTCAATGAGGTATTCGACCACTCTGACAAGGACAATGTGCTCACCACCCGGCTGTTAAATCTTCGACAGGGGGGCAGGTCCGTGGCGGACTATGCTGTCGATTTCTGGGTGGTGGCGGTGGAGGTGGGGTGGAAAGATGCCTCGTTGTGTAGTATTTTCATCAGGAGCTTGAGCCCTAGCCTGCGGGATGAGTTAACCCACTTGGAGAAGCCAGAGAAGCTCACGGCGCTTATTTCTCTTGCCATTAATTTAGGTAATAGGCTGATGGAGCGGGTATCCGAGGGGAGAGCTTCCAGTTACTCGGGCGCCCAGGCCTTGCGCTCCTCCCAGACCCCGTTACTGGCCTTGCCATTCCTAGAGTCAGCTGACACACAGGAGCCTATGGTCATGGGGCGAACTAAGCTTTCCCAGGCTGAGAGACAACGTCGTAGGGAGCTAGGCTTGTGCATGTACTGTGGTAGTGAGGAGCATGAGTTAGAAGCCTGTCCCGTTTGGCCAAAAGAGGGGCTCCGTGCGTCGCAGTAGGGGGACTCACGGACCAACCTCAGCCGAATCCCCTCTCCATATGTACGATACCCATCAGATTCATACACAATAAGACTGAACATTGCACACACGCCCTGGTTGACTCGGGAGCTGAGCAGAGCTTCATCTCGGGGGAACTGGCAACCCGACTGGGGCTTTCCTGCCGTCCTTTGAAGACTCCCCTATGGCTCATTGCTCTATCCAGAGTGCCATTAGCGATTGTGACAAAACAAACGGCCCCTGTCTCAATTATCATCTCCGGAAATCATCGGGAGGATCTCAGCCTGTTTGTCCTGCTGGTTGCCTCCTCCCCGGTCATCTTGGGTTATCCCTGGCTCCTGCTCCACAATCCCTCCTTTGACTGGCGCGCAGGAAGCGTGGTGTCCTGGAGCTCCTTCTGCCTCAGCGTTTGCCTCCAGTCCGCCGCATGTGCTCCGTCCATGCCGTTGGTCACCCCCGTCTCTCCTCCTCCCGATCTGTCCAGGGTGCCCGCCGAGTATCATGATCTGGGGGCAGTTTTCAGTAAGACCCAGGCGTTGTCTCTTCCCCCCACCGGCTCTATGACTGTGCCATCAATCTCTGGGCTGGGGCCCCGCTGCCATCGAGCCGCCTCTACAGCCTGTCGGCGCCGGAGCGGGAAGCAATGGAGGCATACATTAAGGAGTCCCTCAGCTCGGACATTATCCGCCCGTCTTCCTCGGCGGTAGGGGCCGGGTTTTTATTCGTAGGGAAGAAAGATGGCTCCCTAAGGCCGTGTATAGACGTCTGTGCCCTCAACGAGATCACCATCAAGGACAAGTACACGCTGCCTCTGATGGACACGGCTTTTGATTCCCTTCAGGGGGCCTCGATCTTTACCAAACTGGATCTCCGGAACGCATATCAACTGGTGCGGATCAGGGAGGGGGATGAGTGAAAGACTGGTTTCCGGACCCCAAGTGGCCACTTTGAGTACCTGGTGATGCCGTATGGGCTAACCAACACTCTGGCCGTCTTCCAGAGACTGATCAATGATGTACTTTGGGACTTCCTGGGGTCATTCGTCTTTGTCTACCTTGATGACATCTTGATCTTCTCCCGATCCCTGGATGAGCACCGCGTTCACATGAAGTGGGTCTTACAGCGACTCTTGGAGAATAAGCTGTACGCTAAGGTTGAGAAATGTGAGTTTCACACCTCCAAGACCTCATTTCTCGGCTTCACCATCTCTCATAATCCGGCCATCCCGGACCCTGACAAGGTGAAGGCCGTTGTGGACTGGCCTCCCCCCTCCTCTAGGAAGCAGCTGAGCAATTCCTGGGTTTTGCCAACTTTTACCCGTGCTTTATTAATAACTACAGTGTCATTGCTCTTCCCTTCACCCGCCTCACCTCCCCGAAGATGGCTTTCCGGTGGACGGAGGAGGCTGCAGCCACGTTCGCCGAGCTCAAGACCCGGTTTTCATCCTCCCCCATCTTGACTCAGATGGATCCCGCGCTACAGTACCTGGTGGAAGTGGATGCCTCGGACTCTGGGGTGGGGGCCGTGTTGTCCCAGCATTCTCCGGTGGATGGGGAGGTCTGGCCATGTGCGTTTTTCTCCCGCCGACTGTCCCGGCGGAGAGGAATTACGACATCAGTGATAGGGAGCTCCTGGCGGTTAAGCTCACGCTTGAGGAGTGGCGTCACTGGTTGGAGGGGGTCACCCAACCCTTTGTTGTTTGGACAGATCATAAGAACCTGGAGTACCTAAGGATGGCCAAGCGTCTGAATGCCCGCCAGGCCCGCTGGTCCTTGTTCTTCGGCTGTTTCAACTTTACCATCACCTACCATCCCGGGTCTAAGAACACTAAACCTGATGCGCTCTCCAGGCAGTTCTCCCCTGACACAGCGGAGGTGCCTGCTCTCCCAATCCTCCCTTCTTCATGCATTGTGGGTGCCCTCTCGTGGGAGATCAAGGAGAGGGTCCTGAAGGCGCAGGAGGCGGAACCGGACCTGGGTGGGGGGCCAGCGGGCAAGTTGTTTGTTCCATCCACAGTTTGGGGCGAGGTGATCCACTGGGCCCACTCCTCCAGACTGGCATGCCATCCGGGGGGGTCCCGCACGGTCAAGATTCTCCAGAGGTCGTTTTGGTGGCCATCGCTCCGGAGGGACGTCGCCGATTACATCCGCGCCTGCCCTCAGTGTGCCACCGGCAAGACGCCTTCCTGTCCTCCGGTGGGGCTGCTTCACCCCCTTCCTGTTCCTAGCAGACCTTGGCCACACATTGCCTTGGACTTCGTTACCGGCCTCCCTCCGTCCGATCAACACACCGTTGTCCTCACTATCGTGGATCGCTTCTCCAAGGCCACCCACTTCATCCCCCTACTGGGACTGCCCACGCCGAAGGAGACGGCAGATCTGCTGGTGCAGCACGCTGTCAGGCTTCATGGCATACCTGTGGATATCGTCTCTGATCGGGGGCCGCAGTTTGTGTCGCAGGTATGGAAGTCGTTCTGTAATGCTCTGGGGGTACGATGAGCCTGTCCTCCGGCTACCACCCTCAGAGCAACAGCCAATGTGAGAGAGTTAACCAGGAGCTGGAGGCTGCGCTGCGGTGTGTGGTCTCGTTCAATCCGGCCTCATGGAGTGCCCAGCTTCCATGGGTCGAATATGCCCATCACTCCATGGTGTCTTCAGCCATTGGCATGTCCCCTTTCGAGGTCTCCTTGGGATACAACCCCCCGCTCTTTCCCTAAGAGGAGGGGGACATCGCTGTGCCATCGGTCCAGGCCCATCTGAGACGCTGTCGGCGGATATGGAGGGCGGTCCAAATGGCGCTTCAACCCACAGCAGAACGGAACTCCAGAGTCGCTACTCGCCGCAGGGGACCGGCTCCAACCAACCAGGTGGGTCAGCAGGTTTGGCTCTCAATGCAACATATTAACCTGAAGGGTGAGAGAAGGAAATTGTCGCAACGGTTCATTGATCCATTTCCCATCGAGCGGATTGTCAATCCAGTTGATGTGCGCCTGTCTCTCCCCCCCTCTCTCTGCATCTGTCCCACATTCCATGTGTCCCAGATCAAGCCCTTCTTTTCCAGTCCTCTCTGTCCTCCTCTCTGGTCTCCACCTCCACCGGTCGTGATTGACGGCAACCCGGCGTGGAGAGTCAGCTCCATCCTGGATGTCCACCGCTGGGGTCGCGGCATGCAGTACCTGGTGGACTGGGAGGGGTATGGCCCTGAGTGGTGCTCCTGGGTGCATCCATCCTTCGTGTTGGACAAGCAACTCATCAGGGACTTCCACCAGACGCACCCAGGTAGGCTGGATCGGGTGCCAGGAGGCAGCCCTTGGGGGGGGGGGGAGTACTGTGATGACTCGCTCTGGGCCGTTATCATCCACAGCTGCATGCACACCGGCTCCTCATCAGGCCAGGGCTATATAATCTCACTCTGTCTGCAGGCCTGCACGGACCCATCTGTCTCCCTGGCTTTATGAAGCTCTTCCTACAATTTCTCAGCCAAACCTCTCCACGATCGTCCACCTCGCCATCTCGGCATCAACGCTTGGAGGAAATCCTCTCCCAACCAAGTAAGCCTCACCTTTACTCACCTGTTCCTTCCTACTCCCCTGTGCACAGGCGGAATCTCCCGGCGGCGGAATTGTCCCTTTCGGCGGTGGTCTCCGCTCTGTCCTCTCCACCCTCTACATGGCTACAACGACACTGGGACAGCGGACGCTGTCTTCCTGGCCAATGGGTGCTCACCATCTGCTTGGAACAGTTAGCCACAGTTATTACCTGAGTGATTACCCATCTCGCTCCTAGTTAATTGTGTGCCTTTGCTCTGTCCATAGGGTTGCCAGGCTGCACGGTGCTCTGCTCTCTCCCAGCTGCTCGGAGTCTCCAGCCCGCACTCACTTACACGACACAGCACATTCACGCACTCACACACGAACACAGGTTCAACAAAGCTAATTGTATCCACTTCTGAGTCTGCGTCTATTCCCTGGGTCAGCCATTATGTCAAATCAAGTTTAAATTGGACAACAGACCTTCAGCACAGAGAGTCAGATTGTGTCCCCTTGGGTTGCAGGCAGTCCATTGGATCTTGTTCCATCTGGACAGGTGTGGATTCTGTTGGAAGAACTGGCAGACAGGTTCTGTATCACAGTTATGGCATGCTCCTGAGATCACAACTGTAGAGACTGGCCAATATCTTCTTATCTACAGCAAAGGGAATTTAGCCAGGTGGTCAAATTCCAGGTAATATTTGTTTATCGTTCAAAGTCCAATCACAAAATCAAATTGAAACAAAAAACACACCACAAATCTGTTTCTTCTGATGTGTTGTGGTTTGAATGAGTTGGTTTATTAAAAATCAAATAAAATCTTCTTAACATGGTAATTTAAGGAAAAGGAGTAAAATAGGAAAAAGTGAACTTTAAAGAAAAGGAAAATAATTTTCACAGAGCATGATAGGCTCTGGGCATACTTAAAAGAGAGAAAACAATGGTGAGAGCAGAAAATCTGCTCCTTCCAGGGACTGATCAACACCCCAACTGAAGACAAAGGAAAGTTTTTCCAGGGTGTTGCAGGATCTCACTAAATTTCATGAAAACTGAGCTGGACCAATTACATTGAGTTTCTTTGTTTAGCAGAAGTTGTAAACTGACTAAAAAGGCAATGAAGATAAGTTTGGACCCCGATTAGTCAGTTCAAAGGTCTGAGGTGGATGCCTCCCAGAGGAAAGAGAGAGAGAGAGAGAGAGAGAGAGAGAGAGAGAGAGAGAGAGAGAGAGAGAGAGAGAGAGAGAGAGAGAGAGAGAGAGAGAGAGAGAGAGAGAGAGAGAGAGAGAGAGAGAGAGAGAAATTTGATATGAAAAGTGAAATCCTCCTAAAATGTGTGTGCTGCCTATGGAAGTATAAATTCTCCAAACTTTCGTGATTAACACATTCTACTTAATATAGGAACAATGTCTCTACATTGTAACTGTGATTAATTTGTGATAGGCATGCAAAAATGAACTTCTTCCTGAAAATAAAGCAACATAAATCAAATCATATCAATAAAAGCATTTCAAACCACAATTGTCCATCACAGAGTCCAGGCGTGTCTTCAACAGTGTCCCGAGGAGTATCTTCTGAAAAATTAGTCTTGAGAACAGAAATATTTAATTTATTGTCCACAGTTCATAATTTCAACTGGAGAGAGAGAGAAAAATATTCCTGTGTTGTCCACCAGAGAGCCATATAAGACTCTTTGAGTTTAATGAGGAATCTTGCCTTTTGCATGCCTGGGGAATATCAACCATAACTCTGTCATTTGGGGCGTTCCTCTGGCAAATACAGTGGTGTGAAAAAGTGTTTGTCCCCTTCCTGATTTCTCATTTTTTTGTATGTTTGCCATACTTAAATGTTTCAGACCATCAAACAAATTTAAATATTTAACAAAGATAACACAAGTAAACACAAAATGCAGTTTTTAAATGAAGTGTTTTATTATTAAGGATAAAAAAAAAATCCAAATCTACATGGCTCTGTGTGAAAATGTGATTGCCCCCCCCCCCCATGTTAAAACATAAATTAACTGTGGTTTATCACATCTTTGGAAAGCTGAGTTCAGTTTCTCCAGTCACACCCTGGTGTCATTACTGCCACACCTGTTCTCAATCAAGAAATCACTTAACCCCTTGCACTCCGGGCAATTTTCCTAAAAACGCCAAAAAATAACGTGCCCAAAGTAAATCGAAAGCTGTTCTTCAACCCTTTGCAGCATCTTCATGGGGTTGGTCTCATTTAAAAGAAAACACTTTGAATTTTTTGGCAAAAAAAACATAATCTCTCTACGTGCTCCGGCCACTGAGTTACAGTCATCTAAACATACTGAACTTGAAGAAAATAAATTTGGCCACTGTGTTTTTTTGGATACAAATGCTTGCAAATAACACACAGCTGTCTGATCCGGCTGGAAAATGCAACAGAAATGTAGAACCAAGTGTTATCCAGCTGAGGTCCAAATTTTGTAACAATACCACAAAAAATGAATATTTTACACATCTTTGTTCTCAGGCTGTTCCCAGGCATTTTGGAACTGTGCCAAATTGTGCCAAATGGCACAGTTTGGAAAAACGTCTGTAACTTTTGAATAATTCAATGTAGAATCTTCATTTTGGGCTCTAATGAAAGGTCACATTCAGGGCTGTGTGTGTGTGTGTGGGGGGGGGGGGGTTGTCCCCCCCCGCTACAAAGGACGGAGTTCGGCCCTCGCTACATGACGGATTACACTTGTTGCATGTTTCCACAGCAACGCTGTCACAGCGGCTTCCCCCCATCGCTATTGTGTGTGTGTGTGTGGGGGGGTTGTCCCCCCCCTTGCTACAGAGGACGGCCATCGCTACATGATGGAATAGACTCATATGGCTATGTGGCGACCGCTGTGCAGTCAGCGCGGCTTCCCCCCGTGGACCGGGGGCGTTCGGACCGTGAACGCCCCCCCCCCCCAGCTCCTCTTCTGCAGCGGGGGGAAGGGGGGCGTTCACGGTCCGAACACGGCAAATGAAGCGTTTATCGTGGCGCACGCACTTCGTACTGCGCTGTACAGTTGTAATTTACCGATCGGTCAAAAGTCATTTTTGGATTACAGTTTTCAGGGAGAAATAATAATTTAGCTTATAACACCTTACCTCTTCACAGCAGCAGAGTCCAGGCGAACTTCTCTTCCCCATTGTCAGACGAACGCGACGCTGGTCCGCTCGTGGATCCCGGTCAAAACATAATTCCAATATTGCGGTTTTGGTGAATGATTTACGCCCTTTGTCGTCGGCCTCCGTCGGTCTATGATGACGGAAGAGAATCCTAAACGTCTATTCTGCTGGAATGAGTGCAGGTCCCTCTTGTGGGTGTTCTCCATGCTGCTGGGTCTGTAGCAAGTTCGTCCAGCGTCCTTTTTTTTCATCTGCTGCAACAGTAAATCTCTTTTCACCCAGCCCGAACTTCTGCGCTTCAATTGGCTCCTGCATTCACAGTAGGCGGGTCCTCCTTCCTGGGTTTTCATTCATTGGTTCTTCAAGGTTTCAGAAACCCAATTCAAGGCTCTTATTAGTCGAATGAGAGGTCAATCAGATGAACTAATCTGTTCGCGGCTGTGTCTGCAGCTTTTTTTTTCAGTGGCGCTTGGACGCCAACACCAACTACATCACCACCATCAGTATCTCTATCATGCGTCATGCGTCCGAGAGCGCACAAGTGCGCTCTCGTGCGCCCTCGTGTGCCCTAGGACGCAGAGACTTGCCTGCCCGCGGTACAACGGAGTGCAAGAGGTTAAATAGGACCTGTCTGACAAAGTGAAGTAGACCAAAAGATCATCAAAAGCTTGACATCATGCTGCGATCCAAAGAAATTCAGGAACAAATGAGAAACAAAGTAACTGAGAGCTATCAGTCTGGAAAAGGTTATAAAGCCATTTCTAAAGCTTTGGGACTCCACCAAACCACAGTGAGAGCCATTATCCAGAAATGACGAAAACATGGAACAGTGGTGAACCTTCCCAGAAGTGGCTAGCTGACCAAAATTACCCCAAGAGCACAGTGACGACTCATCCAAGAGGTCACAAAAGACCTCACAACAACATCCAAAGAACTACAGGCCTCATTCCAGACTCCACCATAAGAAAGAGACTGGGCAAAAATGGCCTGCATGGCAGAGTTCCAAGACGAAAACCACTGCTGAGCAAAAAGAACATAAAGGTTTGTCTCAGTTTTGCCAGAAAACATCTTACTCTGTGGACTTACAAGACAGAAGTTGAACTTTTTGGAAGGTGTGTGTCCCATTACATCTGACATAAAAATAACACAGCATTTCAGAAATGGAACATCATACCAGCAGTAAAATATGGTGGCGGCAGTGTGACGGTTTGGGGCTGGTTTACTCTTTCATGACCTGGAAGACTTGCTGTGGTAAATGGAACCATTAATTCTGCTGTCTAGCAAAAAATCTGGAAGGAGAATGTCCGGCCATCTGTTCGTGACCTCAAGCTGAAGCGCACTTGGGGTCTGCAGCAGGGCAATGATCCAAAACACATCAGCAAGTCCACATCTGAATGGCTTAAGAAAAACAAAATGAAGACTTTGGAGTGGCCTAGTTAAAGTCCTGACCTGAATCCGATTGAGATGCTGTGGCATGACCTTAAAAAGGCGGTTCATGCTCAAAAACCCTCCAATGTGGCTGAATTACAACAATTCTGCAAAGATGAGTGGGCCAAAATTTTCACACAGGGCCATGTAGGTTTGGATTTTTTTCCCCTTAATAATAAACACCTTCATTTAAAAACTGCATTTTGTGGTTATTTGAATTATCTTTGTCTAATATTTAAATTTGTTTGATGATCTGAAACATTTAAGTATGACAAACATACAAAAAAAGAAAGAGAAATCAGGAAAGGGGCAAACAGTTTTTCACACCACTGTAGATGAAAGGGAGAAATGATTCTAAGTCCTGGAGAAGGGATTAACTTCCACTTTCTATGGCCGATGGGTAGTGTTACAGCGCTGGTCTTGGGTGAGAAAAGCAATTCATAACTAGACTTTTGGAGTGAAACAGTTTCTCCTCAGCAAAGAATGATTTTATACATTGGAACCCAGAGGTTAACGCTACACAGTGTAACTGGTTCCTCTGCTGGGGTAATTGTGTGCGCTAGCGGGGCCTGTTGTTGTTGGTTATCCAGCTATAATGCTAGCTTGTCGGCGGCCTCTAGCTGGAATGCTAATCCCACTGCCTTTGCCAGCGGCAGGTCAGCCTGTGCCATCAGCAGCTTCATCCGCAGCTGTGGGTTGTTGGTGTGCTCCGCTAGCTCCTCCCGCACCATTTGCCCAAACCTGCACATGCTTGTCAGACAGCGGAGGTCCGCGATGTACTGCTGGGTCATCTCTCCTGCTCTCTGTCGGTGCTGGCGGAACCTTATCCTCCTCGCCAGCACACTTTCAGGCATCATGAAATTTCCGGCTAGCAGTGTGATACACTCCTTGTATGTGTCTGCTAGTCCCAACGAACTAAACACCCGCTACCCCTTGATACCCAGGCTATGAATCAGGATCGCCCGCAGCCACATCTCACCGACTCTAGCTAGGTCCATAGCCGATACATACGTACTGAATGAATCAAAAGTGAGGCCTTGGGATGGGTGGCTCACCTGGGGTCGCGAGGAACGGTGGTGGGGGTGCCAAGCACGCTTCCATGTTGATGTTATAAAGGTTTATCCTCAATGCCAGTGTTATGTCTGAGAATGAGGACAGCGGAGGCGATGGCTGTGCTGAATGGTGGTTTTAATTAAGACAGCTGGTAGCACGTGTTACATACAGAACATGCTATTATACTAGCTAACTGGGAGTACAGGCTGGTGTGTTACTAGAGGCGGAGCACCAAAGAGAGTCTCCTGCCATCAGTCCCCTAATATAGGCACAGCGTGATGACATCATTCGTCCCTGCACCGTCATGTCTGTGCTGCTTGTTGTTAATATGGGAATATCTAACAGCAGCCTTTATACATACAGCGCCAGAAAAAATTAACAGCCCAAAGAGACTACTGCAAAATTATCACTTCATCTGGTTTTATTATTTATAAGTATGTGTTTGAGTAAAATCAACAATTTTGTTTTATTCTGTATCCTACTGCAAACAACTCAACCAAATTCCAAGTCAAAATATTATCATTTAGGGCATTTATTTACAGAAAATGACAACTGCCTAAAACAACAACAGCAAAAAAAAAAAAGAAAAGTTGCTCGTAGATTTGCTTTTTGATGTGCTTTTAGATCAAATAACACAAAGAAAACAAGTTCATGTTAAGTCTTAAATACTTAGGTTTTAACTTAGGAAGAATTTAAAGCTGTATTTGTGTGTAATAAATGATGATGACCTGTTAGTATCTCCTTAAGTAGACTGAGATGTTCTTGTGTTGGAATTCAAGAGATACTCAAATTGAATGGCTGTCATACACGTAGAGATGCTAATTTAGGAAAGATTTTGTAGTGCTCAGTTTTTTCCGGAACTGTATTGTCATGATGCTGAGCACGGGGAGCGCACCATGCTCATACTTTCAGTTCATTTCTGACTATTTCTTGTATTTCCTCATTGCAGTGTATTATTGATTTCTTGCTTGGGTTATTATGTGATTTATGTTTGCCAGTTGTTTTGTTTATGAAAGTCTCCTGTTTTTACATGAGCCTACCCTCACTGTTACTTAGTCCTCTTTTTGTATTTTGATATTAGTATTGGTTATTGTATTCCTCTTGTTCTCATCCAGGTCTCTCTTTAAAATGATTTATTCACCATGATTTATCCTCTTCCCGGTTTGTGCTCTTGTTCTGACAGCATGTTTTGTTTACTTCCTTTTGAACTCAAGTTTGCGGCTTGTTCCAGCTGTCATTTACCTGGTCTGATGATTCTCGCTCCAGTTGCCCACACCTGTCCCCATTTGTTGTAATTTTCCTTTGCCTTATTTAACCTGTTGAACTCAGTTCAATTTCCCTAAAAATGCCTAAAAATAACATATCCAAAGTAAATCAAAAGCTGTTCTTCAACCCTTTGCAGCATCTTCATGGGGCTGGTCTCACTTAAAAGAAAACACTCTAAATTTTTTGGCAAAACAGTCATAATCTCTCTAAGTGCTCCTGCCACTGAGTAACAGTCATCTAAACATACTGAATTTGAAGAAAATAAAGTTCGCCTGGGTGTTTTTTTAGATACAAATGCTTGCAAATAACACACAGCTGTCAGATACTGGCTGGAAAATGCAACAGAAATGTAGAACCGAGTGTTATCAAGCTGAGGTCAAAATTTTGTAACAATACCACAAAAAATGAATATATTACACAGCTTTTTTCTCAGGTTGTTCCCAGGTGTTTTTGAACTGTGCCAAACTCAATTCAATTCAATTCAATTCAATTCAACTTTATTTATATAGCGCCATTTCACAACAACAGTCATCTCATAGCACTATCAACTGTAGGGAGGACCCCCACAGTTGCAGAAAGACCCCAGCAATCAGGCGATCCCCTGTGAGCAAGCACTTGGCGACGGTGGAGAGGAAAAACTCCCTTTTAACAGGAAGAAACCTCCAGCAGAACCAGGCTCAGGGAGGGGCAGTCATCTGCTGCGACTGGCTGGGGGGTGAGGGGATAGAGAAGAAGAAAAGAACAGACATGTAGAGAGCAAACAGCACGATGGGGACTCAATCTATGGGAGAGAACAAACAAATGTTAATGACCAGCAAAAAAAAAATATTTCATAGAGAGTGAGGAAAGGAGTGAGGCCCAGTGCATTACTGGAGGTCCCCCGGCTGACTAAACCTATTAGCAGCATAACTAAGGGAGGGTTCAGAAAACACATGATCCCTCCCTAATTGTAGGCTATATCAAAAAGGTAGGTTTTAGCCCTATTCTTAAAAACAGAGATCGAGTCTGACTCCCGAATCCAGATTGGCAGCTGATTCCACAGGAGAGGAGCTTGATAACTGAAGGCTCTGCCTCCCATTGTACTTTTGGAGATTCTAGGTATTACAAGTAAACCTGCATTTTGGGAGCGTAGTGCTCTGTTAGGATGATACGGTAGTATCAGATCTTTTAAATAAAAAGGAGCCTGATTGTTTAGAGCTTTGTAAGTAAGAAGAAGGATTTTAAACTTAATTCTAAACTCTATGGGAAGCCAATGAAGGGAGGCCAGAACCGGAGAGATATGATCTCTCTTTCTAGTACCTGTTAAAACTCTTGCTGCAGCATTTTGGATCAGCTGAAGACTTTTTAAAGATGTTTTAGGACAGCCTGATAATAAAGAATTACAATAATCTAATCTCGAGCTAACAAAAGCGTGGATCAGCTTCTCAGCATCACTCTGAGACAAGATGCTCCTAATCTTGGCAATATTACGCAAATGATAGAAGGCAGTCTTAGAAACAAATTTAATATGTGAATTGAAGGACAAATCCTGATCAAAAATAACTCCAAGGTTCCTCACAGAGCTATTAAGAGAAAGAGTAACTGCATCCAAACTGAAAGTTTGATTTGGAAAGGAATTTCTAAGGTTTTTTGGACCAACAAGAATGACTTCAGTCTTTTCTGAATTTAATAGCAGGAAATTACAAGTCATTCAAACTTTGATTTCCTTAAGACAGGCTTCTAACTTGGCTAATTGATTAGTATCATCTGGCTTCATTGACAGGTATAATTGTGTGTCATCTGCATAACAGTGAAAATGTATACAGTGCTTTCTAATAATGTTGCCTAACGGAAGCATATATAAACTAAAAAGAGTAGGGCCAAGCACAGATCCCTGTGGAACTCCATGACTAAGCTTTGAGCTGAGAGAAAACTCATCATTTACATGAACAAACTGGAACCTATCAGATAAATAAGATCTAAACCACCGCAACGAAGTTCCATTAAGTCCAACATAGTGTTCTAATCTATCAAGTAGAATATTATGATCAATAGTATCAAAAGCTGCACTAAGATCTAAAAGGACAAGTACAGAAACTAGTCCATTATCAGATGCAATGAGGAGGTCGTTAGTGACCTTCGCTAAGGCTGTTTCAGTGCTATGATGGATTCTAAACCCAGATTGAAACTCCTCAAATAAACCATTTCCCTGCAGGTGGTCAAATAATTGCGTAGCAACAACTCTTTCTAAGATTTTTGAAATGAAAGGGAGATTAGAGATTGGTCTATAGTTAGCTAAAGCTCCTGGATCTAGCGTTGGCTTTTTGAGTAAGGGTTTAATTACAGCCGTTTTAAAAGCCTGCGGTACATGGCCTAAAGTTAATGAAGAATTGATTATATGAAGAATAAAGCTACCAATAAGTGGGAAGACTTCTTTAAATAACCTGGTAGGAATAGGGTCTAAAAGACAAGTTGAAGGTTTGGATGAGGAAACTATTTTGTCTAACTCACAAAGGTCGATTGGAGTAAACTCATCAAGACAGACATCAATAGAAGGAGTTGTAGTAGTTACAGTATTTAAGTTAACTGTGGGAAGAATCTGATTGATTTTATCTCTGATGGATGAAATTTTATTATTGAAAAAGTTCATAAAGTCCTGACTAGTAAGCTCTAAGGGGATGCTAGGATTGACAGAGTCCTGACTCTTTGTCAACCTGGCTACAGTACTGAAAAGAAACCTGGGATTATTCTTGTTCTCTTCTATTAATGCAGAGTAATAACTCGTTCTAGCTTTTCTAAGAGATTTTTTATAAATTAAAAGATGATTTCTCCAAGCTAAATAGATTTCATCTAAATTAGTAGAGCGCCATTTTCTTTCTAATTGACGAGTCTTCTGTTTTAAGCTACGAGTTTCTGTGTTGAACCAAGGAGTTAAAAATCTCTGATTAGACTTTTTCTTTTTTAAGGGGGCCACCAAGTCTAGAGCCTGATGCAGAGAAGCTGAAACACTATCCACCATGTTATCAATTACAGAAGGAGCAAGCTGTCTATAGCTTATTTCCGTTGTGTTGACACATGGCATAGAGGAAACAATCTGCATAAATTTGGAAACAGCATCATCTGAGAGGCATCTACTGTGATAATATTTTTCTTTAGGAGCCAAATAGTCAGAAATAGTAAAATCAAAGGTTAACAGACAATGGTCTGACAGTACAGGGTTATGAGGAGACACTACAAGATTTTCTATTTCTATGCCATATGTCAGAACAAGGTCCAATGTATGGTGGAGGTAATGAGTAGAATTTCCTACTTTCTGAGAAAACCCAATCGAGTCTAATATTGAATTAAAAGCCACATTAAGGCAGTCACTATCTACATCCACATGTATATTAAAGTCCCCTACTATAATTATTCTATCAGATTGTGCCAAATGGCACAGTTTGGCACAGTTTGGAAAAACGTCTATAACTTTTGAATGCTTCAACATAGAAGCTTCATCTTGGGCTCTGATGAAAGGTGACACTCAGGGCTATCTTGTTAGATATCTAGAAACACTGTCAGTAGTAATGACGCAGAGAAAATGAAGTTTAAATTATAAACACGCTTTACTGAACAAAAATGTCAATATACAAAACATACTATTTACAAACAACAAATGTGAATATGAAGTCCTTTATATGTTATTGGCGATATGCCAGTTATTGTAAAATATAAACACGCTTTACTGAACAAAAAAGTCAATATACAAAACATACTATTTACAAACAACAAATGTAAATATGAAGTCCTTTATATGTTATTGGCAATATGCCAGTTATTGTAACAGTCTCGGTTTGGGATCAAGCAGAGAGGCACATCACAGGTGGAACACTTGAGTGGTGTCTTTTTACGGCAGTGCCTGCATAGTGCCCGTCCATTTGTGCGGTGCCCTGAGATAAAGACAATCCTGTGATGTGCAGTGGGTGTAGGATGAGGTGGTGAGGGTGTGGCTGATCGAGAGCGCACCTGTGCCAGCTGCTTAGCAAGGGTCTCCCGAAATGCCTTCTGTCTCATTGGCTTCTCTCCTCTTCCAGAGGCGAGTGCCTTGTGGAGGATGTAGGCATTAACGATGGCAATGTCCATGAAGTGGTAAAAAAAAGCTCTATACCACTTCATGGTCTTATGGAGAACACTGTAGTAGCCTATCAGGGCATCTGATAGGTCCACTCCACCCATTCACCTGAATGGACAAAAAAACAATTTTTAGAATAAAAGGAAAAAAAAAACACTTCAATATATTACTCAATCCAATTGTTACATTTTCAAATCATTACATACCTGTTGTAGTCCTTTACGCAAGGCGGCACGGAGAGTACTCGTCTGGCACCCACTCCTCACTAGAGTCTTCATCTGCAGTTTGTCTATTATGTGAAAATAAAAAGTCATTTACAAAGTTCAATTTTTATTTTTCACTATTCTCCTATTTTCCCAGAGTTCACATACACAGCACAGTTCCTGGTTTTTTTTTTACAAGAAAAAATAGCCTAAAGTGCAATAAAAATTATACTAAAATGTTATCACATTTCTAGAGGGCAACAAACACATTTTTAGGTGGCATGCTCTTTTGTGTGTGTGTGGGGGGGGGGTTGTTTGTTCATTCTTGAATGAATGAATGAACAAACAAGCCCCCCACACACAAAGGACCATGCCACGTAAAAAAATGTGTGGCCTTTTTTACAAGAAAAAATAGCCTACAGTGCAATAAAAATTATACTAAAATATTATTACATTTCTAGAGGGTAACAACCCCCCCCCCCACACACACACGCACAAAGAAACATGCCACATAAAAAATGTGTGGCCTTTTTTTACAAGAAAAAATAGCCCACAGTGCAATAAAAATTATACTAAAATATCTGCAATGTAGAGGACAACGACTCCCCCCACCCCGCTACAGAGGAACTCGGCACACAAAAAAAACTTGTGGCCATGAGGGACTGTTGTAATTACCGATCGGTCAAAAGTTATTTTATTACTATTTTCATCGATAAAGAATAATTTAGCTTATAACACTTACCTGTCCACAACAGCAGTGTCGTTGGCGAACATCTGTTGTCGAAGTTCCTCATTGTCAGACGAACATGAAGCTGGTCCGGTTGTTACTGACTTGTGGTTCTGGTCACCCGACCCGGTCAAACCATTTCCGCTTCCATGCTTGCGGTTTTTGCGAACCATTTTTCAAAACAAATAAGAACAGTAGTAATAAAAAAAAGACTGGCTAATGGCTAAGAGTGGCTAATGCTACCATTATGCACAGGTCTCAATGTGAGTCACCCAGCGGCTTAGGCAAAATAGATTTTATGCACGGGGACGCACGTGTTTTAACGGCAATATAAACACATAACAAAGGCATGTCAGGTATTGCTGAATTCAGAATTTCACTGGCTAAACGACACGTCAATCGTCGAACTTCTCTGCTTCAATTGGCTTGTTGTATTCGCGGTTGTTGATAGGCAGGTCCTTCTTGCTAGGTTTTAAGTCATTGGTTCTTCAAGGTTTCAGAAACCCAATTCAAGACTCTTATTAGTCAAATGAGAGGTCAATCAAACCTAAACCAATCAAAACACTCCTTTGGCTTTCTGTTCGCAGCTGTGTCTGTACTGGAAGAATGGAAATGCAGCTTTTTTTTTTTCAGTGCGCACTGAGACGCACTATGACACAGAGACGTGACTGCCTGCGGAATCCCCGAGTTCAGCTGGTTAAGCAGCGTGGCTCCGCTGTTTGGTGCAGCACCATTCTCAACGAGCAGACGTAAGTTCCTCTTTGTTTTCTCTGTTACCTTATGTGTGTTCCACATTGATGCTCTGAATTAATCCTGCGTGTGCCCCGCGCTCTTTCCCTATTCGCCGGCGTTTCCATGTGCCTCAGCCTCCGTGCTGTTTGGCACCTTATTTATTCCTCGTTCTTAGTTTTGTGTCTTGCTATAATTTGTGTTTGTTGTACTTAAACTTGCAAACTCACAGCCGGTATTTGGTGTCTTTGTGTGCACAGACTTCTTTGCCACTTTATGCTTTGGACCGTAAATAAACAAACCAAAAGAGAAACATTCACCCAAATTATGAAACCACACTTTCAGAAGATCAAAAAGGCCAGATAAATGTGCTTTCAACACCATCCAACCGATGATCCTGAAGGACAAGCTGCTGTGCGCAGGGGTGGACCAGTACCTGTCATCATGGATCCTGGACTACCTCACTAACCGGCCACAGTTTGTGAGAACCCGGGACTGTGTGTCCGACACGATCATCGGTAGCACGGGGGCCCCCCAGGGAACGGTTTTGGCTCCCTTCCTGTTTACCCTTTATACTGCAGACTTCTCACACAACACAACACACTGCCATCTACAGAAGTTCTCTGACGACTCTGTGATTGTCGGCCTCATCTCCAACAGAGATGAAGCTGAGTACAGAGGACTTATCCAGGACTTCGTGGACTGGTGCCATAGGAACTGCCTCCAGATCAACGCGAGGAAAACTAAGGAGCTGGTGGTGGACTGCCGCAGGCAAGGACAACCCCTCACAGTACCAGTAAACATACAGGGAACAGACATCGAGATGGTGACATCCTACAAGTACCTGGGTGTTCATCTGAACAATAAACTAGACTGGTCACACAATACCGACACACTCTACAAGGAGAAGGGACAGCGCAGGCTGTTCCTACTGAGGAGACTCAGGTCTTTTGGTGTACAAGGGGCGCTGCTGAAGACATTCTACGACACAGTGGTGGCATCAGCCATCACTTTTGGAGTGGTCTGCTGGGGCAGTGGCATTACAGCAGCCGATAGGAAGAGACTGAACAAACTGATCAAGAAAGTTAGCTCTGTCTTGGGGCAGCACCCTGACCCAGTGGAGGAGATAGGAGAGAGAAGGATGGTGGCTAAACTGTCATCTCTGCGGGAGTCCGAGTCCCACCCTATGCAGGACATACTGAACGCACTGAGGAGTTCATTTAGCAGCAGACTACATCATCCTAGGTGCACAACCGAGAGGTTTCGCAGGTCCTTCCTACCTACAACAGTCAGACTGTATAACCTAAGCAGGGCTGCTCGCAGAGATAGCAAAAAAAAACAAACAAACGTGACGACCTAATAGTACTGAATGCAAAAGACGCAATAGACTTACACAATGGTCCCCTCCAGTATGTACAACTAGGACAGTATCGGTCGCTACGGAGGGTGACAATATGTATGGGTACATATTCATACTATGTAGGATAACTAAGTAGACAGTTGTGCTGTTTATTCCATCTCGCTACAATGCTCCGCACTTGTATATATATTTATATATTGATGTGTATGTATGTATATCCACTGCTCTTATTTATATCTTCAGTATCTTCTTAATTATTGCTCTGAGTGTTGCTATCCCTGTGCTGTTGCAATCCTGGAATTTCCCCATCGTGGGACTAATAAAGGCTTATCTTAATCTTAATCTGTATTTATTCGTAGCTATTGCCCCATGTACAATCCTCCACTGGAGATCTGCCGTCCGTTTCCCAATAGGGAGCTTGTACATGAACCGCCAGCCGCCGGCCCCCAAAACCCCGCCCACTTCGACTCTTTTCACCTCCGTCAGAGAGTGCAGATTCAGAACTTTCACACAGATGTGATACACCGTTTTCTTCCCTACAAACTGGAACTTGCCCAGACGAGGATTTCTGAAGGACAGCAGGTGATACTCTCCCTCCTGCCACTTTCCCACAGCTGGACTTATGGAAAGGGCAGGAAAGTTGGACACAGTGTCCTCATCCCATTGAGTGGAAAGAGTACGGTTTTCCGCAAATGCTCTAAGCGGTTGTGGCAGGGCAGCACACACTTCCCAGCTGGTGTCCTGGTGCAGCCACAACAACCTGCAGCTGAATGCTCTGAAGACAGCAGAGATGATTGTGGACTTCAGGAAAGTCACAACCCCCCTGCCCCCCCTCACCATCACAGGCTCTCCCATCACCATTGCAGATTCCTTCCGCTTCTTGGGCACCACCATCACCTGAGACCTCAAATGGGAGCCAACCATCAGCTCCCTCATCAAAAAGGCCCAGCAGAGGATGTTCTTTCTGCGGCAGCTGAGGAAGCTCAAGCTACCCACCAAGATGTTAGTGCAGTTCTACACGGCCATCATCGAGTCCATCCTCACCTCCTCCATAACTGTGTGGTATGCAGGAGCCACTGCCAGGGACAGACTAAGGCTGCAGCGCGTCGTGCGCACTGCTGAGAAGGTGATAGGCTGCGAGCTCCCATCTGTCCAGGACCTGTACATCTCCAGGACCCGGAGGCGTGCTGGCCGGATCATAGCCGATCCTTCACATCCAGGTCACGTACTGTTTGCCCCCCTCCCCTCAGGTAGAAGACTTCGGTCCATTCGGACTAAAACCTCCCGGCACATGAACAGCTTTTTCCCCTCTGCCATCAGACTGCTGAACATTAAGTGACTTTTTGACTCTCGTGCACTATGTACAGCAGCTCAACCAGACTCACGTCATTCATCACTGTTTTTCTGTTGCATTATCGACTGCACTATGTGGTACTTCATATTATCTGCTCCTTGCTAATTTTTTAAAACTGCCTTGACTAGTACTACTAGTATTATTATTATTATTATTATTATTATTACTTATTATTACTTATTTTTCTACACTTATTGCACGTTTTTAGTCCTTTAGTTTTTTAGTTTATCCCTTTTTCTCATCATGTTTTTAATGTTGCAGCATGGCACCGAGACAAATTCCTAGTTTGTGTACTACATGAACAATGGCAATAAATCTGATTCTGATTCTGATTCTGATTCTGACTTCCTTCACCACCCTATGCACCAGTCTGACAGATGTAATGTTGGCACTCCGCCCCAGCGTTTCTATCGACGTGGTTGACATCTTCATAAGATGACCAAGCTTGGTACAGCCTGCCACTCTTAAACAAGTTCGCAGACTAACAGATTGCAGCACTTGAGTGTCCATGAATTGATTGAAAAACAGTGGTTCCTTGAACAGCCACATGCCTGGTGTCTCCTCAGGAATGCGGGCTACGGTGAAGACTTGCCATGCATGCAAGACAGATGTATAAAAAGCAGAAAGTCCAGTAAGGTCCACCTCCCCAGACTTCACGAGGAAAAGCTGCTTATCATAGCCCAAGCGGCCAACTCTCCTCAGGTGCAGTTTTGCAGTGTCCATCTAGCAGGGGCCACATCCGTAAAGGAGCTGTTGCGCAGTCTGAAGCCTAAAACAGGTGATCTTGGACTGTATGTCCACCAGGCCCTGTCCTCCCTCGGCAACAGGCAGGTAGAGAACAGCCGCATGAACCCAATGTCGACCAGACCAAAAGAAATCCACGATGATCTTCTGAACCTCCTCAACCAGGCGTCCTGGGCGGTGTCAAAGCAATAAGCCTATGCCAAAGAACCGAAGCGACCATATTATTGGCGATCAGAACCCTTCCCCTGTATGACAGCTGTGGTAGCAACCATTTCCATTTAGAAAAGTGAGCACACACCTTATCCTTAATTCCCTCCCAGTTCTTGCGTTCAAAGTCCTCAGAACCCAAAAATACCCCCAACACTTTGAGACCGGCTTTCCCCCACAGAAGACCTCCAGGTAGCTGAGGAATGTCCTGATGTGACCACTGCCCCACCAATAAACCCTCACTCTTGGCCCAGTTTACCCGTGCAGAAGACGCTTTTTCATAAATAGATAAAGTGTCCACCAGACGCTGTACATCCCTGTGGGATGTGATGAAAATGTTGACGTCATCAGCATAAGCAGACAAGACGATTGGACGACAACTACTGGAGGGCCCCGGCAGAATCAAACCACCCAGCTGAGTGCGGAACCTGCACTGCAGAGAGAGAGAGAGAGAGAGAGAGAGATTTTGATTTTTAAAAGATCTTTAATAAACACACTTGTCCATCAGTCAATACAATTTCTATGTCATGCTATATTACACAGAAAATTATTCCCCCAAAAAACGCCCCCCAAAAAGCTGTCCATCACGAACTGAGCAGAGGACATTCTCCAGGGACCAGAGGGTCCTGAAACCTTCCACATCCCCATTCCCCATAAAAAACTGAAAGTCCAGCCTGATTCTGGCTTTAAGTAGCCTCACAAATAAAATTTTGACATCAACATCATTCTCAACATTTTCAAGTTTTCTTCTCCGGCTTACATAGATAGCCAACTTTGCCTGCCCTAAAACAAAGTTCAGTAGTTGACACTTCTGCTTAAAACGACGATTGTACATAAAACCACAAATGAAAACCTGCTTAGAGAAAACTTCCTTAAAAATGTGAAAAAGTTCTGTGAGAAGTTCAAAGAGGCCACTCAGGCGCTGACATTCAGTAAAACAATGAAAAACTGTCTCCCTAGAGGAACAAAAAACACACTGATCACTGACACTGCTGTTAATCACAGAAACAAAAGCATTGACAGCTATAATACCATGCAGGACCCTCCACTGTAGGTCTCCATGCCTCTTAGGGAGAGGGGCTTTATAAAGAGCCCTCCAGGCAGGCCGATGCCCTTTTCCTAGTCTAAAATAGGCTCTCCATGGAGTGTCCACACAGGTGTTCAACCTGTCTTTGTTGAGTGCCATCACCACCAGTCTGTAGAGTGCCTTACCACTGGCTCCTCCAAAGTCCACACCAGTGGGAGCACAGAATGCCAGTAAGGAGCAAGGAGAGAAGTCAAAGTCCATACAAAGCGTGAGAGAGGGAAACGGGTCCATGCTTTCTGGCTGCAGCGTGCCATTGCCAAAGTTCATGAGTAGGGAGCGCTCAAGTCCATGAAGCTTCTGTTTCCAGTGTGCAAGAAGGCCATTGATGAAACGATTTGACCTGACACCAAGATGAGCTGCTAAGGCTGAGGCGTTGTTGAGGCCAGGACCAGCCAGTTCCACCACTTGCTTCAGAGTGAGAACATTCCTGGAACACAGCCTATCAAGGAAGGTCCTTCCAAGTCCCGGCAGGACACCAAGGCGACCACCAAAAACCAGCGGCTCCCTCAACAACCAGTGGAGGGAATCGCATGGCCCTCTTTGTTTTTTAAAAAGAGTCCATACTGAAAAAAGACTGCGTTAAAAACTGGGCAAAGACAGTGCACTAGAGTTCTTAAAATCCATTAAAAACACAGGGAGGTCTAGCCCAAGCCCAAGGACTCTCCGTAAAATAACACAGGCCAAAGGCCTCCATACCAGGTCCTGGGGGCCCGTCAGCAGCCTCTGTATAAAAGTCAGTCTAAAAGCAGCACCTCTACTAGCTAAATGAACCACTCCTTGCCCCCCTTCCTCTTTGGGAAGAAATAACAGGGCTTGAGGGACCCAGTGGAGTCCACCCCCCCCAAAAAAAGTCCACCAAAACAGACTGAATTTTTGACAACAAACCAGCAGGGGGGTCCATACACATGAGGCGGTGCCACAGGGATGAGGAAACAAGATTATTTAAAATGAGCACTCTTCCTCTAAAAGATATTTTTGGCATTAGCCACTTCCACTTGTTTAGTCTCCCGTTGATTTTCTCTATGACCCCATCCCAATTCTTTTGCTCAAACTGCTGACTTCCAATAAAGACACCAAGATACTTAAACCCTCCTTTTTTCCAAATCAGCCCACCAGGCAGCGTAAGCTGACTTTCTAGTTTCTCCCCCACCATCAGAGCCTCGCTTTTTCCCCAGTTTATTTTTGCAGAAGCAAATTGGCCAAAAAGATTAACACTCCTAACCAAAACGTCAATGTCACTCTGCTTGTTCAGCAGAATGACTACATCATCTGCATAGGCCGACAGCTTGAACGTGGTGTCACAGCCAGGAAAAGTGACTCCTGACAGGCTCCTTCTCAAGCAGTGAAGCAAAGGCTCTATGGCGAGGGAGTACAGCATCCCTGAGAGAGGGCAGCCCTGCCGAACCCCCCTCTGGACTTTTAAAGGGGCAGACAGGCCCCCATTTATCTTCAGCACACTCTCAATGTCACTGTACAAGACCCGTATCCTGGCTATGAAGCCTGGGCTGAACCCAAAAGCTGTTAAAACTGTCCATAAATATTGGTGTTCAACCCGGTCAAACGCCTTTTCCTGGTCAATTGAAATCAAACCAGTTTCCACCGCCAACGAATCAGAGACCTCCAAAACATCCCGAATTAAAGTGACATTGTCACTAATCAGCCTGCCAGGCACACAGTAAGTCTGGTCTACATGAATGAGCTCACTCATCACCTTTCTCAGTCTTCGGGCCAGAGCTTTCGAAAGAATCTTATAGTCCGAGCAGAGCAGAGAGACTGGCCTCCAGTTCTTTAGGCTCTGGAGGTCCCCTTTTTTCGGCAACAGTGTGATGATGGCCCTCCTGCAGGTCGTGGGTAGGGTCCCCCTTTTCAAGCTATCTTGGAGAACCTCCAGCAGGTCTGGACCAAGCAGGGGCCAGAATTCCTTAAAAAAGTCCACAGAGAGACCATCTATGCCTGGTGATTTTCCATTCTGGAGGCTCATTAGCGCCGTATACAGCTCAGACAGAGACAGTGGAGCATCCAAGCCGGCAACAAGGTCCTCTGAGAGCGCTGGAAGACCATCAAGGAAGACCTGGCCCAGTGACGTGTCTTCCCTCCACTCTGCTCTAAACAAGTCACTGTAAAAGCTAGCAGCGTATTTCCTGATCTCTGCTGCTGTGGAGATTGTTCTCCCGTCATCGTCCAACAAGGAGTGAATGAGTTTCCTCTGTCCATTTTTCCCCTCCAGTCCAAAAAAGTACTGGGAGGGCGAGTCCATCAGAGCTACATCCATGTAGCGTGAGCGGACCAGAGCACCCTGTGCGGTGACCCCTAGCAAGCTAGCCAAGGCTGACCTTTGTGACTTAAGAGCCTCTAAGTGCTCTTGTTTTCCTGTAGAACTGAGCAACTCCTCTAGTTCTACCACCTCAGTCTCCAGAACTTTCAAGGATTGGGTCAAGCTATGAGTGACATTTTGAGTGTACTGTTGGCAGAATTGTTTTATCTGTGCCTTACCAAAATCCTACCACATTTGGAGAGAACTAAAAGAAGGTTTTTGTTCCCTGTGTGACTTCCATACATCATGAAAGACTCCCTTAAAAAACACATCATTTAAAAGTGTATTATTAAAATGCCAAAAAGCACTCTTACACTTTACATTTCCAATGAAAACAGAACAAATCAGCAGGCAGTGATCAGTGAAACCAACAGGACAGATACAACTATTTTTAAAAACACTCATTTGATGTTTAAAACCATAGAAACGGTCTAACCTAGCCATAGATAAGAGGTTATCTTTAGCATGGCTCCAGGTGTACTGCCTCTGGTCCCCATGATGTGATCTCCACACATCGGCCATTTCATGTGCCTTCACTAGTTCCCTCAGCCTATTGGCAGAAGCAGGGTGAGGCTCCTGATGGTTCCTGTCCAGTCTGTGGTTTAATGTACAGTTAAAATCACCCCCCAAAAATAAAAAACTATTTGGATCACAGGACCTAACCGTATCTGATAGCATATTAAAGACCCTGATCCTTTCTGCTCTCTGGGTTGGCACATACACGTTTATAAGAACCAAGTTTACGTTTTCAAACTGTACCTTTAGCAAGAGTACATGTCCTTTCACCACCTCTTCTACCTCATAAGAGACAGGCACACAACCCCGAGAGAAAAGTACAGCCACCCCTCCACTATTATTGGATTTGTGGCTAAAAAAAATGCAGCCATCCCACTCTTTTCTCCACTGGCACTCAATGTCTACAGTGCTGTGAGTCTCCTGGACCATCAGCACGTCAAGTATCTTTAAATTAAAAAGCTTGTATAAAGAGGCCCTTTTTACATCATCCCTGGCCCCATTTATATTAAGAGTGCCAATTCTAAGGTGGGGCATTAAAAAGGATAAAAATAAGGTACAGTAAAAAAAACACACACATAGCATAAAAGGGAAGAAACAAACTAAGAGTCAACATGACTTAGTAATTTGTGATTTCAGTTTGACAACCAGTTTCTTTAAACGATATATTTCCTGATCAGTAAAAGTCTCATTCCCATCATTCAGTTTCATAAGCTTGCGAGCTGATGCCACAAATAACTCCAGATCTGGAAAGTAATTTTCCACTTTCACAGCTCTGCTCCCCTTAGTCACCTGGAGAAATTGCCTAATTTTGGTAAAACAATAGGAGCTTTGCTCCTCCTGCGTCTGCGTCTGCATCAGTTCAGACTCAGCTCCACTTTCGTCAGAGATGCTCTCATCCAGTAAATCTAAATTCCCAACCCTACTAGATTTAGCAGAGCTCTGCAAGTTTTCAGCACTTTTCCTTTTTTGTGCAGCTTTAAAAGGATCCTCTTCAACAAAACTACATTCCTGCATTTCTTCGTGAACTGCAACGTTTGTCATGCAGTGTTTGCTCTGTGTGTCCGCTACAGCCTCAAACCGCTCCTCCCCCGCCTGCAAAGTCTGTTCATCCACGTTCCTTCGTTTAACTGCACTTTTACTTACACCCTCCACCTCTTTACTCTGGGCGACAGGCTCGTCACAATGATCAGAGCTGCCGCCAGACAGAAATTCCCCACCATCACTGTTTGGGGGGTCAACTACCGTGCCCGCCGCGGCCGCCCCAGCAGAGGCGGACGCGGACGCCCCCGCAGACGTAGAAGCGGACCGCGGCCGCGACCGCCCCAGCAGAAGCGGGCGCCGCAGCGGCATCCGCCGCACCACATGTAGCGCTACCCTCCGGACCACCAGAAACAGCGGCGTCACCTTTCTTACCGCCAGTGTTCTTTGTGTTCGCCTTTTCAGGACATGACCTAATAAGATGGCCTTCTGCACCACACGCAAAACACCTCATGGTTTCAGAAGTTGCAAACACCAAGTAGCTAAAGCCGTCAATCCTGAAGTTAAAAGACGCGTTCAGTTCAGCAGAGCTGTCTTTCAACACCATGAAACACTGCCTCCTGTGACATACAACATGCTTCAGCAGGGGGGACTTGCTACCCAGAGAGACCATTCTGATAGGGGAAACAACCTGGCCAAAACGGGACAACTCTCTTATCAGCTGATCATTTTTAACGAAAGGAGGAGCGTTTGAGATGGTGATCCTCCTAGACGGGTTAGCCAGCGGTAAAACGGGAGTAAAAGTGTCATTTATGACCACTCCCTGTGCCACCACCTGATCAGCTTTTTGAGTTGAATCCAGAAAGATCACAATTGCGCTGTTCATCCTCGATGCTGATTTTATACCGTCATGCCCAACCACCTGTCCTACAGCGAGGCTGGCCTCCTCCACAGAACAGGGAACTGTCGGGAGGATTCTCACGCCATGACGCCGGGTTAAGCGCTCCAACTCCACACCACCATCAATCACCGGCATGATGGCCGGCCGGGAAAAACAGGCAGCAGAAGCTACCGTTCCCCGACACACACACACCAACACTCACACCCCAGCACACACACACACTCAACCCACTATATTAAACACACACACCTCAAACACACACGATAGAGAAAAGTTAGAAAAAACAAAGTTTAAAGTACTCATTCGACACCACTCCACACCCCTGCTCCCACAAACGCTCACGCATGCGCACGAGAGAGAGAGAGAGCAAGAGAGAGAGAGAGAGAGAGAGAGACTTTGACTTTTAAAAAAAATGGCTTTATTGCACATTTCAAAATTGCAGAAAGACCAATATCAGTTGTCCAAGTGTGTCACATCTCAAAAGTGCAAACATAACTCATCCCCCTGACCCACTGAACACAAAACATTCCCTACAGCCCATCTATTGACGAACGCCTCCAGATTGTCTACCATTTGATAGTAAGAGAACTCCACCCGGAGTCTGACTTTCAACAAGACCTTGAAAGCGGACACAGGATCCACATTGCCAGCATTGCTTGCCCGATTTTTCCTCGTCAGCCAGATGGCAAGCTTAGCAGTCCCAGATAGGAAGTTCATCAAAGTGTGGGCAGCCTTCCTTGCCACTTTATACTTCGGACCGTAAATGAACAGACCAAAAGAGAATCGTTCACCCCAAGCCCGAAACCACTCGCGCAAAATCTCAAAGAGTCCAGATAAATGAAAACAGTGGACAAACAAATGGTCGAGGGTCTCAACTTGTGAACAAAACAAACATTCCCCCCCACAGTCGGATCAAGGTGTGCCCTGTATTTATTTGTGGCTATTGCCCCATGCACAATCCTCCACTGGAGATCTGCTGTGTGTTTCTCAATAGGTTGCTTGTACATGCACCGCCAGCTGCCCTTTGGGGAGACCCCTGGCCCCAAACAACCCGCCCACCTCGACTCCGTGACATCCTTCAGAGAGCGCAGATTCAGAATCTTCACACAGATGTGATACACCGCCCTTGTCCCGACAAACTGGAACTTGCCCAGGCGAGGAATCCTGAAGGTCAGTAGGTGATCCTCTCCTCCCTGCCACTCCCCCACATCTGGAGTTATGGAAATTGCAGGAAAGGTGGACGCAGTGTCGTCATCCCATTGACTGGAAAGAGTGCGGTTCGTCGCAAACGCTCGAAGCGGCTGCGGCAGGGCGGCGCACACGTCCTCCACCACCCTTTGCAGCAGTCTGACAGATGTAATTTTTGCACTCCGCCTCAGTGTATCCATCGATGTGGTCGACATCCTCATAAGATGACCCAGCTTGGTACAGCGTGCCTCCCGCAAACAACTCCGCAGACTGGCAGACTGCAGCACCTCTGCTGCGATGAATCGATTGAAAAACAGTGGTTCTTCGAACAGCCACATGCCGGGCACCTCGTCACGGAAGCGGGCCACATTGAAGACTCGCCATGCATGCAAAATGGACGTGTAAAAAGCAGATAGTCCAGTAAGGTCCACCTCCCCAGATGTCACGAGGAAGAGCTGCTTATCATAGCCCAAGCGACCAACTCTCCTCAAAAGCAGCTTAGCAGTGTCCATCCAGCAGGGTCCGCATCCGTAAAGGAGTCGTTGTGCAGTTCGAAGCCTGAAGCTGGCGATCTTGGAATGTATGTCCACCAGGCCCTGTCCCCCCTCGGCCACAGGCAGGTAGAGAACTGGCGCGCGTACCCAGTGGCGACCAGACCAAAAGAAGTCCACGATTGTCTTCTGAATCTCCTCCACGAGGCTCCTTGGCGGTGTCAAAGTCACCAGCCTATGCCAGAGAGCCGAGGCAACCAGATTATTCACGACCAGAACCCTGCCCCTATATGACAGCTGTGGCAGCAACCATTTCCATTTAGAAATGCGAGCACACACCTTGTCCTTAACACCCTCCCAGTTCTTTCGTTCAAAAGCCTCCGTACCCAGAAAAACCCCCAACACTTTGAGACCGGCCGTCCCCCACTGAAGGCCGCCGGGCAGGCGAGGGACGGCTTGACGTAACCAGTGGCCCACCAATAGACCCTCACTCTTGGCCCAATTAACCCGTGCAGAAAATGCCCTTTCATAAACTGTCAAAGTGTCCAGCAGACGCTGCACATCCCCGTTGGAGGTGATGAAAACGTCGACGTCATCCGCATAAGCAGACAAGACAATCGGGCGGCCACAGCTTGATGGCCCCGGCAGAACCAGACCACCCAGCCGAGCGCGCAACCTGCACAGCAAAGGCTCAATAGCCAAGCTGTACAGCTGACCCAAGAGTGGACACCCCTGGCGTATTCCCCGGTGTACAGGGATTGGCCGACTCAGTCCCACCCCCACCTTCACCAAACACTCAGCTCCAGTGTATAGCAGATTGACCCACCTCAAAAACATATTCCCAAACCCAAACCCCCTCAGGGTAGAAAACAAATAGGAATGGTCAACCCTATCAAAGGCCTTTTCCTGGTCCAAAGACACAATTCCAAACTGTAAGTCATGACATTTACTGAGCTGGAGAACGTCACGTATGAGGAAAACATTGTCCATAATGTTCCGGTCAGGAATACAATATGTTTGATCCCTATCCACAATCAAACCCAAGACAGTGTTCAGTCTGTTTGCCAGGGCCCTGGAAAGCACCTTGTAGTCCGTGCAAAGAAGAGCCACAGGCCTCCAGTTTTTCAGCAGGGCCAAGTCCCCCTGCTTTGGCAACAGAGACAGCACTGCACGGCGGCATGAGACAGGTAACGTTCTTTCCCTGTAACAGGCCGTCAGAACGTTATAGAAGTCTGGTCCAACAACATTCCAAAAATGCTTAAAAAATTATGAAGAAAGGCCATCAAGTCCAGGCGCGCGTCCCAGCGCCAGCTGATTCACAGCCACAGTCAACTCATCCAAAGTCAGGGCACAGTCCAGAGCAGCCCTGTCGTCCTGGCCGAGCACCGGAAGGGCCTCGAAGAGCTGATTTTGAGATTCTTTGCAACACGTTCCCGCAGCAAACAGGGCCCCGTAGTAATCCACTGCATGGCGGCGCATCTCGGACGGGTCCGTAGTCAGGCGACCATCTGGGAGTGTCAAGCAAGCCATCAGCTTCTTTGTCACAGTAGACTTCTCCAAATTGAAGAAGAAGGACGTTGGTGCATCCATGTCCTGCAGGCGAGTGCAGCGCGACCTCACTAGCGCCCCCTCCACTCTGCCCTGCAAGAATGTGCGCAGGGCCGATCTCTTCTCCTGCAGGAAAGGGCCAGCGGTAGAATCCCGACCCGTAACCAAGCTGGCCTCCAGCCTCTTTACAGTGTCCTCTAGTTCACTGACCTTGGTGTTGATGATGGCAGTTGAGTACGCAGCGTACCGTTGACAAAAAAGGCGAATTTGCACTTTGCCAACGTCCCACCACTGTTCGAGGGAACCAAAACGAGCTTTCGTGGTCCTCCAGTGTTCCCAGAAGCACACAAAATACTGACAAAAGGCATTGTCCTGTAGGAGCTTGTTATTGAAGTGCCAATATGACTGCCCGTTTCCCTGGTGAGTTCAGTAACACCGCAGTAGCTAGGTGATGATCCGTGAAACCGACGGGACTTATGTTACTGTGAAGGAGGCCGGGGCTACAGGTTCTAGAAACATATATCCTGTCTAATCTAGCAGCACTGACAACCCCGTCAGTGACCCTGACCCAGGTATACCGTCTCGCATTGGCATTTTTCAACCTCCACGTGTCCACTAAGTCTAACTGCACAGTGAAATTTTCCAAGCATCTAGAAGACTGCAGATGAGGTTCTGCATTAGTGCGATCTACAGTGAAGTCCAAGGTACATTTGAAATCACCAGCCACAACAAGTTGGTCTTGGTAATAGCGCTGCAATTCAGTAGTCATTGAGAGAGAGAGAAAAATGCCATTTCAGTTCTCCTGTATGTCCTGTACATGTTATGTATGAATATGGAGCCAAGGACGAGGCCAGGTGTCGAACTGAACACACATTTACAGCCGTGGACAAAATTGTTGGTACCCCTCTGTTAATGAAAGAAAAAACCACAATGGTCACAGAAATAACTTGAATCTGACAAAAGTGGTAATAAATAAAAATTCTATGAAAATTAACGAATGAAAATCAGACAATGCTTTTGAATTGTGGTTCAACAGAATTGCTTTAAAAAATAAACTCATGAAACAGGCCTGGACAAAAATGATGGTACCCCTAGAAAAAAATTGAAAATAATGTGACCATAGGGACATGTTCAACCAAGATGTGTCCTCTAATTAACATCACAGGTGTCTACAAACTTGTAATCAGTCAGTCGGCCTATTTTAAAGGGTGACAAGTGTCATGACCCGAGTGTCGGTTCTGGCCACACTCGGGCCTCATATCTTATTTCCCTGGCTTTGGCAGCAGAGGATTCTTTCAGCTCCTCGGGCTTTTATTGTGAAGGCGCCCGGGGGAGCTCCCTGCTGTCAAAGTCAGCTGCTGCGCTGCTGTCACGGCGAGCAGCTGCGCCGCATTGGGGTCATTAGCGGCCGAGTTAAAAGCCGGTGGTGAATGTCCTCCAGTGCGGCAGTCTCTGTTATGTTCAGCTACGTTCTGTTGTGCTCCTGTTATGCTTCGTTATGTTCCTGTTTGCCTTGCTCATCATTGTTAACGGACTTGGGAATCTGTAACCCGCCTGTTAACGTTGTCGTCTTGTAAGGTACGTTCCCTTAAGACTTCACCCTCACTATTGTCCGTCTGGCGCATCGGGTGCTCCCCAGCTCAGACGTCACCCTGCCATTGTATGTATCCTGTGTGTGTTCATCCCTCTCTGTAATAAAATATCACTGCAACTCACTGGTGACTGAGGCGTCTTGTGATGGTCCGTGAGGGCCATCGTGACAGTAGACTGCCGCCAAACGCCCGGAGAGGAGGCGTTGTTTGAGACGCCATTCACCGTGTAGTTTGCAGTAGTGGACTGTTTGTTCCTACCTGTCTGGGTGCCGTGTTGAAGCATGCCATCGTGGAGGTCTCGTGCTCGGAGGCAGGACACTGTCCTCGCTGACACCCTCGAGCGCGTGGACGAAGTCCTTGTCGCCGCCTCCTTCCTCGACTTCAACAGCGAAGTGCCCTGGTACCTGGACCTAGCCGAGGAAATTCTGGATTCTCTTCCCCGCTTCACTAATCATCCAGAGGTAAGCGTGAGGAGAGACGACATCGCTGCCCAGCGTGAGATACTCCGAGGGCTGGAGGGAAATCCTGGCAGGGGGCTGAAGCGGAGGAGACGTCGCCCCTCGCTTCGGGATCCCGCTCCTGCCTCCATTCCGGCCCGGGAGTTCGCACCATCCGGAGGTCTTTTCCCATCGGGCATGTCGTCACTCGGGATTCCCCCAGAGAAGCTGCAGCTGACAGCAGACAAGATCTGGGACGGGGTGGCTGCTGCTTGCTCCGCTGGGAATCCACCAGCGTGTATGAAGCATGTGGTGGCGGCGGTTAGACTGGTGGAGAGGAATCCAGCGCTGCGTGAGTTTCCTGAGTTCGCTGACTTGCTTGCCGCTGTTTCTGCTCAGGAACGGCGATTTCCGAACCTCACCTTCGCCTCACCCCCTACAAGGAACCGTCGTCACACCGGCTTCCAACTTCGGCTAGAACCCCGTCTGGATGCTGTTCCGGGTCACCGCAAGGGCTCAACCCCCCACACAGCTGTCACTCCTGCGCCTCGTCAGAGGGGAATTCCCGCAGCTTCGTCTTCTCCCGGGCCCTCGCCTGCTGTCCTGTCAGCGCTCCATGCCCGACTGACCCCCGCTGTCGCCCCCTCCTCCTCGTCGCCTATCCTGGCTGCTGTGTGTCGCAGGAGCTCCGTTTCGGCGAGCCCCATCCCGGATCCGCCTCGAGTAGCCTCATCTCGTCTCCCCAGAGGGCCCTCTGTCGCCATCCAGCGGGGAAAGGAAGGAACGACGTCCCCCACAGCGGGAACCATCTTACCCTCAGGGGAAAGGCAAGTGCATGATAATTTCTCTCCTTTAGATATTGTTTTGCCTTGTCTGACTCCTGGGGGTGGAGTTCGGGGTATGCAGCCCCCCGAGCTCCCTCCACCTGCTGTGGATGAAAGTATTAACCCTGCTTCCTCTGTGTCTCCCTCCGCTGAGCGGTCCTCGACGTCAGGCCAACGTTGCTGGATGAGGAGGGGGCCTGCGGTTCTGGAGAGCCTGGTTCCGGTTCCGCAGCCACGCCATGGGCGGAGGAGGAGAGCAGACTGCAGCGTGGAGCCATCGCCGATGAAGAAGCGTCCCCGGGGTTCCACGGAGGAGCGGTCCGGTCCAGCAGGTCGAGATTCTCCTGCCACCACGCTGTGCGGGCCACCGGCGTGGACATCGGTACCGGAGGACTCTCTAGCTGCGCGCACCATCATGCCAGCTGCGGAGCCCGACGCAGCTGAGTGGGAGCCTGAGGACGACCTCCTGACTTCTGAGCCCGGATCATCGCAGTCCTGGACAGCGTCAGAACCCGAGCTCAGGCAAGTGCTCTGTTTTATCTTTCTTCTTCACCTTTTAGAGCACTTTTGCCTGTCTCAAGGGGAGATGAGCCGGGTGCAGCCGCCCGCTGCGTCCGAGCTTATCTCGCCGGGTTCTGGCGCTGCCGGTGATCCTGATCCCGGGTTTTCTCTCTTTTGTGAGTCTTCTCCCAGGGTCGCCGGTGAGGGGCTGCTCTCGCCAGCTGCGCCAGAGGTTCCGGTTTTGGGGTTGGAGGTCGAGTCTGGTGCCACGCCGACCGGGTCCACCGGGAGTGCTGTTCCGGTCCAGTTGGGGTCCACCGGGAGTACCTCGCCAGCCCAATCGGGGTCCACCGTGGGTTTGGTTCCGGAGGCCCAATCGGGGTCCACCGTGGGTTTGGTTCCGGAGGCCCAATCGGGGTCCACCGTGGGTGCTGCACCAGCAGGTCCTAGATTCGGTGAGGGAGCGGCAGATCCCCGGCCACCGGATGCTGGACAGGCTCGTTTCCCTTGTCACCCTCATCTCCACCATCATCCTCCTCGTCTCCCTGAGGAGCGCTACCCATCTCCACCTGGGGCCGTTGGGGTCCCGAACGCTCCGCCCGGTTCCCCCTCATTTCTCCCCTTTTCAGCGGGGCCGCCGGCTGCTTCTTCCCAACGGTTCTGGTGGGCTGGTGTTGCGGGGCGGCCGCCTGAAGGACTGTCTCGTTGGTTTGGTTCTCTGGGCCGGCCCCCTGACCTTTTCGTCTTCCTGTGCGGCGACCTGCTCCGGCCGCCTGAAACTCTCTACTCCCGAGCATGGGACTGGGGTAGGCCGCCCGAACTGTCCTCTTTTCCCCTCCCTGTTCTGTGGCTTTTGATGCCGGACGACCCCCCGAACCTTTGGCCCCCATCCCTCCGGGTCAGGACTGCACCCTCCCCAGGTTTCTGATCTCGTCTGTGGGACTGTTGGGGTGTGCGGGAGGGAGGGGGATTGATTTGTGTTTTTGTTACTCACTATGTTGTTTCTGAGTTCGGTGGTTTTTTCTTCCACCTTATGTCACTTTGTATTTGCCAAAAGGTATATTGCCTATTTTGACTTTATTCTGGTTACCCACGTTTTTGGGATTATGGTTTTTTTTCCCCTACCTTTATAGCCTTGTTGGTTTCATCATTTGCTTGCTCGTTGTTTGTCCCTCTCCCTCCTGCCAGCGCCCCATCCACCCACCCTAGGGGGGTGGGGGGGGGGCTTGGGTGTTACTCGGGCCGCTCAGAGCTCGGCCTCGAGGGGGAGGTACTGTCATGACCCGAGTGTCGGTTCTGGCCACACTCGGGCCTTATATCTTATTTCCCTGGCTTTGGCAGCAGAGGATTCTTTCAGCTCCTCGGGCTTTTATTGTGAAGGCGCCCGGGGAAGCTCCCTGCTGTCAAAGTCAGCTGCTGCGCTGCTGTCATGGCGAGCAGCTGCGCCGCATTGGGGTCATTAGCGGCCGAGTTAAAAGCCGGTGGTGAATGTCCTCCAGTGCGGCAATCTCTGTTATGTTCAGCTACGTTCTGTTGTGCTCCTGTTATGCTTCGTTATGTTCCTGTTTGCCTTGCTCATCATTGTTAACGGACTTGGGAATCTGTAACCCGCCTGTTAACGTTGTCGTCTTGTAAGGTACGTTCCCTTAAGACTTCACCCTCACTATTGTCCGTCTGGCGCATCGGGTGCTCCCCGGCTCAGACGTCACCCTGCCATTGTATGTATCCTGTGTGTGTTCATCCCTCTCTGTAATTAAATATCACTGCAACTCACTGGTGACTGAGGCGTCTTGTGATGGTCCGTGAGGGCCATTGTGACAACAAGTAGTCACTGTGCTGTTTGGTGACATGGTGTTTACCACACTAAACATGGACCAGAGGAAGCAAAGCAGAGAGTTGTCTCAGGAGATTAGAAAGAAAATTATAGACAAGCATGTTAAAGGTAAAGGCTATAAGACCATCTCCAAGCAGCTTGATGTTCCTGTGACTACAGTTGCACATATTATTCAGAAATTTAAGATTCACGGGACTGTAGCCAACCTCCCTGGATGTGGCTGCAGGAGGAGACGGATAATACGAATGGTAACAAAAGAGCCCAGAACAACCTCTAAACACATTCATGGTGAACTCCAAAGTCAAGGTAAAATGGTAAATGGTAAATGGCGTTCACTTATATAGCGCTTTTATTCTCATCTCTTGATGACCAAAGCGCTTTACAGATCCTGCTATCCACCCATTCACGCACACATTCACACACTGATGGTGGCATGCTGCCTAACATGGCGCTTTCAGACCCACCAGGAGCAATTGGGGTGAAGTGTCTTGCCCAGGGACACAACGGCAGCATATCTGGGGAGAACGGGATTTGAACCGCCAACCATGTGGTTATTGGACGACCTGCTCTACCTCCTGAGCCACTCCTGAGCCACTGCCGCCCCCGTACATCAGTGTCAGATCGCACCATCTGTCGTTTGAGCCAAAGTGGACTTCATGGGAGACGACCAAGGAGGACACCGCTGTTGAAAACAAATGATAAAAAAGCCAGACTGGGATTTGCCAAACTGCATGTTGACAAGCCACAAAGCTTCTGGGAGAATGTCCTATGGACAGACGAGACAAAACTGCAACTTTTTGGCAAGGAACATCAGCTCTATGTTCACAGACGCAAAAATGAAGCATGCCAAGAAAAGAACGCTGTCCCTACTGTGAAACATGGAGGAGGTTCTGTTATGTTCTGGGGCTGTTTTGCTGCATCTGGCACAGGGTGTCTTGAATCTGTGCAGGGTACAATGAAATCTCAAGACTATCAAGGTATTCTATAGCACTGTGTGTGTTTATATACTTGCATATTTATTCCACCTAGCTGCAATGCTCCATACTGTGGGTGTTTATATATTTACATATTTATTCCATCTAGCTACAATGCTCTGCACTGTGTGTTCATATATTCATATATTTATTCCATCCAGCTACAATGCTCTGCACTGTGTGTCTGTGTGTGTGTGTGTGTGTGTGTATATATATATTTTATATTAATATGTACATATGTATATTAGCTGCTCTTGCTTGCTTGTTTTTTCTTGCCTTCTGATTGTTGCTCTGAGTGTTGCTATCCCTGTGCTGTTGCAATCCTGGAATTTCCCCGTTGTGGGACTAATAAAGGCTTATCTTATCTTATCTTATCTTATAGAGAAATGTGCTGTCCAGTGTCAGACAGCTTGGTCTCAGTCACAGGTCGTGGGTCTTGCAACAGGATAATGACCCAAAACACACAGCTAAAAACACCCAAGAATGGCTAAGAGCGAAACATTGGACTATTTTAAAGTGGTCTTCTATGAGCCCTGATCTAAATCCTATTGAAAATCTGTGGAAGGAGCTGAAACATACCATCTGGAGAAGGCACCCTTCAAACCTGAGACAACTGGAGCAGTTTGCTCATGAGGAGTGGGCCAAAATACCTGCTGAGAGGTGCAGAAGTCTCATTGACAGTTACAGAAATTGTTTGATTGCAGTGATTGCCTCAAAAGGTTGTGCAACAAAATATTAAGGGTACCATCATTTTTGTCCAGGCCTGTTTCATGAGTTTGTTTTTTAAAATAATTCTGTTGAACCACAATTCAAAAGCATTGTCTGATTTTCATTGGTTAATTTTCATAGAATTTTTATTTATTACCACTTTTATCAGATTCAAGTTATTTCTGCGACCATTGTGGGTTTTTCTTTCATTAACAGAGGGGTACCAACAATTTTGTCCACGTGTGTATTAAAGAGGTTGGCACAGGTACACCACACGCAACCGCCAGGCAGAAGGGATGGCAAAGAGACCGCCCCTCCTGCCTGCTGCCCTTTTATAGGCACGTGTGGTGGTGGGGCTGGAAGCCAGAGCCACCACACCGTGCCTCACCAATAAAAGTACAGAACATTAATAACATATAACTACACAACAGTACATATAGTAGTACTGACAAATAAAAAATTTGAATCTGGAATACACAGTCAAGAGCAATAGGATAATTTTGTTTAGTTGAGCTTTGACCCCCATTAAAGGCGTCGGCTGGACGAAAATTCAATATCGCTAAATCATATCTTAAATTTTTGTGTGAGACGAGCTAATTTGAACCGCACATGTTTTGGTGTCAACAAATGTCGCATAAGGTGACAATGCGCTCTTGAAGTATGCTGTCCTTGAGAGCTGTCTGACTCAGCCAGGCGATCAGCGGCTAAGATGGCCACTGACTGTGTGGCGTCATTTCAGGAAGAGACACGCACATGCTCGGCGGACATTGCTTGTTGTTTATGTTTTAAAATCGGCGATTACGGATATTTCTCGGAGTACTTGTGGATTACAAATAGATTATTTATTAAGATTAGGATTTCAGTAATCGAATTAATTATGGTTTGGCGTTGTGTTGTCTACGGGTGCAACGGTATATCAGAGGAGCATGCGGTGAGTGTTTATGAATTTCCCGTCCCTGGAAAAATCAGAACGGCATGGGTGAAATTCGTTCAGAAAACGCGAAAAAATTGGAATGATGTCTGTGCTGACCTGTCAGATATTGGGTGGGGTTATGTTCCCTCTAGTGGTGGTTTGCGTTACTGCACCTTTAATTGTAGCTACTTCCTGTTTCCTGTAAAAACCTTTTTTCTTTGTTCAATCTGCCATGATGAAAGCAATGTGAAAATGTGCTCGCCAGAAATTTGGTTGTACTAACCTAGGAGTGGAACCAACAGTAAGTTAATGCTGAAAATTGTTGTAATACTTGTTTAAGATGACCATAGTTTGGAATATGATGTTAAAAATGCTAAATTTAAGCTATAAAAAGATCGCGATTAAAAGGTGTTAATGGCTAATCGTTTGCAATGGTACTTAGCTAACTGCTGAGTCATTTAGCCCTTTCTTAGCCCAAGTTATATTGTGTTGTAATGGTGCTTCGTGTGAAAGCTAGTTAGCTATTCATTTGGCTATGCTTACCTGCTTACTTAGCTGTGTAGCTGTCCTCTGTAAAATAAAAATGTGTTAGTATAATTTCGTAATACTTACCTGATTTAACTTACCTTAACTTTGTAACCTGTGGAAACTGTGAAATACTTACCTTAGTTTGAATCTGTAGAGCAAATTACTTACCAGAGTTAAGTGCCTGTAATAAGAGAAACTGTTTATATACAGAGTGTTGTATTATTATTTCTTATGTAACATTCTGTGTTATGTATATTTCATTGTGTTTCAGTTTTACAAAAAGAAAAAAGACAAACAAGACAAAACGATTTCAGTAAATCAGTCAACCTGGAATCAGCCTGCTGTCTTTATTGTTCGCTATCTGTCTACAATACCCAGCCATATTACCAGGACAGAATAGTAAAATGTTGACCACGCAGCGGGGATAGGCAGCTGAAATACAGTGAACAGCACACAGAAGCAAGCCAAGATGAGCCACGCTGGTGAGGAGGACCGTCCGTCTCAGTTGGAGACAAGGTCTCAAGCCTCAAATTCACACAAGTCCTCCAGGGCATCAACCCGGTCATCTGCCAGCATCGTTGCAGCAAGAGCCAGAGCTAAGGCTGAAGCAGCTAAAGTCAAAGCATCCTTTGCAGAGAAGGAGGCAGCCATGATGAAACAAAGGGCTTCAGTAGAGGCTGCCATGATTAAAGAAAGGGCTTCAATAGACGCAAATCTTCACGTGCTACAACAAGAGAAAGAAGCAACTGCAGCATCAAGAGAGGCAGCTATATTGGAAGAAGCTGCAGCAGCAGAGCTCGATCCAAGACACAGCGGCTCTCTTGGTGAGCTACAGAATCTAGCCCTTGATGATCCAGTGAGACGCACACGACGCTACGTGGAAACACAGCCGTTCGATGCACATGCACCACAGTTGCAACCAGGCCCAACTCCACAGCAACAAATTGATCATCAAGCACCGGTGAATTCACACCTCTCTAGCATTAAAGAACAAGATTCACTGTATGAGTCTTTCGTGGACAGAAATGAACACAAGCCCATGATGGTTGGACACAACGTTCCTCATTCTGCCCCAAAGCCATTTGTTCCAAAGCAGGAACATTCACCTGTTCTCCCTGACATTAAAAGGAGAGACACTGCAGCTAACCCTCCAGCCTCTCATCCCAACCAGGGAAACAAATCCTCACCTCCATCAACACAAACCCATGTTTTGGCCCAGTATCTCATGAGAAAAGAGATGGTGAGCTCAGGACTCCTTACCTTTGACGACTGCCCAGAAAACTACTGGGCGTGGAAGGCCTCCTTCCTAGCAGCCACAAAGGAGCTTAACCTCTCGGAGCAAGAAGAGCTCAACCTACTGATCAAATGGTTGGGGCCCAAGTCGTCAGCTCAAGCCATGAGGATCAGGTCTGTGCATGTAAACAATCCTAGACTAGGTGTGTGGACGGTATGGGAGCGCTTGGAGGAAACTTATGGAAGCCCAGAGGTGATTGAAAGTGCCCTAATGAAAAAATTGGACGCCTTCCCAGTCATCTCTAACACAAGCTCAGAGAGTTAGGAGACTTGTTAAAAGAGCTACAAGCTGCTAAGTCAGAGGGATTCTTACCTGGGCTCATGTATCTTGATACAGCTCGAGGGGTAAATCCAATTGTGAAGAAGCTTCCATTCTCACTTCGTGAACGCTGGATGACACAGGGATCCAGGTACAAGGAAGTTTATCATGTGCCTTTCCCACCATTCAGCTACTTTGTGGAATTTGTATGTTCTCAAGCTAAGACTCGCAATGACCCCAGTTTCGCATTCAACCTTTCCTCTACTCCCAATCAGTCAAAAGGTGAGAAAGACCAAAAACACATCTACAAATCCGCTGTAACAGTGAGGAAAACTGATGTCACAGCCGCAGGTGGTGCATCTCGGGACAGCACATCTGTGAAGAAAACTGAACCGGACAAAGAATGTCCAATCCACAACAAACCACATCCGCTCACAAAATGCCGTGGGTTCCGAGGAAAGCACCTGGATGAGAGGAAAGCGTACTTAAAGGAGAACTCGATCTGCTTTAGATGTTGTGCCAGCACCAAGCACATTGCCAAAGACTGTAAGACCGCACTCAAATGCAGAGAGTGTGAGAGTGACAAGCACACTTCGGCGATGCATCCTGGTCCAGCACCATGGTCGCCTCATGGGCAGGCTGGGCACTCACCTGGGAATGACCAGAGCGGGGAGCAAGGAGGGGAGCAAAGCGGGGAGAGTGAAGTTGCAGCAACTCCTGTTGTCACTTCTAAGTGCACAGAGATATGTGGCGATGCACCCCAGCCTAGATCCTGTTCTAAAATCTGCTTGGTCAAGGTTTCCCATGCTGATAATCCAAGCAAGTCTCACATAGTATATGCTGTACTCGATGACCAAAGCAATAGGTCTTTAGTGAAATCTGAGTTCTTCAGTCTGTTGGGTATTAACAGCAGGGCATCCCCCTACACGCTAAAAACATGCTCAGGCAGAGTGGAGACCGCAGGAAGGAAACCAACCAACATCATTGTGGAATCTCTCGATGGGAAGACCAAGGTCACACTGCCCACATTGCTGGAGTGTGAATACTTACCTGGTGACCGGTCAGAGATCCCGACCCCTGAGTGCGCACAATATTTCCCTCACTTCAGACCAGTGGCTGACAAAATCCCTGCACTTGACAACAGTGCACCCATTCTTCTGCTACTAGGCCGAGATGTTTTGAGCTTGCACAAGGTGCGAGAGCAGCGCAACGGACCACACGACTCGCCATACGCTCAGCGCCTTGATCTCGGCTGGGTCATAGTGGGAGAGCTGTGTCTGGGTGGCGCTCACAAGACTCAGGAAGTCAATGCTTATAAGACCCATGTCCTCCAAAATGGACGCCCTTCCTTCTTTAAGCCCTGCACTAACAGCATTCGCATCAAGGAAAGACCCAGTGAACCGATTCAGTGCAGCCTTCAGTTCCCAACTCGCAGTAAGGAAGCCATTCCAGAGACATGTAGGGATGGTCTTGGTGAAAGTGTGTTCCAGACAACACCAGCCGACAACAAACCAGCCATGAACTGGGTGCTCCAGACTGACAGCTTCACATTCCGAGTCTCAAGAGACATTAAGCCATTTAGTCGGAGAGGCATGCTGTCCACCATAAACAGTCTTTACGATCCCCTTGGATTCACTTCTCCCATCACTGTCCAGGGAAAGGCATTGGTGAGAGACATCTCCTCTGAACAGTATGAGTGGGACACGCCTCTCCCACCAGAGAAAGAGGCACACTGGAGAACATGGATCAACTCCTTAACAGACCTGGAGCAGCTTTGCATTAGCAGATCATACCTACCTACCTCCTTGTCATGCTGTAACAGGATAGAACTCTGTGTTTTCGCAGATCCTTCAACTCTAGCGATAGCTGCCGTAGCTTACCTGCGTGCCTTAGATTCTGAAGGAAGATGGCACGTAGGATTTGTTATGGGTAAATCAAAACTTGCACCTTACCCCATGCACACCATTCCACGCCTGGAGTTGTGTGCAGCTGTCTTGGCCGTTGAGCTGGTAGAAGTGATCCAGTCTGAGATAGACATAGAGCTACAGGCAGTCAAGTTCTTCACTGACAGCCGCATTGTGCTGGGCTACATTCACAACAGTTCACGAAGGTTCTACACCTACGTAGCTAACCGAGTAGCTCGCATTCGTGGATCTACTGAACCAGAACAGTGGCAGTACATCTTGACAGACCAGAACCCTGCAGACCAGGGAACTAGACCACTTTCAGCAGCTCAACTTTCATCTTCCAGCTGGTTGCTCGGTCCCCAGTTTCTCAGGCAGTCAGCCACGGATAAGGTTGAAGAGGCTGAAACGTTTGAGCTTGTTGATGCAGACACAGACAAAGAAGTTAGGCCACAAGCCACCTGTCTACTTACCAAAGTTACAGAACAGCCTCTTGGCTCAGAAAGATTTGAACGCTTCTCTTCTTGGAAGAGCCTAGTAAGAGGTATGGCACTTCTTGTTCATGTAGCCAAGTCTTTCTCTGGAGAGAATAGTGATGGTTGCAAGGGATGGCATCAATGCAGCCAGCTTCTCGCCACAGAGCGGTCCCAAGCAAAGACGAAAATCTTCAAGGCTGTACAGGAGGATGTTTATGAAGAGGAGCTGAAATGCTTAATTCAGGGTTCAACAGTGCACTGTCAAAGCTCCCTTGCAAAGCTTGACCCCTTCATCGATGAGAACGGATTGATCAGAGTCGGAGGTCGGATACGCAGGGCAGACTTGGGAGACCAAGAGAAACACCCACTCATCCTACCAGCCGGCCATCATGTGACCACTCTCCTGGTCCGACACTACCATGACAAAGTAGCCCACCAGGGTCGGCACTTCACAGAGGGTGCACTGCGTACCGCTGGTGTTTGGATAGTAGGAGGTAGGAAGCTCATCTCCAGCATCATTTTCAAATGTGTTACTTGTAGGAAGTTGAGAGGACGGAGAGAAGTGCAGAAGATGTCAGATCTGCCAGCAGATAGGCTGGCAACGGATCCCCCCTTTACTCACGTAGGGCTCGACGTCTTTGGCCCATGGACTGTCACCACTCGGCGGACACGAGGTGGTGCCGCTGAGAGCAAAAGGTGGGCAGTCATCTTTACTTGCTTGAGCACCAGAGCGGTGCACCTTGAGGTTATTGAATCCATGCCGACCTCAAGCTTCATCAACGCCATGAGGCGTTTCCTATCCATCCGTGGACCTGTCAAGCACTTAAGGTCGGATAGAGGCACTAATTTCATTGGTGCATGCCGTGAGCTTCAAATCAACACTGACGATCCTGAGATCAAGAACTATCTGCAAGAGCAGGGATGTACATGGACCTTCAATGCTCCCCATTCTTCACACATGGGTGGAGCCTGGGAGAGGTTAATTGGAGTGGCAAGACGCATACTAGATGGACTGCTTGCGAAGGATGGTGCTACCCGACTGTCTCATGAAGTCCTTACAACCTTGATGGCTGAGGTTATGGCTATCATGAATGCACGCCCGCTAGTCCCAGTCTCCAACGATGCAGAGGTACCTGAAATCCTCTCACCTGCCACTCCGCTCACCCAGAAGGCGAGTGTCAGTCCTGCACCCCTGGGAGACTTCGACCTGGATCACCTCAGCCAGGTCCAGTGGCGCCAGGTCCAGAGCTTGGCGGACTCCTTCTGGAAGAGGTGGCGGTCGGAGTACCTGGCCACACTTCAACCACGGAGGAAGTGGACCTCCGAGAAGTCCAGTCTCCAGGAAGGTGACATTGTTTTGATAAAGGACAATCAAGCAAAGCGCAACATGTGGCCTCTAGGGCGAATAGTTAAGGCCATTCCTAGTTCAGACAACAAGGTCCGTAAGGTCACAGTTAAGACCTCTAGCCAAGGGGTAGTTAAAGAGTACCTTAGACCCATCTCTGATGTTGTGCTATTGATGTCACTAGAGAAGAGTAAATAGTGGTATACATGTATACCAAGCGGGGAGTGTGCTGACCTGTCAGATATTGGGTGGGGTTATGTTCCCTCTAGTGGTGGTTTGCGTTACTGCACCTTTAATTGTAGCTACTTCCTGTTTCCTGTAAAAACCCTTTTTCTTTGTTCAATCTGCCATGATGAAAGCAATGTGAAAATGTGCTCGCCAGAAATTTGGTTGTACTAACCTAGGAGTGGAACCAACAGTAAGTTAATGCTGAAAATTGTTGTAATACTTGTTTAAGATGACCATAGTTTGGAATATGATGTTAAAAACGCTAAATTTAAGCTATAAAAAGATCGCGATTAAAAGGTGTTAATGGCTAATCGTTTGCAATGGTACTTAGCTAACTGCTGAGTCATTTAGCCCTCTGTTAGCCCAAGTTATATTGTGTTGTAATGGTGCTTCGTGTGAAAGCTAGTTAGCTATTCATTTGGCTATGCTTACCTGCTTACTTAGCTGTGTAGCTGTCCTCTGTAAAATAAAAATGTGTTAGTATAATTTCGTAATACTTACCTGATTTAACTTACCTTAACTTTGTAACCTGTGGAAACTGTGAAATACTTACCTTAGTTTGAATCTGTAGAGCAAATTACTTACCTGAGTTAAGTGCCTGTAATAAGAGAAACTGTTTATATACAGAGTGTTGTATTATTATTTCTTATGTAACATTCTGTATTATGTATATTTCATTGTGTTTCAGTTTTACAAAAAGAAAAAAGACAAACAAGACAAAACGATTTCAGTAAATCAGTCAACCTGGAATCAGCCTGCTGTCTTTATTGTTCGCTATCTGTCTACAATACCCAGCCGTATTACCAGGACAGAATAATGTCGATAAATCACCCAACATATGCAGTAGACATTTCGTTGACAGCGATTTCGAGAATAAGATGCAATTTGTGTCACGACTCGCCGCTCATCAGCGGCTTCAGCTGCGCACACACCTGCGCCTCGTCAGCAGCGGGCTATTTAGCCCACCTGCAGGACGCTGTCTCCTGGGCTCATCACCTGCCGACGCCAGCCACCTGTCCCTGCAAGTAAGCAACATTATCACTGATTATCCCTGTCTCGGTGTGGTGCCCGTTACCCTTGTCCTCTGCTTTTTTCCGGCTGAACGGCACGCTGCTCTGCTGCCTGCGCATCAACCCAAGTACAAAGATGCGAGCACTACATACGATCCCCCAGCTCCTGAGAGACTGCAACCTAACACAAAAAACAGTTTCACACAATGAAACAACAGTGCATGTATTATATATATATAAAAATTATTATCCCATTGATTTTCATCATTTTTGGTGACATATCTCACACCTACAATTTATTTATTTCAGGCACAAAGGGCTGTGAAAAAGTTGTTGACATGATCAACAAAACACGGGTCCTCAGGGATGTGCGAAAGCTGAGTCCAGGGCAGCAAACTTCAAATGTGGAGGCTTTCCACAGTCTGATTATTCATTTTGCACCAAAGAGTGTACACTTCTCATTCCTTGGAATGTTGACAAGGTGAGGAGATGCAATATGTGACCAAAAATATGAAATGCAATTATAATAACAGTGCCAATTACATAGAGTTTCTGCTGATAGATCACTTTATATGTCCAAAAATAAATCATTGTGATAATATTCTAATTACAGACTTTGTTTAGCTGCAATGCACTTTAATGAAAATGCAGGCCGCAAGCAGGCACAGAATCGTGATGGTGAGCCGGTCTTCATCATCAGGTACCCAAAATTCAAAAAAGGCGGATATAAACAGCAAGCAAAGAAAGTTAATCCAACTTTCCGTGAGTATAAGAAATATTAGTATCATTTTCGAGGCTTGTATATGATATTTACAGTGGGTGGAGGGTTGGTCTTCATTCAACTTTCACATTTCATAGCTTTTATCAAATTATGTTAATTTGGGTCAAATTTGTATTTCATACTGTAGTCAAATGGCTGTCTAATTTTTATTGAATATATTTTTTTTCAGAATATGTGGATGATCTGATGAATACTCTGTTCAACAAAACCTTGGTTGATCCAACCCACTTATGGGAGCAGTGGCACTATGTACAAGCCAGAGTTCCCGCCACATTGAGTGCCGAATTGAACCCGAATTTTATACCATAAAATGGTAGAAAAATTATTCAAATGTATATGACATGCGACTTTGATGAATGCTGAAATATTAGAATTATAAAATTGACATGAACATTAATAAACTCAATATATGATTTTACAAAACTTTATTTAAATATCATTTTTCACAAATCTAATCTTGGAAGGCAAAATCCCTTGTAGTGATCCAATGGGAATGTTTCTCTGATGAGGCTCACAGCACAGGCAGGCAATATCACCCTCACTTCTTCCTGTGCTGACGTCACTGCTGCCCGCCCCTATCGACAGATGGCGGTACTGCAGCATCACTAAGTGAAAGATGGGCTATTACCAAATAAAGTCATTTATGGAGGCTGGTGACACATATTAAATCACGGGAATGGCCAGAATGGAATATTTTCATACAATCAGTTTATTGGTTCAATAAAAAAATGTCACCGTCCGAGGACTTTAACACTGCTGCAGGTTGATCAGTGTTTAGTGGACCATATCTGGTGGATGGATGGAAAAGAACAGACACAATTTCCTCAGCTTTTGTTGTGAATCAAGTATTTTTTTAAACTTTGAAAAACTTGATTAACCATTTGGCAACCTTTCACAGACAGTGACAAAACCCAAAAAGTGCAATGTTCATGAAGTTCCTCAGTTCTTGAAATACAGAGGTAACTGACTTTCTAATAAAATGGTAATTGAGTTTCAGAAGTGGTTGATTTATTTTGCCTTTTTATTTCTTTATTCATGTTGCCAGGATGAGGAAAAGTGTCTGTTAGCTGCTAAGGAGCTCTACCTAAAACCCAAAGCTGCTAACTGTAGAAGAGCTTGGAAGAACGAGGCGATGTGATATATAAACCAAAGTTTATTATCAGCTCCTCTAACAAGTCTCATCTAGGTGCAGCAGCAGAAGAAGGAAAAAGAGACCGAACACCTTCGGCTCTATGAACTTATACTTGCACATAACAAAAGACATGCATATCAAAAGCTGACATCCCTCATTATCTTAATCCCCCCATTGTCTTCGTACTCCTCCTCATGGCCCTGGGGGGTCAGGGCAACCCATCCAGTCTCCACCGCAGTGCCTGGAAAGCTCTTTGATCTTCACTAGCGGTTGAGACTCTTTGTCCTGTTCTGAGGTGTGAAGTCGCCTTACATATGTAATCACCAAACATTCTCACATGCTTCAACATATGTAGGTTATGGAATATATGGTTAATATAGACCACAGCCCCCCCCCCCCAAACGACTAAGAAAAGGACAATAGAAAAATTCACAGTTTAAGATAATTACTATGACATACTAACTGCTACACCTCTTGCCACAGAAGAAACTTTCCAGCAGCCATGCTCCTAAGAGAGTTCAGTGGTAATCATAACAGCATAGTAAAATCACAAGTCAGTCCTAAACTGTTACAGCACAATTAGTGAACAACTGTTGAGTAGCTTGCATCAGTCTCTGTGCCGTCTGGGTTTTAATCTTCTCCCGAATCTGCTGTGGATCCGCTTGGGCGTCCTGCTGGGACCTTCCTGTAAGGAATCTGCAGCTTGGGAAGGAGAGTGATTATTCGTTCCCTGCAGGGGGGCTGAGTCTTTTCTCTTGGGGGGGTCCACCCCGCCGAGGTGCTCTCGCCAACCGTGCAGGCTCGTCTCTCAACAAGAAGGCAGGTTTAAGTCTGTCAATGCTGACTGTTTCTTTTCTATCCCCAAAATCAAGCACAAAGTGTTTATCACCAGGTTCCAGCACTCTGAATGGCCCATCGTATGGTGGGCGGAAAGTTGGTTTTAAAGCTTCATGCCTAACAAAAACGAATTCAGCGTTCTTTAAAGCTTGTGGGACAAAGAGTGATGTGCCGGTCCGGGGAGAGAGTCCGGTCCGTTGTTGCCTAAAAACCTCGGGGCTGGAAGATGCCCTGGCTCTGGGTTCTCTGGTAAAAATTCACCTGGGAGCCTGAGAGGTTGTGCAAAAACTAATGCTGTTGGGGAGGCGTCTAGATCCTCTTTGGGCGCAGCACGCAACCCCAATAAAACCCAGGGAAGTTTATCTACCCAATTTGTATCCGTTAGTGAGGCTCTGAGGGCGGCCTTTAAAGATCTGTGAAAACGCTCACATAACCCATTAGCCTGAGGGTGATAAGCGGTGGTGCGGTGAATTGTTGCCCCTAAGCTGCTGGCCATGGCTGACCAAAGCTCCGAGACAAATTGAGGCCCCCTATTGGACGTGATGTCCGATGGGACGCCGAAACGTGCCACCCAGTTTGTCAAAAAAACGCGAGCGACTTCCTCCGCTGTGGTTGATGCCAGAGGGACTGCCTCTGGCCAGCGCGTGGTGCGGTCTATCATTGTTAACAGGTGTGTGAAACCTTGGGAGGAAGGTAGTGGCCCCACGAGGTCAACATGAACGTGGTCGAACCTTCTAGCAGGGATTGGAAAAGGCTCCAGAGGGGCTTTTGTGTGTTTGTGTATTTTGGCGCGCTGACAAGAAATGCATGTTTTTGCCCATTCTTTTACGTTTTTGCACAGGCCAGGCCACACAAACTTTTCGGCGACCATTTTAACCGAGGCGCGCACACCTGGGTGCGCGAGGGAGTGAATCGAGTCGAAAATACGGCGGCGCCATGTAGCTGGGACTAATGGGCGTGGTCGGCCGGTTGAGATGTCGCATATTAGGGGGGGCACGCCGTCGCGTAAACCCCTTTCCTCCAAAGGGGAGGAAAGGGGTTTACATTTAAGGAAAGGCCTCGGACGGTGACATTTTTTTATTGAACCAATAAACTGATTGTATGAAAATATTCCATTCTGGCCATTCCCGTGATTTAAAATGTGTCACCAGCCTCCATAAATGACTTTATTTGACTTTATTTGTTAATAGCCCATCTTTCACTTAGTGATGCTGCAGTACCGCCATCTCTCGATAGGGGCGGGCAGCAGTGACGTCAGGTCAGGGAGAAAAAGGAAATGGCTGAGCGACAGCAGAGTGATTCGGACAGCGATTATTTTATCGAGTATGACGACCGCAATATAAGTGATGATATTGAAACTGAAGAATCTGATGATGAAGTAGTTTTGGGTGGTGCTGATGGGGTTATTCAGCCGTATTTGTTCGAGCCCGAGGGTGCGGAGGAAGACGCGGACGAAACAGAGACGGGAGCAGACCACGTTGAGGACGAGCGGCTCGCCGATTTATATTGGTAAAATATGCTTTGAAATTTTTTTTTTAGGCGATATGCATGGTCACACACTTAATTATCAAAATAAAACTGCCAATTGTTCCCTCGCTGCCTTACTTGGCGACTTATAAACATTATAAACATTTAGAAACATTATCATTGGAAATAAAAGGATAATGTATGTGAGGGATAATATGTGTACTTTACGAGTTTGTTAGATGTTGTTAATCATCATCATGTTAATCCTAGTCTCAAAAGCTACATAATTCTCTTAAGAGATTGATGGATCATGGATCATGATTATTGTGATTCATTATTGTTTTCCTATAACTTCTCTTTCTGCTCAAAATTTTTTACATGTTTTTAATATTTTCTAATCAAACTTCATAGACCAATTTATATAGCACTCCCACGAGCCATTAGTTTATTATAAGCATCTGATTATACCATTTTTTTAACAGGTGCACTTGTGAGAAATGCAACATTATGCCAACATCAACTGAATCTCGGTGCTGCCAGGAGGCATTGAAGGTGAAGGAGAAAGTAGAAGAACTGAAGGGCTGTGGATACACAGATGATAACCTACCAAGGTGTATCACTGATCACCCCGGTTTCCGTTCTGTCTGTCTTGACATCTGGGTTTTACAGACAGCTTATCTGGCCTACAGACAGCAATATGGTGATCATGACGCAAGTCAACACGAGTGAGTTTTTAAACAATATTTATTCATGTGTTTTAATTTTCCAGATCAATTATGAAGAAATCATTCAATACATTCAATAATCAATGCAAACGGAATAATCAATGCCAACCCCATATTTTTCAGGCGATACAGATTCATAGCCTACAGGCAACTGGTCCGGTGGTGTTGGGGATATCTTGGGAAAGAAGTGAGGGTGATATTGCCTGCCTGTGCTGTGAGCCTCATCAGAGAAACATTCCCATCTGATCACTACAAGGGATTTTGCCTACCAAGATTAGATTTGTGATCAATGTTATTTAAATAAAGTTTTTTAAAATCATATATTGAGTTTATTAATGTGCATGTCAATTTTATAATTCTAATATTTCAGCATTCATCAAAGTCGGGTCTCATATACATTAGACTAATTTTTCTACTATTTTATGGTGGAAAATTCGTGTTCAATTTTTAAAAGCACATTTCCCTAAAAATCTTAGGCTTATATTTGTTTGTCTTAGCAAAATATGTTGCTTCCCTAACAATTGAAAGCTGAACTTTCATTGCTAATTGGAAATTTATTCTACTTTTACATGTTTGATTTTGAAAATCTAGATACATGTTGCTCAACAGCATCAGCTTTGATGGGACGCTGAAATTTGGCATTCAATGTTGCGGGAACTCTGGCTTGTACAGAGTGCCACTGCTCCAATAAGTGGGTTGGATCAACCAAGGTTTTGTCGAAAAGAGTATTCATCAGATCATCCACATATTCTGAAATAAAATTAATTTAATAAAAATTAGAAATCCGGACTTCCGGTTATGGCTGCCACGTAGGACGGACGTGTCTCGCTCTGCTCTGCTCCTGGAGAAAAAAAATCGGCAAATAACTCTCTCATTTGGGACAGAACGTATCCCAGCATTTGGGCGAGGATATGTCGGCGAAGCCTAAGGCTGGAAAACTAGGAAAAGGAAAAAGCGAGCCGCCGAAACAGTCCAAATTAACGGACTTTCAGGTCTGTGACGCAGCAAACAAAACTCCATATATGGCGGAGGAGGCTGGCAACGGTGCGATATCTGCGGGGAATGGCGCAGATGCGCTGATGGCTGCCATGAGTTCAATGAGAGCGGACTTTTCCTCTAGATTTGATGGGATTATGACAGCGTTGGAAGGAATAAGAAAGGAATTGGGTGACTGTGTAGAACGAACGGCGCAGATGGACCTCCGTCTCGCTAGTGCTGAAGATGACGTCACCCGTCTTCAATTAAAGGTGCGCACTTTGGAAAAAAAAAATAAATCTCTGGAAGATAATATTTTGGATTTGGAATCTCGGTCGAGACAGAATAATTTGAGGCTGGTGGGTCTTCCAGAGGAATCAGAAGGTCGGGACGTATGTTCCTTTCTGGAAAAGTGGATTCCGGAGGTGCTGGGCAGCGAGGAGTTGCAATCAGCAGTGGTTCTGGAAAAAGCACATCGCATTGGCCCACGGAGAGATAAGGGACCGCCGAGGACCTTAATTATGAAGTTTCTTAGCAACAGAGACAGGATGAAGATCTTCAGCGCTGCACGAGCTAAGGGGAGATTAAACACCAGGACCAGCAGGTGCGGTTCTACCCAGATTTGGCCACAGGAATCCAGCAATTGAGGAAGCAGTTTGATCCCGTACGTGAGGAGCTGCGCAACCTTGGGATTCGTCATGGTGTAATCTATCCTGCGAGACTGCTGACCACGTATGAGGGCAGAACCCACATCTTCAAGACCCCAGAGGAGGCGCAGGAGTTCATCAAGAAGATCAAAGAAGAAGAAGAGACTGGTGGGAGCTAAGCATGAACAAAATATAAGGTAGAATAATTAAGCATTTGCACAGGCATCTGACTGACTTGAAGTAAATAGTAAGGTTACAAAATATAGATTGTATTATATATTAAAAAAACAAAACAAAAACAAAACAAACAAACAAACAAAAAAACTATGATGTACAAAGTTGTTAAAAATTTTGGAGTTAAGTTGGAAAACTACAGAGGAGAGTTAATGTTACGTCATTAAAAGCAGTAGAGTTAGGGTGATTGGGAGGATGAAGAAGGAGTGGCTTAGGCTGTTCCCCGTGGGTGTGGAACAGTCGATGGCTATATCAGGAGACAGAATTTTTCTTTTGATTTTGGGGGGTTTGCCACAAGTGTGGGAAGGGGAAATTTGTTTGTGTGTAGTTTGTAGGATGAATGTTCAACCACTCATGTTTTTGCTTCTCTGTATGAGCATGTTTACACTGCAAGGTAATCCTAAACTCTCTATTGATCATGGACCAAAGTGTTAATCTTAATTTAACTTCATGGAATTGCAGAGGTCTACAAAATTTAAAAAAACTTAAACAAGTTATGAATAAAATAAAGGACATGGGTTCAAGAATTGTGTTTTTACAAGAAACTCATCTGATAGAGGAGGATGTTAAAAGAATTAGGAGTAGATGGCAGGGAAGTGTATTCACCTCTTCATTTTCATCCCGAGCCAGGGGAGTTATGACTCTCATACATAAATCAGTTCCTTTTCAAGTGAAAAATGTAATTGGAGACAAATTTGGAAGATATGTAATCATTCAAGGTTCTTTGCTATTAGAAAATATAAATCTTGTGAACTTATATGGTCCCAATATAGATGATCAGAAGTTCTTTGCTAATTTATTTCTCATCTTATCATCACTTACAGGGCAACATATAATAGCAGGGGATTTTAATTGTACATTGAATCCAGGTGTGGATAGATCAACAGGACTGGATTGTACGCACATTGGATGTAGGATGACTATTAATCATTTTATGAAAGAATTGAGATTGTTAGATATATGGAGAGAAATGAAACCACAAGTTAAAGCCTATTCTTGTTATTCCAGTACCTACAAGACATTCTCACGTATTGATTATTTTTTGATTTCCACAGAATTAAGGTCCAAGATTCAAAACTGCTTTTATGATAACATCGTGATCTCTGATCATGCACCCTGTTGTCTAATATATGTAGATAAAAAATTGACAAAGGAATCAGGTAGATGGCAATTTCAGCATAAATGGCTTCAGGATGAGGAATTTGTCAAGTATATAGAAAAACAGATAGACGAGTTCTTTGACATCAATACTACACAAACATCAGCATGTGTAAAGTGGGAGGCTTTCAAAGCTTTTATTAGGGGACATATTATTAGTTATACAGGATCAAAATCTAAGAAGACTCGAGAGGAGAGAGCTAAATTGGAACATAAAATAAAAAGTCTTCAGGAAAAAGTGTATGCAGGAAGTGACCCAAGGTTGGAGAATGAATTACTGATTTTGAGAGCTGAATACGACAAAAAATCAGCGAATAGAGCTGCCTCGAGTCTTCTAAGATTGAAACAATCTTTTTATGAACAAGGTGAAAAATCAGGAAAATTATTAGCATGGCAGATTAAACAATTGGAAATTAAAACACCAATTACCAGTATTATAAGTAACGGACAGGTAGTTATAGATCCTTTAGAAATTAATAGAGCCTTTAGAGATTACTATGAAAAATTATATGATACCAAAAATGAACCTGATTTAACAAAACTAAATGGGTTTTTGAACGAACTATCTATACCGTGTATTCCAAATGAAAACAGGGAGATATTGGAGTCTAAAATTAGTCAAGAAGAAGTTGGGCTAGCCATTGATAATATGAAATCAGGAAAAAGTGCAGGACCAGATGGTCTTCCAGTTGACCTTTATAAAAAATTTAAGAATAAATTAATAAAACCTTTTTTGGAAATGGTTTTAGAAGCATTTCAAAATAATAATTTACCATCATACATAAATAATGCCTTAATTATACTGCTGCCAAAACCAGGTAAGCCCTCTAATAAATGTGAAAATATGAGACCAATAAGCCTATTAAACGCCGACCTTAAGATAATCTGTAAAATTTTAGCAAGACGAATACAAGAAATTTTACCAAATATTATTAATCGAGATCAGAATGGCTTTATAAAGGGTAGACAAGGCTTCCATAATGTAAGAAGATTATTTAATATTATTTATTTTAATAAAGAAGCACCGGATACAGCTCTCCTATCATTGGACGCCGAAAAGGCCTTTGATAGAGTTGAATGGCCCTTTCTTTTTGAAGTCCTACAAAGGTTTGGACTTGGAAATAATTTCATAAAATGGGTTCAAATAATATACAATAATGCTACAGCAGAAATCCTAACAAATAACAATATTTCAAAACCAATAAAAATCAATAGAGGATGTCGACAAGGCTGTCCACTTTCACCTTTACTGTTTACTATGGCAATTGAACCTTTAGCGATAGCGATACGTTTACATTCACAAATATATGGAATTAAAGTTGGACCAACAGAACATAAAATCTCCCTGTACGCCGATGATATAATTTTGTTTATGTCGAATCTAAAAAAATCAATTCCAACCTTGTTGAATTTAATAAAGAATTTTGGGGAAATATCAGGATATAAAATAAATAAAACTAAATCTTCAATATTAATGCTAAATGAGACCCAGAGAAATTACCCAGCCCCTGAGGTAAATCAATTCAATGTTGTAAATCAGTTTAAATATTTAGGAATCCAAATTATGCCTAAGCTAGAATCAGTCGCCAGTGTCAACTATGAAGCCTTAATGTCAGATATCAATGAGTTAACTCAGAGATGGATGTCACTACCAATGTCGATGATCGGGAGAATCAATATACTTAAAAGTAATATTTTACCTAAAATACTTTATTTATTTCAATACATTCCCTTATCACCCTTTAGATCTATTCTCAAGAATAAAAAAAAAGTTAGTGGAATTTATATGGAACAACAGGAGGGCTAGATTACGTTTGTCTTTATTATATTTACCATTTGATCGTGGAGGTCTGAAATGTCCAAATTTTATGTTGTATTATTGGTCGGCACAACTGAGGTCTATGACATATTATTTTTCATCAAATGATCTCCCTCACTGGACTGAAATGGAATCATACAATTTACCTTTACCTCTTCCCATATTCATATACTCAGATTCGGCAAAAAAATTACAAAAACAAGTTAAAAATCCATTTGTAAAGCATATGATCAAAATATGGTGTGAAGCTAAAAACTATTTAAAAGAACCACAGTTATTGTCACAATTTAGTCCAATATGGGGTAATCAATATTTTAAACCAGGGAGAGCGGACGCTGTATTTAAAGTATGGAATTTAAAAGGGATACAAAAGATTCAGGATTTATATTTGCCATGTGCAGATAACATAATGTCTTTTGAAGAGCTGAGGATCAAATTTAATCTCAATAGAACACATTTTTTTAAATATCTTCAACTTAGAAACTTTATTCGATCAAATCAAAATAAAGCTCTCACTCGACCTATTTATTCATCCTTGGAAAAAATGATGATGAAAGATAGTAAAAGAAAGGGTATTATTTCAGAGTTTTATAACTCATTGACACTATCTTCAAGTGAAAATTCACTGAAAAGATTAAACTACTGGAAAGAAGATCTGCAAATTGAAATTTCAGAGGAACAATGGGAATTGGCTTGTACAGAAGCTCAAACCAAATCAATAAATGCACGCCTTAAATTGATACATTTCAAATGGTTAATGCGGATGTATGTTACACCGGAGGAGTTAAATAGATATAACAAAAATATACCAGATACATGCACAAAATGCATGGAAAGTAAAGGAACCCTATTTCATTGTTTATGGGAATGTAGATTAATAAGAATGTTTTGGGAAGAGGTGAGGGTAACAATTGAAAAAATAATCTCAAAACAAATCATATTGAATCCTAAATTGTTTTTGTTGGGTCTGTACCCAGAAAAGCATAATTTTAATAAAAGTGAAAGAACATTCATAGACCTCAGTTTGCTTAATGCCAAAAAATGTATTGCACTATTATGGAAAAAGACTCATAGACCAGAGGTGACTCAGTGGTTAAGACAGATGTTAACAAACCTTCCATTAGAAAGAATAACATATATACTGAAATCAAAGGAAATTGTGTTTGAGAATATATGGAGACCTTTTATTGATTATGTAAAAAATTTAAACATAACTCTTGAAGAAGAAGGTGAATGATGTGTGTGGACCTTGTAAATTCCAAACTGGTGAACATAATATGTATACTTATGTATTGGATTGTCTAGACTAAACAGAGGAGCATTGTTAAAGACTTGATTTTGTTGGTGGTTGTTGGTGTTTTTAGTGCATTTTTTTCTTTTTTTGTAGTACTTTAGTGTTAGTGTTTGATTGTTTGTATCATGTTTGTTAAAAAAAAAAAAAGGTTCAATAAAGATATTGTGGAAAAAAAAAATTAGAAATCCATTTGACTACAGTATGAAATACATATTTGACCCAAATTAACATAATTTGATAAAAGCTATGAAATGTGAAAGTTGAATGAAGACCAACCCTCCACCCACCCTAAATATCATACACAAGCCTAGAAAATGATAGTAATATTTCGTATACTCACCGAAAGTTGGATTAACTTTCTTTGCTTGCAGTGTATATCCTCCTTTTTTGAATTTTGGGTATCTGATGATGAAGACCGGCTCACCATCACGATTGTGTGCCTGCTTGCGGCCTGCATTTTCGTTAAAGTGCATTGCAGCTAAACAAAGTCTGTAATTAGAATATTATCACAATGATTTATTTATGGACATATAAGTGATCTGTCTATCAGCAGAAACTCTATGTAATTGGCACTGTTATTATAATTCCATTTAATACTTTTGGTCACACATTGCATCTCCTCACCTTGTCAACATCCCAAGGAATGAGAAGTGTACACTCTTTGGGGCAAAGTGAATAATCAGACTGTGGAAAGCCTCCACATTAGAAGTTTGCTGCCCTGGACTCAGCTTTCGCACATCCCTGAGGACCCGTGTTTTGTTGATCATATCAACAACTTTTTCACAGCCCTTTGTGCCTGAAATAAATAAATTTTAGGTGTGAGATATGTCACCAAAAATGATGAAAATCAATGGGATAATAATTTATATACATATTTAATACATGCACCACAGATCGATACATATTTATTGGAAATAATCCATAACTACACTCACTGGGTTTGAGCCACTTCTTGGGTTTTGTTTGCGTTCCTGGGTCGGCATGGAGGCAAGCAGGGAATAGAGGGCCATGATTGATGTGCTTGTTCTGGATGTGGTTTCCAAGCGATTGCCACTTGGCAACAATCACATCTGGAGATTGACCATGGCTTGAGGCCGCACACCAATACATGTGATCTACTGTATTGGTAGATCAGTAGATCACATGGATAAACAGTAGATCAACATAATTTCATTCCAGAGGTGTCAAATTGGATTACATATATAGAAATATAACTTGAGCAAACAGGCACAACCACCTCCCTATACAGCACTGAATATTTCATATTTGATTAGTATGAATACCCTAAAATTCTAATATTTGATAAGTTGTTAAGGCAATGAAATTCATTGCTTGTAAATAATTTTAGTAAATATTGGCAGTGAATATTAAAAAAAGAAAACTTACCCTGTTTACTTCTCTTTTTCTGACAGCAGATTGCATCGGTAGATCACCCTTGCTTTTCACGCCACTGTCACTGACACTTGTCTGAGAGTGGGACTTTGAAATGAACGGATATATAGTTGGAACAGCCGATTTTTTTAGCAGCAATCTTTTTGCAAATTTCATTTCAAATTGCATCTTATTGTGAAAATCGCTGTCAACGAAATGTCTACTGCACATGTTGGGTGATTTACCAACATCATTCCAATTTTTTCGCGTTTTCTGAACGAATTTCACCCATGCGGTTCTGATTTTCCCAGGCAGGGGAAATTCATAAACACTCACCGCGTGCTCCTCCGGTATACCGTCGCACCCGTAGACAACACAACGCCAAACCATAATTAATTCGATCACTGAAATCCTAATCGTAATAAATGCTCTATTTGTAATCCACAAGTACTCCTAGAAATATCCGTAATCGCCGATTTTAATACGTAAACAACACGCAATGTCCGTCGAGTGTTTGCTGGTCGCTTCCTGAGCTGACGTCGCACAGTCAGTGGCCATCTTAGCCGCTGTTCACTTGGTAGAGTCAGACAGCTCTCAAGGAAATCATACTTCAATAGCGCATTGTCACCTTATGCGACATTTGTTGACACCAAAACATGTGCGGTTCAAATTAGCTCGTCTCACACAACAATTTAAGATATGATTTAGCGATACTGAAATTTCGTCCGGCCGAGGCCTTTAACCCTGTTGGTCCAGACAAGAGTACGTGCACGTCCGCGTCACTACTTTGCTCTTCTGCCATGGCTGCATAATCTATCCCTGCATGGATTGGTGCTGCGTATGTGTCCGCATTGATGAAAAGCTCTGCGGCTGCAGTAGTATAATCTGTCTCCTCGCGCTGTGGCGATGTCACAGAGGCAGTCTGCTACCACGTTGAGTTTGCCTGCCACATGTCGAATGTCTGTGGTGAACTCTGAAATCGCAGCTAGCTGTCTTTGTTGCCTACCTGACCATGGTTCGGAAATTTTAGCCATGGCAAAGGTGAGTGGTTTGGGGTCTACAAAAGCCGTGAAACTCCGCCCTTCTAACCAGAACTGGAAGTGGCGGATGGATAAATGAAGCGCTAGCAGCTCCCTGTCAAAAGTGCTGTATTTACGCTCAGTTTGGTTTAGCGATTTGCTGAAGAATGCCAAAGGTTGCCAGATTCCGCTGACATGTTGTTCTACAACTGCCCCTATAGCCAGGTCCGAAGCGTCTGTGGTTAGTGCAATGCGGGCCGAGGGATCGGGGTGAACCAACAATGTGGCATTAGCTAGGGCGCTTTTTACTTCCGCGAAGGCGTGTTCGCGCTCCGGGGTCCATTCGACCGCGTTGGAAGCTTTTTGTTTTCTGAGCGCGTCATATAGGGGCTGCATGAGCTGAGCTGCGTGGGGGAGGAAACGGTTGTAAAAATTAACCATTCCTAAAAATTCTTGCAGCGATTTGACCGTTTGTGGCCGTGGGAAACTTTTTATCGCGTGAACTTTGTCTGGAAGTGGTACTGCCCACTTCGGAGAAACTCTGTGTCCTAAAAAATCAATTTGTGACACGCCAAATTTGCATTTGGCTGGATTGATTATTAACCCGTGCTCTTCTAGCCTCTGAAAAACCATAGTGAGATGCAGCTCGTGTTCTTCCTCAGACGGGCTGGCTACCAGCATATCGTCGAGGTAGACGAAAACAAAGGGGAGGTCGCGTAATACTGCGTCCATCATCAGCTGAAAGGTTTGAGCAGCGCCTTTGAGGCCGAAAGGCATTCGCAAAAATTCAAAAAGGCCGAAAGGGGTTATTACAGCTGTTTTAGGAATGTCCTCTGCTCGAACTGGGACTTGATGATAACCGCGGACCAGGTCTATTTTTGAAAAAATGCGCGCACCCGCCAGATGTAGTGAAAAATCTTGAATGTGAGGAATTGGGTAGCGGTCATGCGCTGTCGCATTGTTTAATCTGCGGTAATCGCCGCACGGTCTCCAAGAACCGTCGGATTTCGGAACCATGTGAAGTGGTGAGGCCCAGGGGCTTTTCGAGCGTCTGATAATGCCTAATTTTTCAAGGGTGGTGAACTCGTCCCGAGCTATGGCGAGCTTGGTCGCGTCTAAGCGCCGAGCTTTGGCAAATACGGGTGGGCCCGTTGTGGGAATAAAGTGTTCAACCCCATGTTTAGCCACTGTAGCTGAGAATTTGGGAATTGTGAGTGCTGGAAGTTGGGTGAGGAGTTGATCAAACTTACCTCCTGCTGTGGTGACGCTAGCCTGCACGGGTGGTGGAGAAAGTCGGGCTGAGCAGTGAATAGAAGCAAAGGACAGTGCATTAACCAAGCGCCTGTTCGCTAGATCAACTAATAACCCATGTGCACACAGAAAATCTGCACCCAACAAGTTAAAACTCACCGCCGCTACAACAAATGTCCATCTGTAGTTGCGGCCGTGGATGCAGAGGTGCAGGCTCTTTTCGCCAAAAGTGTCGATGATGGAGCCATTGGCTGCCACCGCTCCATTGCCCCGGGGGCCCATGGCCCGGTCTGCTTGGGAGGGCATGATAAAACTTAGTTGAGCTCCCGTGTCGATAAGGAACCGCTTGCCGGTGTGTCCGTCCGTCACATATAAAAGCTTGCTTTTTTCGCCGAGAACCGCCGCTGTTAACGGCTCTCGGCTTCGGCGTTTTCCCGAAATTGTGAATTTGCAGGGGGGAAGGCATTTGTAAGCTTTCTCGGCAAAGCGGTGGTGGTAATAACAAACGTCGCTCCGTCTGTTGTGTCCTGGCCGTGTCGCTGTCACCGCGGGCTGATTCTGCTCGGTGATTTGTGGCTCCTCGTGGCTCCGGACATCAGCGTTGAGGTCTGCGGATGCTGCTGTGGGTGTCTGCTCCTTGCAGGCGTTGACGAGCTGTTGAGCTTCGTGAGCTAGCGTGCGGAAGTCTTGCTGGGTGCTGCATCGCATGTTGGCAAGCGTCCCTCTCATGTGTGGCGGCAGCGTACTGAGGAATATGAAATGGAAGAGGAAGTTGTCATTGTCCTCTTCTTTAAGTTGCAGCAAGTCCTCCATGAGGGCCTTGGGTCTGCCTCCTCTGTGGCCGTAGACCGCCAGGATCCTCTCGGCTCTCTCCTCGGCTGAGGGGATGTAATTTGCTACGATGGTCGCTTTCAGTTCTTTATATTTGGGCCGGCGGCCGCTGGATTATGCTCCGCGCACATCTCGAAGTGGCGGCGTCGAGTTTGGCGACGATGTGATAGAACTTTGTATCGTCAGCCGTGATGCCCGCAAGTGCAAACTGGGCTTCAGCTTGCAGAAACCACAAGGCGGGGTCTTCCTGCCAGAAGTCCGGCAGGTTGACGGTGACGGCGTTTGTGTGGACCGTCACTGATGTGTCTGCAGGGTGAGAGTGCCTTGCTTCGGCTCTCTCCGCGGCGCTGGTGCTCGGTTGAGCCCTCTCTATCACTTCTGCCGTGGGGGAACCTCGTCCATCTGTTCCCCTGTCTGCATGGGCGCCGGCGTCTGCCTGGGTCGCCACAGATGAGTCGATCGCGGGAGAACTCCTCTGGTCCATCCTCGCGTCAGGGTCACCAGTGTAGAGGAGCTTGAAATAACGAGGCGATGTGATATATAAACCAAAGTTTATTATCAGCTCCTCTAACAAGTCTCATCTAGGTGCAGCAGCAGAAGAAGGAAAAAGAGACCGAACACCTTCGGCTCTATGAACTTATACTTGCACATAACAAAAGACATGCATATCAAAAGCTGACATCCCTCATTATCTTAATCCCCCCATTGTCTTCGTACTCCTCCTCATGGCCCTGGGGGGTCAGGGCAACCCATCCGGTGTCCACCGCAGTGCCTGGGAAGCTCTTTGATCTTCACTGGCGGTTGAGACTCTTTGTCCTGTTCTGAGGTGTGAAGTCGCCTTACATATGTAATCACCAAACATTCTCACATGCTTCAACATATGTAGGTTATGGAATATATGGTTAATATAGACCACACTAACTACAGAATGAGAAAGACACCTATTACCTACTCTGACACAGCTTTTGATTCAGGCTAAAGTGTGACTCTGAGGGACTTCCAGAGCATTTGGCTGGCTGCAAGACAGATGGGATGCTTCAGTGTGGTTGCTACCAGAATGCTAACATCAACTCTTCATGGAACAAGGTAATAACAAATTTAGAACTAGTCTGCACAGTATTCACATTTAAGTGCTTTTTCTGGTAGATGCAAAAATAGTTAAAGGGGTCATCATTGCCTAAAAAAATGGTGTTTGTATGTTTTAACCATCTGAATTAGTCACGTCCATCCAGCCATCCATCTTCTTCTGCTTAATCCTTTTCGGGTTGCGGGGGGGGGGGGGGGGGGGTGCTGGAGCCTATCCCAACATCTTTGGGCGAGAGGCAGGGTACACCCTGGACAGATCGCCAGTCCATCGCAGGGCCAACACAGAGAGACAGACAACCATTCACTCTCACAGTCATACCTAAGGACAATTTAGAATCCACCAGTTTGATGCCAGTTAACCTAACTTGCATGTTTTTGGCATGTGGGAAGAAACTGGAGAAATCCCGGCGTAAACCCACGCAGACACGGGGAGAACATGCAAACTCCACACAGATCACTGTTGGTCAGGGGCTGGGATTGAACCCAGGATCCCTTGACCAAGGGTGAGTTGCTGTGCTGCTGCAGTGCTAACCACTCCACCACCGCACTGCCGTCAATTAGTCACATGATTATTAAAAACTACCAAAACACTCACTTCTCTTAAAAAAACAAACAAACCACACAGTCTTTATCTTGCTCCAGGAAATGGTTTCCCCTCTTCAAGAAATGGGAAACGTCACTAAAAGCTAAAGTCACGAGCACCGATGCCTTTTTTTGAGGATAAATTTGGAACTTTTTTCGGTGGCAAATTTGTGACCTTTTTCATACAAATTTGTAACTTTTTACCCCCCAAAAATAATTTTTATGTTATTTTAATAAAAATGTAGACTAACAATTGATGTGCCCTATTTATCATAATTGCACACACACTATATTAATAGCAGTACAGTAACTTGACTATATGCCTTGTTTTTGTGTTTTTATTCTGAAAAGGTGAAGAAATTAGAAGTAGCACCAGATTTAAATCGATTAGCCAATTAATTGTGTTAATAATCAATAGATCAATTGACTATCAAAATACAATGTGAATAATTTTCTTCCCAAATGAATGTTGTAGTTACATTTATAACTTGTTTGGTACCTGTTAAGTACCTGGCCTAATAAAATCCTGGTGGTTTCTGATTGCAACAACAGGGTGGCCTGGCATGAAGTCAAGTTCCCATCCTAAATTTTTGTCCCAGTCCACCCTTGCCTGACAAATAGCAGTACCCAACCCTGTCATTAGCCACGAGTTATATCTTGGTTAAATAAAGTTATTAGATGGCAGCATTCATGGGATACATGCTTTCTATATTAAGACATACTCACTGTTATAAAATGTCTGTGTGATAGAACAACGTTGCGCATAAAAAGGCAAGTGAAAGGGATTTCAGCTTGTTGTACTTCCTTTAAATATCCACTAGAGAGCGCTAAATATCCATGTTTGTATTCAGTGCATTTTTTTTTTCTTTCTTCCACAAGGGGTTTTAAATGGAAATACTGTGCTGGTTAGGACACATTCTTCAACAAATATTGCATTTACACTTTGTTTACCATCAGAAATCTCTCTCTGTTACGTTTAGTTGGTCGAAATAAATGCATGATTCATGTTTGTTTTGTTAGGATCCCTTTATTTGCACAGTTGCAGCATTTTAACACCATGTTTGCAGGCACGAACATTTACATAGTCTCCAAAGCAACAGTTATTGTGTCTTGGGTGGTTGTGCTGATGTAAATCACATTTATTTTTACATATTAAATGCAAATATTCTTCACATGTCCCTGCTCCCGACCTTTTTGTTTGAACATGCAAACTGTTTGGGAAGCAAATGCAGCAGTGAAACTATATACGTGCCACTCCGTAAGATCCAGTGATAAATGTCACACAGTTTATTACTTGCATGCTAGAGCTGCTGATTTAATTTCACGTACAGGAGAGATAAACGGCTGTTCTTTTCTTCATCAAAGGGAATGTTGGATTTAGTAATCCACATCAGCGGTGTACAAGTACTTTAAAAATAAACTGTTTAAACATGCTGAGGATTATACAGATAATGTAAGCAGCTGTGAGCAACCATAGAGATATTAATGTGCTGGTTAAATGCAAAAATGAGTGATAAAATGAGGCTCGAGTGAAACTTCATACTAACTTTTGTGCCTATCTCTTCTGGTTTCTTTTATGGTTTAATGCCAGTTTTTAAATAGTGATTTTTAACACTTTAACATTACAGTAAAACCTTCAATATTAGGATGGCTGTGTACTCTAAAGAATAAAGCTGATGTTAGTTAAGACTAAATCAACAACTGTTAAGCACACAGGAGGTTCACTGTTTGAAGAGGATGATGCATTGCCAGAAATATGGTCACACTACGGTGTAAAAACTCACTGCAAAGCTCCAACTATGGAAAAATGAACCTCAAACTGGACAAACCCTATATTAGTTTTTAATCATGCTTTCACATGCAAACTATTTATAGAACCAGCACCTAAGTGAAACAAGTCATATCTGTCTATACATTTAGTCAAAACTGCATTTCAGAGAAGCAGCCATAACATTTTGGTGTTGATCAGAATGTCTTTTTGAAATTTTAAAACAAAGTTATTGAAGGATGAGTGTCTTACTTGGCAACCTTTAATAACTGACTTTGTTGTTGTACAGTATGAATCTGACATATTGCTATCACAGAAATATGCTATGTTTTTTTTTTTTAAGATAGAACGGTTTTGGATAAACATCATCATCAGTTGGGCACATCTTTAGGGTGAGGGTGACCAAAAAGATCAGTGGATTAATATCCGATAATCAAACATTTTCATTCTTGGTATTTATCCTTTTAGTTATGCAGTAATATAGCAGCTTAGAACTCCACTACACACACCATATAAACTCTCTAGTTTTACAGATCATTAAAGCTGATTCTTATTTTTTTTTAAAGAGGAGGAAGTTGACTGTTTTTAGCATTTCAAAACAGTAGTTGTTCTGAGAACCTTGACTTCTTTCTTCTTCTCCTATCATGAACTGAGCCAGTGTTCTCCTGTGGGCTCGGTTCTGATCGTTCTTGGTGGCTCAGGCATTGGGGTTGTCATGTGGTGTTATGTTTTGATTTCTCTTCTGTGTATTGTTTATTTCCATGCTTGTAGCCGCTGCTCTGGCCGGCGATCGTTAGGCAGCTGTTTGACCCACTTCCTGGTGGGTGCTGTCTAGCATTCGCCGGTCCCACCACGCCCCCCTCTCTGACAGTCAGCTGTGCGCCCCAGTAATCATCTTTCCCTCGCCTCGCCCAGGTGTTGCCCATTTGTTATGCCGGTGGTGTTTGTACTTAAGCAGCTCTTTGCTAGTCAAACACCGCTGGACCATTGTATGTGTTAGATGGTTTGTTCTTCGCCGTCTGTCACGTCTCGAAGGATCATTTTGTGTTAGTGCTCACTGGCGGACTCGGACGACTTGGACTATTCTTGCACGGTGAGTAAGAGCTGTCTGCGTTTCTGTTTGCAGTTGTGCTGCTACGCTTGTCTGTAGCGTTTCCCTTGCGGCACAACTGCTACACTCGGGCACTGCTGCCCAGCTCTTCTCCCGTGCCAGTCGAGCGTCCTAGAGAACTCTGTGTTTACCTGAGCATTTTTGTCCTGTCTGTTTTTAGTGGCCACGGTGCACAGTGGTCTGACCGCTGCACGCTATTTGTGTGAGCCATTTTGTGCAAGGCTGTCACATTACTGTAAGTCTTTATTTTTGGAACTGTTTGATATCAATAAATGTGTGTTAGGTGTAACCCTGCATTTAGATCCTCATTCCTCCTTCTTTTCCTCCGTGCACTGTGGAGAAGCGCACGGGGAAGTTTATGGCATCTCCAGTCTATTAAGAAAAATAACAGTGTGGGTCACCCCCACAGCCTACAGACAAGCAGAGCGCTCAGCTGGAGCAATTAGCAGGACAATGAGATGTTTGTACTGATATCAATAGGCAGCCTCTCTTTGTCTAGTTCAGGCACCAGTAATCCTGCTGTTGATATGTATGACTCAAATGCAAATGTTCATGCCTTCCTGCTCTGTACTGTGATGCAAATGTCCATGCTTACTGCTGCGCATGTATTGTCTGTAGCTGGGTATTTAAGTGAGCTGCATATCGCTTGCTCTCTCTCTCTTGCTGCTCATCTGACTACACGCATTACCTGTCTGCTGACTAGAGACACAGGGTTTACCCCTTTGGGGTGAACCCTCGTGACGGCGATGAATAAAAACCCTTTTAAACTCCAGTTCGCCGTGCCTTATTTTACCAGTCGCCACAACAGGAACTTGAGGGCATTTTTCTCCACCAAGGTTAATGCACTATTTTACAAATTGAAAGGGAATATATTATGAAAATTATGATTCTGCAGAGTTTCTTTTGCTCTAAACTTTACTTTTTTTTTTTTTTTTTTGCAATATTATGTTTTGAAGATCAAAACATAAATTAGAAAAACATGTAGGATGTTTACCTTATCAACTTGCATTGAAATTTAGGGGCTGATTTTCTACTATCCCAGGTGTTGGTAGTTCGTCGGGAGCTGATGATGATGAGGTCTGTGTACCCAGCAATGACAGCACGTGTGAATTTGCAACCTGAAGCTGGAAGCGCATAGGCGCCCACAAGTGTTGCAATAATGGTCTGAATTTTGGACTAAGAAGAACGAGGCCCTGTGGCATCTGTCCCTTGCAGCAGTGAGACGCTGCCGTCTATCCTTTTCAAAGGCAACTGTTGTTTTGGAGGTAAAAGACCTCCAGCATGATCTGTTTGCAGCAGAGTCTTAAAGCTCACATGGCTGGATGCCACACCATCTGATATTTCTCTTCAGGATGTCTTTGTACCTCAGTTTGGGTCTTCCATGTCTGTGTGAGCCCTCCTTGTGCTCACCATACATCAGTTGCTGGGATGTGGCTGTCGTTTTCTGATGATACAACCAGTCCAGTGTAACTGAGCCTTCAGCAATAGTGACTCGATACATGTGAAGCCAGCTTTGTCCAACATTTCTTGGTTTGTGACATTGTCCTTCCAGCAATCATGCGCTGGCAGGAGGCTGATGATCATGCGCAGCAATCTCATATGGAACTGTTCAAGCTGCTTGATTTGCTGTCGATACAGGGTCCATGTTTTACATCCATACAGTAGTGAAGAGAGGACTATGACCTTGCAGATCTTTAACTTTGTAGACAGTCTAATGCCTTTCTGCTGGAGAACCTTCACTTTCAGTCTTCCAAGGGCCTGGCTGGCTTTCTGGATCCTGGATGTGATCTCTTTATCCAGTGATCCATCTGCAGAGATAGTGCTGCCCAGATACTAAAAGCTTTCCACGCACTTCAGTTGGACTCTGTCAATAGTAATGGATGGCTGGGGCTGTGTTTGGAGTGGCTTGGAACAGGACCTCAGTTTTTCCAAGACTGACTGTCAGTCAGAACAGCTTGGATGCTTCTGCAAAGTGAGTGACATTAACCTGCAGGTGATACTCCTTGTATGCCATAAAGGCACAGCCATCCCCAAAAGGGGCTTCAAGGATGGGTTTCTCTAAAGTCTTGGTTTGTGAGGAAAATGGCATTCACTTATATAGCGCTTTTATTCTCATCTCTTGATGACCAAAGCGCTTTACAGATCCTGCAATCCACCCATTCACACACACATTCACACACTGATGGTGGCATGCTGCCTAACATGGCGCTTCCAGACCCACCAGGAGCAATTGGGGTAAAGTGTCTTGCCCAGGGACACAACGGCAGGATATCTGGGGAGAGCGGGATTTGAACCGCCAACCATGTGGTTATTGGACAACCTGCTCTACCTCCTGAGCCACTGCCGTCCCCAAAGATTGAACACGGATCTATCCATGCAGTACTTGATGTATACACCCAAGTCCAGGTCTTTCACAGCATGATGTAGGACCTGCAGGAGGAACAAGTTTAACATCGTGGGGGTGAGGACACATTTGAGATGTTAAAGGAGTCTGTATAGTCCCCATTGGAAAGTACTTGTCCAGTCATGTTTTCATGGAAGAGCCGAATCAAGGTGATGAACTTGTGTGGGCAGCCCAGCTTTGTCAGACTCTTCCACAGAGTTTCTTTGTTGACAGTATTAAAAGCTTTAGTCAGGCCTATGAACACTGCGTACAAGTCCATCTGTTGTTTGATACGTTTCTCCTGAATCTGTTGCACAGTGAACACCATGCCTATAGTACTGTGGCCAGTGCAAAAACCACACTGGGCTTCAGGGAGGTTGCTCTCAGAGATATGGGTGATGAACCTGTTGAGAAGGCTGCGGGCAAGTAACTGTCCAGCGATGGAAAATTCCTCTGTAATTACCACAGTTTTGTAATTACCACAGTTTTGTAAATTGCCACAATAGTGGCATCTCTAAGGTCTTCTGCCATGTCTTCTTCCTCATGGATGGTCAAGAGGATGTTGTAGAATGCATTAAAAGCTGTGGTTTCTAGTACTTTGTAGATTTCAGCGAGAATTCCTTATTTTCCTGGAGCGTTTCCACTGTTGTTCTGCTTTATGGCAGTCCTGATTTTGTCTTCAGTGGGCTGTAGAGCTTCTTGATCAACAGTAGATGGTCAGTTGAGAAGATGGCTGAAGTGCTCCTTCCACCTTGCACTGATTCCCTCCTTGCCTTGATAATAGCAGAGCCATCAGCAGAAAGCAGAGGGGTTATTCTTCCACAGATGGGGCCTTGATGGCACTGAACAACATCTTAGAGTGTAGTTATAGTTTTACTACTATGTTTTTAATATAGTGATTTAGAAACAATGGTGTTGTATAGTCGTTGTGACAAGCCTTGAAAAAATTACCTAAACTGCAGATGTTTTATAATATTCAAAATCAAATTTTATATCAGTTTTGAATTGTGTTCCCCACAGTTCCACGCAGTGTGTTGTATGATTTCCACCAAAATAAAACAAATTAATATCAGTAGTTTTGGTGCAGTATTGCTGTTAGGCAGATCTCTACTTTGTAATCTAAATAATGTTGTTTTCTTTCCTTCCCCTCAAAAAGAGAACAACCTCACTGACTCTTTTCTGCCCAGTCCTTGTTACAAAGCAGTAAAGAAAAGGGTCTGCAAGGCAGTTCAGGCTTAAGAAGGCAACACTGATCCAGTGGGGATAGAAAAACCATGAACTATTCCTGCAGTCCTTCATGTCTACCAGCGTCATCAGAAGTGCTGTTACATGTATAGGACCAAAGCAAAATAAAAGGGAGAGCAATGTTACCGTGGTGATAATTGAAATTTTTTTACGTTCCTGTTCATCAGTGGCCTGGTTAGATTTCACTGCTGCATATATCCCACAGGTGGAAAAAAACAGCAGCAGAAATGGAACAATAAACCCCAGGAAGAAGCGCATCATAATAGCACGAGTCGTGCTGTCTGTCAGTGGCAAAGGAAGGATCTTGCACGTTGAAAACTTCTTGTTTTCTTTGTATGAGTCTTCCATTGTGATGGTGGTTGCAATAAAACACATAACCAACACCCAGATGGTAACACTGACTGCTGCTGCAGTGCCAACTTTCTTCAATGATGTGTACTTCAGTGGGTGAACCACTGCCAGGTAGCGGTTCACAGCAATGCAGCACAGGAGAGCTTCACTGGTGTAAAAATTGGTTAAGAGCATGAAGATGGATAGCATGCAAACATAGCTGCCATGAACCCAAGTTCCACGCCACATGGAGTCCAAGATAAAGCTAAGACCAACTGTGAAGGTCAGGTCACTCAAGGCGAGGTTGAGCATAAACACACCAAGCTCGTTCTTCTGTCTAATGTGGTGCCAGGACACATAGAGGAAGAAAATGTTGGAAGGGATGGCAATGATGATGACAGATGGGTAGTAGATCTTAAAAAAATTCACTGAAGAGTTATCTCTCAAATAACATTCTGAATGATTGGTGGTGTGAGATAAGATTTCCGTTGCAGACAGGCTGTTCATGTACCTTTTAAAGAAAAGAAAAAAACATGGGTTAGAACACTGAACCTGTAAATCACAGACTGACTGTATACAATTTACAGCAGTGTAAACCAAAATTGTCAAATGATACTACGGTGTGATGGTCTGCTCTGGCTGATTATTCTCCCCAGCTGCGCACACACCTGTTTCTCATCACGGTCGGGGCTATATAATCCACGCTGCCCTGGGATCCGTGCGGAGCCGTCTGTCTTACTCCATGAAGACCATGTACGCCTTCATTCTCGATTCCAGAGACCTAAGCCTCAGCCTGATTCCTTCCCTGCTGTCTACCTTCTGCCCGCCTACGTTTGGAAGGAAACCCTCCACCACGCAAGTAAGTCTCAGCTTTCCCTCACCTTTTCCATCTCAGTCCCCTGTGCACAGGTGGAGCTCCGCGGTGGCGGACTCTCTCCTCCCTGGTGGTGGACTGAGCCTCACACTCTCTTGGATCACACTACTACCATCTTCACGCTGCAACTGGCACTGTGGACGCTGTCCTCCTGGCCGTAGCCGCTGAGCTAACCTGAGCTTCACAACATCTCAACAAACAGTAAGCTGCAGATTAACCAGCACATTCTCAGCTGTGTGGACACTAACCATCCTGACTCTGTTTGTCCCTAGGGTTGCCAGGTCGAACGGCGTTCTGCTCTCCCTCAGCTGTAGCAAGAACACACACCCACACATTCACACACAACATATTATTGTTAATAAAGATAAATGTATCTACTGTGGTGTCTGAGTCTGTTCACTGGGTCAGAAACCATGTCAGTACGACTCCGCCAGAATGACCCAGCTGACAGCGTGCTGACGCGCAAGGTTAACAACCTCGAGACTCGAGTAGATCAGTTAGCTTATCAACAGCAGATCATATTGACCCAGTTAACCCGTTTAACGGACTGGTTCGATCGTTTGGCAAGCCCGCAGACGTTTCCAGCAGCTCCATCGGTCCCTAGTAGCTCCTCGGCTCCCGCTAGCTACCCACCCGGGCAGGGGCCTTCTCCTCGGTTAACTCCCGTCCCCACTCCCACCCGTTTTAGTGGAAAGTTAGGGGTTTCATTATGCAGTGTGAGATAGTGTTTCAGCGAGTACCCGGGGATTTCACCACAGACCACAGCCAGATTGGCTATATTATTAACTTGTTAGGGGGGCAAGCGCTAGCTTGGGCCTATGCCGTCATGGCTAGGGCGAATTATTCCAACATGACTTATGTGCAATTTGTCAGTGAGTTTAAGGAGGTGTTTGACCACTCTGACCGTGATAGTGTGCTTACCTCCCGGCTGCTTTAACGCAATCAGTGGCAGACTACGCTGTCGACTTCTGGGTGGTGGCTACAGAGGTCTGGTGGGAGGATGCCTCGCTTTGCAGTATTTTCATTAAGAGCCTTAGCCCTAGCCTGCGGGATGAGTTGGAGAAACCTGGTAGGCTTACCGAATTAATCTCCTTAGACATCAGTCTGGATAACAGATTAAGGGAGCGGGCAGTGGAACGCAGGTCCTCTAGTCACTCAGGTGCCCAATATCATCATTCCCCGCGGCCTTCCCTATTGGCTCTGCCTCCCTCAGATTCAGAGGGAGAAACAGCGCCGGAGAAACAGCGCCGCCGTGAGCTAGGGTTGTGTCTGTACTGCGGGAGCGAGGAGCATGAGGTAGTGTCATGTCCTGAGTGGCCAAAAGGGGGAGTCCGTGTGTTGCAGTAGGGGGACTCACGGACTCGTCTCAAGCCAATTCCCTATCTAGTTTACGTCTCCCTATTCATTTCATTTACAAATGCACAGAAATAGGGACCCATGCACTGATTGATTCGGGGGCTGAGCAGAACTTTATCTCAGGTGGACTGGCAGCCTGGTTGGGTCTTCCCTGCCAGTCGCTCAAGGTCCCAATTAAGCTCATCGCCCTGTCCAAAGCCTCTCTCGTTGCCGTATCCCAGCAGACCCTCCCAGTGGCCGTTATTATATCTGGGAACCATCGGGAGGAACTGAAGTTTTTCGTGTTGCCGGTTTCCTCCTCCCTGGTTATTCTTGGGCATCCCTGGTTATGGCTTCACAATCCCTCCATTGACTGGCGCTCTGGGAGTATATTATCATGGAGTTCGTTCTGTCTCGGTGCCTGTCTGAAATCGGCTGCTTGCTCGCCGTCCATGCCCCTAAGTGTTTCCACCATCCCTCCTCCCGATCTGTCCAAGGGGCCCACGGAGTATCACGACCTTGGGTCCATTTTCAGCAAGACCCAGGCCCTTTCCCTCCCCCCTCACCGCCCTTATGATTGTGCCATTAACCTCCGTGCCAGAGCCCCACTGCCGTCGAGTCGTCTCTACAGCCTGTCACCTCCGGAACGGGAAGCCATGGAGGCTTATATTAAAGAATCATTGGCCTCTGGCATAATTTGGCCATCATCCTCAGCGGTGGGGGCGGGTTTTTTTTGTGGGAAAGAAGGATGGATCACTAAGGCCGTGCATTGACTTCAGAGAACTTAATAACATCACTATTAAGGACAAATACACCCTGCCTCTTGTTAACTCGGCATTTGATTCCCTTCAGGGGGCCTCCTGGTTCACCAAGCTGGATCTGCGGAACGCCTACCATCTGGTCTGGATCCGGGAAGGTGATGAGTGGAAGATGGGGTTCTGGACCCCCAGCGGCCACTATGAGTATTTGGTCATGCTGTTCGGGCTGACCAACGCCCCCGCTGTGTTCCAGCGGCTGATCAATGATGTGCTGAGGGATTTTTTGGGTGTGTTTGTCTTTGCCTACCTTGATGACATCCTTATTTTTTCACAATCCTTGGACGAACACTGTGTGCATGTGAGGCGAGTGTTGCAGCGACTTCTGGAGAACAAGTTATTTGTGAAAGCCGAGAAGTGCGAATTCCATGCATCTAAAGGCCCTTTTCCACTAGCCTCACTTGGCCCTACACCGCACCACTCAGCCCGCTTTAGGCGCTTTTCTACTAGCCCCAGCACCGGTTAGCAGGTACTTTTTTCGTACCTGATCCAGGGCAGGGTCTAACCGGGCTGAGTAGGGCTGAGTAGGGCTGTGATATGACTTTAAGAGACTGGTCGCCACTGATTGGTCAGGTTGTAACGTCATGAAAGCGACTTTTTCTGCTGAATTTACTCCACGACCGCCATTTGTAATTGTTCAGCAGTGAACACAGTGCGCCCCTTTAATACGGTATATTATATTAATATACTGTATAATATACTTATATAATAATATACTCCTAATATTATATATTAGGAGGTGCGCAATTTTCTTTCTATATTAGGCGACGATCGCATCCAGCGCGAGTTGGACGGATCTACTTGAAATGCAGGTGTCCGAGCAGATGGCTTCCCAAGGGCACATCCGTACTGCCAAACAGTGTCGGGAGAAGCTGAAAAAGCTGAAAAGCAATTACCGAGCAGTGAAGGACCACATTGCTCGAAGTTCAGCGGATGGAAGGAGTGGAAGTGGTTCGCTGAGAGACATTGGGCTCGACACGTCACTGTCAGGGCCACCGTCACGGTCACGGCCCTTGGAAACCGTGGATGGTGAGTGTTGTTTTGATATTGCGCATCTGTTCGCCACTTTATCCTTTCTGTGCCAAGCTCACTGTTTTTAAGAAATAGGAAGGTTGTTAGATTGTGGGTAATGGTTGTTACTGAGGCTTGCGTATTGTTTTGCAGCCAACTGCAGATTCACGCTTGCTTTGTGTTAAGTATTAGCGCGAACAAAACGCTGAATTACGCTTATTGTATTCCGGTTAAAAACTTGAGTGTTGTGTACATGTTGCACTTTGGTGTTAAGTTTTAAATTGCGTGCATTTTCTTTCTAGAATCGCATTTCATATCACAGGGGTCCACCTCAGTGGAGATGACTGACACAGCGGACTCTCCTGGCGCTGCGTCTGTGTGTGCGTCTGGCTGAGCGCCAGCTGGATCGACTCCCATGTCAGCCACATCACCAGCTCCATCTGGATCACGTTCAAGTGCCGGTAAGGCACAATAACCATGATTTTTTTTTTGGTTGAAACAGGTCCAGCAGCGGAAACCAGGGTCGAAAATCCATCCATCCATCCATCTTCTACCGCTTAATCCTTTACAGGTCGCGGGGGGGCTGGAGCCTAACAAGTTATGTACCAAATTGATTAATGCAATTTCCTGTAGCTGCATATTAATTAATTGAAAATGTCTTTTTAAATGTACAAAAAGGTTATTCTTTGGTCTTCACTTATCGGTGTTCCACAACCATTTTTAGGTGTGGTGAATGAAGTGCTGTTGTAATTCCTGTTTTAGACAAACAAAGTGCATGAACTGCCGTTGAAATCAACATGCTTCATTGAAATGCTTCGCGTCAGCTGACTGTATTAACCCATTCAGATTTCTGCGGCCACACTACAAGCAACTAGTTTAAACATTACCCATCCATCCATCCATATTCTTAATCTTAATCCTTTTTAGTTTTGCAGGGGGGCTGCAGCCGAAGACAGCACCCTGCGTGTTGCAAAATCTGCTCTACTGAGGGGCAGCAACATGACAGTTCAGCTTATATACCGCAATGAAGCATAATATAATAGTGACATTCCACCACAGACTTTCACCTGTGTAATTCCATAATATATGTAGTGATCCAGCTTTAACGACCATGCCTTTCTGTCTTTCCATCTAGGCAAGACGAAAACAGACAACTCCCATCGCTGACCTTACATTAGCGATGGTCAACATGCATGACAAAGAGATGCGGCTCTTGGAACGGCAACATGACCAGCGGCAAGAATCAGGAGTACATGCAGCATTTGCGACAGGTGGCCGCAGATGTGCGGGCAGATGCGCGTGAAGCCCTGGAGCAGGACGCTGCATTACGAAGGGAAGAGCTCGCAGAGATGTCATCGCCCAGTCTGTTTTTTTGTTTGTAAATTTTGCTTCTGGAATAAAATTGTATTGTTTGCATCAAAAGTCTGGTTTATCTGTTATGACACCGTATGAGAAAAGCCAATAATTACATACACATTCCATTCTCTGTTCACTCCACATGCTGCTGTTCATCAGGTCAGGTGTATAGCCTTCTAATGGTAATTTAATTTTTAACAACACAACGAAACGTAATGTCTTGGTAGGTTTTTTTTTTAATTTTAAACAAATTTGCAATGCTGAATCCATTTCTCTTGAACGGGTACATTTTTTAGGTTATAAGCAGTTGTACAGGTGTGCTTGAACTTGTAGACACTGATAAAGGTAAGTACGTGTAAGTTGAATGTTGCATCACCAGTCAAAATTTAATAAATTAAGAAGGAATCTAGCAAAAATTTGGCACTAATAACAGTAGACAAATCGGACAAGGATACACAACTGTGTTTTTGTCGCACACGACTGTTGTTACCAACAAGTGCAAAATTTATATTCCCTTTTCCCAAAAATTAAAAATCAATTTGTAAGTAAAAGTGGGAGACCTTTACATGGGAAAATATGACATGTATCAGCACATGATTTATAGTTCAATTTGCATTTCCACCTAAGCAAAAGTGGCTTGTCGAGCTGGATTTTTGTGAAGATGTGCGGTGTTTCTGCATGTAATTACATACCTGTCAAGTGATACGGTTTCGCCGTATTTTAATACGGGGAAAATGCAATTTTAGCAAATACGGGCGTATTGCCATTTCTGTACGCCAAAGAGAAAAATATACGGGAAAAAAAAATTGAGAGTGTGGGGAGGAACACGTCGTGTGTGACCCCCACAGCGTACGGGGCTGTCAGAGCGCTCAGCGTGAGCAATTATCACAACAGTGACGAAGTGTGGACTCATCATTAGGCTGATGGCTTTGCACCTTCTTAACAGATAAGCGTTATGAACAAGAGGACAGGTAGATGGACCATGCACAACATTTTATTTACAAAAAACATTTTTGAAATATGTATGCACATAAAATAGACAAGTATTGCATCACATATTATATTGTAACGTGCAGCTTGACTTGGCGACGTCCCACCGGGAGGTTTGAACTCACGCCTCCCGCTCTGGAGTCCTGCACTCTACCTGTGTCGCCAATAGGGTCAACCCACTTGTCAAGCCAAGTAGGGTGCTTATATTGAGTTCGCTACAATATCACCACCCTGCTCCTCTGCTCTCTGTGCCGCTGCCACCACTGGTTCATCTACTGCATCATCCAATGTAGTGTCAAACGTCTCTCCATGACTCTCACACAGATTGTGCAGAGCACAACAAGTCAGCATCATAGATTTAATCAGTTTCATGTCACAGTCATTCCTCCTTCCTTCTCTCCTCGTCATCAGCCATGCTTGTTGTGGAGGATTCAGTCGCGTGTGTTTCACGTCATGAGGGTGTGGCGCCGCCTGCTGTTCAACAAATCCCACCCACAGCAGGTGTGCCAGCAGGTGCGCCAGCAGTAGTTGAAAAGCAACTGAGGCTGAACCGAACCGAAGTGAGTAGAGCCGGGTTTTCAAATCGGGGCTGAACGGGGCTAGTGGAAAAGGGCCTTAAGACGACCTTCCTGGGTTTTATCATCTCTCACAATAAGATCATCCCAGACCCCAGCAAGGTAAAAGCGGTGGTAGATTGGCCCACCCCCTCTTCCAGAAAGCAACTGCAGCAGTTTTTGGGGTTCGCCAATTTCTACCGCCGCTTCATTAAAAATTATAGCGTCACTGCTCTCCCTCTGACCCATCTCACTTCTTCTAAGGTGCCCTTCAGGTGGTCTGAGGAGGCGGCTGCAGCCTTCGCTGATCTTAAGAGGCAGTTCTCGGACTCTCCCATCCTGGTTCAGGTGGACCCCGCACTCCAGTGCCTAGTTGAGGTGGATGCCTCGGACTCGGGGGTCAGGGCCGTTCTATCCCAGCGTTCCCCGGCGGATGGCAAGGTTTGTCCCTGTGCGTTCTTCTCCTGACGGTTGTCTCCAGCAGAACGCAATTATGACATCGGCGACAGGGAGCTCCTAGCAGTCAAGCTTGCACTGGAGGAGTGGCGCCATTGGTTAGAGGGGGCCTCCCAGCCGTTTGTGGTCTGGACGGACCACAAGAACCTGGAGTACCTTAGGACAGCCAAGCGCCTGAACACGCACCAATCCCGCTGGTCCCTGTTCTTTGGGGGTTTCAATTTTACCATCACGTGTAGTCCTGGGTCCAAGAATACCCAACCTGATGCCCTGTCCAGGCAATTCTCCTCTGACGTCGTGGAGAAGACGGAGCACCCCATCCTTTCTCCATCATGTGTCATGGGCGCCCTCTCGTGGGGCATTAAGAAGAAGGTCTTAAAGGCACTGGACGTTGAACCGGACCCGGGGGGGGGGGGCAGCGGGAAGTTGTTTGTCCCATCTGCCGTCCGAGGCGAGGTCATCCACTGGGCTTATGCCTCCAGGTTTTCGTGCCACCCTGGGAGGGGTTGCATGGTGGCACTTTTACAGAGGACGTTTTGGTGGCCGTCTATCCAGAAGGATGTCGGAGAATATATCCGCGCCTGCCCCCAGTGTGCCACTGGCAAGACGTCATCCTCCTCTCCTGCCTGTCTGCTTCACCCCCTTCCGATTCCCGGCAGGCCCTGGTCCCATGTGGCGTTGGACTTTGTCACCGGTCTTCCTTCCTCTAGCCATCATACGGTAATCCTCACCATTGTGGACAGGTTCTCCAAGGCCGCCCACTTCGTCCCCCTGCAAGGGGTGCCTATGGCGAAGGAGATGGCAGATCTGCTTGTCCAACACGTGGTGAGGTTACACGGGATTCCGCTGGACGTCGTCTCTGATCGAGGACCCCAGTTCATCTCCCAGGTTTGGAGGTCTTTCTGCAATGCCCTTGGGGCTACTGTAAGCCTGTCGTCAGATTACCACCCTCAGAGCAACGGGCAGTGTGAGAGGGCAAATCAGGAGCTGGAGGCTGCTTTGCTGTGTGCTGCGACCGCCAACCCGGCATCCTGGAGCACGCACCTCCCTTGGATCGAATATGCTCACAACACCACGGTCTCGTCAGCGATTGGTATGTCCCCGTTCGAAGCTTTGTTGGGCTACAATCCCACACTATTCCCTGAAGAGGAGGGAGACATCGCCGTCCCTTCTGTCCGAGCTCACTTGAGGCGTGGCCACCGACTGTGGAGAGCTACCCGGACTGCGCTACGGTGCACGGTGGAGTGCAACTCTACAGCTGCCAATCGTCACAGGACGTCAGCCCCTTCATACCAGGTGGGTCAGCAGGTACGGCTATCAACTAAAAACATTAATCTGAAGGCTGAGCGGAAGAAGATATCACAGTGGTTTATTGGTCCATTTTCCATTACTCGCATCATCAACCCTGTCTCTGTGTACCTAGCCCCCCCCCCCCCATTTGCCCTACTTTCCATGTGTCTCAGGTCAAACCCTTCTGTTCCAGCCCTCTGTGTCCCCCTCCCAGGTTTCCACCTCCACCGATGGTGATCGACGGCGACCCGGCGTGGAAGGTCAATTCCATCCTGGACGCCCGCCGCCGGGGTTGCGGCCTGCAATATCTGGTGGACTGGGAGGGCTATGGGCTGGAATGGAGGTCCTGGGTGCGTCCGTCCTTCGTGCTGGATAAAGATCTCATTAGGGCCTTCCACCAGACGCACCCAGGTATGTTGGATCGACCGCTGAGAGGTATTTCGTGGGGGGGAGTACTGTGATGGTCTGCTCTGGCTGATTATTCTCCCCAGCTGCGCACACACCTGTTTCTCATCACGGTCGGGGCTATATAATTCACGCTGCCCTGGGATCCGTGCAAAGTCGTCTGTCTTACTCCATGAAGACCACACATGCCTTCATTCTCGATTCCAGAGACCTAAGCCTCAGCCTGATTCCTTCCCTGCTGTCTACCTTCTGCCCACCTGCGTTTGGAAAGAAACCCTCCACCACGCAAGAAAGCCTCAGCCTTCCCTCACCTTTTCCATCTCAGTCCCCTGTGCACAGGTGGAGCTCCGTGGCGGCGGACTCTCTCCTCCCTGGCGGTGGACTGAGCCTCACACTCTCTTGGATCACACTACTACCATCTTCACGCTGCAGCTGGCACTGTGGACGCTGTCCTCCTGGCTGTAGCCGCCGAGCTAACCTGAGCTTCACAACATCTCAACAAACAGTAAGCTGCAGATTAACCAGCACATGCTCAGCTGTGTGGACACTAACCATCCTGCCTCTGTCCCTAGGGTTGCCAGGTCGAACGGCATTCTGCTGTCCCCCAGCTGTAGCAAGAATACAAACCCACACATTCACACACAAAATATTATTGTTAATAAAGATAATTGTATCTACTCTGGTGTCCGAGTCTGCTCACTGGGTCAGAAACCATGTCATATGGAATCTTTTTCAATCTTTTTTTGAACTTCAGAAGGAATCCAAATGAACTCTTAGAGATAATCTGTTATTGACTGCAGCAACAAGGAATTCTGTTCTACACATGGCTTTAGAAAAAAGTTTTTGGCCAGACTGTGATGATCTCATGCTTAAATCTGCATCACACTTTCCACTTTCTGCCAATAGTTTTGGAAATATCTGGTGGCACTGTAGTGTAGTTATTTATTGTTCATATGTTGTATTGTGTTTGGAGCTCGTATTTGTGTGGCTCCATATTCCGGTTCTGCCAATCCCATGGGTATAAGGAGGGCTGCAGGTAGGGGGAGTGGCCTCTTCTGCCTTTGCCTCTGCTTGTGGCTGTATGTGTGGTCAGATGCACTGCGCCCTGTATTACAATAAACGTGTGCTCAGCTCCAGTATTGCGCTCCTCCTTGGCTGCAGTTCCAGACATAACATTTGGCGATGACAAGAAAAGCCATGGAAGCGTGTGAAGCACCAATTCGGCCTTTCTTGGAGCTCCCAGGTGAGCCGCCAGTGCCATGGCCTCGGTGGTACGAAGCCTTTAAAATGTATATGGTGGCATTGGACCTGGAAAGGATGGAGAAGCTGAAGGCACATGCTTTGCTTGTGCACAACCTGGGAATGGAGGGCCGGAGGATTATCGGCATGCTTGGTGACGCGGACAGTTATGAAGAAGTGGTCGAGCTCATGGTGCGCCATTTCAGGGCGCGGGACAAAGTCATTGTTCAGAGGATTAAGTTCCAACAGCACTGCCAACAGGCTGGCGAACCCATCCAGCGGTTTGTATCGAACTTGAGGCAGCTAGCCACTGAGTGTCGGTTTGGACTGTTGGAGGAAGAAATGGTTTGCGACCAGTTGGCGGAACACACCAGCTGTGCTGCGGTTTGGTCTAAGCTGCTTACATTTCCAGGTGAGTTGATGCTGGCCAAGGTCGTTGAGTTGGCTCTCCAGCTGGAGACTGTGGATAAGCTAACTTGGGAGCTACGTGAGCATCTGTCACCACGGGAGTTGGGATCCTCCATGGCCACACAGGTAGTGGACCTGGACAGCAATAGGAGTATTGAGGATGATGCCAAGAGTGCCAACGCTGTACGGGTGAGGTCTGCCCCGGGGAAGCCTGGGTGTATGGGCTGCGGGTCCATGAAGCACTGCTACAATGCCAGAGAGTGTGCGGCAAGAGGAAAGCGCTGTGGCAATTGTGGCCATCTACATCATTTTGCGAGGGTGTGCCAGTCAGCAGAACAAGATAGCCCATGCAAGAGTTTGACTCCTCCCGCCCTGATGGTGATTCATACTGTGTCCCCGAGTACCAGTGGGCGCACACATTGCACGGTAGAGTTAGACGGAGTACTGGTACTGATGCTGATCGACACGGGGCGGAGAGTTCGCTGCTGAACTGGGCTACGGTTAGAGAATGTTTTCCCCACTACAGAATTGGAGGTGACTCAGTGCTGCTTTGTTGCTATGGAGGAGGATGGTTGGCCATGGTGGGTACCGTCAGACTGACGGCTCGGTACAAGTCGGTGGAGATGGCCAATGTGGAGTTTGTCGTGACTGCCCGCAGCACGAACAACATGGACTGCAACCTATTCTATGGCCTTGAGTTTTCCATCAGGAGCAGCACTGGGGAAGAGTGGTTGGGCTGCGGACTGTGGGACCGACCGGTTTGGAGAGTTTGGGACAACACTGTGTGGGATGAACAATTGCTGGGCACTCCGGAAAGTGGACAGGCCTTGTTGCGCTCAGGGTCACCGCGGGAGGGCCCTGGTGCCAGTGTCCGAGTCACCCTGGACGAGGGTACCGGGCGGCATGGGGGAGAGCCTGTGGCAGCGAGCGGTGCCCAAAGGATGGTCACAGCTGTTCCTGGAGCATGGCCGTGGTGGGCCAGTGAACACGGGGCCACATCGGCAGGGTCCGCAGTGGATTTACAAGCAGTCGGGGCATGACCGAGTGGCACTGGGACAGCGAGTGCCAGGCGGAGACACCGCAGGCCGTGCAGGACTCCGCTTGGAATCGCGGACTGGGTTCGGGCTTGGGCAGAGGCGAGGTCCAGGTGGGTGAGAGAAAAGTGGAAGATGGAGCAACACCAGGGCCGGCTGCAGGTGACGGGCGAGCGCCGTGATGGTTATCTTTTGCTGTCGGATGGCTCGTGGTGTCATCCCAATGAGTTACGGCATGCTCTGAAGAAGGCAGTTGGGCATGGCCCCAGACGATTGGAGCGTTCGGAGATGTGGAGGAGAAGGCACACCGGGATTGAGGTGGCTAGCTGTGGCCCGGGAAGCGGGCTACCTCCAGGGGCGGACTGATTGATGAAGGGCCTGGGGGGGCCACGGGTCATCCTCACTGAGCCATGGGTGTGTGTGTGTGTGTGTGTGTGTGTGTGTGGTGTTAGTTGTTAATATGTATTTATAGTTCTGGGATTATTTTGGTGTTTTGTTTAAGTAGGAGACACGGCAGTAATTTTTTTTAACAGGACTTTTATACGTATATCATAGGCGGCAGAATAACCCGCCCCGCCGTGTGTGGGGTAGGATGGCAGTCTACCCGTCCGCCCTAATTTTAGTTATTTTGTGTGAATGCCATAGGCCCCTTTTGTGATTTTTAGTACAGTTATGTTTAGCGGATGGTTCAGGTTCCAAACTGGGGTGGGCTGATTGTATGTATGTGTTTTGGACCTTTTCTGTGTGTGTGGGGGGGGATGTAGTGTAGTTATTTCAAATCAAATCAAATCAACCTTTATTGTCATATTGCTGTACATACAACAGTAGTGCAGGCATGATGAAATTGCGTTTCTCTCGGCATCCATATAAGTAGAAGAGCATGATTTAAGACACACTCACACATATCTTCATCCCCCACCCCACCACATCCTTTTACGCATCCCTGAGACATACTTGAAAAACTAACTAACTATAATATACAAATAATGTACATAATGTCCGTAGGTGCAGTAGTGTATACGAGAGATTCCGGATCAACTGTTCAGCATCCTAACAGCTTGTGGAAGGAAGCTGTTAATCAGTCTGGTGGTTCTGCCTCTGATGCTCCGGAATCGTTTGCCAGATGGCAGAAGTTCAAAGTGTTTATGCAGAGGGTGAGAACGGTCCTTGACAATGTTCAGTGCCCTGCTCCTACAACGGTTCTGAAAAAGTTCTTGGACAGAGGGGAGGGAGACTCCAATTACCCTCTCAGCTCCCTTAACTATCCTCTGCAGGGCTTTTTTGTCTGACATACTGCAGCTGGAGTACCATGCAGCAATGCAGTACGTCAGAACACTCTCCACCACACCTCTGTAGAAGGTCCTGAGGATGCAGATGGGGAGAGAGGCCTGTTTGAGTTTCCTCAAGAAGTGCAGTCTCTGCTGGGCCCGCTTCCTGATCCCCAAGGAATTCTTGCTCCAGGTCAGGTCCTGCGAGATCTGCACTCCGAGGAACTTGATGTTCTCCACTCTCTCCACTAAACGGCCGCCGATGCTGAAGGGGACGTGTTCAGGCTGTGACCGCCGGAAGTCGATAATCATCTCCTTCGTTTTGTCCATGTTGAGCACCAGATTGTTCTCCCTGCACCAGCCCTCCAGGTCTCTCACTTCTTCCCTGTACATTGATTCCTCATCCCTCTGAATAAGTCCTACCACCGTGGTGTCGTCTGCAAACTTAATAATCTGGTTCTCCTCGTGTCTAGATACACAGTCATGTGTTAGAAGTGTAAACAACAGTGGACTGAGTACGCAGCCTTGAGGGGATCTGGTGCTCAGCGTGACAGAGTTGGAGATGTTGTTTCCAACCCAGACAGACTGAGGTCTCTCAGTCAGGAAATCCAGGATCCAGAGACATGTGGCGGTGTTCAGACCAAGAAGGAGTAATTTCTCCATCAGTGTCTGGGGAATAATGGTGTTGAATGCTGAACTGAAATCAATGTACAGGAGTCTGGCGTAGGTGTCTTTCTGATCCAGGTGGGTGATGACAGAGTGCAGGGTGGTGACTATAGCATCCTCCGTGGAGCGGTTTGAACGATATGCAAACTGGAGCGGGTCATGTGATGCAGGAAGGCAGGCTGTAATGTGTGGTTTGACAAGCCGTTCAAAACACTTCATCACAATTGGTGTCAGTGCAACAGGACAATAGTCATTCAGACAGGACACAACTGGTTTCTTTGTCACCGGTACAATGATAGAGGTCTTGAAGCATCTGGGAACGATGGCCTGACTCAGGGAGATGTTATAGATGTCAGTCAGTACATCCGCCAACTCTCTCGCGCAGTCTCGGAGCACACGTCCCGGGATGTTATCCGGACCTGCAGCTTTACGTGGGTTGACTCTGGTTAGGGTCCTCCGTGTGTCCGCTGTGTTGATGGTAAAAGCTGGTCCGACCGATGGTGGGGATAGGCCAGCCCTCCCTCTGATTGTCGAGTTTGATGCTTCAAAATGTGCAAAGAAGTCGTTGAGCCTGTCTGGAAGTGAAGCGTTGTCTCATAGGCAGCACGGTGCAGCACGGGGCAGCACGGGGCAGCACGGGCAGCACGGTGGTGCAGTGGTTAGCACTGTTGCCTTACAGCTAGAAGGTTCCTGGTTCGAATCCCCAGGCTGGCAGGGGTTGGAACCTTTCTGTATGGAGTTTGCATGTTCTCCCCGTGCTGCGTGGGTTTACTCCGGGGGCTCCAGTTTCCTCCCACAATCCAAAGACATGCATGTTAGGTTAATTGGTTGTTCTAAATTGTCCCTAGATATCTGTTTCCTATAGGCCCTTAGAATAGAGGGTTAGTACTAGTGAAAGCGCTTTGAGTGGTCTTTGTGACTAGAAAAGCGCTATATAAGTGCAGGTTAGTTAGTTAGTAGTTAGTCATCGACCCCCTGCCTAGACTTATAGCACGTCAGTGTCCGAACTCCCTGCCACATCTGCTTGGTGTTCCTAGTGTCACAGAGGTGTCCCTGGATTTTCTTCGCATAGGCACGCTTTGCCGTCTTAATTCCCTTTGAAAGCGCAGACCTGGCTGAGCGGAGGGCGATCCTGTCCTTCGCTCTGAAGGCTGCATCTCTGGCTGTAAGCAGTGAGCGCACCTCTGCGGTCATCCAGGGCTTATGGTTTCCCCGCATAGTGCTGGTCTTCACTGTAGTGACATCCTCTGTGCACTTTGCAATGTAGCTGGTGACCGTTTCAGCATACTCCTCCACATCTATCTTGTCTTCCTGGGAGGCTGCTATTTTGAAGACCTCCCAGTCTGTGTGCAGAAAACAGTCTTTCAGTGCAGAGGTTGCAGTCTCTGGCCAAATCCTGATTTGTTTCACTACTGGCCTGCTGCACTTCAATAAGGGTTTATAGGCAGGCACCAGCATCACGGATATGTGGTCAGAAAGGCCGAGGTGGGGGCGGGGTATCACCTTATATGCATCTGTGTTTGTGTACACTAAGTCCAACATATTCTCTCCTCTGGTCTTAAAGTCTACACATTGTTTAAACTTGGAGAGCACAGTCTTTAAGCTGGTGTGGTTAAAATCCCCCGCAACCACCACAAAACTGTCCGGATGTAAAGTTTGGATTTCGCTAATAGCATTGTGCAGTTCCCTGAGTACACTTCTTAGCGTTAGCGTTAGCGCTCGGCGCTAAGTAAACAGCCGTTACAAACACGTTGCTGAATTCCCTCGGCAGATAAAATGGCCGACAATTTACAATAAGGAACTCCGCCAACGGAGAGCAGTGTTTAGATACTAATGTGGCGTTAACGCACCAGTTCTTGTTAACATAGATGCATAGCCCACCCCCATGGCTCTTATCGGAGCTCGCCGTTTCTCTGTCTGCTCGGAATACCGACGTACCTTCTAGTTGAATGGCCTCGTCAGGGATGTTGTCGTGGATCCATGTTTCCGTGAACGCAAGCACACAGCAGTCCCTCCACTCTCTCCGGGTTTCTCTCAGCAGACGCAGCTAGTCCAGCTTGTTGTCGAGGGAGCGGACGTTAGAGAGAAGGAGCGACGGTACTGCTGGTCTTGAGGGGTTAGCCTTTAGCCTAGCATGGATCCCGGCCCTTTTTCCACGCTTTTGCTTGCGTTCCCTCCGTCTACGCTTCCTCCTCTCCCGGGTAGCTTCCAGCGGGGACTCCGCCAGAATTCCATGATGGCGTAGAATGTCCAAGTCACAACCGAGCGCTGCAATTCTTGAAGCGTGCAGTACCTTGATGTTTAATAAAGTCTCACGGTTGTAAGTTTTACAGAATGTATGCCTGGGATGATCAAAACACTCAAAACTCTCACACTCGCTGGTGCCAAGAGGGGCCGCTGCGTCCATGCACGCCGCCACCATATTCCTTTATTGTTCACATTGTATTATATTTGGAGCTCTTACTTGTGTGGCACGGGGTGGTGGCTCCATGTTCTGGTTCTGCCAACCCCGTGCGTATAAGAAGGGCTGCAGGTAGGGGGGCGGCCTCTTCCGCCTTTGCCTCTGCTTGCGGCTGAATGTGTGGTCAGGTGCACTGCTCCCTGTATTACAATAAATGTGTGTTCAGCTCCACTATTGCTCTCCTCCTTGACTCCAGTTCCAGACATAACAGGCGCATTGCCCATTGTAATGCTTGGTGCCTTTGTTGTCCCAACAATAAATGACTTTAGATTTGTAGGAGTGGTGTTTTTCAAAAGGGAGTGAAGCTGTTTGCAATGTTGGTGCATTGCTAGTGTACAGCAGTGCAATGACATTGCATTTTTGACCAACAAAATCCTTGTCTGAAGTCAGTGGCGCATTATCGATCTTTATTTAAACAGCACATTTTAAAAACATGCTAGCAGACGTTATGGCGCTTTTGGCACAGAGCAGATGATGCCAAGAAACAAAGACAAACTCAGCTCTACTTCATACCATACCTGCTTTACCTCAAAAAGCTTAAGTGATACACTAAGGCTGCATTCACGCCAGGATAGTCCGGGGGTCTCGGTTTGATTGGGCGGGGAATGCCGAGAATTTTTGCACCTTCGTTTGGTTTGGTTTGCATTCACACTGCACTTTACTCAAGTGGACCAAACTGCCTGGACAACCTCACGCAGTTACAACTGCTCATTTGGGGCACTGTAGCCAAAACCACCACTGACAGGAAGAAAAAATCTCAGTGAATGCTGTGCCTTCACTGCGCCTTCACTGTGTAAATGATGTGCCTCTGCATTTTTTATGTTTTTTAAATTTTATTTAATATTTTGCCATGCCTTTTTTGAGGAAGACCTGGCCAAGATGGCACACCCGTACATAGAACAATAAGGCAACAAAAGTCAGCACCTCTAAAACAATATAAAACAATTCAAAACAATAAAACTAATAAAATAATAAAACCGCTAAAAACATTACCAAACTAGAAAAGCACTCTGAGAGCGCAGACCTCCGCCAAGGCAGCTCAGTCCCCCATGCTGTGATCTACTCAAAAATTTAATTGCATTTAATTGCTGGACTTGGGAACTTATTATTCTGTATATTTTTTCCAATCACCCTGACTAGTTATTGTGGAGCTACATGTGCATATGCTCAAACAGCCCTATCTCCCAATGATAAAGAATCCTTTATAAAATTCCTGGATCCAGGCGGTGATCCGGATCACTCCCAAAATGTAATCATTTCTTCCTTGTCCCAGGTCGGACATTTCCTGAAAAATTCATCAAAATCTGTCCATAACGGAAGATGACGGCTTAGGAGACGGTCGGCTTTTGTGGAGCTCCGTAAACGCCTAAATAAATTTAACATTCTCACTGAAGATGACACGGTGGTGGCATCAGCCATCACTTTTGGAGTGGTCTGCTGGGGCAGTGGCATTACAGCAACCGATAGAAAGAGACTGAACAAACTGATCAAGAAAGCTAGCTCTGTCCTGGGGCAGCGCCCTGACCCAGTGGAGGAGATAGGAGAGAGAAGGATGGTGGCTAAACTGTCATCTCTGCTGGAGTCCGAGTCCCACCCTATGCAGGACATACTGAACGCACTGAGGAGCTCATTTAGCAGCAGACTACATCATCCTAGGTACGCAACCGAGAGGTTTCGCAGGTCCTTCCTACCTACGGCTGTCAGACTGTACAACTTAAGCAGGGCTGCTCACAGAGATAGCAAAAAGACGTGACAACCTAATAGTATTGAATGCAAAAGACGCAATAGACTTACACAATGGTCCCCTCCGGTTTACAACTAGGAAAATACCAGTCGCTACGGAGGGTGAGAATATGTATGGGTACATAATCATACCATGTAGGATAACTAAATAGACGGTTGTGCTGTTTCATTCCATCTAGCTACAATGCTCCGCACTGTGTGTGTTTATATATTTACATATTTATTCCATCTAGCAACAATGCTCCACGCTGTGTGTGTTTATATATTTACATATTTAATCCATCTAGCTACAATGCTCCACGCTGTGTGTGTTTATATATTTACATATTTAATCCATCTAGCTACAATGCTCCGCACTGTGTGTTTATATATTTATATATTTATTCCATCTAGCAACAATGCTCCACACTGTGTGTGTTTATATATTTACATATTTATTCCATCTAGCTACAATGCTCCGCACTGTGTGTGTTTATATATCTACATATTTATTCCATCTAGCTACAATGCTCCGCACTTTGTGTTTATATATTCATATATTTATTCCATCTAGCTACAATGCTCCGCACTGTGTGTTTATATATTTACATATTCATTCCATCTAGCTACAGTACTCCGCACTGTGTGTTTATATACTCATATATTTATTCCATCTAGCTACAATGCTCCGCACTGTGTGTCTATATATATATATTTATATTTATATGTACATATGTATACTCGCTGCTCTTGTTTTTCTCTTGCCTTCTGATTGTTGCTCTGAGTGTTGCTATCCCTGTGCTGTTGCAATCCTGGAATTTCCCCATTGTGGGACTAATAAAGGCTTATCTTATCTTATCTTAAGATACGGCTTGTTCCTTGCAAGCCAATGTAATATTATGACTCTCGAGCAGTACTGGACAAGACAACATAAAGCAATGCCATCGTTGAAAGGTGAGAACAGCAATAAGCCACGACAACAAAATGCCGAGACCACAGCTACGCCATTAGTCCAACATGGCTGTGAACAAGATCAAGATGAAGATGAGATGGAATTGGACCCTAGGCTTGCTAAAGCATTTGAGCTCATGACCAGTAAGATAATGAAGGCTATTGACGATAAACTGGAACCATTAGCCATGACTGTTCTCTCTCATGCCAACGAGCTGAAAGCGGTCGTTACCCAGCTGGACGAGCTAGAGGCTAGGACACTACAGATGGAAACGGCTAATGAGCCGTTGGCTAACATGGTCCCAGCTCTGGAGAAGAAAATAAAATCCCTCTCTGAACATATAGACGACCTGGAGAACAGAGGGCGGTGAAGGAATATACGCATCGTCAATTTGCCAGAGAACATGGAAGGCGGGAATGCTTTGGGCTTCTTTAAGCACTGGCTTCCAGATTTTCTTAATATGGATACGAAGGGTGGCTGGGTTAAGCTCCCTTGCACTGGCACCCGGCTCTAATCAGCGACCTCGCCCAGACATCATCAGATTCCACTCGTTTCCTCACAAGCAGAGAGTGATGGCGACAGTGCGACATAAAGCAGGCAACGGCGACATTACCTTGGACGAGAGAAAAATATCCTTCTATCACGATCTTTCTGCTGACGTTCTTCGTAGACAAAAAGAGTTTAACGAAGCCAAGCAGCGCCTGAGAGGAATTGGAGCAGAATATTCCATGCTGTTCCCCACAAGGCTGCAAGTATCCTTTAATAATGGCACTAAGAAAACTTTTCTCTCCCCGACTGAAGTAATGTCTTTCGTATCCAGTGTGACAAATCAGGGAAGATGAGAAAGTGGACCTTAAGGTTGGACAGTGTATTTATTATTATCCATCTCTGTGCCTTATTATGACTCTCTGTGTGTGATGTGTGGTTTAAATAATGGACACAACTCTTTGTGTTTAATACATATGTTAATCCGCTAATCCAACTATTTAAGGAGAAAACTCTGTATCGAATATGACTTGAACTTAAGTTTAAATGCATTGCTTGTTCTTAATATTAAGGGGTGTTCCAGTAGCTCCCTGTCATCTGGATTATCACTTACCCCCTCTTCCTTTTTTTTTCTTTCCCTGTTTTTTTTTTTTGGCACTCATGTAAAGGAGGGAATTATTCGTAGGCTCTGCCTACTTCCCTTTTTTATTTTTTATTTTTTAATTTTTTATTATTTATTTTTACTATTTATTCAATTCATTTTTTTTTTTGCGTTGTGGGGTTTTTTTTTTTGCATTGCCCCCCCTCTTTTTGCTTTTCTTGTGAAGTGTTTTGGCCTTTAGTAAGTGCCTCGAAGAATAGCAATCCTCATGCGATCTGGGGAAGGAGTCTACTTATTATTCATTGGTTTTGTGTATTTTTTGTTTTGGGTTTGTGTTTGGGTGTATGTTTTGTGCTCAGCAGTGGTCTACCACATCAATATTTATATTATTTGTACATTACATTATGCCAAATACATAAAAGTCTCACATGTACAAAATGGGGTGCTGGAGGCATATTTATTAGTCTCTATAGGGTACATAAATCCTACATAAATCCTAATGTCTTCTTCCAATAGGATTAAACTTTGTTCTTGGAACGTGAGGGGCTTGAAGGGGAATGTGAAGCAAAGAAAGGTTTATTCTTTATTGAAAAGGGAGAGAGTAGAGATAGCTCTATTACAGGAAACACACCTGGACGATAATGGACATCATAAACTTAAATATGGTTGGGTTGGCCAGGTTTATTCCTCATCTTTTACCACCAGCAGCAGGGGCATAGTTATATCAATACATAAAAATCTCCCATTTCAGCTGGTGAAGTGCATTAAAGATACGCATGGAAGATATGTGATTATTAAAGGGGTTTTATATGGTGAAGAGATTGCTATTATGGATCTTTATTGTTCACCAAATTATTCACCTAGCTTCTTGGTTAAGGCCTTCTCTGAATTTGCAGAGCTTTCCCCAGCAATAGCTTTAGTGGGAGGAGACTTTAACTGTTTACTTAACCCCCTGCTTGATAGACACCCTCCTCGGAATACATCTTTAACAACTCAGGCTGATGCTCTTTATGCTATTTGTGAAAAAATGAATTTAGTAGATGCATGGCGAACTTTCCACCCATCTACTAAAGAATTTACTTTTTATTCCCCCCTCATAAGTGCCATACAAGGATTGATTATTTTTTCATTTCTAAACTCTTGGTACAATCGGTGTTTTTGTGTACAATAGGCAACATCGTTGTTAGTGACCATGCAACAGTATTAATAGATTTATCTGTTGGTTTAGGGCAGGTTAAGAGTAGACGATGGCGATTTGATACATGCCTTCTAAAAGATGAAAAGTTTACTACTTACTTGAGAGATGATTTTAAAATATTTTTTGCTATCAACTCTCAATCTACCAATGACTCATCCTTATTATGGGAAACATCTAAAGTCTATATCAGAGGCCTAATCATAGCATATTTAGCCTCAAAAAAACTAAAGCAAAAAGAACAGCAATCTAAACTTGAAAAGGAACTGGAAGAAATTAAGAGAGTACTTGGTTCATCATCATTATCAGATCCTATATTATTGCAGAGAAAGTGTGCCTGCACTAGATGCATTATTAACTCAACAAGCTAAGAGTGCTCTTCTTTTTTCAAAACAGAGGTTATATGAATTTGGAGACAAATCTAGTAAGTATTTGCCTTGTTTAACAAAAATCAGAACAAATTCCCAACTGATTCCTTCAGTTGTAGGTCTAAATGGCACTCATTATTTTGATAACAAAAATATTAATAAAACCTTTAAGCAGTTTTATAATCAGCTATATACATTGGACCAGACAGTAGGGGCCTCATATAAGATGGACTCTTTCTTGGACAGCCTAGCTCTCCCTACTCTTTCTGATACTCAGAGACATGATTTAAATTCTCCCATCTCTAGAGAAGAGGCTGTATTAGCGATTAACAGTTTACAATCAGGTAAAGCACCGGGGCCAGATGGCACGAGCAGTTAATTTTACAAAGAATTTCAGGATATACTTGTGGATCCATTTTTGGAGATGATAGAACACCCCTTTACCTCTGAGAGCTTACCTCAGTCATTAAGAGAAGCTGACATCTCTCTAATTCTTAAAAAAGGCAAGTGTCCTGAAGATTGCTCAGGATATAGACCTATTGCTCTTTTAAATCAAGATGTTAAACTGTTATCTAAGATCCTGGCTCTGTGATTAGAGAAGGTTTTGCCTTTTATCATTAAGGAGGACCAGACAGGTTTTATTAAAGGCAGACGCTCTAGTCACAACATTAGGAGGCTTTTAAATATTGTTCATTTCCGTCAAGAAAATGACACTGTAATCATCTCACTGGATGCAGAGAAAGCCTTCGACCGAGCTGAGTGGCATTATCTATTTAGAGTATTACAAAAATTTAATCTGGGGGATAACTTTATCAAATGGATCAAACTTTTGTATAATAAACCCTTGGGATCAGTCATAACAAATGGTTATAGATCAGATAATTTCCCAATTTATTGCTCAACACGTCAAGGCTGCCCCTTAAGCCCTGCTCTTTTTGCCCTTGTGGTAGAACCTTTAGCTGAAGCCATCAGACAGGATCCAGCTGTCAGGGGTATAGATGTAGGGGAGACGCAACATAAAATTTCCCTTTATGCAGATGATGTTTTGTTGTACGTAGCAGAGCCTGCTACCTCTGTTCCGCGACTGGTTGATATCATTAATTATTTTGGGTCTTTTTCTGGTTACAAAATTAATTTCTCTAAATCTTTAGCTATGCCCATGGGAAGCCTCAGAAATAGAATGAACTCCCTTATATCATTTCCATTTTGCTGGTCTATGTCAGGTTTTGTGTACTTGGGTATTCAGATTACTCCTATGTTCCATCAGATGTTTAAAGCCAATTTTAACCCTCTTCTAGACACTATAAAGAAGGACTTAAACAGGTGGTGTTCACTTCCCCTATCATTACTCGGCAGAGTGTCTATCATCAAAATGAATATCCTGCCTAGGTTACTGTACCCCCTACAGATGGTTCCAATATTTATAACTAATAAGGTTTTGAAGTTACTCAATGGTTGGTTGAGTGATTTTATCTGGAATAAAAGGAAGCCAAGATTAAAAATGGTAAAATTACAACTTCCAAGTTCAATGGGAGGTTTGGATGTTCCTAACATTAAATGGTATCAAATAGCATCTCAACTAAGGTTTATAGCAGAATGGGTTAAAGATGATCCTACTTCTGTTTGGTTGGGCCTTGAAAAGTCACAGGCCTCCTGTTCACTGTTGGGCCTTTTGTCTTGTAAGAATTTAAAGTCAGTTAGCAATCTCTGTGATAATAACCCCATAATTTGTAACACTCTAAAGGCCTGGTTTATGACACGAAAGCTTGAAGGAAGATCAGATTTAACTACTTTATTAATTCCCATTCAAAGCAATCTGGACTTTGTTCCTGGTATGATGGACAGTGGTTATAATATATGGACAGTTAAAGGGTTAAAGAAAATTTATGACCTTTTTGATGGTGCATTATCATTTGAAAAGTTTCAGGAGAAATTTGGTCTTTGTAGACAGAATTTTTTTAGATACCTTGAGATCCGAGATTTCATAACTAGAAAGACCACCCTCAATGTAAATGCCACAGTGTCTGCAGTTGAGCGGTTACTTCTTTTAGGCCCAACCAAAAAATTTATAACTCGCTGTTATAGTGCCTTAAGTCAGTCAGATGTGATATGTGTGTCAATTATGCAGAATCTTAAACAGAAATGGCAAAGTGAACTTGGTGTAAATATTTGTGAGGATTCATGGGATGCAATCTGGGAGTGTGCCAAGAAGATTTCAATATGTAATCGTGCAAGACTATTGCAATACAAAATCTTACATCGCTTACAAATCTCTCCCAGTAAAAGATCCAACATGAATCCCCAGCTTTCACCCATGTGTCTGAAATGTAAAATTTCAGTTGGTACCTATACTCATTGCGTTCAGTCTTGTCCTAAAATCCAAGCATACTGGCTAGACATTGTACAAGACAGGAGTCAGATATTTGGTGTGAATGTAGACATGGATCCTCGCTCTCTGACACTGGGACACCCAAACCAGGACTTACTTTTTGGAAGCTCTGCAAGACTGTACAATATCCTTGCATACACGGCAAGAAGGAATTTTTTTTGTCATGGATATGTGACAAACCACCAACTAAAACAAACTGGCATAAAATCACCATGGAATGCTTCCCTTTGGAATATTTAACATGTTTACTTCACTCAACAAAGAGATATTTTATGAAAATATGGACCCCATATCTCAAATTCTCTAACCTTACGGTGGCTTCTATTCTTGGGAGCATTAACTTGGATTAAATATGACTTCTTTTTTCCTGGACCTTGTTTGTGGTGCCATGATGGTTACGCTCCTCTGTACAAGTGTACAAGTGCTGGTTAATGTATGTACATGTATGAGTTTCTAGCTGTGATGTATATCCCCCCTTTTTTTTCCCCTTTCCCTTTTTTTTTTTAATTTCAATCTCTAATTTTGTGTAGATCATTGTTGTGCTGAGCTGTTTTTCACGTTTTGATTGTCGGGGGGGCTTGCAAAACAAAAAAATTCAATAAATACAATTAAAAAAAAAATCTGTCCATAACTTTTTGAGTTATGTTGGTCACAAACAGACAGACAAACAAACAAACCCAGGCAAAAACATAACCTCCTTGGCGGAGGTAAAAATTTCAGCTCAGAAAGCATTTACAATCCTCTGTAATATATCTCCTTATGAAGGTTTTGTATTTTGTAAAGTTGAATCAGTTCATTTAATTGTAATGTTTTCTGAAGATCATTCCAAGGCCAAGGAGCATAATAAGAAAATGCTGTTTTTCCAAGTTCACTGAACACTCGAGGAATATTACACAGCAGCCACTTAGAGAAATGAGAGTTACAGCAGTTGTTTATAGGAAATAAATGATTACAGAGATATGATGGCAAATTACCCAGTATGGCTTTGTAAATAAAAATGAACCAGTTTTTACTTCATGCACAAGCACATCCATTTCTTCAGTGCAAAATCGATCTGCCATCCCCGGTAAACACACAATTGTAATAGAAATTTGCCTTAGATCATGCACCCCTGCCTGCTAAATGCTGGGTGATGAGCCACTCTAATGGCATGTTATGGCTATAATACATCTCTGAATAATTAAGAGAGGTAGGATAACCTTGTTCTATCTTTTTACCAATGCAATATGTGTTTTTTCCACCATCGTGATAGTAAAATAGACTTGGGCTTGTCTGCAAATAATGTTTGCACTTTTAATGTCACACTTTTGGCAAGAGAGTTGTAATAGGGCCCTCAGCATCTGTTAAATGGATGTTTTAAATTAATTGCAATTAACTGCTTCTGGACAAGGGCAGCGTGGTGGCAGAGTGGTTAGTACTGCGGCAGCACAGCAACTCACCCTTGGCCGGGGGATCTTGGGTTCGATCCCAGCCTCCAACCAACAGTGATCTGTGTGGAGTTTGCATGTTCTCCCCGTGTCTGCGTGGGTTTACTCCGGGATTTCTCCGGTTTCCTCCCACATGCCAAAAACATGCAAGTTAGGTTAACTGGCATCAAAACTGGGGATTCTAAATTGTCCTTAATCACCCTTTATTGTCATTCAACCATACAACCAATCATGTACAGTAGAACGAAATTGTGTTTTACCTATCTACAGTGTTAATCACACACACCCCATGTGTAGAATCAGAGGGCCGCTGCCATGCAAGGCACCGCCACAGATTTCCCTCCTCCATTCCATTACTGCTGAGCACCAAGCTGGACAGCAGGAAGTTCTGCTTTTATATGGTCTTCAGCATGACCCGGCTGGGATTTGAACCCCCTTTTTTTTTAATATTGAGGTGCAGGATGTTAAAAGGGAGTTTTGCGCTGTAAAAGTGAACAAAAGTCAGGGCCCTGATAATATATGTGGGTGCTTGGTAAAGTCCTGTGCACATGAACTGAGTCCTATATTTCATTACATTTTCAATAAGTCCTTACAGACACAACATGTGCCTAAGATCTGGAAAGAAGCCGTGGTTGTTCCCGTTCCAAAATCCAGCTGTCCTAAAACGATAAACGACTTTAGACCAGTTGCTTTGACTTCAATTTTAATGAAAATTTTTGAAAAACTGGTCAGATGTGAGGTCCTAAAGCAGACTGAGCATGCATTGGATCCTCTGCAGTTTGCCTATAGGCCTCACAGAGGAGTGGAGGATGCCACTGTCACTCTGTTTAACATGCTCTTTAAACATCTGGATTTTAATGGGACACACGCCAGACTTTTATTTGTGGACTTTTCCTCCGCCTTTAATACAATCCAACCTCATATCTTAGTTGAAAGGTTCCTGCAACAATTTGATTTGAGCAATAATCTGGTGGGTTGGATTCTGGATTTCTTAACCAACAGGACGCAGAGAATAAGGGTCAATGGTACATTGTCTGACCTAAAGTGCTCTTCTACTAGCTCTCCTCAGGGGTGTGTGTTGTCACCACTACTCTTCATCCTGTACACAAACATGTGTCGGAGCAGACATGACAACAGACACATTATAAAGTATGCTGATGACTCAGTTACTGTCAGTCTCCTCCAGGATGGTGAGAGTGGCCACGGCCCAGTAGTTGATGATTTTGTTCACTGGTGTGAGGATTCCTACCTGCAGCTGAATACGACAAAAACTAAAGACATGATTATTGTCTTTAAGAGGAAAAATCCCAGGCACAAAGTCACCGTACTAAAAGGCCAGACCACCGAATGTGTACAATCCTACAAATATCTTGGGACGATTATTGATAGTAATTTAAACTTTGAAGAGAACTGTGAAAGGGTGTGCAAAAAGGGTCAGCAACATTTGCATTGTTTAAGTAAACTTGCACGCTTCCAAATTGACCGAACCATAATGACAATGTTTTATCGGGCATTTATTGAATCTGTTTTATCCTTTTCTTTAGTGTCATGGTTTGGTCAGATAAAACTGAAACAGAGGAAATCCTTGGATCAGGTAGTTAGATGGTCCAGTCGTTTGCTTGGTGAGCCACAGCTGAGCCTGACATCCCTGTACACCAGACAAGTACAGAGGATGGCTACCTCCATTTTAAATGATGACTCCCACCCTTTGCACTGCAACTTTCAGCTTCTTCCCTCAAGACGGAGGTTTGCTGTCCCAAAAAGTAGAACCCAGCGCTACAAAAACAGCTTTGTCCCTGCTGCTGTCAAAGAGTTGAACAAGCTGTAACAATATATTGCACATAATTTAGGTACCTATTTATTAACTCCATTTTATATTTACTTATTTTTGTAGGATGTTACTTGGGTTCTAAATATTTTATTGGGTTTTAGACCTTTGAGTTTTTAACCTCTTTGACTAGTTTTTAACTTTTAATATGATCCTTCTCTCTTACCTCTGGTTTTTCTCCCATCTCTTTGTCTTTTTATACCCTGATTGATGGAGCCTTGAGTATTTTTTTATCATGTTTATAGTCAGCTTCATATGTGCCTGTGTTTGTGTCTATGTTGAATGTTATTTGTGGCTTGTAAATATGGATGTCACCAGACTGCAAAACAAATCTACCTACGGGTACAAATAAAGTAACCTGAACCTGAACCCTGCCTCCCGGGTGTGGGGCGGATGTTCTACCAACTGAGCCACCACGAAAAGGATTAAGCAGAAGAAGATGGATGGATGGATGCTTCTGGACAAATTAATATGTTATCACATGATAATGCACTAACTTAACGCCAGCTGTTTTTTTTAATTACTGCCTTATATCATCGGCGCAATATTGCTAAGATCAGGAGCATCTTGTCTCTGGGTGATGCTGAGAAACTGATTCACGCATCTTGTTCAACTCTTTAACAGTAGCAGGAACAAAGCTGTTTTTGTAGCGCTGGGTTCTACTTTTTGGGACAGCAAACCTCCGTCTTGAGGGAAGAAGCTGAAAGTTGCAGTGCAAAGGGTGGGAGTCATCATTTAAAATGGAGGTAGCCATCCTCTGTACCTGTCTGGTGTACAGGGATGTCAGGCTCAGCTGTGACTCACCAAGCAAACGAATGGACCATCTAACTACCTGATCCAAGGATTTCCTCTGTTTCAGTTTTATCTGACCAAATGGGAGTTTTTCCTCTCCACTGTCGCCTAGTGCTTGCTCATAGGGGATCGTCTGATTGCTGGGTCTTTCTGTGACTGTGTGATTTTTTTTATCTGCACTGTGGCACCACGAGACGGCTTTTGTTGTGATGTGGTGCATTATAAATAAAGCTGAATTGAATTAATTGCAATTATGGTGGAATGAAAAAAGCAGAACTCTAGAAACGCAGGTACAGTTTCTATCGGACAGTCTATGGCACGACTCAAAATAGAGATGTAAAGCTCAGTTCATGGCACAAACTTATTTTTATTTAATTCTGGCTGTTCAAATCAGTTTGCTGGAGTATCGCTGTCATAATATGTGGTCATATGGACCATATCAATGCATAATCCAACTCTTGAAATGAGGGTACTGTTTCTGGTCTGACAGTCTATTGTGCAACTCAAAACAGAGACGTCATAAACCCTCCGTGCGCCCTATCTTTGCGCACGGAGGAGAGAAGGAGAAACGAGGATTTAAGTACAGGGGTGACCACACACACATTTATTGAACACAGTTCAGGGGAAACCATACAAATGGCTAGGCTGCTCGGGCTAACAAAGAGTCCACTTGTGACGCTAGGCTGTACAGGGGAAAGCGTAGGAGTTGTGCCACACACGGAAACGCTACCAGCGTGGCGGCACAACAGAACAGTGAAACGCTAGAACTACTCACAGCCTAAGCAGTCCGGGTCCTCCAGTAGATTGGCGAGCAAAACCCTTCAGTGACATGACGGTTAGACGGCGAGGCGCAGCCATCTAACGCGTACAATGATCCAGCGACGTTTGTCCAGCAAAGGGCTGCTTATGAACAAATGCCGCTGGCGTGGCAAGTAGGGAACACCTGGGCGAGGCGCGGAAGGGATGATTAACGGGACTGGAAACAGCTGATGGAGTCAGAGGGAAAGCGGGGGGGCATGGCTGGACTGACAGACTGTCAGCAGCGTGAGAGAAAGTAGGTCACAGACACAGACTAACAGCTGCCGGTCAGGCAGTGGCAAACGATATGGAAGTTAGTACAATAATACACCAAAATGCACATAACCAGAAAAAAACAAAATCCCCAGAGAGATCGAGGCCGAGCCGGGGAAAGCCAAGCCGGCTCGGCTTGTGACAAGAGATGCCCATTTCGTGGCACGGACTCTCCATTTTGTTTATTTTTGGGTGTTCAACTCAGTTTGCTGGAGTGTCGCTGTTGTGCTGTGTGGACATATGGACTGTGTCGGTGCATGGTCCCAGCCTGGGCACTGGAGAGAAGAGGGGAGGTGACTGCGAGAGGATGGGGGACCACAGTTTCCAGGCGCTTCCATGCTGCTGCAAGACCTGATGGTTGAAGGTTCTGTCGTCCGGGACTGGCTCACGGATGGTGCTAGTCCAGTAGTTAATCTGGGAGCTGCTCTGCGAACCAAGCAACGAAGCCGAGAAGGGCACGTCTGCTGTGAAAAGCAATGGGCTGACAGCTACGCTAAAGGCTAACAGTTAAGGTAGGGACTGGCTCCGGGCGAGGACCGCTTCCATCAGATCTGTTTGCAGGTGTACGCTCCCTGGAGAATGGACTGCACTGTCTACTACTGGAGCTCACATCAAAGGGGAAGGTGAGAGATGCAAATGCTGTGACATCTGCCATGACAACGGTTGGTGTGGTGGTGCTAAAGTAGTCACTGATTGTTTTCACATATACAGTATTTCTGCTTATAATTTTTTTTTTTTTGAGAATGTTCTGGATGGTTGTTGTCATTATTTTTTAACATGTTGAAGGCTGTAAGTGGACCCACAGTTGCAGAAAGCATGCATTTTTGTCCCTGCTCATTCTAATAACAGTATGGAATAGAAAAGTTTAAAGTCCATTAGAGAGAATTTTCACACATTTAACTGATTAATTGCGAATAAATGCTTATTTTTTTAAGATTGTGAATAAAAATTTAAATCATTGCCCAGTACTAAAATTAACATGAACTTTCTCTGTCACTTAAACAGCATATATAATTAGTTAAAAAAAACAATCATAGGGCTTTTTTTAAACCAAATATTAGCAGTTTATTTTAATTTTAAATGTTTTCATTTGGAAGTGCTAAATTTGAATAAACTATGAACCAATAATGTTACAGCACTCAGTCAGCTTTACTTACATCTGTGTTACCGCCCCATTAACCCATTGTTACTTCTCCTAAAACACTGCTTTCTAATTTTTCTCAACACAAGAAAGAACATACAATTTATCCTTTTAAGTCTGAATTTCTATCTCTTACAAGGGCATACTGCATATATAAAGCAGATAATTTTTCTTGAAAGTATAATGTACTTACATGTTATATTGCTGTATTTCCATTTCTAAATCCATAAAATGTGTTGCTGGCAAACAAAGGCATTAAAGCAAATGCATGTCTTGTGAACGGCTCAGTCAGTCAGCTCTCGGCGGTGACCGCCTTCCGCCGCGGTGCTCAGGGCTGAGCTCGTCAGTAGCGGACCTTTCTAAGCAGCCAATCAGAATTCAGGAAGGGCGGGCCATAGGACGCCGGTACAGTCGTCCCAGACTGCTCTTTTCTTTTCCGTGTCATCATATTTTGCATCCAGAGCTGCTACCAGTGTCAGAATATGTGTCCTCTCCATTGTTTTTTTTTTTTTACAGACTGCTATTAAAAAACAAGTAGAAAATCTGACCATAGGAAAAAGCGGAAGTTCTGTGCTGTGTGACAATGTTGCTAGGATACAGGGCACGGATTTTTTTTTTTTCCCAGAAGTTCATCATCATCATCATCATCATCATCATCATCATCATCATCATAGCAGTCTGTCGGGGGCGTCAATGACCGCTTCATTTAGGTCTGATCAGATTCCTTAACGCAGCTCAGTCCTTCGCCCTCCGCTGCCAGCAGCTCCTGGCCTTGTTAACCCGGGCGACGTCCGAGCCGGTATGAGTTGCTCTCTGACCATTTCATGAAACTGCTGGCAGTGCACAAGCGCTGAAAAAAAGACGTTCAGGACGGTCGGGCGACAAAAAACGCATTTGGTGGACACGCAGCCTAAAAAGGAGCAGGAAGAGATGCCAACAGCCTGTTAAATATAATAAACTGGATGATAGGCCATGACTGAACAAACATCCAGGGCTTGACAACAGCACAGGATTTGAGCACTAAGTCTACATGAGACTGTGTGTATGTTGGGCATGTCAATAAAGAAATAGCTCATTAAAAAGTGCTGATTATTGCCTGACAAGGGGTTATTTGAATAAGTGTATTTATATTTCTGTAGTTATCTATCTATCTATCTATCTATCTATCTATCTATCTATCTATCTATCTATCTATCTATATATATATACTGTATATACAGTATATATATATATATATATATATATATATATATATATATATATATATATATATGTTATTAATGGAAACATATTTATGTCCAGAACAGTTGCGTGGCCACATAGACGTAAAAGTACTAATTGCTCCCTCAAGAAAAAACAAAGCAAACAAACAAACAAACAAAAATCCCCAAACAAAACCAAAAAACTATAGATCCTGTTTTGTCTAAACCAGGGGTCAGCAACCTTTACCAGAGCCATTTGGACCCGTTTCCCACAGAAAAGAAAACACTGGGAGCCACAAAAACCCTTTTGACACTTAAAATGAAATAACACTGCATATAACTTTTTTTTTCCCTTTAAGCTATGTATAAACAAATTATAATGTGTTGCATTTATCATCATCCTGGATTTCCTGACTGAGAGACCTCAGTCTGTCCGGGTTGGAAACAACATCTCCAACTCTGTCACGCTGAGTACCGGAACCCCTCAAGGCTGTGTACTCAGTCCACTGTTGTTTACACTTCTAACACATGACTGTGTATCCAAACACGAGGGGAACCAGATTATCAAGTTTGCAGATGACACCACGGTGGTGGGACTTATTCAGAGGGATGAGGAATCAATGTACAGGGAAGAAGTGAGAGACCTGGAGGGCTGGTGCAGGGAGAACAATCTGGTGCTCAACGTGGACAAAACAAAGGAGATGATTATCGACTTCCGGCGGTCACAGCCTGAGCACGTCCCCCTCAGCATCGGCGGCCGTTTAGTGGAGAGAGTAGAGAACATCAAGTTCCTCGGAGTGCAGATCTCGCAGGACCTGACCTGGAGCAAGAATTCCTTGGAGATCAGGAAGCGAGCTCAGCAGAGACTACACTTCTTGAGGAAACTCAAACAGGCCTCTCTCCCCATCTGCATCCTCAGGACCTTCTACAGAGGTGTGGTGGAGAGTGTTCTGACGTACTGCATTGCTACATGGTACTCCAGCTGCAGTATGTCAGACAAAAAAGCCCTGCAGAGGATAGTCAAGGGGGTGGAGAGGGTAATTGGAGTCTCCCTCCCCTCTGTCCAAGAACTTTTTCAGAACCGTTGTAGGAGCAGGGCACTGAACATTGTCAAGGACCGTTCTCACCCTCTGCATAAACACTTTGAACTTCTTCCATCTGGTAAACGATTCCGGAGCATCAGAGGCAGAACCACCAGATTGATCAACAGCTTCCTCCCACAAGCTGTCAGGATGCTGAACAGCTGACCCGGAATCTCACATACACACTACTGCACCTATGGACATTTTGTATATTATAGTTAGTTATTCTTTTTCCCCAAGTATGTCTCAGGGATGTGTGAATGGATGGGGGGGTGGGAGCTATGTGGGAGTGTGTCTTAATCATGCTGCTTCTTATATGGATGCCGAGAGAAACGCAATTTCATCTTGCCTGCACTACAGTTGTATGTACAGCAATATGACAATAAAGTTTGATTTGATTTGATTTGATTTGATTTATGAAATCAGGGAACTCCTGCAGAGAAAACAAAATTACATTTCTGCATGCAACAAAAACATTTTGAACTCCAAAAAAAAAAAGACATTGGGTTGAAGGTTGACACTGGGTTGAAAGGAGAGTGCTATTTCTAGCACTGATGACTCCTGATAAAACCCATGGTAGCCTGTCTACCCAATTTGCATCCGTAAGCGACGCTCTGAGGGCTGCTTTCAATGACCTATGGAAACGTTCGCATAAACCATTAGCCTGCGGGTTGTACGCAGTGGTGCAGTGGATCGTTACCCCCAGGCTGCGGGCCATCGCTGACCAGAGCTCGGAAACAAATTGAGGACCTCTGTTGGATGTAATGTCCGACGGAACTCCAAAACGCGCTACCCATGCTGTTAAAAACGCGCGCGCCACCTCCTCAGCTGTGGTTGATGCCAGTGGGACCACTTCCGGCCAACGCGTGGTGCAGTCCACCATTGTCAAAAGGTGTGTGCACCCCTGTGACGGCGGGAGGGAGGCCTACGAGGTCGACATGCACATGATCGAACCGCTTAGCCGGGATGTGAAAAGGCTCCAAGGGAGCTCTAGTGTGTTTGTGTATTTTGGCTCGCTGACAAGCCATGCAGGCTGTCGCCCACTCCTTGACTTGCTTGCGCAGGCACGGCCATACAAATTTCTCTCCTACCATTTTGACCGACCCCCCGGGTCGCCAGAGAATGGATCGAGTCAAAAACGCGGCGGCGCCACGCGGCTGGTACAACCGGACGCGGTCGTCCAGTGGAGACATCGCAGATTAGGGGGGGGGATACCGTCTTGCAGCACCCTGTTCTCCAGCCTTAACCCTGTTGGTCCAGACTGGAGCGCGCACATGTCTGCGTCGCTAACCTGCTCCGCAGCCATGGCTGCATAATCTATCCCTACGCAGACCGGGGCCACGCGCGTTTCCGCGTCGCTACCCTGGTCTGCGGCCATGGCTGCAGAGTCTGCCCCCACGGGGCCTGGAGCCGCCACAGCACGTGAGAGGCAGTCTGCCACTACATTATATTTACCTGCCACATGCTGGATATCAATGGTAAACTCCGATATCGCGGCCAGCTGTCTCTGCTGCCGGCCCGACCAAGGTTCCGAAATCTTGGCCATCGCGAAAGTCAGCGGTTTGTGGTCCACGAACGCGGTGAAATGGCGTCCTTCCAGCCAGAACTGGAAGTGGCGGATGGCCAAGTGTAGAGCTAACAACTCCCTGTCGAACGCGCTGTATTTTTGCTCGCTATCGCGCAAGGTTTTGCTGAAAAACGCGAGCGGTTGCCAGGCCCCAGCCACGTACTGTTCAATGACCGCCCCTATGGCCACATCTGACGCGTCAGTAGTGAGCGCCATGCGGGCCGTTGGGACTGGGTGTGCCAACAACGCAGCGTTTGCCAGGGCTGATTTGACTTGAGAGAATGCGCGCTCCCGCTCAGGAGACCATTCGATTTTATTCGTGGGTTTTTGTTTTTTTAGTGCAGCATACAATGGTTGTATGAGCTGCGCTGCATGGGGGAGGAAACGATTATAAAAATTAACCATTCCCAAAAACTCCTGTAACGCTTTGACCATTTGTGGTTGGGGAAAATTTGTTATTGCGCGCACCTTATCGGGCAGAGGGACCGCTCCTTCTGGCGAAACGCGATGCCCCAAAAAATCAATCTGCGCCACCCCGAACTGACACTTCGCTGGGTTGATTATTAACCCGTGCTCTGCCAACCTCCGGAAAACTGCTGTGAGGTGGCTTTCGTGTTCGTCTTCGGACGCGCTGGCTACCAAAATGTCGTCCAAGTAGACGAACACGAAAGGGAGATCGCGCAGGACTGCATCCATCATGCGTTGGAACGTCTGTGCCGCTCCCTTAAGCCCAAACGGCATGCGCAAAAACTCAAAAAGCCCGAAAGGAGTTATTACCGCTGTTTTGGGTATGTCCTCAGCGCGCACTGGAACCTGGTGGTAACCGCGTACTAAGTCTATTTTAGAAAAAATGCGTGCCCCCGCCAAATGAACCGAAAAATCTTGGATGTGCGGAATCAGGTAGCGGTTGTGCGCTGTGGCGTTATTCAACCTGTGGAAATCACCGCAAGGTCGCCACGAGCCATCAGCCTTTGGGACCATGTGTAGCGGTGAAGCCCAGGGGCTCTTCGAACGCCTGATGATGCCCAGTCTTTCCAGGTTGGTGAACTCCTCGCGCGCTATGGTCAGTTTAGCTGAGTCCAAGCGCCGAGCTTTTGCAAAAACGGGCGGGCCGGTGGTAGTAATAAAATGTTCCACCCCATGTTTAGCCACTGTCGCCGAAAACGTTGGGACCGTGAGTGCTGGGAACTGAGTGAGGAGTGTGTGGAACTTACCACCTGCAGCTGTAACGTTGGCTTGTGCAGTTGGTGGGGCCACTCGAGCTGTGCAGGGAATAGAGTGAAAGGAGAGTGCATTAACCAGACGTCTGTTAGCAAGATCAACCAATAAACCATGTGAGCACAAAAAATCAGCCCCTAACATGTTGAAATTGACTGCCGCTACAACAAAAGTCCACTCAAATGCACGGCCCTGCAAAGACAGAAGCAGAGTCCTCTCACAGAAGGTCTTAATCGCTGATCCGTTCGCTGCTGACACCTGGGGACCACTGGAAGGCGCCAGCCAGTCCGCGTAGGAAGGCATGATGAAGCTCAGCTGGGAGCCTGTGTCCACGAGGAAATGCCTCCCCGAGTGTGCATCCTTCAGGTAGAGCAGCTTGTTCTCCTCCCCGAGGGCCACAGCTGCTACCGACCCCCGGTCTTGGCGTTTCCCGAGCGCTTGAACTGGCATGGTGGAATGCACTTGCATTCTCTGCAAAGCGGCGATGGTAGAAGCAAAGGACGTCGTCCGCTCCATGTCGCCTGGCCCTTGCTGCTGCCGTCGTCGGTGAATCTGGTGCTGCAGCCTCTGGCCCCATGCCGTCTCCGGACGTTGCGGCTAGCTCTGCTGCCGTGGCAGAAGCCACGCTCCGTTTGTGGGCGTCGACGAGTCGTTGCGCCCCCTGGCTCAGCTCGTGGTAGTCTCGCCGGGCCAACAGAGGTGAACCGGCCAGGGTCACTCTCACCGCTGGCGGTAGGGTCCTGAGGAAAAGGTGGGTGAAGATAAAGCTGTCATCTTCGGAGTCTCTCAACCTCAGCATTTTCCCCATCAGGTCTGTGGGTCTGTCGTTCTCAAACTCCGTCAACGCAAGGAGCCCCTCTGCTCGCTGTTGCACCGAGGGGGTGAAGTGGCTGATAAGCGCAGCCTTCAATGCGCTGTACTTGTCGCTGTCCGGTGGGTGGTTGACCAGGTTCTCCACCCTCTGGACTGTGTGGTTGTCCAGCTTCGCCACCACATGGTAGAATTTTGTGTTGTCTCTCGAGATTCTCCGGAGGTTGAACTGCGCCTCGACCGCGCTAAACCAGGAGCGCGGACTATTCTGCCAGAAGTCCGGCAGCTGGAACATGGCGGCATTTCTCAGGCTGGCTTCTGACGAGTCCGGCTCGGGAGAATTACTTCTGCTCATGCTTCGTCGTAAGGTCACCAGTGTGGAGATGTGTTGAAGGATGAGACTGAGTTTATTCCTCAGGTTCAGCTTTATTCACAATCACATACTCCAACATTTCAAAGCAGAAAAAGAGGATGAATCTTCTCACATCTGTCCTTTTATACCCAGGACATCAAAACTACAGTCACATGGTGTTTAATCAAACATACAGTCACATGGTACTTAATCCCAGTCACAATGTAACTTCCCCCGATCTTAACACCATCCACCCCCTAGTCTCCGGTGGTCAGGAAATCTCTCAAGGCCATCTCCTTGAAACAAAAGGCCAAATCTCACACCCTCCTGTTACCTCTAGGAGGCTCAGTCCCTTTGTTCCCCTGAGACGTGAAGCACACAATAAACATACAGTAATATATTTGTGGAGCATATGAAACCAACATATGTGCCCTACAGCAGGAGCCTTTCAACTAAAATATAGGTTGGATTGTATTAAAGGCAGAAGAAAAGTCCACAAATAAAAGCCTGGCGTGTGTCCCGTTAAAATCCAGATGTTCAAAAAGCAGAGTGACAGTGGCATCCTCCACTCCTCTGTGAGGCCTATAGGCAAACTGCAAAGGATCCAATGCATGCTCAGTCTGCTTTAGGACCTCAAATCTGACCAGTTTTTAAAAAATTTTCATTAAAATTGAAGTCAAAGCAACTGGTCTAAAATCATTTACCGTTTTAGGACAGCTGGATTTTGGAACGGGGAGAACCACAGCATCTTTCCAGATCTTAGGCACATGTTGTGTCTGTAAGGACTTACTGAAAATGTAGTGAAATACAGGACTCAGTTCATGTGCACAGGACTTTACCAAGCGCCCACATATATTATCAGGGCCCTGACTTTTGTTCACTTTTACAGCACAGAACGCCCTTTTAACATCCTGCACCTCAATATTAAAGTGCTGATTGTCTTTGAGTTTCTGTTTCAAACCTTGGGTTTCTGTGCTAAAATCAAAGGAGTCAAAACGACCATAAAAACAATTAAGAGCATTAGCCAGCTCTGTGTCTGAATTAAAACCATCTAAAAACACACGATTACTGCGCTCTGTGCTCTGAAGGCCTGCAATAGTTTTCATACTGGCCCAGGCTGAACCAAGTTTCTTTGTTGCCATCTTGCTTTCCAACTCTGATTTATAGTTCTGTTTTGCTCTTAAAATTTCGGCCTTCAGCTCTTTTGTGGCAACCTGCAGCTCAGAAACAGCCCCCTGTTTAAAGGCAAGTGCTTTCCTCTGTAAGCAGGATTTAACTGATTTTGTAACCCATGGCTTGCTGTTGGGATATATTTTGACACGTTGACACGTTTACGTGGAACGATCATGTCTCTACAGAAAGCCATGTATGAGCATGTCACGTCCACTAAAGAGTCCAAATCTTCTCCGCAGGCGAGCATGAACACCTCCCAGTCCGTACATTTAAAGCATTCCTGGAGGCAGTGCACTGAATCCTCTGTCCGCACGTTTATGTCTCTGGTCTTCACCTTGTCTCTTCTGAGAGCAGTTTTATATGTGGGCAGCAAATGTACACAGTTGTGATCTGAGGATCCTAAAGGGGGAAGGGGAATAGATTTATAGGCCCTCTCAATGGATCCGTAGCAGAGGTCCAATGTTTTTTTTCACCTGGTTGGGCAGGAGACATACTGATAAAAGTTTTTAAGTGTCTTCTTTAAAGAAACATGGTTAAAATCCCCAAGGATTAAATTTGGAGCCTCTGGGAAAATCGACTGCAACCGCTGTACCACATCAAAGACGATGCTGGAGGCGGAGTCAGCATCTGCCCTCGGGTGAATGTATACAGTCATTATGAAAAGTTGGGGGAACTCGCGGGGCAGATAAAAGGGGCATAGTGATACGGACAGAAGCTCCATATCTGGTGTACAGATGCGCTCTCTGACCGTGACAGAAGTACAGTACTGTTTATTAATATATAAACATACGCCGCCCCCGACGTTTCCCCGTTACCTCTTCCTGCCAATCCGAGCGAAGTGGGGCTCCAAAGCCGTCAATACACAGGCCCGCATCCCGGTCATGCGCCGTAAGCCACGTCTCCGTGTAAGCCATGACACAGCAGTTCTTGAAATCCTTCTGATATCGTACATTCCCTTGAATTTCATCCACTTTGTTTCTCAGGGATTGTACGTTCCCCATAATAATGGAAGGAAGAGGAATGCGGTTAAGCTGACGCCTCCTCAGGCTTAATCTTACGGCTCCACGCTTTCCGCGTTTCCTGCTCTTGTCTCTCTTTTCATCGCTGTGTCCATGAAAATCTCTTAAAATAAAGTCCGGCAGTTGCGGCACAGATTCAAACACAGATGCTGCATTATCCATGTTTAAATGCAGTAACATTTCTCTGGAATACTGCGTTCTTCCCGGCGTAACTGCGATTGCGCTTACCTCCAAGACAAAGAGCCGGTAGGAAAGAAACCACAGTGCAAAAACAAGAAGGAAATCCATACTGATTGAACCAGGGAGCTCTTTGTTATATAGTCCACAAACATTCAAGGACAAAAACAACACAGAGAATTACATTGAAACACATTAAAGTGCATAAAAACAAAGACACAGACGTCAAACTTTTTTCACCCGCTGCCGGTCGCTGTGTGCGCATGCGCCCAACCATGTGACTTTGTCCTATATATCCACTATCCCTCCTTTGCACATGTCCAAACCATCTCAGCCTTGCCTCTCTTTGTCTCCAAACCGCTCAACCTGAGCTGTCCCCTCTGATATAATCACTTCTAATCTTGTTCCTCCTAGTCACTCCCAATGAAAATCTTAGCATCTTCAACTCTGCCACCTCCAGCTCCATCTCCTGTCTTTTTCTCAGCACCACTGTCTCCAAACCATACATCATAGCAGGTCTCACTACTAGGGGTGTAACAGTACTTGTACTTGTATTTTTTGGTACGCCACCCACGGTACGGTTCAGACACGTACTGAGGTACGACATGGACTATATTGAGTGACAGACAGAAAGTGTTACAGTGCTGTGAAAAAGTATTTGCTCCCTTCCTGATTTCTTATATTTTTGCATATTTGTCACACTTCAGTGTTTCAGATCACCAAACAAATTTTAATATCAGATAAAGACAACCTGAATAAATACAAACTGCAGTTTTTAAATGATGATTTCATTTATTAAAGGGAAAAAAACTATCCAAACCTACCTGGTCCTATGTGAAAAAGTAATTGTCCCCCTTGTTACATTGTGCAGGAAGGAATCAGACGAGACCATGAGCTGACAACACCGACTTTATTCTCCTCTATCAAACATAACAGACTCAATCTGAGTGCCAGAGTGAACTCTCTTATACACTTTATTCCTGCCTCTGGCACCCAGGGTAAACACATTAACATACAAGCTGTGAAACATGCACACACATCCACATCCACATTAACATACCGTAACAGAGCAGGTCTTGATACAATACATTTGCACCCGTGTTCTCAGGTGTGAACCTGACACAGTGGGGGCGGAAGGCACATCTTTCTTTGGCTTTATACCCCCCAGCACTCTGGCGCCCTTAGCTGGCTCTTCTCGCCTTTTCCCCATTACCATTTCTAACTACCTTCAAACCCACCAACCCCCTGTTCTGGGTGGAGTGCCATGTCCTCTTGTGTCCCCCACAACATTATGATTTAACTGTGATTAACCATATTTTTTTTCAAAGCTGAGTTCAGTTTCAGCAGCTACACCCAAGTCTGATTACTACCAGATCTGATGAATCAAGAAATCACTTAAATGGAGCCTGTCTGGCAACCTGAAGTAGGCTAAAAGATCTCAAAAAGCAACACATCCCACTGTGATCTAAAGAAATTCAACAACAGATCAGAAACAAAACCCCAGAACAACGTCTAAAGAACTGCAGGCCTGACTTGCCTCAGTTTGGACACTGGTCCATGATGGAACAATAAGAAACAGACAGGGCAAAAATGGCATCCATGGGAGAATTCCAAGACAAAAACCGCTGCTGGACAAAAAGAACACAAAGACTCGTCTCACATTTGCCAGAAAATATCTTGATCCTCAAGACTTTTGGGAAAATATTCTGTGGACTGACGAGACAAAAGTTGAACTTTTTGAAAAACATGTGTCCCATTTTATCTGCCATAAAACTAACACAGAATTTGATAAAAAGAACATTGTATCAGCAGTCAAACATGGTGGTGGTAGTGTCATGGTCTGGGGCTGCTTTGCTGCTTCAGGACCTGGACAACTTGCCCTAACTGACAGAACCATGAATTCTGCTCTCTACCAAAAAATCCTGAAGGACAATGTCTCTCAGTTCATGAAGCCCTCCACTGTGACTGAATTTAAACAATTCTGCACAGAAGAGTGAGTCAAAATTCCTCAACAGCGATGTAGAAGACTCATTGCCAGTTGTTGGCACCAACGGCGGTACAACCAGTTATTAGGTTTAGGGGGCAGTTAAGGGACAATTACTTTTTCACATAGGGCCAGGTAGGTTTGGATAGCTTTTTTCCCTTAATAAATGAAATCATCATCTAAAAACAGAATTTTGTATTTACTCAGGTTATTTTTGTCTAACATTAAAATTTGTTTGACGATCTGAAACATTTAAGTGAAACAAACATGCAAAAATATAAGAAATCGGGAAGGGGGCAGATACTTTTTCACAGCACCGTATATCATGTCTGTTATGTATGGAAACACCTGGGTGATGAATGAGGCAAGGTGAAGTTGGCGAACACAGCTTTATTGTTGTAACTGGAAGTAACGGTTACATGGCAGGCACCTGGCGTGGGCACTGGTCAAAGAGGCCATAAGATGGTGGCCCACCCACTATATAGAGCAGTGCGGTGACATGATGTGTCACCACACTGCACATCACAATAAAGTGCCCTTTTCCATGTACCACATTTCCTCCCCCCTATAGAAAAGTTCAAAACCTAACACACAGTTGAACCCCCCCCCCCACACACACACACAATTTGGGATCCAAACCACGCTCTAAAATAATGAAAACTAATGTACTAAATTGGCCTAACACATTCACTCAAAACAACCTAAAATAGGGCTGGCGGGTGGACTGCCGCACAGCTCGCATGGTGGATTATTCTGCCACCAAGTAGCTAAAAGAAAAAGTCCTTCATTAAACTAAAAATTCTTGCCGTGCTCCTACACTAAAGCACAAATATACATATATTCTATCATCGTAGCAGTCTGTCGGGGGCGACAATGACTGTTTCATTTTGGTCTGATCGGATTCCTTCACGCAGCTCTGTCCTTCGCCCTCCGCTGCCAGGAACTCCTGACCTTGTTAACCCGGGCCACGTCCGAGCTGGTATGGGTTGCTTTCTGACTGATCATTTCATGAAACTGCTTGCAAAGTATTTGAGTATCGCTAGCTTTTGCTGGACTAGCGGCACATTCTTGGCAGATAGAGGTATTATCCATGGCAGGGACAGGCCAAGACAAACTGACTCCAGTATCTGTTGCAGTGACTGACCAGATGATAGGTTTGTTTATCTCTGTAGTGCATGTCGCGATGCACCGACTGGCAAAAGTCCACCACAGACCTTGCGACAGATGTGCTTATCTGCCAGGATGTCCAGTCTTACTCCATGTAACTGGGAGTGGTCCACCACAGACCTGTGACAGATATTGTTTTTAGTTCTGCCAGGATTCCTAGTTTCACCCTCCATGCCCTTGGAAAGGCGGGGTTGCCAGTTGAGTCACCGACGGCCCAACCCATGAGACAGGTAGTACCGGTTTTCATGGTTATCCGGTAGCAAGCAAACCAATGCCTGACCTAACATGAACAGGTGTGGCAGAAACCAGGTCTGGGTGTGGCTAGAGAAACTGAATCAACTTTCCAAAGATGTGATAAACCACAGTTAATTTATGTTTTAGCGGGGTAGGGGGGGGATCATTTTTTCACACAGGGCCATGTAGGTTTAGATTTTTTTACCCTTAATAATAAACATCTTCACTCAAAAATTGCATTTTGTGCTCACCTGCATTTTCTTTGTCTAATATTTAAATTTGTTTGATGATCTGAAACATCAAAGTGTGACAAACATACAAAAAAATGAGAAATCAGGAAGAGGGCAAACACTCCCTCACACCACGGATGTGTGTATATGTATACACACACACATACTATATACATATACATCCACACACACAGAAATTCAGACCATACCATAATATCACTGTTAAATGTGTGCAAATGTCTCACTTGTAGAAGGAGCTGGAGATTCAATTTGACTGGAGGACAGAGAACTGTCTTACAGTGGGGCAAAAAAGTATTTAGTCATTCACCAATTGTGCACGTTCTCCCACTTAAAAGATGAGAGAGGTCTCCAATTTTCATCATAGGTATACCTCAACTATGAGAGACAAAATGAGAAAAAAAATCCAGAAAATCACAATGAAGGATTTTTAATGAATTAATTGGTAAATTCCTCAGTAAAATAAGTATTTGGTCACCTACAAACAAGCAAGATTTCTGGCTCTCACAGACCTGTAACTTCTTCTTTAAGAGGCTCCTCTGTTCTCCACTCGTTACCTGTATTAATGACACCTGTTTGAACTCGTTATCAGTATAAAAGACACCTGTCCACAACCTCAAACAGTCAGACTCCAAACTCCACTATGGCCAGAACCAAAGAGCTGTCAATGGACACCAGAAACAAAATTGTAGACCTGCACCAGGCTGGGAAGACTGAATCTGCAATAGGTAAGCAGCTTGGTGTGAAGAAATAACTGTGAGAGCAATTATTAGAAAATGGAAGACATACAAGACCACTGATAATCTCCCTCGATCTGGGGGTCTACGCAAGATCTCACCCTGTGGGGTCAAAATTATCATGAGAACGGTGAGCAAAAATCCCAGAACCGCATGGGGGGACCTAGTGAATGACCTGCAGAGAGCTGGGACCAAAGTAACAAAGGCTACATCAGAAGCACACTACGCCGCCAGGGACTCAAATCCTGCAGTGCCAGACGTGTCCCCCTGCTTAAGCCAGTACATGTCCAGGCCCGTCTGAAGTTTGCTAGAGAGCAGTTGGATGATCCAGAAGAGGATTGGGAGAATGTGATATGGTCAGATGAAATCAAAATAGAACTTTATTGTAAAAACTCAACTTATCGTGTTTGGAGGAGAAAGAACACCATACCTACTGTGAAGCATGGGGGTGGAAACATCATACTTTGGGGCTGTTTTTCTTCAAAGGGACCAGGACGACTGATCCGTGTAAAGGAAAGAATGAATGGGGCCATGTATCGTGAGATTTTGAGTGAAAACCTCCTTCCACCAGCAAGGGCATTGAAGATGAAACGTGGCTGGGTCTTTCAGCATGACAATGATCCCAAACACACCGCCCGGGCAATGAAGGAGTGGCTTCGTAAGAAGCATTTCAAGGTCCTGGAGTGGCCTAGCCAGTCTCCAGATCTCAACCCCATAGAAAATCTTTGGAGGGAGTTGAAAGTCTGTGTTGCCCAGCGACAGCCCCAAAACATCACTGCTCTAGAGGAGATCTGCATGGAGGAATGGGCCAAAATACCAGCAACAGTGTGTGAAAACCTTGTGAAAACTTACAGAAAACGTTTGACCTCTGTCATTGCCAACAAAGGGTATATAACAAAGTATTGAGATGAACTTTTGTTATTGACCAAATACTTATTTTACCGAAGAATTTACCAATTAATTCATTAAAAATATATGGAGACCTTTTATTGATTATGTAAAAAATTTAAACATAACTCTTGAAGAAGAAGGTGAATGATGTCTGTGGACCTTGTAAATTCCAAACTGGCGAACATAATATGAATACTTATGTAATGGATTGTCTAGACTAAACAGAGGAGCATTGTTGAAGACTTGATTTTGTTGGTGGTTGTTGGTGTTTTTAGTGCATTTTTTTTTTTTTTTGTAGTACTTTAGTGTTAGTGTTTGATTGTTTGTGTCATGTTTGTTAAAAAAAAAAAGGTTCAATAAAGATATTGTGGAAAAAAAAAATCCTTCAATGTGATTTTCTGGATTTTTTTTTCTTATTTTGTCTCTCATAGTTGAAGTATACCTATGATGAAAATTGGAGACCTCTCTCATCTTTTAAGTGGGAGAACTTGCACAATTGGTGGCTGACTAAATACTTTTTTTTACCCCACTGTACATATACAGTTAGGCCCAGAAATATTTGGACAGTGACACAATCTTCATGATTTGGGCTCTGCATGCCACCACATTGGATTTGAAATGAAACAACTACAATGGAATTGAAGTGCAGACTTTAAGGTTTAAAAATATATGATTAAACATGTAGGAATTGTAGCTATTTTTATACAAACGCTCCTCATTCCAGGGGCTCAAAAGTAATTGGACAAATAAACATAACCCTAAGTAAAATGTTACTTTTCAATATTTTGTTGAGAATCCTTTGCAGGCAATGACTGCCTGAAGTCTGGAACCCATGGACATCACCAAATGCTGGGTTTCCTCCTTTGTGATGCTTTGCCAGGCCTTTACTGCAGCTGTCTTCAGTTGTTGCTTGTTTGTGGGTCTTTCTGCCTTAAGTTTTGTCTTGAGCAAGTGAAATGCATGCTCGATTGGGTTGAGATCTGGTGATTGACTTGGCCATTGCAGAATATGCCACGTCTTTGCTTTAAAAAACTCCTGGGTTCCTTTTGCAGTATGTTTTGGATCATTGTCCATCTGTACTGTGAAGTGCCGTCCAATCAACTTTGCTGCCTTTGGCTGAAACTGAGCAGAAAGTATATCCCCATACACTTCAGAATTCATCCGGCTGCTGCTGTCTTTTGTCACATCATCAATAAACGCAAGTGACCCAGTGCCATTGGAAGCCATGCATGCCCATGCCATCACACTGCCTCCACCATGTTTTACAGATGATGTGGTGTGCTTTGGATCATGAGCTGTTCCAATTCTTCTCCAAACTTTCTTCTTCCCATCATTCTGGTACAGGTTGATCTTAGTCTCATCTGTCCAAAGAATGCTGTTCCAGAACTAGGCTGGCTTCTTCAGGTGTTTTTTGGCAGAGTCAATTCTGGCCTTTCTATTTTTGAGGCTGATTAATGGTTTGCACCTTGTGGTGAACCCTTTGTATTTACTCTCATGAAATCTTCTCTTTATGGTAGACTTAGATACTGATACACCTACTTCCTGGAGAGTGTTCTTCACTTGAGTGGATGTTGTGAAGGGGTTGTTCTTCACCATGGAAAGGATTCTGCGATCATCCATCACTGTTGTCTTCCATGGACGTCCAGGCCTTTTTGAGTTCCCAAGCTCACCAGTGCACTCTTTTTTTCTCAGAATGTACCAAACTGTTGATTTGGCCACTCCTAACATTTCTGTTATCTCTCTGATGGATTTCTTCTTTTTTTTCAGCCTCACGATGGTCTGTTTCACCTCCATTGAGAGCTCCTTTGACCGCATGTTGTGTGTTCACAGCAACATGCAAACGCCACACCTGGATTTTTTTTGCAGCCTTCTGAGTCAATTGTCCAATTACTTTTGGTCCCTTGAAAAAGAGGTGGCTACGTATTAAAGAGCTGTAATTCCTAAACCCTTGCTCCAATTTGGATGTGAATACTCTCAAATTACAGCTGAGAGTCTGCACTTTAAGCCCATATTGATTATATAATTGTATCCTGAGTATGTTTTCGTAAACAGCTAAAATAACAAAACTTGTGTCACTGTCCAAATATTTTTGGGCCTAACTGTGTGTGTATATATATATATATATATATATATATATATATATATATATAAAACACAAATATACATATACAGTGATCCCTCGCTACTTCGTGTTTCACCTTTCGCGCCCTCAGTGCATCGCGGATTTTTCAAAAATATTCATCAAAAATTCAAAATTGTGAAAAAATGGCACGAAAGTTGCCCGGGCGCTAGCAGAAGGCAGGGAGACTACATTAGAACATCATCAGGTATCAACACGGAGAGCCCGCACAACTCAAAATTCACCTCTCTGACCACCGCTCCACTCCTCTCCGCCCACCTCTTCACCGCTTGGGAATCTCGCAAGCTGATTGGCCGAGATGTTTTACCCAGCTTCTCTCCCTGCCGAGCGCCCATACCCAGCGAAGGAAGACCGCATTCATTGTTCTTTATCGCTCGTGTTGCTTAGTGGCACTTTTCGCTGTTCTCTTGTGCCTTTTTGTGCAAAATAGTGCTTGTGACGCCCTTGGGGGGGGGGTGACGCTACTTCACGGTTTTTCACTTTTCGCGGTCGGTTCTGGTCCCCATTAAACGCGATAAGTGAGGGATCACTGTATTTATACATAACCCCATAACATAGCATGCAAAACACACAGAACTATAAACAACCCTTCACAGCACAGTCACTTGGGTGGGAGAGGTAGAACCAGCATGGGGGGGCCGAGGGCAGCCCCTCTGCAAGCGCGCCCCTGGAAGCAGCAAGCCCCTGGGATGATGGCTTATCTTCCGGACAGTGGAGCCCGACTCCTTCACCACCAACACCAACTCCCGTCCAGCCTCGTCACCCGGAGTGTCCTCCTGGACACGCTGAAGCTGATTGGCGTGCCTCGATGAGCTGTCTGACAACCGGAAGTATTCTGCGCCCAACTTTGCCACTACGCGCAGACATCCTCGATGTTTTGCTGGCTGTCGTTTGGCCCATCTTTGCCTTGGACGTTCATCACTCCGAACCAAATCCAAAACCCTCAGCAGGGCCAGGCTTGGCCTGACGTGGTGCAGCTGAGTATGCGGTAACTCCATGCTCGTCGGTCTGACCCCGTCCTCTTTTAAAACCATTGTAGCGGTCATCGTCGTAGCTGTAGACCCTCCACCCTCCTGGGGCCAAGCTCTGGAGGCATCTGGGGCTAGCCTGGTGTTACTCGCAAGTGTCCCCCGCCACACTCGGTACCCCCCTCTACCATGTCCCGAGCACCGGCATTGAGACTTTCCTGTACCGAACCTGAGTGAAACTGGTCCTGTTTGACCGCAGAGGTGTCCTTTAGCTCCTCATCCCACACAGCATTGTCTTTGACCACTGGAATCGGGGGGTTCCAGCGGCCACAACCTGACCATTCGTTCCTGGCACCATCTTTAATGGCGAAACCCAATCCATAAAACAAATCACAACCCATGATGTTATTGCCTTGTGCTGTTACATGGATCGTAAAGTCAACCATCTTCGCATACTGTATTTGTACCAGACCGTTAACTCCAGCTGGAGAGCTAGTTTGACAGCTCTGGCTAATGTTAAGTCATTGGGCGCTGTGAGTAGCCTAGCCTGCCATGCGGCGCTGCACTTGTGCTCCGCAAGCTGGTCATGTACCATTTCATCTTCCAACTGCCCAAAGCGGCACTCGCTAGCTAGCTGCCTCAAGTTGGCGACAAACTGGTGAATAGGCTCACCTATCTGCTGATGTCGCTGCTGAAAATGAATCCTCCGGGCAGTCATGCTATCAGGGGTGTGGAAATGGTTTGCTAGCAGCTCCATGATGTCCTTGAAAGAGTTTGACGTGCCAAGCATCCACAGGACTCGCTGGCCCTCAATATCCAGGTTATGGACGAGAAGCACATGTGCCCTTAGCTTGTCGAGCTGTCCGAAGTCCAACGCGGTGATGTAGGTTTGGAAGGCCTCGAGCCACCTGCATGGGCCAAGGCACCGGCGGTTCACCCGGAAGCTCGAGAAAGGGAAGAAGGGGTGTGATACATGCCTCCATGAGTTAATCCTCGATCGGCAAATGTTATGTATGGAAATACCCGGGTGATGAATGAGGCAAGATGAAGTTGGCGAATGTTATGCACCCCTCCATGGGGAAATAGTCAGTGGTGCAGTTCATGACACCGTCAGAGTACACCTTCGCTACTAGCTGAGAGCTAGTGAGGAATTCCTCTTTGGCTCAGTGGGGCCAGTTGTGAACAGCTGTAACAGAGTATATTTATAGGATATTTAATTAAGCTGTACTGTATTAAACAGAGAGGAAGTAATGGTTGTGTGCTATGGCCATTCTATATAATGACTTCTTTAAAAAAAAAAAAGGCAGCTTACTTACACTTAGAGAGAGGCTGAGTACACCCTGGACAGACTGCCAGTCCATCATAGGGCCAACAAAAACACACATACTGTAACTATTCACACCTACAGACAATCTAGAATTCTCTGTTCATGCCAGTTAACCTAATGTGCATGTATTGGGACTGTGAAAAGAAGCTGGAGAAACCTAAGACAAATCACAAAGATACAAGAACATACAAAGTCATTAACATGTCACTGAGTAAATTTTTGAAATAGTAAGATTTGCAAAATCCCTCCACTGTAGCTTCCACCAGTTCCAGTAGCTGTGAGCAGAGTGTACGGTCATAGAAGTGAAGACAGGTGCTACACTACATGGTGGGGAAAGGGATTAACATATTATACAGTACATAATTTACAGCTAGTACTCACATAAAACTTTTTTCTACGTCAGATGACTATGGAAATCAGACACAGATGTAGTCCAAGACAGGTCTTAAGTCTGCCTTCTTTTATGCTCTGGCTGCTGCTCCTAGCTCTCTAAATGCCCTCCACAACTTTTAAAATAAAGTCTTGTGACAGAGGTGTTGGCAGGTGGAGGTGGGTTAAAGGTAGCAGGTTTGATGGTGACCACAGGAACACTAATAAGTGTCTATGATAAAAATTCCACAGCAGAAGAACTGGTGTTGACGAGTTTTGCTATGTACTTGACATAGCAGGAAATGTGCATCTTGATATGGGTGTCATGATTCCTTGTGCGCCACTGCACGGCGCACAAGGGAAGGAATGAAAAAACCAATAGCTGGAGTAGAACGTGCCATTTATTAACATAAACTACAACAAAATAAGTCCAGTAGGATCACGCTAATACAGTGGATGATATGATGAGTTAAAGACCACCAGACATACAGGGATGCCAGCCGGATGTTCTACAGCCAGGGAAGAAGCCTTGTGCTGCCGTACAGTGGGTACAAAGAGAAAGGCAAACATAACTTATGGTGAGAACTATCCGGAGCTGTCTGTGCAGTCTGGTGGATGAGGGAGAGAAGCAGAATCAGCCGCTAACACCAAGGGATTAACCATCTTCAAATGTCAGGCTGAATAACACGCAGGTAGTGGAACAACATAACTCCGCCGTTGCCTGGTCCCAAGCCCAGGATGCGAAAGGAGGAGGGTTGTGCGTTGGGTTAGCACCCCACCACGTAAAAAACGTTTGCTACAGAAATGCCAACAAGATCAACAAAAAGTCATCAAACCCTGGGTGACGAGCTGAGGACTAAGGCAGCAATGTCTTATATGAAGAGCAGGGATGAAAGCCGAAAGGAAGTTTCTGTTCCGATGGAATCCTTGGCGAAACCCAAACAACGAGTGAGAGCGGGAGCATGGAATGTTCGAACAATGTACGAAACTGGAAAAACAGCACAGGTTGTGAAAGAGATGAAGAGATACAACATCAACATTCTTGGAATCAGTGAAATGAGATGGACAGACTCAGGAACCATGACCCTGAACACAGGAGAGATAGTGTACTACTCGGGAAGAACAGACGGCCAACACCAGAAAGGAGTGGGCATCATTTTAGACAAGAATGCCAAGAGAGCTTCCTGGGCTGGGAGCCAGTCAATGCTCGGATCATTAGAGCGAGGTTTTTCTCAAAGTACGCGAAGACCACCATCATCCAGTGCTATGCACCAACAGAACCATCTTCAGATGAAGAGAAGGACCTTTTCTATACAAACCTCCAAAAGCAAATAGACAAGACACCACGGCATGACATCCTCATTGTGATGGGGGACTTTAATGCCCAGGTTGGTGCAGGAAATGTGGGATACGAATCATGCATGGGAACCCAAGGAACAGGTATGAGAGGCGACAACAGTCAGAGACTTGTGGACATGTGCCTGGAGAATGGGCTAGTGATAGGAGGCACCATATTCTCACACAAGACAATTCACAAACTGACGTGGGTGTCACCAGATGGGAGAACCAGGAACCAAATAGGCCACATAGCCATCATCCAGAAGTGGAGAGGGTCTGTGACTGATGTCAGAGCACTAAGAGGGGCTGACGCCTGCAGCGACCACCACCTTGTTCTGTGCAAGCTACAGCTGAAGCTGAAGAGGACCAACAAGAAGACTAGTGAACAGCTCTTTGACTCAAGCAGACTGAAGGATCCTACAGTGAAGACTCAGTTTGTACTTGAGCTGTCCAACAGATTCCAGGTCCTGGAAGACACACCAGTAGACGACATCAACACCTTGAGCAACACTGTCCAGAAGCTGTTCCTCGACACAAGCAAAAAAGTGCTGGGCCACAAGAAAAGAGAGAGGAAAGAATGGATCTCTGAAAACACCTGGCAACTCATTGAGGAGAGAAGAGCAACAAAACAGCGCATGCTAGGGGGAAGCACGGAAGACAGGGAAGCAGCTGCTGAAGCATACAGACAGAAGAACAACGATGTCAAGAAGAGTGTCCGCAAAGACAAGAGAGAGTACACGGACAGCCTGGCTCAGGAGGCACAGTCAGCAGCAGAAAGGGGAGACATAAGAACGGTCTACAAAATCACCAAAACCCTCACAGGAGGTTTCACCAGCAAGTCAACGGTGGTTAAGGACAAAGACGGGAAAGTTCTCATGAAGGAAGAGGACCAACTCAGTAGATGGGCGGAGCACTTCAGAGAGACTCTGAATAGACCAGACCCTGAGGAAGAAGCAGTGATAGAAGACACAGGCTTTCACATAGAAATAAAGCGGGGGCGCATCACCCAACAGGAGATAGAAGAGGCCATTAAGCAGACGAAAGGAAACAGGGCACCTGGCAAAGACAGGATTACTGCAGACATGCTAAAAGCAGATCCAAAGACAAGTGCAAAAGCTCTGACAGAACTTTTCAACAAAGTGTGGGAAGAAGAAAAAGTCCCTGTTACTTGGAAGAAAGGCATCATAGTCAAGCTGCCAAAGAAAGGCAACCTGTCAGCATGCGGGAACTGTAGAGGCATCAACCTTCTGTCTGTGCCTGGGAAAATCTTCTGCAGAGTTCTGTTGATGCGGATGAGGCAAGTCATAGAGAGGGTCCTGAGGGAGGAACAGGCAGGATTCAGAAGCGGTAGGGGCTGCATAGACCAAATCTTTGTCCTGCGTACCATAGTCGAACAATCATTGGAATGGAACTCCTCACTGTACATAAACTACACTGACTTCGAAAAGGCCTTTGACAGCATCCACCACCCATCCCTCTAGAGGATTCTGACAGCGTATGGATTTCCAACAAAAGTAGTCAACATCTTGAAGGACATGTATGCTGACAATCAGTGCTGTGTATGCCACAATGGCCAGGAGAGCGAGTGGTTCCATGTGAAGACCGGGGTCAGACAAGGCTGCATGATCTCACCAATCCTCTTCCTGGTCGTCATTGACTGGGTGATGAGGAGAGTCACAGGAGACCGACCTAGGGGACTTGTCTGGGGACTAACGGCCAGACTGGAAGACTGCGACTTCGCAGACGACATCGCTCTGCTATTACATACACAGAGAGACATCCAAGAAAAGACAGACAGAGTTGACCAGACAGCAAGAACTATTGGGCTCAGGATTCACCCCAACAAAACGAAAGTGATGAAACTGAAAAACAAGAGCACACAGAAAATAAAGGTACAGGGCGAAGATCTTGAGGAAGTACAGGACTTCAAATACCTGGGAAGCTACATCTCAGCTGACAGTAACATCGAGAGAGAGATCTCCACAAGAATCGATCTTGCGGCACAGGCTTTCAACAGACTGCGAAATGTATGGAAATCATCAGTCTTGCAGAACAGTACCAAACTGAAGATCTACAAATCAAACGTTCGCTCAGTCCTCCTATATGCCTCAGAGACTTGGAGAACAAACAGCCGCCTCAGAGGTTTCGAAGGACGGTGTCTACGTCGAATCCTCAGAATCTACTGGGAGCAGTGCGTCACCAACAAGGAAGTCAGCAGACGCACAGGCATCAACATCATCGTGGACGAGGTGAAGCAGAGACGCTGGAGGTGGCTAGGCCATGTTCTGCACATGAACAAAGCCAGGCATCCACACGCAGCACTCAGATGAGCACCGCCGGGGAAAAGGAGGAGAGGCAGACCCCAGGGCACCTGGAGGAGGACAGTGGAAGAGGCAATGAAAGCGGAGAGCAAGACCTGGAATGAAGTCAGCTGGCTCGCCCAGGACCGAGATGGCTGGAGGAGACTCGTCGGCGCCTTATGCCCCAGCCGGGGCGAAGAGGATTAAGTAAGTAAGTAAGTAAGTGGAACAACATACAGTATGTGGAGGAGCACGCTGCCACGTATGAAGGTGAATGCCCCGATGATCTCTTCCTACTAACCCCTTGTTTAAATAATAATAATCCTAACGAGGGAAGAGATCGCCGGTGTGAGAATGTGTGGGCTGGACATAATGAACCCCAGGTGTGCATGAGTGAGTGTCTGGCCGTGTGAATGAGAATGAATGGAATGTGTGTGTGTGTGAACACCCGTAATGAAGCACAGCTGATGGCACTGACAGGAGGAGGAGGCGTGCCCGAGCTGTCGGGGAGCGAAGGCCCAAAGAGTTCCCTGAAGTGCCTGGTGGAAAATAGGGCAAAATATAACCATAAGTCAGAACTGGGTTTGGAACTCCCAAACCCAGATTCATGACAGCGGGGTGCAGCAAACTGTTTGGACCTGTAGCAGACTGATGGACCATGATTGCATACAGTGTGGGAAATAATTATTTGATCCCCTCCTGAATTTGTAAGTTCACCCCTTACAAATAAATTAACAGTCCATAATTTTTACGGTAGATTTATTTTGACACAGAGAGACAGAAGATCAACAAAAAGAAATCCACAAAATACATCAAATAAGGGTTATAAAGTAAATTAATTTGCATTTGATCGAGGGAAATAAGTATTTGATCCCCTACCAACCAGCAAGAATTCTGATCCACACAGACCGGTGTATCCATGCGGCACATTAATTAGTCCCGTCCCTTTAGGAAAGTCCTCCTAATCTCAACCCGTTATGTGTATAAAAGAGTCCTGTCACAGAATTGGTCTCTTCAATTCAAAATTCACCACCATGGGTAAGACGAAGGAGCTGTCAAAGGATGTCAGAGACAAGATTGTAGACCAGCACAAGGCCTGAATGGGCTACAAGACCATCAGCAAGAAGCTTGGTGAGGAAGAGACCGCTGTTGGTGTGATAATTTGAAAGTGGAAGAAATATAAGATAAAAGTCAATCGCCCTCGTTCTGGAGCTCCAGGCAAGATTTCACCTCGTGGGGTAAGAATGATGCTGAGAAAGATGAGGGATCAGCCCAGAATTACATGGGAGCAATTTGTTAATGATCTCAAGGGAGCTGGGACCACAGTCACCAAGAAAACTATTGGTAACACACTTCACCATAATGGATTGAGACCCTGCAGTGCCCGCAAGGTTAGGGCAGCATGATGGTGCAGTGGTTAACACTGCTGACTAACAGCTAGAAGGTTCCAGGTTTGAACTCCAGGATGGCAGGGGTAGGACCTTTTCTGTGTGGAGTTTGCATGTTCTCCCTGTGCTGCATGGATTTACTCCTGGAGCTGCTGTTTCCTCCCACAGTCCACTGACATGCATGTTAGGTTAATTGGCCTTTCTAAATTGTCCCTAGGTACCCGTCTCCTATAGACCCTTAGAATAGAGGGTTCATGTTAGTGAAGCACTTTGAGTGGTCTTAGAGACTGGATAAAGTGCTATATAAGTATGGGTCCTTATCCCCCCACCCCCCTCCCCTACTCAAGAAGGCACATCTGAAGTTTGTCAGTGAACACTTGAATGATCCAGAGAAGGCTTGGGAGAATGTGGTGTGGTCAGATGAGACCAAAATTGAGCTCTGGAATCAACTCGATTCACTGTGTTTGGAGGCAGAGTAATACTGAATATGACCCCAAGAACACCATCCCCACTGTCAAACATGGAGGTGGAAACATTCTGCTTTGGCACTGTGTCTCTTCTAAGGGTACAGGAAGACTTCACCACATTGAGAGGCCGATGAACGGGGCCATGTACCATAGAATCTTGGATGAGAGCCTCCTGGCCTCAGCCAGGACACTGATGATAGGTCATGGGTGGATCTTACAGTATGACATTGACCCAAAACATACAGTCAAGGCAACAAAGGAATGGCTCAAGAAGAAGCACATTAAGGTCCTGGACTGGCCTAGCCATTCTCTGGACCTTAATCCCATAGAATATCTGGCAGGGAAATGAAACTTTCAGTTGCCAAGTGACAGCCTTGAAACCTTCTGGATTTGGAAAGTATCTGTAAAGAGGAGCAGACCAAAATAAAGGATAAGGATCTGTACTTATATAACGCTTTTTCTAGTCTCAAAGGCCACTCAAAGCACTTTACTAGTACTAACCCTCTATTCTAAGGGCCTATAGGAGACAGATATCTAGGGACAATTTAGAACAACCATTTAACCTAACATGCATGTCTTTGGATTGTGGGAGGAAACCGGAGCCCCCGGAGTAAACCCACGCAGCACAGAGAGAACATGCAAACTCCACACAGAAAGGTTCCTACCCCTGCCAGCCTGGGGATTTGAACCTGGAACCTTCTAGCTGTAAGGCAACAGTGCTAACCACTGCACCACCGTACTGCCCACAGTCCTTCCTGAGATGTGCACAAACCTTGTGACCAACTACAGGAAACGTGTGACCTCTGTGATGCTATAAGGGTTTCTCCACCACGTCACGTTTTGCTTGGGGACCAAATACTTATTTCTCTTCATCAAATGCAAATTAATTTATAACCCTTATTTCATATTTTTTCTGGATTATTTGTTGTTGATCTGTCTCTCTGTGTTAAAATAAACCTACCATAAAAATTATGGACTGTCCATTTTTTTGTAAGGGGGTAAACTTACAAATTCAGTAGGGGATCAAATGCTTATTCCCCCACTGTAGTTGTGATCTCCAAGCTGTAGAAAATCTTTCTTCCCATGGTGATTTTGCAGCAGGCTGTCAATGACTTTTTCATTGGTGGTGTCCAAAGTGTGTGGTCCAACACGAAGATCCTTCCACCCGTCTTTATGGGTCACAGGGGCAATGGCAAAGCATCAGAGACTTCTGGAAAAAAATAATAAAACAAAAAGAGTGCATCAGTTGATCATGACATTATAATGCAGAACTGTTAGTTCAAAACACCATATTGCTTTACCGCTAAGTGTTGGAGGTCCCTGGCTTTCTTCTGATAGCATCTCCTCATTTAGAAATACACCAGCAGAGAAGGTGAAGGTCAGATGGTGCTGGTCCAGGGTCTGCCCTGTTGGGAAATGGTAAAATGTCTTTCATTTAAAAACCTGTCTTTGCTCCTGGTGACACTGGGGCGGTGGCTGCTGCGGCTGGCATGACAACTGGTTACACAGAGACAACAGAGAGGTACTGACATCAGATACAGACAGACTCAGCTATAACCAATGCTGTCATTTAGTCAGAATGATAAACGTGGACTTACAGCTCTTCACTTGTAGCTTTGCAGCTGAGATGCTCAACATTGCTGCTTCCAGCTGTTGATCCTCATCCATCCCTGTGGTGAAAAAAAGAATTACAATGTACAAGAAAACAAGAATTAGTAAATCTGATTTAAGGTGAATAAAAACATTTTCACATGTCAGGTAGGATGTCTGAAATGTAAATTCATATAGCCAGTAAAAAAACACATTAAAACTTACATTTTTAATAAATCTTAATATTCATTAGGATAAAAACTTATGAAGGTGCTTCTGAGTGTTGCTTGAGGCATGTCCTGCAGGTGTGGTGGCAGAAGCTGACTGCTGCTTCTCCTTCAGGTGCTGCTGTATGCTGTACATGTGGGTTTCTTCAGTGCAGGTCTTCCTCATCACAAAGTCTGCATAGCCATCTTCTCTGCTTCTCCACATCTCTTTCCAGGTGCTCTTGGCATGTGAGCCAAAGCCAACCAGCTGACCATCTTCTGGGGATTGTATGTAACACCCCACTCCACTGGCCTCAATGGTCCAAAAGAGACTTGATCTCTGGGAAGCTGAAGGCAGAGTCTCTCAAAGACCTGTAGGCTATCCTTCCTGTTACCTTCAGCCATGCTAATACCCAAAGCCTTCTCCTTCTGAAGAACCTTGGTAGGACACATAATGTACTTAATATCGTTTTTCAGCAGCCATCTGAAGCAGTTTCCTTCAAACTTTCCAAACTGGAGGATGCAGTCCATCATGTCTGTCACATCATCTCTGTCAGACCACAGCAACAACATTTTACAGAACAAGGTCCTCCCTCATGGGAGCAGCTTTGTCCAGCAGGGTGGGGTCATATTTAACCCACCTAGTACTTAAAAAGAGAGAGAGAAAGAGAGAGAGAGAGAGAGAGAGAGAGAGAGAGAGAGAGAGAGAGAGAGAGAGAGAGAGAGAGGGAAGAGAAAATTATTTTGCTTTAAAGTATTATCTCATACAAATACTGATATTTTATACATTATTCAGAAAAAAGGGAGAAGGGTGAGGTGGCAGGAGAAGTCTTTTAGATATAAAAACAAGCTAAAATATATCAGATTAATACTGTAGTCATGACTCAGTTTTACCAAAAAATATTCTGGATCTACAAGTACAGTATTTTCTCCAAACATCATAAAGCACTCTGTAAAGAAGGATCATGTATGGTTGAGTCTGCAGTGTCTGGTAACCGTTGTTTAACAGTGGAGCCCAGCATAAACCCATTAGCTCTAGCGTTTAACCAGACAGGCATTAATGGTAAGTTATTAACACTAGTACATACCTGTGGATACCCATTCATGCCCGTAGAAACCAAGTATAAGCAAGTATTTGTGCATGCCCCTGGCTGAAGGGTCTCCTCCTGTCTCAAACTGCTGTGTTGTTCACAGTCATGCCTGCGGTGTACTGGTGGAACCTGAGGTATATAATGTTCACAGCATCTTTTCTGATGTGCAGCAGTTCTCCTCATTCTATTGCTCTCCATCTGGTGGGTCTTCTTCTTCATTCAGACCACTGGTTGAGGGATAGATGTGTCGTAATTCCAGCATTGGTGGCCAGCCGACTATTCCGCATCTCCTCGGTCTCAGCTTCTCTGTGCGTCGCCTCGCGTGCAGCGTTGGCAGTCAGCTGACTATTCCGCATCTCCTCAGTCTCATCTTCTCTGTGCCTTGCATGGAATTCACTGTCCCTGGCCAGCCGACTATTCCGCATCTCCTCGGTCTCAGCTTGTCTGTGCCTTGCCTGGCGTGCAGCATTGCTTGCTTTGCGGGCATTTTGGGCTTCAAGTGACTCAGCACGTGCATGGCGCACTGCCACATGTTTCCTGTCTGTTTGTGCATCCCTTGTCTGTCGTACCCTATGCTGGTGAAGGGTCTCCTCCTGTCTCAGACGGGTGCGATGTACTGCTGGAACCTCAGGTGTTTCATCTTCATGGCATCTTTTCTGACGTGCAGCAATTCTCCTCATTCTATCGCTGTCCATTTGGTGGGTCTTCTTCTTCTTTTTGTTCATTGAGACCACTGGTTGAGGGATTGGTGCGTTGTAATTCCAGTTCATGGACAGGATCATGAAAATAGATCTGAGCAAAAAAAGGCTTTTGGGCATGGACTCACTGCATAGACATCATAAAGACATGAGAGTCCTATATGACATCATAAAGACACATTTGTCTATGTGCCGTCATATAGGCATTGCAAGTCCTATGATGCCTGAGTTCATAGGACGTCCTATGATGTTCAGGCAGAGATCATAGGCCGTCCTATGATGTCCTATAAACGTCTCACACACACACACACACACACACACACACACACACACACACACACACACACACACACACACACACACACACACACACAGATTTCTTGCTTTAATAGAGAGAAGAGTGATATCACCTTCACCATGCTCATTCATATTTTAGCACGTCATTTCATGGCTATTGAAATATAGCTGCTATATGATCTCAATGCGAGTGAGCTTTGCTAATGTTAGTAAGAGATAAACACAACAGTATGAACAATGATGGAGCCACCTCAGATGCCTTCCCAGTCAGCAGTGGAGTGAAGCAGGGGTTGCGTTCTAGTACCGACTCTCTTTGGGATTTTTTTCCTCGATGCTCCTCCACTGTGGCCTTCGCCGACTGTTCTGAAGGTAGTCTATGTCCGCACGAGATCAGATGGAAAACTCCTCAACATCGCAAGGACTTCTGCTAAAACCAAAGTCGTACCAAAGTCTACGAGGGCCTCATACGTGAGCTGCTGTTTGCAGACGACGCTGCTCTAGCATCGCGTCAGCGTGGAGGGCCTGCAGTACCTGGTCGACAACTGTCCCCCACGCCCTGGCAAGGGAGTTGTGTGCTCATGATCAGCCTTAAAAAAACACCTCATGGCGAAAGATGCTGTCTCCTCCTCCTGGTCATTACCTTTGACAACACACGCTGGAGGTTGTGGACACCTTCACCTACCTAGGGTCCACTGTTTCAAACAAGCTCTCGCTGGCCACCGAGATCAGCTCCAGAATCGCCAAAGCAGCTGCTGTCATGGCCAAACTAAACAAGCATGAGTGGAACAACAATCTGCTGAGTTTGAAGACCAAGTTACTCGTATACCAAGCTTGCGTCCTGTCCACTCTCCTGTACGGCAGCGAGTCCTGGACAGCCTATGCCAGGCAGGAGAAGCGGTTAAACGGGTTCCACCTCCGCTGTCTTCGGCGCCTTATGCACATCAAGTGGCAGGACAGAGTCCCCAACACCAAGGTCCTTGAGCGTGCTGACTTGTCAAGCATCCCTGCATTTCTCAGCCAGAGACGACTCCAGTGGCTCAGCCACGTGCACTGCATGGAGCCTGACTGTCTGCTGAGAGAAATCCTTTACGGAAAATTGCGGGTGGGTGTCCGCCGTGTGGGCCGACCGCTGTTGAGTTTTAAAGATGTCTGCAAATGCAACATGCGGTGTGCGCAGATCAACACCAATAACTGGGAGGTTATTGCCAAAGATCGAGCCACCTGGCGCCACAGTGTCAAAGAGGGTGTTCTCAAGATGGAAGAGAACACAAGAGTCAGATGGCAACGAAGCATGCGGTGAGGAAAAGAACCGTGCAGCATCAGCACGTGCACCATCAATCTTCATCTGTGCCCAACTGCTCCAAAGACTGCACTCAAAGATTGGGTGTGTAGTATTCCATGCGCTGCTCCAACCCTTGAGCGCTAACCATCGCACTCTTCGAGATGAGGATGCCCGAGAGAGAGAGCATGAACAATGAACCAACAAAGTTATTTAATACTTTCACCACCACAATCATATACAGACGTGGACAAAATTGTTGGTACCCCCTCTGTTAATCAGAGAAAAACCCACAATGGCCACAGAAATAACTTGAATCTGCTCAAAAGTGATAATAAATACAAAATTCTATGAAAACTTAACCAATGAAAATCAGACAATGCCTCTTTGAAATGTGGTTCAACAGAATTATTTTAAAAAACAAACTCATGAAACAGGCCTGGACAAAAATGATGGTACCCTTAACTTAATATTTTGTTGCACAACCTTTTGAGGCAATCACTGCAATCAAAACGATCTTCTGTAAACTGTCAATGAGACTTCTGCACCTCTCACGCAGGAATTTTGTCCCACTCCTCATGAGCAAACTGTCCAGTTGTCTCAGGTTTGAAGGGTGCCTTCTCCAGACGGCATGTTTCAGCTCCTTCCACAGATGTTCAGTAGGATTTAGATCAGGGCTCATAGAAGGCCACTTTAGAATAGTCCAATGTCTTCCCTCTTAGCCATTCTCTGGGTTGTTTATAGCTGTGTGTTTTGGGTCATTATCCTGTTGCAAGATCATGACCTGCGACTGAGACCAAGCTGTCTGACACTGGAGCACATCTTCTCCCTAGAATACCTTGATAGTCTTGAGATTTCATTGTTACCCTGCACAGATTCAAGACACCCTGTGCCAGATGCAGCAAAGCAGCCCCAGAACCTAACAGAACCTCCTCCATGTTTCACAGTAGGGACAGTGCTCTTTTCTTGGTATTCTTCATTTTGCAGTCTGTGAACATAGAGCTGCTGTGCCTTGCCAAAAAGTTCCAGTTTTGTCTCGTACCGATGTCCATAGGACAGTTCTCCAGAAGCTTAGTGGCTTGTCAACATGCAGTTTGGCAAATTCCAGTCTGGGCTTTTTTATGACTTTATTTTCAACAGTGGTGTTCCTCTTGGTTGTCTCCCATGAAGTCCTACTTTGGCTCAAACAGTGACGGATGGTGCGCATCTGACACTGATGGTACCTTGACTTGGAGTTCACATGAATGTGTGTATGAGGTAGTTACTGGGCTCTTTTGTTACCATTGTATTATCTGTCTCCTCCTGCGGCCACTTCCAGGGAAGGTTGGCTACAGTCCCGCAGATCGTTAAATTTCTGAATAATATGTGCAAACTGTAGCTCACAGGGAACATCAAGCTGCTTGGAGATGGTCTTATAGCCTTTACCTTTACACTGCTTGGTCTATAACTCTTTCCTTTCTAATCTCCTGAGACAACTCTCCTCCTTTGCTTCCTCTGGTCCATGTTTGTGTGGTAAACACCATGTCACCAAACAGCACAGTGTACTACTTGTCACCCTTTAAACAGCGCCGACTGACTGATTACAAGTTTGTAGACACCTTTGATGTTAATTAGAGGGACACATTTTGGTGGAACATGTTCCTATGGTCACACTTATTTTAAATCTTTTCTAGGGGTACCCATCTTTTTTGTCCAGGCCTGTTTCATGAGTTTGTTTTTTAAAATAATCCTGTTGAAGCACAATTCAAAAACACCTGTCTGATTTTCATTGGTTAATTTTCATAGAATTTTTTATTTATTACCATTTTGTCAGATTCAAGTTATTTCTGTGACCATTGAGGGTTTTTCTTTCATTAACAAGAGGGGTACAACAATTTTGTCCACGGCGGCTGTAAACTGTTATTTTGGACCTGGACAAAAAGTCTTTGAATTTTCATTCTGAAGCCTAAATTATTAAACTTTTAAACTTCTAGGACTCAGCAAGGTTTCAAACCAGAATGGACTAGTTTATTTTCTTTTTGACTTTAAATGGCGTTGAATACTATTACTCAGTTTGTTTTGGTTTTAACCTGGTTTTTAGAATAGCGCACATGAAAAATCACATATACATTACAGCCTTTTTTTACAAACACACAGAACACCCTGCTTGCCCCTGTAACAATGCAATTAAAAACAAATCAAAGTTTGCATTCTAACTTAAATTAGCTGTATAGAAAAATTTGAAAATAAACATTGCAAAGTTGCGCTGGTTACACTCATATGACATTAATTGAAAAAAAAAAAAGAAAAAAAAACTTGGGGAGGATTATAAACATATGAAAAGAGTGAAGATAATTTACAATATTTGCAAAGAGGTGAAATAATCAATAAAGTTGCTCCATTTCTGGAAAAAAGTTCTGAATTGCCTCTAATTGTGGAAATTGATCTTATCTATTTTGAATAAATGACACAATGTCTTTAGAGCACATAGAGATAGATGAAGGTTTAGGAGATTTCCACGAGGCGATAGGATATGGCACCTCCGCTAATAAAGAAGTAAGGCCAATATTTTATAGTTTGTGTGTGGGATTTATTGGGAGGGGAACATGAGGAACTCCCAAGACAGCAATGTAAGGGTCCCATTTGAATCTGGGTTCTCAAAACTGTGGACAAGGTAATGAAAAAGTACATCAAAACTTCTGCAGCCGCACTACCAGGAATAAACATGTGTGGTCAGGTTACAGGATGAGGCATGACATCTGTTCACACTGGGTCCACTATGTTGAGATAGATTTTTGACAGTCTAGACTTTGAGAAAATAAACTCTGTTGAGACTCTTAACTGTATTAACTGTAACTGGACACAAGGGTGTACATGATCTAGCAGAGAGAACAGGCATCTATCCCACTTATTATCACTTATCTCAATTCCCAGCTCCTGCTCCCAAGCCTGTTTATTTTTCACTACAGTACAAGAATCTAGTGCCCATGAGAGAATTATAAATTTTGGAGATGACAGATTTTTTGACCAAGTCCAAATGCCTAAAAGGTTTGTCCATGGTTGATCAGAAGGAGAGAAGGAAGCAAGGAAAAAGTGCATGAGACCAAGTGTCTAAGCTGAAAGTAAAGAAACAGGTGGGGAGCAGGGAGATTAAAGTCAGGTGGCTAGATCAGAAAAATTTGCAGAGATGCCATCTTTATAAAGATTGCTAACTTTTCTAATCACCTGTTGTGCCACAGAAGAATGCGAAGCATTATTAAGAGAAGGAGGAAATAGATGGCTTTTAATAGTGGCATCTTCAGCAGACGGAGACAGGAACTTGAAATGATGTCTAAACTGTGATCAAATCTTAAGAGTGGATGAAACCACTGGGATCTTTGTAAACTTAGCTGGGTTAAAAGGTAATGGAGAAGTTAGCAGCTGCTGCAGGTGAAGAAGATAGAAATGGACTGAATTTCAAGTCTACACCCATAACTGTTCAGAAAAATGAAGCCAATATAGCAATTTATGGCTATGTGAAGACCAATAATACAAAAGAAGATTAGGGAGGGAAAGACCGCCCCATCAGAAGTAAATTTCTGATAATAAGGATATAACTTAGTCCTAGGGGTCTTCCCTCCTCCATAAAAATTGAAGAGATAATCTGATCTAAAGATTTAAAGAAGTGCTTGGGTGGGAAAAAAGGAAATACACTGAAACAGGTAGAAGAGAGACCGCGGCAACAAGAATTCATTTTAATTGTATTAATCTCTACCTATCAATGATAGAGGAAGAGAGTTCCCACCTCTGACAGTCTGCCTTAAATCTGACGCAATCAAGGGGAGGGCAAAATTGGCCGAATAAAGTGATGGATAAAAGAGTGGGTAATGTTGACCCCCAAATATTTAAACCCCAAAGGGCAAATTTTGAAAGGAATGTCAAACTTGGGTAAGCTTTAAGGCCAAGAATTTGCAGGAAAGCATATATTCCTTGTCAAAATTTACCTCTATAGCCAGAAAAAGACCCAACCTTCTCTAATAAGGACAAAATTGGTGGCACACTAATCAATGGCCTGGACACATATAAAAGAAGATCAGCTGCATAAAGAGATAGCTTAAGTTCAATGCCAGAGCAAAAAAGACCATGAAATGAAGGAAGAGATTTTAAAGCCACTGAAAGTGGCTCAATGGCTAAAGCAAACAAGAGAGGAGACAAGGGACACCCCTGTCTTGTGCCATGAGATAAGCTAAAATAATCAGAATGTGTGTTGTTTGTAACAATATTAGCCTGGGGAGAAGTGTATAAAAGCTTAATCCATGACACAAACTTCCTCCCAAAGCCAAACTTGTTCAACACCGCAAAAAGATAATTCCACTCGATACGATTAAATGCTTTCTCTGCATCCAACGAGATAACAACTTGAGGATCTAGAGAAGAGTGATCAGAGAAGATGGTGTTAAAAAGCGTGTGGACATTAAAAAACAGCTGACACCCCTTAATGAAACCATTCTGGTCCTGAGAAGTTATGACTTCCTGTGCGCCATTACGCGATGCATGAGGGAAGGAATAAAAAACCCAACTGCTGGAGTAGAACGTGCACTTTATTAACATAAACCACAAAATAACAAGTCCAGAAATGACCACGCTAATTACAGAGGGATGAAATGATGAGTTAGAGGCCACCAGACATACAGGGATGCCACCTGTATGTTCTACAGCCTGAGGGAGAGAATGCCTAATGTTGCTGTAGGCTGACGGCACGAGAAGAAAGGCAAATGTAAACTTACGGCTGGAGTGATCCGGGGCTGTCCGTGAAGTGCGGTGGATGAGGGTGAGGCAGGGTCAGCCGCGAACACCAAGGAAATAAACCATGGCGGTGTCTGGCAGAATGAACTCGTAGGTAGTTGTACACGCATACATGGAGGGACACGCTGTCATGTATGAGGCTGAATGCTCCGACGAGCTCTCCCTACTTACACATTGTTTAAGTAATAATAATCCTAACAAGGGAAGAAATCACCGGTGTGAAAGTGCGTGGGCTGAACATAATGAATCCTAGGTGTACATGAGTGAGTGTGAGTGAGTAAATGGGAATGAATGGAGTGTGTGTGTATGTGTGTGAGAACACCCGTAATGAGAAACAGCTGATGGCACTGACAAGAGGAGGAGGCGTGCCCAAGCTGTCAGGGAGCGAAGGACCTAAATAGCTCCCTGATGCGCCTGATGGAAAATAGGACAAAATAACCAAAGGTGAGAACTGGGTTTGGAAACACCAAACCCGGGTTCATGACAGCCCCCCCCCCCCGATACTGGGGTGTCTGGTATCCACCCCAGTGCCATCAGCCAAAACAAAAAACACAACCAAGGACCCCCCCCCCCCCCCCCCCCCCCCCCCCCCACCCCCCCCCGAGACAGATAACTACCCAGGGTGGGAGGTGGGGGGGAAAGCAGGTTAGGAGGGAATCAACCAGTGAAAAAATACAAAAAATATATATGCAAATATAGAGCAGTGACCCTCCTACCCCAGCCCCCCACCTAGGACACTAACCTCCTTCCCCAGATCTTCCAAAGTTCAGAGGGTTGACCAGAGTTCCAGGCCTCCGGCCGTGGCGAGGGGTGACTGATTGGGTGGTCTGCCCAAGTCCCACGTCCAGCAGGCGGCCCGCAGAACAGAATCCGGAGGCCTGCCCGGGCTGATGGACCACACGACCCGAAAGCCAAGTCTTTCGGGTGGCCGACCCGCATGGTGGAGCCACCAGAACCAAAGGGGAAGGCGGAGAGGCAGCCTACCCACCTGGGAACATCGGTGACCAAACTGAGGGACAGGTGCCCCCCTGCCCTCCGAAGCTTGAAGCAGGGGAACTGTAGCACCCGCAATGGTCCCAGCCTGGGATGTGGCTGCACCCGCGATGGTCCCGGCCTGGGACGTGGCTACACCAGTGGTGGACTCCAGCTGAAGCTCTGCAGTACCGGCGGTGGTCTCCGGCTGGAGCTCTGCTGCACCAGGGGTGGACTCCAGCTGGAGCACTGCTGCACCGGTGGTGGACTCCAGCTGGAGCTCTGCTGCACCGGCGGTGGACTCTGGCTGGAGCTCTGCTGCACCGATGGTGGACCCCGGCTGGAGCTCTGTTGCACCTACAGTGGACTCTGGCTGGAACCCTGCTGCACCCATGGTGGACTCCGTCTGGAGCCCTGCTGCACCCGTGGTGGCCTCTGGCTGTAGCACCGTTGCACCTGTGGTGGTCCCCATCAAGGGTCTCATTGCTCCCGCGGTGGCCTCCCCAGCGAGGGAGGTAAGGCTCTCCATGACCCCTGGTGTTGGACCCAGATCCTCGGCGGCCTCTGGCGGGATCAGCTGCTCTCCAGCGACCCTGGTAGGGGGCACCAAACCCAGAGGGAGAGAAAAAGAGACTGCATCAGGGTTGCCGGCAGCGGCAGAGCCTGATGAGGTGGCCCCAAGGGCTACTGCGAGCTGCCCCGGGACCCCCTCACCATGAGTCAGGCAGTGTGACATTGACAAAGACATGACAGCCATTATGGAGCACACTTGCCTGCACTCGGGCTTCACTGCCATTCAGGGCTCTGACGACTTGGGGTGTGTAGGCACCGTCGGTCCACCAAGTGTTGTACCCCCGTCAACCTCCTCTGGGACAGCTAGCCCTGTGCCGTCGTCCGCGGGCAACCCAGGTTGTGGCGGCTCCTCTTCGGTGACCCTAGGATGGAGCTCGAGGGAGACGGGAGAGGAGAGACAGTTAGGGTCGCCGGCAGCGGGAGAGTCCGGCGAGGGGAGTCCAGATGCAGCTGGGGGCTGCAACCGACTCTCCTCCCCAAGAGCCAGACAAGATCTCTCAATAACTGACAAGTGAACTACAAGAGAGATTACTTGCCTGTGCTCAAGCTCTACCTCTGTCCAGGACTCCGACGATGCCGACGATGATGTTTGGGGTCCCGTCAGCTGGAGGTCTGGTCCGGGGGATGACTCTGCTGCAGCGGCCTCCACAGCAGGTGTGATGGTGGTTGCAGTCCCGGTGCCCCCGTGCACCATCTTCCACGCCACCGGCTCCTCTGACGTGGTGGCCGGGGATGGCCTCATCGCTGGCTCATGAGCTGGATCCTCCTGGGCCTCTGGTTCCTCTCCCCTCGAGCAACCTGGTTCCAGAGCGATTCCCACAATAGAGAGGAAGAAATTAAGTCGCTACTGTAAGTAAATAGAAAATCATCAATTGCTGATGTGATGAAAGTGTTAAATTTGTTGTCTGATAATAACAATGAATTAAACCTCCATGGTGAAGAAAAGCGAGGGTAATTTTTAAATGTTATGTCGAGGCTGAGAGGGACATGATCTGAAATGACAATTGGATGATACTCAGTGGATGTCACCCGAGATCATAAAGACCCATCAACAAAAAAATAATCGATTCGGAAATAGGATTGAAGCACCTGTGAAAAAAAGATTAAGCTCTGACAAGCGGATTCAAAAGACACCAGGGGTCAACATACCCATTCTGTAACATAAAATCAGATATTTATTTGGCCATGCGAGATTGTGTAAAGGATCTGAGACTAGAGCGATCCAGAGATGGAGTCATTAAACAATTAAGATCACCGCCTAGAATAAGACAATGAGTGTTAAGAAGAGGGAGAGTATGTAATAATTTGTCTGCAAAATCTGGGCTGTCAAAATTTGGAGCATAGATGGAGCATAGATGGAGGATAGATGTTTACTAAAAGAACCGGATTATTAAGTAACACACCTGCAATTATCAAATTAATTAAAGTAGCTACTCCTCTGGCTTTTGAATTAAAGGATGAGTGAAATACCTTACCAACCCATCCATCCATCCATCCATCTTCTTCCGCTTAATCCTTTTCGGGTCACAGGGAGGCTGGAGCCTATCCCAGCATCTTTGGGCGAGAGGCAGGGTACACCCTGGACAGATCGCCAGTCCATCGCAGGGCCAACACAAAGAGACAGACAACCATTCACTCTCACATTCATACCTAAGGACAATTTAGAATCCCCATTTTTGATGCCAATTAACCTAACTTGCATTTTTTTGGCATGTAGACTGGAGAAATCCCGGGGTAAACCCAAGCAGACATGAGAAGAACATGCAAACTCCACACAGATCACTGTTGGTTGTGGGCTGGGATCGAACCCAGGTTCCCCCGGCCAAGGGTGAGTTGCTGTGTTGTCGCAGTGCTAACCACTCCGCCACCGCGCTGCCCTGAAGAAGACAGACACAACTGGAGGGAAGTTTTGGTAGTGGGCCTTAACATTATTCTTTAGCATCAGACCACTCAGAGAACGAGTTGGCTCATCTTCAGTTTTGAGGTGTGTAAGGACAAAGATAAGATAGTTGTTGAAGTCAAGGAACTGGTTGAGTTGTTCAAGTTTTTGTTACCAACCCATGGACATTTAAGTCCATGGAAATGTTCACCATCTCGTAAATGTGTTTCTTGTAAAAATATTATGCCAGCTTTCATCTGTTTCAGGTGAGCGAACACCTTCGCTTGCTTAACTGGGTTATTCAGACCTTTCACATTCCAACTCAAAAATTTGATAGAACAACCTCCACCTAAACTCTGTGAGCTACATAAATCATGGTCAGTCATTCCCAAATAGCCACTGAAAGTAGAATTCCCCCCTAAAAAAAAAACAAAACAAGAGACCATCAGGGACATAGCTAAAAGAACCCCCCCCCCAATAATCACCTTCTCTGTATCCAACCCCAAACATTGGAACAGCAGTGTAGAATCCAATAGGAATCATCCTCTAAGTAGTACTTACAGTTGTTTGAACTACAGCTAAAAATAGCAGAGGAACCTGCAGAGAAGAACTAAACAGCATTCAATATTAGGCACTTTGCCATAGTGTTTACTGTAACAAACTGCAGAAACAAGCCAGTTTCTTAATTATCTAAAACAAATAGCACCCTAAAAAAAATAAAATAAAATAACAACTGATTCCATCCTCCACATTGGTGACCTAGAGATGCGAGATGGAAAATGGACCGAGCACCTCTGTGGAGACACTCCTGCTGGAGTCTCCTACCGCTGCATGCGCCGTTGCAGTCAGACTCCCAGACTTTTGGCTCCACGACTCGGCCGCTTGGTTTATACACGTGGAATCCTAGTTTGCCCTCCGTGGAGTCTCAACAGACTACACAAAGTACCATCATGTGGTGGCTGTGCTGGACGTGCGCTCCACACAGCGTGCAATGAGTCTTCTCTGAGCCCCGCCAGCCCAAGGAAAATACGACATCCTCAAGCGGCTGCTGCTGCACCGTTATACTCTTTCAGATGGAGAGAGGGCAAAAAAGCTCCTCATCTGCTCAGAGTTAGGAGACAGCTTGGCTGTGGAACTGATGGGGAGCATGCTTGCGCTAATGGACATGGACGACGAATCTTTCCTGTTTGCCCACCTCTTCCTCAGGAACCTACCGGCTGTGGCGTGAGCGATCCTCGCTAACTCACTGCTGCTGGCGGCCAGGGACTACCGTGCACTGGCAGAGGAGGCAGACCGCATCATCCTGGCAAACAAGGCTCTCAGTGTTCAGGCAGTGGGACCGGGATCTTCGGTGGAACCCAGTGAGGTTGAGGAGCCGATGGTGGTGGCCAGGATGACCACCAGGAGATGCCGGAAAGGGACGCTGTGCTTTTATCACCGCTGTTTTGGTGCAGAAGTGCAATGTTGTCTGCCGCTGTGCCGCTTCAAGAAGCATTGAAATGGAACAGCCAGCGGTCAGTAGCAGCTGTGACCACTGGCGACAGGGAGAAGCTGCTCTTCGTCGAGGACACAGGTTTGGTAAACTTTTTCTGGTAGACTCTGGCTCCCTGAAGAACCTCATTTGCCAGTCAGCGTGGACATGCTGGCAGAAGGCTGCAGCCCGGCTTTAACGGCCATCAACAGATTCTACATCAGGACGTTCGGAGAAAGGATGGTGACCGTATGTTTGCATGGACGCAATTACCAGTTGAACTTTGTGGTAGCTGCATGTTTGGTCTTCATCTTTGGTGCTGATTTTCTGTGTGCTTACGATTTCCTTGTTGATGTTGCCAGCAGACGTTTAGTGGATGCTGTATCTTTTCCCCCCTTGCCCTGCATAGCTCGAGGAGTTGGGCCACCAGCACATGCTAATGTTCTAGCTCCAGGGGGTAAGTACCAGTGTTTGCTGTCCGAGTTTCCACCACTCACGGTGCCCACTTTTCCCACTGCGGTAACCAAGCACGGGGTCGAGCATTTTATCACCACGAAAGGTCCGCCCGTTTTTGCACGCCCTCGCTGCTTGGATGTGGCCAAACTAGCCATCATGCACAAGGAGTTTGCTAACTTAGAACGCTTAGGCATTGTTAGGCGCTCCAACAGTCCTTGGGAATCCCCGCTCCACATCGTGCCTAAGTCTGATGGGTCGTGGCGGCTGTGCAGCGATTTCTGACGCTTGAACAACGCCACGGAACAGGACAGTTACCCCATCCTGCACATCCAGGATTTTTCCGTGCACCTGGCCAGGACGCGCATTTTCTCAAAAGTGGATCTGGTCCGCGGTTACCACCAAGTCCTGGTTCGTGCAGAGGACGTTCCCAAAATGGCAGTAATAGCTCCCTTCGGTCTTTTCAAGTTTTTACACATGTCGTTCGGGTTAAAGGGCGCAGCTCAAACTTTCCAAAGGATAATGGACGTGGTGCTCCATGAATTGCCGTTCATTTTCATCTACTTAGACAACATTTTGGTGGCTAGCGCGTCAGAGGAGGAGCACCTTGCCTGTCTCAAACAAGTTTTCCAACGGTTGGAAGTGCATGAGCTGATTGTTAATCTGGCGAAGTGTCAGTTTGGGCTGCCGGTAATCCACTTCTTGGGCCATCACATCTCACTGGATTGCGTGATCCCGCTGCCGGATAAGGTACGCACAGTGTCAGATTTTCCACGTCCGCAGACTGTGATGACGCTACAGGAATTTTTGGGGATGGTCAATTTTTAGATAGATAGATAGATGTACTTTATTGATCCCAAACTGGGAAATTACAGTGTAACAGCAGCATGACAGTTGACAGCCAAACAACAGAAACACACACGACAGACAAAGGGATTACCCATGGAAAGTAAAAAAGACAC